>CM033406.1:1433782-2852564 GCA_019426215.1 Buddleja alternifolia
TCCTTATCCTGATTATCATTCATTTCAGAATCGCAACTAATTAACGGATGACATGACACCCCATTATAAAATCTACACAAAAATATTTCACTTACATCACGAGTCATCGATTTCCATCTCTCACCACCTTCCTTAGCAACCTAATTAAAACCAAACATAAACCTCATGGACTTCACTTAAAAAAAAAATACAAGAACAAAAATCATCACTGGTAAACTATTAATATGTACCATTGCAACACTCTTGCAATCAGGATGATCCTCCTTGAAGGATTTCCTAAAATCTCCCCTGAACAAAATGTATGAATCCGTAACAATCGGTTATACTGATCATGCTATAGGAGAAGCCATGGTAAAAGAAAGAATAAGAGGAAGTACATGAAAAGGAAGAATGCAGTGGGAGGGCGCTTTGGTGCATTTGGATTTTTAGCCTTGTTGGGCATCGATTTAGCCTTCCTTCTGCTCAGTAATACATTAAAAAAAACATTGGTATTGAAGATTATCTAAAAACCAACACAATAACATGATGGTGAATGATCAGTATTACTTACTTGTCTGCTGCAGCTGGCTTCTTCTTGGCCACTGTAGGTATTTCCACAACCTGGGCCTCTGCGAATCGGCAAATCAAACATTTATAGAAAACTGTAAGTAAAACATATTATAAGAGAGTGTGTGTATATATATATATATATATATATATAAGAGGAGGAGGAGGAGGAGGAACCAAGGTTGATCTTAATTTTAGCATCGAGGAGGCTACAAGTGTGGAAGGCTATCAAAGCCACAGCTACGTATTTGTTGCAAACCTCACTGCAAAGTTGATTAACATATATATATATATATATTATGAACAAAAACAGGATTATTTATGTCCAAACCAACTTTCATTTTAATATAATATATATGTGTGCTGTGTATATTGTATAAATGAAAAGAGCAGAAGAAGAAAATAATAAGAATAATAATAGTGATCAATAGACCATTTTGCAAAAGCACTGCCATCTTTGGCACGTTTAAGAAGGATGACATAAGAAGAAGAAGAGAAGAAGAAGTGGTTTGAGGAGGCTCCTCAACCCTTTTCTTTAGTTTGGGTGCTGCTGCTGCATTTGATGATGCTCCTCCCGCCATCTCAACACCCAAACCGGCCTAACTCGTTAAGGTTTTCTACTTGGAAGGCCTTGTCTGTCTATGACTATGTCTATTTATGTTGGCATTTGTGGGTATATGAAAAAGTGTGCGAACACCACTTTTGCGTATGAAATTCGAACACCATAAGTATCGGGGATACTAAGTTGTATTGGATATTTTTATTCTACTCCGAGAGTAGATTAGTTTAGCATTTCGAATTTCTCAATTCGGAGTTGAAACGAATGAGAAATTAATTGCTAATGTTGGGTGTTTGAATGTGTATATCCCACATTGGATATAAACCATAAGTTGTATGAGTTTATATACATTTGCCTAAAGGTAAAGGGTTGGCCCTTTGGGTCATCCACTTTGGTCCTTTGTGTGAAGGGGGGAAGAGCTATGTAATTGTGTCTTGGCCCAATTTCTTAGCTCCTCACTCGGCCGGTCCGGTGGACCGGACCTCGGACCACGGGCTCGGGCCGGGGCCGGGACCGGGTCGTTGGGCCTTGGGCCTTGGCTAAGATGTGTGGTTGTTGGGCTTTGGACCTCTTCTTATCTTTTTGAGCCAAAGCAAGGCATGTCTCCTGTTCCTTTCTCATGCTGAGGATTTCAGACGTTTCCTTACCTGTCTCCAGCCGAAAGTTAAAGTGTTTTGTTTCTTTTGGAGCCGAAACTTTTGACATTCATCAGCTGATTCTTTTTGGCTTTCTATTTTGGTTTTAAATCTGGTTTTGTTGCCTATAAAAAGGCTCTCCCAGGTTGTGTTCAAACCACACCAAAAACAGAAAATAATTCTGCATTGTCTCAAAGCATTCTACATACATAAAAATTCTGAGAGTTCTTGGGCAAATATAGTTCGTGGGTTTTTGTTCTTGAAGTGGTTCAATTACAAATATATAATCGTTGTATCTTGGGAAGTTAATTGCACGATCCCGTACCACCGTAGGCGGGGCAATATAGCTTTAAGGATAGAGAGTTCATCTCTCGCCTCGATTGTCATATTGTTCGTCGTATTACTATTTTTCAGATATTTTCTTACAAAGTGCACAGAAATTGCAACAAGCTTAAAGCTATATCTATTTTGTTGTTAATTTTTGTGCTTGTTCGAACATTCTGGAAATGGCTCATTTCGATTCTAATGAAAATGCTGCTGCTGCTCTCGACTTTGGACTTGGACCTGGAGCTGGTCTCGGTCTTGGTCTTCCTTCTGGTTTTGCCTCGGGTTCAGGGGTTAGGTCCGGTTCAGGCTCTGGTCCGAATACACCGGTTGTAACTCCAGTTATTCCGGTAATTCAGGCTCGGACTGAAAGGCTAACTCCGATTGTACCACCGGTGAATACAAGTATCCCGACGCAGGCTGAAAGGCCAACGAAGTTCAGCGGGGTTGACTTCAAACGTTGGCAACAAAAGATGCTTTTTTATCTAACTACTTTGAACCTGGCAAGGTTCTTACGGGAAGACGCCCCGTCTGTCCCTGAAGATTCTGACGATGTTCAAATGAGAACGACATATGATGCCTGGCAACACTGTGATTTCCTTTGCAGGAATTACGTGCTCAATGGTTTGGATGATTCACTTTATAGTGTTTATCACTCCATGAAATCGTCAAAAGACCTCTGGGAGGCATTACATAAGAAGTATAGAACTGAGGACGCTGGACTGAAAAAGTTCATGGTCGCAAAGTTCTTAGACTTCAAAATGATGGACTCTAAGTCCGTCGTAAGCCAGGTCCAAGAGCTTCAGATTATAATACATGAAGTTCATGCCGAGGGAATGGCTTTGAGTGAGAATTTTCAAGTGGGGTCTGTGATTGAAAAATTACCGCTCTCATGGAATGAATTCAAGAACTACCTAAGGCATAAACAAAAGGAGATGAGCTTAGAAGAGTTGGTTGTCAGGCTCAGAATTGAGGAAGACAACCGGGCTTCTATCAGAAGGGCTCCTGTTCCACCAATGGCTAACGTCGTTGAAGTTCCGGAAAGTTCTAACCGGAAAAGAAAGTTCCAAGGGAATTTTCAGTCCCAGAAAAATCAAGCTGGGAAAGGAAAGCCGAAACAAGGTGACGGCTCTGACAGTGGTTGCTTTAATTGCGGCCGTACTGGTCATTGGGCTAAAGACTGTAGACAGCCCAAGAAAAATAATTATCAGTCAAGAAAGAAAGGTTCTGGCAAGTATAAAGGCAAGAATCAGGTTCAGAACAGGGTTCCGAACCAGGTGCAAAATCATGTGCACTTAGCTGTTGATGATGTCCAGGGCATCAACGAGTTAATTGACGACCTGTCAAATAAACAGGTGCCAATCGATCTAACTAATCTTGATCTGACTGCCGTCGTGTTCGAAGCCAATATGGTGGACAACTCGAGGGAGTGGTTCATAGACACTGGGGCTACTCGCCACATCTGTTCCGACAGAGATGCTTTCTCGTCCTATTCCCCAACTGAAGGACGAAGATTGTTTATGGGAAATTCAGCCACTTCACCAGTGGTTGGAATGGGGAAAGTTGTGCTGAAGATGACTTCAGGCAAAGAACTGACATTGACTGAAGTTCTTCATGTTCCGGAGATTCGAAAGAATTTGGTATCCGGTTCAGCTTTGGTCAAGAATGGGTTCAAGATTATCTTCGAAGCTGATAGGTTTTCTTTGACTAAGAGAGGAATTTATGTAGGAAAAGGTTACCTTGAGCAGGGCCTTTTCAAAATGAATATAATGAATGTAATTCGCTCTCTTGTAATTGAAAACGGTGGAAATAAAAGGATTGAGAATTCTGTTTATTTGCATGAGTATTCTAATTTGTGGCATGTTAGACTAGGACATGTCAATTATAATACTATTCGAAGATTGGTCAACTTGAATTTATTACCAACTTTTAAAGTTGAAAATGAACATAAATGTGAAATTTGTGTTGAGGCAAAGCTAGTCAAACAGCCATTTCCTTCAGTGGAAAGAAACACCGCACCTCTAGAACTTATTCACAGTGATATCTGTGATTTGAAGTTTGTGCAAACTAGAGGTGGGAAAAAGTATTTCATTACATTCATAGATGACTGCACAAAGTATTGTTATGTGTAAGAAGTAAAGACGAAGCGCTTGGAGCGTTTACACATTACAAAACTGAAGTTGAAAATCAACTTGAGAAAAGAATAAAATCTATCCGAAGTGATAGAGGTGGAGAATACGGAGCACCGTTTGATGAATTCTGTACCGACTCTGGAATTATTCATCAAACAACGGCACCATACTCACCTCAATCCAATGGCATTGCTGAACGCAAGAATCGCACTCTCAAAGAAATCATGAATGCGATGTTGTTAAATTCTGGATTACCGCAGAATTTGTGGGGGGAGGCGATCCTCTCCGCCAACTATATCCTTAACAAGATTCCCCACAAAAGTAGGAGTGAGACTCCGTAAGAACTTTGGAAAGGTCAAAAGCCTTCTTACAAGTACCTCAAAGTGTGGGGGTGTTTGGCTAAGGTAGAAATACCCAAACCCAAACAAGTTAAGATAGGGCCTAAGACTATTGATTGCATATTCATAGGTTATGCACTTAATAGTAGCGCCTATCAATTTCTGGTTCATAAATCAGAAATATCTGAGATTCATGAAGGTACTATCATGGAATCTAGAAATGCTTCGTTTTTTGAGGATGTCTTTCCAAGTAAGGAAAGAAATGAGCAAGTTCCTCTTAAAAGAACATTTGATGAGTCTACGAGTAGTTCTAATCCTGGGGATGAAGAACCACGTCGTAGCAAAAGGGCAAGAGTGCCTAAATCATTTGGTCCCGATTTTGTTTCATATACATTAGAAGGGGAGCCAAATACGATTAAGGAAGCTATGTCCGGTCCAGATGCTCAACTCTGGAAAGAGGCTATCAATAGTGAAATCGAGTCTATTTTACACAACCATACCTGGGAGTTGGTTGATCTTCCAAAGGGAAGTAAGCCTTTAGGCTATAAATGGATTCTGAAAAGAAAGTATAAGACTGATGGAACTATTGATAAGTATAAGGCCCGTTTGGTAGTCAAAGGATACCGACAAACGGAAGGTCTTGATTTCTTCGATACTTATTCTCCGGTAACCAGAATAACATCCATAAGATTATTCATCGCTATTGCCGCATTGCAAAACCTTGAGATACATCAAATGGATGTTAAGACTGCGTTTCTGAACGGAGAATTAGATGAAGAAATATACATGGAACAACCCGAGGGGTATGTTGCTCCTGGAAAGGAGAAGAAAGTGTGTAAACTTGTAAAGTCACTTTACGGACTTAAACAAGCGCCAAAACAGTGGCATGAAAAGTTTGATAGCACGATGTTGTTAAATGGTTTCAAGATCAACGAATGTGATAAATGCGTGTATGTTAGACAAACACATAACGCATTTGTCATCGTGTGTCTATATGTAGATGACATGTTGATAATGGGTAGTAATCATGAAATCATCATGAATACTAAAGGCATGTTAAAGAAGAACTTTGACATGAAGGATATGGGACTTGCAGACGTCATCTTAGGGATTAAAATCCTGAGGACTTCTGAAGGACTAGTCTTATTGCAATCTCATTACGTTGAGACGGTTTTGGAAAAATTCCTTCCTAGCGATAGTGCACCAGTCAAGACGCCAGTGGACTTGAGCGTTCATCTACGCAAGAACCATGGCGAACCCGTATCGCAGTTAGAATATGCTAGGATAATTGGGAGTGTGATGTATATCATGAACTGTACTCGCCCTGATCTAGCTTATTCTATGAGCAAGTTGAGTAGGTTCACGAGTAATCCAAGTGTAGAGCATTGGAATGCTTTAACTAGAGTTCTTAAGTATTTAAAGTATACTAAAGAATATGAATTACACTACTCCAAATATCCAGCTGTAATTGAGGGATACAGTGATGCTAATTGGATATCAGACACGAACGACTCCAAGTCCACAAGTGGGTATGTATTTACCGTTGGTGGAGGAGCGCTATCGTGGAAATCTTCTAAGCAAACTTGCATAGCCCGTTCCACAATGGAATCAGAATTCATAGCTTTAGATAAGGCTGGTGAAGAAGCTGAGTGGCTAAGAAATTTCTTAGAAGATGTTCCCTGTTGGGAAAAACCTGTGCCTCCGATTTTGATTCATTGCGACTGTATGTCGGCAATTGGGAGGGCTCAGAGTAGTATGTATAATGGTAAGTCTAGACATATTCGTCGTAGGCATAATACCATTAAGCAGTTGATCTCTAACGGGATTATTTCCATTGATTATGTGAAATCAAAAGAGAATATTGCAGATCCTTTGACGAAAGGATTGCCTAGAGATCAAATATGCTACCTATCAAGAGGAATGAGGTTAAAGTCTACAAATTAAAAATTGACACAGCGGTAACCCAACCATATTGATTGGAGATCCTAAGATCATGGTTCAATAGGACAACGAAGTTGTGAAAATTCTGGAGAGCACTTAAGAGTTGAATAAACTCTAAACCCATTGCCTAGGATAAAGAAGTGCATCCTACAAGTGTAGCAAAGGGTAAGTCTGAACTTTTAATGATTCCTATACTGTCATGAAAATGAAGTGGAGTATGGTAGGATACTCTTAAATAGGAGATCACCTATGTAAGTGTGAGGTGTAGGCCGCCTCAACATTGGGTAAAATGTAAACATTTATGAAACCAAGAGAGGGCGCCATGGCCAAAATGGGTCCAACAGTGAGAACTAAAAATTTGCTTAGAAAATTTATCATGTGAATATCATTGTCTGGTTTTACACGAACGGCTGAACAATTCAAGACATCATGTTCATTGGGTAGCCTAGTAAATCCGATGATATCTCACTAAGAAAGGTTCAAAGCCAAAAGCTACCTCTTCTGATGTGATAAAAAGTCGTTTGAACTCTCAGTTGCATGCATTGCATTAATTTCATTCGTGTGGGGGATTGTTGGCATTTGTGGGTATATGAAAAAGTGTGTGAACACCACTTTTGCGTATGAAATTCGAACACCATAAGTATCGGGGATACTAAGTTGTATTGGATATTTTTATTCTACTCCGAGAGTAGATTAGTTTAGCATTTCGAATTTCTCAATTCGGAGTTGAAACGAATGAGAAATTAATTGCTAATGTTGGGTGTTTGAATGTGTATATCCCACATTGGATATAAACCATAAGTTGTATGAGTTTATATACATTTGCCTAAAGGTAAAGGGTTGGCCCTTTGGGTCATCCACTTTGGTCCTTTGTGTGAAGGGGGGAAGAGCTATGTAATTGTGTCTTAGCCCAATTTCTTAGCTCCTCACTCGGGCGGTCCGGTGGACCGGACCGGACCCGGACCTCGGACCACGGACTCGGGCTCGGGCCGGGGCCGGGACCGGGTCGCGGGTCGTTGGGCCTTGGGCCTTGGGCTTTGGGCTTTGGCTAAGATGTGTGGTTGTTGGGCTTTGGACCTCTTCTTATCTTTTTGAGCCAAAGTTTAATTAATTTGATTAATTGGGCCCAGTTCTCTTTTGGGCCAAAATTAACTAATTAATTTTGGCCCATTTCTAGTATCTTCTAGTTTCTTCTTCTAGAAACCAGCAAGGCATATCTCTTGTTCCTTTCTCATGCTGAGGATTTCAGACGTTTCCTTACCTGTCTCCAGCCAAAATTACCAGCCGAAAGTTAAAGTGTTTTGTTTCTTTTGGAGCCGAAACTTTTGACATTCATCAGCTGATTCTTTTTGGCTTTCTATTTTGGTTTTCAATCTGGTTTTGTTGCCTATAAAAAGGCTCTCCCAGGTTGTGTTCAAACCACACCAAAAACAGAAAATAATTCTGCATTGTCTCAAAGCATTCTACATACATAAAAATTCTGAGAGTTCTTAGGAAAATATAGTTCGTGGGTTTTTGTTCTTGAAGTGATTCAATTACAAATATATAATCGTTGTATCTTGGGAAGTTAATTGCACGATCCCGTACCACCGTAGGCGGGGCAATATAGCTTTAAGGATAGAGAGTTCATCTCTCGCCTCGATTGTCATATTGTTCGTCGTATTACTATTTTTCAGAGATTTTCTTACAAAGTGCACAGAAATTGCAACAATTTATACTTAAAACAAACAAACAAACTTGGAGACGGAGCTAATTGTGAGGAAGGATGGAGAATAGAGCCTACTACTACCAAAAGTACTGTTTGTTTTCATTTTTAGAGTTGGATGGAGCCAAAACACAAGAAAACTTGTATTGTATTGTAGTAGTAAATTGTTGTTACTAATACCCAAGTTCGTTCGCTCTGTGGGGAATGTGATCCATGTCTTGCCTTGCCTTGCCTGCTGTGCTAATAAATTGTAGTAATAATAAATACGATTGAGAGGAGAGTGTGTCTTTTCCTTCTCTACTAGACGGCGGTCAAGATCCACCACCGTTTTCAATTTAATTAACACTTGCTAATATCTTTACAGTACTTATCCAACTAACTCACTTCACAAATCACAATGTTTTAATATCGCCAATAAATGATACGATATTGTTTGATTAATCTTGAGTAATAAGCAACATAAATGAGGAATATTAAGTATGAAGAGTAGAGAGAATATCCCATTAACAAGAGAAATATTATATTGTGTATGTATTGTCCCCATATTTTACATGTACAAGGGCTATTTATAGCTTACGGTTACTATTTCTCATGGGCTTTGGGCCTTTCCTAACCTACTTGGGCTATGTTTTAATACAAACTCATTCCTAACTCATGACTAGCGATTTATAAAATATACTTGGCCCAATCCAATATTCAATTCCCTATCAAATACATATATGTCTTTTTAATCTCTTATCTATTATCTATCTATACCCCCTCAATATGTCTATCAGTACTTCCAATCAAAACATTTAAACTGTTACATATGTTTTACTCATTAATTCACTTCTAAATATTGAGCAACATTTTATTCATTCATAAATTACTTGTTCTATATAATCAAAGTAAATTCCTTTACAAATTGCAGCATCCCGTCAATACCACCAAATAGATAATCCATCTTTATTACTTAAACTACATAAGATTTAACTCTCCAAATAAGTATGCAGGAAACTTAACTTAGTACCCAAAATACGACCCATTGCTCCTACTAAGTCGGTTTGTATACCTCCAAAATACTGTTGCAAAATCTGCACTTTGAAAGAAAGAATTCTGGAAAATGCGAAGAACAATTGAGGCGAGAGTTGGACTCTCTATCCTTAAAGTTATATTGTCCCGCCTACGGTGGTATGGGTTCTTGCAATTAACTTCCCAAGATACAACGATTATGTTTTATACTCGAACCACTTCAAGAACAAAACTCCACGAACTTTATTTGCTCAAGAACTCTCAGAGAAAAGAATGCTGGAATGCAGAATGCTTTTTTGTTTTGGTGTGTGTTTTCATTCAGCCTGGGGAAGCCTTTTATAGGCAAGAAAATCAGACAAACCATTAACTCACATTAATCTGATTTTAAATTTTAATATGTAACAACAAACGTTTCAGCCTTATTAAGCCCACGTTTTGACTGTTAAATTCAAAAATTAAAAATCAGATCTAAGGAGAGAAAAAAAAAACGTAAAAAACGTGGTCTTTGTTTTTCTCGTTTCAGATTTCTATGTCTCAATTTTTCTTTGCTGCTGCTGGAAAGAAATTGGAATTGGGCCCAAATTAATTAGTTAAATTAATTTAACTTTGGCCCAAAGAAAATAAATAACTGGGCCCAAATTAATTAATACAAATTTGGCCCAAAAAAATAATACTTTGAGTCCAAAGTCCAACAACCACTGCCACGGCCCACGACCCGCGCCCGAGCTCGAGCCGAGCCAGCCTGTCGGATGGACGGCGGCGGCGGCGGCGGCGCATGCGCACGTGTGTGCGCGTGAGGCGAAATGGACTATGGCTAAGTCCTTACCCCTCCAAGCCCATACAAAATTGTCATGACCCAAGGGCCCAAACTATAATTTGCCCACCATTGTATATAAACATACTTAAATTGTATCTTATATCCAATGTGGGACAAAACACATTCAAGCACCCAACTTTAGCAATTAATTTCTCATTCATTTCAACTCTGAATCGAGAAATTCGAAAAGTTAGACTTATCTACTCCCGGAGTAGAACAATATTATCCAATAATATTTAGTATCCCCGATACTTTTAGTGTTCGAATTTTGTGTGCAAAATTGGACAAACTCACTTTTCACATATCCCTTTTCCAACAACCCCCCACACGAATGAAATTAATGCAATTTTATGCAATGCATGAAACTGAGAGTTCAATCGAATATTTATTACATCAGAAGAGGTAGCTTTTGCCTTTGAACCTTTCTTAGTGAGATATCATCGGATTTACTAGGCTACCCAATGAACATGATGTCTTGAATTGGTCAGCCGTTCGTGTAAAACCAGACAATGATATTCACATGATAAATTTTCTAAGCAGATTTTTAGTTCTCACTGTTGGGCCCATTTTGGCCATGACACCCCTTCTTGGTTTCATAAGTGTTTACATTTTACTCAATGTTGAGGCGGCCTACACCTCACACTTACATAGGTGATCTCCTATTTAAGAGTATTCTACCATACTCCACTTCATTTTCATGACAGTATAAGAATCATTAACAAGTTCCGAACTTAAGCTTTGCTATATTTGTAGGATGCACTTCTTTATCCTGGGCAATGGGTTTAGAGTTTATTAAACTCTTAAGTGCCCTCCTGAATTTTCACAACTTAGTTGTCCCATTGAACCAGATCTTGGGATCTCCAAACAACATGGTTGGGTTACCACTGTGTCAATTCTTAATTTGTAGACTTTAATCCCATTCCTCTTGATAAGCAGTATATTTGATCTCTAGGCAATCCTTTCGTCAAAGGATCTGCAATATTCTCCTTTGATTTCACATAATCAATGGAAATAATCCCGTTAGAAATCAACTGCTTAATGGTGTTATGCCTACGACGAATATGTCTAGACTTACCATTATGCATACTACTCTAAGCCCTCCCAATTGCCGACATACAGTCGCAATGAATCAAAATCGGAGGCACAGGTTTTTCCCAACGGGGAATATCTTCTAAGAAACTTCGTAGCCACTCAGCTTCTTCACCAACTTTATCTAAAGCTATGAATTCTGATTCCATCGTGGAACGGGCTATGCAAGTTTGCTTAGAAGATTTCCACGATACCGCTCCTCCACCAATGGTAAATACATACTCACTTGTGGACTTAGAGTCGTTCGTGTCTGATATCCAGTTAGCATCGCTGTATCCCCCTATTACAGCTGGATATCTTGAGTAGTGTAATTCATATTCTTTAGTAAACTTTAGATACTTAAAAACTCTAGTTAAAGCATTCCAATGCTCTACACTAGGATTACTCGTGAACCTACTCAACTTGTTCATAGAATAAGCTAGATCAAGGCGAGTACAGTTCATGATATACATTAAACTTCCAATGACCCTAGCATATTCTATTTGTGATACGGGTTAGCCATGATTTTTGTGTAGATGAACACTTAAATCCACTGGCGACTTAACTGGTGCACTATCGCTAGGAAGGAATTTTCCTAAAACCGTCTCAACGTAATGAGATTACGATAAGACTAGTCCTTCAAAATTCCTCAAGATTTTAATCCCTAGGATGCCGTCTGCAAATCCCATATCCTTCATGTCAACGTTCTTCTTTAACATGCCTTTAGTATTCATGATGATTTCATGATTACTACCCATTATCAACATGTCATCTACATATAGACACACGATGACGTATGCGTTATGTGTTTGTCTAACATACACACATTTATCACACTCGTTGATCTTGAAACCATTTGATAACATCGTGCTATCAAATTTTTCATGTCATTGCTTAGGCGCTTGTTTAAGTCCGTACAAGGACTTTACAAGTTTACAAACTTTCTTCTCCTGTCCAGGAGCAACATACCCGTCGGGTTGTTCCATATATATTTCTTCGTCTAATTCTCCGTTCAGAAACGCAGCTTTAACATCCATTTGATGTATCTCAAGGTTATGCAACGCGGCAATAGCGATGAGTAATTTAATGGAAGTTATTCTCGTTATTGGAGAATAAGTATCGAAAAAATCAAGACCTTCCGTTTGTCGGTATCCTTTGACTACTAAACGAGCCTTGTACTTATCAATAGTTCCATCAGTGTTATATTTCCTTTTCAGAATCCATTTACAGCCTAAAGGCTTACATCCCTTTAGAAGATCAACCAACTCCCAGGTATGGTTGTGCAAGATAGACTCAATTTCACTATTGATAGCCTCTTTCCAGAGTTGAGCATTTGGACCGGACATAGCTTCCTTAATCGTTCTTGGATCCCCTTCTAATGTATATGATACAAAATCGGGACCAAATGATTTTGGAACTCTTACCCTTTTGCTACGACGTGGTTCTTCGTCCCTGGGGTTAGAACTACTCATAGACTCATCAAATGCTCTTTTAAGAGGAACTTGCTCATTTCTTTCCATACTTGGAAAGACATCCTCGAAAAATGAAGCATTTCTAGATTCCATGATAGTTCCTTCATGAATCTCAGATATTTCTGATTTATGTACTAGAAATCGATAGGCGCTACTATTAAGTGCATAACCTATGAATATGCAATCGATAGTCTTAACTTGTTTGGGTTTGGGTATTTCTACCTTAGCCAAACACCCCCACACTTTGAGGTACTTGTAGGAAGGCTTTTGACCTTTCCAAAGTTCGTACGGAGTCTCACTCCTACTTTTGTGGGGAATCTTGTTAAGGATGTAATTGGCGGAGAGGATCGCCCCCCCCCCCCCCACAAATTCTGCAGTAATCCAGAATTTAACAACATCGCATTCATCATTTCTTTGAGAGTGTGATTCTTGCGTTCAGCAACGCCATTTGATTGAGGTGAGTATGGTGCTGTCGTTTGATGAATAATTCCAGAGTTGGTACAAAATTCATCAAAAGGCACTCCGTATTCTCCACCTCTATCTCTTCGGATAGCTTTTATCCTTTTTCTAAGTTGATTTTCAACTTCCGTTTTATAATGTGTAAACGCTCCAAGCGCTTCATCTTTACTTCTTAGTAAATACACATAACAGTACTTTGTGCTATCATCGATGAATGTTATGAAATATTTTTTTCCACGTCTAGTTTGCACAAACTTTAAAGCACAGATGTCACTGTGAATAAGTTCTAGAGGTGCGGTGTTTCTTTCCATTGAAGGAAACAGTTGTTTGACTAGGTTTGCCTCAACACAAATTTCACATTTATGTTCATTTTCAACTTTAAAAGTTGGTAATAAATTCAAGTAAACTAATCTTCGAATAGTATTCTGAATATGCCCTAAATTAGAATACTCAAACAAATTCAAGTAAACTAATCCTAGTCTAACATGCCCTAAATTAGAATACTCAAGCAAATAAACAAATTCTGAATAATTTTATTGCTATTGTTCTCGGTTACAAAGGAGCGGATTACATTTATAACATTCATCTTAAAAAGGCCCTGCTCAAGGTACCCTTTTCCTACATAAATCCTTTCTTTAGTAAACGAAAACCTATCAGCTTCGAAGACTAACTTGAATCCGTTCTTGACTAAAGCCGAACCAGAAACCAGATTCTTACGAATCTCTGGAACATGCACCACTTCAGTCAATGTCAGCTCCTTGCCTGAAGTCATCTTCAGCACTACTTTCCCCATTCCGACCACCAGAGAAGTGGCCGAGTTTCCCATAAACAATCTCCGTCCATCAGTTGGGAAATAGGACGAGAACGCCTCTCTGTCAAAACAGATATGGCGAGTAGCTCCACTATCGATAAACCACTCCCTTGGGTTGTCTATCATATTGGTTTCGAACACGACGACAGTGAGATCGAGTTCAGATAGATCGATTGGGACCCGATTGTCATACAGGTTATCGATCATCTCGTTGATGCCCTGGACATCATCAACAGCTAGGTGCGCCTGATGTTGCACCTGATTGTGCACTTGGTTCGAAACCTTGTTCTGAACCTGATTCTTGCCTTTATTCTTTACAGAACCTCGCTTCCGAGACTAATTATTATTTTTCTTGGGCTCTTTACAGTCTCTAGCCCAATGATTAGTACAGCCGCAATTAAAGCAATCAATGTCATCGCCGTCACCCTGTTTCGGCTTTCCTTTCCCAGCTTGTTTCTTCTGGGCCTGGAAATTCCCCTGGAACTTCTTTTTCTGATTAGAACTTTCCGGAACTTCAATGACGCTTGCCATTGCTTGAACAGGAGCCTCTTGATAGAAGCCCGGTTGTCTTTCTCAATTCTGAGTCTAACAACCAACTCTTCTAAGCTCATCTCCTTTCGTTTATGCCTTAGGTAGTTCTTGAATTCATTCCATGAGGGCGGTAATTTTTCAATCACAGACCCCACTTGAAAATTGTCACTTAAAGCCATTCCCTCGACATGAACTTCATGTATAATAATTTGAAGCTCTTGGACTTGGCTTGCCACGGACTTGGAGTCCACCATTTTGAAGTCTAAGAACTTCGCGACCATGAACTTCTTTATTCTAGCGTCCTCGGTTCTGTACCTATTATTTAATGCCTCCCAGAGGTCTTTTGGGGTTTTCATAATAGATAAACACTATAAAGCGAATCGTCCAAACCGCTGAGCACGTAATTCCTACAAAGGAAATCACAGTGTAGCCAGGCATCATATGCTGTTCTCAGCTGAACATCATCAGAATCTTCAGGGACAGACGGGGCGTCCTCCCGTAAGAACCTCGCCAGGTTCAAAGTAGTTAAATAAAAAAGCATCTTTTGTTGCCATCGTTTGAAGTCAGCCCCGCTGAACTTCGTTGGCCTTTCAGCTTGCGCCGGGATAACCGGATTAACCGGTGGTACAATCGGAGTTGTCCTTTCAGCTTGTGTCTGAATTACCGAATTAACATGAGTTACAACCGATGGATTCGGACCAGAGCCCGCACCGGACCCAAACCCCGAACCCGAGGCAAAACCAGAACCAAGACCAAAACTGAGACTAGCTCCAGGTCCATGTCCGAAGTCGATAGTAGCAGCAACATTCTCGTTAGTACCAAAATTAGCCATTTTCAGAATTTTCTAAAAGTCACAGAAATCAACAACAATATATAGCTTTAAGCTTGTTGCAAAATCTGCACTTTGAAAGAAAGAATTCTGGAAAATGCGAAGAACAATCGAGGCGAGAGTTGGACTCTCTATCCTTAAAGCTATATTGCACCGCATATGGTGGTACGGGTTCTTGCAATTAACTTTCCAAGATACAATGATTATGTTTTGTACTCGAACCACTTCAAGAACAAAACTCCACGAACTTTATTTGCTCAAGAACTCTCAGAGAAAAGAATGCTGGAATGCAGAATGCTTTTTCGTTTTGGTGTGTGTTTTCATTCAGCCTGGGGAAGCCTTTTATAGGCGAGAAAATCAGACAAACCATTAACTCACATTAATCTGGTTTTAATTTTTAATATGTAACAACAAACATTTCAGCCTTATTAATCCCACGTTTTGACTGTTAAATTCAAAAATTAAAAATTAGATTTAAGGAGAGAAAAAAAAACGTAAAAAACGTGGCCTTTGTTTTTCTCATTTCAGATTTCTATGTCTCAATTTTTCTCTGCTGCTGCTGAAAGAAATTGGAATTGGGCCCAAATTAATTAGTTAAATTAATTTAACTTTGGCCCAAAGAAAATAAATAACTGGGCCCAAATTAATTAATTCAAATTTGGCCCAAAAAGATAATACTTTGAGTCCAAAGTCCAACAACCACTGCCACGGCCCACGACCCACGCCTGAGCTCGAGCCGAGCCGGCCGGTCGGACGGACTGCGGCGGCGAGCGTGTGTGGGGGGTGAAACGGACTATGGCTAAGTCCTTATCCCTCCAAGCCCATACAAAATTGTCATGACCCAAGGGCCCAAACTATCATTTGTCCACCATTGTATATGAACATACTTATATTGTATCTTATATCCAAAGTGGGACAAAACACATTCAAACACCCAACTTTAGCAATTAATTTCTCATTCGTTTCAACTCCAAATTGCGAAATTCGAAATGCTAGACTTACCTACTCCCGGAGTAGAACAATATGATCCAATAATATTTAGTATCCCCGATACTTTTAGTGTTCGAATTTCGTGTGCAAAAGTGGATAAATTCACTTTTCACATATCTCTTTTCCAACAAATACGACCTAAATCAATATATAAGGAGGGAGTGTGTTGACCAAAATCTATGATGCACGGACACGCGTAAAAATCACCCCGTGCAGTGTCCGACACACAGCACGGACACGGACACGGACACGGCACCGGGACGTGTCGGACACGGCAATGATGTGTCCAGAATTAAAAATAATTAAATAAAACTAGGACACGGCACGGACACGGCAATGATGTGTCTAGAATTAAAAATAATTAAATAAAACTAGGACACGACACGGACACGCCCAGGACACTTCGGGCTGATTTTTTTGCATTTTTTATATTTTTAATATAAATGTATATATATATATATATATGTAATTCTATATAGATGAAGTTTTATAGTTTACAGAAGCATTGTCATTAATAAGTTGTTATTTTGTGTAAAAATAGGTTGCTCATATACAAATAGTGAATATATATATATATATATAGGTTGTTATTAATAAGTTGTTGAATTGTTGATTATTGTCTAATAGGTGTTCACTTACTCATAAGTTTATAATAATAATAAGTTGTTGAATTGTTGATTATTGTCTAATAGGTGTTCAATTACTCATAAGTTTATAACATGTTTTTTTTTTTATATATATATATATAAAATATGGGCAGACATGTCCGAGCCGGTGTCCGTGTCCTAATTATTTAAGAATTGACGTGTCCCGTGTCCGTGTCGTGCAGTATCCGTGTCTATGTGTCCGTGCAACATAGACCAAAATTATAGGCTATGTTTGGATACACTTTGGGCTCATTTTGGCCCAAATTTCTGGTTCAATCATGTTTGGTTAACACAATTTGGGCCAGAAAAAGATGGTTGCATCTAGCCAGAAACCATTTTTGAGCCCACAATCTGATTTTTCTCACTCCTGCTTTTGGCCTGCAACAACAGTGTCGTTTTGTCTTCTTTCTTTTCTCGCTCTCATATTTGTGTAACTCTCTCACTCCATCCTCTCCTTCTATCTCATGTTCTATTTTCTATGTTTTTAATAACTTCCATGTGAATATAGCAATGAAAATAAGCATATGAAATATTGATTGTCCCTTGTAGGCTCTAAATACTTTCCCAGATTTCAAAGAACACCCGACGTACATACATGTATATGTGAGCATGTTTCATGATGTTTGCATATATAGAAGTAATATTTAGGTGGTTAAATATGTCAAATGCCATACAGATTAATGAATATGGATTAATAAAAATAATAGGAAATTAACTAAATTTTAGAATGATAAAGTATATTCAATAATCGAGCCTGTCAAATATTTTTACATATACTTTACCGTGCATGTAAACAATATATATATATATATATATATATATATAGGGTCAAAATCCAATATATACCTTATATTAGATAAGATCTAAGACTCAATATACATCATTGGTTCTATTAAATCCAACAGTCCAAACAAGGGCACAAAATATCCCCTAAAACCTTTAATCGAACAAAATCTCCCCTAAAATCACTCAATTTGTTGCCAAAATTAACTAAATCAAGATGTAGAATCATATTAAAAGGGTAATTCCTTCGATTATCACCACAAAAACTGGTTCCAAATCAATCGATTATAATCACAGCAAAACCTAAATTACAGAAGCAAAATACAATCGATTTTTTTTAGCAAAGATGAGGTTGAAAACAGCTCCCAAAATGATAGGTAATCATTTATACAGTAGATTTTCTGTTGTTTTTGGATCATATACTGTATAATGACATATTTTTTGTTTACGAAAAGTGTTTTTGTTGATTTGCTCAGAAGATTAGCTGTTGATTGGGGTCGAAATATGTGTTTTTGTTGATTTGGTAATGCATATTTGTGTAATAGAGGCTGAAGATTGTTAAATTAGTTGATGTATTGTAACTGTATAATGAATAAATACGTACTGTGTAATGGTTTATAATATACTGTATTCTTAGTTATAACATATTGTATAATAGTTTATAAGATTGAAATTGTATGATGTATACACACACACACACACTGTATAATTGGTTATAACATGCTGTATATTGGTCTATAAGATACTGAATAATAGTTTGAAATCACTAATTGTATATCATCAATCATAACTGTAAATCACCATTGTATTTGCTGTATATTTGTTTATTAGCTATTGTATAATGGATTAATTAGATTGTATAATGTTTATTAGCTATTGTATTCACTATATAATGAGTTATATGATTATGTATATTGGTTTATATGATACTGAATAATGGATTATAACATATTGTATAATAATTTATAAGATTGTAACTGTATGATGTATAAACATACACTGAATATCACCACTCATGTGTTGTATTTTCTTTTATTTGCTATTGTATAGTGAATTCAAATGGGGAATTGATGATGATTACATGTATTTGTGATTTACAAGGTACTATATAATGAGTTTTTATTGTATAATACACTAATATTTGCTGTATAAAAAGATAATTAATAATGAAATGCTCTTTTATGACTACGGTATGATGTGTTAACTCATACTATATAATACAATAAATTAGTGTATACTAATATTATATTTAGTGTATAATATCTTAGTTGTTAGTGTATAATATCTTAGTTGTTAATGAATAATGTGTTAATCCACACTGTATAATGGTGATTATGAACTGTATAATGCAGTTGATGAAGAAGAGGCATCATCACCAGTGTCAGCTGATAGGTTACATCTTGTGCTTGCACACGTTGAAGAGCCTCTTAGTGTCGAACAACGTAATTTTGATGATGATTGCGTTGAATCACAAGATGAAGGGATGGAATCAGAACAACAACCCACTCCTAAGAAAATACGTGCGGAACAATTGCCTGCACGAACACCGTAAAAAAAAAAATAGAGAACACATTTTGTATCCAAACACCAACCAAAAGGGAAGAAGAAGTCGGTTGATTATACGCAAATAAGAGTGTCCATGAAGGTGTTGGTGGAGGCTGTTTCAACCCTGAGAGAGGCACAAAAGGAGTGAGTGAAACAGTCCGGGTTTGGCTCGTTTTTGGATTTCAAAATAAAGGAGCTGCCTGACAAACTTGGGTTTAAGGTTGTAAAATCTTTAAATCCCGGGAACTTCAGACTAACTCTACCCGGAGGAAAGATCAATATTAATGAAGAAGACGTGGCAGAAGTTTTGGGTTTTTCGCACGGTGAGTGGCATATAGACCTATCTGCTAAAAATCCAGAGAGGACGGACGCTTGGACTGACCAATTTGGACTTGATAAGTCCACAAAATTTAAAGTTTCAGCTCAGATGGTGTTGAAAGAGCTGCAATCGGAGATTCAACCCACAGAGCAATTTAAGCTCAATTTTATGATGATTCTGTACAATTGCCTGATTGAGTCTCCTAGTACAACATTTGTCAACAAGAAAATGCTGAATTTCAAGGGATCTCTCGATGGGTTGTCGACTTACAACTGGCCCAGACTTGTTATGGACAGTTTGGGAGACACAAAAGATGCGTGGGAAGCGGATCAAGCGTCTTGCATGTATACGGGACCTCTTCTGTTTTTTATTGTAAGTGTACATGACTTCTTCTTATGTTGATTGTGCTCCAATAATGTATTTTAACTGTGTTATGTATAAACACATACTGTATAATGGTTTGTTATCTATTGTATAATTTTTTATAAGCTACTGTATAATATGTTATAACCTACTATATAATGGTTTATGAGTTACTGTATAATGGTTTATAAGTTACTGTATAATTAGTTACTGTATTTTAACTGTGTAATGTATAAACACACACTGTATAATGGCATATTATCTATTGTATAATGGTTTATAAGCTAATGTATAATGTGTTATAAGCTACTATATAATGGTTTATAGGCTACTGTATAATAAAACACATTACCATTCATTACAATCTCATTTTTTCCCTCCAAATGCAGATATTGTATGTTGACAGAGTCAACTACCAGGGCCAAGTAACAGTCGAAAGATCAATCCCAACTTGGCTTAATTGGACGGACGATGCACTACGGCAAAAGAGTACCGTAGAGATTCAACAAGGATTCTTTGGGAAGGGGGTGATATCAAAGGGACAGTGGTTGTTGAAGGCAGAAAAAGGGAAAAATGTTGTTCAACCGCTTGAAGCTCCACCCCAACCCCCTTCCTCATTAGCAGCTCCAACCGAACAAGATTTTTCCATCAAGGAATGGAATACGGTTGAAGAGGTATGCATATTTATGTAATAGATACTGTGTATTGTTTAATTAGTTAGTGTATTTTAATTGTATGATGTATAATCACATACTATATAATTGTATCTTGTATATTGCATATTGCATATTGGTTTGTAAGCTACTGAATAATATTTTGAAATCACTAATATACAGTATCTAACAGCACAATATACAATATCTAATTTAGTAGTATACGTTAAGTAATAAGGTGATATACAGTAGCTAACAACACAATATACAGTATCTAAAAATGTTACTCATTATTTTTAAAATATACGCAGGGGATATTGAACAATTTGGAAAGGTCTGCATTCAACCTGATTGATTATCTTATCAAGTACAATAGATACATGAAATCATGTGATTCCATTATTCCAACAATCCACGGTTGAAGGAAATTGAAAAAAATGGTGTTCGATCATGTTGCAAGTCTGTATAGAACACAACCAGGGACTGACGAAGAACCATTCATTGTTCCTCCCAAAACGACAACTACAGAACAATAGGAAACACCTTCCTCACATGAGCATCATGCAGTCTAAACTGTTTAACCTCTCCAAACCGAAAAAATTACACCCGAACAACCAATAAGTACACCAATGCATTCACAGCCAAATTTCAACTTGTTGACGCTCCAAACACCAGAGAAAATGCAATAAGCGGACAAAGTTGCTCCAAATTTCTTTTATTGAGTTTCCTGTGAATTCTATATGTATACTGTATAATAACTTCATGTACACTGTATAATGTATCACTAGATACAGCATAATGTATCATTGCATAATGTTTAATCTAGACTGTATAATGTATCATTTCATATTGTATAATGTATCATTGCATACTGTATAATGTATCATTACAAAATGTATAATGTGCACTATATAGTTTATGATTGCATACTGTATAATATACATTAAGCTTCTATATAATTACTCATCACATACTGTATAATGGTTTTCAGGGCTATTATTTTCAAAAGTGGTGATGTAATGTGCACTATTTGGGATGTAAATTCCTTGGCTCAACGCAAAGAGCTTACATCTAGTGTGATTGATACTTGGTCATACATGCTAAACAACGCCGAGACGACAAGATCCCCGACATCACCACTTAGATTTTATTTTGCCCTTGCCGACACGGTAAAAAATATTGTTTATATTTTGTTAATACGTATAGAATAATGTTCTGCGCGCTAATTAATTTTTTTAAAAAATGGATTACAGATTTTCTTCACATCGACCCAAGGAAATAAAGGAAATGATACACATATCTCAATCTTCCTGGAGAACATACAGAATCGTATGAACATGTTTCCAAATATCAACATAACCGATGTGACATTGGTAAGTTAAACCCGTTTGTTTATTCTAATTATCATATTTTATGCAATTTTATTAACATCACTTTCATACATCGCGGTGTAGGTTTTCTTTCCTATTCTTCAATCTGGACACTACTACGTGGTATGCTTTAATTTGAAGCATCCAGTGATTGAGATCCTTGACAACAGTGCGATGGATGTGTCACTCGAAGTCAAATATTAATCTGTGCCCTCCACTTTGGTAACTAATCTGTTAGGAAATTTCATGTTAGATGTTTTGATGATGACAAGATAGGATTTTATGTTAAACCCCAAATACAATGTAAGTTTCTGCTTTGAAAGATCTTTGTATAAGCGTTTGAAAGTATGTAATTTTCTTTAGGCTTGTAATTTTTATCTTTATAGATTTTAGACTAAGTAGTAGATACCGAATCGCTAATAGAATTCTAGGTGAGTCTATTAGAGAAGAAGTTGAACATCAGCGTCTGAAGTCAACTGAAGATGAAGATTTGTTCTTAGCGCCTGGCAAACGCTAAAGGACTATTTCAGGATTTATGAATCAAGCGCTCAAATTACTCTAGTGATCCGATGTCAGATTCACCTGAATTGAATCCTCAAGTCATGAAGGACTTAAATGCAATCATTTAACGGACATTTACTTCCAACGGGAAATAAATTCAAATGCATTAAATGCCTGATAAGAGCATTAAATGTGATAAGCCACTGTGACTTGTGGACAAGCCACCTTTTGACTAGACTGTCAGAACTTCAGAGTTTATAGCTGCTCCTATCCAATCTGTTCCAGCAGATTTTCAGGAATGTCAGGTTTTAGGTAAAATCACGCGCTGCGTGAAAGGCACGCTCTCACATATGTCCAACGGACAGATCCCAAGATTTGCCTATAAATACCTTACCTTCAGCAAACCTAAAAAAAACAAAAATGGTACATAATATTACAAGAGAAATTTACGTACCTGCACAAGAAAAAGCTTAGAAACTCCATAGCTAAAAATCCTTCAAGCTTTTTATCTACATTCTAGATAGTCACAAATATCTCAAACCTCTTCCAAAGAAGAAACCTAAATTCCTATTGAGACATTCCAAGTTGTTTGATCTTCCCAAAAACAAACAAAACCTTGTGATAAACCTTCAATCTTTCATCTGAGTGAGAAAGAAGTTGAAAACCCCTTACAGGCAGTATTTCTGAGTGAGAGAAGCTTGTAGAGGACGATCTTCATTGGTGCTGAAATCTGTGTGATCAAGGAGCTCGAGATCTTTTTCATCCTTTACTATCTTGTAGAAGATTCTGTGTGATTCTTCGAAAATCATCCTAGTAAATTCCTCCAAGTGAAAAAGGAGAAGAAGAACGTAGCTAAGATTACATCACCCAGTGAACCTTACAAATTTCTTGTGTTCTTTACTTTATTTATTGCCTTGATTTACATTATATTATATTCTTTGAAAAAGACAAGCTAATTGCAAAGCGATTAATTGACCAATCGAACGCTAAAAATCATTTCCGTTGTGCTAACCCTGATGAAGCGATCTTGGCATTACCCTACTTTGGTAAATTGCTAAAATCACTAAGTCTCAGTTATCTTTACTGAAGCGTCTGACCCAAGTGCTCAGCTTCTAAGCGTTCAAATCTTTAAAAGTGATACGAAATTTTTGAAGTCGAAAAAGACTTCAGGGTCTATTCAACCCCCCCTTCTAGACCCTTTCGTATGCCACTTGGGACCACCAAGTGGTATCAGAGCGGTTGAATTAGAAACCTAAGCGTTTCCGAGCGTCTTGTTCAGATCCATCCTTTTGAAACTTAATCGTTTTAAAATTTCTCTTTAAAACATCTCATTATGGCTTTTAACAAAATGCCTAAGTTGATAGTATCAAACTATGATTCTTTGAAACTTAGCGCATTCGCTTATTTATGCTCTTGCGATAATGAAATGTGTGATGTGATCACAGATGGCCCCATTCAGATCATGAAAGTAATAACTCGAGCACCCGGAGCTGATGAAGCTACTCCAGATGGTTATGTCGAGAAACCTAAGTTAGAATGGACGCCAGATGATAGAAAAAGAGCTAATGTGGATAATGTTGGATGAAGTGCACTTTACTCAGCGTTAGGAGACAATGATGCATTGTTCAACAAGATCAAGCAATGTAAGACTTCCAAAGAAATATGGGATAAGTTGGCTATAGTGTGTGAAGGATCGACACAAATGAAGGAGAATAAGCTCTCCATAGCCATGCAAAGATTCGAGCATTTCAAGATGCAGCCCAATGAGATGATAGAACAATTGGACGCAAGATTTACTTTGCTCATTACCGAGTTAGCGTCACTAGATAAGGAATTGACCAACAAGGAAATGGTTAATAAGATTTTCAGAAGTCTTCCAAGTAAATACTTGATTAAGACTATTGCTATGAGAGAATCACAGACCTTGGAGACTCTTACTCCAGAACATGTGTTTTCAGAGTTAAAGGCATTTGAATTCGAACTGGGTGAAGTCAGCGACACATCGACTGAATCAGGAGCTTTAATCGCTACTATCAAAAGTAAGGGTAAAGCGGTTAGCGAAGTGAAATCAACGGAATCAAATGAAGAAAAGGAAATGGCCTTATTGGTTAAGAAATTCAAGAAATTTCTAAGATATGAAAAGAGAAATCCTATTGGTTTCAAACCCCTCCCCCTGCTCTAGCGCCTCAGTATCAAGCGCCAGTGTACTCTGCACCTCAACCAGTAGCGCTAGTGTACTCTGCACCTCAACCAGTAGCGCCAGTCCCTTACCAAGCGCCTACGACTCCTACGCTAAATCTCTCAGCGCCAGTCGGATCAAAGCGATTATCCACTGAACAGAAAATGAAAACTAATTTGTGTTATAATTGCAGGAAACCAGGGCATTACCAGGTAAATTGCCCTTATCCAAATGTGTCTAAGCCCACAAGGCAAGACTATGCGAATAGAATCCAATTTAGGAGCAACCTTCGCCAACAAGGTTTGCTAGCGGAATCTGAACCATTTCCCGCACCTGAAGAGGATTTGGAATCATCAGATGAAAGCAGTGATGATGAGCCTACAAGCGACTCAGCGTTGATCTGTCTCATGGAAAGAGAAGATGAAGCATCTGACAAATCGCTACCAGAGGTACCTAGAGCCAACACCGATACTTCAGTTTGGTACATTGATAGTGGATCATCAAGACACATGACGGGTTCCAAAGATCTTCTAGTCAACTATCAAGTTACCAACTGTCCTCAAGTTATATTCGGTGATAACTCCAAAGGTAAAACCAAAGGTATAGGTATCATGCATAGGGGGAACATCATGATTAGTAATGTATATTATGTTGAGGGTCTTAAGCATAATTTGTTAAGCATTAGTCAATTTTGTGATAAAGGCTTTGAAGTAAAATTTTCAAGCGACTTCTGCTATGTTAACGACGCTAAGACTAAGTCTACTAAATTAAGAGGTAAAAGAACAAACAATGTATATTTAGTAGATTGGGATTCTACAATTGATAACAACCCCATATGCTTTGTTGCTAAAAGTCAAAATGAATTGGGTTGGTTATGGCATAGAAAAATGAATCACCTCAATTTTAAGGTAATCTCTCAATTAATATCGCTAAATCTAGTAGAGGGATTACCTAAGGGTTCCTTTTAGAAAATCGCTTATGTGATGCATGCCAAATGGGTAAACAAGTTAAATCATCTTTTAAAAAGAAACCATGCCTATCTACTTCTAGAGTTCTTGAACTTTTG
Source organism: Buddleja alternifolia (assembly GCA_019426215.1). Lineage (NCBI taxonomy): Eukaryota > Viridiplantae > Streptophyta > Magnoliopsida > Lamiales > Scrophulariaceae > Buddleja > Buddleja alternifolia. Next base: position 1,459,377 of record CM033406.1, read on the forward strand.
CATCTAGATTTGTTTGGTCCCATTCAAATCATGAGTGTTAGTGGTAAAAAGTACTCGCGTAATAGTTGATGATTTCTCTCGCTATACTTGGGTAGAATTCCTAGCGACCAAAGATAAAACTAGTGTCAAGCTCACATCGCTAATTCGTCAATTACAAACTTATAAAGATTTAAAAGTGACTAGAATTAGAAGCGACATAGGAACTGAATTTACTAACCAATTTGTTGAGAAGTTTTGTATAAACTTTGGAATACTTCATGAGTATTCTGCTCCTAGAACACCTCAACAGAATGGAGTTGCCGAGCGACGGAACAGAACGCTTAAAGAAGCCGCTAGGACGATGTTAGCAAAATCCAAGTTGCCTCAAAGGTTTTGGGCCAAAGCCATCAATACCGCTTGCTACACTCAGAACCGGTGTATGATCAACAAGCAACATGAAAAGACTCCATAGGAGTTGTGGAAGGGATGTAAGCGAAACATTTCATATTTTCATGTATTTGGTTCAAAATGTTTTATTCATAACAATGGATCCCACAGTCTAAAGACTTTGATCCTAAAGCGGATGAGGGAATCTTTCTAGGCTATGCCAAGATTGGAAAGATTTTTTGCATCCTAAATAAAATCAAATCAAAGGTTGCAGAATCCATTCATGTTGTGTTTGATGATGCTAACCAAGAACCGAGTAAGGTTAATTCTGATGATGTAGGAATTGAAGATCTCACCCAACAAGCGTCACAAATCAATCTTGGTGATGATAGTGATGATGAAGATGATGAGATTCGTGTACCTATTCCTAAGGATACTCGTGAGATTAACAATGGTGATAATGTCAGAATCACTGATAATCATGAAGAGAATGATCATCAAGAGCAGATTGGAACTATGAATGATACAGCGACTGCGCAAGAGACAAATGAGAGTCTAGCGATTGACAACTAAGAGTCTCTCAACCCGTTCCAACCAGACCGCAAATGGCTTAGAGACCATCCACCAGAGCTAGTAATCGGAGATATGGAAGCACCTGTTAGAACTAGGTCAGCTACAATTAATGAGGCCATGTTCACAAGTTTTGTATCTCAAATGGAACCAAAGAAAGTGGATGAAGCGCTCAGTGATTCAAGTTGGGTAGAAGCGATGCAAGAAGAGCTTAACCAATTTGAGAAAAGCAAGGTTTGGACGCTAGTACCAAGACCAACTCACCAAGGAGTTATTGGGACTAGATGGGTTTTTAGGAACAAAATCGATGAAGATGGCGTTGTTACAAGAAACAAAGCTAGATTAGTCGCTCAGGGTTATTGTCAAGAAGAGGGTATTGATTTTGATGAGACATATGCCCCAGTAGCCCGTCTTGAAGCGATTAGGATGTTCCTAGCGTTTGCCGCATTCAACAAGTTCACGGTGTACCAAATGGACGTGAAGAGTGCATTCTTGAATGGTAGTGGTCCCAAGTGGCATACGAAAGGGTCTAGAAGGGGGGGGGGGGTTGAATAGACCCTGAAGTCTTTTTCGACTTCAAAAATTTCGTATCACTTTAAAGGTTTGAACGCTTTGGATAACTGAGCGCTTGGGTCAGACGCTTCAGAAAAGTTAACTTAGACTTAGTGATTTTAGCAGTTTACCAAAGTAGGGCAACACTTAGATCGCTTAATCAGGGTTAGCACAGCGGAAATGAGTTTTAGCGTTCTTTTAGTTAATTTAATCGCTTTGCACTTTAACTTGTCTCTTTCAAAGATAAATGATGTAATAAAAATAATAATAAGACAAATAAGATAAATGACACAAGATATATAAGGTTAACTGGGTGGTGTAATCCCAGCTACGTCCTTCTTCTCCTTTTTCACTTGGAGGAATTTACTAGAATGATTTTCGAAGAGTCACCCAGAATCTTCTACACAATAGTAAAAGGTTGAAAATGATCTTGGGCTCCTTCATCACACAGACTTCAGCACCAATGAAGATTGTCTTCTTCAAGCTTTTCTCACTCAGAAATACTGCCTGAAAGGGTTCAACAACTTTTCTCACTCAGATGAAAGGTTGAGGTTTGTCAATAGGGTTTTGTTTGTTTTTGAAAAGATCAAACAACTTGGAATATCTCAGCTGGAATTTGAATTTCTTCTTTGGAAGATGTTTGAGATATTTGTGACTGTTGGAATGTAGATAAAACGCTTGAAAGATTTCGCTATGGAGTTTCTAAACTTTTTCCCAAAAAATGTACGTAAGATTTTGGACAATAATTTCTCTTCTCTTTTTTGTATGTATCTTGTGTGTTTTTAGGGTTTGCTGGGGTAAGGTATTTATAGGCAATTTCTTGGGATCTGTCCGTTGGACACATGTAGGAGCGTACCTCTCACGGGATGCGTGAGTATACCTTTTCTCTGACATTCCTGAAAGTTCGCTGAAGCCGATTGGAGGGGAGCAGCTAAAATTCTGAATTTTCTGACAGTCTGGTCAAAAGGTGGCATTGTCCACAAGTCACATTAGCTTATCACAATTACTGCTCTTATTAGGCATTTAATGCATTTTGAATTTAATTTCCGTTGGAAATAAATGCCCATTGAATTATTGCATTTAAGTCCTTCATGACTTGAGGATTTATTTCAGGTGATTCTGACATAAGTCGCTTGAGGGATTTCTAGCGTTTGATCCATAAATCCTGAAATGAGATCTTTTAGCGTTTGACAGACGCTAAGAAGAAAATCTTTATCTCCGGTTGACTTCAGACGCTGGTCTTCAACTTCTTCTCTAATAGACTCACCTAGAATTCTACTAGTGATTCAGTCACTAAGACTTTAGTCTAAATTCTACAAAGATAAAAATTACAAGCCTATAATAAATTACAACTTTCAAACGCTTATACATCATTCTATGAAAAACGGAAACTTACATTGTATTTTTGGGGTCTAACATTGAATCCTATCTTGTCATCATCAAAACATCTAACATGAAATTTCCTAACAAATGGTAAACTCCAAGAAGAAGTCTATGTGGAGCAACCTCCAGGATTCATCAACAACCATGGCAAAAGTATGGTCTACAAATTGGATAAGGCACTCTATGGCCTTAAACAAGCACGAAGAGCATGGTATGACACTCTCTCTATCTTCCTTATAGGTAAAGGCTTTTCAAAAAGCAACGTTGACACAACGTTATTTAAAATTACTCATAATGAAAATATTCTCTTAGTCCAAATTTATGTTGATGATATTATATTTGGTTCTACTAATAAGCGATTGTGTGAGAAATTTTCGAAAATGATGCAAGATCAATTTGAAATGAGCATGATGGGTGAATTAACTTTGTTCTTAGGATTACAAGTTAAACAACTCCCTAATGAAATATTTATAAACCAAGCTAAGTATACAAGAGAAATGATTAAGAAATTTGGTATGGAAAATGCATCATCTTCAAAAATTCCAATGAGCCAAACGCTTAAGTTAGATAAAGATGAAAGTGGGAAGAAAATTGATATCACTAACTATAGAGGTATCATTGGATCACTTCTTTGTCTTACCGCTAGTAGACCGGATATTATGTTTTCGGTATGCATGTGTGCACGATTTCAATCTGATCCTAGAGAATCACACTTAAATGCTACCAAGAGAATCCTTAAATACCAAAAAGGCACACAAAATGTGGGCTTATGGTATCCAAGGGACTCTCCTTTTGAACTAATTGGTTATTCAGACGCAGATTTTGCAGGATGCAAAATAGATAGAAAAAGTACTAGTGGTACATGTCAATTTTTAGGTGATAGACTAGTTTCGTGGCATAGTAAGAAACAACAATCCATAGCGACTTCTACTGCTGAGGCAACTATGTAGCTACTGGGAGCTGTTGTGCACAAATCCTTTGGATGAGGCAACAACTTAGAGACTATGGAATAATCCTAGGTCCTACCCCAATCCATTGTGATAACCAAAGCGCTTTAGCTATGACCCAAAACCCTGTCCTTCATTCTAGAACCAAAAACATTGACATTAGATACCATTTCTTGCTTGACCATGTTCAAAAGAAAGATATCTCCATGCACTTCATTGGAACTGACAAAAAATTTGCAGATATCTTCACCAAAGCCCGAGATCTTTTTCATCCTTTACTATCTTGTAGAAGATTCTGTGTGATTCTTCGAAAATCATCCTAGTAAATTCCTCCAAGTGAAAAAGGAGAAGAAGGACGTAGCTGGGATTACATCACCCAGTGAACCTTACAAATTTCTTGTGTTCTTTACTTTATTTATTGTCTTGATTTACATTATATTATATTCTTTGAAAAAGACAAGTTAATTGCAAAGCAATTAATTAACCAATCGAACGTTAAAAATTATTTCCGTTGTGCTAACCCTGATTAAGCGATCTAGGCATTACCTTACTTTGGTAAATTGCTAAAATCACTAAGTCTAAGTTATCTTTACTGAAGCGTCTGACCCAAGCGCTCAGCTTCTAAGCGTTCAAATCTTTAAAAGTGATACGAAATTTTTGAAGTCGAAAAAGACTTCAGGGTCTATTCAACCCCCTCCTTCTAGACCCTTTCGTATGCCACTTGGGACCACCATAATCCTTTGGCCTGACTTTTACTGTATATTATATAGTGATGTACTGAATAATGATATAGAAAAACACTGTACAATGATTTAGTCAGTGACTGTATAATGCTATATTAATGTACTGTATAATGATATAATTTTGGACTGTATAATCATATAGTATTGTACTGTATAGTGAAATAGTTGTTGACTTTATACTGATATAGTAATGGACTGTATAATGATGCAGTACTCTACTGTGTAATGATATAATAATGTACTGTATACTTATATATTTCTACACTGTATCTTACATTTTTTGTTTGTTGTTTCAATCAGAGAAACATGTTCATCAAGTTCCTGATGGATAAGAACCATCCAGCTGGAAATGCGTTCTCAACCATAGAAATTGTAAGGCTTCCAATGCCATGGAGTACGCTCAAGAACAAGGAAGATTGTGGTGTTTTTGTGATGCGTCACATGGAGACTTACAGTGGTGGAGGATTGAAGAATTGGGATCCGGAATTGGGTCCAGAAAGTGTAATGTTTTACACTTTTTTATTTATATGTATGCAATTTTGGTGAAACTCCTTTTTCCCTATAAAACTAACTTTAATATTTATACAATGCAGGCTGCACAAATTACAAAACTTAAAAGATTGACAGGCCTTTATCTGGAAAAGATCATGACTTTCAAGCTGAACGCACTCAGAGACGAAATCGTCAGACAGTCAAAGGAAGTGGAATAGGCTTAAGCCCAAAAGAAAAAGGATAGAAGGGGTAAATAAAAGCCTTTTGTAATGGATACAAAAATAGCATTGATATTAATAAAATGTAAAACAGTAGAATAGATATATTAGAATGAAGGATAACACTTCATTATACGGTTTATTGTTTAATTCTTTAAATTTCAATGTTTGTTTTTTTATTTATGAATTTTTGTTACAATGTAACTTTTATTTGGATCATTTAAGTCTATATATACAAGTTGTTCACTGCACAGAACATGATATTGAATTGTACGTCGGCTCATATACAGTACATAAAATATTGTTATACAATAACTAACACTTCATTATACATTATAAATGTATGCAGTAGAAAATATAATAGATTCATTATACCACATAAAAATAACACTACATTATACAGTTAATAACACTTCATTATACAGTTAATAATGTTTCATTATACATTGAATAACACTCCATTATATAGAGGAATATCACTTCATTATACAGTGTACATCACTTCATTATACAATGCCCAATATGCAATACATACAAAATCCTAATGAAGGTAAACAATGGCCCACTTCATTATATATTGAATAACATATCAATATACAGGGTATAGCACTACATTATACAGTGAACAACACTCCATTCTACAGTAACAAAAATAAAGAAATACACTTCTATTTTTCCTTTGAGGGACAAGCTCTCGCATTATGCCCGTCAACTTTTCCACATGCAACACATTCTCTCCTCTTAGGAACATGCTTGGATATCTCCACACTGCTCTTAATTCTTTTACCACAGCCTTTAGTTCGGCTCAGTTGAGGATTTTTGATCCCGAGCTCGTTCTCAAGTTGGGGGCCCACTAGTGTCTCTATAACAGCATTCTTGTTATTCTTAGTGTTGTCGTCCGCACCGACACTGAAATGAGATTTTATATCCACCAATTAATTTTTTATGTAGTCGAGTTTTTCTTTGTTAAAACCTGCAAGATTTAAACATGATTGAAAGTCAATCAAATTTGTTTGTAGTCTTCTCATTCATCGCAAGATATTGTGTGACATGGTTGTTGATTATATCGGAAGCCATAATTTCTGCATTTTTCCTCCACCTCTTTAGAACATACTCGGTAGGCAATTTGTGTATTCGGCCATGGTTGAATGCAAAGAAAATGTGTCTACACAAAATACCCCACCTCAAAAACAATCTGCAAGAACAATCAACCTGATTGTTCGATACAACATGTTTCACTTGCAACATATATACAGTGAACACAACTTTAACATACATTAACTGTAAGGTGAATATACAACATATATAACAGTAACATACATTGTAAAAAAAAAAGGGATACCTCGTATAAATTTGATTCGTTGTCGGAGTCGAATACGACAAATAATTTCACACCATCGACAATGTTTAGGCTTTGAAGTAGCACTTGATACGCAGAATTTTTGATCTCCACTTGTACATCGTAGAAAACAGCGCGCGTGTATACCTCTGAAGCATCCTCCTCTATCCGCATAGGGGTGTCAGTTGATGGCTTAGAGACCAAAGACTCATGATTTAACCTTGCATTCGTATTCCTTTGTCTGTCCATAGCACTTTCAAACCTACTATAGAACTCAATGGTTGTGTCACCCTTTACATAAAATTGGTTAAAAAAGGAATTAACAGATTCTAAAATCGAAGTAGTCCTCAATAACCCACCCATAGAAACGTCTCGATAATATGCGGATACCCATGAATGTCTGTTCTCGTAAATTTCAGAAAGCCAGTCAACATGGCTTAGTCCATACTTTGAAATAAGAGCATTCCATCCTTCTTCAAACTCAAGTGGAGTGATGTCGTTGTTATACATTATTAACATGTCTCACTAATTTAGCATATTTACCTATATGTGGTGAAATCTGGAAAAACAAAACTCAAATTAAAAACATGTTATACATTATGTTAAAGAGCATTATACACTATATAAAATAACATTATACAGTTGGTGAAAAACTAATAGACAATATGGTTCTGAAAACATGTTAAACAACACTGTACACTATATAAATTATAATTATACAGCTGGTGTAATACTATTATACATCAAGATAACATGTAACACACATTATGGATTGAAAACATGTTAAAGAGCACATTCTATATACACTATACACCGCCTACAACATAATTATGCAGTAAAACACAAACCTTGGTAGGAAACTTCTTCATGATATGCCACACGCATAGACGATGCCTAGAATTTTTAAAAACACTGGGAATATCCTGCTTCATGGTAGGACATTGATCAGATACAATGTAGTTTGGTTCCCGTCCCATCGCACGGGTAAAAGCTTCAAAAACCCACGTGTACGACTCAATGTCTTCTTTTACGATTTAAAGAAACACCAAATGTGACTATTTTCTTGTGGTTATCTACACTGGTAAAAGGAACAAACTTCATTTGATTCCTGAAAATGTAGTGTAAAACAATATGTAAGGTATTTTCACTACAAAAACAGTTACTATGAATGAATTATACAGTAAATAATAAGGCATTATACAGTTACCTTATGAATCATTATACAGTGACTAACAAGGTGTTATACAATACATATACATTACCTATTGAAATGCACATTAACATTATACAGTCACTGCATAAACATTATACATTGACTATCAAGGTGTTATATAGTACATATGCATTACTATTGAAAAAATGTCCATTAGCATTATACAGTCACTGTATATACATTATACAGTGACTAAACATGGTGTTATACAACACATATTCATTAACTATTTATATGTATACTATCATTATACAGTCACTGAATAAACATTATATAGTGACTAACAATGTGTTATACATTACATGTGCATTAACTATTGAAATGTACATTAGCATATCTTATTATCAAATAAATGTGCTTAATTGTTGGATCGAAATGTTGCGTCGACCGAGCAAACATCACCAAAAAGTTCAAAATTCCGTATTGCAATAGGATCAGCCCAAAAGAACTTACTCATACAACCGTCGGCATCTGTGTCATAATCAAAAAAGAATCCTTCACAACCTTTTTTCATATTCATAAATTTCCTAACAATCATCTCCCCGTCATTCTCACCGACGTATTGCTTCACACCCCTTTTTACATTTTTAAAATCTGTAGACGTCGACCGAACATTATTGAAACCACCTGCAATTTTCTTTAGAAATGAATGTGATCTAACGGCACCAACATTCACCTTTGATGCGTTTAAGCAAAACATAATCTGGGACGGATCAATATTTCGATTGACTTTCAGAAACTGTTTCCCCTCATCGGTTGCCAACTCGTGATTGTGCCGCTCAACAAAATTCTTTATAACATATCCCTCTAAAGCACTAAACCTCAAAACAATCTTAGCGTTACAATCACATTGATCAATCATAAACTTCTTCTTCCTACTGACATCATCACAATTTTTGTAAATACCGGAACGACTACATACATAGTGTTTCGATATGACCGTACCATCCTTGTGTGTTTTTTGTGAACACTTACGGACATCACAACCACATAAACGTGCGTATTTTTTGTAAAACTCAAATGCAATCTTCAAGCTTTCAAATGCCTTAACAATGCAAGGTCTAAATTCAAGAGCACACATTCGAACCCAATATTTGGAACCACCCGGTGATGTGATCGAATTAGATGACAAAGAAGATCCAACACCTAGGATCTCAACATCATTATTGCTAACCACTACTGATCCTGTTAAGAATATACATTATAAAATAACATATGTGTGTAATACTATTATACAGTATACAAACAAACAACATTCAGTAGCTTATACATCATTATACAGTAAATATAACTGTGATATATAGTAACTTGATACATAACATACAATAAATATTGAAAACATGTTGAAACATTATTGAAACATGTTAAAGAGCACGTTCTATATCTCTATACACTACATACAACCTCATTATACAGTATGTGTAACTAAATGACACACTGTGTTAACATATAACATGCAATAATTAATAAGTCATCTTACTATATAATACTTAACCCATACTGTATATTGATGTATAATCTACTATATACTATATTCATCTTACTGTTTAATTAGTTAATCATAAAAGTATGATGTGTTAACCCACACTGTATATCTACATTATATGTACTGTATAATATGTAATACTTAACCCACACTGTATATTGATGTATATCTTACTATATAATACTTAACCCACACTATATATTGATGTATAATCTACTATATATTGTATTCAACTTACTGTTTAATTAGTTAATCATAAAACTATGATGTGTTAACCCACACTGTATATATCCATTTTGTGTACTGTATAATGTAATATAAGTTGCTGTATACTATATTTAAATCCACTTTCTAATATATACAATTCACAACTTGCAATGGTAACTCATCCAACTGTATATTGATGTATAATATGTTTTATATCACAATTCTATTTACTGAATAATGATGTATAATTTGTTGTATATCATAAACATGCGTATTTCAGTAACAGGGGATTTTGAAAATGATAACATAAATCGATATGAAAACATGATGACGCATACCTTTATCCATCTCAGCCATTAAAACGAACTCAAAACCTATTGATAATGGAGGAGAAAACGCAAAATTGACGATGCTATTGGAATGACGATGATAATGAATCGATCTTGGTAATTAAATCATTTTTGATGATGAATAATGTAAATATTTTACTTTCTGCGGATCAAAAGGTTAGGTTCTGTGAGCTGATCGACTTGAAATTGGAAATAAAAAATGAATTGGGAATAAGAATCTGTTATGCAAAATTTGTGGGATTTGATTTTGATACTGCATGATATTTACATGAGTTTGTTACGTTTCATTGACTAAAATGCCCCTGCCATCATTAAAAATAATTATACAAACTGAAAAATGTAGTTAAATCCGGGTCTTGGGATCCAATGGTATTAATGGTGTACATTAGGTCTTATATCTTATGTAATGTAAAGGTATGTATTTGATCCATACCCTATATATATATATATATATATTGATGTGGGCGTAAATATCACTTTCTACAATTGGGCCCAGAAGGATTGTGCCTCAAGTATTTAAGAAAAGCTCATGGGCTACCTGAAAGGAAGGCTGAAAGGAAAGGTCGAATATAGCAAGGCTAAAGGCCTGATAATGAAGCTGATAAAAAGATAGGAGGAAATCATATCGAATATTTAGTCAAATTACATCCCTAAAATCAAGAGATTATTTCCTTTTCTCCTCAATTACCAAAAGAGACCATCTTCACTTGAAGAAGAGGGGAAGGGGACGGCCACTTAGCCTATAAAAGGGAAAAGTTTTGTAATTTTATGTTATCATATTCACTTATACAAAATTAAGAACATACTTTGTACTCTTTCTCTCCAAAAATAACAAAAGTCTTATCTTGTTCTTCATAGTTCTTCTTCTACTTTTTTGGAATATCCCCAACTAACTAAAACTTGCTCTTAGTTTTATTCTAGGAAGAATTATCATTTTTGTTTATAGGATTTCTTTGTGTGAAAATCGAACCACATCAAGTGGCACCGTCTGTGGGAAATTCTGAGCAAGAGACTTAAGTTATAATGTCAAGTATTGAAGGCACTACTGTTTCAACAACATCTAGGCCAATATCATCAATACCGTCACCGATGGTTTTGCTTTCAAGAACCGGGTCCGCTGTTGTGGAAGCGCACACCATTGCACCTCACCCACCTCCGCTTTCTTCTTTAGAAACTAGGCATTGTGTATGTTAGGCAACATGAGGCGCGAGGGGTGGCTAGTTCAGACCCGGTGACTCGCGCTTTCTAGTCCCGCTATTTTTGAGCCAGTGTCGACGATAGCTTAAGATATTCTTGAGCCCATTCCTCCACCGTCAGGCCTTACAGTCACCTTGAGGGAGGATCCACACTTTGAGGAGAAAATTCATGTAGTGACGCATTTGTGCCCTCTCGGGCACCACCTAGTGTGCTACTTAGCGAAATCACCCCACCGTCAGCTGACCAGTGAGAACTCTTGTTTGTGAATGCCATGACATCACCTCTCCAGGGTGGCGGTCCTCAAATCAAGGTATATGTGGGCACATATACCCTGGACTATCCCATCAATAGTTCCACCGGATTTCGCGCTGACAATTTCATTAGTTTTCCCTCCAGCTATGGCATCAGAGGGTCAAACGCTCTTGATAGGAATAGTATTCTCCTATCTCCAGGAAGCCAAGATCATAGGGTTACATGGCTACCTCAAGACAACCTGGCGGAAAGATTTGAAGACATGAGAGAAGATATGAGGGAGATGAGACAACGTCTTTGAGGGAATGTGCCTAATCCGTCAACAGGGGTTCCTTTTGGTCCCCGCGTGCTCGCTGACGAGTTAGTTAGTAACTTTTGTGCTACAAACGTGTCGGAATATGACGGTTCATCGGATCCCATGGAACTTATGGAAGTTTGAAAACTGTGCACTATTGCATCAATATTCCGATGGGGTGAAGTGTCGTGTGTTCTTGACTATACGACATTAGACTATAATAAAAAATTAGTGTCTTGAAATTATTTAAATTATTTATTATTCAAATGTTGAGTTGTTAATTATAGATTAATTAATTAATAAGAAATAAAAATTTATTTGGCATTAATCAGTTAATATTTAATTATTAAATTACTACTTAACCACAATTAATTAATTAGATATTAACATAATATAGGTAAATTGTCACGGGAGAGAAGATATGTGATAACATGAATGATGATTAAAATTAAACTTTTGGATAATCAGCGAATATAAAAATGTCACATTAATTTTTTTTGAAATAAAAAAAGAAATTCAGAAGCTCTTAAAGCCCTCTATGCCCTATAGGTTCACTCTCATATTTTTCTTTAATAAATATATTTTGGGTCGAAACAAATGCTGAAGAAGGAGTTCCAAATATTCCATACCTGCTTATTTTTAGTCAAGAGTTGATAAGTGAATTTTTTTAGAGTTCGCAAATACTTTTTATACCCATTGTAGGATTTACCTTCCCCCCCCCCCCCCCCTCCCCCTATTTCTGAAACTACACTTAACCATGATTTTCATGTTTTACTATTGTACATTTAACACCTCTACTTTTTCATATCAAATGATAACTTTATCCTATAGCTACGCATGAAAAAATCTAGAGCTTCCAATTTCTCGATCCTCGAGATCATCTTGAGGACATGATCCCCAACTTTCTCAAAGAGCTCTTTAAATATTTCATATCTTGCAGTTTTGCTATGCTCACCATAAAGCTTGACCAAGTGTGCTAGGATGGCCCTCGTAGTGGTCATCTTCTCGTGGGACTTTTGGAGTGATAGAGTAGATGTCTGGCGCGCCAATTTATTTGGGCACCAACCTTGTAATAGTTATACTCTATGGACAATCTTTTCCTTATAAATAAAGTCAATTCTTAATGGCAATCTTTGTTCTTGTATTTATATCTTGCATATGTTAGAATAAAGTCCCTTAGGATCACACATGGCCATGGGACGTCATCGAGCATCGGGAATGGCGATGCTGGAATACGTCTATAAGGCTGTGATCCTTAAACAATGTTCCAAGTCATAAGAGGGTTTGTCAAGATGAGGGATATTGACAAACCCGAAAAACTTACTTGTACAATACATACTCTAGGAGAGTGTACCTCGTTCCATAAGTACTGGCACGGTGAAAGTCAGTGTATGTACGAGGGTTCCTATTTGGAATTGGTAAACCGAACCGTCCCAAAGGAAGTTCCTTAAAGGAATCCCAATTGAATCTAGAACTTCCTACGATCACGTAGTATAAGAGTAATCCTCATGGACCTGACCATAGTTTATCTTATATGTGATCCATTACACTTTAACTTACTTCATGATCTTATATAAGGATCGTTACATTGGGTATTTCCAGTGTGATCTGATCATATATGGAGATACATGAGAATCAAGATGGGATCCATCTCTGACTTGTATTGTCAGTGTATCTCCTATGTTTACATAAGTAATTTGACTTAGGAAATCTTTGGCCGAAGTAAGATTTCTAAAGAGACGTAGGGTTTCCTCGTTTAGATGGTTAAAGTCAACTTTACTGTAAATAAGAAACATAGATATTGAGTTATTAGGTGTTAGGAATTTCATGTTAGATGTTTTGATGATGACAATTAGGACTTTTTGTTAGACCCCAAAATATGTAAGTTTGTTTTCAGCTTTAAAGCGTTAGATTTGTAATAGGCTTTGTTTTATTTTATTCTAGATTGTTAGGCTAAGTTGTCTTAGACTAAGCGTCTGATATGTTCTGAGTGAGTTTATCAGAAGTAAAGTTTGAAGACTCAAGCGCCTGAAGTATGAATAAAGATGAAGATTCCAAGCGTCTAGAATGACCAGCTACATCAAGCGTCACCTTATAGGATAGAAGTGATTCAAGGTTGAATAAGCATCTATCAATGACTGATTTCACCTGAATTTATTTCTAAGTCCAGAAGGAGTTTAATGCAAATATTCTCAATGCATTAAGTGCCAATGGGCATTTAATTCAAATGCATTAAATGCTGATAAGAGCATTAAATGTGATAAGCACTTTCAGACGTACGGAGAAGCCACCTTATTGGACTGTCAACTATTCAAAGACTGCAGCATCAACTTTTATGCAGCAGATTTTCAGGAAAAAGGACAAAAGTTGTTCACTCGCAGAAGTGAGAGACACGCGCTCGTGCATGTGTCAAACGGGCACTTTTTCCAAGAATGCCTATAAATAGGACTTCAACAACAAGCCAAAAAACAAAAGAGAACAATTATCAAGTTGAATTGCTGTTGCATTGAAGTCTCATTCCTAAAACTCTCTGAAAAGCCAGAATTTTCTAGAAAACATTCTCTTTGCTTTCTTCAATTCCTGAGACAGTCAACCAATATCTCAAACATTCTTTTCAGAGAAACCCACAATACTACTGAGATATTCCTAGTTGATTGAACTTTATCAAAATCAAACAAACCTTTTAGAAAAACCCCTATCCAAGCCTCGCGATCTGTGTGAAGTCGAAGTTGGATACTTGCCGTATTTCTGGGTGAAAGAAGCAAGGGGATTGAAGTGATTTGGAGCAAAAATCTGTGTGATCAAGGAGCTCAAGTCATCGACATCCATCTCTCCCTAATTTGTAGAAGATTCTGTGTGATTCTTTGAGAATCATTTTAGTGGATTGCCTCCAAGTGTTCAAGGAGAAGAAGGATGTAGTTGGGATTACACCACCCAACGAACCTTACAAATATTGTGTTCTTTACTTTACATTCAGTTTTTTATATTGTCATATCATAAACTGATCAAGCAAAACTTAATCAAACGCTAAACAACTAAATACACTTTCTGTGACGCTAAAACTTTTAAAAAGAAGACTACAAAAATCATTCCGCTGTGCTAACACTGATTAAAGAACTGAACACTTAAACCTACTTGGTTAAAGTATTCAACTCTTGAAGTCTAAGTTAACTTTCTAAAAACAGTCTTCATCAGACGCTTAGCCTAAGCGTCTATATTTTAAGTAAACGCTCAGTCAAGCGTCTACATCTCAAGCGTCCAAAACCATTTTAATACGAAATTTTTTGAAGTTGAAAAAGACTTCAGGGTCTATTCAACCCCCCACTTCTAGACCCTTTCGTATGCCACTTGGGACCAAAAAGTGGTATCAGAGCGGTTAAAGTTGAAATTTTAAAATTTCCAAGCATAACTGCTTGTTTAGATCCTTTTTCAAACTTAGTTGTTTTAGATTTTAAACATGGCATTTGCTAAAGTTCCCAAACTGACTGAGTCAAATTTTGACACATGGAAAGTCAAAGCATTTACATATCTCTGTTCTTTTGATGATGACATGTGTGATATTATTTCAGATGGGCCAATCAAAATATATAAAGTTGTCACTAGAGCGCCTGGAGCCACGGAAGACACTCCAGATGGTTACGTTGAAAAACCGAAACAAGAATGGTTTCCAGATGAGCATCGAAGAGCTAATTTGGATAATGTTGGTCGCAACGCTCTATATACGGCTATTGGTGATAATGACAACCTATTTAACAAGATCAAGTCATGCATAACCACTAAAGAAATATGGGATAAGTTGGCTACAATTTGTGGTGGTTCAGCACAGATTAAAGAGAACAAACTTTCAATTGCCAAAGAAAAGTTTAATGGATTTAAGATGCTACCCAATGAAACTTTAGAGCAATTAGATATAAGATTTACAGCTCTGGTTACAGAACTTACATCGTTGGGAATGGATTTACGGAATTGAGAAATGGTGGTTAAGATCTTTAGAAGTTTACCAAGTAAATTTTTGATGAAGACAACTGCTATGAGAGAATCAAATATGTTGGATCTTCTAACTCCAAAAGACGCCTTTTCAGAGGTCAAAGCATTTGAGTTCGAGTTGAATTATGCTAGTGATGTTGTGAGTAGTCCAGTGATTGAATCTGGAGCGCTTATAGCATCAATCAAAGGCAAATCTGGTAATAAAGGAAAGAATTCAGATATCAATGAGGAAGAGGAGTTGGCTTTGCTGAATAGATTCAGGAAGTTCTTGAGATATGAAAAGAAAGGAAAAGGTTTCAATAATCAAGGACAAAGTTCATATCAAGCGCCTTCTCCGATGCAACAACAGTTTCAAGCGCCTCAGTATTCTGTTCCTTCACCCCAAGCGCCTGTTCTGTACCAAGCGTCTACTCAAAATCTCTTAGCTCCAGTGGTCTCAAAACCACACATTGCAAGGTTAACAAATGAACAAAAGATGAAAACTAATCTTTGTTATAATTGCAGAAAACCAGGGCACTACCAGGTAAATTGCCCTTATCCAAACGTATCCAAGCCCTCAAGGGAGGATTACTTGGATAGAAACCAATTCAGGAGCAACCTTCGTCAACAAGGTTTGCTAGCGGAATCAGAGCCAGCATCCGCACCTGAAGATTTAGAATCATCAGAGGAGAGCAGTGATGATGATGAGCCATTAGATGACTCAGCGCTCATATGTCTCATGGCCAGAGATGATGAAACGTCTCCTGAGGTAATCAATGAATTATCTATTCCTCTCTCTTATGATGAATTACTTGAGAAAGTCAAAGAATACTACAATGAATGTCAAAAAACTGCTAAAATATATCAAAACGATCTCGCTATTATCTCATCACTCACAAGAGATAAAGTAACGCTCAAAGCAGAGTTGCAAGTTCAGCAACAGTGCATTGAGAAGAACCAATCTCTTGAGAGTGAAATTATTCAATTAAAAAGCGATCTTGATATAATAGTCAAGAGAGAAGCTGATTTGATCGCTAGACTTGCTAAATCAGAGCAGCTCATCTCATCATTATCAAAAGCTTCTAGAAAGTTGGATAATGTGATTGAAGTAAGTAGATTATTTGGTGAAAAGACCGGTTTAGGATGTGATAAACTCGGTAAACAACCTAATAAATCTAATGTTACGGCGAACAACAAAGGAAAGGGTGTTATCTTTGTTGAGAAAGGTTCACAAGGTCAAACAAAAAATGAACCTAGCGACAATGGTAAGAGGCCAAATGAGAAAGTCAAAGCTAACTCAGGCAAGGGTAAGGCTAAGGCAAATGATTCACAAAGACGGGTCTATCCAAACGCTCAAAAGGCTAAAGATAATTCTGACCACTGTGAATCAAGCGCTAAGCGTCCAGCACCAAAAGTGCAACCCAAGCCAGCGCCAAGGAAATACCAGCGTCAATATCCAAGACAGTCAAGATCATATTATCGATACTATGATGATTATGATTATGACTATGATTATGATCTTATTATAATCGAGGATATTATTATACACCCAAAAAGCACACACAACACGTTGTGAAACCCATAAAGGCCAGTATTCCTACAATGAAGATCAGGAAAATATGGGTTGCTAAAGCTCTAATTCAAACTAACAATGTTACTAATGTTAAAGGACCCAAGCAACAATGGGTACCTGAACAGAAATAGAACTTCCCTTTTGATTGCAGGTACCTAGAGCTAGAGCCAATACATCTGTGTGGTACTTCGATAGTGGATCGTCAAGGCACATGACTGGTTCCAAAGATCTTCTGATCAACTATCGAGCCACCAATGGTCCTCAAGTTGTATTTGGTGACAACTTCAAAGGTAAAACCAAAGGTATAGGTACTATGCCTAGGGGGAACATCATGATAAGTGTTGTTTATTATGTTGAGGGTGTAAAGCACAATTTATTAAGCACAAGTCAATTTTGTGATAAAGGCTTTGAAGTCATACTCTCAAGTGACTGTTGCTATATAAATGACGCTAAGACTAAGTCTACTAAATTGAAGGGTAAAAGAACTAACAACGTATATTTGGTAGATTGGGGTTCAACAGATGATAAAAACTTAACATGCTTTGTTGCTAAAAATGAATCTAAAATGGGTTGGTTATAGCATAGAAAAATGAATCACCTCAACTTCAAGACAATCTCTCAGCTTATAAGTCAAAATCTTGTAGAGGGATTGCCAAATGGACCATTTCATAAGGATCGCCTTTGTGACTCTTGTGAAATGGGTAAACAAGTTAAATCATTGTTCAAGAGAAAACCTCATCTATCTACCTCTAGAATACTTGAACTAATTCACATCGATTTGTTTGGACCTGTTCAAACGATCAGTGTAAGCGGTAAAAAGTATACTTTGGGGATAGTAGATGATTTCTCTCGATTTACTTGGGTGGAATTTCTTTCATCCAAAGATGAGACATGTGACAAGTTATCAACGCTTATTCGGCAACTTCAAATATTGAAAAATCTTAAGGTTGCAAGAATAAGAAGCGATCGCGGTACTGAGTTTACTAACAAGATTGTTGAGAAGTTTTGTGCAGAGAATGGAATACATCATGAGTATTCTGCTCCCAGAACTCCCCAACAAAATAGTGTTGCTGAGCGCCTGAACCGAACGCTCAAGGAAGCCGCTAGGACGATGTTAGCTGAATCCAAGCTTGCTCCTAGGTTTTGGGCCGAAGCAATCAACACTGCCTGTTACACTCAAAACCGTTGCATGATCAAAAAATAGCACGGGAAAACTCCATATGAACTATGGAAGGGACGTAAGCTAAATGTTTCATATTTTCATGTCTTTGGTTCAAAATGTTTTATCCATAATAATGGATCCCAAAGCCTGAAGACATTTGATCCTAAAGCGGATGAGGGAATTTTTCTAGGCTACGCCAAGAATGGAAAGAATTTTCGCATCCTAAATAAGATAAAATCGAAGGTTGAGGAATCCATTAATGTTGTTTTTGATGATGCTAACCAAGAACCGAGTAAGGTTAATGTGAATGATGTAGGAGTTGAAGATCTATGTCATCAAGCGTTAACGATGACAGTGACGACGATGATGAGATCTCAGTGCCACCTCCTAAGATTACTCGTGAGGTTACTACGGATAATTATGTAAGAAATGCTGATGATCATGAAGAGAGTGATCATCAAGAGCAAACAAGGATCTGTGAACTTGAAGCGCCTATGCAAGAGGATCATCAAGCATCTGTTCAACCTCTTAACCCTTTCCAACTAGATAGACTATGGCTGCGTGATCATCCACCTGAGCAGATTATTGGAAATATTGAAGCGCCTGTTAGGACTAGAGCCGCTACATTTAGTGAGGCTATGTTTGCAAGCTTTTTATCTCAAATGGAACCTAAGAAAGTGGATGAAGCGCTAAGCGACCCAAGTTGGATTGAAGCCATGCAAGAAGAGCTTAATCAGTTTGAACAAAGTAAGGTTTGGACGCTAGTACCAAGACCAACTCATCAAGGAGTTATTGAAACTAGATGGGTTTATAGAAACAAGATGGATGAGAATGGCATTGTGATAAGGAACAAGGCCAGACTCGTAGCTCAAGGATATTGCCAAGAAGAGGGTATTGATTTTGATGAGACATACGCTCCTATCGCCCATCTTGAAGCAATCCACATGTTTCTAGCGTATACAGCGTTCAACAAGTTCATGGTGTATCAGATGGACGTGAAGAGTTTTCCTAAATGGTAAACTCCAAGAAGAAGTATATGTGGAGCAACCACCGGGATTCATCAACAATCATGGTAAGGGTATGGTTTACAAACTAGACAAAACTTTATGAGCTTAAGCAAGCACCCCGAGCATGGTATGACACTCTCTCTATCTTCCTTATTGGTAAAGGCTTTTCAAAAGGCAGCGTTGATACAGCATTATTTAAAATTACCAATAACGAAGATATCCTCTTAGTCCAAATTTATGTTGATGATATTATATTTGGTTCTACCAACAAGCGTCTGTGTGAGAAATTTTCGAAAATAATGCAAGAACAATTTGAAATGAGCATGATGGGTGAATTAACTTTCTTCGTAGGATTACAAGTTAAACAACTCCATAATGGCATATTTATTAATCGAGCTAAATATACAAGAGATATGATTAAGAAATTTGGTATGTGATCTAGCACGGATCCTACTCCCTACTATTTCAGTCAAGAGGATCGATAATATGCACGAAAGTCACGTTCTCAATAATATAGACTGCACTCAAATGTTGAGCTGCCTACGTACCCTTTCAGGATCAAGTCTAGACGTAACATGTTGTTAGAATAGATATGATTCGTATTATGATGATCTCTCGTATTTGTATTCTAGGTTCGTACTCTCGAGTCTCCAATTATTCGAGCTACACGAAGAATGAATCGTAGTATTTATTGCTCAAACTCTCGGTCCTCTAATCTTCATAAATGACTGTATTTATAGAGTTTCCATTCGGTACTGTAGGGAGAATGATTGACAAGACGTCTTGCCTACGGATTCCCTACACGTGTGTCTGATGGGTGGCACAGATTCGATGCCCATCGGGTCGGGCCATGAACCGACCCTACCCGATTTACAAAAACACGCGGATCTTGGAGTGTAATGCAAATACCATGGTTATAGGGACTGGGTGTGAAACCCATCTCGTATTCGAGGTAGTATATCAATTATACGACCTTATATATTTCAAGGAATACGAGCTAACGACTATTACATCTAATAATATTTTAGGTATATCATTAAGTCCCCCACTTCGTGAGTGAAGGGGAAAATACCTGAAAGTTCTTGACCCTTGACTGACGAAGTACAATTTTATGCAATTGTTACCTTTTCTGTGCATTTATTCCCTTACTTATATTTTGAATTATAATTCATCCACTGCAATCATTACCTTGCAGCCGTTTGTTCTAATTAACTCTGATACGCCATTTCCCGAGAAACGTGCCTGTGCTGTCGCTCTGTCCTTTCGAATTGCGAGAGAGATAAGTTGAATTTGAAACGTCATGTCTCTCCACCGTTGGATGCAACTTTTGATTAGTCGATCCGGAACGTTGACTTCAAATTACCCATCTAGTATATATATAGACTTACCCTTCCATTTGAATTTTTACTCTCCAGCTTTGATTTACAGAAGTAGCAGCACAGTTTCTTCCGGTGTCCTCGCTATTCAGAGACTCTCTTCCATTTCAAATTCAAATTTTTGCAAGCTACTAGGTATAAGCTTTCGTCCTCTCTTTTGTTACTCCCATACTTTGCATATTTTCTTTGTTTTTCTTTTTTTTTTGTTGTTTTTTTTTTAAAAAAATCATCACTTATGAGTACCTCCGGTGTGGGTGCCTCACCCCGAGTTTTTGATAAGGAAAACGAGGCCACCTCGTCTAGTCATAGTGAGTCAGATAGTAGTTCAAGTAGCCCCGAGACTTCCCCCGAACCCAATGTGAACGACCCCCCCATAGACCTTGAGCCCGAGTCTCCTGACGTTCCCCCTCCATATCCAAATCTCGAGGGAGACGAGGATGTTAATTCTCAGTTATTTCCAGATATGGATAGGGCTCGTAGACAAATCCCTTGGCTAGGTTATTCCTCGATCCGACCGCATCGAATATTGTGGACATTAGGGCTAGGTATCATATCCCTTCTGAGTATCGCACTATGGTCCCCAACGAGGGTGATAGGATGCATCGTCCACCCATAGGGTTTTGCACCATACACGTGGCCCATCTTGCGTCTGGCCTTAGGTTTCCCCTTCATCCCGCCATAGTAAACATTCTTCTACATCTTCGTTTGAGCCCCACTCAATTGCTTCCAAATTCGTATAGGCATATAATTTTCTTTATAGTCGTAATGAGGATGTACGGGGTTCATCCGAACATAAAAAACTTTAACGGTTTTCTATTAGTGCATCGAAGTACTCAATCTAAGGAGGAAGGCTTTTTCTTCCTCGCACCCTAGCATCATTGTCGTTTACAATCTTGAACTCAATCTTCGTTTGGAGATTGGAAGAAAAAGTTTTTCTTCATCGCTCCACCCTTAAACGAACATTGGAATGTACCTTGTCCATGGGGTATGGACCTCGTTGATTTGAGCAACGTCGATCGACCCACAATACTTCGAAGAACATTGAAACGCATTCTCAAATGGCTGTTCAATCCCGACGTCGTGATGAGTGAATCAGTGCTTGTCACGTGTGGGCTTAGTAGCGCCAACGTGCCTGGCGTCGAAAATCTTGGTAAAGTTTATACTCGTATTGTATCTGCTACTATACTTCATAATATTTTGTGTTCTATCTAATGCATCGCATGCTTATCGTTGTTTTCTTTCACAGCAATGGAAGAAAGACATGGTCGTCTAGACAAGAGAGCTGTTATTCCAGCCGAGGCGGCTCAACGAGCATCCGCTGCAGCTGGTCGAGGTACCGGCCGGGGTCGCGACCGTGGGCGAACTCAGGGGCAACCCGCTCTACGGATTGGTGAACCCCAAGTCCAGGGGTCCAGTTGTGCCCAGCCACCACGCACCACCTCAACTACACCTTGTCCTCCTCGAAGCACCAGCGTTGCAAATGACCCTGAGGCCGAGGAGGGCTCTCTCGTCCGTCGTCGCCGCTCTGAGGCAGTTGGGGAGCTGTCAGGCGCTCCTTATGGTCGCCCCAAAAAATGACCTCGCCGGGAGGGTTCTTCTCAATCCGCTTCCACCGAGGCTGCACTTCTCGCCCCCCAACCTGGACCCTCAGACGAGCCTAGTGCTCGTGATTACGAGCTACTCAATGAGGCCAAATCGCTGCTTCTCAAAGACTACCTCGATTGCGAGGTGACTGAACGCGCCGCTCCTCGGCCTGACCAGCAGCCACTTATCCAGGACTGGCATATATACCCGGACAACAGCATACTCGAGGATCGCAGCGGCAACACTGCAATCAAATTATTCCATTGCACGCTGCTGCCCAACGATAAGGCTCTGATCCTCGATCAGCCTCACCCCATCGTCGAGAAGCAAGCAGCTCAGTACCTCGAAAAGGTACATTTGTCACGACTTCGTATTTTTGTATTAACCCGTGTTTTATAACTTCTTTTAACATTGTGTCATTTCAGACGAAGCTCTTGATACACCAGCTGTCCCTTACCAACTCGACCTTCAAGTAGGTCCTGAGGAGATCTCAACAAGAGCTCACGGATTATAAGGGACAAGTCTAAGCTGAGTTGCTGGCTGCTCAAGAGGACAAGGAAAAAGCCTCTTCTCTACAAGTAAGTTTGACTTAATGCTTACGCATTTATTTTTATTGTAATTTGCATAAGACGAAACTTACTCTCGTCATTCGCAGAAAGAGCTCGATATGCTCTGCCGATCCTACGATGCGGATAAGCTCAAAATGGCTAATCTAGAGCGATCCAACGCTGAGCTCCGTCAGCAACTAAGTGCATTGCAAGAGGGCAACGAAGCTGAAAGACGACGCCAATTTGCCTTGGACAAAACCGCCGGTCGCAGGGAATTCCAGGAGTCCTCCTCCTTCCGGCGCCAGCTTGACGATGCTCGTTTAGGCGGGGCTCACGACATGCTGCGCTCAACAATGATCGACGATCGTTTGCTCGATCAGGCCTTGAACGACATACAGGACGGTTTCTACAAGGCTCTTGACTATTTGAAGGAGACGGGAGATCTCCCCTCTACTTTCCAAGAGAAAGAGTTCGCCAACTCTTATCTGAGAGCTCCCCTCAAGAGACCTTCGGCATCCCCCTCAGAAGGTGTTTCTTATACTTATTTCCCAGAGTTCGACGCCTTAGTTATCGGCGATTCTGGAGCAAGTATCCAGTTCGAGCGAGAATTAGAGGCAACGATCCATCGGGGTGACGAGCAGGGAGAGGGTGAAGCCACGACCACAGTTGACGAGCCTCAAATAATCGAGGACTAATTCAATGTTGTTTTGCAGCTGACTTAGCTTAATTGTATTTATAATATTGGTATTTTTGGGTAGACTGACTTTTTGTATTTCAAGATACGTTTGCACGCTCTTTTTACATCATTTTAATTTGACTCAGCGTCGGGATCGTTTGCCTGCATCGTTTCATGTTTATCATCGTATATGTCAAATGTCAAACTGGGATTTCATCCCCTTTTGATTTACTATATATGCATATTCATAATAACAAACTGATTATAAACGCTTATCCAAATAAATACTGAGGCAAAGTTATACCACCAGATTTTATATAACTGCACTATACACAATTTATGCATAGAATTTTCTCAAGTTATTTACATTCCAAGGGCGTGGTAGATCTTTACCCATGAGATCTTGTAATCGATAGGTCATTGCCTTCGTGATTTTAACGACCTTAAATGGTCTTTCCCAGTTTGCTTCCAACTTCTTCACATGTCTCGACATTTCCACCCTTTTTAGAACAAGGTCTCCGACTTGAAAAGATCGAGCCTTCACCCTTCTGTTATATGCTCTTGCCATTGTGCTTTTTTGCCTCAATATGTTGGCATATGCCTTGTCTCGTACTCCATCGATGACATCCAACTCAAACTCCCTTGTAGACCGATTCTCTTCGGGGTCATAGGCGCTCACTCGATGAGTCATCATTCCAATTTCCGCTGTAATGACCGTTTCGGAGCCATAAACTAAGCAAAATGGAGTTTGTCCTGTTGACGAACGAGGTGTTGTTCGATATGCCCACAACACACCATTTAGCTCTTCTACCCATCCGTTTCCCTCTCCATCGAGTCTGGTTTTAAGATGTTGCAAAAGTATTCGATTCGCCACTTCTGTCAGTCCGCTAGCTTGGGGATGACCGACTGAGGTGAAATTTTGCTGTATCTTCAACTCAGAGCACCAATCAGTGATAGTTTTACCATTGAATTGCATCCCATTATCAGATACCAGTATTCGGGGTATACCAAACGTGCATATTATATTCTTCCAGATGAGAATTACATTGTCATTCGGATTCATTCGATTGTATTTAGGTTAATTAACCTGCATATTATATTCTTCCAGATGAAGTCAATGACGACTTTCTCTATGATGCGAGCCACAGCTTCTGCTTCTATCCACTTCGTGAAATGCTCAATTGCCACTATAACAAATTTCTTTTGATTTTGAGCTGGAGGGAAAGGTCTTGCATACAATTTAATTAGTTAATCATACACTTTATGTCGTTTTATAACACGTGTGTCGATGAGGTTTTACCAACCTAGGATGTCAATGCCCCATTGGTCGAATGGATATGCAATTTTTATTGCTTCCATAGGGGTCCCTGGTTGATGTATCTCATTAGAATGCAGTTGACACTGTTGGCATTTTTTGGCAAATCCATATGCGTCTTTTACCAAGGTGGGCCAAAAATAGCCTTGCCTCGTTATTTTTTGAGCTAATGATATGCTTGCAGAATGATTTCCACAACTCCCCTCGTGTATTTCTCGTAGAACATATTCCGACTCTGATGGCGTTACACATCGAAGCAGCGGCCCCCCCACCGACCTCTTGTAAAGCTCTCCATCCATCATTACAAACCTAGTTGCTCTTTGAATGACCTTTCTGGCCTCAATCTTATCACGAGGCAGCTCATCATTAACTAGATAGTCGGTAATCGCATCCTTCCAAGAGCTCTCAGTCAAAACTGGCAAGACCGATGCTAACGAGTCTAATTTCGAGTGCTCAGCCACCAGCAGAGTTACCTTCCTGCTTTTCAACACCACAATTTGATTTGCAAATTTTGACAAGGCATCGGCTCTCTCATTTTCATCTCTAGGGATTTGATGCAATACAACTTTTGCGAATCCAAGCATCAATTCCTTCACCCTCTTCAAATATCTCATCATCGTTCGCTCCCTGGCTTCATACGTTCCGGCAACTTGCCTAGCCACTAACTGCGAATCTGTGTAAACCATTAGCATTTTCACCTCTAAGCTTTTTGCCATTTTCAAACCTGCAACGAGGGCCTCATATTCTGCTTCGTTATTGGTTACATCAAAGTTTAATTTTATAGCAAATTCCATATCCATCTTATCCGGGGTTTGCAACCAGATTTCAATTCCTCCTCGCCTCGTCATTGACGAACCATCCACATGCAAAAGCCATGGCTCTACTGGCTCCACTATAGCCACTCCGAGGACTGATTCCGTTGTCATCTCAACAACAAAATCGGCCATGACCTACGCTTTCACCGCTGTACGGCTTCTATATTCAATGTTAAATTCTCCCAATTCAATGGCCCACTTTATAAGTCTGCCCGAAACATCAGGTTTTGCCAACACTTGCTTCAGTGGCGTGTTCGTTAAGACGACAATTTGATGGGACTAAAAATAAGGTCGCAATTTACGAGCGGAAGTCACTAGAGCGAGTGCCCACTTTTCAATCTCCAAATAATTTAACTCAGCCCCTTGAATTAACTTACTAACGTAATATACCGGTTTGTGTTCGTTTTCAACCTCTCAGACCAATACTGCACTGATGGCTGCCAAAGAAACAGCCAAGTATAAGAACAAGGGTTCCCCGAAAATAGGTTTTGTCAGTAATGGGGGTGATACTAAGTATTCTTTAAGCTCCTGGAAAGCTTTTTCACAGTCTTCGGACCACGTGAAGTTTTTTACCTTTCGTAAGATTTTGAAAAATTGTAGTCCTTTGTCAGCCGATCGAGATATAAATCTGTTTAGACTTGCCATTCTTCCTGTCAATTTTTGTACATCCTTTACACTTGAGGGGGATTTCATATTCAAGATGGCCTCGATTTTTTCAGGGTTAGCCTCAATACCTCGTTCAGTTACCATATAGCCCAAAACCTTTCCCCCTCAAACTCCAAATGTACATTTATTAGGGATTAATTTCATACCGTATCGTTTCATTATTTCAAAAGAATTCATCAAGTGATTTAAGTGGTCCGATTCGTCAAATCTATTCGTCCACAGATTTGACGAGCATATCATCAATGTACACCTCCATGGTCTTCCCTATCTCATTCTCAAACATCGTATTGACCAATCGTTGATACGTGGCTCGTGAGTTACGAAGACCAAAAGGCATTACATTGTAACAGTATACACCTCTGGCCGTGATGAAGGAAGTCTTCTCCCTATCTTCCTCCGCCATCATAATTTGATTGAAACCCTGATAGGCATCCATCATGCTCAACAAAGCACAACCTACAGTAGAATCTACTAATAAATCAATACGAGGCAAGGGATAAGGGTCCCGAGGGCAAACTTTGTTTAGATCAGTGAAATCGGTACACATGCGCCATTTGTTTTCGACTTTAGGTACAAGGACTACATTTGCTAGCCATTCAGTAAATTGAATTTCATTTACATAACCTACTTCAAGCAGCTTCTTCACCTCTTCTTCAATGATGGCATCTCTATCAGGCCCGAAATTTCTTCATTTCTAACGAACCGGTCTTGCCTCGGGGTCAACATTCAAACGATGCACTATCACCTCCGGGTTAATGCCTTGAAAATCCGCAGCCTTCCAAGCAAAAATATCTGTGTTTGCCTTGAGAAATTTTATCAATTTCGACTCCATTGTGGGACTCAGTTGCCCCCCAATTTTGGTAGTTTTCTCTGCATCGTTTTCAAAAGTTGAATAGTTTTGTGCTCCACAGGCTGCACCCTCGTATCGATTTTCCTTTGCCTCTTATCCAGCTGCTCCATCAGTATGAATGCCTCCTCATCCACGACATTTACCCTCGTCACTTCCCTTTTCTTTTTCTTGCTCGAATGAGGCACTAACGAGGTAGTGTAACAGTCTCGGGCTTCCAGCTGATTGCCCCTTACTTCACCTATCCCATCTCTGGTTTTGAACTTCAATTTCAAATGAGGAGTCGATACAATGGCTCCAAACATATTTAGCATCGGCCTCCCCACAATCATATTATAAGCAAAGGGGGTATCCACAACCAAAAAGGTCACACGCAATGTCTTTCTCTTCGGAGCCGACCCCAGCGAAACGTCGAGCTCAATCGAACCTTTCGGCATGATTTGTGACCCAGTGAATCCCATTAAGGGAGTACTCACCACTCGTAAGTTCACCCTCCCTAAGTCCATCTTTTGTAAAACATCCCAAAAGATTATATCTGCTGAACTGCCAGTATCGACCAACACCTTATGTACAGCAAAATTTGCAACATCCATATCACCATTGGATCATTATGGGGAACAATCATGCCCTCATAATCCCTATCGTCAAAAGATATTGGCTGGTCATGATTATGTACAAAAAAGACCTTCGTAGGCTCCTGACGATAGTGATTGCCACGAATTTCCCTCTTATGCCTTTTTCTCGCACTGGACGAATCACCTCCAGCTGGTCCTCCCGCGATAGTGTGGATCTCCGCCCTAACTACATTAGTATGTTCTTTACGTCGATCACCCTGACGACTATTATCATTGTCCCTCTTTTCATCATTGCGTCGATAGTTGTCACTTCGACGATGTTCATCAGTCCGGGGGCTGTCATATGGGCGACTGTCCCGGACCTAATGTTCATACCGGTCTCCATCCCTTTTATAATGGAAATGATCGGGCGATCGACTACGCGATCGTTGCATCTCTTTTGTGCGATTGGCTTCCGGAGTTCTTACTTCCGCAAGAGTACGATCAATAAAGTCGTTAAGAACACCATCTTTAATCAGACGTTCAAATTCATCTTTCAATTGATAACATTCTTCAGTATCGTGGCCATTGTCTTTGTGAAACTGACAATACTTAGGCCATCGAATTGCATTCATATGCTGCACTTCCAGTAGCACTCTTCCTCTTGATAATTTCAAGGGGGTGTACTGCTCGTATTTTGAGTATCGAGGGGGTCGTTCGTGGTTCTTTTCAGACCTCGACCCTTCCTGCCGATAGCTATTGTCTTTTCGATCTCTTCGATCATTTACGGGCTTGCAAGCCTCGGAATCTTTTGATAGGTTCATTTGCTCCTCGTTGATGCATTGCTCTTCCAGTTGCATCAGCTCTTCTTGATCTTTAGGTGCACGACGAGCAAGGGCAGAGGCCAAAGTACCTTTTTTCAAAGCCAA
Source organism: Buddleja alternifolia (assembly GCA_019426215.1). NCBI lineage: Eukaryota > Viridiplantae > Streptophyta > Magnoliopsida > Lamiales > Scrophulariaceae > Buddleja > Buddleja alternifolia. The sequence goes on from CM033406.1 coordinate 1,488,005, forward strand.
CAAAAGAAATGTTACCACAAGATCATGAGTTAATTCAGGTATTTCTAAAACTTCCTGGTTAAACCTATGAACAAAATCCCTCAAACTCTCGTCCGGACCCTGCTTGAACCCCATCATGGACGACACGGACTTCCTGGCCTTCTTGGTGGCGGCAAAATGATTTTCAAACCTCTTAATGAGCTATTCGTAGGGCATTATCGAACCGGGCTGCTGACTAGTAAACCAGTCTTGAGCCCGTCCGACCAAAGTCGTCACAAAAACCCGTGCATTTATGGCATTCGACTGATGATACAACGACATCAGCAGTTCAAAAGTAGTTAAATGTGGCCCCGGAGCACCCGTCCCATCATATGTAGGCAAAAGAGGAGCTTTGAATAAACTCGGGGGTTCTTCAAACATTATACTTTCACAAAACGGTGAGTTTCTAGCCATCAGTGCAGACATCGGCCTATTTTTTGAACGAAGCGCCTTCGGTCTACGACTCGCCCTACCAAGCTTTTCATAAATATCATCAATTTCTGCCCTTGACAAGGCTGGCTGCTCCCTCTCCTCCTGCAAGGGCTGCTTTCCCCGTCGAACCTCCCCGCGCGCACTAACCCCGCTGTTGACCTCCTCATCGGACTGTGCTCCTTGCTCGACCCTCTTCCTACGCTCTGGATTCAAACCTTCATCTTTAGGGAACGGCTTCCTAGGCGCCAGGGGAGCCCCCGGAGTCTTAGGTATGCTCGGAGTTACCGGCCCCAACGCCATCAAACAACTCAGAACTTCATCCACCTTCTGCTGAACTACCTTCTCCAACTCTCCTTTTGTTACTAACATCTTCTCATCACCTCGGTCACCACCGCTTCTGTCAGGTGCAAAAGACACAGAATCCTCAATGCGAACTCGCTTATCCTTCTGACCTCCACCCTCCATCACTGATGCCAATTCCAGCGACTGTCAAGTAGTTTCCCACAGACGGCGCCAAACTGATCTAGGACGGATCCTACTCCCTACTATTTCAGTCAAGAGGATCAATAATATGCACGAAAGTCAAGTTCTCAATAATATAGACTGCACTCAAATGTTGAGCTGCCTACATACCCTTTCAGGATCAAGTCTAGACGTAGTTCAAACATGTTGTTAGTATAGATATGATTTGTATTATGATGATCTCTCGTATTTGTATTCTAGGTTCGTACTCTCGAGTCTCCAATTATTCGAGCTACACGAAGAATGATTCGTAGTATTTATTACTCAAACTCTCGGTCCTCTAATCTTCATAAATGACTGTATTTATAGAGTTTCCATTCGGTACTGTAGGGCGAATGATTGACAAGACGTCTTGCCTACGGATTCCCTACACGTATGTCTGATGGGTGGCACAGACTCAATGCCCATCGGGTCGGGCCATGTGAAACCCATCTCGTTTTCTCGTATTCGAGGTAGTATATCAATTATACGACCCTATATATTTAAAGGAATACGACCTAACGACTATTACATCTAATAATATTTTAGGTATATCAGTATGAAAAATGCATCATATTCAAAAATTCCAATGAGCCAAACGCTTAAGTTAGATAAAGATGAAAGTGGAAAGAAAGTTGATATCACTAATTATAGAGGTATCATTGGATCACTTCTTTATCTTACTTCCAGTAGACCTGATATTATATTCTCAGTATGCATGTGTGCACGATTTCAAGCTGATCCTAAAGAGTCACACTTAAGTGTTGCCAAGAAGATCCTTAAATACCTAAAAGGCACACAAAATGTGGGCTTATGGTATCCAAGGGACTCTCCTTTTGAACTAATTGGTTACTCAGATGCAGATTTTGCAGGTTGCAAAATAGATCATAAGAGTACTAGTGGTACATGTTAATTTCTAGGTGATAGGTTAGTTTCATGGCATAGTAAGAAACAACAATCCATAGCTACCTCCATAGCCGAAGCTGAGTATGTAGCTGCAGGAAGTTGTTGTGCACAAGTGTTATGGATGAGGCAACAACTTAGAGATTATGGAATAATTCTAGGTCTAACCCCCATTCATTGTGATAACCAAAGCGCTATAGCCATGACTCAAAACCCTATTCTTCATTCCAGAACCAAACACATTGACACTAGATACCATTTTCTTCGTGACCACGTTCAAAAGAAAGATATCTCCATGCACTTCATTAGAACTGACAAACAATTGGCAGATATCTTCACCAAAGCGCTCAACGAACAACGTTTTCTCACTTTGAGAAGTGAATTAGGTATGATTGATTTAAACGCTTAATCATTTTGCATCATACTTTATTAGACATATAATTTAGGGGGAATCCACTTAATTTATGTCTAAAAGATTTTTTTTTTAGTACAAGTTATCAAATTTAGGGGGAACCTTAAAATTGTACTTAACCATAACTGCAAGTGTCAATGATCAAAATTTTCAGATGCATGGTCATCAACACTCAGTATTACTTATGCATAAAATATTGGATGCTCAAACATAAAAAGTCTTTTCAATCCTAAGCGTCTAATTTTCTAATGATATATCAACCAGTAGTATCAGTTAAGCGTTGAACCAATTCCATTCAACACTTAATATAAAAATGTTTTTAAAAGTCATGCATAAATTTTACAAGCTTTTTGAAGTAGTGGGTAGACTCAAACGCTTTTTTGTACTCTACTCGCACGCTTCTATCACATCAAATTGGCGGGTAATCAAAACTTTTAAAATGACGGTTCAGAGATAGCACATGTTTGTGTACGTGTCAGTGTACCATCAGGCGCGTGTGCTACACTCTGAAAATGCCAAACGTTTTTTTTTTTAATTTTAACTTGGATGTCAAATCCTTATATATGGGAATTATCAAATGTAACTTCTCTCTCTTACACAAAACTCGCGTCCGCAGTTAATGAATTTATGGCTGAGATTAAAATAACTTTACACGTGTTTAAATCTTGAAGAAATGAGAGAACACAAGTTTCAAAATCTCTTTACTGTGTCATTTAAAACAATCTCTGCAGAAAAATCATTCACTTTCACTCAAAGATTTCTGCAAATTTCTCTCTTTCTCTCTCAAAGCAAAAGCAAATCTCAGTTCACTCTATTTTCAAAAATGGCACCAAAGAAAGCTTCATCTACTTCTGCCGAGTCTATCCTCAAGGTTACTGAACGGCTTATTATCGACTGGAAATTCCTGAATGATCAACCCCAGATCAACCTACATGACATGATGGACACCGTTACACAGGCTGGGCTTAAGAATTTCTTAACGCAATACTCATATTTCTTTCCGACTGAGGTTGACACTTTTTGGAGGACTGCTAAACTCTCGGAGGACAAGAAGTCTATCTCTTGTCTTCTTCCTATGTCCAAGAAGGAGGCACCTAGGGAATTCGTGTTGTCTGCTGCATCCATTGCAAAGAACTTCAAACTTCCCAATGAGGGTAATGCACTGGATAGTATTACTCTAGCACAAATCAAGGAAGCATGGACGATTATGAGGGCTTATGATGGTGTACCTTACACCCATCACTTTGAAAAGAAAGATTTGGTATCACAATACCGTCTGTTGGCTGATTTCTGCAGTAAGATTATTGAATGCAGAGTGGGCACTTTTGATAAGGTCAATCCCACACAATTTCAGATGATGACAGTGATACTCCTCTCTATCAAAATCAACTGGAGTGAGTACATCTTTGGAAGGTTTAGGGACTGTCTGAACACCCCAAATAAACTGTATGGGCTTGTTTTGAATGACCTTCTGTACAAATCAGACTGTGTTTACTCATCTGGTCTCTCGTTGAATAAGACCAAGTTTTTGGGAAGAAGGATTCTAACCAATCTATTCAATCCTCCCAAAGTTGGTGGTGCTGCTAAACCACTTTCTGAGCGTCAGATTGTATGTGAAGCGTCTCATGAAAAGGCTGAGCGCCCTGCTCAAGAGGAAACTGTGAAGCGTCCGACTACTACCAAGAAGAGGGCTCCTAGAAAGCCCAAGGCACAAGTTGTTCCTACTCCTCAGAAGGATGATGAGGAAACTGATGAGGATGCGCAGGACAAGGTACCTCTCAAGCGGAGGAAGCTGGAAGGAATTATTAAAAAAATTGAATTCGATGAACCAGCTGCTGCTCCTCCCGCTCAAGCGCTCAAACTCATTAAAAGAGTCAACATGAAGAAAATCTTCAAGCGTTCCAGGGCAAGCAAGCGTCGAGCTGCTCCTGTTCCTGAAGAGCCTGAGACTGTTGAGCCAAGCGCTCCAGTTGCTGTTGAGCCAAGCGCTCAAGTTTCTGTTGAGCCAAGCGCTCAAATTGCTGTTGGGCCAAGTGCTCAAAGTATTGCTGATGAGACAAGCTCTCAGGGTAAGTTTATTTCTTCCCACAACATTTCTATTCCTACATCTGTAGAAGATCCTGCTCTTATAGAGGATAGTTCATGTGTTACAACTTTAGTTCTAGCTACTGCTAAAGCGTCAACAAACGTCCACCTAGATGTTGAGTTGACAGAAGTTGTGGCTATTGCCAAAAATGTTGCCGCAGAAGCTGTTGAAATTAAAACTGAGGAACCTGCTTCCAAAGAGGTTCAAACATCAATCCTTGTTCCAGCTATAACAGAGGCACGCTCAGAAGGTCAGAGCGTTGCTGAAGACGTTACAAAGCTAAAGCACTTCTTCCAACTGGACACGCTGAAGACGATTGATCATTCAATCAACTATATGCCCCCAGCGCTCGAAGAAGATTTCATTCCTGCAGGCTATATTGAAGACAGATACATTGCTGCTGAGAATGAGATTGCCCTGCTGATTGATATCGACAGTAAAATCAAGGATATAGTGTTTAACACTGAGATGACAGAAATTGAGAGAAAGTACTATATGGCCATTCAACTACAAAAAACTCTTGGTCAAATACCATCCTCTCTCATTTTTTAACAAGACAGACAAGGAGGAACAACTCCTAGATGTGATGTGGATCTGGCGTATTACCTCGACTATGGACACATCAAGCTTACAAGTTTTGCTCTCAGAGACTACAATATTCGTGTGTATGAGCCACTTCGCCCTAGCTTTCTCAATCCATCAGAGGCACTCTTGAACCGAGAAGGCTACACACACTTTCCTCATATTGCCAATAGTCCTGAAAATCTAACTTTGGTCAATCCACTTCGCCTATGGAAAAATAAAGCAGTTCATGCCGGTGAGCGTCTCGAATCTCTCACAGATCTGATCTAGACTGAAGCTGATGCATATTTTGATAGCGTCTGGAATGCTAACTATCAGACCGATAGATATCGCTTTGAATCTATCAGAGATATTCACCATGAAGGCATTAGAGCTATTGTCAACACTGGAACAGACTACTGTATGAATGAAGTCAATTGGGTTGAAGCGTATATGGGTCATCAATATACATTCACAGAATTAGTTCAAGCTCCCCATTTATTTGGCATATGCATGCATGACAAGAAGCGTCATTTCGCCAAGTATTTCCTGAAGAAGCGTCAATAGAGAGTTGGACCTGTTCTCAAGCTCCCATTAATTAGACATCAAATTGAGCACTGTCTGTGTCAAGAGCTTCACAGATTGTCCATTACTCCTCTACAAAATCTTCACTGCCAATCTCAGACAATGGAACGGCTCAGTCATCAATTCATTTCGAGGATATCCACTGCTCCCTTCTACCCGCAAAGAGGTACTCAGTCATTATGAATTTGTCCTCTCACAGCTAGAAAGAAATCAGGGACTAGCTCAAGCGTCTACCAGTGGCAGTACTCAAATTACTAGCTTGAATTTCGCTCCCAGCCACTGCGAAGATAATTTTAACTTGATGGTGAAGATTATGACTCCATTACCTCATTTCGACAAAATCTTCACTGCCAATCTCAGACAATGGAACGGCTCAGTCATCAATTCATTTCGAGGATATCCACTGCTCCCTTCTATCCGCAAAGAGGTACTCAGTCATTATGAATTTGTCCTCTCACTGCCAGAAAGAAATCAGGGACTAGCTCAAGCGATTTATATTTAGAAGAGTACTATGCTGCTTATGTGCCTGAAGATTAACGTCTCAAGTCTCTTCCCTCTGACTGCTTGATTGGATTTTCTAGAAATTACTCCCTAGATTCCATTTTCTCTATCTGTCAAGCGCCGTCCAAAGTCTTTCCACATCATGTGTTTGATATCATTGGTCCCATGCACATCAGGGCCATTGATAGTCCCCTTCGCACATTCATTTCCGGTACTTGCTTTTCAAGAACCAGACTCTCTGAACTTTTGGAAGTTGCGTCCACTTCTTATGCCGATTTAGAAAATTGGAGTCAGCGCTTGAGCAAGCGCATGCTAAGTTAGTTGAAGCATACACTTCTGAAGTTGCAAGTATTCCAGCGTCTGCTGAAGAACCAGTTTAAGCGTCTCAACCAGAGGATATTCTTGACGCTCCTGAACTTGTTACTGATGATATTGCTGAGGATCTTTCTCTCGATGTACGAGGTACTGTCTTCGATCCAGCGTATCAAGTTCCCATTGACTCTCTCAAACACTCATCCAGGTTCAAGCGACCGGCTCCTCAAGCGATTCAATTAGATGCGAGTCAATCTTTTGGTCCTTTGCTCAAATCCGTTTTGGAGGATATCAGTGCTCATGCTAATCAGAACGAAGAATCTCTCCACTGGATTAAAGAAGATTTAGCAAAGATTGAATCTCACGTTATGAGCGCTCAAATTCATAAAAGATGCAACTCACGCCAACCAACTTGCCATAAAAGATGAATTTGAAAAGCGCCTCGAAACCCTAGAGACATCTCTGAATGATGCTACCAGCGCCAAGCTCCTCGCATTGCAGGAACGCTTTGACAAGCATTTGGACGACATCTGGTGGTCCCAAGAGGCATACGAAAGGGTCTAAAGATGGGGGGGGGGGGTTGAATAGACCCTGAAGTCTTTTTTTTTACTTCAAAAGGTTTCGTATAAAAATCTCTTTTGAATAGTAATCGCTTAACTAGTCGCTTAACTAGTCGCTTACAAGTGTAGGCGCTTGACTAGTCGCTTACTCGAAGACTGTTTTGATAAGGTTAACTTAGACTTAGTGATTTCAACTATTACCAAAGTAGGGTAATGTTTTAATCGCTTAATCAGGGTTAGCACAACGGAAGAATTTTAAAGTCTTCTATTTGAAAATGTTTTAGCGTTACAAAATTTTTTCTTTAGTTGCTTTTCTTAAATCGTTTTGAACGCTTAAAGGGCTTAGCGCTTGGCGAAGCGCTTAAGTCTGTTTTGAAAGCTTAGCGTTCACTTTTTGCAAATAGTCGCTTAACTGTTTTAAAGCCTTTAAGAGATGTAATATGCAAATGCCATGTAAATCATTAAAACAGTAAAGTGACACAAGAAATTGTAAGGTTCACTGGGTGGTATAATCCCAGCTACGTCCTTCTTCTCCTTTGCACTCGGAGGCAATCCACTAAAACGATCCTCAAAGAACCACACAGAATCTTCTACAAATTAAGGACAAAGGAAGCAATGGATGTGGATGACTTGAGATCCTTGGTCACACAGATTTCTTCTACAAGCCACTTCAATCCTCTACTTCTGGAAAGACGATCTCGAGCTCCTTGATCACACAGACTTCAGCTCCAATAAAGATCTTCTCCAAGATGGCCTTGAGCTCCTTGATCACACAGACTTCAGCTCCAATAAAGACCTTTCTTCAACAAGCTTCTCTTACTCAAAAATACTGCTTGTAGAAGTCAACAATCTTTCTCACTCAAATGAAAGGTGTTGAGGGTTTGTTGTAACAAGTTTGTTTGATGTTGGGAAGTTCAAACAACTTGGGATATCTCAATAATAGTGTAGGGTTCTTCTTGGAAGATGTTTGAGATATCAGGTGACTGTCTGGAATGTATTTGAGAAGCTTGAAGAATTTTGGCTATGGGGTTTGCAAGCTTTTCTCTCAAATTATTTCTCAGCTCTCTTTCACATTTTTGTCTTTTTACATGTACACTCACAAAGATAGCTGAAGGGTACTATTTATAGAAAATTTCGGAATTTGTCCGTTGGACACAAGTCAGGTGCGTGTACCTCACGCAGAGCTTCAAATAGTCCCTTTTCTGACATTCCTTAATTTCCGTTGATTCTGATTGGACAGGAGCAGGTTTGAACTTGAAAAGCTGACAGTCTAGTCAAAAGGTGGCTTGTCCTCAAGTCAATTTTCTTGTCACATTTAATGCACTATCAAGCATTTAATGCGTTTTGAATATATTTCCCGTTGAAAATAAATGACCGTTGATGATTGGATGACTTGAGAATGTATTTCAGGTGAATCTGATCTTGACTCGCTTGAGTGATTTGAGCGCTTGGTTCAACACTCCTGGAACAGTCCTTTAGCGTTAGCTAGGCGCTAAGAACATCCTCTTGAACGCTTGATTCATAACTCCTGAAATAGTCTTTTAAGCGTTTGACGGAGGCTTAAGACAAATCTTCATCTTCACTTGACTTCAGACGCTTGAATCTTCAACTTCATCTCTAATAGACTCACCTAGAATTCTATTAGCGACTCAGTACCTAATACTTAGTCTAAAATCTACAAAGATAAAAATTACAAGCCTAACAAACTAATAAACTTTCAAACGCTTATACAAGTATTCTATGAAAGTATAAACTTACATTTTTTTGGGGTCTAACATGAAATCCTAACTTGTCATCATCAAAACATCTGACAATGAAATTCCTAACAACATCACAGACTCTATGTCTCAGATTGCTCATCAAGTAAGTTTACTTACGGAACATTTTTTAAAGTCTGATGATGGCAATAAGGGGGAAGAAAAGAGGAAAGCGTCTAGTTCAAGAGCTCAAGAGCCTCCGCCTCCGAAGCGTCAAGTTTTACCTTCTCCTTCTGCGCTAAGTCTCCCCTCTTGGATAACTGCTGTTGGAGTAAGTGATTCTGCTGGAGCGCCTAGTAGAACGCTAAGAGAACCTCCACAAGCATTATATCCAAATCTAGCAATACCTTCTCGGGCACTGCTTGAACAGTTTGACATCCCTCTCCAAAGAGCATCTATTCCAGAACCTTCAAATCCAAGAATTTTAGCTGAAGAGTGGCAGATGTCTGATTTCATCCGAACTTTCAGAATTTGCCTAAGGTATATTGGTATTGACCCAACTGATTAGGATAAACACTTTACTGCTTTCAAGAAGAGACAACAAGAAGAAAATAAGCTCATAATCAACAAAGATCATGAAGCGATGATGACCTTGGAAGATAATCTGACTAAAGCTATCTGAGCTAAAATGCCCAAGCGATACAAAGTTAGATCAAGTCATTAAAGCTTTTTGATTTGCATTATCTATATTCATGTCTCTTATATTTTGTTTGTTTAGTTGTAAAAATGCTTGTAATCTTTGATATATATAAAATGCATTTTTTCAGCTGAAACATCTCGTTGAAGCGTAACTAACTTTAACAAACCTTATCTAATCAAAGCTAACTTTTATTTTGGCTGTCTAACTCTTGAACTATAAAAGAGTAAGTATTTTCATCATCAAAAAGGGGGAAATTGTTAGGAATTTCATGTTAGATGTTTTGATGATGACAATTAGAACTTTTTGTTAGACCCCAAAATATGTAAGTTTGTTTTCAGCTTTGGAGCGTTAGATTTGTAATAGGCTTTGTTTTATTTTTATTCTAGATTGTTAGGCTAAGTTGTCTTAGACTAAGCGTCTGATATGTTCTGAGTGAGCTTATCAGAAGTAAAGTTTGAAGACTCAAGCGCTTGAAGTCTGAATAAAGATGAAGATTCCAAGCGTCTAGAATGACCAGCTACATCAAGCGTCACCTTATAGGATAGAAGTGATTCAAGGTTGAATAAGCATCTATCAATGACTGATTTCACCTGAATTTATTTCTAAGTCCAGAAGGAGTTTAATGCAAATATTCTCAATGCATTAAGTGCCAACGGGCATTTAATTCAAATTCATTAAATGCTGATAAGAGTATTAAATGTGATAAGCATTTGTAGACGTATGCAGAAGCCACCCTATTGGACTATCAATTATTCAAAGACTGCAGCACCAACTTTTGTGCAACAGATTTTCAGGAAAAAGGACAAAAGTTGTTCACTCGCGAAAGTGAGAGACACGCGCTCGTGCATGTGTCAAACAGACACTATTTCCAAGAATGCCTATAAATAGGACTTCAACAACAAGACAAAAAACAAAAGAGAACAATTATCAAGTTGAATTGCTGTTGCATTGAAGTCTCATTCCTAAAACTCTCAGAAAAACCAAAATTTTCAAGAAAACATTCTCTTTGCTTTTCTTCAATTCCTGAGACAGTTAACCAATATCTCAAACATTCTTTTCAGAGAAACCCACAATACTACTGAGATATTCCTAGTTGTTTGAACTTTATCAAAATCAAACAAACTTTTTAGAAAAACCCCTATCTAAGCCTCGCGATCTATGTGAAGTCGAAGTTGGATACTTGCTGTATTTCTGAGTGAAAGAAGCAAGGGGATTGAATTGATTTGGAGCAGAAATCTGTGTGATCAAGGAGCTAAAGTCATCGACATCCATCTCTCCCTAATTTGTAGACAATTCTGTGTGATTCTTTGAGAATCATTTTAGTGGATTGCTTCCAAGTGTTCAAGGAGAAGAAGGACTTAGTTGGGATTACACCACCCAACGAACCTTACAAATATTGTGTTCTTTACTTTACATTCAGTTTTTCATATTATCATATCATAAACTGATCAAGCAAAACTTAATCAAACACTAAGCAACTAAATACACTTTCTGTGATGCTAAAGCTTTTAAAAAGAAAACTACAAAAATTATTCTGCTGTGCTAACACTAATTAAAGAACTGAACGCTTAAACCTACTTGGTTAAAGTATTCAAATGTTGAAGTCTAAGTTAACTTTCTAAAAACATTCTTCATCAGACGCTTAGCCTAAGCGTCTATATTTTAAGTAAAATCTCAGTCAAGCGTCCAAAACCATTTTAATACAAAATTTTTTGAAGTTGAAAAATACTTCAGGGTCTATTCAACCCCCCCCCCCCCCTTCTAGACCCTTTCGTATGCCACTTGGGACCAACATTAGGGTTCCGACTAAACCTATACCCTAGACTCAATTAGGAGATCATGATGGAAGGATCTCACTTATATGAGAATCGTGATTGTGAAAGGCATATCTTGAATTAATATGGTGTTTAATTCAAGACTTGATTAAATCTTGTTGTATTTAATCTAGTATTTCCATTTTTGGAAAGTACAATAGTACTTTGGGAAAGTGTACCTACTACTGGCACATAAACGAGCCTAAGGGGTCACAGGCTAACTCTGTAGAGTTTCCGCTTTAAAGTGTGAATAATCAACTTGTGGAAATTAGTTAAGTATAGTACTTTCCAAATTGGGAATATAAATTAATTAGTGGAGACTAATTAATTGAGACTATTTAATTATCTTGATGAATTAATTAATTAATGGACTTAGTATAGTCCAAGTAATTTATTTAATTGGGTAGGACTCAAGTTAAATAAATAATATGAATATTTGGTGGAAATAAATAATGTAGGACTTTATTTACTGGAATTACTTAAAAGGATTGAATTCTTTGTAATTAATTAATTGGAGTCAAGAATTATCTCTTGAAACTTGGACTCCAAGATAGAGAGGGAGGCATGTTGGGCGCGTACAATGGAAGGGAATTCTTTCCTTTCCCAACTTCTTGATCAAAGGTAAATCATTGGATGGTTTATGTAATTAAGGAAAGATAAGTTACTTGGTAACTAAGTCTATTCCGTAAAGAATTATGTATATTAGATATACATATAACATAATATATATATATATATACACACACACGATAGGCGTGTATTACATATACATGTATGTATTTTATTGTTTAATATATATATATATATATGAAAGAGTTCTAGATAAGGTATAGCTAGAAATAAGGAAAGAATTAAATCTTGGAGATTAAATACTTCCTTATATCTAATTTACTAGGGTTAGAATTCTACCTCTATATATATGTGATCAAGTAAGAGAACAATACACTTGTTCCTACACCTAGTAAAATCGGCCAACACATAGAAAAAGAAGAGGAAAAATCATTCCTCATCTCTCTCAGTTTAGCCGCTCCCTACCCAATATTCAAGGTGTAATTGTGCTTATGTATTAAGCTTAATTACTCACTAAATATATTCCTCACCTTTTCACCTAAGCCTAGAAGTAGTTTCTAGATTCGTTCTATTGGCTAGCACCATAAATAGGACATTTGGTGATTCAAGGAGGTGTGGACTATTCTTAGAGGCATAACAATTGAGGTGCTACAACCGGAGATCAAAAAGGCATTTTTGTGTGGAAACAAAGTACGGATTTTGGAAGCTCGTAGCTGGTTGATAAAGATCCAATCGAAACTAAAATTCTATGTTGGTAATTTTATGTTTCGAATTTTTAATTTAGTATGAATTAATCGAGCCGGCTGAATCCGTGCTGGGGTGTTTTATGTTTATGCTTTCGTTTATTGTAAAAATGTTTAATCTTCCACTGAGTTAGTCACGCCGGGGATTACCCAACCTAACTTGGAGCTCATTTGTCATTGAGCCCATCATGTACCCACGTACTCGGACATCGTCCTTTACCCATTTTACATGGGCTTGGACTTCTTTCTTGCTGGCACGTGTTCTGATAGGAGGAGTCGGGATGTTTGCGTCCAACACATATCCAAGACTCCATGTTGAGAACAATCCTCAAATTCCTAAGCCAGACCACATAGTTGGGTCTGATAAGGATGATATTTACGAGTAAAACGGAAAGTGGGTTGATAGTCATTTTGTTTGAGAGAGATATAACAGAAAATAACTGCAAAAAGTAAACTAGATTAAATTAGATGTTTGTAATTAAACTATCCAAGTTAAATTATGGACTTAAATTTAAACTTTAATCCCACTACATTTTTCGAGATCTACACTCCCAATGTAGAAGTTGGAAGTGATTTATGTTCATTACTTCATTGTGGTCTTTGATTTCTTTAATTGATTCAGTGGATGGCAACCCTTTAACGATATATATAGTCCTCTAATCTGTTAAAGTGATGTCTAACATCAATCTGTCCAATAGATGGTTCAATCTTTTTTTCCTATTATACACTAAAACCGCAACCCTTTAACGATATATAGGTTCGTGGATTATCTAAGTTCATTACCACTAACACCTTTTAATCTAACATTTGAATTTCACCCTATAACTCTTTAACGATATTTGGGGTGAAATATATTTTGATTAAGACATCTAATGCACTATATAAGATTTTAAATTATATCCAAATACATGACCCCCACTTACTGGGACGACGCCACATATTAGACATAATTCTAAATTTTACTAATTTTAGTGCAGGGAGAGGACGCCCAGCGCCCTTTACTAACTCATTATAATTTAATTTTGGGAGAATCGAGTTATCGACATCAAATTAGGTCTCACTTTGCACATTATCAATTTTTAAAGTGCAGGATTGGATCATACATGAAACATACATCTAATGTAACATGCGTAGGATTTCTAAAAAATTAAAACAATATACATACTCATGGGCTTTTTCTAGAGAGCCCAAGTCAATGGGCCATCAAAAAGAAAAAGAAAAACTATACTAGTCTTCTAAAACTCCAAGCTCCTTCCTTTTGGATCATCTTCATTTTCAAGGCCTAATCTAATTCTAGCTATTGCATAAGGGGAAAAGTAACCTATACATAATATCTAGGAAAAAGAAAAAACGGGCTCAAACCGGCCCTTACAACCCATCAAAAGGAAATACATCCGAAAAGAAACCTAAGCCCATGAGTAGTGTCACCATCACATAATACGACTCGCATAAAGTAAAGCAAATATGTTGGTGATTAATAAAATTAATTAGTCCAACTAATTAATTCCTCATAAAATTCCAAATTTTATATATTTAATATTTTAATCAAAATCAATTAATCTAACCGATTGACTTAAAGATATAGAATTTTAAATTTTATATGTCTACATTTAATTAAAAATAATTAGTCCAACTAAAAAGTTAAATTTATAAAATACTAAATATTATTCAATATTATGATCTAAAGCTACCTTGTGAGAAAATTAATATTTAAATAAAAAATTAATTAGAATTCTCCAAGAAAACAATTAATTAATTTCAATTTAAATATTAAATATTTCAATAAATACTATTTGGGCTCGATTTCATCAAACCAAAGTCACCATCCATTTGGCGATCTTAGATTTAATAATTTTCGCCCTAAATATATTCATTGAAATTCTAATTTTTAATAAAACTAATTTGGGCGTAATTTAGTTAAAATCGGGTCATCATCCTTTTGATACACCTGAATAATTAAAATAGTCCAAAACCCAATATTAAAAATTAGACCCGTGCATGACACGACCAGACCCGTTTCTAGTCTGGTCATTGACCCAACATCAACAGTCATGTCGTGGTGCACGATGCAGTCGCGCATCTGTGCGTACTGCACAATGGCCTTCACCCGTCTCCTGCGGTAGATTGTGCATGTCGTGCGCGCTGCATGTGCACACGAGGCGCGCAGCCCCGTCAATTTTTCTTGTTTTTTCTTTCAATTTTTGATTCATAAAATACTATGCAATAAAATCAAAAACACAGACTAGGCTTTAATCGTAATATAATACCAATCATACTGTTCTAATATGATACCCTATTTTCCACTACAGACGTCAGTATGCACCAAACATTAAAACTTGAGTGGCCCTTTAATATTTTCCCGACGAAGGAAGATTCGGTCTTTTGCTTCGTAAGATAAGATTCTTAAGTCTGGATAGGGATCAAATCTAAATGGGCTTGTACCCCCATGTTTCTCCTAGCTTGTGAATCTTATGTTCTTAAGGCATAACCTAATCTTAGGTGCCAAACAATTCTTCTGATTGTTTCTAGCATACTACGCTCTCTAGTCTCTGTGTTCACAGTACACAAATTTTGAACTTTCAAATCGTGTTAACAACTTTAGTGAGGATGTATTGTTTCCACATTTATTTCCAAAATAAGTTCCATGTAAGTTATTTCCAAATTTAAAGAAGTATCATTTTTGATCAAGTCAAAAAGATATAATTCTTACTATCATTTGGTAAAACTAATCATACATCCAATACTATAGTGTCCAATATATTTAAAGAACAGAGGTGGATCTTATGTGGAAACCCACGACACCATGTCTGGTTCCAACATTGATCACCTCTCGTTCTCCCAACTTTGTACTTTCTGATTCTTCAAACATGAGCAATAGCTCTTGAATGTAGAATACAAGAAGTTGAAAAACCGGTCATAGAACACTCTAGTTTCTAAAATGCTTAGTTCTATACCCAGTGCGCCTCATATTTAAAATCCTACTCATTGCCCCTTCTTTGGACATGAGTAATAATTGGTTCAAGCATACAGATCAATGACTATAAACTGAGGACTATCCTCAAGTTTCCAACTCAGTTGATGAAGTTAAGCCACTATTGACAATTTTTTCGAGCATAACTAACTAAATGGGTTTTATGTCTAAAGAGATATAAATTAAATGCAGAAAATAACAAGATTCAATAAAAGTTTTTATATTGTACTTAAGTAAGATTAGGACTTTAATTTTAGGGGTAATTGCATAAAACCCCCCTGTGTTATTTCAAAAATGCTAAAAAAACCCTTGTATTAACGAAATAGGCTAATCACCCCACTGTATTCTTAAAAAGTGTGCCAAAAAGCTAAACTCCATTAAAAAACGAGCACATTTTTCATGTTTTTCACCTTTATTGAAATGCTCATTTGTCATTTATATACTCTTCATACTTTATAAAAGGTAGAGAGTGTTAATTCACCCAAAAAACACACATTTTCTTCTATCATTTTAACAAAATTTGTCTTTTTTGCACACTTTTTAGGAACACAGAGGGATGATTAGCCTATTTCGTTAACACAGGATTTTTTTTAGCATTTTCGAAATAACACAGGGGGGTTTTATACAATTATTCCTTAATTTTACTTAACTCCCACTACATTTTTCAAAACATAGCACTCCCACTGCAATTTTTGAAAATATCGTTGGATAGATTTCGTAGTGAGTATTGGGTTCTTCAAATAATTCAGTGGATTGTAACTTATCTGATTTCTTGCCCACTAATTATTCAAAGTGGTGTCTAATACCAATTTATCCAATAAATGATTCAACATCTTTCCCCATAGTTCACCAAACCGCAACCTAACTGATTTCTAAGCTCTGAGCTACACGAGTTCTTTCCCACTAACTCCCTTTAATCTAACATTTGGTTTTCACCTTGCAACCTAACCGATTTCTGGGGTGAAATATGCTTCGACTAAGGCATCTAATGCACTTAATAAAATGTTAAATTATTTCCAAATGCATAACCAGTATAACTGGGAAGCATTATACACCTTTTGTAATTTTAATTTTAAGCTTAGTTGAGGGAGAGGATACTTAGCACCCTTTACTAACTCGGTATTATTTTAATTGGGAGAATTTAAATATTTTAATATAGGTCGCACTAAGCACATTAACTTCTAACGCGCTAACATATGAATTATAAAGCGTAGAAAAACCTAGCAATTTTACTATCATACATTTTCATGGACTATCTAGATCGGCACAAGCCAATTGGCTAATCAACATGTAAATTTTAGCATGCATTATAAAATATAGGGGTAATTGCATAAAACCCCCTCTGTTATTTTGAAAATGCTAAAAACCCCCATGTGTTAACGAAATAGACTAATCACCCCCCTGTGTTCTTAAAAAGTGTGCAAAAAAGCCAAATTCCATTACAAAATGAGTGCGTTTTTCATGTTTTTTCACCTTTATTGACACGCTCACTTGTCATTTATATACTCTTCATACTTTATAAAAGGTAGATAGTGTTAATTCACCCAAAAAATACATATTTTCTTCTATCATTTTAACAAAATTTGGCTTTATTGCACACTTTTTAGGAACACAGGAGGTGATTAGCCTATTTCATTAATACAGGGGGTTTTTAGCATTTTTCGAAATAACACAGGGGGGTTTTATGCAATTATCCCTAAAATATAAAATCTAAGTCCATGAAAAGTGTCTCTCATCGCATATAACAAACATTAATCATAAAGCACATATGTGAACAAGAAACAAATAAATCTAATTTATTTAATAATCAAATCCAATTTGACTATAGCAAAATTAAATCAAATTTAATTTTGATAGGATGACTAAATCCAATTTAATCAAAGAAAAGTTAAATCCAATTTAATTTTCATGCGATCGAAAAAACTAACTTATAAATAATTAAATTTAATTTAATTATCATGAGAAGAATAAATATAATTTAATCAAAGTGAAATTAAATCCAAATTAATTTCCATGAGAAGATTAAACTTAATTTTATCCAAGTGAAATTAAACCTAATTTAATTTTCATGGGCTCACAAATCCAATGATTAAGTTCAATTTAATTAATTACCTAATTAAATCCAATTTAATTTTGTTAGACAAATCAAATCCAATTTAATTTATCACAAATTAAATCCAAATCAATTTATTATAAATCAAATACTATTAAATTTGAAGACTCTAAGTCAACAAGGAAGAAGAAAGCCCAATTAATCTAAAATTGAATATTGGGTCCAACCTAATTTAACTCAATTTAATTCGGATAGGTTTAGTCCAACATAAGGTGTTCAAATGTGTTGGGTCAACCCAACACACTAGCCCAACCTTTGATGGACAGAAATCATCTTTAGCTGGGCCAAGCCCCAGCGTGAGTCCAAAATACGTTGGGCAACCCAACTCAATATAATAGTTTGCTGGGCCTACTTATTAATTCGATGGTGACTTAGCTCAACATCTCCGGCGACACAAATGATAGCCTTTTCATCTCTCTCTTAATTTTTAGCCTAAAATCAGAAATTGACTCAAAATTCAATTTTCAGATTTAATAATTTTTCAGAATTTTGATCCGATTAGAAATTCCAAAACAATAACAGCAGATTTTTCGATCCACTCACCATGATTCCAAATCAATCAATTACACGATAAACATGATAATCAAACCAAACATGCAAATTACGCAAATAAAATCAATGAATCCAACAAATTTGGCTCTGGTACCACTGTTGGGAATCATGTTAACATATTCAGCAGAATATACATCATCACGAAAACTTATCTTTTGCGTATTCAATTAAACCTCGCAAATCTTCAACAAACGGTCCACATGCCTCGTTTATAGATTATCACGCAGGAAGGAACGTTGGAAATCTCCTTCTTCGTCTCCCTTAGGGAACTAGTAGAGAGAAAAGGATCTTGTTTCGTGTTGTACGTATTGGAGGCTAGAATGAATAATTCTAAGTTATTCAACTAGGGCTTGTGTTAGAGGATTAAATAAAATCCACCAACTTTAGCCACAAGTCACACGCCCTATAGGGCTCAGTTGGCCGGCTCATGTGGGCTAGGTTGACTAGTCAACTTAGTCCATTTAATTTAATCATATCACATTTAATCCAATTAAATATGTATTAATTATACTAACAATTCATTTAAATATTTAATTAACCTTGTCAATTAAATATTCAAATTAATTAATTTCATTTATTATTGTTTAATCCAATTAAACAACCAATTAGATCAATTCATCCTTCCAAAGGATAAATTACCAAAACACCCTCCAAATACAAAACTACGATTTTCAATCTATTCCTTTATAGCGCGACTCTCTAGATTCGCCACGATTGGCAATGAGAGAATACAAAGGATGCGGGTGACACCTAGCTAGTACTGTGGCCCCACATCGTAGCCCAACCGAGTACGAAATAATTATATTATTACGAACATTTAGACTATGAATACTATATGAGTATAAGCCTTTCACTGACGTATCCCAATTGAGTGAGAGTTATGGAATATGTCAAACTCACACGACTCGATGCTATGCTAATAATCATAGTAATATGAGATTACCGAACTACCCTCCGTGTCAAACACGAGTTAGTTAATCAGCTCTGGCAAGAGACTTTAATTTCATATACCTATGATTGTATAGGATACTTCTCGTTAACTTTCAAGACAATGAATTTCCTTTTGGCAATCAGCTCACATGTTACTTGCCCATTGGAACGCACTTCGAGGTCGGCCCCACCAACGGGTGAATTGGGCCTAACTACTCTGATGTCAGAACCAACATCACAAGCACACTGTGATCATGACTCCTCAGGTCTAAGGTTCGCGCATACTATCATAAATCAGTAATCCAATCATTGACAGTCATTGAATAAAAACCAATGTGATCAAACTACTACGAGCCGTGTTCGAATACACTAATCCCTTCATTGTATTTATGACACAAACTCCCACTATCCCATAGTGTTCGACTGGCACTCCTTATCAGAGCTTGTGTCATCATTGACTCCTTAGGTCTAAGGATCACGCATACTATCATAATCAGTAATCCAATTATTGACAGTCACTGAATAAAAACTCATGTGATTGAATTACTACGAGCCGTGTTTGAATACACTACTCCCATCAATGTATCTATGACACAAACTCTCACTATCCTATAGTGTTCGACTGTCACTCCTTGTCAGAGCTTGTGTTAAACAAATCTACACGAATCTCAATGCCCAATTGAGATTCTCCGACTTGCTAACCATTTAAGTGATCAAGTATCAAACTCTTCCAGTGCCTATCTCCTTAACCACCATAAGGAGTGGAAGGTTTGCCTTGACACATATGGACTAGTTGTTCATTTAAGACTTATAAATGCCATTAAGATTTATATGAACAACATACTATTGCCTATGTATTAATAATTTGTCGTACAATACAAATGAATGCCTTACATTCTAACTCCTTGCTGGCATCGAGGGCATTTTTCCAACATCCCGACGGCTTTGGGGACATATCATCGCCCCCACATATTAGTGTGTGTTAGGAAATTTCATGTTAGATGTTTTGATGATGACAAGATAGTATTTTATGTTAGACCCCAAATACAATGTAAGTTTCTGCTTTGATAGATCTTTGTATAAGCGTTTGAAAGTATGTAATTTTCTTTAGGCTTGTAATTTTTATCTTTATAGATTTTAGACTAAGTATTAGATACCGAATCGCTAATAGAATTCTAGGTGAGTCTATTAGAGAAGAAGTTGAAGATCAGCGTCTGAAGTCGACTGAAGATGAAGATTTGTTCTTAGCGCCTATCAAACGCTAAAGGACTATTTCAGGATTTATAAATCAAGCGCTCAAATCACTCTAGTGATCCGATGTCAGATTCACCTGAATTAAATCCTCAAGTCATGAAGGACTTAAATACAATCATTCAACGGACATTTATTTCCAACGGGAAATAAATTCAAATGCATTAAATGCCTGATAAGAGCATTAAATGTGATAAGCCACTGTGACTTGTGGACAAGCCACCTTTTGACTAGACTGTCAGAACTTCAGAGTTTATAGCTGCTCCTATCCAATCGGTGCCAGTAAATTTTCAGGAATGTCAGGTTTTAGGTAAAATCACGCGCTGCGTGAAAGGCACGCTCTCACATGTGTCCAACGGACAGATCCCAAGAATTGCTTATAAATACCTTACCTTCAGCAAACCTAAAAGTAATGGTACATAATATTACAAGAGAAACTTACGTACCTGCACAAGAAAAAGCTTAGAAACTCCATAGCTAAAAATCCTTCAAGCTTTTTATCTACATTCTAGATAGTCACAAATATCTCAAACCTCTTCCAAAGAAGAAACCTAAATTCCTATTGAGATATTCCAAGTTGTTTGATCTTCCTAAAAACAAACAAAACCTTGTGATAAATCTTCAATCTTTCATCTGAGTGAGAAAGAAGTTGAAAACCTTTTATAGGCAGTATTTCTGAGTGAGAGAAGCTTGTAGAAGACGATCTTCATTGGTGCTGAAATCTGTGTGATCAAGGAGCCCGAGATCTTTTTCATCCTTTACTATCTTGTAGAAGATTCTGTGTGATTCTTCGAAAATCATCCTAGTAAATTCCTCCAAGTGAAAAAGGAGAAGAAGGACGTAGCTGAGATTACATCACCCAGTGAACCTTACAAATTTCTTGTGTTCTCTACTTTATTTATTGTCTTGATTTACATTATATTATATTCTTTGAAAAAGACAAGCTAATTGCAAAGCGATTAATTAACCAATCGAATGCTAAAAATCATTTCCGCTGTGCTAACCCTGATTAAGCGGTCTAGGCATTACCCTACTTTGGTAAATTTCTAAAATCACTAAGTCTAAGTTATCTTTACTTCTAAGCGTTCAAATCTTTAAAAGTGATACGAAATTTTTGAAGTCGAAAAAGACTTCAGGGTCTATTCAACCCCCCCTTCTAGACCCTTTCGTATGCCATTTGGGACCACCAAGTGGTATCAGAGCGGTTGAATTAGAAACCTAAGCGTTTTCGAATGTAACTGCTTGTTCAGATCCATCCTTTTGAAACTTAATCGCTTTAAAATTTCTCTTTAAAACATCTCATTATGGCTTTTAACAAAATGCCTAAGTTGGTAGAATCAAACTATGATTCTTGGAAACTTAGAGCATTCGCTTATTTATGCTCTTGCGATAATGAAATGTGTGATGTGATAACAGATGGCCCCATTCAGATCATGAAAGTAATAACTCGAGCACCCGGAGCTGATGAAGCCACTCCAGATGGATATGTCGAGAAAAATAAGTTAGAATGGACGCCAGATGATAGAAAAAGAGCTAATCTGGATAATGTTGGATGAAGTACACTTTACTCAGCGTTAGGAGACAATGATGCATTGTTCAACAAGATCAAGCAATGTAAGACTTCCAAAGAAATATGGGATAAGTTGGCTATAGTCTGTGAAGGATTGACATAAATGAAGGAGAATAAGCTCTCTATAGCCATGCAAAGATTCGAGCATTTCAAGATGCAGCCCAATGAGACGCTAGAACAATTGGATGCAAGATTTACTTTGCTCATTACCGAGTTAGCGTCACTAGATAAGGAATTGACCAACAAGGAAATGGTTAATAAGATTTTCAGAAGTCTTCCAAGTAAATACTTGATTAAGACTGTTGCTATGAGAGAATCACAGACCTTGGAGACTCTTACTCCAGAACATGTGTTTTCAGAGTTAAAGGCATTTGAATTCGAACTGGATGAAGTTAGCGACACATTGACTTCAGCGACTGAATCAGAAGCTTTAATCGCTACTACCAAGAGTAAGGGTAAAGTTGTTAGCGAAGTGAAATCAACAGAATCAAATGAAGAAAAGGAAATGGCCTTATTGGTCAAGAAATTCAAGAAATTTCTAAGATATGAAAAGAGAAATCCTATTGAACAAATTTCATTTCAAACCCCTCTCCCTACTCCA
Source organism: Buddleja alternifolia (assembly GCA_019426215.1). Lineage (NCBI taxonomy): Eukaryota > Viridiplantae > Streptophyta > Magnoliopsida > Lamiales > Scrophulariaceae > Buddleja > Buddleja alternifolia. Next base: position 1,510,388 of record CM033406.1, read on the forward strand.
GCGCCTCAGTATCAAGCGCCAGTGTACTCAGCACCTCAACCAGTAGCGCCAGTCCCTTACCAAGCGCCTACGACTCCTACTCTAAATCTCTCAGCGCCAATCGGATCAAAGCGATTATCCACTGAACAGAAAATGAAAACTAATTTGTGTTATAATTGCAGGAAACCAAGGCACTACCAGGTAAATTGCCCTTATCCAAATGTGCCTAAGCTCACAAGGCAAGACTATGCGGATAGAAACCAATTCAGGAGCAACCTTCGCTAACAAGGTTTGCTAGTGGAATCCGAACCATTTCCCGCACCTGAAGAGGATTTGGAATCATTAGATGAAAGCAGTGATGATGAGCCTACAAGCGACTCAGCGTTGATCTGTCTCATGGCAAGAGAAGATGAAGTGTCTGACAAATTGCTACCAGAGGTAACCAATGAATTATCTCATCCTCTTTCTTATGATGAATTACTTGACAAAGTTAATGAATATTATAAAGATTGTTAAGAGGCCGCCAAAATATATCAGAATGATCTCGCTATTATCTCATCACTCACAAGAGATAAGGTAACACTCAAAGCATAGTTGAAAGTTCAGCAACAATGCATTGAGAAGAACCAATCACTTGAGAGTGAGATTATTCAATTAAAAAGCGATCTTGATATAATAGTCAAGAGAAAAGCTGATCTGATCGCTAGACTTACCAAATCAGAACAGCTCGTCTCATCATTATCAAAAGCTTCTAGAAAGTTGGATAATGTGACCAAGGTAACTAGACTATATGGTGAAAAGACCGGTTTAGGATACAATAAATTCTGTAAACAACCTAATAAATCTATTGTTACGGCAAACAACAAAGGAAATGGTGTTTTCTTTGTTGAGAAAGGTTCACAAAGTCAAACGCTGAATGAACCAAGCAACAATGGTACGAGGCTAAATGAGAAAGCCAAAGTTGACTTAGGCAAGGGTAAGGCTAAAGCAAATGATTTACAAAGAAAGGTTCATCGAAACGCTCAAAAGGCTAAGGATAAACCTAACCACTGTGAATCAAGCGCTAAGCGTGCAGCACCAAAAGTAAAAAACCCAAGCCAGCGCCAAGGAAATACCAGCGTCAATATCCAAGATAGTCAAGATCATATTATCGATACTATGATGATTATGATTATGACTACTATTATAATCAAGGATATTATTATACATCCAAAAAGCACACACAACACGATGTGAAACCCAAGAAGGCCAGTATTCCTACAATGAAGACTAGGCAAATATGGGTTCCCAAAATTCTAGTTCAAACCAAAGTTACTAACAAAGAAGGACCCAAGGCAACATGGGTACCTAAGAAGAATTAGAATTATCCTTTAAATGCAGGTACCTAGAGCCAACACCGATACTTCAGTTTGGTACATTGATAGTGGATCATCACGACACATAACGGGTTCCAAAGATCTTCTAGTCAACTATCAAGCTACCAACGGTCCTCAAGTTATATTCGGTGATAACTCCAAAGGTAAAACCAAATGTATAGATATCATGCATAGGGGGAACATCATGATTAGTGATGTATATTATGTTGAGGGTCTTAAGCATAATTTGTTAAGCATTAGCCAATTTTGTGATAAAGGCTTTGAAGTAAAAATTTCAAGCGACTTCTGCTATGTTAACGACGCTAAGACTAAGTCTTCTAAATTAAGAGGTAAAAGAGCAAACAATGTATATTTAGTAGATTGGGATTCTACAATTGATAACAACCTACGTGCTTTGTTGCTAAAAGTCAAGATGAATTGGGTTGGTTATGGCATAGAAAAATGAATCACCTCAATTTTAAGGCAATCTCTCAATTAATATCGCTAAATCTAGTAGAGGGATTGCCTAAAGGTTCCTTTCAGAAAAATCGCTTATGTGATGCATGCCAAATGGGTAAACAAGTTAAATCATCTTTTAAAAAGAAACCATGCCTATCTACTTCTAGAGTTCTTGAACTATTGCATCTAGATTTGTTTGGTCCCATTCAAATCATGAGTGTTAGTGGTAAAAAGTACTCGCTAGTAATAGTTGATGATTTCTCTCGCTATACTTGGGTAGAATTCCTAGCGACCAAAGATGAAACTAGTGTCTAGCTCACATCGCTAATTCGTTAATTACAAACTTATAAAGATTTAAAAGTGACTAGAATTAGAAGCGACAGAGGAACGGAATTTTCTAACCAATTTGTTGAGAAGTTTTGTATAGACTTTGGAATACTTCATGAGTATTCTGCTCCTAGAACACCTCAATAAAATGGAGTTGCTGAGCGATGGAACAAAACGCTTAAAGAAGTCGCTAGGACGATGTTAGCAGAATCCAAGCTGCCTTAAAGGTTTTGGGCCGAAGCCATTAATACTACTTGCTACACTCAGAACCGGTGTATGATCAACAAGCAACATGAGAAGACTCTATATGAGTTGTGGAAGGGACGTAAGCCAAACATTTCATATTTTCACGTATTTGGTTCAAAATGTTTTATTCATAACAATGGATCCCACAGCCTAAAGACTTTTGATCCTAAAGTGGATGAGGGAATCTTTCTAGGCTATGCCAAGAATGGAAAGAGTTTTCGCATCCTAAATAAAATCAAATCAAAGGTTGAAGAATCCATTCATGTTGTGTTTGATGATGCTAACCAAGAACCGAGTAAGGTTAATCCTGATGATGTAGGAATTGAAGATCTCACCTAACAAGCGTCACAAATCAATCTTGGTGATGATAGTGATGACGAAGATGATGAGATTCATGTACCTATTCCTAAGAATACTCGTGAGATTAACAATGGTGATAATGTCAGAATCGCTGTTAATCATGAAGAGAATGATCATTAAGAGCAGATTGGAACTATGAATGATACAGCGACTGCGCAAGAGACAAATGAGAGTCAAGCGATTGACAACCAAAAGTCTCTCAACCCATTCCAACCAGACCGCAAATGGCTTAGAGACCATCCACCAGAGCTAGTAATCGGAGATATGGAAGTACCTGTTAGAACTAGGTCAGCTACAATTAATGAGGCCATGTTCGCAAGTTTTCTATCTCAAATGGAACCAAAGAAAGTGGATGAAGCGCTCAGTGATTCAAGTTGGGTAGAAGCGATGCAAGAAGAGCTTAACCAATTTGAGAGAAGCAAGGTTTGGACGCTAGTACCAAGATTAACTCACCAATGAGTTATTGGGACTAGATGGGTTTTTAGGAACAAAATGGACGAAGATGGCGTTGTTACAAGAAACAAAGCTAGATTAGTCGCTCAGGGTTATTGTCAAGAAAAGGGTATTGATTTTGATGAGACATATGCCCCAGTAGCCCATCTTGAAGCGATTAGGATGTTCCTAGAGTTTGCCGCATTTATCAAGTTCACAGTGTACCAAATGGATGTGAAAAGTGCATTCTTGAATGGTAAACTCCAAGAAGAAGTCTATGTGGAGCAACCTCCAGGATTCATCAACAACCATGGCAAAAGTATGGTCTACAAATTGAATAAGGCACTCTATGGCCTTAAACAAGCACCAAGAGCATGGTATGATACTCTCTCTATCTTCCTTATAGGTAAAGGCTTTTCAAAAGGCAGCGTTGACACAACGTTATTTAAAATTACTCATAATGAAGATATTCTCTTAGTCTAAATTTATGTTGATGATATTATATTTGGTTCTACTAATAAGCGAGTGTGTGAGAAATTTTCGAAAATGATGCAAGATCAATTTGAAATGAGCATGATGGGTGAATTAACTTTTTTCTTAGGATTACAAGTTAAACAACTACCTAATGAAATATTTATAAACCGAGTTAAGTATACAAGAGATATGATTAAGAAATTTTGTATGGAAAATGCATCATCTTCAAAAATTCCAATGAGCCAAACACTTAAGTTAGATAAAGATGAAAGTGGGAAGAGAATTGATATCACTAACTATAGAGGTATCATTAGATCACTTCTTTATCTTACCGCTAGTAGACCAGATATTATGTTTTCAGTATGCATGTGTGCACGATTTCAATCTGATCCTAGAGAATCACACTTAAATGCTACCAAAAGAATCCTTAAATACCTAAAAGGCACACAAAATGTGGGCTTATGGTATCTAAGGGACTCTCCTTTTGAACTAATTGGTTATTCAGACGCAGATTTTGCAGGATGCAAAATAGATAGAAAAAGTACTAGTGGTACATGTCAATTTCAAGGTGATAGACTAGTTTCATGACATAGTAAGAAACAACAATCCATAGCGACTTCTATCGCTGAGGCAGAATATGTAGCCGTTGGGAGCTATTGTGCACAAATCCTTTGGATGAGGCAACAATTTAGAGACTATGGAATAATCCTAGGTCCTACCCCAATCCATTGTGATAACCAAAGCGCTTTAGCTATGACCCAAAACCCTGTCATTCATTCTAGAACCAAACACATTGACATTAGATACCATTTCTTGCGTGACCATGTTCAAAAGAAAGATATCTCCATGCACTTCATTGGAACTGACAAACAGTTAGCAGATATCTTCACCAAAGCGCTCAACGAACAACGCTTTCTCACTTTGAGAAGTGAATTAGGTATGATTGATTTAAAGCTTAAATCATAAGAGCATCATATCTTTATACGCATAAAATTTAGGGGGAATCCACCTTATGTTTATGTTTAAAGCGTTTGACAAAAATCTGAAACAAGTCATCAATTTTAGGGGGAACTTTAAAATTGTACTTGTCTTAATACCTAAAGCGACTGTGATCAAAAATGCCTTTTTTTTAAGAAAAAATAATTATTTTTTTTTTGCATTGATCACTAGCGCTTATCTTTATGCATGACAAAGTCAATCTCTAAATAAAAATGTCATTTATTAATTCAAGCGATTAACTTTATCTCAAACTTTACGAAATTAAATTTTGGTCTAAAAAAAAAAAACTTAAGCGTTCAAAGGATCCCCACTTTAACGCTTAGTAAATTTCTTTAAAAATCATGCATAGTTTTCATCGCTAAAAGTAACGTGTGGATAAGTCCAAAAGATTAGATTTGATAACTACCCACATGTGCCTATCAAATCAAACTGACGGTTATGATTCCTATCTAAACCTAGGCGGTTCAGTGACTGCATAAGTCTGAGTACGTGTCAGTGTACTATCAGGCAAGTGTATTTCACGCTGAAAATTTCAAAAATGTCTTTCAATTAAATGGGTAACTGCGGATCCCAAAAACTCTCTATTTTGTAACAGTTCACCTATTTTACTGCACCTTTTGACATCCGTACTTATGCATAAACGGCTCAGATTCAAACATTTTAACTTTTCATTTTTCAAAATTCAATGATGTCACACGTGGCAGTCATCTAAGCAACTGAGGAGTTATTTTTGCCTCTATATATATTCTTCAAGGCTTTTACAGTCAGACTTTATCACTTCCAAACTCTCTCTCTCTGCTGTAAAATCTTCATCTCTTTCAAGGCAAAAACTTCTTTCATTCCTTCAAAAGCTTCAAACTTTCAGCAATGGCACCCAAAGCTTCACAATCTTCCAAATCATCTCAGTCTGCTACCGGAAAAACTTCCCGCGCTGAACCAGTCACGGTTAATGCCGGATTTCTTGTTAACTGGGACTACCTGTTTGATAACTAGAACTTCCCTCTATGAACGGTTCTACCACTCGTTCAAGAATCTGGTTTAAGAGATATGCTTACCACTGTTTTTAACTACTTTGAAGAAGAATCTCTCTATTTCTTCAACAATGCTAAAATTTCTGACGACGAAAACTCCATTTCCTGCGTCTTCCCTTTTGCTCGTGAGACCTTTGTTCTCACTCCTTCGCTGATATCTTCCCTGTTGAACTTACCTAATGATGGTGGTGAAGTAGATTTTGTTACTCTCGGTGATGCGACTAAAGTCTGGGAGTTGATCAAGAAAGATGAAGTCCAAGCTACTTATGAGCCAAACTTCAAGAAGAACGACATGAAGGGCGAATATGTCATTCTCGCGGATATTTGTGCCAAGATGATCGAATGCAGAAAAGGGACATTCGATAAAGTTACAAATATTCAGTACAAGATGATGGTGGCCATTCTGACCAAATTAAAGATTAATTGGTCTGTCTATGTTTTTAATCGCTTTAAGGCAGCGATGGCCAAGTCAGTTAATCCCAAGCCTTATGGGATTGTGTTGAGTAGAATTTTAAGCGCTTGCGGTTTTACAAACTCCGTTGGAAAGAAGATCCCAGCGTTAAAATTCTATGGTAAAAAGATGATTAGCGAGCTGCTCAAACCAAAAAGGCATGGTGGTGCAGCGGTTCCCAAGGAGAAGCATGAGTGACTTCAAGACAAAGGAGTTGTTCGTAGCGATGATGAAGACCAAGCGTCTTCCTCTTCATCATCGTCCTCGTCTGAAGAAGAAGTGGTGGTTAAGCGACCAAAAAGGAAAGCCATTCTCAAAGTCGCTGAACCAGCCAAGTCCGCCAAAAAGCAAAAGCCAGAGTCCAAGAAGAAACAAAAATCTCCTTCTCCTTCTCCTAAATCACCCTTTCCTCCTCCAGCGTTTATCTTCTCTGTTCCCGAAGAAGAGGAAGAAGTAGCAGAAGAAGTACCGCTTGCCCGAAGGCGTACTCCTCTCTCTACTCCAGCCACGTCTACAAGCATTTGAGCGAATCCAGCGCTTGGAGAGTTAGTGAGTGTTCCTCCCTCTGACGCTGTTCCCGAAATCAGCTCAGATCCTCAAGCCGATACTCAATCTGAGAGGCTTTCTAGTGTTCGGGGTAAGTATTTGCTAAGCAAATTAGTTTACCCTTTCCTCGTTAGTTTCTAAGTCTCTAATGCTAGGATAAAAACTCTTTCAGCGCAATGTGAAGCGAATATTCAATATGTTCTCAACACTCTTGAAGAATTACGTATTCCCATTCGTGCTGATCCTATAACTTCTTTTCTCGATTTAGAATCAGAAGAAGAAGTCCCAGAGCCTGAGGAACCTGTCCCTAATATAGAAACAGATCAAGCGACTACGTCAGTCGATGATATTCCCCAGGGTAAGCGTTTCAGTCTCTTCTTTGTAATTTCTACTAAGTAGAAATTTTGCTTGCTTTTCTCAAATGCTTATATGTATCAGCTCAAGATGCACCAGACGCTAATGCACCTCCACCCTCAGAGGTTCCCATTGAAGTAGATGTGGATATGGAAACTGTTGTGGATATTGCAAAAGAAGCATCTCAAGTCCTTCCAGACGCTAAAACATCTTCAACTAGTGAAGCGACTGTAAATGCTAAAAGGTCGATAGAAGTGCCCCCCATCCCAACAGAAGCAATTGCTCTTGTTCCTACTCCAACATGACCTCCTCCTCGTGTCATCAATTTCATTCCTCACGGATACTCTCCTGATCTTGAATTTTGATTATGCCGCTAGAGAACGAGACACTCAGACGCTTGCAGAGCTCGAAATCTCTTTTCAAACAACTCTCCATCGGCCTGATCTTTCCAACTCTCAAAAGTTTGAATTCTTTGAGCAGTTTGCCGATTTAGGACTCTACAGCTTGGAGCAACTCCAATCTCGCTTTGAATATATTCGTCGACCAGTGTTTAATAGAGCAGATTTTGATCAAGCACGGTTTAATTTCACCGGTCGCTCAGACGAATCCTTTTATCCTCTTCGAGCCAGCAAGATTGTCTTCAAAAATCCCCATATAGGCGATTGGAACAAAAATCCTGATGAGGAAGATCTGAACAAAATAGGATATTCGGCTCTCCCCAAAGTCGTCAACTCTCCTCAGAATGCCCTCTCTCCTAATCCACTCAAGCTTTGGAAAGGAAAAGGACCAGTGGTTGCTGAGCGTCCAAATCCCGAGAATATCTTGCTAGATTATGGGCTAAGGATTACGATGAAGAAACTACGCGCTTCGAGAAATTCCTTGCCGCTAGAAAAGAACCAAAGAAAGCTGACAAGCTTGGCAAGAGATGGATGATGGATACAGCTAGATGGGCTGAAGAGTTCGTTCTACACTTCTATACTCTTGAAGAACTCATAAGATATCCATTCCTCTTTGAATTTGGAATTGAATACAGACGCCAAGGACTTGCGACCTTTTTACTTCAACAGCGTCAGCACATTGCAGCCAATGTCAGCGACTTACTACACTATAGGCAACCAATAGAAACCTACATTCACCAGCAACTAGCTTTATTCAGCCAAGGTGGACGCTACATCTTGCATCCTCGTCAAGCATTTGTTCAGCGCATCTTTCCCGATTTGAACGAAGAAGCCTCCTCCAGCAAACAGCCGCTTCTTCTCGGACAAAGTCAAATTTTTGTCAAGGTTTCAAATGAGCAAGCTGAGTTTGCTGAATTCCACAGAGATATGAGAGCAGTGATAGAAAATGCCCAAGCGCTGGACATATCTTTTAATCATTACTCAGGGTTAAGCAATTTCAGAGGATATAATTTACACCCTGTGCTCTTCAGTCAACAGAACATTCAAGTGGCCAAGATGATATCGCTGATCAGGCCAGTGGACCAAGACGCAGCTCAAGGGCTAATGCCTCTTATTCTGGACTTTTTCCAATCTTATACTTCAGGAATTCATTTGCCGGAAAGAGTGCAACTTGCACTTTGTACAGAAGAGCGAGAAGACGCTATCTTCTTTATTCCGCAAAGCAGCCTGATAAGTCCATGGCATGTGATGGAAGCACTTGGCCCACTATGGGTCATTGCTATTGAAAATCCTTCTTCCCCAATCCAAATAATTGAAGAAGCAAGTGCTCCTACTGAGGAAGTCGCTCCAATTTCTGAGGCCTTTTTGCCAGATTCTTCTAGCGCCCCGGTAGTTGAGCCCCCAGCGATTACAGATCCAATCATGGATCAAGCGATTGAAGAAGTGCACGCTGAAATTGCTCAAAAGCCTGACGAGCCATTTATCAGAGATAAATCCAAAGGCAAGGCTGCAATTTCTAGCTCTTACGGACTCATTCCGTCTCCTGAGCGTCCTTTTTCCGATTCGGATTCATAGAGTGATTCAGACACTAGCGATTTCAGATAGGCAGTACGGAACTCTAAGATATTTGAGGTTGCTAATAGACAAATCCGCATAATATCTGATACGCGAAGTCGTGATATTGCAAACGCTTCCAATAAAAGCACTATCACCATTACGAGCAACATATCACCCCTTGTCGCTGAACTCTCATCCGAATTCAATCGTCACTTAGCTCAGAGCGCTTTCGCTGATGCTCAAAGACATACTTCAACCGATGCTGCTGCTCAGAGCGTCGCTCATCAAGTCGCTCTCTTAGTTAACAAAGTTCAACTCTTGAGAAGAGAAGTCGCTGAGTTTCTTGATGATGCCAAGAAGGGGGAAAAGGAAAAAGAAAAGCATCAAGCGTCCAAAGCGATATCAAAGACAGATAATAAAAATTGGCGATCAATGTTTGAAGAACTAGTAAGCATCGAGAAGATGTTAACTAAAAAGAGAAAGCCAAGATATTATCTAGGAAAATATCCGCTTCCAGAATTGGACGTCGATTTCTTGGAAAGTACGGGATTTCAACCGTTTGCCGGTCCGCTTAGACGACTAATCAATTGGAAACCATCAAAAGATCCAAGAAAAGATATCTATCATGATTTAATTCGTGAGCTTGGAATTTCGCTAAGAGAATGGACAGAAAGGTTGTTAGAACTTAATGAAAGCGCTAGACTTCATAGGCATGATTACGATGAAGTTCAACATACGACAATGATCGACATTGATCGTCTCCTGTTGGAATTAGCGCTAGAAGTTCTCCAAGGCGAAGAAAGAGCAAAGCGACAGAAAAAGTGAATGAATCTTTCTTTTTATATTTATATTTCTGTTGTCGCTTTCATTATATTACTTTCAGTATAAATCATGTATGCTTATTCCTTCAATATATGAATGATTTATCGCTAAAACAACTTGTTGAGACTAATCTTTTAAGTAACTCTTAAAAATTATAAAAGAGTTATAAGAGTTAAAATCTTGACATCATCAAAAAGGGGGAAATTGTTAGAAAATTTCATGTTAGATGTTTTGATGATGACAAGATAGGATTTTATGTTAGACCCCAAATACAATGTAAGTTTCTGCTTTGATAGATCTCTGTATAAGCGTTTGAAAGTATGTAATTTTCTTTAGGCTTGTAATTTTTATCCTTATAGATTTTAGACTAAGTATTAGATACCGAATCGCTAATAGAATTCTAGGTGAGTCTATTAGAGAAGAAGTTTAAGATCATCGTCTGAAGTCAACTGAAGATGCAGATTTGTTCTTAGCGCCTGTCAAACGCTAAAGGACTATTTCAAGATTTATGAATCAAGCGCTCAAATCACTCTAGTGATCCGATGTCAGATTCACCTGAATTAAATCCTCAAGTCATGAAGGACTTAAATGCAATCATTCAACGGACATTTATTTCCAACGGGAAATAAATTCAAATGCATTAAATGCCTTATAAGAGCATTAAATGTGATAAGCCACTGTGACTTGTGGACAAGCCACCTTTTGACTAGACTGTCAGAACTTCAGAGTTTATAGCTGCTCCTATCCAATCGGTGCCAGCAGATTTTCAAGAATATCAGGTTTTAGGTAAAATCACGTGCTGAGTGAAAGGCACGCTCTCACATGTGTTCAACGGACAGATCCCAAGAATTGCCTATAAATAGCTTACCTTCAGCAAACCTAAAAGTAATGGTACATAATATTACAAGAGACGTACCTGCACAAGAAAAGGCTTAGAAACTCCATAGCTAAAAATCCTTCAAGCTTTTTATCTACATTCCAGATAGTCACAAATATCTCAAACTTCTTCTAAAGAAGAAACCTAAGTTCCTATTGAGATATTCCAAGTTGTTTGATCTTCCCAAAAACAAACAAAACCTTGTGATAAACCTTCAATATTTCATCTGAGTAAGAAAGAAGTTGAAAACCCCTTACAGGCAGTATTTCGGAGTGAGAGAAGCTTGTAGAAGACGATCTTCATTGGTGCTGAAATCTGTGTGATCAAGGACCCCGAGATCTTTTTCATCCTTTACTATCTTGTAGAAGATTCTGTGTGATTCTTCGAAAATCATCCTAGTAAATTCCTCCAAGTGAAAAAGGAGAAGAAGGACGTAGCTAGGATTACATCACCCAGTGAACCTTACAAATTTCTTGTCTTCTCTACTTTATTTATAGTCTTGATTTACATTATATTATATTCTTTGAAAAAGACAAGCTAATTGCAAAGCGATTAATTAACCAATCGAACGCTAAAAATCATTTCCATTGTGCTAACCTTGATTATGCAATCTAGGCATTACTCTACTTTGGTAAATTGCTAAAATCACTAAGTCTAAGTTATCTTTACTGACGCGTCTGACCCAAGCGCTCAACTTCTAAGCGTTCAAATCTTTAAAAGTGATACGAAATTTTTGAAGTCGAAAAAGACTTCAGGGTCTATTCAACCCCCCCTCTCTAGACCCTTTCGTATGCCACTTGGGACCACCAGTGTGTTTTTACGAGTACCCTCCTAGAGAATTGGCTTCGCATCAACTATTTGAACAAAATCCCGAACATTATATCCCAGATTTTTTGTGGCGTTTGGTTCTTATGGCTACCCTTTAAATTCTTTGGTGAGCGCATAATACTTTTTGTTGGGATTTTAAAATATAAAAATGCAGTGGAAAAAAAAACTCCCATGTGGCTCATCTCGATTTCACATATTTAATTACCATACTTTGCGTATGTTGAATTCTGAACCAGCTTTGCAATCCCTTCTTGAACAGCAAATTCGTCGATGTCTCTAAATTGCCACGCCGGAGTCAAAAGAGAAAAATCCTTCTTTTCTTCTCTTGGAGGACAACTAGAGAGAGAGAGAGAGGTTGGAGTGTTTTTGACTTGGAGAGAAAGTTATGACTTAATCACTTGCTATTTTTTCACTAAGTAGTATATTTATACTACAATAGAAAACAATAACCTAGGCTACTAATCCCCCCACTTTAAGGCTTTTAAAGCCTTCGGGATTTAGTCCTATTTTGCTATTTAATTAATTAAATAATTAATATTATTTATCCAATAAATAAATTAATTAAATATTCAATTAAATCCATGTTAATTTTATAATTAAATTCCGCTAAGGAATCAATTAATTCATTAATTAATAAAATCATCTAACGATTAATTAATTAATTAATCACGATATTTAATACCGAAAAATTCTCTCAAGTCTTTTCCATGATTTTTCCTTTTGCGCTTCCTTTAAGCGCGACTCTTTAGGTTCGTCTCAAAAGGCAATTGGGAGGAAACCAAAAGGATGTAAGTAGCACCTAGCTAGTTATGTGGCTCACATCGTATCCCAATTGAGAACGAATGAATAGGATCATTCCAAACCTTACACGCTGTGAATATCGTACGAGTATAAACCTTTTATTCTTATTTCCCAGTCAAGTGAGAGTCATGGTTTTAGTCAAACTCACATGACTGGACCATATGCTTAGCTCATAATGAATTGAAGTTAATGAGTATACATTCATGTCTAACATGAGTATCTCTTTACGCTTTGGCCAAAGACTTTTAACCTCACTCATTCATGACTGCATAGGATATTTAGATCAATCACTTATGAGAGAATAAATCCCATTTTGCTAATCAGTTAAGAATGCTACTTGCCCATCAAGTCGCACTTCGAGGTTGATCTCACCAAAGGGTGAATTGGATCAAATTACTCTAATGACAAACTTGATGTCACAAGTACATCTTCAATTTGATTCCTCAGGTCTAAGGTTCACGCGTACTTGTCACAAATTATCAGTTTCATCATTGACTGTCAGTAAGTGAATACCATGTGATGAAACCGATGCGAGCCGTGTTCGAACATATCAGTCCAACTGATATGTCTATAACATAAGTTCCGTAGTGTTCGACTGGCACTTTCTCTGTCAAAACTTACATCATACAAGTCTTTGTCCTGTATTGATGTCCAGTCAATACTCTCTTAGACTTGCGAACCCTCTTTAGATAATAAGGATCAAACCCTTCTAGTGCCATTCTTCCTAACCCATAGGAAATAGAAGGTTTGCCTCATTATCAAGGACTTTACGTTGTTTATTAACACCTTACAAATGCCTATAAGAAAACAACAAGATAATGCCTTATATATAAAGAAAATGTATTGTTTAGTTACAAGTCAATGTCCTATAAATATGTCCTCTTTATGACATTTGAGGGCATACACTCTAACAATCTCCCACTTGCACTCAATGCCATTTACTATGGTATTTAATACCCATCCCCTCGAGATGTTTTTCTAGCACCGCCTATGCTAATGGCTTGGTCAATGTATCAACGACATTGTAACATTGTCGTTGTTTATAGCTTCATAGTGGGGATTGAGTTCTTTAATTAATGCAATGGATGGAAACTCTTTAACGATATTTGGTCCATTACTTAATTAAAGTGATGTCCAACATCAATCTATCCAATAGACGATCCAATCTTCTTTTTCCCATAACCCACAAAAACCGCAACCCTTTAACGATTTATAGGCTTTGTGGACGATCTAAGTTTATTCCCACTAACTCCTCATAATCTAACATTTGAATTTTACCTTGCAACCCTTTAACGATATTTTGGGTGAAATATGTCTCGATTAAGGCATCTAATGCACTTAATAAATTTTAGAATTAAATCTAGATATATGACCCCCACTTACTGGGAAGATGCCATATACTAAGTTTAAATCTAAACTCTATTAAGTTTAGTGGAGGGAAAGGATGCCTAACACCCCTTACTAACTTAGTATAATTTTTAATTGGGAGAATTCATGTTCTAAACATTTATCTAAGTCTTACTTTGCACATTATTATATTTATATAGCGCATATTGATAACATACATGCTTCATACAACTAATGAACATGCATCGAAAGCAATAAACCAACACATTTATCCATGGGCTTTATCTAGACGGCCCAAGCAAATGTGCCATCATAAAATTAAAAGAAAAGCCTAGCTAATCTTCTTGGGCTCCAAGCTCCTCTTCTTTTGGATTGATCTCTTCTTGAAGGCCTATTCTATTTCTATCTATTACATGAGATTAAATTAACAACCTATACATAATTCTAGAAATAAAATAAACGGGCTCAAATCCGGCCCTTACAACCCATCAAAAGAAATACAATCAAAAGAAAGCAACCTAAGCCCATGAATAAATGTCACATCACATAATACATGCTCGCGTTATTTAAAACATTTATGTTGGTGATTAAGTTAATAATTAATTAAGTCCAACTAATTACTTTCCTAAATAAAATTCCAAATTTTATTGGCATTTATTATAATAAACCATTTAGTGAGAATCTTATATTTAAATAAATAACTTAATTAAAAAATCCTCCAAGAATCATTAATTAATTATTTCATTTAAACAAATAATATTCAATAAAAATAATTTGGGCTCAATTTCATCGAATATAAATTACCAACCATTGGCATATTTAAATTCAATTAATTAGGCCCAAAATTAATTTATTGAAAAATCCATATTTTTAATTAAAATAATTTGGGCTTATTTAATTAAATCTGAGTCATCATCCTTTTGACCAACCCGGATAATTAAAATAGCCCAAAACCCATTTATTTTAAAATTGGACCCGAGGAAAAACAACCCGACCCTTTAGGACCCGGGTCATGGACCCGGGCCAACGAAGGCCCCCGTGCGCCAGGTGCACGACACGACATGCGCGTGCCATGGGCCCAGTGCACGACCGTAGCCTGGAGCCGTGCGATTTCTCGCACGGCGCCTACGCACAGCAGCGTGCACATATGCGCAAGCTGTGGGCGCAGCAGGTGGCCTGTCGCAGGGTTTTTCGACCCGATTCTTACAAAAATCAGATTTTTCAATTCACAAGTCATCATACTACAACATACATGAATTAAACGCAAAAAAAATCATGGATTACTATAAAAAAAAACATATTTAAAAACATGCTTCAAAAACGTGAAAATCACATAATCACGTAATCAATTAAATATGAAAATCAGAGATTGGCTTTGATACCACTGTTGGGATTTTAAAACATAAAAACGCAGTAAAAAGAAAAAACCTCCCATGTGGCTCATCTCGATTTCACATATTTAAATTGAGTTCCAAATTTGATTACCGTTCTTCGCGTATGTTGAATTTTGAACCAACTTTGCAATCCCTTCTTGAACAGCAAATTCGTCGCTGTCTCTAAATTGCCACGCCGGAGTCAAAAGCAAAAAATCCTTCTTCTCTTCTCTTGGAGAACGGCTAGAGAAAGAGAGAGAGAGAGGTTGGAGTGTTTTTGACTTGGAGAGAAAGTTATGACTTAATCACTTGTTATTTTTTCACTAAGTAGTATATTTATACTACAATAGAAAACAATAACCTAGGCTACTAATCCCCTCATTTGGACGCCCACTTTAAGGCTTTTAAAGCCTTCGAGCTTTAGTCCTATTTTGTTATTTAATTAATTAAATAATTAATATTATTTATCCAATAAATTAATTAAATAAATAATCAATTGAATCCATGTTAATTTTATAATTAAATTCCTCTAAGGAATCAATTAATTCATTAATTAATAATGATTAATTAATTAATTAATCACGATATCCAATACCGAAAAATTCTCTCAAGTCTTTTCCATGATTTTTCCTTTTCCGCTTCCTTTAAGCGCGACTCTTTAGGTTCGTCTCAAAAGGCAATTGGGAGGAAACCTAAAGGATGTGAGTAACACCTAGCCAGTCACGTGTCTCACATCGTATCCCAATTGAGAACGAATGAATAGGCTCATTCCAAACCTTATACGCTATGAATACTGTACGAGTATAAACCTTTTATTCTTATATCCCAGTCAAGTGAGAGTCATGGTTTTAGTCAAACTCACATGACTTGACCATATGCTTAGCTCATAATGAATCGAGGTCAATGAGTATACATTCATGTCTAACATGAGTATCTCTTTTTGCTTTGGCCAAAAACTTTTAACATCACTCATTCATGACTGCATAGGATATTTAGCTCAATCACTTATGAGAGAATAAATCCCATTTTGCTAATCAGTTAAGAATGCTATTTGCCCATCAAGTCGCACATCAAGGTTGATCCCACCAAAGGGTGAATTGGGTCAAATTACTCTAATGACAGACTTGATGTCACAAGTACATTTTCAACTCGATTCCTCAGGTCTAAGGTTTACGCGTACCTATTACAACTTATCAGTTTCATCATTGATTGTCAGTGAGTGAATACTCATGTGATGAAACTGATGCGAGTTGTGTTCGAACATATCAGTCCAACTGATATGTCTATGACATAAGTTCCCACTATCATTCCCATAGTGTTCGACTTTCACTTTCTTTATCAAAACTTATATCATACAAGTCTTTGTCCTGTATTGATGTCCAGTCAATACTCTCTTAGACTTGCGAACCCTATTTAGATAATAAGGATCAAACCCTTCTATTGCCATTCTTTCTAACCTGTAGGAAGTAGAAGGTTTGCCTCATTATCAAGGACTTTACGTTGTTTATTAACACCTTACAAATGCCTATAAGAAAACAACAAGATAATGCCTTATATATAACGAAAAGGTATTGTTTAGTTACAAGTCAATGTCCTATAAATCTATCCTCTTTATGTCATTTAAGGGCATACACTCTAACACTTTTATGTTCAAGAACAAGAACGATCCAACAACTTGTTCTACACCATGAGAACAACAATGGACTTTAGAATTGCCTTTCCAACCTCTGATACAATCTGAAGAGAATGTGAGATGGACAAGACCCTCTGGTGTTTGGAAAATTAAGCACTAACGACAGTGTTTTTCAAGCAACATTTGCTAGGGGTATTTCGTGTGATGACTCGAGGATTTGGAAAGGAGGTTTCAGCAGGAACATTGGAGACTTCACAATTACAGAGGTTGAAGTATTGGCGCTTAGACTGGGGCTGACTCTAGCATGGGAACAGGTTATTGTGAAAATTGAAGTGGAAATTGACTCGGAGGTGGTTTTGATCCTTATCAAACATGTAGATGCCCATCTACACCCTTTGGGCTGCATTATTGAATATTATCGGAGGCTCATTGCTATGTCTTAGATTTGTACGTTAAGACATATTAAAAGGGAGGGAAATACATGTGTGGATGCCTTGGCCAAGCTTGGCCAAAGTCTTACTCCGGGAATCCACTTTTGGGAGCAACACTCAACTTGTAATGTCGACTTAGTTTGTGAAGAAGCATGATCTTAATCATCCCCCATTGTAACCAAAATTAAAAAAAAAGGAAATAGGATTTTCTCCATAAAAGAAAAAAAAGTTAATTAAACTAACTCCTTTTATTTAGTGTAATTACATCTCAGGCCGCTTAGTTTGAGCACAAAACAAATAGTTTACTTTTATAGTAAACCTTATGGTCGCCCCCTTTTGTATTTAAAAAAAAAGGAATATGCTGATATCATCAAAAAATTTGCTATTTTGCCCTTGAGAGGGAGAATGTAATTTTTATATTGAAGAGGATGTGATTGTAACATTTAATTTAGTTATAAATAAATAATTTAGTAAAAACTTGTTAACATCTTGATAATGAAGTGTAAATTCGGATCTATGCCAATTTGATTTTTTTTAGAAAATGAAAACAAATACCGAGTTTTGATTTATTTTAGGAGTAATAACAAATTCAATGCATATAATTCTAAGTTAGTAACTTGTCGAAAAATATGAAACCAATTAGTAAATTAAAATAAGTTAATATATAATATATATATGTTTATATTGTTAGAGTAGATGCTCGGCGCGCCAATTTTTGGGTGTCATTTCTATGTAATGAACTCTATGAGACAATCGTTTTTTATGAATAAAGTCAATTTTATTATGACATTCTTTATTCTTTAATTATTATTATATGCTTAGAATGAAGTCCCTTAAAACACACATGACTATGGGACATCATTGGGCATCGGGAATGACGATGATGAAATATGTCTCTGAGGTCGTGATTCTTAAAAGGTTCCAAGTCGTTAATGGGTTTGCCAAGATGAGGGATATTGTCAAAGACCCGAAAGATGTGCTTGTGTACATTGTTCTTAGGGAACGTACTTCGTTCCATAGGCATAGATGTGCACGAGGGTTCTCATTTGGGAAAATAAGTGAACTGAACAACCCCGCCAAAAATTCCTAAAATGGTTATCCTCATCGAATATGAAATTCCCTATAATCATGTAGGCATGAGAGTAATCCTTATAGACCTGAGGTTCCATTGGTTACTTTGATCATAGTCGATTATACTTTGACTTATCTCATGATTCCTTCGCGAGTCGTCATATGAGATATCTAAGGTATAATATGATTATGTGTCGAGGTACATGAGAGACCAAGATGGGATCCATCACTGATTTAGCAAATCACACATTTCCTATGTTTTGCTTATTGAATCGATTTAAGGAATCTCAAAGTATGGTAGTCCAAAGAGGCGGATTGTTTCCACGTTTGGATTGCGAGAATCAATATCATGCAATGAAGGTGACATAGATATTGTTGGGTTTTGTACATAAAAACGTAGAGGAAATCAAATACCCACGGTGGATTCATCTTTGATTTCACATATTCAAATCATGTTGAGAAATATGTACCTTTTTCGTGTAATTAAAATTTCTGAACCAACTTCTTGATTCTTTTTGGAGCAGCAATAATGTCACTGCCTCTAAATCACCAAGCCGGAACCGAAAGCAAAAATCCCTTATTTCTATTCCTCTTGGACGGGTAGAGAGATGAGAGAGATGTGGAGATTTTTTCTTGGAGAGAAAGTCACAAGTGAGGCTTAGGTTTAATTATTCACTAAGTAGTATATTTATACTACAACTAGAATAATTAACCTAGTTAACTAAAAGGCCGGGTGTCCACTTGGGCTTTTTTAATGCCCTCCGGGCTTAGTCCATTTTGTGTATTTATTTAATTAATTATTTAATTAATATTATTTATCCAATAAATATATCAATTAAATAACTAACTAATTCATGTTAATTCCAAAATTAATTTCACAAGGAAATTAATTAACACATCAACTTAATTAATAAGATCATCTAATGATCAATTAATTAATTACGATATCAAATACCGAAAGATCTCTCTCAAGTTTTATTCCATGATTTTTCCTTTACAATTCCTTTAAGCGCGGCTCTTTAGATTCGTCTCAAAAGGCAATTGGGAGGAAATTAAAAGGATGTGGATACCACCTAGCCAGTCTTGTGGTCCACATAGTATCCCAATTGAGAATGAATGTATAGAATCATTCCAAACCTTCCACGCTGTGAATACCGTACGAGTATAAACCCTTTATTCATATATCCCAGTGAAGTGAGAGTCATGGTTTAGTTAAACTCACTGGACTTGACTATATGCTCAGCTCATAATGAATCGAGGTCACTGAGTATACTTTCATGTGCAACATAAGTATCTCTAATGCTTTGGCCAAAGTCTTTGACCTCACTCATTCATGATGGCATAGGATATTTAGCTCATTCACTTATGAGAGAATAAATCCCATATTGCTAATCAGTTAAGATTGCCACTTGCCCACCAACAGCACTTCGAGGTCGACCCCACCAACGGGTGAATTAGATCTAACTACTCTAATGACAGACTTTGATGTCACAAGCACATCTTCAACGTGATTACTCAGGTCTAAGGTTCATGCGTACCTATCACAACTTATCAGTTTTGTCATTGACTGTCATTGAGTGAAAACCCATGTGACATAACTGATGCGAGCCGAGTTCGAACACACCAGTCTAAATGATGTGTCTATGATACGAGTTCCCACTAACTTATATCATACAAGTCTATGTCCAGTAATGATGTCCAGTTAATACTCTCTTCGACTTGCGAACCAATTTAGATATTAAGGATCAAACACTTCTAGTGCCATTCTCCCTAACCCATATGGAGTAGAATGTTCGCCTTAATATCAAGGACTAATTGTTGTTTATTTAAACCTTACACAATGCCTATAAGAAACAACATCAAAAGCCTTTTATTAAAACAAGAATGTTTAGATACAAACTAATGCCCTATAATTCTATCCTCTTATGAAATTTGCACTCAATGCCATTTGCTATGGTATTTGATACCCATCTTTTCAAGATGTTTGTCTAGCACCGGCTGTGCTAATAGCTTGGTCAATGGGTCAGCGAGGTTGTCAGATGAGGCTATTTTCTGAACACATATGTCCCCTCTGACAACAATCTCTCTTATGATATGATATATTCTCTCAATGTGTTTGGACTTGTTGTGAGACCTTGGTTCCTTTGTCTGCGCTATTGCTCCAATGTTGTCACAATAAAGTGGTAACGAGAGCTCCACGCTTGGAACCATTTGAAGTTCTATAAGAAACTTCTTTAGCCAAACAACCTCTTTTGCTGCCTCAGAGGCAGCCACATATTTAGCCTCTGTGGTGGAATTTGTGGTTGTGCTTTGCTTAGAACTTTTCCAAGGCACCGCTCCACCGTTGAGGGTGAATATGAACCCCGATGTGGATTTATGGTCATTGACATCTGATTGGAAATCTGAATCGGTGTATCCATCCTCTCTTAGGTCACCACTCCCATAGATGAGAATCATATCCTTAGTTCTTTTCAGATACTTTAGGATATTTTTCACAGTTGTCCAGTGTTCCTTGCCTGGGTTTGCTTGAAATTGACTAACAACGCTTACTGCATAAGCAATGTTAGGTCATGTACACAACATTGTGTACATCAGGCTACCCACTGCTGATGCATAGGGAATAATGCTCATCTCTTTTCTATCTTCCTCACTTTGAGGACACACAGTCTTCGAGAGTTTTATTCTGTGACTCATTGGCAGGAACCCTTTCTTAGAATCTTCCATCCTAAATCTCCTTAGGACCTTTTCTAAGTAAAGGGCTTGAGAGAGCCCTATCATTCTATTTGTTCGATCTCTATAGATTCGAATCCCTAGAATGTATGTAGCTTCTCCCAAGTCTTTCATAGAGAAAGTACTCGAAAGCGACTTCTTAATAGTGGTGAGCATTCCTATTTCATTTTCTATCAGTAATATGTCGTCTACATATAGCTCAAGGAATGATATCTTGCTCCCACTAACCTTCTTATAAACACATAGCTCATCTTCGTATTTGATGAAGTTAAATCCTTCGACTGCTTCATCGAAACGTAGATTCCAGCTATGAGATGCTTCTTTGAGTCCATAAATGGACCTTTCAAGTCTGCACACCTTATGGATACCATCATTGGATACAAAACCTTTAGGTTGTTCCATATAGATATCCTTTTCTAGGAATCCATTCAGAAAAGCAATTTTGACATCCATTTGCGATATCTCATAATCAAGGTGAGCTGCTATTGCAAGTAGAATTCTTATAGACTTGATCATAGCTACTGGCGAAAAGGTTTCTTGATAGTCAATTCCTTCCTTTTGACTATACCCTTTTGCCACTAGTCTGGCTTTATAGGTGTCAACCTTACCATCAACATCAATCTTTCTCTTGTAAATCCATTTACACCCAATTGGTACAATACCATCAGGCCGATCTACAAGTGTCTAGACTTGGTTTGAATGCATCGAGTCTATTTCTGTTTGCATAGCTTCACGCCATCTCGCGGCATCCACATCCACCATCGCTTGATCATATGTGGAAGGATCATCTCCTTGACCCTCCTCTAATACAAAAAA
This sequence comes from Buddleja alternifolia, assembly GCA_019426215.1. Taxonomy (NCBI): domain Eukaryota; kingdom Viridiplantae; phylum Streptophyta; class Magnoliopsida; order Lamiales; family Scrophulariaceae; genus Buddleja; species Buddleja alternifolia. The sequence goes on from CM033406.1 coordinate 1,532,085, forward strand.
GAGGTTTTGTCTCTCTCTGCAGTAGATATTCGTATCTCTCAGGAAGTTGAGGTACCCTACTTGATTTTCGCAGTTGTGGTTGTGATACTGAAGGTCCAGTTCTTACTTCCTGTGTAGATGTATCCACCGGAGTTTCGTCTTGTTCTTCAAGAACAATTCTTCTACCTGCTCCACCTTCTTGAATGAACTCATCTTCAAGAAAGTGGGCTTGTAAAGCTACAATGATCCTTTGGTCATCGTGCTGGTAAAAGATGTATCCCATGGAATCCTCCGAATAGCCAACGAGAGGCCCTTTTAAGGATCTAGCCTCCAACTTGTCCACTTTAGTCTTCTTGACATAAGTAGGACATCCCCAAATCTTAATGTGATTCAAACTTGGCTTCTTATTTCTCCATATCTCATATGGGGTCTTAGGAACGAACTTGGAGGGACATTTATTTAAGATGTGTACAGCTGTAAGGAGCGCGTGACCCCACAGTGAGATGGGTAAGTCAGTGTAGCTGAGCATGGAACTAACCATGTCCAACAAAGTTCGATTCCTTCGCTCAGCTAATTCATTCAACTGTGGTGTCGCTGGAGGTGTGAGCTGTAATACCATACCATTCTCTCTGAGGTATTCATCAAACTCTGCACTCATATATTCTCCTCCACTAAAGCCTTGAATTCCTTGAATTTGTCAATGGATTCAAACTTATGCTTTATCAAGTACACTAGACCATACCTAGAATGGTCATCAGTGAATGTGATAAAGTAAAGGAAACCTCCACGAGCCATTTCTCCAAATGGTCCACAAATATCGGTATGCACTAAACCTAGGAATTGTGAGGCTCTTTGAAAAGTCCTTGTGAAGGAAGATCTAGCCATCTTGCCTTTGAGACAAGACTCACAAGTAGGATAGGGATCCAATCCCAATGGACCTATTAATCCATCTTTCTCCATTTTGTGTTCACTGGCATGGCCTAGTGTCACGGGGTCATTTTTTGAGCATAAATTTCTCACCTCAAAGGACATCGTGCGGCCTGATTTTGCCCACCAAAACCAGTTAGCCTTCCCAACACGCACAACTCTCGTGTTTCCCGATTGATTGGTGTTTTCCCACGAGCAAACTCAGCACCCCGCAAGTCTAAGCATTCATACTCACACACACACAAGCATAAACCTTCGCACTCACGCACACATGCTGAATTTAAAGGGCACAATCACATTTACGGGCGACCAACGCCCAACCTTATATTTTATTGCTCATCAATTAAAATACAAGGAATCCCTAACTCGTAGACACCTCTCTCTCCTCTCAAAAGGGCGTATACAATCTGATTATAAAGGCATCAGGCGCCTGGAATGGACATCCCCCATTCCTAGGATTCGGCCTATCACTAAGTTCCAAGTGTCGGGCGGTTTTGACCACCAAAACCGCTTGCAACCGCCCACTAACTCCAGCAATAAGCTTCCATGCGTCCACTTGTCCAGCAGTTGGCCTTGTTCAAGGCTTCGCCCAACTGCCACGCACATGTCCCGCACATGATCCGTCGTCCGCACGTCGGGTCACCCGGCTCGCCCAGCGCCTCCCGCACGGAGCCTGGTCCCCTGCCGAGTTTTCTCGGCCAGTCTGCCTAAATCCCGACCCACTGTGCACCCGCTGTCTAGCTTTCTCGGCCACATGCCTTGAACTCGCCCAGCCGTGTGCACCCGACCTAGTTTTCTTGGCCACTGTCCGAATCTCCCACCCGCCGGATGCCCAACTCAAGCACCCGTCGAGTTTTCCCGCACAATTGCCCACAAATTGCCACAACCTTGCACTTCCTCGGCCAAACCCATTTTGTCTCGAGTCATTGCCCACTATTGCCCGCAACTTGCCCACAAATTGCCACAACCTTGCACTTTCTCGGCCAAACCCATTTTGTCCCGAGTCATTGCCCACTATTGCCCGCAACTTGCCCACTTGTGCCTGAATCTGAGCCAATGCCGCCTACTCTCGGCACCCGTTGTCCCATCTTGACACGTTGGCCCGCCGTGTCAAGGACCCAACTCTTAGGGGTGTAACAAACCACCCCCACCAAGAAAATTCGACGTCCTCGTCGAACCAACACCAACATCCAAGCCACTGAAGTTTGTCACCCGATTCCCGCAACCGTTTGAACCCACCTTCACGCTTCTTGTCCGATGTTTCGACCCAGAACCCTGCCATCCCGAATCCTCTTGATGAAAATGCGATGATTTCAGCCCAGCAACTCACTGCCCCGCAAACCGAAATCATCCCACACTGAAATTCGAATCAGCCACATACTAACCCAAATTTTCAGCAACTTTAGCTTTTCATGACTCTGAATAACCCGTGCCCATTGATGACACAATGAATTTCCTTCATCACTTCCGCAGATCATGTCCACCGGAAGAGGTCTTTTCAACAGTTGATTACCCGGCCAGTACTTTGCCAATTACGTCACGAATCCAGCAACATCTCTTTGCCTTCAACGTACTCGTGCCACCACACGAGCCTTTTTCATCAGCCTTTCGCAACCCTTGCCTTATCCATTGAAACTGGTACTTGAACCCTTAACCGTACCCATAATTTGGTCAAGATCAAACAAGCACTCGCCTCAATCTTCGCAACCCTTGCCTACGCTGATCCCATGATGAATTTGACGAGCCACATACTCAGCCAAATTTTCCAGCAACTTTCATACTCGCGGTTCCCACAGATTTCCCACGCTGAACTTCACCCAAACTGCTCGCCTCCTGCAAACAGTACTCGTTCCTGGCACAGCAACAATCTGCCACCGTCAAGCCCACACAAAAATCACTGTCACCTTCAATTTTCACGCAGCCCACGTACCTCACGCAACCTGCGTACTTATTGTCCCATACCAGCAAGCCTTTAATGAATTTCGTGCCACCAAGCACACGAAATCTTCACGATCCATGCCTCTCACAAGGATCCAGACACGCGCAGCGGATTTTGTGTCTTCTCCGACCGAATCAAAGCCAAGTCCGACAAGCAACTTCATCGAAACGAGGCTCTGATACCAACTGTCACGGGGTCATTTTTCGAGCATAAATTTCTCACCTCAAAGGACACCGTGCGGCCTGATTTTGCCCACCAAAACCAGTCAGCCTTCCCAACACGCACAACTCTCGTGTTTCCCAATTGATTGGTGTTTTCCCACGAGCAAACTCAGCACCCCGCAAGTCTAAGCATTCATACTCACACACACACAAGCATAAACCTTCGCACTCACGCACACATGCTGAATTTAAAGGGCACAATCACATTTACGGGCGACCAACGCCCAACCTTATATTTTATTGCTCATCAATTAAAATACAAGGAATCCCTAACTCGTACACACCTCTCTCTCCTCTCAAAATGGCGAATACAATCTGATTATAAAGGCATCAGGCGCCTAGAATGGACATCCCCCATTCCTAGGATTCGGCCTATCACTAAGTTCCAAGTGTCGGGCGGTTTTGACCACCAAAACCGCTTGCAACCGCCCACTAACTCCAGCAATAAGCTTCCATGCGTCCACTTGTCCAGCAGTTGGCCTTGTTCAAGGCTTCGCCCAACTGCCACGCACATGTCCCGCACATGACCCGTCGTCCGCACGTCGGGTCACCCGGCTCGCCCAGCGCCTCCCGCACGGAGCCTGGTCCCCTGCCGAGTTTTCCCGGCCAGTCTGCCTAAATCCCGACCCACTGTGCACCCACTATCTAGCTTTCTCAGCCACATGCCTTGAACTCGCCCAGTCGTGTGCACTCGGCCTAGTTTTCTCGGCCACTGTCCGAATCTCCGATCCGCCGGATGCCCAACTCAAGCACCCGTCGAGTTTTCCCGCACAATTGCCCACAAATTGCCACAACCTTGCACTTCCTCGGCCAAACCCATTTTGTCTCGAGTCATTGCCCACTATTGCCCGCAACTTGCCCACAAATTGCCACAACCTTGCACTTTCTCGGCCAAACCCATTTTGTCCCGAGTCATTGCCCACTATTGCCCGCAACTTGCCCACTTGTGCCTAAATCTGAGCCAATGCCTCCTACTCTCGGCACTCGTTGTCCCATCTTGACACGTTGGCTTGCCGTGTCAAGGACCCAACTCTTAGGGGTGTAACACCTAGTCTAAGATGCCAAATCAATCTTTGGTTAATTCCTTTCCTACCACGTTTCCTTTGCATATTATTTACAGAACACTTATTTTGGACATTAAGGTAATACAAACCATTTACTAAGAAGCAAAGCTTACTAATTTATTACCTTATAATAAATGTTGCAATGTTCATCCATAAAACGGAAAGTATAACCATTCTTAACTAAAACGGGAATTGAAACAATGTTTTTAAGCCCATTGGGCAAAACCAAAACATTATCCAGAAATAGTAAATGTCCAGAATTTAAAAGTAATGAAGTAGATCCAATTCCAGTAGCTGCGATGCTCTGCCCGCTGCCTACTCTTATCTTGACCTCATCAGGGCTCAGCTTCCTACTTCGTTCCAAATTCTAATTCACACAACATACATAAGTTTTAGCTTCTGAATCAAGAATCAACATACCTTTCGCTCCTATGTTCATATTTGGACAGTCTCTCCTCCAGTGGCCTATTTCACCACAACATAAGCACTTGTCCTCTTGTTCCTCATTCTCTGCACCTTGTTGCCAGACCCCTTGGAAGCTCCCACTTTTAGATTGTTGTTATTGTTCCTTTGTCTATCTGATGAATTAGGAATAGTGACATCAATGGGATTATTCCACTTATCTGCCCTTATCTGTTTTTGAGCAACTTTGAGTTTGTCTAGTAGCCCAACTAATGAACCCTCAATGTCATTCTGTCAAAATTTATGACAAAGTAGTAGAATGAATCAGGGAGTGACTGCAAGATGAGGTCAACTTGGAGATGTAGGTCCATGTAGAAATCCAAAGATTTAAGCTTTTCTATCATGGTCATCATTTTGAAAACATGCTCTCCTACATCCTCACCTTTAGTCATCTTTGTTCGGAAGAGATCTCTTGATATAAAATATCTGGCTGTCGTACTGCGTTCTCCAAATAACTCATCCAAGTGAAGGATAATATCCCTCGCATCATCCATCTTATCATGGGATCTTTGCAACTCAATGCACATGGAGCTTAAGATGTACACTCTTGCTCTATGGTTGTCACAGCACCAGTCCCAACGAGCTAGGCGAACTTCATCACCTTCATCTCCACCAGGGATGGGAGGACGACCAACTTCCAACACAGAGTCTATGGATTCACTGCCAAGGACTATCCTTAACTTTGTGAGTCGTTCTATGTAGTTTGGTCCAGTAAGAGTAGTATTCTCCATCAATTTTGATAGTGGTTTGGGAGACATTTTGTTTTGAGAGAGATAAATTAATTTATAACTGCAGAAAATAAACCAGACTTGATTAGATGATTGTAACTAAACTATAACCAAGTTAGAATCAAGGACTTCGATTTATGACTTGGCTCCTACTACATTTTTCGAGATTCACTCTCCCACTATGAAAATAAAAAATGATCGTTGTTTGCTACTTCTTAATGGAGATTGATTTCTTTAATCAATGTAATGCATGGCAACCCTTTAACGATATTTCGTCCATTACTTAATTAAAGTGATGTCTAACATCAACCTATCCAATAAATGGTCCAATCTTCTTTTCCCATAATACATCAAAACCGCAACCCTTTAATGATATATAGGTTCGTGGACTATCTAAGTTCATTCCCACTAACACCTTTTAATCTAACATTTGAATTTCACCTTGCAACCCTTTAACGATATTTGGGGTGAAATATGTTTCGATTAAGGCATCTAATGCACTTTATGAAATCTCAGAATCGCGTCATAATATATGACCCCACTTACTGGGAAGATGCCATGTATCAGATTCAATTCTTGATTTCATGAAGCTTAGTGGAGGGATTGGATGCCTAGAGCCCCTTTTAAAACTTAGTATTATTTTGTTTTGGGAGAATTAATGTTCTAAACATTTAATTATGTCTCACTTTGCACATTATCATTTTTATAGCATAGGATTGGATTTTTCATGCATTCTTACATCTAATGAAACATGCATCGAAAGCTATAAAACATCACATATATTCATGGGCTTTTCTAGAGGGCCCAAGCCAATGGGCCATCAAAAGGAAAAAGAAAAACCTATACTATTCTTCTTGTTGGGCTCCAAGCACCTTTCCTTTTTGGATCGTCTTCTTCTTCAAGGCTTATTCCAGTTCTTTCTATTACATAAGAATATTGATACCCTATACATAATTCTAAGAATAAAAACATTGGGCTCAAATCCGGTCCTTACAACCCATAAAAAAAATATACAACCAAAAGAAAACAAAGCCCATGAATAATGTCACCATCATATAATACATGCTCGCGATAAATAAAGCAATTATGTTGGTGATTAAGATAATAATTAATTAGTCCAACTAATTAATTCTTCCAATAAAATTTCAAACTTTATTCAATTTCATAATAATAAACCATCTAGTGAGAATTTATTATTTAAATAAATTAATTAATTATAATTATCCAAGAATAATAAATCAATTATTTTATTTAAACAAATAATATTCAATAAAAACTAATTGGGCTCGATTTCATCAAACTTAAATTGCCATCCTTTGGCCCATTCAAATTTAACGAGCTTGGCCCAAAACCAATTTATTGAATTTCTAATAATTTAATTAAACCAATTTGGGCTTATTTAATTAAAATTCGGGTCATCATCCTTTTGACTCATCCGGATAATTAAAATATCCTAAAGCCCGTCGATTAAAAATTAGACCCGAAATTAACTCGACCCGAGCGAAAAACCCGAGCCCATGTGAGCTAGGCCGTGCGCTGACGGGCAAGTGGGCTCGGCGCACGGCTGACAGTTGCAGGGGGGCCTGGCTACGAGCGTCGGGTGGCTCACAGCCACCCGATGTGCGCACAGCGTGCGCAAGTCGTGCGTATCGCGCAATTCCCCGTGGTTTTCGACCCTTTTTCTCACACAAATCGATTTTTCAATTCTACTATATCATCATGCAATAATATCCAAGAAAAACACAGAAAAATCATGGTTAAAAATCATAAAATTCTTCATATTCTTCATGCTTTTCAAAAACACGAAAAACACATAAAATCACGTATGTGATTAAAGACGGAAATCAGAGATTAGCTCTGATACCACTATTGAGTTTTGTACATAAAAATGTAGCGAAAATAAAATACCCATGGGGGATTCATCTTTGATTTCACATATTCAAATCATGTTGAGAAATATGTACCTTTTCCACATATTCAAATCATGTTGAGAAATATGTACCTTTTCGCGTAATTAAAAATTTCTGAACTAGCTTCTTGATTCTTTTTGGAGCAGCAATAACGTCATTGCCTCTAAATCACCACGCCAGAACCGAAAGCAGAAATCCTTCTTTCTTCTCCTCTTGGATGGCTAGAGAGATGAGAGAGAGGAGGAGAGTTTTTCTTGGAGACAAAGTCACAAGTGAGGCTTAGGTTTAATTATTCACTAAGTAGTATATTTATACTACAACTAGACTAATTAACCTAGTTAACTAAAGGCCCAGGCATCCATATGGACGCCCAACTTGGGCATATTTAATTCCCTTTGAGCTTAGTTCATTTTGTGTATTTATTTAATTAATATTATTTATCCAATAAATATATCAATTAAATAACTAACTAATTCATGTTAATTCCAAAATTAATTTCACAAGGAAATGAATTAACACATCAACTTAATTAATAAGATCATCTAATGATCAATTAATTAATTACGATATCAAATATCGAAAGATCTCTCTCAAGTTTTATTCCATGATTTTTCCTTTACAATTCGTTTAAGCGCGGCTCTTTAGGTTCATCTCAAAAGGCAATTGGGAGGAAACCAAAAGGATGTGGATACCACCTAGCAAGTCCTGTGGTCCACATCGTAGCCCAATTGAGAACGAATGTATAGAATCATTCCAAACCTTCCAAGCTGTGAATACCGTACGAGTATAAACCCTTTATTCATATATCCCAGTCAAGCGAGAGTCATGGTTTAGTCAAACTCACTGGACTTGACTATATGCTCAGCTCATAATGAATCGAGGTCAATGAGTATACTTTCATGTCCAACATAATTATCTCTAATGCTTTGGTCAAAGTCTTTGAGCTCATTCATTCATGACGGCATAGGATATTTAGCTCGTTCACTTATGAGAGAATAAATCTCATATTGCTAATCAGTTAAGATTGCTACTTTCCCATCAAACCGCACTTCGAGGTCGACCCCACCAACGAGTGAATTAGATCTAACTACTCTAATGACAGACTTTGATGTCACAAGCACATCTTCACGTGATTACTCAGGTCTAAGGTTCACGCGTACCTATCACAACTTATCAGTTTTGTCATTGACTGTCATTGAGTGAAAACCCATGTGACATAACTGATGCGAGCCAAGTTCGAACACACCAGTCTAACTGATATGTTTATGATACAAGTTCCCACTAACATACTCACAGTGTTCGACTGGCACTTCCCTATCAAAACTTATAACATACAAGTCTATGTCCAGTAATGATGTCCAGTCAATACTCTCTTCGACTTGCAAACCAATTTAGATATTAAGGATCAAACACTTCTAGTGCCATTCTCCCTAACCCATAGGGAATAGAATGTTCGCCTTAATATCAAGGACTAATTGTTGTTTTTTTAAACCTTACAAATGCCTATAAGAAACAACATCAAAAGCCTTTTATTAATACAAGAATGTTTAGATACAAACTAATGCCCTATAATTCTATCCTCTTATGGCATTTGAGGGCATAACTCTAAGAGAGATTGGGTCGTAAGAGTTTTGACTAAGCCATTACTCGATACACCAATCCAGGAAATTTGATGGAGAGATCTTACTTGTGAGAGGATCGTGGTTATGATAGGTTAAGTATCTTGATATCGTTTATGTCTAGGTCTTCAAGGCCTGTTGCTAAACAGTAACTTGATTTGTAGGTACCATGTTATTATGGGTAATAATTCATGGTCGGATTAAATCAAGGAAGATTTAATCTAGTATTTTCTAAATATAGAAGGGTACAATGGTACTTTTGGAAAGTGTACTTACTACTAGAATATGAACGAGCCTAAGGGGTCACACACTTACTGCTACGGTTCCTACTTATAAGATATGATTAATCAGCTTTGGAACTTGAGGTGAACTAAGGAAAGTCTAGGATTTACCTAAAATGGAATATTAATTAATGGGTTTATTGCATAAGATCCTTCTGTGATAAGCGAAACCTGCACCAAATTAATAAATGGACCTAGTAGAGTCTAATGGTTTTATTTAATTAGTAGAGAAAGTTGAAAATTAAAGAAACTTAAAGAAATAACTGGGTACTAATAATTAAGGTTGGACTTTAATTATTATTGAATATTTAATTAAATGGTTGGACTTTTTAATTAAATAAGGAGTCAAAAATTAAATCAACTAAGATAATTTTTGGACTCCAAGTTCTAGAAGGGGCGAGGTGGCGGACGATTTTAGGGGAGGGGATTTAATTCCTCTCCTAGTCTTGATCAAGTTGGAATCAAGAAAATATTTAGGAGAGAAAAAAAGGAAAAAATTAGCGTGGAAGCTAAGTTTCTTGTTTTTAGGAAACTCCTTAATAGAGTTTATTTAGGATTAGATGAAAGTCAAATCTTCTGGATTTGATTTAATCTTGACTTCCAAGTAAACTAAACCTAGGAGTCTCTCTATAAATATGTGTGTTAAGAAAAACACACGGATACACTTTATTTTTGAGTGAAACTTTCATCCACCACCAAGAAGAAAAGAGAGAAAAATTTATCTTTTTATTTTCTCCATAAACTCACCCCACACCCATAATTTCTTGACAAGGTTTTGTTCATGTGTCGAGATTAACCTTTCTCTAAATATTTCCACCATCATATATAAGCTTGGATTGGATCTAAAATAAATATATAGACTAGAACCATGTATATATTTATTGGAAACTATACGGAGGTGTGGATACATTTTAGGGGTGAGACAATTGGATCATTTAAAGATACAAGGAACAAAAACAGAGCTCGAAAAATTGAAGAAGGGGCTGACGGTTTTCTTCAAGGATTCGACTCAAGGGTTTTTTTTTGGGGTTGATAAGATCAGAAACGTGTACGAGGGAAATAGCGCGAAAGGTATTTCATGTTATAATTTTTTCTCGTTTTTATTAGCTCAATTAAACCAGCAATGTAATCCTGTTTCGGGGTAGTTTATTAAATTTTTAAATTCCTCTGTGCTAACCAACCCCGGGGATTACCCAACCATATATATATATATATATATATATATGTAAGGTTATCATAAAAAAGTTCTTATGGAAAAATATTAAAAAAGAAAAAAATAGCAAAGTAAGAGGGGTGTTTCTTATGAGGGCAAAATAAGCGGATTGAATTGTAATGACACTAAAGAAGAGAGATCGTTATTGTAATAAACCATTTTAAACACACTAATTGGGTATGTGATGTGTTGGGTTTCGCGAAAAAACAAATAATCACAGCGAAAGTTTTAAAATTAAATCGAAAGCGAATTCTCTGATTGAATAAATGAATCAAACGAATAATGACTTACTCGCTGAAGCGAAGTGGTAGGAGAATCCAATTCCTCCTCTAAGTTTTGAATTGCTGAAGTCTCGAATCCTTCAATCCTTGTGTGATCTACTCTTCTTGTATTCCTTGAGTTTTTCTTGAAGTTTGATCGGAACAACGAACACATGTTGTCTATAAATTATCACACGCAGATTGATTGACGAAAAATTCCCACTTTTTCCCTTGGAGGCCGACGACTAGTGTATCTAAGAGAGAGGGAGGAGTTTTTCGTTTCCTTTCTAGGAGAGTTATGATTTCATATGTCTTGTTTAGGTCAAGGAGTCCTTTTATAATCACTTGACTTATTGATCAAGACAAATAAAAAGAGACCTTGTTGGGCATCCAAGTGGACGCCCAACTTACACAAGTAGGCGTCCAAATGGACGCCCAATGTAGGCCCGGGATTTTTTTTTATTTTAATTAATTATCTATTTAATTAATAATTTATTATATCCAATAAATAAATTAATTAATTAATTAACTAAATTAATTAGATAAATTAATTCATTAATTTATTTCCATAAGAAATTATTTAATAATTAATCTTATCCTTATAATTAATTATTTCATCCAATGAGTAATTATTAATTATTTAAATCTCCCAGAATAAAATAGAAAATCCTTTTTCATTTTTCTTTATCAATCCTCTACCACGACTCTTTAGGTTCCTTTGGTTTAGCAATGAGAGGAATCCAAAGGAAGTGGGTAACACCTAGCCAGTCACGTGCCCCACTTTGTAGCCCAAACGAAATACGAATGATTGGATCATTACACAACCTTTCAATCGTAAATACCGTATAAGTATAAATCCTTTGTTCACGTGCCCAGTCAAGTGAGAGTCAAGGTTATGTCAAACTCACTAGACTTGACCATATGTATCGATTATAATAATACAGATCATTGAGATCGATTTAGTGCCTCGCACAATCCTCTCTTTTACTTTGGCCAAAGACTTTGATCTCTATTTATCTATAATCACATAGGGTACTTTCTCATTCACTTATGAGAGAACAAATCCCACATTAGATATCAGTTAAGACTACCACTTGCTCATCAAATTGCATTTCGAGGTTGACCCCGCCAATGGGTGAATTAGGTCTAACTACTCTAGTGAAAGATTTGATGTCACAAGTGCATCTTCAACCTGATACTTCTGGTCAAAGCTTCACTTATACCTATTACGCATAATCAGTTATGTCATTGACAGTCACAGAGTGAAAATCCATATGACAGAACCGATGCGAGTCGTGTTCGAGCATAGCAGTTCCACTGATGTGCCTACAGTCTTAATCTCCGAGCATCACATGGTTTTCGACTGGCACTCCCATGTCAGAGCCAAGATTGTACAAGTGTTTTAAGTCTATATTTGTCCATTTAAGACTTCATATTACTTGCTAACGAGTTTAAGTAATCAAGATCAATCTCTCTAGTGTCAATCTTTCTATCCCATAGGAAGTAGAGGGATTGCACTGAAAACATGGAAAAAACGTTTTAGACTACTTATAGATGCAGATAAGATTTAAGTGAAAACTAAATAATTGTTTTATTATAAATAATAAATAAGTTTATTACAAGAAAGATGCCCTATCGTTCTATCTTCTATGGCATCTGAGGGCACAATCCTAACAATCTCCCACTTGCACTCAATGCCACTCATTGTGGTATCTTACACCCAACCTTTCCAGGTGTCGATCCAGAATAGCCTGAGGTAGTGGTTTCGTGAACGGGTTTGCTACATTTTCAGCTGAGGCTATTTTCTGGACTGTTATCTCTTCTCTGCCAACGATCTCCCTGATGATGTGAAATCTTCTCTCAATATGTTTAGACTTGTTATGAGAACTTGGTTCCTTGGCTTGCGCTATTGCTCCATTGTTATCACAATAAAGTAGCAACGGGAGCTGTGCACAAGGAACCACTTCAATTTCTCCAAGAAACTTTCTCATCCAAATAGCTTCTTTGGCTGCCTCTGAGGCTGCCACATATTCTGCTTCATTGGTGGAATCAGCAGTTGTGCTTTGCTTAGAACTTTTTCAAGACACCGCCCCACTATTAAGCGTGAAAACAAACCCTGAAGTGGATTTTCGGTCATCAACGTCAGACTAAAAGTTTGAATCAGTGTAACCTTCCATCTTTAGGTCTATACCTCCATATATGAGAATTATATCCATAGTTCTTTTGAGATATTTTAGGATATTCTTCACAGCTATCCAATGTTCCTTTCCCGGGTTTTTCTGAAATCGACTCACCACGCTTACAGCATAGGCAATGTCAGGTCTTGTACATAATATTGCATACATCAGGCTACTAACTGCAGAAGCGTAGGGTACATTACTCATCTCCTTTCTATCTTCCTCGCTTTGAGGACACATGGATGTAGATAGGTGTACTCCATGCCTGATTGCAAGAAACCCTCTCTTAGAATTGTCCATCCTAAATCTCTTTAGGACCTTTTCTAAGTAAAGGGCTTGGGAGAGACCTATCATTCTATTCGTTCTATTTCTATAGATATGAATTCCTAGAATGTATGTCGCTTATCCCAAGTCTTTCATGGAAAACGTTCTCGAAGCTATTTCTTGACAGTGGTGAGCATTCCCACGTCATTTCTTATAAGTAGAATGATATCCACATATAGTACTAAGAACGAGATCTTGATCCCACTAGGTTTCATGAAGACACAGGTTTCATCTTCGTTCTTGATGAAGCAATATCCCTTTAATACTTCATCAAAATGAAGATTCCAACTTCTAGACGCTTGCTTGAGACCGTATGTGGACCTCTCAAGTTTACATACTTTATGGATATTGGTCTCGGATACAAAACCTTTTGGCTATTCCATATAGATGTCCTCTTCTAGGAATCTATTTAGAAAAGCCGTTTTGACATCCATCTGCCATATCTCATAATCTAGGTATGCAACTATGTATAACAGTATTCGGATGGGCTTTATCATGGCCACGGGTGAAAAGGTTTCTTGATAGTCAATTCCTTCTCTTTGACTATAGCCTTTTGCTACGAGCCTAGCTTTAAAGGTGTAAACCTTACCATCGCTACCTATCTTTCTTTAGTAGATCCACTTACATCCTATAGGTTTGATACCTTCAGGACGATCTACCAAAGTCCAAACTTGGCTCGATTGCATAGAGTCCATTGCCAACTATTTTATTTCCATAATAAATGTCGCAATTCAATTTAGAAAAACTGAATGTATAACCAATCTTAACTAATATAAGAATGGAAACAATGTTCTTAAGCCCCATGGGCAAAACTAAAATATCATTTAAAAACAATAAATGTCCAGAATTCAAAATCAAAGAAGTAAATCCAATCCTAGCAGCTGCGACGCTTTCCCCGCTGCCTACTTTGATCATCACTTCTTCTTGGCCCTACTTTCTACTTCTCTGCAGATCCTGATCCAAACAACATACATGGGCACTTGACCCTGAGTCTAGAATCCATGAAGTAGAAAAAAACGGTCATAGAACAATTAGTTTCAAAAACAAAGAGTTCCATACCTTTTGCGCCTTTGCCTAATTTAGGATAGTTCCTCTTCCAGTGGCCAAGCTCACCGCACTCGAGACATTTGTCCGTCTTCTTAGGCCCTTTGCTCTTATAAAACCCTTGAGCCTTTCCCTTACTGATGTGCACCAAAAATGTCTAGGGGCACTATGGTAATTAATTGACATGCGGCTCGGGTCAGGGCACCAACCGTGGGTATAAATCCGCGGTTAACATACTAATCAAGCCCAAAAGGGCTGATGACCCATTAAAAGTACTTGGGCTAGCTTATTAGTCTAAAAGTTATATTATTAAGCCTAATGGATTGCTGATAAAGCTAAGCCCACAGCCCATAGCCCACTACCAACTCCCTATAAATACCTTAGAGGAACTAGGAAAGGCTCATTATCTACTCCCGCAGTAAAAATTCACTGGCTATTGAGCGTAACCTCACAAAAGAACTACAAACTGACTTGATCCCACATACCTTGGGTACGTAGGCAACTCGAAGTAACCGAGTGTAATCTATAACTTAACCAACCCTTAACCTAGTTTTTCGTGCGTTGAATCGGTTCCATTGCTCCACGTGGTCCATCACATGACAATCACTGTTTGACGATTTTTATCATCATCAGATTGGCTCCGTCTGTGGGAACAGTGTTTCAACCACTGAGCATACAAACTAGGTCACAAGCTCGTACTATTGGAGATAGAATGGCCAGCCAACATCACCCAACTGCTGTTGATGAAACTCCCAACCCGGTGCCTGAGGATCGGCCCTGTCATCTAAAGGGGGAAGAAAATCCTCCCAACGGTCAGACTGAGGGTAGAGGTACTGAGGACAGAAGTTTGGAAGTAGCACCCCCGATCAAAGACCAAAATGCACCACCTGTTGTACCAGAGGTGATCCCACCCCCTGCTTCCAAGTTGTTCAAGATCACCCAAGAGCCGCTACTTGCTCTGGTAGAAGATGCCTCAGTGAGAGCAGCGGCGAGGGCTATTCAGCAATACGCCCAGGGAACATCCTTTCCCAGCACCCCAAGGTCCAACAGCTAATAGGGGGTAAGACCCCCACGAGAGAAGCCGTCCAGAGGCTCCCCATCCCCGTGAGTAGGGATTTCAAGATCCGCCCCCTCCATCTGTTTACAGGGGTACTAAGCCTCACGAAAAGAGTCGCCATCACTGAGAAGCACTAGGCCAATCCCCCCACAGAGGTCGAGAATCTCTGACCCTCCGCGGGATTAGTTCAAAGCGATCCAACTCCCCGGTAAATGGCGCTGCCAAAGAAGAAGAGGACAGTGTGGCCTCACCCCCTGAGAGGCCACCAAGAGACAGAGAGAGAAGGCCAATGCCTCCCCGCTCTCCTCACCGAGGTCATGTCTCAGTGACCCCCGAGGAGGTCTTACCAAGGCGTGAAGGTCAAAGAAGGCGTGAACCTTAACGTGGTAGAAGCCCGAAAAACTATGGGAGGTACGAAGATATGCAATTGGTGCCATTGGCAGTGGCTCCTTCGAAGAAAATTCCTTTTTGTCCAGTAATAGTAACTGAGTCTTTGCCCCTAGGGCTTAATATTCCACACTTGAGTAAGTATGAGGGAGACGGAGACTCTCAAGAACATGTTGACAAGCTCAACGTAAAGGCAGATATGTACGATATCAGCGACTCTAAATACTGTAAGATCTTCCGAACCACCCTTTTGGGGAAGGCACTGAGTTGGTTCAATAGGTTACCAGCGAGCACTATCACCGACTTCGATCAACAGACTAGGCGTTTCCTCAGTCACTTCTCCATTAACAAGAAATAACCCAAGATAGCATCCTTCTTGTTCACGGTTGTTCAAAAGGACGGAGAATCCTTGAGGGATTATGTGAGACGTTTCTCCATCGCGGTGTCAGATGTGCCGCACGTCAAACGTGAGTTGCTATCAGGAATAGTGCAGAGGAAATTACGCAACAGTAGGTTCAAGAAATCTATAACTGGAAAGCCCCCATCAACCATGGAGGAGTTGTTGGCTAGAGCTGAAGAATATACAAGAATCGATGAGATAGAGGGGTAGAGATGGAGTCAAAAGTAACCCCCTAAGGGCTGACTCAGAGATGGATAACCCCCCTAGTGAATGAAATAATAAGGGTGATCATGGTAGGCTCAGCAGGGGGTGAATCCGCCAATTCAAGGAAAGTTTCACTGAGGGCAAGTGAATCAAGTGGAGCCAAAGACGTAAACCATAGAGTTTGGACTACAAGACCTAGAATGCAACCTCTTATTGGTGAATGATGCCTTAGTGATCTTGGCAACCATGCCCAACTTTTGGGTGAAGGAGATTCTGGTCAATAACGGGAGCTCAGCAGACATCACCATTACAGTGCCTTCACTCAACTAGGGGTGGACAACACACTGCTTCAAGCGATCAATATCCCCTCACTGGATTCACTGCTGAGATAGTGGAAGCATTAGAAGAGGTGTCTCTACCCATATCTTTGGGTGCATTTCCATCCCGCTCCATGAAGATGTTGAAGTTCTTGGTGGTCAAAGCCCCTTCCGCCTACAAAGCCATTTTGGGGAGGCCGAGCTTAAACTTGCACCAAGATGTCGTATTCACCTCCCATGTGAAAGTAAAATTTCCAACCCTCATAGGAACAGAGGAAGTTGTTGGTGACGTGGAGATAACAAGATGGCCCAAGATGACCCTTATGGGAAATATCCCCCAAACTTGACAAAATGCAAAGTCTTAGTAGGCCTTATCAGGTAACAAATAACAAAAACTATCTTTTCTCCTACATTACTATTGAACAAGTCAAGCGTTGAGTGGGACGCCCACCAGCGACCATTACCTTTACTTAATCTCTGAGGTGCCTAAGTGCATCCCCGCATATTTTAGCAAGTGTTGGATGTTTTTGTCATATGATTGCTAAGTGCTTTCAGGCACATCAACTTTTATGCAGCTAGATTTACTATGCTTGTTTAAATAGCAGGCATTTCATGTCATACAAAAGAGTATGACATTAACGATGGATGACTTAACAACACCCAGAACCAAAGCCCCCCAGAGTCTTTGCATCCGACTGAGGCTATTACAAAATTCTATTACTTAGTTTATTTTTGCTATTCTACGAGTTGCCATGACAGATGTCATCGATAATTGTTGATTAAATGTTTCAGTCACATAAGGGCAAAACGAAAATACAAATAAGACCCCTGGAAGCTCACTACGTTTCCACTAGAGGCCTTACGCGACCCCACTCGAGGTCAACATGGGTGGCACCGCTAAAATCCCCCAAGCCATATACGACTCGCCTAAGGATGGGCAACCCCATAATCCCTCCATAATACCGAGAGAGGTTGAGGACCTACAAAAGGTCTCCCCACTCCCTTTAAGGTTATGGATTGAGACCGTGCCACATAATCCCTCCATAATACCGAGAGAGACTGAGGACCTACAAAAGGTCTCCCCACTCCCATTAAGGTTACGGATTGAGATTGCGAAAAAACTAAGAGGCAGTCAAGCCCATAATAAGTGATGACTTTCGGTGTCTCGAACCATGTCGCCCCTTCAATTAACTAAACCTTGCTGCTCCGAGCATAGTTATCAAACACCAAGGAGATAGCTAAATAGAGGTGACTAAATAAAGAAACAACATCACTTCATGCTCCCAATGCATGAAATTAATAGCTGACTAAGCCAAATGCCCAAGGCACCACATGCCAACTACCTTGTTATTACTTACACACCTACTCCCCAATGAGTATAATAGGAAGTAAGTATTAGCAAGAAAATACCAACTGCGGACTAACAGCCACCTATTGAAGAGTTGACCAGTCCATAGACGGTTACTAAGTAGCCGCATGAATAACTATCCATCTCCCCCCCCCCCCCCCCCGCCTCCTCCATCCTCAATATGGGGGTAGACAATGACTACATGTCAAAAAGAACAAAAAATTTCTAACTCTCTGGTTATATGGTCACTTACTCCTAAATTCAACTAGTACAACTAAGGAGTAGGGGGCATACGGGGAGAATAAGTATCTAACCGTTAGAGTATGCAAAAAGAGATAGTCAATATCCATGAAAAAAAACCCAAGCTAACAAAGACTCGAATGTGGATTGACCACCTGGTAATCCATCCAGCAATACCGAGAGAGGTCGAGGCTACGCAAAGGATCCCCCCCTCCCACTAAGGTTCTGGACTGAGATTATACAGTTAAAAATAAGTGACGACCAAAGTCGTACAAAGAACTCACCTCCTACAATCCAAGGTGAGAACTCACCTTATAAAAACAAAGGTGAAAGCTCACCACATACAAATAAGGGCGATAATTCACCTCATACCGGGGTGGCCAGAGCGATATTTCTCTTAATGCTCCAAAAAATGAACACTAGTGGCTATGGCTATCCAAGCCTCCTAAAATTAAGACAGAGGTCACCCCAGTGAAAAATTGTGTGGCTCAAACCCTCAGGGCATTAGTCTGCAAAATCACCGGGGTCGACATTCCACAAACAGAGCCTACAGCCCTCATCCTCATCAAGGAACCATCCCTAATCCCCTGGTGTCAAAAAAACACCACTTGGTAACTTACTCCTGAATATGATTCACATACTAAGGAGTAGGGGTCAAGTAGTGGAGAAAAAGGAATGAAATAAACAAACAGCTAGCTAGCAAACAAAGAGCTAGCCAATATCAGTAAGCGACTAGCTAGTGAACAAATAGCTAGCTAGTAACTAGTCAATATGCAAAGACTAGCTAGCTAAGAACCAAAAGCTATGAAAATTTAATATTTCAAGGCCAAGCAATTTTCAGCATTTAATAAGGCGAACTGCTAACAAGTAAATTCGAATACAGCAAAAATGCCCAAGAGGCATCGCCCCCACCATTCATTGAATCTCGCCAACAGCGTGTTAAAATGGCTACGTACCTGAACTAGTGCTCATGAAGCACAAGGTACTATGGCAAAATGAGCAAATAAGAGATAGTCTTGCTAGACACAATCAAACACCACATATTCAAAAAAGCATAATTAAAGGATGAGATCAAGCTCTAAGTTAGCCCTCTGCTAGCGGAAGATAACATCTACCCCTTACAATCCTTATTCCCTAAGGTGTTGCCCATGCAAATACACTAAGTCTACCCAAATTATCCACCCACCAAATATAATCATGGGGGTAGGAAAAATAAAATGTGTCATGAGCACAGTAATGCCACCATGGGCACCCATTGGCATCACACAGCGCTAATAAGTATCGCCACCGCTGACACCCCAACAAAGATAATGAAGCAACGGGGTTAGGAAAACAAAAGGCCTACTCAAAGCCTACTAAGGGCCAATGAATAGCTCACAAATGTGCTAAGTCAAAAGCAAGAATGCTGCTAACGTTCGACTAGCTCCTAGTCGTACAAACAAAAAGTGACCATATGATAAAGTATACAGATACATACGGAAGGCATATAAGAATGCCACGAGTTGCCCCCGTTAAAGACCCCGGAGGCATAAAACCCCGGGGCAACACCCCAAAAGAGGGTGCCTCGCCGCTTCCATGAGTGGCCAGTCGCGAGGTAAGACACCTCACGGCACCGCGAGGCACAGGCCTCGCGGCCAGCTGCGAAGCACGACGCCTCCCAGTGCTACACAACTGCGAAGAATTTTCTTTGGATGGCGATGCCCACTCTAAATGTGAAGCCTAACTCCCACCTCTATTTAACCCCTATGTGTGGATATACATCTACCAAGAGGGATACAAAAATCAATATAAAATACCCCCCAAGTTAGTGCGGTTAAACAAGCTAGCAAAATGCTAGTGCTTTCAAAACGATAGTGAGTAACTAGTTAACAACATGCTAGTGTCTTCTAAGTAAAGATGCAAGTAAGTGATGCTTAGGATCAGCGAAACGCCAGAGAGGCTAGGACCCTTGGCGCTCAAAAGATCCTCCTAAAGGCGCATAAAAATGACTAAGTACCCCACTAGCGCTTCTGAGACCCTCCAATGACCTAAGATTCACCAACTTGGTGCAGGCACTAGAAACTCAAAGTCCACTGGGGTGTTCTCAAAAAGGGCTGAAAGTTCGAATTCAGTGATGGTAAAATCACAAGAGTAAAAAAATGAGACCCTCACTAACGGGAGATAGAAAGCTCCCTACACCTGCAAAAGATGGGGGGTCCAATTAACAACAAGTCCAAAATAGACGTTATCTAAAAGGGATAATTACCACAAACCTCCCCTCACTAATTGATAATTACAAGCACACCCCCTTAGGGGGTCTATTTGTATGGTTTACAGGGGGTGCAATTGTAAGAATTGTTACACACTTAGGGGTGCCATTGTAAGAAAATTTTAACATGAGGGGGTGTATTTGTAATTATCAATTAGTGAGGGGAGATTTATGTAATTACCCCATCATTGAGGGGTTGTGAATGTAATTATCCCTATCTAAAATGATAGCATGCATACACATGAAGGGACTTAACCGAAAACAAGCAAGGGTCGACCCAACTTTGATGTCACGATCTTGAGCATACCCCCGGGGGTAGATCAAACCAAGAGAAAACAAACCCGAGTGCCTCAGGACCAACGTGACCAAAGCGATCAACCCGATTAGTGCGACCAGCCGCAAGGCACTAAGTGCCTCACGACCAGTCCGATCAGCCCGATCAACGCAACCTGCAGCTAGGCACCAAGTTCCTCAGGACCAACGCGATTAGTGTGATCAATCTAATTGGTGCTACCAGCGTGATCAAAATGATCAGCCCGATCAGTGTGACCAGCGCGATCAGAGCGATCAGCACAATCAGCACGACCAACGTGATCAGATCGATAAGCCCGATCAGCACGACCAGCGTGATCAGAGTGATAAGCCCGATCAGCACAACCAGCGTGATCAGAGCGATCAACCCGATCAGCGCGACTAGCGCCATCAGTGCGATCAACTCGATCAGCGCGACCAGCCACTAGGCCCCGAGTGCCTCGCGGCCACCGCAATCAGCTCGATCAGCCTGATCAGCGCGACCAGCGTGATCCGAGCAATCAGCCCAATCAGCGTGACCAACCGCACCAAGTGCCTCGCGACTAGCGCGAACAGCTTGATCCAAGCGATCAGCCCAATCAATGCGACCAGCCGCGAGGCACCAAGTGCATCGCGACCAGCCACCAAGGTCATCTCCTGGGCCCCCCTCTTCTATTCATTAAGCAATGCTCACCACACGGCCAGATAAAAGCCAACAACCCTTATAAGAGTGCTCCTTGAGGGCGGAGAGGTCATAGGTTAAAATAATTAAAATGGGGGTAAAAAAGCGAGCTATCTCCTAAGCTAAATGGCACTGCCTAAGCAGGATTATTTCTACTCCGTGGTATCCTACCCAGAAAATCCGGTAGTGGGGGGCATTATGATGTACACCAAAAATATCTAGGGGTACTATGGTAATTAATTGACACACGGCTCGAGTCAGGGCACCACCCGTGGGTATAAATCCGCGGTTAACAGACTAATCAAGCGCAAAAGGGCTGATGACCCATTAAAAGTACTTGGGCTACCTTATTAGTCTAAGAGTTATATTATTAAGCATGATGGGCTGCTGATAAAGCTAAGTCCACGACCCATAGCCCACTATCAGCTCCCTATAAATACCTTAGAGGAGCAAGAAAAGGCTCATTATCTACTCCCCCAGTAAAAATTCACTGGCTATTGAGAGTAACCCTACAAAAGAACTACGAACTGACTTGAACCCATATACCTTGGGTACATAGGCAACTCGAAGTAACAGAGTGCAGTCTATAACTTAACCAACACTTAACCTAGTTTGTCATGTGTTGAATTGGTTCCATTACTCCACGTGGTCCATCACTGACAATTTTTACCATCATCACTTACCCTTTTGAACACCCCATTTTGCTCCTAGCTCGCCAGCCTGCTTCTTGTTGTTCTTCTTCTTAGACTTAAACTTTTTAAGTACAAAAGAGATGACCAAGGAATTTTCCTTTCCCTTTAGTTTCATTTGAGATTGTACAGTAACCAACTTGTTCATTAGCCTAGCTAAATTGCACTCTATCTCATTGCAGTTAAAGTTAACCACAAATTGGGAGAAGGAATCAGGCAGAGACTAAAAGATTAAGTCAGTTTGGAGGGTGGCGTTCATGGTGAAGTCGAGAGGTTCTAATTTCTCAATCCTCGATATCATTTTGAGGACATGATCACCAGCCTTCTCACATTCTTTCATCTTGGCTCCGAAGAGCTCTTTTGATATCTCATATCGTCCAGTTCGACTATGGTTTCCATAAAGGTCTACCAGGTGAGCTAGGGTAACTCTTGCAGTGGGCATCTTATCATGTGACCTTTAAAGTTCATTGGTCATAGATCCCAGCATGTATCCTCTCACCCGGATGTCGTCCATGACCCATTTTTCATAGGCTTGGACCTCTTCCTCACTAGCACGTGTTCTAGCTGGAGCCGCCGGGATATCAGCCTCCAAGACGTATCCCCCAGATTTCATATTGAGGACAATCCTCAAATTTCTAAGCCAGTCCACATAATTGGGTCCAGTAAGGGTATTCTTTTCGAGTAGAATTGAAAGTGGGTTTGTCATATTTGAGAGAGATAAACGAGAAAGTAACTGCAAAAATAAACTAGATTAATTAGATTACTTGTATTTGACATAACCAAGAAAAATTAAGGACTTAAAATTTATCTTGGCTCCCACTGCATTTTTCGAATCCCACACTCCCATGTGAAAATCGGGAATCATCATTGGCATCGATTCCACAGTGGGTATTGAGGTCCTCAATTAATTAAATGGGTTGCAACTTAACCAATTTCTGGCCCATTAATTATTTGAAGTGATGTCTAACATCAATTTATCCAATAAATATTTCAATACCTTTCCCCATAGTTCACCAAGCCGCAACCTAACCAATTTCTAAGCTCGTGAACTACCTGAGGTCATTCCCACTAACTCCTTTAATCTAACATTTGAATTTTACCTTGCAACCTAACCGGTTTCTGGGGTGAAATATGCTTCGATTAAGGCATTTCATGCACTTAATAAAATTTTAAATTATTTCCAAATGCATAACCCCCATAACTAGGAAGCATTATACATTTGTAGTAATTTTAATTTTAATAAGTTTAGTGGAGGACGAGGATGTCACACATCCTTTACTAACTCGGTATTATTTATTTGGGAGAATTTAAATTGTCAAATGTTTGGTCTCACTTTGCACATTAGTCAATTTATGTAGCACAATTATCATATATCAAACATGCCTAATATATACTATTAATAATCATGCCTATCAACATAAACATTCAGGGAATTAAATAAACAAATAAATCTATCACACTCGATCATGGACTTTTCCTAGAGGGCCCGAACCAATGGGTCATCACAAAGAAAGGTAAAAAAGAAAAACTTAACTAAACTTCTTGGGCTTCTTGTCTCCACCAATTTTTAACTATTCTATTACTATACTTTAAAACAACTGATACATTATTTCTAAGAAAGCAATAAATAGCCTCAAATTCGACTGTACAACCCATAAAAAGAAAAGGTAAATCGAATATAACCTAAGTCCATGATCGGTGTCTCCATCACATAAGACATGCTCGCAATAATTAATACATGGTCTCAATATTAAAACAATTATGTTGATAATTTAAAATTTTAGTCCAACTAAAAAGTCCTTTATAAAATTCTCAATTTATATATATTCTTTATTTCTATTAAAATCACTCTGGTCCTACTAGATCACTTAGATATACAAAATCATAAATTAAGTATGTCTACCTTTAATTAAAATAATATTAGTCCAACTAAAATGAATACATAAAATATGGAATCCTATTTTATTATGATTTAAAGCCATCATTAATTGAAAAAAAAAATTATTTGATTAAATAATTAATTATTCATCATCCAAGAAAAATAATTTATATTCTTTATTCAAATATCTAAGTAATTTCCAAGTTGAGGAAAAATTAAGAATATTTAATCCATAAATTAATTATTAATCTCCAAGAAAAATAATTAATTATTCTAATTAAATATTTTTATTCCAATTAATCTTATTGGGCTCAATTTCATCAAACCCAAGTCACCATCTTTTTGGTCCACTTGGATTTAATTTAATTGAGCCAAAAATTAATTAATTAGAAAATTGTGCACACGTTATTAATTTCGATTGGGCTAGTTTTAATTTAAATCCAAATCACCAATCCATTGGCCCATTTGGAATTAATTAAATCAAGCCAAAACTAAGCAATAAATCAAAATTGAGTAATTTTCCAAGGCTTAATTTGAATTATTCTGGGTCATCATCCTTTTGACCCATCCGGATAGTTAAATTTACCCAAAACCAAAATACCAATTTCGACCCAAACCCATAGCCCATTTGATATATGTTAGTTTTACACTATTTTTCCCCCGTTTATCGACTTGGTTTTGATTGTTTCCTTGATAATTTGATCACATATGATGTTTTGATCCTTGTTTTCTTGTATTTTATAGAATAACAAAATATTTGGAGGAAAAGAACAAGGATTGAAGGTAAATCATGCATAAAGATACAACACAAGGAAAAATGATGTCTGCGCAGTGCTAGAGTTTATGGAATCAATTTCTCTACCCATGTCCAAATTACACACTTGGTATACCAATGGAAATATAAGAGGCAAAGTTACATTTCTTATGTTGAAGGCAAAGATCAGATATGTAGGGAAAGAGGTGAAAACGTCATCGCAAGAGACGTCTTACGATGGAGTTTTTTCCTTCAGTGACTTGTGAGACAATTTGGTCATCTTTAACGTTCTAATTAGGCCTTGATGTTTTCTTCAGAGTTGTATATCTTTGTTTTAGGATTCTACAGCAATTTGAATCAGTGTATTCCGACATCGGTAGAGAAAGTTATGCAAATTTTACCAAACCTGGTCAGAGGCAGAAAATGAACGCCGCGGCGTTCCTAAAGCAGTGGCCAACGCCGCAGCGTTCGAGGCGGCGGGTTGGTCTTTAAATACCCCTTTTGGTCATTTTTTACCCTAACTCACCTTGGATATCAGCAGCCACACGAAAATAGAGAGAGGGAGAGCTTAGAAGAGAAGATTGAAGGTTAAAACATGGAGAATTCAACAAGGAATCCACATCTCTACAAGAATTAGGGAGTTTTTACATATTTGTTTCTTGAATTTGTTCAAATCTCTTATGACTTGTATGATTTATATCTGCACTTTTGACATGAATATGAGCTAAACTTGTTTGATTGAGGCCATGGATAGGCCATTTATGTTATTTTGATTGTTGATTTATTGGTGTTTATTGGATTAATTTTGGTTTTAGCTATGTATTCAATATTTGATCTCAATGCTACATTTGCTTGATCACCAAGTGTTTGATAATATGCCTAGGTTAGAGATTGAGAGATAATAACCTAGGGAAGATATAAATATTGAATACCCTATATTTAAACCGACTAGAGATAGACTCGGTTTCTTTAGGTGACTTTCCATTTACGTGGGGAATTCCTAGATCTTAAATGCATTTTCGTTAATCGGGTTTTCATATAGAGATATATAGGAAATCGTTAACGAGGGTAGTGTTGCTATGCCAAGAGATTGGGTAGTACGTATGTTAGGGAATTTCGTCTTAGCTAAACCAATCTAATAATCCAATAGAACCTAAATCACAATCGAAATGCATAATTGGTTGAACCATGTGCCCTGATCACTTCTCTCTATTGTTTCCTCCCTTTATTTGGTGTAACGTTGCCTTAATTTATTTTCTAATTTTTATTAATTAGTTAATCAACCTTTCTATCAACCGATTTAATTTAGAATTGAGTAATATAGTAGTCTTAGTACTTAGATTATAGTTGTCCCTGCGGATACGATAACTCCGGACTTAGAAATCCACTTTACTACTTACGCGACCTAGTTCTCTTGCTAGGATTTTGTCGTGTCAAGTTTTTGGCGCCGTTGCCGGGGACAACTATGGTATCTAATATCGAGATTCTCTTATTTGTTTTGAGATTAAATCATTTTCTTTTGTTTTTTTTTCTATTTCTAGTTTTTGAAGATATGAGTGCTTATACCTTTCAATGGCCATGTCAGGATATGGATTCATCAATCACCACACAAAGCCTAACGCAAATGGAATCTTATAAGCACACTTACCATCCCGGTTAGATAAATCATCCAAGCTCAACATGTCAAAATAACGTGATACATCCCGGTTGGATAAATCATCCAAGCTCAAAATGTCAAAATAACATGGTACATCCCAGTTGGATAAATCATCCAAGCTCCACATGGAGTTACAACAATGATGCAATGATATTATCACCAGGATTTGAACATGATAGGGATTCATCAATCGCCTCATCAAGCCCAATGCAAATGGAAAATTATGAACACACCTGTCATCCCGGTTGGATCAATCACCCAAGCTCAACATGGAGTTACAACAATGATGCAATGATATTTTCATCGGTATTTGACCATGTCGGTGGCCTTCCTTACCAACCACATGATAGTTTCCATAAACAGGAGCTAGAGACGACATCTAATCTTGAGGACTTGCTTAATAGATTTCATGCAAGTGTAGAAGCTAGCAGAAAGGAGGGAGAAGTTCGTTCAAAGGAGTCAGAAGCTAGTAGAAAGGAGTCAGAAACTAGTAAATCAAGCAGTCAACTTATGGATGGAGAGAGCGCCTTGCACCATGGAGAGTAGCACCAAAGAGAGTGAGGCATCCCTCAATACAGAAGTTGAACAAGTTGTTGATTCGGTACCACAATGTCTACAACCCATTGCTACACCAACACTACTTCCAGAATCTATGTATGGTGAAGCAGAGATAGCATCACTGAGCACCCTTAATTCTACACAGAGATTCCCAAATCCACTCCATCACATGACCATGAAAGGAAGTTACCAATCTTCAAGAGCCCAACATCACCTACCACCATATCTCTCGAATTCTTACAAAATTGTATCAATAACTAGAGAGATGGAGTGGTGGAGGTTGAAGCCAAGGTTTATAACTTTAGTGACCCGTTCGAGGCATACACTAAGAACCCAAGTGATTTTACGGTTGAGAATGAGGAGATCCGAAGATATAAAAGTCACTGGGATATATCACCAATAAAGTTGTCAGAATCAAGGCTCGGGGAGTTAGGGCTAGCCACATACTTATTAAAATCATCAATGGAAAACTCCCCATCTTTAAAATTCACTTTTAGTTATTTGCAATTTTATTACATTTTTATAAAAGTGAATCTGAGCTCGTATCTTAGTTTTTCAGGATTTGTGAATGTGATGGGACATGAGAAACCTTTACCCAATTGGAAAAAGCATAAAAAAAAAAGATGTCCCTACAAAGTTGACATTGCTCCTTATAATCCATCGTGAGCGATGCAAAGAGTCGAGCTAATGACGTTAAACAAGCGCTGCTTGGGAGGCAACCCAAGTTTCTTTTATTACTTTCTTTCTTTTCTTTTGTGCCTTTGTTTTGTTTTCCTTCCCCTTGACTCGTTTTGATATGGTTTCCTTTGAGTTTTCTCTCATTCAGGTTTTGATCACGGTTTGATCCTAGGATATGTGCCCACCACCGTGCTCCCTCCGTTTCTCTCCATTTCAGGGTTTTATCGCTTATCCCTCTCACTTTGCATTTATTTCATGAACATTGAGGACAATGTTTAATTTAAGTTTGGGGGTGGCGTACATTTCTGCTTTTGATTTGTTTATGCTTTTGTTATGATTTCTCCATTCATTTAGTTTCAATTTATGCACACATTAGTAAGTACAACATTGTTGAATTAGAATTAATGAATTGTTGCACCCTTGCATAAGAGCATAATGCGTTTGAATATCTCTACTCTGTCGAAGTCTTCTGTGGTCAACATGTCATATTTTGTGTCTTGAAAGCCGTTTTTAGCCATGCTTATGATAATTTTTTAAGTGTGTATTAATGGTGTGAAGTCATAAAATGATTTAGGCCATCTTTCATTGTCATTAGCCTTACATTTTGGTTTTCTCTATATTGCATAATCTCTAGACCGTAACTTGAACCGTAATGATAAGAATGGAGTGTGCTAAGCACACTAGAAACCACCATTCGCCTTTCTTTCATAAGCCGCGACAACGACCTTCTAGCCGAAAAGAAAAACAATGTCTTGCACCCAATCAAGAGAGTTTAGAACTTCATATCATTTGACTTGAATATGGGTAGTCACCATGTTTTGGTTTGAATGTATATGAGTTGGATAGTGATGTTTTTGGTTATGATGGGAAATTTTGAGGTTTGAAGTATTATGTAAAAAAGAGGATGAAATGAAAACTTGAGCAATGAGCTAAATAGTCGAGAGAGAGATATTTATGAAAAAGAAAAAAAAATGTGCTCTCGACTAGGCTTGAATCTTGGCACTCAATTGGAGCATTTGGCTTGGAAATCTGTGTACAACCTGATATGAAAAGAAATAAGTTTGGGGGTTGTAAGTTGAAAGGCAAAAGAGAGTGAAAAGTAAAAAGTAATAAGTGATAAGTTGTGAAAGTTTATATGCTTTATATGCGAATTTAGCTCAATGATTTTGAGTTATAAGCTCTCTTGACTTAGTTACTTTATCCATATCTTCTGGTCCTAGCCATCACCTAACCTTACATTACAAGTCGGAAAAACCTTTTGATTGTGACTTTTGCACTTTATACACACCGATGGGTTAACGAATGTTGAATTGCTTCAATGTCTTTACCTTCCAATTGATTTGCATAATCATGTCTAAAGTGTGCTCTTGACATGAATATGGGCGTGGGAGTTCATGATTTAGGGATGGAAACTAAGATTTTGTGTGGTTTTCAAATTGTTGAATGTTCAAAGCATCGTGTAGTTTTTCATAATCGTTTTTGAAGGTATAATGCTTATGTGTATGAATTGGCAAATGAACATTTCAATCTTCATGTGTGTGCTTGATTGCATTTGATCGAGGATGATCAAAGCTAAGTTTGGGGGTAGTTGATATATGTTAGTTTTACACTATTTTTCCCCCGTTTATCGACTCGGTTTTGATTGTTTCCTTGATAATTTGATCACATATGATGCTTTGACCCTTGTTTTCTCGTATTTTCTAGAATAACATAATATTTGGAGGAAAAGAACAAGGATTGAAGGTAAATCATGCATAAAGATACAACACAAGGAAAAATGATGTCTGTGCAGTGCTAGAGTTTATGGAATCAATTTCTCTACCCATGTCCAAATTACACACTTGGTATACCAATGGAAAGATAAGAGGCAAAGGTACATTTATTATGTTGAAGACAAAGATCAGATATGTAGGGAAGGAGGTGAAAACGTCATCGCAAGAGACGTCTTACGATGGAGTTTTCTCATTCAGTGACTTGTGAGACAATTTGGTCATATTTAACGTTCTAATTAGGCCTTGATGTTTTCTTCAGAGTTGTATATCTTTGTTTTAGGATTCTACAGCAATTTGAATCAGCGTGTTCGACATTGGTAGAGAAAGTTATGCAAATTTTATCAAACCTGGTCAGAGGCAGAAAATGAATGCCGCTGCGTTCGAGGTGGCGGGTTGGTCTTTAAATACCCCTTTTGGTCATTTTTTACCTTAACTCACCTTGGATATCAGCAGCCACACGAAAATAGAGAGAGGGAGAGCTTAGAAGAGAAGATTGAAGGTCAAAACATGGAGAATTCAACAAGGAATCCACATCTCTACAAGAATTAGGGAGTTTTTACATATTTGTTTCTTGAATTTGTTCAAATCTCTTATGACTTGTATGATTTATATCTGCACTTTTGACATGAATATGAGCTAAACTTGTTTGATTGAGGCCATGGATAGGCCATTTATGTTATTTTGATTGTTGATTTATTGGTGTTTATTGGATTAATTTTGGTTTTAGCTATGTATTCAATATTTGATCTCAATGCTACATTTGCTTGGTCACCAAGTGTTTGATAATATGCCTAGGTTAGAGATCGAGAGATAATAACCTAGGGAAGATATAAAAATTGAATACCCTATAGTTAAACCGACTAGAGATAGACTCGGTTTCTTTAGGTGACTTTCCATTTACGTGGGGAATTCCTAGATCTTAAATGCATTTTCGTTAATCGGGTTTTCATATAGAGATATATAGGAAATCGTTGACGAGGGTGGGGTTGCTATGCCAAGAGATTGCGTAGTACGTATGTTAGGGAATTTCGTCTTAGCTAAGTCAATCTAATACTCCAATAGAACCTAAATCACAATCGAAATGCATAATTGGTTGAACCATGTGCCTTGATCACTTCTCTGTATTGTTTCCTCCCTTTATTTGGTGTGACGTTGCCTTAGTTTATTTTCTAGTTTTTATTAATTAGTTAATCAACCTTTCTATCGACCGATTTAACTTAGAATTGAGTAATATAGTAGTCTTGGTACTTAGATTATATTTGTCCCTGCGGATACGATAATTCCGTACTTAGAAATCCACTTTACTAGTTACGCGACCTAGTTCTCTTGCTAGGATTTTGTCGTGTCACCATTTTTAGACCCGGATCCAAGACCCGGTTTAGCGGCTCGTGTGTAAAAGCACACAACCCAACAGGCCGTGTAGCCGTGTGGCCAGACCACACGGCCTGGGCGCCATGCGCGCTGTGTGCACGACGCTGCGCGTGCAGTATTCGGGACTTTAGAGCTCCGTTTTTCCTCCTTTCTTAATTTTTTTCATATCATAAAATTACTCAGATTTATATTAAACATAAAAATCAAAATTTAAGCCAAAAATCATTAAAAAATGCAGATTTAAGAACACATAATTGCGTGCTTCAAAAACACATAATATGCATATCAAAAATCACATAAGCATGATCAAATATACAAATCAGAGATTAGCTCTGATACCACTGTTGGGTTTCGCGAGAAAACAAATAAACCCAGCGGAAGTTTTAAAATTAAACCCAAAGCGAATTCTTTGATTGCGTAGATAAATCAATTAATTGCATAAAGGAATAACGACTTACCCGTTGAAGCGAAGTGGTAGGAAAATCCAATTCCTCCTCTGAGTTTCGAATTGTTGAAGTATTGAATCCTTCAATCCTCATGTGATCTACTTTTATTGAATTCCTTGAGTTTTTCTTGAAGTTTGGTCCGAACTACGAATATACGTTGTCTCTAAATTATCGCGCGCGGATTGATTGACGAAAAATTCCCACATTTTTCCTTGGAGGATGACGGCTAGTGTATCTAAGAGAGAGGAAAGAGTTTTTTTTTTCTAGGAGAGTTATGATTTCATATGTCTTGTTTAAGTCAAGGAGTCCTTTTATAATCATTTGACTTATTGACCAAGACAAACAAAAAGAGACCTCGTTGAGCATCCAAGTGGACGCTCAACTTACACTTGTAGGTGTCCAAATGGACGCCCAACTTCACTGGTAGGCGTCCAAATGGACACCCCATCTAGGCCCTGAATTTCTCTTTGTTTTAATTAATTATCCATTTAATTAATAATTTATTATATCTAATAAATTAATTAATTAAATAACCAAATTAATTAGATAAATTAATTCATTAATTTATTTCCATAAGAAATTGATTAATAATTAATCTTATCTTTATAATTAATTATTTCATCCAATGAGTAATTAATTAATTATTTAATTTATTCATTAAATTAAATCATCTACAATAAAATAGAAAACCCTTTTTTATTTTTCTTTATCAATCCTCTAGCACGACTCTTTAGGTTCGTTTCGTTTGGCAATGAGAGGAATCCAAAGGAAGTGGGTAACACCTAGCCAGTCACGTGGCCCACTTCGTAGCCCAAATGAAATACGAATGATTGGATC
Source organism: Buddleja alternifolia (assembly GCA_019426215.1). Classification (NCBI taxonomy): domain Eukaryota; kingdom Viridiplantae; phylum Streptophyta; class Magnoliopsida; order Lamiales; family Scrophulariaceae; genus Buddleja; species Buddleja alternifolia. Next base: position 1,564,048 of record CM033406.1, read on the forward strand.
ATTCCACAACCTTCCAATCATATATACTGCATAAGTATAAACCCTTTCTTCACGTGCCTCAGTCAAGTGAGAGTCATGGTTATGTCAAACTCACTGAACTTGAGCATATGTATTAATTATAATAATACGAGATCATTGAGATCGATTTAGTGCCTCGCACAATCGTCTCTTTTGCTTTGGCCAAAGACTTTGATCTCTATTTATCTATAATCACATAGGGTACTTTCTCATTCACTTATGAGAGAACAAGTCCCATATTAGATATTAGTTAAGACTACCATTTGCCCATCAAGCCGCATTTCGAGGTCAACCCCACCAACTGGTGAATTGGATCTAACTACTCTAGTGAAAGACTTGACGTCACAAGTGCATTTTCAGCCTAATACTTCAGGTCAAAGGTTCACTTATACCTATTACACATAATCAGTTCTGTCATTGACAGTCACAGAGTGAAAACCCATGTGACAGAACCGATGCGAGTTGTGTTCGAGCATATCAGTTCCACTGATGTGCCTACAGTCTTAAGCTCCCACCATCACATAGTGTTCGACTGACACTCCCATGTCAGAGCTAAGATTGTACAAGTGTTCTAAGTCTTCATTTGTCCATTAAAGACTTCATATTACTTGCGAACACGTTTAAGTTATCAAGATCGATCTCTCTAGTGTCAATCTTCCTATCCCATAGGAAGTAGAGAGATTGCACTGAAAACATGGACAAAACGTTTTAAACTATTTATAGATGCAGATAAGATTTAAGTGAAAACTAAATAATGCCTTTTATTTTAAATAATAAATAAGTTTATTACAAGAAAGATGCCCTATCATTCTATCATCTATGGCATCTGATATCTTGATGGTTTAAAATGTATGTAATTATAAATCTATTTTGTAATTGTTCATCTTTACAGTTAGAGCGCCGAGTATATTATTAGCAAGGGAAGGGTCTGATTTGATTGTAAAGAATGAGAGAAGTGTAAAAGTTTGGTATAATTTTTGAGAGCTTTGCGGTGGGCCCATGGTCGTAAATTTCAGTCGAAATCTAAAAAATTTGATTGAAATTTCGAGTTTTCTAGGGTACTGAAGCGAAACCTCACTTTCGATCATATTTTGCAAAATATCCGTTGAATTTCAACCAAAGCCCAAAATTTCCTGAGACTTCAATCGAAACCCAAAATTTCCCAAAATTTAAAAATAAGATTAAATTATTTTGCAGAATATCCCTCGAGTTTTCGACCAAAACTAAAAAATTCTCGAAATTTTCATTGAAACCTCAAATTTATCAAAATTTAAAGATAATAATAAATTTTTTATACATTTATTTTATAATTAATGGCTTCATTCATAAAATTGCGTAAATGCAGAAGTACAAAAAAGGGGAATGATTCCCAAATTACAAAATAGCTCCTTGGGCAAGTGTTTAAGTTCGATAGGCTTCGAGAAATCGTTAACAAAGCCCCATTGACACAAGTTATGGGCAGCAACATTATTATCTCTACCAATAGTTAAATGTTTAACTATTTATACATCTACCAATTAAATACATATTTTACTCATACTAATTAACAACGATCATTGATGATGGTAAAATTCATCAGTCGGAAATTATCACGTAAATTACCATGTGGGGTGGAGAATCCGACCCAACTCACGATAAACTAGGTTATGCGAGCTGCCTACGTACCCGATGAAATGGGATCAAGTCAGTTCATAATTTTTTGGTGAAATTACTCTCAGACGTAGCCAGTGGATCTTTTTGAGAGAGTAGATAATGAATGTCATCAGCCTCTTTGGCGGTATATATAGGACTGATGGTGAACTATGGGCGGGGGCTTGACCATTGGCCCATTTGCCTCTTTATTAAACCCATTACCTGACCATTTTATATTAAATAGCCTAAAGAACATAGTGGACCATATTCACAATGGGCCGCCAGCCCTATGGGCTTGACTGTCATATTAACCGCGGACTTGATCCATGGGTTACCATAGTGCCCCTAGACATTTATGGTGCACATCATAATTCCCTCCACTCCAGGGTGTACCGTATAAGATACCCAAGAGTAGAAATATGTATGGGTGTATGGAAAACTTTGTCACCTTGGGGGGTCTAACGAGTCACCCTTTTGAAGGGGGATATCTTACGTGTTATCTCGAGGCAATGTAGATGTCGACTTAAGGTAACACCCGTAACTATCTTGAGGTCTGAAGCCTTAGGGTTGAGCGCCTCGAGGTCGGATACCTTGCAATGCTATAGTGTGTGAGGTATTTCAATTTGGGTATGCGTTTCATGTCTTAGGGGGGAGCTCTTAAGTTATGAACCTCTACCCCACTTGCATAATAACCTCAGAGGGGTTATTAAGTTAGCCGACGAGTCACTATAGAAGAATTTTTTAGTTGGTGAGATGTGCTTTGAGTATCCCCTCTTTATAAAGCATGCATGCCTGGCTTAAGGGGAGGTTGCGCCTCGCCCATAGGAAGCTTGTCGTCTCGGATGAGACTTAGAATTTTGAGTCCTCTATCCGAGGTTTCAACATCCCAGAGGGGACCTATAATTTTTTACCTCAATCCGCGAATTTGCACTCCGGAGGGGACTTGGAATCTATCAAACGGGCCTTTGCCCTAAGGTGAGGGGATAAGGGCTTTGGCGTCAAGGTATGGGGGCAAGGTCTCTTGCCTCGAGGTGAGGGGGCAAGATCCTTGGCCTCTAGGTGTGGTGATTAGGTCCCTCATTGCAATGGTAAATCTATTTTCTATGATCTTTTATGCTCGTTGGATATTTTCTTATGTAACACACATGAACTAGGTAGGACCCCATGTCAAACAAAAATTTGTTAACTCACTAGTTAGGACATTCTCCATCGTCGAAAGGGATTTCGGTAGTGAGCAGAAGTGTCACCCGTACGTGATAAGAGGGTCACCTCACATCTGGGTACCGCGGTGGCCTCCTAAGGAGCCTCACGGTGCCTCGAGGCACTCGGCCTCGCAGCTGGGTACCACGAGGCACAATGTGCCTTGAGCCACTTAGTCTCGCGGCTATGTGTCGCGAGGCCAACTTGGACTCACGGCTTAGTGCCGCGAGGCACACTCAGCTTCTCGGCTTGGTTTCGTGAGGCACTTGGCCCCGTGGCTGGCTGCCGCAAGGCACTTGGCCTTGCAGCTTGGTGCTGCGAGGCACTCGGCCCCGCGGCTAGGTGCTGCAAGGCAACGTGTTACATTTCCTAACGGCGTGTTGCCTTGGGGCTTTTCCCCGAGGTTTCTTAACTCCAGGTAATTCTTCGTGGTTGTCGTTATTTCAACTCATTTTTTCTCTTTTAAGTCTTGTGGTATATTTTATAAGTCCACAACCAGGAGATAAGAAGCGTATTGTACTTCGTGGCTTCATGAGCTCTAGCGGGGTGTACCCCGTGGCTTCACGAGCACTAGGCCAATTACTTAATTATTTCACCCCTGGCTTCATGTGCGCTAGCGGGGTGTTTTATCGCAGAAGTGAACGTCTTTCTGAAGATTCTCAATGTGTATATATTTATCTATTATGTAGACCTACCCCTGCGGGGGGTATTTTATTTCAAGATTTGTACCCCGCTAAGTAGATGAACATCCACTCATGGAGGTTGAATTAATATGGGCGTTAGGCCCTATACGCCTGAGGGCGATGCATGATGACCCCTAGAGAGGTTGCCTCGTGGTGGTCGCGAAGCATATTGCCTCTGTGCGCCCTCTTTTAGGGCGCTGCTCCGAAGCTTATTGCCTCAGGGGTTTTTAACGAAGATGACTTGTGGCTTTCTTACATGCCTTATGTATATATCTATGTACTTTACCTCATGATCATTTTTTGCTTGTATGACTAAGAGCTAGTCGCACGTTAGCAGCATTTTTGTTATTGACTTAGCATATAGCACATTTGTGAGCTACTCATTAGCTCTTCATAGGCTTTGAGTAAGCCTTATATTTTTCTAACCCTACTACCTCATGAGCTTTCGTGGGGTGCCCATGGTGGCGTTACTTGTTAGTGTTAGAGTATGTGCCCTCGAATGCCATAAAGAGGATAGATTTATAGGGCATAAACATTGTAACTAAACTATGGTTTTTCTATTCATATAGCGCAGTTGATTGTTGTTTTCTTATAGGCATTTATAAGATGTGAATAAACAATGTAAAGTCCTTGATGACAAGGCGAACCTTCTACCTCCTATGGGATAGGAGGAAAGGCACTAGAATGGTTTGACCCTTGACATCTAAAAGGGTTCGCAAGTCTAAAAAATATTGATTGGGCATCAATAGTGAATAAAGACTTGTATGATGTAAGTTTCGACAGAGAAAGTGCGAGTCGTACACTATGGAAATGGTAGTGAAAACTTATATCATAGACGTGTCAGTTAGACTGATATGTTCAAACACGGCTCGCATCAATTCATCACATGGGTATTCACTCATTGACAATTAGTGATGAAACTGATAAGTAGTGATAGGTACGTGTGAACCTCTGACCTGAGAAATCGAGTTGAAGATGTACTTGTGACATCAAGTCTGTCATTAGAGTAGTTAGATTTAAATCACCTGTTGGTGGAATCGACCTCGAAGTGCGACTTGATGGGCAAGTAGCATTGTTAACTGATTTGCAATATGGAATTTATTCTCTCATAAGTGAATGAGTAAAATATCCTATGCGATCATGAATAAGTGAGGATGAAAGTCTTTGGCCAAAGCATTTAAATACCTCGACTTATTATGAGCTTAGGCATATGGTCAAGTTATATGAGTTTGACTTTAAACCATGACTCTTACTTGACTGGTATATAAGAATAAAAGGTTTATACATGTACGGTATTCACGGCGTAAAGGTTTGGAATGATCCTATTCATTCGTTCTCAATTAGGTTACGGTGTGAGCCGAGAATGGCTAGGTGTCACTCGCACCCCTTTGGATTCCTCCCAATTGCCTTTTAAGACGAACCTAAAGAGTCGCTCTTAAAGGAAGTGCAAAAGGAAAAACATGGGAAAAAGACTTGAGAGAAATTCACGGCATTGGATGTCGTAATTAATTAATTAATTAATTATTGGATAATTTAAATAATTAATTAAATTAATGAGTTAATTAATTTCTTGGAGAAATTGAATTATAAATTAATTAGGAATCAAATTAATTGGATTATCAATTTATTTATTGGATAAATAAATTATCCGATTAATTAATTAGCAAGCAAGAAGAAAGCCCGAAGGCTTCCAAGCCCACTAAAGGGCGGCTAAATAGATGCCCAAATAGGGCTCTTGCATGCTAGTGTTATTGTTTCATAATGATGTAAATATATCACAAGGTGAAAAATAACACAAGGCAACTTACATAACTTTCTCTCCAAGAAAAAATCTCCCACCTCTCTCTCTCTCTCTAGCCGTCTTTGACAAGGAAGAAAGGAGGAGTTTTTCATTTTTGATTCCGGCGTGACGAATTAGAGACGTTGGCAAATTCGGCGTTAGAGAAAAGGATCACGTTCAGAAATCAACATACGCGAGAACGATAATTTTTCTATACACAATTAAACACGAGGATTAGAGATGATTCGGGCTTTGGGAATTAAATTTACTTTCCGCTGTGTTTTATTTGTATAATTCCCAACAGTGGTATCAGAGCCCATCTGTGAATTCTGTGTTTAATTGCTTATGTGATTGACTGTTTTTGAGGCCTGCTTTGAACGTGTTTTTCATTTGAAAATATTCTGAATCTCGCTGCAGTTTTTTCTTGAAAGTTGTATTTTAATGAGTTTCGAATCTGGGCATAAAATTTTTATGAGAATCGTAGAAGTATAACCCCGAGACGAGCGCGACGCAAAAAGTGTGCGCAGTCTACGCGCTGTGCGCGCAATAGGAGGCCTTTTCGGCCTCCCGTTGCGCACACAGTGTGCGCACTGGTGGGCCCCCAACTCCGTGCCGTTTCACGGAGCCGGCCGGAGGGGCTGGCCAGACGCAAGCACGATTAAACTGTGCACTGGGCGCACGGCATACACCGTGCCATGCGCCCAGCGCACGGGCCTGTTTCGGGGCCTGGGTTTTCGTGACTCGAGCCCTAATAGGTCGGGTTATATTTTCCTAAGGTCCAAATTTTAATTGAATAGGTGTTTGGGCTATTTTAGTTATCCGGATGGGTCAAAAAGATGATGACCCGGATTTAATTAAAAAGGGGCCCAAATTGTTTTGATTAAAATTGTGGATAATTCAATAAATTAGTTATTGGGCCTAATTAATTAATTTTGAATATGCCAATGGTTGGTAATTTAATTTTGATAAAATTAAGCCCAATACAGTTTTTATTGATCTTTATTTGAATGAAATAATTAATTAATAAACTCTTGGAGAATTTTATTTATTAGGTTGCTTCTTTTGATTATGTATTTCTTTTGATGGGTTGTAAGGGCCTGTTTGAGCCCATTTTATTTTATTTCTAGATTTATGTATTGGTTTTAAATTACCTCTTGTAATAAATAGAAATAGAATAGGTCTTTCAAGATGGAGATCATGCAAAAGAAGAGGAGCTTAGAGCCTACGAAGATTAGCTAGGCTTTTCTTTTTCAATTTTATGATGGCCCATTGGCTTGGGCCCTTTAGATAAAAGCCCATAGACTTGTGTGATGTATTATTGCTTTCGATGCATGTTCATTAGTTGTATGAAGCATGTGTATTATCAATATGCGCTATATAAATTTGGTAAATGTGCAAAGTGAGACGAATTAAATGTTTAGAACATGAATTCTCCCAAATAAATATTATACTAAGTTAGTAAGGGGTGCTAGGCATTCTTTCCCTCCACTAAACTTGATAAGATCAAGGATTAAATCCATATGTGGCATCTTCCCAGTAAGTGGGGGTCATGTATCAAGATTTAGTTCTAGAATTTTATTAAGTGCATTAGATGCCTTAATCGAGACATATTTCACCCCAAATATCGTTAAAGGGTTGCAAGGTGAAATTCAAATGTTAGATTATGAGGAGTTAGTGGGAATGAACTTAGATAGTCCACATTACCAATAAATCGTTAAAGGGTTGCAAGGTGAAATTCAAATGTTAGATTATGAGGAGTTAGTGGGAATGAACTTAGATAGTCCACATTACCAATAAATCGTTAAAGGGTTGCGGTTTTTGTGGATTATGGGATAAATATGATTGAACCGTCTATTTGATAGATTGATGTTTGACATCACTTTAATTAGGTAATGGACCAAATATCGTTAAAGGGTTGCCATCCATTATATTAATTAAAGAACTCAATCCCTACCTGGAAGTTTTCATCAACGATATCTTCCGTCTTTTCACAGTGGGAGTGTGAAATTTTGAAAAATGTAGTGGGAGCCAAGTTATAAGTCGAAGTCCTAGATTTTAAACTTGGTTTTAGTTTAGTTCAATAATCTAATTAAGTCTGGATTATTTTCTGCAGTCATTATGTTTTATCTCTCTCAATCAAAAACCATGTCTCCCAAACCACTGTCGAAGTTAATGGAAAATACGATTCTCACTGGTCCAAATTACATAGAATGGCTCACTATGCTTAGGATGGTCCTTAGCAGTGAATCCATTAACTATGTATTGGAAATTGGTCGTCCTCCCATTCCTAGACCAGAGGAGGGTGATGAAGTTCGCCTAGCTCGTTGGGATTGGTGTTGTGACAACCATAGAGCAAGAGTGTACATATTGAGCTCAATGTGCATAGAGCTGCAAAGGTCTCATGATAAGATGGATAATGCAAGAGACATTATCCTTCATCTGGATGAATTGTTCGGAGAACGCGGTAGGACCGCCAGATACTTTATTTCAAGGGATCTATTCCGAACTAAAATGACTGAAGGAGAAGATGTTGGAGAACACGTTTTCAAAATGATGACCATGATAGAAAAACTAAAATCTTTAAACTTCTACATGGACCTTCATCTCCGAGTCGATCTTATTCTACAGTCACTCCCAAATTCGTTCTATTATTTTGTCATAAATTTTGATATGAATGACATTGAGGGATATTTAGCTGGGCTATTGGAAAAACTCAAGGTTGCTCAAAAACAAATAAAGATGGACAAATGGAACAATCCGATGGCTATTACATTTCCTAAAACATTTGATGGAAAAAGGAATAATGCCCATTTAGAGGAGGGAACATCCAGTACGACTTGCAACAAGGCACAACGAAGGAGAAATAAGAGGGCTAGAAAACAGGACACATGTTTATGCTGCGGTGAGCTGGGCCACTGGAGAAGAGATTGTCCTAATATACAAGCAAAAGGTGAATAACTTTATAGTTTGAAACTAATTGCTTTATAATATTCCCTCTTCTTCGATTATGATTTAGAAGTTAATACCTTTTGTATAATTGTGTGAATCAGAATCTGGGAAGAAGAAGGGAGCTGAGCCCTAATGAGGAGAAGATCAAAGTAGACAGCGGGCAAGGCGTCGCGGCTACTAAAACAAGATCTGCCTCATTATTTTTTATTCTAGACATATGCTATTTCTGGATATTGTTAAACATTGGTTCAATTTCCGTTTTAGTTAAATAAGGTTACACTTTCGTTTTATTAATGAACAATGCAAGATTTATTATGGTAATAAATTAGTAGGCTTTGTTTCTTTGATAAATACATTGTGTTACCTTAATGTCAAGAATAAGTGTGATGTGAATACAATACAAAGGAAACGTAGTAGGCTTGAAATAAACCAAAGATTAATATGGTACCTTCGACTAGGCCATGCTGGCGAACAAAAGATTCGCAAAATGGAAAAAGATGGGCTAATTGCCCCACTGGGATTGGATCCCTCTCCTACTTGTGAATCTTATCTCAAAGGCAAGATGGCTTGATCGCCCTTCACAGGGAATTTTGAAAGGGCCTCACAAATCTTAGGCTTAGTGCATACTGACGTTTGTGGTCCATTTGGAGAAATGGCCAGAGGAGGTTTCCTTTACTTTATCACCTTCACTGATGACCATTCTCGATATGGTCTAGTGTACCTGATGAAGCATAAGTCTGAATCCATTGACAAGTTCAAGGAATTCAAGGCTTTAGTGGAAAATTAAACAAGTCAACATATAAAAACTCTTCGATCTGATCGAGGAGGAGAATATATGAGCAACGAGTTTGACTTATACCTCAGAGAGAATGGTATAGTATTGCAACTCACACCTCCAGCGACTCCACAGTTGAATGGAGTACCAAAGTGAAGGAATCGAACCTTGTTGGACATGGTTCGCTCCATGCTTAGCTACACTGATTTACCCATTTCACTGTGGGGTCACGCGCTGCTTACAGCTGCACACATTTTAAATAGATGTCCGTCCAAGTCCGTTCCTCTGACTCCCTATGAAATGTGGAGAAACAGGAAACCAAGTCTTAACCACATACAGATTCGGGGATGTCCGACTTATGTCAAAAAAACTAAAGTGGACAAGTTGGAGGCTAGGTCCTTAAAGGGACATTTCATTGGATATCCTGAAGATTCTATGGGATACCTCTTTTCCCTACACAATGATCAAAGGATCATTGTAGCCTTACAAGCCCACTTTCTTGAAGATGAGTTCATTCAAGAAGGAGGAGCGGGTAGAAAGATTGTTCTAGAAGAACAAAATGAAACCCCACTGGATACATCTACACAGGGAGTGCGAACCGAACCTTCTGTAACACAACCACAACCACAACGATCGAATAGAGTATCTCAACCGCCTGAGAGGTACGGATATCTAATGCAGAGGGAGTTGGATCTCCATTCTGTGTTAGAGGAGGATCATGGAGATGATCCCTCCACTTTTGATCAAGCGATGGTGGATGTGGATGCTGCTAGATGGCGTGAAGCTATGCAAACTGAGATCGATTCGATGCATGCAAACCAAGTCTGGAAACTTGTAGACCAACCTGAAGGGGTAAAACCAATTGGGTGTAAATGGATCTACAAGAGAAAGATTGGTGTTGATGGCAAAGTAGACACCTACAAAGCCAGGCTAGTGACGAAAGGGTATAGTCAAAAGGAAGGAATTGACTACCAAGAAACTTTCTCGCCAGTGGCTATGATCAAATCAATAAGGATTCTACTTGCAATAGCAGCACACCTAGATTATGAAATATGGCAAATGGATGTCAAAACTGCTTTCCTAAATGGATTCCTAGAAGAGGATATCTATATGGAACAGCCTAAAGGTTTTGAATCCGAGGAGCATATTCATAAGGTGTGTAAACTTGAGAGATCCATTTATGGACTCAAACAAGCGTCTCGTAGCTGGAATCTACGTTTTGATGAGGTTGTCAAAGGATTTAACTTCATCAAAAATGAAGACGAGCCCTGTGTTTACAAGAAGGTTAGTGGGAGCAAGTTGACATTCCTAGTGTTATATGTAGATGACATATCACTCATTGGGAATGATATATGAATGCTCACCACAACCAAGAAATGGCTTTCGAGTACATTCTCCATGAAAGACTTAGGAAGTTCATTGAGGAACTTCAAGTGGTTCCTAGCATAAAGCTCTCATTGCCACTTTATTGTGATAACACCGGAGCTATAGCGCAAGCGAAGGAACCTAGGTTTCACAATAAATCCAAACACATAGAGAGGAGATTTCACATCATAAGAGAGATCGTTGCACGAGGTGAAATAGCTGTTCAAAAAATAGACTCAGCCGACAATGTCGCTGATCCATTGACCAAGCCATTGGCACAGGCGGTGCTGGAAAAACATCTCGAAAAGATGGGTATTAAATACCACAGCAAATGGCATTGAGTGCAAGTGGGAGATTGTTAGAGTATATGCCCTCGAATGCCATAAAGAGGATAGATTTATAGGATATAAACATTATAACTAAACTATGGTTTTTCTATTCATATAAGGCAGTTGATTGTTGTTTTCTTATAGACATTTATAAGGTGTGAATAAACAACGTAAAGTCCTTGATGACAAGGCGAACCTTCTACCTCCTATGGGATAGGAGGAAAGGCACTAGAATGGTTTGACCCTTGACATCTAAAAGGGTTCGCAAGTCTAAGAAATATTGATTGGGCATCAATAGTGAATAAAGACTTGTATGATGTAAGTTTCGACAGAGAAAGTGCGAGTCGTACACTATGGAAATGGTAGTGGGAACTTATATCATAGACGTGTCTATTGGACTGATATGTTCAAACACGGCTCGCATCAATTCATCACATGGGTATTCACTCATTGACAATTAGTGATGAAACTGATAAGTAGTGATAGGTACGTGTGAACCTCTGACCTGAGAAATCGAGTTGAAGATGTACTTGTGACATCAAGTCTGTCATTAGAGTAGTTAGATTCAAATCACCTGTTGGTGGAATCGACCTCGAAGTGCGACTTGATGGGCAAGTAACATTGTTAACTGATTTGCAATATGGAATTTATTCTCTCATAAGTGAATGAGTAAAATATCCTATGCGATCATGAATAACTGAGGATGAAAGTCTTTAGCCAAAGCATTTAAATACCTCGACTTATTATGAGCTTAGGCATATGGTCAAGTTATATGAGTTTGACTTTAAACCATGACTCTTACTTGACTGGGATATAAGAATAAAAGGTTTATACACGTACGGTATTCACGGCGTAAAGGTTTGGAATGACCCTATTTATTCGTTCTCAATTGGGTTACGGTGTGAGCCACGAGATTGGCTAGGTTTCACTCACACCCCTTTGGATCTCTCCCAATTGCCTTTTGAAACGAACCTAAAGAGTCGCGCTTAAAGGAAGTGCAAAAGGAAAAACATGGGAAAAAGACTTGAGAGAAATTCACGGCATTGGATGCCGTGATTAATTAATTAATTATTGGATAATTTAATTAATTAATTAAATTAATGAGTTAATTAATTTCTTGGAGAAATTGAATTATAAATTAATTAGGAATCGAATTAATTGGATTATCAATTTATTTATTGGATAAATAAATTATCCGATTAATTAATTAGCAAGCAAGACGAAAGCCCGAAGGCTTCCAAGCCCACTAAGGGGTGGCCAAATAGATGCCCAAATAGGGCTCTTGCATGCTAGTGTTATTGTTTCATACTGATATAAATATATCACAAGGTGAAAAATAACACAAGGCAACTTACATAACTTTCTCTCCAAGAAAAAGTCTCCCACCTCTCTCTCTCTCTCTCTCTCTCTCTAGCCGTCTTTGACAAGGAAGAAAGGAGGAGTTTTTCGTTTTTGATTCCGGCGTGACAAATTAGAGACGTTGGCAAATTTGGCGTTAGAGAAAAGGATCACATTCAGAAATCAACATACGCGAGAACGGTAATTTTTCTATACACAATTAAACACGACGATTAGAGATGATTTGGGCTTTGGGAATTAAATTTACTTTCCGCTGTGTTTTATTCGTATAATTTCCAACAGTTAGCCCCATGTGATGTCCATGGGTGCCAATGGTGGCATTACTATGACCTTGGTACTTTCTCCACTGCCAATGGTGGCGTTACTATACAAATGACATGTTTTCTATGGAGCCTCAACCCCTGTCAATGCTGCTGAAGGGATTGTAAGGTTGACAAGCCTCATTTGAGATTTTGTTAGCTCAAGAAAATTTTATTGGTCCACCTATATTGACCGCTAATGGGGTCGTGAGTTATTAAATGTAGCCTCAATTGGAAATTTTTAGTTCCCAAAGCGCTATGTTGGTATGTTATTTTCTTCTTCAAATACTTAAGTAAATAAACCTCACGAAGCTTTATAGGACGTTGCGGGTGCTTTTAAAGACCCGTTTATTGGCTAGACTTGAGCATTAATTGTTAGCGCCACTTATTTATAAAAACACTAGCCACAAATATTAGAGCTACTTAATACCTACTTGCTCCCCACTCCTTAGTGTTTTTGTGTGATTAACACCTTAAGGAGTACGGCTTGTACGAGGTTGTGGGTGTTTTTTGTTAGTGAATAGTCAATTGAGAGCTTGATTTTGCCCCTTATTTACGCCTTTAAATGGACGACATGTTTGTGGCATGGTTCTTTATGACCACATTATATTTTGGAGCTTGAGTTGCCCTCCTATTTTTATTTTTTAGTGTGACATTGGTCATCACTTAGTTTTAGTTGTTTAATCTCGGTCCAGAACCTTAGTGGGAAGGGTGATCTTTTTGTGGAGCCTCGATCTCTCTTGATATTGCTGGAAAGATTATTAGGTTGATAATCCTCGTTCGAGTCTTTGGCAGCTCAGGGCATTTTTGTTGTTCCACCCATATTGACCTCTAAAAGGGGTCTTGTTTGCTTTAATAATGCCTCTATTGGAGGCTTTTAGTTCCAAGAGGTCATATTGAAATGTTTCTTTCTGACTATGTTTGTGAACGAAAGTAAGCACATTGAGAGACTTGTTATCCCATGATGGCAATCAAAATTATTAAAGGTAAAATAACCCAGTGGGAGTGCTATAAGCACTTGCTCGAATGTTAGGCCAGTGGCCTCTCTCTTTTCGCCTTTGAGGTCGTGAATGTCTTGTCACTGTGGCTTGCAGTTTTTCAGCCGTTTGACTGGGGTAGCACTTAGCCTTTTGTAACCGCCTTACGCCTTTTTATTTGCCTTTTTCTATGGCGGTTTGAAAATGTTTATTTTTCAGGCGTGAGGGGCTATAATTTTGGTCCTTTTGTTTGTCGTATGTTTGAAAGTTAACGTCCATTTTTTAGAGTTTTAGTGCCCCCCATTCCTTAGGAGTTTGCTACACTTAGAATTTTAGGAGGCCTGAACAGCCCAAATTGTTATTTTTTTTTATTGTGGTGTGAGGTGAATTATCACGCTAGGCATATTAGTATGATCACGGTCCAGAATCCATGTCGGAGGGGGGTAGTTTTTCAAACCTCATACCCTCTCAGTACTGCTGGAAGGATCATAAGGTGGGCTAGGCTCAACCGAGCTCTCAAGGGTTTGGGGGGCATTCGTTGCTCCACCTATGTTGGCCTCGAAAAAGGGGCTTTGAGGTTTTGGGAGTAGCTTCGGTCGAAAACAATAGTTCCGAGGAGCATTTGTTTTGGGTGTTGTTATGTCACTCGTTTGGTAATGTAATACATATTCATAGGATATGCTAGCACGTTGCCAAATTAAACTAACATACACCATAGTATAATGAGAAAAGGTGCTACTCGGCACTTAACAGATAAATAGCAAAAATTTAAAATGTCCCACCATCAATGCGAAAAGTAAAGAGGGGTGCACATAGGCACCTCAAAACTCAAAACTCAAAATATACGGGGGTAGCCTTAGACACCTCAAAACTTAAGTAAAGGTAGGTTGTGCTGGTAAGCACCCCTACTCAACGCTTGGCCAAGGGTACATTTTTCTTTCTACCCAGTGGCCTGGTGAGGTGCTCAAGGTAACATTACGAGTATCTCCCACTTGTTGCCTCGTGGCTTTAGTAGGGTGTTAGGGTGCTTATACAACTTTTCAATAAAGTGTTTTAGTGTTTGGACGCAATAGCCTACATCTCCTTACCCCCACTCCTTAATGCCTTTGCCATGAGTAAAGCATTTAGGAGTAAGGTTTTTTTGGGATGATTTATGAGCAATAGGGCTTATAAGGTGTGCAATGGGGCCTCAACCGAAACTTCATGAGTTCGGGGAGCTTTGCTCTTGCCAGGGGGCCTTAATTGATTTTTAGCCTCAGTCAGAAACATTGGTTCTGAGGAGCACTCAGAAGTGTGTTAAATCATTCAACATTACATGTGATACCTGACATGCATAGTGACATAGAATGAGGCGCTCGAAGGCACCTTAGGCATTTGGCTTGTGGCTAACTCGATAGTAGTTCAAGGGAAGCAAAAATTAAAAGCATGAAAATAAACTAACTTTTCTTGATGCTCTATTAGGCATAGTAGCTTATTAAGTTGGGGGGTATCCCCAAAGGGTGGTTCTTTCATGCTTGGCCTCCGCTCCCATGCTCGTGTTACTTAACGTACGTGGGAGGCTCCCTCCTCGGTGTTGGGCGTCAGGTTCTTGAGGTGGGCAGTGCCTTCTTGGGGTGACACGTCGCAGTTCTCACCCTCTTCAAAGGTGTCTAACTGTGTGGGTGTTGGCCAAGTGCTAACTAGTTTGGTCTTGCCCCCCAAGTGACTTTTCTCTTGCGAGACTAAGTTTGTCATGACTTGCTTCCCTTTGTCACTGTGGTCAGTGCTACCTACGGTGTCGCTCACTAGCGGGATGCGTTTCTCAAGGTCTTGCACTCTAAACTATATAGTTAGCGTATTTAGCTCCACTTGATTCACTTGCTCACCCTGCGGGGAGTTGATGGCATGTAGCTCCGTAGTATCTCTTAGTGAAGATTTTCTAGAATTCACGGAGTGTCCTCCCGAGGGGCCTCCCGAGATCACCCCTTTGATTCTATTTAATGAGGGGTTGCCTTTTCCTCCATCTCTATCCCCCTATCCCGAGGGGTCTTGGGTGGTTGCCTCGGGCAGGGCTACTACCTCTTGCAAGTAGCCCCTCTTGATGAACTTTTCTATTTCCACTTGCAGATGGTGTCACTCTTTGGTAGTGTGACCTTTGTCACGGTGGAACCTACAGTGCTTCTTTGATTTTAGACGACCAAGGTTATCTTTCATCGTCTTAAGCCACTGAGCAATGCCTTGCTACTCAGCTATAGCCAGAACTTGCTCCCACGAGAGTGTAAAAGGGGTATCTTAAGTCCTTGTCGTAGAGACTCTACCAAAATTGTCGGGCAGAAAGGGCTTCTCTTAGGAGGAGCAACAGCTAAGGATACCAGCTGTATGTCCTCATATCTCCCATGGTTCTCCAAACTTTCATGTTGGTGGGGTACATGCCTACGCCGTCCCTCTCGCCTTGGCAAGGTCTCTTCGGGGGTCATTGAGTCTTGACCTCGACGTGGAGACCCAGGAGGCGTTGACCTTCTATCTTTTCCCCGTGGTGGCCATTCAAGGGGTGAAACCACGTTGTGTTCTTATCTTTCGCGCGCTTCCCTATTCACCGGAGAGTTGGATCGCCTTGAACCAATCCCGTCGGGGGTCAAGGCCTCTTGGCCTTGGTGGGGGGATTGGCTAGGTGCCACTCAATGGGGGTGACTTTTCTCTCGAGGCTCCTGGCCTCTATGAACTGACATAGAGGGTGGATCTTGCCGCCCCTTCTCTTGAGGCGGAGGCGCCTCTTAATGGTTTCTCACATAGGGGTCTTGCCCCCTGATAGCTAATGGAACAGGCGTCACACGTGAAGGGTGTGCCTGAGCATATTGTTGGACCACCCGCAGTGCTGCCCTCACAGAAGCGTCTTCAACAAGAGTAAGTAGTGCCTCTCGAGTGATCTCGAACACCCTAGTTGTACGGGGTGGAATCGCTCCTGGTGTTATGGGAGGCATGTTCTGCTCATTCTCCGGGGGTGATATTTCAGGACCCCCGCCATCAGCCTGCCCGTTCGGAGGACCTTCTCTACCCACTTGAACGTCTGGCAAATTTTCAGGCGTTGGGCTAGGGACTTCATCGCCCGCTGCTGGCTGATTGTTGCTAGTCGTCCTATCACCTGTGATACGTGCTTGGGACCTAGTTTGCATACTCAATGATGGTAAAATTCGCCAGTCAGAAATTATCACGTGAATTACCACGTGGCGTGGAGAATCCAATCCAACTCACGACAAAGTAGGTTGGGAGTTGATGAAGTTATAGACTGTACTCGCTGTTATGCGAACTGCCTACGTACCCGATGAAATAGGATCAAGTCAGTTCGTAGTTCTTTGGTGAAATTACTCTCAGATATAGCCAGTGAATTTTCTCTAAGAAAGTAGATAATGAATGTCATCAGCTCCTTTGGGGTATATGTAGGACTGATAGTGGGCTATGGGTCGTGGCTTGAACATTGGCCCATTTGCCTCTTTATTACCTAGCCCTTTTATATTAAATAACCTTCTTTCTTTTATAGCCTCTTGAACATAGCGGACCATATTCGCAATGAGCTGCCAACCCAATGGGTTGACTATCATATTAACTGTGGACTTGATCCACTTATATCACCCTAGTCCGAGCCGGGGGTCGATTAATTACCATAGTGCCTTTAGACATTTTTGGTGCACATCACTCACTATATATACATTATATATACAATATTATTAATGTAAAAAATGCATAATCATGTGAATTAAAGATACCCAAAGTTTTATTTAAACTTTTCAATTGTTTTTATAAATTTTCATAATTTCTCTAGACTAGAAATTGAAATTATGGATATCCTCGAAATTTTCGTCGAAATTTCTATAAATTTAATACCCCAAAATTTACAACAAAACCGATATTTAATATATTGGGTGGGCGTATGTGTGTGTGAAAACTATGAGAATCAGGGGGCGTTTGTGGTTGTGGGGGGATGGAATTTAGAAAATCTGGGGCTTTGCTATATGTTTGTTTTGGTACCCTACCAAACCAAGCCTCCCTCGTCTTTTTCACATTTTCCTGATTGAATTGAATTTCACCAATTAAACTTTTGTGTATTTTGGCCCATCATCTACTATTTTCCCTGATGCCATTGAATGCAATTCATGTTTTATTTATATATTTACTTTCTAATAAAAATAAAAAAGAATCCAGCCCGTCCAGTCGAGTCCCCACTCCCCACCCCAGTTGGGGGATTTATGATTTTGAGAGAGAGAGAGAGAGAGAGATATTTCCTCTCTCTTCTTCATGGTCTTCTCCTCCTTCTAAGGCTCTAACTCTTATCTCTAACCAAACATAGGGAAAAGTATTTGGCTGTCTGTCTGCCTTTTTGTTCATCAATAGGGTCATCAATCACCAACAATACAACTTGCTGAATTCATCACCACCGTTACCGTTACCATTACCATTCACAAGTTGCTGCTGCTATTATCTTACTTATCGCAACTCTTTCACACTTGCTCGTACCTCTCTGTCTGTCTACTATTTCTTTTAATTTTTAATTTTTTTCTCATAAAAGGACCCAGCCCAGATCCCAAAAATTAATTAAGATATAGAAGAAGCAGCAAAATAGGAATAGGGTGTGGGATATTATTAGTGTATATATATATATATATATATATTATGTTTTGAGAGAGAAGAATAGATAAGATAGAAAGAATCTAGACAGATAGATTATGCCGGGGGCAGGGGCGGGGTGTATGTGGAGTAGGGAGCAGGATAAGGCATTTGAGAAAGCAATAGCTAAATATGGAGAGGGAGAGGGAGAGGGAGAGGAGGATGAATGGTTGGAGAAGATAGCAGATGAAGTAGGCGGTGGAATATCAGTGGAAGAGGTTAAACATCACTACCAACTTCTACTTGATGATCTCAACACCATTGAATCTGGTTTTGTCGAATTGCCTTGTTACAATAATCATCATTCCACTTCTTCTACTACTACTTCTGATCAACCCAATCCTGCTGCTGCTAATAAGAAAGGTAATAATAATCATCTTTTGAACTGTAACGGTGGCGGTGGCGGTGGTGATGGCGCCAACAACAACAAGTCTTGTTCCAAGTCAGATCAGGAGCGCAGAAAGGGGATTGCTTGGACTGAGGATGAGCACAGGTAGCTTAGCTTCTCATTCATTCATTTACTAGCTCTACTTGTATCACTCACATACATTATTTAATCTTTATATGTTCTATACTTAGATAATCTTAAGAGATTGGAACTTAGGTGTCACTGCCACAGTATTTAGATATAATGTCCTTTCTCTTATTCTCTTAGCTTTCTTGCCTAACATGCAGCACATTCATTGTAGTTTTAGCACCAATAAAACTCGACCTCATAAAACTTCATCTTTAGACGATGAGGATGATCCAGAGAGATAGATAACACGCCACTGATAAGTGAGATCGCTGGCCTTTTATTTATAAAAACCATATATGCTACATTATTCCCAGTGACTCAGTCAAGGTCATGGCTGACTATTATTATGTGTGTTCATTTTCCCTGCACCTCCCGAGTCTCCAGAATGATATGTCATTCTTTAATGAAGACAAACTCTCTAAGCATCCTTCCATCTCTTTAATGAAGAGAACATTACTAATCCCGACCACCCATTGTTGAACAGGGTCTACAATTTTTGCTCTCGAGCATTAACCTTCAATGTTGGCATTTCTGCTTTTGGACTACATCCTAGAATTCGAGTTTAGTAATCAAGAATTTCCATAACTTAACTTGCATTTTTTACTTTCACATGCAATTTTTCTTTCCGAGGAATATTGATATAATTGAGTGATTCAAGTAACATTTTTGCTTTCACAAGGTCTCGACTTACTGTGCTGCTGAACTTTACTACGATATTTATTTATAGCAATTATTGATCGTGGTTTTCTCTATTTTCTGAACTTTCAGACTATCTGCAATAATATTTGCTTGCAAGTTATACTCCATTTCATACTGATATTTTTTCTTTAAGCTAATGTGGCCCCTCATCTAACTCTTGTTATAAGTTTTATTTCTCTAATACATGCCAACACAAGATACGTTTTTTTGGTTGTCTCTATGAAGAACTTGAGAAATATGTGCTGCTGTTTTGTTAAGTCATTGTCGAGAATTTTTTATCTGCACAATCTTTAGAGTGAGGGATCAACTCATAAATTTTAACAATTGAGGGAATAGACTATTAATTCAGAGATACAGGGCTATTCATTTAGCCTCTGTATGCTTCAGCACTCGAGCTTTTGTATGTAATGTAAATGAGTTTTATTCAACATCCTTGAATTCTAGTTCTATTTTTAGTTTCTTATATGGTTTCGATCTATTTCTGAAGTACAAATTTAGGTAATGTGAAGTCTAGCTCTTCATGTTTTACTGTATACTTTTACTCGGGGATGGACTACTATTTCTGAGTGATAATTACGTATTTCTTGTGGGTTTAAAAAAACAAAAACAGATTGTTTCTTCTGGGGTTGGACAAATATGGAAAAGGCGATTGGAGAAGCATTTCTCGGAATTTTGTAGTTACGAGGACTCCTACCCAAGTGGCGAGCCATGCGCAGAAGTATTTCATTCGTTTGAATTCAATGAACAAAGATAGGAGACGTTCGAGCATCCATGACATAACAAGTGTGAACAATGGAGATGTTTCGGTGCCCCAAGGTCCGATCACGGGTCAAACAAATGGATCTGTTGGTGTTGGAGGCCAATCTGGGAAATCAAACAAACAGCCTCCTCAAGTTGCACCAGGAGTGGCCATGTATGGCCCACCAACTATTGGACAACCAATAGGGGGACCCCTTGTTTCTGCAGTGGGCACACCAGTGAATCTTCCACCACAACCACCACCACACTTGGCGTATCCGATGGTTCCTGGTGCCCCGATGAACATGAGTCCAATGACTTACCCACTGCCACATACGTCTGCCCACAGGTGATTCAGGTATTCATGCTACAAAAGATGAACGATAATTTCGTCTCATGTACTAAAAGAACTTCTCAGAAGTGCGTCATTTTTATTTTTGTTATGAAATTTAAATAAACCATAGCATAAACTGCATCCATCTGTATAGGCAATTGTGGTGCTCTAGCTGCATTTTAGGATCTGGGGAACGTTATGCTGTTATTATTATTATTATTATTATTATTATTATTATTATTATTATTATTATTGTTAGCTAGATGATGTTTTTTGGTGAACAAAAGGTTAGACAGGGAAGTCTAATTCTTCGGGTTGGGTCGCGCAAAGAGAAATCCTCCCCAGGGTGGTGTATCTAGTAGGATTCGAACCTTTGCCGCTTGTGGGGGTTACTACTAGCTAGATCATTCAACTTCTGTTGAGACATTTCTGTCTTCATGGTGGAATTGTAAAGTGGTGCTCTTATTCTCTACTTTTAACTTTAAATTAGCATTGTTTAGCAAATAAATTCATCAAGCATAATTGAAGTTTGATATTATAGATTGTAAAAGTTTATAATAATAGTTGGAATACCACCGAGAAATTTACTATGATAAATACTGCATTTCTTCTCAACTTTTGTAATGGCTAATGGTGGTTTAAAGCGCATGCTATTGCATAAGAATGTGAAACATGCATGAACACGAATTGTTTCCTGGTATTAATGCTGCCCTAACTTTTTAGAGTGATACTGATGGCATATGTGAAATTTCCCACAAAGAAAAGCAGAAAAAAATAAATGATTGAGTTATTATGTATGGGCTTTTAAGTAAATAGCGGTGATCCAATGGCAGCATATGGGCCACAATTGAGAGATCATCTCAATTACGGCTATCCTCAGTTGGTGAATTGGACCATTTGACTATAGCTTGAGTGATGGCTCGATTGTTCTTGGGCGCTATTCTCCTATCTAAAATCACTTCAGGTTGAAGTACTACATAACCATGACTTGTTACCATTACCAGAAGGTTTGTTGAACAAATGACATTTCTATCTTCGTCTGGAGTTGAGAGACATGAAAGGTTGGATGCATCTTGCAATTTGGTTGAAGGTTGAGTGTATAAGCCACAATGCCTAGCTTACCAATAAAGATGTCAGACGGGCTGTGACGGCCTACCAACTTGTGGCCTAGCCCGGGCCCAGCCCAAGAAATTTTGTGGCCCGGGCCAGAGCCTAGCCCGGTCCAAGCCTGGCCTAAGACTGCAAAGCCCGGTCTTTATGACCAGCCACTAGCCTAGCAGTAGGCTAGGCCAAGGGTTTGAATGCCCTTAGCCCCATGGAATAATATTTTTTATTATTATTAAATTACATTTCTGAGTGTTGGCAATGATCAGAATTTTGATCGTAGCCAACAGTCAAAATTACATTATTTTTTTATTATTTTTTTTTCAAATTCTTTCCTTTTATTTTATTGTCTATAAATAAGAGTGATCTTTTGCATTTCTAAATACAAAATCAACAACATCCAACAGATTCTCTTTCAAATCTCGATATTTTAATTTTACAATTGTGTTCGGAGATCAATCGACAATTGAAAATTAACACAATTGTAAAATTAGAACGTGATCAATCGACAATTTGGAAATTAAATTTGTAATCAATTGTTGTGGTACCATCGAAAGATCAATCGTCAATTGAAGTTTCCAACTTCAATTTGGTAATATCATTTTAATTTTTCAATTATTTTTTATTTAATATTTTGTGCTTTAAATTTTTTGCATAATATTTTGTGATTAATATTTTTTAGTTGTTAATTTAAATTTAGTGATTTTTATTTTCTTAGAAAACATGTCTAGTGGAAAAAAAGATTGTCATTCACTGAAGAACAACGTTTTTTGCAACATGAAACAATTAATTTTTTGGATTCACAAAAGAATGAAGAAGAAAACAAATTTTATGATGAACAAGTAGGGGAAGAAGAATCATCGACTAGAAGTAGTACACGTAAAAAAGGAAATAGGGCTAAAACTAGCAAATATTGACCTTATTTTAGACATTTAACCGAAAAACAAAAAAGTTGTTTGCCGAATATGTAATAAAGATTTTGCATTTAAAAAAATGGGGGTACCGGGACTATGGGAAGGCATTTGGAAGCCAAGCAACCGGAATGGGAAACTATACAACCTAATGAAGAGGAATCAAGTGTATATGGATTGAATCAAAGAAATATGGATGACTGATGGAACAAAATTCAAGAAAACCATAACATTTTTTTAACCAAGAATATTCTTGCCTAGGCTTGCAGGCTTGATTCTTATTGAAATTTATTCAACAACCAAAACAATCATCCAAAACTCCTATTAATACTACTAACAAGAAACTTACCAACTTAGGACTCCTAGTCCAACAATAATACCGACTCATAAAAGGAATTGACTGAAAAGGAAATAAACAATAAAGAGAAATAATAATCCATAAAATAATAATGCAACACACCATATATTCCTTCTGCTTGCGCCTTCGGTAAACCAGTAATGGCCTCGTCACTTCCTCTTCCGGCTCGCCTTCTCTTTCCCCTTCGCCAGCTTGCTCCACAACAACTCCATCTCTCCTAGAAACAACCTTGTCCTCAAGGCGGAAGTTAGGAAACTGCTGCTTCATATCCTCAACATCAATCCTTGTTGCATCGTCTGTTGACTGCCCCACCCACTTGACCAACACCTGCTGAATTTCTTCATTTTCGCGATGTTGCTTGCACCATTCCAATATGTTCTCAAGTTCAAAAAGACTAAACCCAGTCACCTCTAAACTCGATGGAAGCGTCGACTCGACCACATGATCGCCCACCACCCTTTTTAATTGAGATACATGGAAAATCGGGTGTATCTTACTCCTCTCTGGCAACGTTGGCTGGTAAGCCGTCTGTTCAGCCCTCGCCTCGACTGGAAATGGTCCATAAAACTTAGTGGATAATTTGTTATGAGCTCGATTTGCCATCGAAGTCTGCTAATGGGGTCAGACCTTTAGAAACACTCTATCCCCCACTTCAAATTCCATATCCCGACGACTCTTATTCACATAATTTGCCATGACCTGTTGAGCCCACACGAGATTAAATTTAAGTTGCCTAAGATTTTATCTCGTCCTGCCAGAATAGTCGCCACTGCCTTCACCTTACTTTCTCCTAGTAGGAATTTTCGTAAGTTAGGTGGAACTCTCCCGCACACCACCTCGGATGGTGTGATTTTCGCTGGTGTCTAAATGCCGCATTATACCAAAATTCTGCCCACTGCAGCCAACCTATCCACTTTCGTGGTTGCTCGGATGAAAAAAAGCATCTCAAATAAGTCTCCAAAATCCGGTTAATTACCTTTGTTTGTCCATCTGTTTCGGGGTGGTAAGCCAAACTAAATTTCAATTTTGTTCCTTGAAGTTTAAATTACTCCCTCCAAAAAGAGATAACAAATAACGGGTCTCGGTCACTTACTATGGAACAAGGAACTCCATGCAACATAACAATCTCTTTCACAAACGCCTCAGCCACAGTTCGAGTTGTGAATGGAAACTTAATGGCGACAGAATGACCATATTTTGACAAACAATCTACTACAACCATAATACACGAAAACCCTTGAGATTTCGGTGACCCTGTGATGAAGTTCATAGAACTATCCTCCCACACCACCTTGGGAATCGGTAACAGTTGTAATAATCCGGCCAGAGACGTGGATTCGTACTTCAATTCTAACAAACTAAACCACTTGCCACGTAGCCTTGTACCCGTTTAAACATCCCTTTGCAATAGACACTTCTCGTAATTCAACGATAAGTTCAAAATGCCCTCGCATGGCCCCCTTTTCGTGTGTCGTGAAACTCGTGCAACAATTTCGAAATCCAAATAGAGTCAACTGCTAACATAAGTCGGCCTCTGTAAAATAATCTTCCACTCGATAGCAAACTCGGGACGACTGTTTTCCTCTAGCCGAAGCGTGCTTATCACCTCCCGAAGACTAGGGTCTCTATACTGTTCCTCCTTGATACTTGTCAAATCGAGCCATACGAGACCACTGATGGCTGTCAAGCTCCCCCCTTCGTTACGCCGAGATAGATAATCCATGATAGAATTGGCACTCTCGGGTTTATACACGATCTCAAATCATAGCCAAATAATTTCGCCACCCAAATTTGTTGCGACATGGTCACTATCCGTTGAGATAATAAGTGCTTCAAACTGTTGTGGTCCATTTTTACCGTAAACCTCCACCCGATGAGATAAAGGCTTCAATGTTGCACCGCTAACACTAGACCCATCAATTCTCGTTCATAAGCCGATTTAGAGATGGTAAGGTCTGCTAAAGCTTTACTGAAGTACACAATGGGCCGGCTCTCCTACATAAGTACTGCTCCAATTCCCGAATCCGAGGCATCACACTCTACTACGAAGTGTTTTGTAAAATCTAGCATGGCCAACACTGGTGTCCCTATTAAAGCCTCTTTCAACCTTTCAAATGCCTGCTCTGCCCCGGCTGTCCACTCGAACTTAGTGGGTGCTTCTTTCTTCAGCAACTGAGTCAGTGGCCTTGCTATCATCCCGTAGTCCTTGACAAACCTACGATAATAGCCCATCAAGCTTAGGAATCCGCGTACCACGCGCATTGGCCGTGGCCATCTCCTCACAGCGCTGATTTTGGTAGGGTCCATGGCGACTCTATCGAACGATACAATATGGCCTAGGAACTCAACTTATGCACATGTGAATGCACACTTTTTGTAATTGGCCCAAAAGTGATTATCCCTCAAAATTGTTAAAACACACTCCAAGTGGGCTAAGTGATTTGTGGCAAATTTACTATATATAAGAATATCATTAAAAAAACTAAAACAAACTTACGTACATGTGGACGAAATAAGTCGTTCATTGTAGATTGGAATGTCGTCGATGCATTAGTCAATCCAAACGGCATAACAAAAAATTCGTAATGGCCACTATGAGTTATAAGAAACATTTTGGGTACATCGTAGGGCACGACTCAAATTTGATGATAGTCCGACCTTAGATCAATTTTCGAAAATATAGATGATCCCGACAATTCGTCAAGCATTTCCTGTATCACCAGAATCAGGTATTTATCCAGAACTATAACTTTGTTCAATTCCCGATAATCCACGCAGAAGCGCCAACTCCCATCTTTTTTCTTATCAACATAACCAGACTAGAAAAAGAGCGCTAGCTTGGTTGGATTATTCCCGCGAGTAGCATATCCACCACTAACCGCTGTATCTCGTCTTTTTGCATGTGACCATACCTATAAGGTCGAACAGACACCAGTCTAGCCCCATCTCGTAACTCAATTCAATGATTCATGAGTTGACTCGGTGGTAACTTAGTTGGTTCCCCAAACACATCCGAAAATTGTCCTAACATGGTATCTACTCAGGCTGCCACTTCGCTTTCTAATTTTGCGGACTGCCTCGAACTAGAATTCGAATCCTCTCCTTGCATCACAATTGCCCAAAAATCTAAATCTATTATCTTTAAAAGTGAACGGATGCTGATGTGTGTATGGAAAAGCGTCGGGTCCCCCTCCAATTGCACTGGTCCCGTTCCATTTTTGAATGACATTGTCCCAATTAATGCGTACATTGCCCAAAGTAGCTAGCCATGTGATTCCGAGTTTGACATCTGCCCCTTCTGATGGAAATACATAACAGTTGACCCTAACTCCATATGGAGCGAACTTTATCGTGACATCCTGACAAATTCCATTCGATTCCAGCTTACTTCCGTCTCCCAGTTGAACATCGAACTTCCCCGTCTTTTTGGGCTACCATTTCAGTTTGGTCACCAAAATATTTGACAACTGTCCATCAACACTATGACGCGGTGTCCGTTCACAACTCCTCTCAACCTCATTGTACGTGGGCCCAACAAACTCGCTAACGATTATAAGGGTAAGACTGGATTTTCTGGATAATCCTCCTCGGTTGCACTCGACGGTTCCTCATGCTCCTCCAATAGCCCTTCCTCTATTAATTCCAAGTACGGAGGGTCCCCATCTTCCACTAATAATGCTCGTAATTTCTTCTGGGTGCACTCATGCAAATGGGTATAGGGTTGCTTGCACTTAAAGCATAACCTTTAGCTCGTAAATCTGCAAACTTCTGTTGCGACAGTCATCAAAATGGAGTTTGTTCTCGCGAGTTGACCAAGGTTGGTGTTAAACGTGTCTCAATCGGGTGGGCATGAACTTTCTCCCGCGGTCAGAGTTAACGGGGGTCGGCTGAATGACGAGGTACTATTTCGTGTCAATGGGTTCCGATAGAGGAGTGGAACGAATTTGTCCGCACGTCCTTCATATAGGAGTTACTCTTCCATGTCATTAGCTAAATCCATTGCAATCTCCCAATTAGCGGGTCTAAACAACCGTAGTTTCGTACAAATTTTGTCACGTAGCCCATGCATGATTGTACCATATAGTGTTCATCCGACAGTCTCGGAACCTAATTTGCTATTTGACAAAATAGCATTACATACTCTTTCAGGGATCCTTTCTATAGAACTGCAGACAACCTCTTGTAAAGATTGGTATGCCCCCACAAGGGATGCCGGTGCAACGGAAGAAATAAAGTATGTAAAAACACATATATAATGGCATCCCTAGCTAGGGGGTCGAAGTAATGCACAACAAAAACTAAAATACGAGTAAAGGGGTTTTAAACCGATTACAAGATTTGAGGTTTTATTAAAGTGAGGGTGTATAACCACAACACAAGGAAAACCACATCAAAAATTTTGGCTCTCATTTTCATACCTCACCTCAACATGGAAGGATTCGATTCAAACCACCAAAAGCTCCTAAAGAAAGAAGCCTCTACAAGGACACACCTCAAGCAAGTTTATACCTTAAGCAAAAGATTGGCTAGATATATGCTTTAAGGAAATGGAGTCTATGTAGTGAAAGGTGGAAGACAAGAAGAGCTACTAGAAGAAATATCTATGGAAGATAATCTTCTATAACTAATTTTCAAGAAGAAGTTCTATAGAAGAAAGTCTTCAAGAAGCACAAGAGAAGCTAGAAGAAAACTCTAGAGAGGAAGTACTAAGCTCAAAGCTTTCTTTCCTGTAAGTTTTCATTAAGAATGAAAGAGGAGCAAGAGACCCTCTTATAATGGCCTCAAATTTCGGCCATATAGGGTTAGAGAGAGGAGAAGACTTGCTTCTACTCATTTTGGCAACTCCCATCTACCACCCCATGTGTAAGAAAAGTAGTTTCCATTTTCTTCTTCTTTCCAAAAACATCACTGTCAACTTTGACTAGCTTTGAATTTGAATTTTGTGACTTCATTTAATTAAGTCCAACTTAACTAAAATGTCTTCCAAGTCTTCCAAGACTTGTTAATTAAATAATCCTCATGATTAATTAATAGTACAATTAGTAGCTTAAATAAATTCCCGGATAATAATAATTTCCGTTAATGATTAATCTCCAAGATTAATTAATAGAACTATTATTTTTCCAAGCCTACTAATTAAAATGTCTTCCACTTAATGAATTAATCTCATTAATCAATTTCACTTTAATCCTAAATCGGATTAATATTCACATAGGATTTGAACTTTCTTGAGTAAGTGTGTAACCCCGTTGTAGGTTTGTTCATGTACTAGTAGTAGGAACACTACCACATTGTGCCTTTGCAATTTTCATTGCTAGATTTAATTACTCCAAGTATTTTAATCCGACCAAGAATTAATTACTGATTAATTCGTGGCTCCTACAAATCAAGGTTAGTACTAGTCACGCGCCAAGAAGACCTAGCCATGAATGATTATTAGGTGACCTTTCCGCATTACAATTTTTGCATAAGTAAAATCCTTCTATCAAATATCCCGATCGAATCTAGGACTTAGATGTCAGTTGAAATCCCAGTAACTTGATTCTATGAAAATCGATCTAAGTGATATTGACCAATTTATCAATCAAGCGACGAAACACTGCGCCTCCTGATTGATATGACTCCGGCCGGAGGTTCCCATGGTCAATACATTGTGAAGTACATAGGATATGTGCCGATGCTAATGATCAATGATGGATTCTCTCTTGGCACTCACGCGCCTCTGTACATAACCAGATTGGATCCAATATGCCCCACTTTATGACTCACTTGGAATCGCATGACAAATCTAAGTACAGTGGGTGATGCACGAGACGACCAATGGTGCCTCAAGTCATGAGCACCAATCTTACACCTACGTAATCGTGGAGATTCCAAATTCAATATTGACTCCAATATGGAATCTCGGCGGGGTTGTTCAGTTTACTCGATCCCAACGAGAACCCACGTACATACATTGATGTACACCGTATCGGTATCCATGGAATAGGATACACTCTCCAAGAGTGTGCATTGTACGTGCAAGTCTTTATGGGTCATTGATATCCCTATCTCAATGATTCTATGACTTGGAACATCTTTAAGACCACAACCTTAGAGACGTATTCCAAGATTAGCATCCCCGATACCAAACACATCTCATAGCTTAAGAGTGATCTTGGGGACTTTATCTAATTGTATAGAATGATAAGATAAAGAAGAATATGCCTTTAATTAAATAACTTGACAATATACAATATAAGACTGTTTAAAGAGTCGGCTACTATGCCCTACAAATGGCGCGCTGGTCACCTAACTTTTTCACCTCTCATACGGGCTTCCCTTGTAACGTTCATCGAACCTAACCATCAAATCTGTTGAGAATTCGTTCTAAGATACACTCGATTTGCGGTGGGCCATCTACCTAAACCAATGCAGCGCCGCACCCTCCATAGCTACCATAGACATCTATACTTTCTGATTTTGGGGTGTTCAGTGGATTGCAAATTGTTGAGCAGCCCTGGTGAGCCTTCCTAATGGGTCAGACCCATCAAAAGTCGGTAGGAGGACGGACATAGTGCAGCGACAGGACGATGTACCGCCTCTGGAAGACCGCTGTCCACAGTTTGTGGTGCATGGAAGCTTGCCGGTGATTCAGCAGAGCTGCCGGTTTCAGGACCGCGAGTGCGGCAAGTACTTCCGCTAACTGATTCCACATGAGCTCGACATCCTCCGTCAAAACGCTCAAGGGATCCTCAACCTTGTCCAAGCGATCAGAAGAGGATCTCGTGTTCATCATGATCGGTCAACATCCGATAGGTCGGACCAAATTGATGGAATAAAATTCAAGAAAACCGTAACACGCAAGAAGATGCTTACCCAAGCTTCCAAACTCGATTCTTATTGAAAATTATTCAGCAACCAAAACAATCATCCAACACACCTATTAGTACTACTAACAAGAAACTTACCAACTTAGGGTTACTAGTCCAACAATAATACTGACTCATACAAGAAATTAACTGAAAAGGAAATAAACAACAAAGCGAAATAATAATTTGTAAAATAATAATGCAATGCGCCATCTATTCCTTTTGCTTGCGCCTTTGGCAAACCATTAATGGCCTCGTCCCTTCCTCTTCCAGCTCGCCTTCTCTTTCCCCTTCGCCGGCTTGCTACACAACAATGTCATTGCATAACTTTAAACATAATGAAGAAATAATGAGAAAAGGTTTAGCCCGATTAGTTATTAAAGCCGAATTACCTTTTACATTTTGCAGAAACATGTTTTATGAAAGTTTTATGAAAATTTTATGAAAATGTGTTGTCAACAATAATTTAAACAGGTTTCATGTAATACATGCTATAAAAATGGTTTTAATCAATATGAAGATGATATAAATGCTGGAAATAAAATTTTCAATATTAACTTCTAGAAATTCTTTAACATCGCATATGTGGCGAGGTAGGGTTTGCCTTCACCATGCTTGTACTTAGGGATGACTAACGAGCCGAACCAGCTCAAAAAAGCTCAACTCGAGCTCGAGCCCAAATATGCCTGTTCAAAGGCTCACGAGTCGGAATAAAAAATAATATAATATTTTCTTTATTTTTTAATCTATACATACAAATAATATAATATCTTATAATATTATATATAAATATTTAATATATTATTATTTATACATATATATATTAATACAAATATATATATATATATATTAATTAAAAAATTAATTTTTTTTTTCTGAGCCACCAGATTCAAGTTCGAGCTCATTTTTCTCAAGCTCGAGCTCAAAATTCTTTGCTCGAGCTCGAGCCCAGAAATTTGGCCAGGCTTGGCTCAAGCTCGGCTCGTGGTCACCCCTATTTGTACTACCGCACATTGGATAGATGAATATTATTTAGAAAAAAGAATAATCGACTTTCAATGACTTGATCATCCACACACGGGTTACCCCATTTCAAATGCTATAAATTTATGTTGTGAATATTGGAATATAACAAATAAAATTATGTCAATTTATTTTGGTAATGTTGTTGGTGTTATGCCCCCAGATGACATAGAGGATAGAGTGTATGAGACATATCATTTGTAATTGACCATTTATTTATTAATAAAAGGCCTTTATGTTGTTTTACTTATTGGCATTTGTAAGTAAATAAACAACATTAAGTCTAAGAGATCACGACGGAACTTCTACTTTCTATGGTTAGGGAAATTGGCACTAGAAGTGTTTGGTACTTGATCTCTGAACTCGTTCACAAGTCAAGGAGAGTTTCCATTGGGCATTGAAACTAGATAAGACTTGTATGAATAAGCTTTGACATGGAAGTGTTAGTCGAACACTATGTGTTATTAGGAGTTTGTATGAATAATCGTTTACTCCACGAAAGAGAGTTTATCTTTATTTTGTTTGTTTTGTTTTTGTTTACCTTTGACTGCGTTGATGTCTATCATTGCTAGATGATGATCAATGTTTAAGTTTGGGGGAGTTGATAGAGTCGAGAATTACGTGTTTAATAGTCCTTTAGTTGTATGATTTTCATAGAATTAAGTATAATTTAATACCACATATGCGTGTAATGTGTTTATTTTGAGTATCCATGTATAAATCATAGCATTGGAGACTAAAAGGAAGAAAGACACAGTAAGATGAAATTTCAGAGCAGAAAGTCGAAGAGCTAACGTTCAAATGTGGAACATCAGGACGTTCGAACGTGAAGAGGTGTTACGCCCGAACGTTGAAAGAAGTTATGAACGAACGCTAGGAAGCCTAACGTTCGAACGTGTGTGTCGGCAGAATAATTTTGGAAATTTCCAAACTCTACACTTACACGGACTTTTCTCAAACCACGCCTATAAATACAAAGTGATGCAATAGGGTTAAGAGAGCGTTTTTTTTAGGTTCTTCTCCAGCAATATTCCGTCTTCACATAGAGAGATAGAGAGAGTTAGACTAGGGTTTGATCCTTTGTAATTCTCCATAGAAGTAGAGGAAGCTTGAAGGAAGAAGAAGATTTTCTACACAGTCATAGAGAGTTTTTATTATTTGTTTATTACTTTCATGAATTCTGTAGTTTTTTTTCATATCATTATGAGTAGCTAAATTTGTAGACTAAGGCCATGCTTAAGCCGAATTATGATTTTTGAGTTATAAATGTATTTCTCGTATGATTGATTTATATTGCTTTGTTTTATAATCTTATTCTCAATGCTTAGTGTGTTTGGCCAACATATATAAGATCTAATGCTTAATTTATCTGTTCGGGAGAAAGTAAATTAAGGTACAAGAGAGATTTATTACATCTTCTACGTTAATTGATGCTAGGGATAGCTACATACTCCGGATGTTGTTAGCTGAATTTATTTGGAGGGATAAATTTGAATAAATTTGGGGAAAATTCAAGTGTCTAGCGCATGCAGTAAAGATTGCCACAACCAATCTAGTATAGGTTATCATAAGCGAGGGATCCGCGTGATAATAATAGTAAGGAATTTTTCACCTTAGCAATATTTATCTAAAATACGAGAATACTGATATAACGAGAATTGATTAATTTGTATCGACGCATGTGTCTTAGTTGTTTTTATTCATTGATTTTCACACACCTTTAATTATTGTTTTTAATAGTTTATGATTTATTTCTCTTTAAGTTTACAATTGCTTGAGTTAATTTACTGTTTTCGCTATAACACAAATCTTTGTGGGTTCGACATCTCGAACTTAATTGTCCACTCTATTACTATACACGATCAGTCCTCTCGCTGTTGAATATACAATGGGTTTTCGTGCATCACTTGTGTCATAGACACATCAGTGGGACTTATGAGTTTGAACACGACTCACATAGTTTCTATCACGTGGATTTCACTCTATGACAATCAATGACAAAACAGATTAGTTGTGGTAGGTGCGAGTGAACCTTCGACCTGAGGGATCACAATTGAAGATGCACTTGTGATATCAAGTCCGTCATTAGAGTAGATGGGCCAATTCACCTGTATAAGGGGTCGACCTTGAAGTGCAATCTGATAGGCAAGTGGTAGTCTTAACAGATTACCAAGAAGAAATTTACTCTCTCACATGTGAATGAACATATATACTATGCCATCATGAATGAGTGAGGTCAAAAGTCTATAGCCAAAGCAATGGAGCTGCTTATGTTAGACATGAGAGTAAGCTCAGTGACCTCGACTCATTATGACTTAAGCATATGGTCAAGTCCTGTGAGTTTGACGAAACCATGAGTCTCACTTAACTGGGATATTAGAATAAAATATTTATTCTCATACGATATTCACAACGGAAACAATTTGGAATGATCATATTCATTCGTTCTCGATTTGGTTACGATGTGGGCCACGTGACTGGCTAGGTGTTACCCACATCCTTTAGTTTCCTCCCATTGTCATTTGTGACAAACCTAAAGAGTCGCGCTTAAAGGAATTGCAAAGGGAAACATATTTTAATCTTAAGGGGCATTTTCGGTATTTGATATCGCTGATTTATTGGATATATAAAAAAGAGAGAAAATAATTAATTAGTCATTAGATGAGCTAATTAATTAAATGATGATATTAATGAGTTAATTATTTTTTTAGAGAAATAAATTAACAAATTAAAGTATAGAAGTATTTAATTAATTAATTAATTATTAAATAAATAATAATAATTAAAATAGAACACTGCATTGGTTTGTGGGTTTTGATTTTCTCTTGTGCGATATAAATATATCACTTAAGTGAAAAATCAGAACCTAGTCTCTCATTATTATCTTAGCCTCCAAGCAAACACTTTCCTTAATCTAGGGGACTTTATCTATTTGCATAGAATGATAAGATAAAGAAGAATATGCCTTTTATTAAATAACTTGACAAGATACATGACACGCTAAAAGCTAACGTGCTATGATAGCAAGTGCACTAGTCGTGTGTAGTAATAAGTGTGGACGAAAAGTCCGGGTTGTCGAACCACGGAGACTTGAATTCTAGTTTATGATTTTATACAAAAAACAACTGCAATAAAAGTAAAATGAGTGTAAAACGCGTAAGATAAGAACAAGGTTATGCAAATGAATTAAAACCAATTATAAAGGGAGACTAAGGCACATGCTAGGTCCAAATTGATCAAATATACTTATAAAGGCTCTTGTTGTAGAATTACTCTTATATGTTATAGTGAAAACTCCTAAGGTAGAGAATAACCGATGTCTCGCGTATAAACTCCTATACTTAGATCGTGATTTCCCAAATATCCCTATCCGGAAATCTAACCACTAAACATGCATTAATGTACTAGAGTTCACTCGATTTGAATCGAACGACTTCACCCGGGAATCTTTACCTATGTTTAGGGCAATTCCTCATTAGTTACGGGTCATGATGTGAATTTCTTACACCCTAAGTCAATTTTCTCCCGAAATATTAACCTAGGCAGAAGATTCTAACATATAGTGAAGATAGGCAAAAACACAAATTCACATCACATAACAATAGAAGAACAACCTCAACAATCATCTATTATAAGCATAAATCACAATTTGGCCTTACATGACCCTAGTCTTATGAATTTAGTTCATAATGGATAATATGAAAAACATAAATGAATTAATACACATGTTCATAGACATAATTGAAATGAAAAGCTATAAAAACTCCCTCAAAAGTGAATAATGATGGAACTTCAATTGAATCTTCCTTCTCCAATGATGATGATGAATCAAGAATCCTTCTCTCTCCCCTCTTTTCTTCTCTATGGATCGGTCACTTCCTCCCCCTCTTCTCCAAGAATTTGAAATTGATAGTGAATGATGAAGAGTATGGGTTCCCCCTCCTTTTATAGCCAAAATTCCACTAAAGTATGCATTAAGAATTCCCATTAAAGTTCCCCAATGAGAATTCCACCTAAGGTGATGCTTAAAGTTTGGCTTTTAAGATTCCAACCAGCTAAAAAATGCTGAACTTTCGGCCCTTAAGAATTCCACCAAGCATAACCATGTGAAAACTTCAACAAAACACATGCATGCTGCCATTTTCTTGCTTTCCAGCGCAGTCTTAGTATTTTCCTCATACACTTCTCCAAAGATCTCCAAATGGGATGATTCAAGTCCCCATGTTCAGATACAACATAGATCTACAACTTTCCAGAAGGACATTTTGTCCAATTCGGTCGCTAAGTATATCTAAATTATGTTTCAACATGGAGGTTGTTTCTGATTTGGCGCCCATAAAGTAAATCTACCAAGAAACACACTTATGATAACCCCTCAACACATGTGCTGAATTATGGCCAAAAGTGATTCTTACCCATCATATAATGCTGGAATTTAGACTGAAAAGGAGTAACATTCGGACTATCCATGCCTAGGCATGACTAGGAGGGCGCTGGGGCGTATCCTGGCACATGTACTTCTCTGTTCGGCGCAGCAATCGTATTTCCTTCACAATTATCTCTATAGACCTCCGATTTGGATGTTTCAAGTTCCCATTTGAAGCTAAGACATACATCTAAAACTTTGTAGAAGGAAACTTTGTCTAAGTCGGTCTCTAAATATACGGAATTATCGCTCGAATGTGGTACGAGATGCATAAACCGCCTAGGTGTTGAAAAACATGCTTGAACTTGTTTTGTACATCGTTTTTCTTCCCTTTTCTTCATGTATTCTCATTTATTACCTGTATTCACTTAACACACCTATTAAATGCAAATGTGACATGATTTAAGCAATAAGTGAATCCAAATCATAAGAATTACGGTCTTAAAAACACGTAAAAACACCTCTTATCAACACCCCCAAACTTATCAATTGCTCGACCTCGAGCAATAAGAGCTATAAGGCAAGACCAACATCATTCAATGGGAGAAAACAAAACAACTAACTAACTCTCTTTCGTGGAGTAAACGATTGCACTTAGCGGGTGCAACAAGCCTTTAAACCTTTGAGTTACCTCAAAGAACGAGTTATAGTCTCGTGAGGGTTTGCATAAGATATACCCACAAAATCTAGCAAATTTTCAATCCCAACCGAATCAACACATCTCAATATGATCAACAAGAATGAATGGCATGAAATCAACCTTTTAAAGTTCACAAATATATATATATACATATCAACTACTTTTGCTCATGTGACACCAATACTTGAAACGACTCCCTAGGGTATAGTGAAAAATAAATCTAGGGTATTATAGTCGAGAGGCATCCTTACCAAATTTTGGACATTAATCCCATATCTATCAACTTTTGATCAAACACAAGGCACAAGAATTATAGAAAATCTCATAGCCATTTAAATTTCATTATCTCAAATATTCAACATTCAATTCATATGGAATTTCCATTAAACTTCATTAAGGCTAGATCATGTGCAATGTTTTATTCCATTAGGCTTTCTATGATACCTATGTAAAAAGTTTTAGACCAATGACTCCTAAACTAGATAGTTTTGGGGCATTAAGTGTAGAGACACTCCTAAGGATTTAATCACTCAAGTATCAAAGGCCACGAAATAAAACTAGATCTTTTAAACAATTCACTTCTTTTGGCTTGAGCATAGCTCAAATTAGCATAATAGTACAGTATATAGGCATGAAACTTTTCACCTCCGGTACGTATTAGTCTGACCACTTTTGGTCATACCAAAATTCAACCTTTTCAATTCATTGTTAGCATATAAAATTACTACTCAACTTATAACCTTATGAGAAATCTAAGTTAATATTTCTGGAAATAATTCCTTAAGTGTCTTAAGATGGTTATCCTCTCAACTCCTCTACCTTCGATTTAAGTGCATTGTGAATCATCTAAAGAATCAATTCTAGTCTAAGGTCTCCATGAGCAATTTCAAAGATATATATATTCCATTAAATTCAGATTATTTCAAGAATTCATGCCATTTTTCCAAGTCAATCAATTTCAATGCATCAATTGGAAGGACTAAAAATTTTTCATGCTTGATTTTCTCAACAAAGAAGCATATAAACATGATATCAAACAAACTTTCCCCAAATTCAAGTTAAAAATTAGGATTGCATTTTCAATATTCAAAATAGATACTCTTCTACCCTCAAACTTAAATCCAACATTGTCCCCAATGTTGTTACAACATGCATACACAAAGGTAAAAGAACATTTCCAACCAAGGATATTGAAGAACATCCTTAAGCTTCCAATGCATCCTTACAAAGTTTCTCCTCTTATCGAGTAAAATAAGAATCTCTAAAGGCGGGGTCCAAATGTGCATCATATCTAACACTTCAACTTTTTAAACCATCAAGCATAAGAAAAACATACATGCCAAAAGTGCATGCTTGAACACAATAAAAAGAAACAAACTAAACAAAACAAAAACGAAAGCAAAAAGAAAAGAAAACTTACAAACTTGGGTTGCCTCCCAAGAAGCGCTAGTTTAGAGTCGGTAGCTCGACTTGAGATAAAGAGTCGCTAAAGATCTTGGAGGGGAATGGTCACTTTATCCCTCGACCTGTCAATCCCAATGTAATGCTTTAACCTTTGGGCGTTTGTCATGAAGGTTCGTCCATTATCCGTTATAAGTTCAATGGCAGAAGCATACACACGAGATACAACAAATGGTCCCGACCATTTTGACTTGAGCTTCCCGGGAAAAAGTCGAAGGCGAGAATTGTATAGTAAAACCTTGTCTCCTTCATGAAATTCTCGGGGAATAATACGCTTATCATGCCATGTTTTAGTTCGCTCCTTGAAAAGCTTGGCGTTCTCATACGCTTGATGGCGCCATTCCTCAAGTTCGTGTAATTGGAGTAATCGCTTGGTACCTACGAGTTGAGAATCAAAATTTAGAAATTTAATAGCCCAAAAAGCGCGATGTTCGAGCTCAACCGGTAAGTGACATGCTTTTCCAAAGACAAGGCGATATGGGGACATGCCAATCGGAGTTTTAAACGCGGTTCTATATGCCCACAAGGCGTCATCTAGTTTAAGGGACCAATCTTTTCTAGATGCGTTAACCGTTTTTTCAAGAATGCGTTTAATCTCCCGATTCGACACCTCCACTTGACCACTCGTTTGAGGATGATATGGGGTTGAGATTTTATGCCGTACCCCGTACTTGTTCAGTAAGTGCTCGAATTGTTTGTTACAAAAATGGGTGCCCCCGTCACTAACGATTGCTCTAGGAGTTCCAAAACGAGTGAAAATCCTTTTTTATAAAAATCGAGTAACCACCCGAGCATCATTAGTTGGTAAAGCCTCAGCTTCGACCCATTTGGAGACATAGTCGACCGCAACAAGAATATACTTATTGGAACAAGAACTAGGGAAGGGTCCCATAAAATCAATACCCCATACATCAAATAGTTCACATTCAAGCATGTTATTCAATGGCATTTCGTGTCTTTTAGAGATGTTACCTGTTCGTTGACACCTATCACAAGATTGAACATACAAGAATGCATCTTTAGAAAGAGTAGGCCAAAAGAAACCTGATTGAAGCACTTTAGGCACTGTTTTAGAGGGTCCAAAGTGACCACCTACCGACATATCATGACAATGGGCGAGAATTGATGCTATTTCCTCCTCGGGGATACATTGTCGAATGAGGCCATCTGCACAAATCTTAAATAAATATGGTTCGTCCCACAAATATCGCTTCACATCAAATAAGAATTTCTTCTTTTGATGATAAGTGATATCCGGAGGAAGAACTCCCGTGACAAGATAATTTGCATAATTGGCATACCAAGGAGCACCATTATGAAGTATAGCATACAATTGCTCATCGGGAAACTCCTCACAAATAGGTTTATCAAACACGCACTCAGGCTTAGGAATCTCTATCCTAGACAAGTGGTCGGCAACAACATTTTCTACTCCTTTCTTATCCTTAATTTCTATGTCAAATTCTTGAAGAAGTAAAATCCACCTAATGAGTCTAGGTTTGGCATCCTTTTTGGCAAGCAAGTATTTTAATGCGGAGTGATCAGTGTACACAATTACTTTATTCAAAATGAGATAAGCATGGAACTTGTCAAATGCAAATACTATGGCTAGTAATTCTTTTTCCGTGGTTGCGTAATTCATTTGTGCATCATTTAAAGTCTTACTAGCATAGTAGATGGTTTGAAATACCTTATCCTTCCTTTGGCCAAGGACCGCACCCACCGCGGTGTCACTAGCATCACACATCAATTCGAAAGGCAAACTCCAATCGGGAGGTGCCATGATGGGAGCGGATATCAATAGCTCCTTAAGAGTCATGAAGGCCTGTAAACAAAGGGAATCAAAATTGAATGGTGCATCTTTGACAAGCAAGTTAGATAACGGCTTTGCAATTTTGGAAATTTTTTTGATAAATCGCCTATAGAAGCCGGCATGACCAAGAAAGCTCCTCACGGCTTTCACCGATGTAGGTGGAGGAAGCTTTTCTATTACCTCAATCTTGGCTTGGTCCACTTCAATCTCTTTTTGGGAGATTTTGTGACCTAGCACAATCCCTTCCCGGACCATAAAATGACATTTTTCCCAATTCAAAACAAGATTTGTTTCCTCACAGCGTTTTAGAACATGGTCCAAATGATCAAGACATGTGTTAAATGAGGTTCCAAAAATAGAAAAATCATCCATAAAAATCTCAAGGAATTCTTCAACCATGTCATGAAAGATCGCCATCATACATCGTTGAAATGTGGCCGGGGCATTGCATAATCCAAACGGCATCCGCCTATAAGCAAACGTGCCATAGGGACAAGTGAAAGTTGTTTTCTCTTGGTCCTCGGGGGCTATGGCAATTTGGTTATAGCCGGAATACCCATCTAGAAAACAATAAAAATCATGTCGGCTAACCTTTCAAGCATTTGGTCAATGAATGGGAGGGGGAAATGGTCCTTACGAGTGGCATCATTTAACTTGCGATAATCTATACACACACGCCACCCGGTAAGCATTCGAGTAGGGATTAATTCATTGTTCGCATTTTCTATCACAGTTATTCCGCCCTTCTTGGGTACTACTTGAGTCGGGCTTACCCATGCACTATCAGAGATAGGATAGATTATACCTGCATCGAGTAGTTTTATAACCTCTTTCTTTACCACCTCTTGTATTTGTGGATTTGACCGTCTTTGTGGTTGGCGTGTAGGTTTTGCGGACTCCTCCATGAGTATTTTGTGCATGCACACCGCTGGACTTATGCCTTTTATATCCGCAATTTTCCACCCGAAGGCCTTTTTGTTGGCCTTCAATACTCTCATGAGTCGCTCCTCCTGTTCTCCTGTCAAAGGAGATGAGACAATTAAAGGTAGAGTCTCATTATCATTTAAAAATACATATTTTAAATGTAATGGTAATGGTTTAAGCTCAAGGATAGGGGCCTCTTCGATAGAAGGGCGAGGAGGAGCCAAGAGTGGTCTTTCTAATTTTTTAGCTCCAATGACGTGGTAAAGAGGTGGCTTCTCTACGCTAAACATGGTTTCCAATTGTTCTTCACTCGCTGAATCGACATCCATAGATTTGGAAAGACATGTCTCCAATGGGTCGTCTACCATTTGTGCCTGAAAAGTCTCATCAATCAACATATCAAATACATCGATGCGTAAACATGAGTCAGGATCACATAGGTGTTTAAGCACTTTAAAAACATCAAAGGTGACCTTTTCATCTCCCACATTTAAGGTTAGCTTACCATTGGCAATATCGATTACCGCCTTACCAGTGGCTAGGAATGGTCTTCCTAGGATCAGGGGTACCTCAACATCTTCCTCCATATCAAGAACCACAAAGTCAACCGGGAAGTAGAATTTGTCGACTTGAACGATTACATCTTCGATTATTCCCCGTGGTCTCTTGATTGATCTATCGGCAAGTTGGAGGCTCATTGAAGTCGGCTTTGGGTTACCAAGGTCCAATTTTTTGAAAAGAGAGTACGGGAGGAGGTTGATGCTAGCTCCCGAGTCGCATAAAACTTTTTCGAAGGATAATGGCCCAATCGTGCAAGGAATAGTGAGACTCCCAGGGTCTTCAAGTTTCATTGGTAATTTATTAAGCAATACGGCAGAGCATTCCTCAGTTAGGCACACCGTTTCGTTTTCCTCCCACTTTTGTTTGTTGGATAAAATATCCTTGAAAATTTTCACGTAATTTGGCATTTGTAAAATTGCGTCTATGAAAGGAATATTAATTCTAACCTCACGAAGAATTGCTAAGATTCAAAGGAAACTTGGATCCATCTCCTTTTTTTTCTTTCTATGTGCATTAGGAAATGGCAGACGGACCTCGATGGGAGGATGCGTTGGAGTTGAAGAGCCCGCTGTGGAGGGTTCAGGAGGTGGCGCCTGGGCGCGACAATCGGCGCCAGGGCGCTGGGTCTCGGGCGCCTGAGCGTGATCATCGGGACGCTCGGGCGCGCAATTGCGAAGCATTCGTTCACTGTGGGTTGATTCCGGCGCCTGGGCGTTCTCATCGGGGCGCTCGGGCGCGGAAATGCGAACAGCATCATTGACTACCTGTTTGCCACTTCTTAAGGTGATGGCGTGGCATTGCTCCTTCGGGTTTTTTTTCTGTGTCACTTGGTAAAGTTCCCGGGGCTCTCTCGCTGATCGCCTTTGTCATTTGACCCATTTGTGTCTTTAAATCCTTCATGTCCATCATTATATCCTTCATCATAGTACGGAGTTCGTTGATTGCTGAATCCGATTTCTTTATTTGTTCATCGAGACGCTCTTCGGTTGTAAGAGGTCTTATTTGCCTTTGTATATGAGGATTACCTTGCCTTTGAGCTTGGTTATTGTTGAATGGGGGCCTTAGTGCTTGATAGACGCCGGGATGGGCATTTTGTGCCGGATTGGGCCTCCTTGGAAAATTTTCGGGCACATGGAAGTTCAATTGAGGTCGATTGGCATTTCCAACATAGTTTACATTGCCAACCATTGTTTCCAAAGCAACTTCTTCGCCCAACTCTTGAACACAAGTAATCTTTTTAGTGGGTGTGATTTCTTCATCATCGGGATAGAGTTCATCTTCCCGGGCTAATTGCTCAATCTTGTCCCACACACTTTGGCAATCGAGCCCAAGGAGATCACCACCGGCGCCGGCATTGAGCCTATTTCGGATGCGCGAACGGACTCCATCATGGAATCGTAATACTTGCTCGCTCAATCTTAGGTTGTGATCCGGACATTTTCGGAGCATGTTTTTATATCTAGCCCATGCCTCGGCTAAGGATTCATGATTCCCCTGCTTAAACTCCTTAATGTTGCTCCTTAGCTCATTGATTTTGGAGGGTGGAAAGAATTTGCTCAAAAAGGCATCGACCAATTGTCCCCATGTTGTGATGGATTGGGGTGGTAGAGATTTGTACCACATGGTCGCCCTTTCCTTTAATGAGAAGTGGAAGACTCTTAGACGAATTGCATCGAGATCCCGTGGATGAAATTGGGT
Organism: Buddleja alternifolia; assembly: GCA_019426215.1. Classification (NCBI taxonomy): domain Eukaryota; kingdom Viridiplantae; phylum Streptophyta; class Magnoliopsida; order Lamiales; family Scrophulariaceae; genus Buddleja; species Buddleja alternifolia. The sequence goes on from CM033406.1 coordinate 1,606,113, forward strand.
AGTCATGAGAGTATCGTCTAAAGTCTCCAAATGCTCATGAGGTGATTCATGGGGCTCTCCATAGAAGGGTTCGCTTTGCACCATGCTAAAGATGTGTGACGGAATGTGATAATTTGGTGCAAAGAAATTTGGAAAGACTACGGGCCCCGGTATGGTGTGGACCCTTGGAGGTAGACTTTCCCGGACCGATGGAAGTCTTTGAGGAGGTTCCGGTTGCATAGCTTGGAAAAGATTTTGCAGCCATTCCCTGTTTTCCGGAAGATTTATGTCGGGAAAATTTCCATTTGGATTTAGATTGTCGGCCATTTCTCGAGCTTGTCTACTAGATCGAAGAACACACTCTATCTCCGGCTCAAAATTGTATAGGGGCTCGTTAGAAGAGCGAGTCATGCACCACAAATTACACCTAACAAATAAACACAAGAAAAAAAAATTAGAATAATAAAATAAAAGAAAGGTTACAAATAAACGAAAAACTAAGAATTATGAAAATTTAAATGAAAAATCAAAAACTAAAATGAACAAGTCCCCGGCAACGGCACCAAAAACTTGACACGCTAAAAGCTAATGTGCTATGATAGCAAGTGCACTAGTCGTGTGTAGTAATAAGTGTGGACGAAAAGTCCGGGTTGTCGAACCATGGAAACTTGAATTCTAGTTTATGATTTTATACAAAAAACAACTACAATAAAAGTAAAATGAGTGTAAAACGCGTAAGATAAGAACAAGGTTATGCAAATGAATTAAAACCAATTATAAAGGGAGACTAAGGCACATGCTAGGTCCAAATTGATCAAATATACTTATAAAGGCTCTTGTTGTAGAATTACTCTTATATTGTTATGGTGAAAACTCCTAAGGTAGAGAATAACCGATGTCTCGCGTATAAACTCCTATACTTAGATCGTGATTTCCCAAATATCCCTATCCAGAAATCTAACCACTAAACATGCATTAATGTACTAGAGTTCACTCGATTTGAATCGAACGACTTCACCCGGGAATCTTTACCTATGTTTAGGGCAATTCCTCATTAGTTACGGGTCATAATGTGAATTTCTTGCACCCTAAGTCAATTTTCTCCCGAAATATTAACCTAGGCAGAAGATTCTAACATATAGTGATCAAGTATATGCAAGATAGGCAAAAACAGAAATTCACATCACATAACAATATAAGAACAACCTCAACAATCATCTATTATAAGCATATATCACAATTTGGCCTTACATGGCCCTAGTCTTATGAATTTAGTTCATAATGGATAATATGAAAAACATAAATGAATTAATACACATGTTCATAGACATAATTGAAATGAAAAGCTATAAAAACTCCCTCAAAAGTGAATAATGATGGAACTTCAATTGAATCTTCCTTCTCCAATGATGATGATGAATCAAGAATCCTTCTCTCTCCCCTCTTTTCTTCTCTATGGATCGGTCACTTCCTCCCCCTCTTCTCCAAGAATCTGAAATTGATAGTGAATGATGAAGAGTATGGGTTCCCGCTCCTTTTATAGCCAAAATTCCACTAAAGTATGCATTAAGAATTCCCATTAAAGTTCCCCAATGAGAATTCCACCTAAGGTGATGCTTAAAGTTTGGCTTTTAAGATTCCAACAAGCTAAAAAATGCTGAACTTTCGGCCCTTAAGAATTCCACCAAGCATAACCATGTGAAAACTTCAACAAAACACATGCATGCTGCCATTTTCTTGCTTTCCAGCGCAGTCTTAGTATTTTCCTCATACACTTCTCCACAGATCTCCAAATGGGATGATTCAAGTCCCCATGTTCAGATACAACATAGATCTACAACTTTCCAGAAGGACATTTTGTCCAATTCGGTCGCTAAGTATACCTAAATTACGTTTCAACATGGAGGTTGTTTCTGATTTGGCACCCATAAAGTAAATCTACCAAGAAACACACTTATGACAACCCCTCAACACATGTGCTGAATTATGGCCAAAAGTGATTCTTACCCATCATATAATGCTGGAATTTAGGCTGAAAAGGAGTAACATTCGGACTATCCATGCCTAGGCATGACTAGGAGGGCGCTGGGGCGTATCCTGGCACATGTACTTCTCTGTTCGGCGCAGCAATCGTATTTCCTTCACAATTATCTCTATAGACCTCCGATTTGGATGTTTCAAGTTCCCATTTGAAGCTAAGACATGCATCTAAAACTTTGTAGAAGGAAACTTTGTCTAAGTCGGTCTCTAAATGTACGGAATTATTGCTCGAATGTGGTACGAGATGCATAAACCGCCTAGGTGTTGAAAAACATGCTTGAACTTGTTTTGTACATCGTTTTTCTTCCCTTTTCTTCATGTATTCTCTTTTATTACCTGTATTCACTTAACACACCTATTAAATGCAAATGTGACATGATTTAAGCAATAAGTGAATCCAAATCATAAGAATTATGGTCTTAAAAACACGTAAAAACACCTCTTATCAATACATTATAAGACTGTTTAAAGAGTCGGCTACTACGCCCTTCAAATGGCGCGCCAGGCACCTAACTCTTTCACATGGACTAAAAAATGACACAAAACGGTAATATGATGTTATTGAGTCATATTTTATAGCTTGTATTGGTTACATAAATGCATAACATGATATATACATCTAATATAAAATGATGCTCCATCTAAAATTGGTTTAAATTCATCTTTCATATATCTAACAGCAGTAGTGCAATTGGTTGCATTTGTTGGGAAATGGTATAAAAAAGAAGCGGAATAAAAATTCCCAAGTGTTTTTCATATTAAAACCATAAACGAAGAAAAACTCACCCGTTGTAGCGAAATGGTTGAAGAAATTCATCGTTTTTGCAAATCTGAGCCTGTTTTGATTTTTCTAAACCGAGCAATAAATCAGTCACTACCTATAAATCACCACACTAGAAAGCAAAGCAAAAACTCCTCATATTCTTCTTCCCCTAAGAGATAGCTAGAGTGAGAGAGAGAGAGACATGGAGAGGGAGAGGGGGGGTGGCTATGAGATGTGTTTGGTATCGGGGAAGCCAATCATGGAATACGTCTCTAAGGTTTGTGGTCTTAAAGATGTTCTAAGTCATAGAATCATTGAGATAGGAATATCAATGACTCGTAATGACTTGCACGTACAATGCACACTCTTGGAGAGTGTATCCTATTCCATGGATACTGATATAGTGTACATTAGTGCATGTACGTGGGTTCTCATTGGGATAGAGTAAACTGAACAACCCCGCCGAGATTCCATATTGGAGTCAATGTCGAATTTGGAATCTCCTCGGTTACGTAGGCGTAAGATTGGTCCTCATGACTTGAGGCACCATTGATCATCTCGTGCATCGCCCACTGTGCTTAGATTTGTCGCACGATTCCAGGTGAGTCATAAAGTGGGGCATATTGGGTCCATTTTGGTTATGCACGGAGGCGCGTGAGTTCCAAGAGAGAATCCATCACTGATCATTAGCATCGGCGCATATCCTATGTACTTCACAGTGTATTGACCATGGGAACCTCTAGCCGGAGTCATATCAATAAGGAGGCACAGTGTTTCCTCGCTTGATTGATAAATTGGTCAATGTCACTTAGATCGATATATATAGAATCGAGTTACTGGGATTTCGATTGACATCCAAGTCCTAGATTCGATCGGGATACTTGATGGAAGGATTTTACTTATGCAAAAATCGTAATGCAGAAAGGTCACCTACTAATCGTTCATGGCTAGGTCTTTTTGGCGCGTGGCTAGTACTAACCTTTATTTGTAGGAGCCATGAATTAAACGTTAATTAATTCTTGGTCGGATTAAAATAATTGGAGTAATTAAATCTAGCAATGAAATTTGCAGAGGCACAACGGGGTTGTGTTCCTATTGCTAGTACATGAACGAACTTACAATGGGGTTACACACTTACTCAAGAAAGTTCAATTGCTATGTGAATATCAATCCGGTTTAGGATTAAAGTGAAATTGATTAATGAGATTAATTGATTAAGTGGAAGACATTTTAATTAGTAGGATTGAGAAAATAATTGTTCTATTAATTAATCTTGGAGATTAATCATTAACAAATATTATTATTACCCGAAAATTTATTTAAGCTACTAATTTTACTATTAACTAATCATGAGGATTATTTAAATAACAAGTCTTGGAAGACTTGGTAGCCATTTTAATTAAGTTGGACTTAATTAAATGAAGTCACAAGATTCAAATTCTAAGCTAGTCAAAGTAGATAGTAATGTTTTTGGAAAGAAGAAGAAAATGGAAACTACTTTTTTTATACATGGGGTGGTAGATGAGAGTTGCCAAAATGAGGAGAAGCAAGTATTCTCCTCTCTCTAACACCATATCGCCAAATTTGGAGGCTATCATAAGTGGGTGTTCTTGCTCTTCTTTCATTCTTGATGAAAACTTAAAGGAAAGAAAGTTTTGAGCTTAGTTCTTCCTCTCTAGAGTTTTCTTCTAACTTCTCTTGTGCTTCTTGAAGACTTTCTTCCATAGAACTTCTTCTTGAAGATTAGTTGTAGAAAATTATCTTCCATAGATATTTCTTCTAGTAACTCTTCTTGTCTTCCACCTTTCACTACATAGACTCCATTTCCTTAAAGCATATATCCAGCCAATCTTTTGCTCAAGGTATGAACTTGCTCGAGCTGTGTCATTGTAGAGGTTTCTTTCTTTAGGATCTTATGGTGGTTTGATTTGAATCCCTCCATGTAGAGGTGAGGTTCAAAAATGAGAGCCAAAGTTTTTGGTGTGATTTTTCTTGTGTTGTGGTTATACACCCTCACTTTAATAAAATCCCAAATCTTGTAATCGGTTTAAAACCCTTTTACTCGTATTAGTTTTTGTTCTGCATTACTTCGACCCCCTTGCTTGGGATGTCATTATATATGTGTTTTACATACTTTATTTCTTCCGTTGCGCCGGCATCGCTTGTGGGGGCATATTGACCCTTACAGTGGTATCAGAGCCCAGGTTATGCACCACAAAAACTTTGCATGTTTTTGCTTTCTGTTTCTTGTAGTATTTTAACTGGTTGCTTAAATCTATATGTTACGTTTGTTGATTTAATAATACCTTGGGATTTGTCATCGTTTTTCTTAAAATCTTGAAGATTTTGTTTTTTAAACGATTGAAAATTGAGACACACTAAAAGGAAAGGTCGAAACCCGGGCAAGGACCGTTGATATTGAACCCATGCTACGAGACTTTGTGCTCACCCGGCCGAAGGATTTGTACGCATAAGGGTTGGCTCCTTTAGCAGGGCTTAATATCGCGAATCTTGCCAACCGTCGAAGGAAACTTGGCGGGGGTCAAGACGGGGCTGACCATGGCCGATTCCACCCCTTGGTGGTCTTGACCATGGTCGAGAAACTGTCCAGCAGTGTGTGCGCTGCTCAACGGTGCATTGCTGGGAAACGCACACTGGTGTGCGTACGCACACCACGTGCTTGATGGTTGGACCATCTCGACGCGGTATGGTTGGACCATCTTGACATGGTGTGGTACACGTGACCCGAGTCTTCAAGGACTCCCACCTTTGAACCATTTCTTGATTTTGGAATCAACTTCCACGCATTTTTGAGTTCCTTAAAAGTTTGAAATTTTTGAAATTAGAAAAACTCGGTTTTTCCTCAAAACGTATAAATCCCAATGTTATGATTGTTTCAACTACGTGATGGGAATATGGTTAATTAATGCTTTGTACATCATCTTCATACGCTTGATGGTGGATTTGCATAATGGATGGATTATGGGTCGAGCCTTAGATTTTTCAATTGAGTTGTAATTATTATTGGCCTCTATTTCGATTTGGTTGTATATTTTATTTTCGCACTTTTTTTCATTATATTGTAGTCAAAGATGGAGACGAAGATGATGGACCATTATTGAAGATTATGTATGCCATTGGAAGCTTATGTAATAGATAGGGCTTATTTTATTTTAGTACCCTAGATTGCCTTAGATTCATCGGTAGCTCGGGTGGATCTCTTAGGGACCCACAATCATCCATATTTGTTTACTGCTTTGTGGATGTCTTATATTATGTTTTTCTTATATGCTACTTGGATTGCATGATCACATAATTAAAGATAATCCTAATCTTGATGAGACCTTGCATGTTGAAACCCCTCGCTTGATTTGTTTCAAGTAAATTTGAGAAATATTAAGTTTATGTGGAAATTGAACGAGGTTCTATTGTCCATGCCTTCCATCATAAGTGGTGGCATGTGAAATGCCATGAAGCTTGGCCCGTCATCCATGAGTCATGGGGTGGCATCAAGTGGATTAGGCTGTGACCACCGCTAAGCATAGAGATGCTCGTGGGATCGATTTGTCTAGGTGTCGTCCATGAGTCATGGGGCACACTAGTCCGCTCAAATTGACCATGAATATTTGATGGGCTTGACTTAACGTTTACTACCATATGGGCTCGTGTTCTCGGGGTATATGGGAAAGACGAGACAAAATATCTTGAGAACTATATGCGGATATAGAAGGCCGGTAAGCCTACCACACAGATTTATCATATGAGCTCGTGTTCTCGGGGCATATGAAGAATCGCTTATGGATCTCGAGCCCACTAGGGAAACCCGCATATCTCTTCGAATATCCATATAAGAGGGTTATGGAATTCGATAAAATAGTGGGACACACGTATGATTAAAGACTAAATTATATGTGGACAAGATTACATACTGAATGCTAATTGTTTTGCCTCGCTATTTATTTTGTAGTTAACAAAATGGCCAAAAATCCACTTTCAACAATCCTAGATTCCAATAGACTTGTCGGTCCTAACTATGCCGATTGGTACTGAAACCTTAATATTGTGCTTCAAAGTGAGCGCAAGGATAGCATATTGGATGCGCCTTTGCCTCGCGTCACTTGCACAAGCATTGATGATGAACGTGCCACTTTTGATAAGTGGACCGATGATAATATCCAAGTGAGATGTATCATGATGGCTTCAATGACTAATGAGCTTCAAAAGCAATTTGAACACATGACCATCTCTAAGGATATTAACGAGAGTCTCGAGGAGCGCTATGGCACTCGAACTAGGAGGGAGAGATTCGCAATCTCTAAAGAGCTATTCCGCGTTCGCTTGCACGGGGATCATCGGTCGATGATCACGTTTTATGTATGATTGGTCTTATTAATAAGCTCTCCGATCTTGGTGTAAAACTTGAGACCGAGCATTCCGTTGACCTTGTGCTTCAGTCCCTTCCAAAAGTTGTTTGACCAGTTTGTCATCAACTACACCACGAATCAACTTGAGGCCTCATTACACGAGTTGTTGAACATGTTGAAGAGTGCAGATGCCACCATCAAGAAAGATAAGCCGGTACTGCTTGTTGGTTCCTCATCTCGTTCCAAGGGCCATAAGGCCAATGAGGACAAGGAGAAGAAGAACAACAACAAGCAAAAACAGTTGAAAGACAAATGTGGTGTGAAAAAGGCTAATTGTGGTAAAAAGGGACATTGGAAGCGTAACTGTACTGAAGAGTGAATGGTATGTTTTATGTTGAAGTTAACTTATCAGTTAGTGATGTTTCTTCGGTGTTGGACACCGGATGTGGAGTTCACCTTTGCAATGATTTGCAGGTGATGGCATGAAGCAAACAGATAAGTAGTGGGGAGATGACCATGCGGTTTGGGAATGGAGCACGGGTTGCTGCCACGGCCATATGAACTATCTACTTATCTTTTCCCAACAAAACCGTGTTATTTTGAACAATATATTTTACATTTCGCAATTAATTAAGAACATCATTTCTGTACCCTTGTTGGACAAGGAAGGCTATAGTTTTGTTATAAAAAATGGAGCTTGCTCCATGTTTTATGGTTCTTCTTTAATATTGGAATCAAAGTTGTCTCATGGCTTATACACGGTTCTCCCCGAAACTCCAATCTTATTATCTCAACATGAAGAACATACTAGTAAGAGAAAGTTAGATAATCAAACTGGTACAAACCTATGGCATGCTAGACTAGGCCATATCTCTAAGGATGGGATTCATAAGATTGCGGATAAGCTTGACCCTCGGGAAAATGCTAGATATGCTAACTTGTGAATCTTGTTTAAAGGGTAAGATGACCAAGGCCAATGGAGCGAGCTACTAACCTTTTGGACTTGGTCCATACGGATGTATGTGGTCCGCTTAATGTAAGCACTAAAGAGAGCCATTCTTAATTCATAACCTTCACCGACGACTTTTCGAGGTATGATTACGTGTATCTTATGAGATACAAGTCTGAAGCCTTTGAGAGATTCAAAGAGTTTAGACATGAAGTAGAGAAGCAAACAAAACGAAGTATCAAAGCTCTTTGATGGAATCGAGGGGGAGAATACTTGTCCCATGAATTCCTTGATTATCTAAACGATAATGGGATTGCTTCTCAGTGGAATCTGCCTGGTATTCTCCAACTTAAGGGGGTAAGCGAGCGAAGGAATCGGACTTTGATGGACATGGTTCGATCCATGATGAGTTCCACTGGACTTCCTCTTTCCTTCTGGGGCTATGCCCTAGCATCTGCGACGCATCTATTAAATAGAGTATCGTCAAATGGTGTCTCCAAAGTGCCATATGAAATGTGGTTTGGTAAACCACCCACTTACAAATACCTAAGGGTATGGGGCTGCTCGGCTTATGTCAAGCAACTAGTGGGAGATAAGTTAGATGCAAGATCCTCCTTATGTAAGTTTGTGGGATATCCAAAGGAATCCTATGGATATTATTTCTACAACCCTTCGGAACATAAAGTGTTTGTTTCAAGGAACGCTAGTTTCTTAGAGAAGGAATTTCTATTGGATAGAAATGGCAAGGTTGCACTTGAGGAAACTCAAGAACCACAAAAGGGTTCACCTGATACTACAGATGCACAATCAGAAGTAGTTGCAAGTACACAACTTCCTCGAAGATCCAAAAGGATCCCGAAACAACCTGAGAGGTACGGTTTCTTGATTGATAGCAACAAGGATGGTAATTCCTTTGATCCAAGGACATATGGGGAAGCAACGTTGGACGTCGATTAGCGAAAATGGTTAGAAGCCATGAAATCCGAGATGGACTCCATGCACTCCAACAAGGTTTGGACCTTGGTGGATCCACCAGACGGGTCTAAACTCGTCGGCTGCAAGTGAATCTATAAGCAAAAGCTTGGATAAGATGGAGAGGTAGTCACCTACAAGGCACGTCTCGTGGCGAAAGGTTGCACTCAGAGGCGAGGAATTGACTATGATGAAACCTATTCACCAGTGGCGATGGTCAAATCCATCCGGATACTTCTAGCCATAGCTGCATATTTGGATTATGAGATACGACAGATGGATGTGAAGACTACTTTCCTCAATGGTGAAATCGAGGAAGAGCTTTACATGGAGCAGCCCGAGGGCTTCGCATCCATAGGAAGTGAGCACAAGGTGTGCAAACTTCAGAGATCCATTTATGGACTCAAACAGGCTTCCCGAAGCTGGAACAAGTGTTTTGATGAGACTGTACAAACATATGGTTTTGTTCAAAATGGTGATGAAGCTTGTGTGTGAAAAAAGGCTAGTGGGAGCATGATAACGTTTTTGGTGCTTTACGTTGATGACATTCTATTGTTTAGAAACAACATAGGAATGTTGCAAGAAATGAAAACGTGGTTATCCACCCAATTCTCAATAAAGGATATGGGAGAGGCATCCCACGTTCTTGGGATGAAGATTCATTGAGATAGATCGAGTAGAATGCTTGGACTCTCTCAAACTGCGTACATAGATAAAGTTTTGAAGAGATTCAAAATGGATCAGTCCAAGAGAGGACTGGTACCCATGAGACATGGTATTTCTCTTTCCAAGTCTATGTCTCTTCTCACATACCATATGCCTCAGCTATAGGGAGTATTATGTATGCTATGCTATGTACACGACCTGATGTGGCTTATGCACTTAGTGCAATAAGCCGATATTAAGCCAATCCAGGCGAAGAGCACAGGAAAGCCGTAAAGGCAGTCCTTAAGTACTTAAGAAGAACTAAGGACGCCTTCCTAGTTTACGGTGGAGGAGAATTAAAATTGGAAGGCTATACAGATTCTAGCTTCCAATCTATTGTGGATGAATTCAAATCTATAGCAGGATTTGTCTTTGTACTCAATGGTGGAGCGGTCAGCTGGAAGTGTTCCAAACAAGAAACTATTGCTGACTCCACCACAGAGGCTGAGTACATTGCAGCTTGGGCAGCTACAAAAAAAGCTATTTGGATGAGGAACTTCATCCAAGAGTTGGGTGTTGTTCCATCTGTTGTTGATCCTGTACGATTGTGCTGTGATAACAATGGAGCTATTGCATAGTCAAAAGAGCCAAAGTCTCATTAGAGGTCCAAGCACATAGAAAGGCGATACCATTTGATAAGAGAGATCGTTCGTAGAGCCAACGTTCAAGTGGAACGTGTGGACTCAGCAAACAATATAGCAGACCCCTTTACCAAATCCTTGGGCCAAAGAGTATTGGAGGGACATCTTGAGAAGATGGGCCTAAAATGCATGGGCAATTGTCTATAGGGTAAGGGGAGATTGAAAGAGTTAGGTGCCCGGCGCGCCATTTGAAGGACGTAGTAGCCGACTCTTTAAACAGTCTTATATTGTATCTTGCCAAGTTATTTAATAAAAGGCATATTCTTCTTTATCTTATCATTCTATGCTAAGAGATAAAGTCCTCTAGATCACTCTTAAGCTATGAGATGTGTTTGGTATCAGGGATGCCAATCAAAGAATACGTCTCTAAGGTTGTGGTCTTAAAGATGTTCCAAGTCATAGAATCATTGAGATAGGGATATCAATGACTCGTAAAGACTTGCACGTATAATGCACACACTTGGAGAGTGTGTCCTATTCCATGGATACTGATACAATGTACATTAGTGCAAGTACGTGGGTTCTCGCTGGGATCGAGTAAACTGAACAACCCCATCGAGATTCCATATTGGAGTCAATGTCGAATTTGGAATCTCCTCGGTTACGTAGGCGTAAGATTGGTCCTCATGACTTGAGGCACCATTGGTCATCTCGTGCATCACCCAATGTGCTTAGATTTGTCACACAATTCCAGGCGAGTCATAAAGTGGGGCATATTGGGTCCAATCTGGTTATGTACGGAGGCGCGCTCCGTCAATGATCATTAGCATCGGCGCATATCCTACGTACTTCACAGTGTATTGACCATGGGAACCTCCGGCCGGAGTCGTATCAATAAGGAGGCACAGTTTTTCCTCGCTTGATTGGTAAATTGGTCAGTGTCACTTAGATCGATACACATAGAATCGAGTTACTGGGATTTCGACTAACATCCAAGTCCTAGATTCGATCGGGATATTTGATGGAAGGATTTTAATTATGCGAAAATCGTAATGCGGAAAGGTCACCTAATAATCGTTCATGGCTAGGTCTTCTTGGCGCGTGGCTAGTACTAACCTTGATTTGTAGGAGCCATGAATTAATCGGTAATTAATTCTTGGTTGGATTGAAATACTTGGAGTAATTAAATCTAGCAATGAAAATTGCAAAGGCACAACAGGGTTGTGTTCCTACTACTAGTACATGAACGAACCTACAATGAGGTTACACACTTACTCAAGAAAGTTCAATTGCTATGTGAATATTAATCCAGTTTAGGATTAAAGTGAAATTGATTAATTAGATTAATTGATTAAGTGGAAGACATTTTAATTAGTAGACTTGGGAAAATAATTGTTCTATTAATTAATCTTGGAGATTAATCATTAACGGAGATTCTTATTATTCGGGAATTTATTTAAGCTACTAATTTTACTATTAGTTAATCATGAGGATTATTTAATTAACAAGTCTTGGAAGACTTGGAAGCCATTTTAATTAAGTTGAACTTAATTAAATGAGGTCACAAGATTCAAACTCAAAGCTAGTCAAAGTTGACAGTGATGTTTTTGGAAAGAAGAAGAAAATGAAAACTACTTTTCTTACACATGGGGTGGTAGATGAGAGTTGCCAAAATAAGGAGAAGCAAGTCTTCTCCTCTCTCTAACACCATATGGCCGAATTTGGAGGCTATAATAAGTGGGTGTTCTTGCTCTTCTTTCATTCTTGATGAAAACTTAAAGGAAAGAAAGCTTGGAGCTTAGTACTTCCTCTCTAGAGTTTTCTTCTATCTTCTCTTGTGCTTCTTGAAGACTTTCTTCCATAGAGCTTCTTGAAGATTAGTAATAGAAGATTATCTTCCATAGATATTTCTTCTAATAACTCTTCTTGTCTTCCACTTTTTACTACATAGACTCGATTTCCTTAAAGCATATATCTAGCTAGTCTTTTGCTCTAGGTATGAACTTGCTTGAGGTGTGTCCTTATAGAGGCTTCTTTCTTTAGGAGCTTATGGTGGTTTGATTCAAATCCCTCCATGTTGAGGTGAGGTTCGAAAATGAGAGCTAAAGTTTTTGGTGTGATTTTCCTTATGTTGTGTTTATACACCCTCACTTTAATAAAACCCCAAACCTTGTAATTGGTTTGAAACGCCTTTACTTGTATTAGTTTTTGTTGTGCATTACTTCGACCACCTAGCTTGGGATGCCACTATATATGTGTTTTTACATACTTTATTTCTTCCGTTGCGCCGGCATCGCTTGTGGGGGCATACCGATCCTTACACCACGTCCATTATTTAGTGTGGTATGAGGGTTTGAGTTAATGAGAATCATACATGTAACAATAATTTCTCGAGGCCTTAAATGACTTTTTTATGATGAGCTAATGGAGAAATCTTATGATGTTTCTTGACATTATTATTGACCTTTGTGAATATAACGACTCATATTAGGTTTGTAGTTGAATTTTCAAGGCCAGAGCTTTTTAGATTATTCGCTTCTCTGAGAAAAGCATTTTGATTAATAGCCCAACATTGATTCTTTCTTATGATTTGCATCTGTAAATAAAAACATTGGAGCTATGTCTTCCCGTAACATAATTCTGGGATTTCAGCTAGAGCCAAGCATTTTGTTTAATTTTGCTTTTATTATTGATATACCAAAATATAGTATTTAGGCCCATAATAATAATACAAGAACTCAAGGCACAATACCAGTCCAAAACCCACCAGATGGCTGAAGATACATGCTAAGTAACAGTAGCAGGCTAGGTGGTTTGTATGACCCGATCCTATAACCCCTACCTTCTGTTGTCCGATGATTGCCACATGTCATTGTCCTATGAATCCAATTGTCCACCAACCACCCCGTACAAGGTCTATGTGCTATAAATACTCTTTCACTTAATTTATTGAGGGTTGGTATCTCAAAAATATTCTCTCTAACTTTAGCCTCGTATGTCCATAGTAATGAGCCTATAGACTTACAAGTATGCTTCTTTATACATACAAATTTTTAAGTTAGAATTATATAACCATCAACCTGGCTTCATATATACCTAAAGATGATGAGGAAGATGATGAGGTCGTAAATGCCAACATGGCTGAACTGGGAGAGGACAGAGGCAAGCGCGAACGTTTGAATCGCCACCTGAGACACAACCTGCTGGAAACTATGAGGAAGGTGGATATCCAAGAGTTGAACACTTCGCAAACCCAGAGTTGGTGGTTCATCCTGCACGACCGAGGCAAACTTCCATGTTGATGGCCTGTAACTCACGTTTTGTGATGGAGATTATGAGAGAAGTCCATAACAGCCTCTTTAGGATGCCAATATTACATCTTACGAGTTGTTGATGGAACGGGTGACCTGAGACCCAATATTACATCTTACGAGTTGTTGATGTCTTTGTAGGGACAAATCGATGCGATCAATGCTAGAAGCTTCATCACTACCCTTGTGGGTCGAGCACATGACTGGTTTATGAGTCTTCCACCTGGCACTGTAGAGTCTTACACTCAGTTAAAATAGAACTTTGAGAATCATTTTGCGAGTAATAAAATTGCTAAAAAATCTATCTCTGTGATAATGAGACTGAAGCAGGGCTCACTTGACTGAGTCATTGCGTGAATTTATACACCGCTTCAATCAAGAAGCCATGGACCTTCCTGAAATTAACAATGAATTGTTGTTTAGCTTACTAATGAGAGGCTTAAAGAAAGGCAACTTTAATGACGCTCTCTCTCTCTCTCTCTCTCTCTCTCTCTCTCTCTCTTCGTCCTCCAAAATCTCACGAGGAATTGATGGAGGTGGTGGGAGAGTATATTAATGAAGAAGAAATGAACGAGTGGAAAGACTTGGAATACTTAAGTTCTGTGAATGATCCAAGGGATCGAAAAGAAAAATTCTCCAATGAACGATACGAGGGATCGGGGCTCCGCAGGGATTGTGACGTGCCCTGTAGGATAAAATATGAAAACTACACACCCCTGAACTCGACTCGTACCAGAATCCTGGAAGCGGATCTAAGGATGAATCAGGTCCAAAGACCAAGACCATTAAAAAGTGGTCTAAACAAAAGTATGCATAATATTGCGAGTTCCATAAAGATCTTGGACACGACACGGAGGAATGCTTTCAATTGAAAGATGAAATTGAATGATTAATCCAGTAAATATATTGAACTACTTTATCGATCGTACTCTGGTGGAAATAAGAGCCACTGAGGCCAATCGCAAAATAAAGATAAGACGGTCACGTAGTCCATCCCACGAACGATCCCGCGAATGACCAGAAGAAAGGGATCGTCAGAATCGTATGGACGAGAGGCCCAGAAATGAATATCACAAAAACGATAATTGTCATTGTTACTATGATCACCCTAGAGGCAATGAGAAAAACAAGAACAATTATCGTTGTAATAAAGGCCCTCCTAATAATGAGCGAAGAGAAAAAGTGTATGTGCAACATCCTATATTTTCGTCTCCTAATTCTGTAAGTTAAGGTAGGAGATATAATTCTCGTTAATTAGATTTTGTGATTTATTCAATTCTATTGTCTTCCTAAACTAAAGTGAATTAGGTGATACAGAATTGGCCTACTCGATCTTGTGGATATTCTTTGGCATTAAAATTTTGGTAGAAGCTTTCTTGATTTGGGCCAAATAAAATAATCACCAAAACTTTGAGGATCAAAGTGAAATTATTATAAAGGAAAAGGACCAATCTTTGGTGGGCATATATTAAGTATATTATATTTTAGGTCTGAATTGGAAGGCAAATATCAAGTCTAGTGGACTGAACTGCACGTTTTGTCAACGTTTGGGGTCAAATTGTAAAACTAAAAAGGTACAAGGACCAAATTGCAATTTTGAGGAAATGATATTGCTGGATGATAAGAAGCAGATTAAAGATTACACCTCTTGCTTGCCACAGTGCTGCATGGTTTGAAAGGATTTCTCCACACCTCATCACCACCTCTTCATCTCATAGTTACACCTCAACCCCTTGATACCTTGTGTTTGCCAACACCTCACCTCATTACATGAATCTAGATACCTCCAAAACCCCTTCCTTTCAAGCTTAGAAGTAGACTTTTGCTGAAAAACCGAAATAAGAAACCCCCTCGATGTTGATTCTTTTCGCGTCTATAGTACATGTCTTCCTTGAAATTGTCTACAGTTTAGTCGGTGTCAATTCCCTTATGTCTTGTCGTACCAATAACAAGTTCGTATCTTTCATCTTCTCATTGAGACCATTGTAATTCTTGGATCTACTCCGTCGGCTAAGGGAGCTAAGTGCTACGCTGTGGGAGCCACCTCTTGAGGCTTTGGCGTAAAGTGCTACACAACGGGAGCCACCTCTAGAGTCTCGATGTCCGGAATTCAACAGCGATATGTCTCTTTTCTTGATGTAAAGCTTTGACTCATAAAGACAGAGTGAAGGGAGCTAAGTGCTACGTCGTGGGAGCCACCTCTTGAGACTTCAGCTCAAAGTGCTACATGGTGGGAGCCACCTCTAGAGTTCCGACACCTATAGATCAGTGAAGAGAGCTAAGTGCTATAAGGGACAAAGTGCTACGCGATGGCGGGAGCCACCTCTCGAGCCCGTAGAAGCCACCTCTAGAGTCCCGACACTTGAAACCATATGGTATGCATAGAAAGGTGTGAAGTCTTCTGCTGGTATACGACAGTGGGGAGACAGAGCACAATCGTTTGACATGAGCTTTAAAGTACTTGAGTTTGTCCTTTGGTTCATCCTTTGTGTAGTACTTGATTGTTCGTCCTGGTCATATCATTTCTTGTTCATTTACTCACTATTATATATGTTTGTTTCTCTTATTATCTTCCGCTGCAGATCAAGTTACAAAGATCGAAAGGTAAAACAAACTGTTTATACCTCACTGAGTCATTCAGACTCACCCCTTCCTCTTTCTTCCTTTTCAGATGAGCTTAGTATGTCGGATACGAGAGGAGAAATGAGAAGTAAAGGAAGCATTGGTTCGTTGTTATTAGAAGGAGTTATGTTTTGGAATGTATAATTGGGTATGTATAGGTATTCTCTTGGAGATCTTTGATTGATAGAGTTGTTGCTGATTTGTGTAAGACTGATGAAGGATGTATTGTTGGTTTAATTAGAATGAAATTTTTTTAGTTTTAGTAGATGGAGTATTGATATAGTTCGGACGCTTAGCGCTTGCTCTAGAAAGAACGATCTCCTGGATCGAGCTAGAGTTGCGGAGTGGCGGGCCACCCGGTCGGTGGGCGCTACAGTTGGTGGTATCAGAGCTTAGGTTAGTACCTGAGCTATACTAGGGTAAGATCTTTGGTCTTTGGTATGGAGTTGTTATCAATTGAACTTAAGAAAAAGAAGTTTTGAAGATGTACAAGGTTGGAGGACAAGATTAGATATACAAATAGAAGTGTGAAATAAGGGGGATTAAAGATAAAAAAAGTCTTATCAAAGATTCATTGGGTGGATGATGTAAACGATCATTGGTACATAGCACTTCTTTAGCATCACCAAGTTGTTCACCCAAAAAATCTCATCTCCTGATCGATAGTATTAGTAAGTCAATATTTAAATTGTGGTAGATCTTTGTTGGGATGGTCAGCCAACATGAGATTCACTACAATTATAGTATTGATTTAGGATTGAACCTAAGTTCAGAATTGGGAACACATTTTCTTCCTCTGAGGTGTTGGAATTTCGAAAGGTTCCATAGGTTGGTGTTAACAACGGATCGATGCAAATAAGCTCTATATTCCCCGAACCGAATTATGATCTTTGTTATGGATACCTGCCATTCTTGAGATTTTTTTTTTGAAATACCTTGAACCATATCTTGACAATCTTATGAGCTTTGAACCGTAGTATCTTTTATTTAATATATTACTTCTTGGTGCTATCAGCAATTGAAGCACTTTTCTATTCCAGAGTAATCATCACTGACCTGAAAACCTTGTCATAATCAACATCTGGAATCCTATCCAATTCTAAGTTTTGCATTTTCATTATTCTCGAAACCCCTATTCTTTGATATTTTTATTAGTGACTCTTGTTCACCTCTCAAGCATTATAGTTCATTAGACTCTTCTATTTGAGCTTGAATATTCTCCCAAACCCTTTGTGCATTGCTCCAATTGGCATCTATTTATCAATGGTTTATCCTTCGTATAGTAATTGATTGTTCTCTTAGAGACCTTTGATTGATAGAGTTGTTGTTGAATTGTGTAAGACTGATGAAGGATGTATTGTTGGTTTAATTGGAATGAAATTTTTTTAGTTTCAGCAGATGAAGTATTGGTATTGTTCGGACGCTTTGCGCTGGCTCGAGAAAGAATGATCTCCTGGATCGAGCTAGCGTTGCGGTGTAGCTGGCCACCCGGTCGGTGGGGGTTACAGTACGAGGCACCGAAGGGTGTCAATCACCATGAAATTCACATGATAGTAGGGGGACCTACTGATGGGGACTCTACAAATTCTAGGAAGAGATATGCAAGAGAGGGTCGTTCAAGTCATTTCCATGGTGAACTAGCGCAGATGTTTTCACTGACACGAGGAACGACCTCAAGAAACAAGGCAATCAGTTTGGACAATAGTGACTATGATGGGATGACTGGCCCTCATAATGATCCCATGGTAATCTCAATGGATGTGGCCAATTTCGTAGTGCATAAGGTTTTGGTGGATACAGGAAGCTCAGCAAATATTATTTTTTGGGAGGTATTGAAGAAGTTGGAGCTCGGAAGCACACAACTGCAATCTATAAGTACCCCGTTAGTTGGCTCCACGGGGTTTCAAATCACGCCGAAAGGGTCGATTGATCTAGATGTCTCATTGGGAGTTGGCTCAAAGACAAAGACGAGTCGTGTTACATTCCTGGTTGTGGATGTTCCATTTGCATACAACTATGGGACGTCCTATGTTGAATCTATTTGGGCCCATAGTCTCCACTTTGCACCTGAAGATAAAGTTCAAAATAAATAATGGGATAGGTGAAGTGCGTGGAAATTAATTGGAGGCTCATCAGTGGTACACGACCTCACTGAAAGTAAATTCATCCAAGAAGAGAAAGCACGAGGCTAGCAGAGTTAATAACTGGATGAAGAGGTGAAGACCATGATGGAAAGCATGGACAAAAAAGAGGGAAAATACACGAGTCGAGCCTATGGTCCACAAAACAATTGAGCTTCCCGAGCAATTTTGAAAAAATGACCCAAATAGGAGGAAAGATGGACACGGGGATGGAGACGGAACTGGTAAATATTGTGAGGGAGAATTCAAATATGTTTGCATGGAAGTGTTAGGAAATTTCATGTTAGATGTTTTGATGATGACAAGATAGGATTTAATGTTAGACCCCAAAAATACAATGTAAGTTTCCGTTTTTCATAGAATGATGTATAAGCGTTTGAAAGTTGTAATTTATTATAGGCTTGTAATTTTTTATCTTTGTAGAATTTAGACTAAGTCTTAGCGACTGAATCGCTAGTAGAATTCTAGGTGAGTCTATTAGAGAAGAAGTTGAAGACCAGCGTCTGAAGTCAACCGGAGATAAAGATTTTCTTCTTAGCGTCTGTCAAACGCTAAAAGATCTCATTTCAGGATTTATGGATCAAGCGCTCTAAATCCCTCAAGCGACTTATGTCAGAATCACCTGAAGTAAATCCTCAAGTCATGAAGGACTTAAATGCAATCATTCAACGGACATTTATTTCCAATGGGAATTAAATTCAAAATGCATTAAATGCCTGATAAGAGCATTAATTGTGATAAGCTAATGTGACTTGTGGACAAGCCACCTTTTGACCAGATTGTCAGAAAAATTCAGAATTTCAGTTGCTCCCGTCCAATCGGCTTCAGCGAACTTTCAGGAATGTCAGAGAAAAGGTATACTCACGCGCCCCATGAGAGGCACGCTCCTACATGTGTCCAATAGACAGATCCCAAGAAATTGCCTATAAATACCTTACCCCAGCAAACCCTAAAAAAAGATAGAGATACAATTTTTTGCAAGAGACAATTACGTACAAACACAAGAAAAACTTGCTGAGAAAAAGCTTAGAAACTCCATAGTCAAATCTTTCAAGCTTTTTATCTACATTCCAGACAGTCACAAATATCTCAAACATCTTCCAAAGAAGAAATCCAAATTCCAATTGAGATATTCCAAATTGTTTGATCTTTTCAAAAACAAACAAAACCCTAGTGACAAACCTCAACCTTTCATCTGAGTGAGAAAAGTTGTTGAACCATTTCAGGCAGTATTTCTGAGTGAGAGAAGCTTGAAGAAGACAATCTTCATTGGTGCTGAAGTTTGTGTGATCAAGGAGCCCAAGATCATTTTCACCCTTTTACTATCGTGTAGAAGATTCTGTGTGAGTCTTCAAAAATCATTCTAGTAATTTCCTCCAAGTAAAAAAAGGAGAAGAAGGACGTAGCTGGGATTACACCATCCAATGAACCTTATATATCTTATGTTATTTAACTTATTTGTCTTATTATTATTATTATTACATCATTTATCTTTGAAAGAGACAAGTTAAAGTGCAAAGCGATTAAATTAACTAAAAGAACGCTAAAACTCATTTTCGCTGTGCTAACCCTGATTAAGCGATCTAAGCGTTGCCCTACTTTGGTAAACTGCTAAAATCACTAAATCTAAGTTAACTTTTTCTGAAGCGTCTGACCCAAGCGCTCAGTCATCCAAAGCGTTCAAACCTTTAAAGTGATACGAAATTTTTAAGTCGAAAAAGACTTCAGGGTCTATTCAACCCCCCCCCCCTTCTAGACCCTTTCGTATGCCACTTGGGACCACCAGGAAGGCTGCTGATTTTCAAGGGATTGACCTTTCTGCTATTCTCTACCATTTGAATGTTGATCTAGAGACGAAGCTCGTTAGGTAGAAATGAAGGAACTTCGTCCTGGACAGAGATATGATTATTGAAGATGAAGTTAAAAAATTTCTAGATGTAGGATATGTAGTCGAGATCCAATTTACAGATTGGCTCGCTAATGTAGTCCTTGTACCCAAAGCCGGGGGCAAATGGAGAGTGTGTACTGATTTCACTAATTTGAATAAAGTTTGTCCTCGTGACCCTTATCCCTTGTCTCATCTAGATTTACTCGTAGGCTCTACTACAGGTTGCGCTCTGTTGAGTATGATGGATGCCTATCAAGGCTTCAATCAAATAATGATGGCGGAAAAAGACCGAGACAAAACTGCGTTCGTTACAGCACGAGTAGTCTGTTGTTACAATGTTATGCTCTATAGTTTAAGAAACTCCGGAGCAACGTACCAGAGACTCATTAACATGATGTTAGCAGAGGAGATCAGAAAGACCATGGAGGTCTATATGGATGACATGTTAGTAAAGAGCCAAATGAACAAGATCATTTAGCTCACTTAAAAAAGTTGTTTGTAATCATGAAACAATATGGAATGAAATTCAATCCTCACAAGTGTACGTTCGACGTACGAGGAGGAAAGTCCTTGGGGATATAGTGGACTGAATGAGTAATTGAGGGCATTTCAAAAAAATTCGAAGCAATTCTGGATATGAAATCCCCAACGAGCGTAAAAGATGTACAGAAGTTAACCGGGAGAATATGGGCACTTGCCTTGATGACTGCAGCCAGAAAACTCAAACCGTACTTCCAATCTCACCATGTGATCGTACTAAAGAATCAACCATTGAAATAAGTGTTGGTAAAGCCAAATGTTTAGGGTTGACTTGTGAAATGGGCAATTGAATTGGGGAAGTTCAATATCGAGTACAAGAGTTGTACATCGACAAAGGCCCAAGTGATGGCAAAGTTTTTGGTGGAGATGATGGCCACTCTAGACATTGTGGCCTCAGTATCATCTTTAGAAATGAACCCATGGTCTCTTCATGTGGATGGATCCTCTATGATGAGAAGAGGAGGTATTGTTATTTGGTTCCATTCTCCAAAAGGGAATGATCTGGAGTTCACGGTAAAATTGAACTTTGATGTTACGAACAATGAGGCAAAATATGAAGTGTTGATTTCAAGGTTAAGAATGGCGAAAACACTAGAAAAAAATGTGAAAGTATTTTCCGACTCACAATTGGTGGCGAGGCAAGTCTCAGGAGCATACGAGGAAAAGAAAAAACCATGGTGAATACCTGCAGATATCGAAGCAACTGATGGTAGATTTTGAAAAGATAGAACTATGCCAAATACCGAGAGATGAAAATCAAAGAGCAGATGCATTATCAAAGTTTACAAAACAAATTATGGGATCAACGAGTCATACAGTGTCATTATTCGTATCGGAACACTCAGAGGTGGAACCGCCGACCATGGTCATGATTGTTGATGAAGAAACAAGTTGGAAGCAACTGATTATAGAATATCTTTTGAATGGAACTTTGCCGAACAATAGACTCGAAGCTCGGATATTAAAGGGAAGAGTGGCTGGTTTCACCATTTTGAATGACGAGTTAAACAAAAGATCAAATGCTGAACCTTTACTTCGTTGCTTGGCCCCAGTAGAAGATGAATATATCTTGCAAGAAATACATGAAGGGAGTTGTGGAAATCACTCCGCAGAGCGATCGTTGGCACAAAAAATACAAGACAAGGATATTTCTGGCCGACCTTCGTTAAGGATTCCTATGAATTTGTGAAGTGATGCAAACAATGCCAATGCACTCTAATGAAATCCACCGACCGGGAAAACCCATGGAAGTAATAAAAATTACATACCCATTTGTTCAATGTGGCATCGATATACTAGGTTAATACCTCTTCAAAACTTATCAATAAACTCGTTATAATAAACGAGGCAAGATACTTACCTACAATGTACTCATTATTGTGGTTGTGAAACACTTTACGAAGTGAATAGAGGCTTAAGTTGTGGCTCGTATCAGGAAGAAAGTTGTCATTGACTTCATTTAGAAGAACATTATTTGCAGATTAATAAGCCTAAGAAGACTAAATACATACATGCTACATTAATAATTATAATACTCCTTTGGAAGAACATTATTTGTATATTTGGTATCCCCAAAATTTTAATTTCTGATAATGGGACTCAATTTAATGGGAAGTCTATCACATCTTAGTGCAATGATTTGAGAATTTAGCAGAATTCACATCTCTGGGATAGCCCCAAGCAAACGGCCTGACGGAGGTTGTAAATTGAATACTATTGCAACACCTCGAGTTGATGGTATGAGGTCAGCATGGTCAGATGAATTACTTGGAGTTCTCTGGGCCTATCGAACGACGCCAAGGTCGTCAATAGAAGAAACCCCATTTTGTCTCGTATATGGATCTGAGGCAGTAATTACAGTAGAAATAGGAATGATGACGTACAAAGTGTCGAACTATAACTCGGCAGACAATCAGCAGTATCACGAGTTTGAACTCGATGTGGTGGAAGAAATGAGAGAACGAGCATATGCAAGTATACCGAGACAAAAGAATACCATGACAAGAGCATACAACAAGTGAGTGAAATCAAGATGCCTTCAAGTGGGAGATTTAGTGCTAAAAAGAGTTGAAGTTTCAAAATATGTGAAGAAATTAGAAGCTAATTGGAATGGTCCTTATAAAGTTATAAAGATAACAAAGGGAGTGACGTACAGACTACATGATCTGCAAGGAAAAGATTTACCTCGTCCATGTCATATTGAAAATTTAAGAAAATTTTATACGTAATTATATGACTCATAAAAACGAGGCCAATGTTGTGACCATTTTGAATCTGTATATCTAATATGTATTTGTTCGTCTATAAATTTTTACTCGTACAATGAGGCCAATGTTGTGTTTATTCTGAATTTGTTCAAATATGATATTTACTCATAGAAACGAGGCAAACTCGTAGGAAGAATCATACTCAATCAATAGGACATAAATTCAAATAGAGACAGGAAATATATACCAAGTCATGAATTCAAAACAATAAACACACCAAATATACGCAAATACTCGGACAAACGAGCATAAACTCGTGAATTCAAAACAATAAAAACAAGATGAAAATTGTTTAATTATAGCAAAAAACTAAAACTAATTGTTTAAAAGGCACACATGGCTCAAAAGATGGAAAACTTGAACTCAAAATAGATCAAAGCTCGGCTGCGGCATCACCTTCAACCTCTTGGTTAGATGATGACATTGGGTTTGCTGATGGGACATACCAAGGAACAAGAGGGGCAAACTCGGGAAACTCTATGGGAGTAATATCTGGCTCGTCTGCAGAAAAAGAGTTCGGTATCAATTTCAGCCTATCACACTCCTCTAACATGCGGATGTCAAACCGTGGTCTGAATGCCTCTAGACGAGAGCCATAGTCAATGCACTTATAAAATCCATCCTTCTCATCTTTTACTGCCTTAGAAAGAAGGAGGCAGTTGAATATGGTGGAAGACATGAAGTCACAAACCCCACAAATACTACTGTTGGCAAACTCGTCAGCATACTCTTGAGAGAAGAGGAACTCATTCTTCCCAGCAGACTTGCCTACCTCTATGCATTAGCCTTCTCAATTTTTCAATTTCTCTATATGAGCCAAATTGTCCTTGGAGTTAGCCTTTAAACGAGCATTCTCCTCCTCCAGAGTTTTCATGGCCTTCTAATAGCTTTTTTTTTTGCCATCAGCAAACAACTTGACTCAAGCAACTCCGCTTTCACGATTGCAAATGCTCCTCTCTTGGATGCTATGTCAGCTATATATCTCGCCAACTTCGATCTCTCGACTCGGAGATCCTCCTTCAGGCCTGCGCAGCTAAGGGTCAAGTCGTCCATGCAAACAGAGGCCTACACAAGTCGTTCGTAGAATAATAAATGTAAGAAATGAAGAAATTAAAAAAAAAATAAGTACGCAAGTTGCATATAAATTCAGGTCAAACTCTACCTTCATTAAATGTGCGGCTCCCATCCTCTCCACGGCCGCATAAGACTGTTCAATTAAGATGGCCTTGTCTCGAGGCATGAGCATGTTGTGGTAAATCTCCAAGGCCATGCTCGTACCCTAAGGACTAGCTAATATGGAACTCGAAGGATAAATCCTCTAATCGGGCACTATTGGCTTAGCGTCCGGGTTCTCCTCACATTGTTCGGCAACATTGTAACTTCGGTTGTTGTTCAAGGTGAGGGCTTCCAGTTTCTAGACCAACTGGACAACCGTCAGACAAGTACCAGAGAGCATGCAATCCTCCTCAGAAGGAGTCGTCTCCCTTCGACGTTTCGGCCTTCTTGACTTGGCTAGAGGGGGTCATTGGATGGTGGCTGCGGTAGTATATTCGACCCTGTGACCCTCAGGGTCCCTTTCATCAGTACTGTCATCTAAGTCAATTTCCCCACGCTGGGTGGGAGTTGTCCTTTCCAAAAGGGGCTCGAAAACTTGTTTGGAGGACTTCTTGCATGGAGTGACAATCCTTAAAGTGATTCGTTCTCGTCCAGAACCATGAGAAATGTTTGGGGTCGGTTGAACAGGTGGAGTGATTGCTCGCTGTTGACCTTGTGAGGCCTCGACACTAGCTGACCCCTATTCAGCATGAAGGGTATCGAGGAGAACTTGACAAGTTGCCATTTCTGCAAAAGAAAATGGATTTTACATTCAATAAATATGATAAAAATTAAAGTATTAAAAAAGATTCTTACCCAAGTTCGGGAGCTTATTAATGTTGTAAGGGATTTCTACTAACTGCTATAAAAATCCTTGTCCCCAAGAGAGGTTTCCTACATCTAATTCGAGGGGCCTCATATTCCATTGCCTCGGAACTAACCAGTTCTCGTCCTTTGGTGTTGAGATAAATATTTATTTATCCTTCCACTAGCCGAGTGAGTCACGAGTATGTTCCTGGAATTTAGCATCCTGCCGAGGAGAGAAGAATAAGAAACCACGCTTGGTTGGCCTCTTACAATGATTTATAAAAAACATCCTATTGAAATTAGCTAAACTAGCCTCCTTCCTATGAGATGTCATTTAAATTATAAAAAGAATCATATGTCTGTACAAGTTGGGCAAGATTTGAGTTGGACATAATCCGTAACTAAGGAGTATGTCGTTAATACTCTCATGAAGAGTAAACCTAACTCTAGATATCAAATGGGCAAGGTGAAAAGTACAAAAACCTACAGGCGGTTTGTGCATACGATCTGAAACAGTAGGAAATCGAATTTCATAATTTAGAGAAATAAAATATTTAACCCTCAACTCACTCTTCTTAGATGACCTAATCATTGAAATGGTATTAAGCTATGTAATGTTGGCATTAACATCAACGGGTCCCTCCAAATCTACGAGTTGACCCCTATCGACGTATCTATGGGACAACTCGGCTACATCACTCGGCGATACAAACCCATCAACCAAACGATCTAGAGCATCCGACCCAGCATTTTCCTCGAAGGAACTTTCTATTTCATTGTTGTTAACCGAGGCTGAAGACATAGTACGAGCCATAATAATATGGGGGTGGGAAAGTAAAAATAATAGTAGGTAGGAGTATGATGAAGAGTAAATTGGTGATGGACGGACAAACTTCAACTCGTTCGACTCTCTGATATCAAGGTAACTCTCTAATGAAGAAAAGCAAAAATTCTCTCTCTAGAAAACGCAAATGAAAGTAAAAAGTGAATTGGGGAGGGCCTATTTATAAGGGGGTAATTTGTGGAGGTGCAATGGTTGAGATTAGCTGATGAAGGATGCATCCGATGGTCCAAAAGAGCTGGCGGTTACTATTCAAAAGTAACTGGTGTGTAATTATGACAATGCACACACCTTCTGACATTAAGAGACGTGACGACTGTGAAATAATTACCTCAAAAGATGTGACTCTTTACTGACAGAGCATCTATTTATTGTCAAAATGACTAATTAATGTGAAAAACAATACTCATTATTGTTTTTATATGAATATCAGTCTGAACTCGTTAACTAAAGTAATGCTTCTCCAGCATGAATTCAAGTTGTTACACATCTAATTCTTCAAGCTAGTGAAATGGGGGACTTAATGATATACCAAAATGTAGTGTTTAGGCCCATAATAATAATACAAGGACTCAAGGCTCAATACCGGCCCAAAACCCACCAGATGGCTGAAGATTCGCGCTAAGTAACAATAGCGGGTCAGGTCGTTTGTATGACCCAACCCTATAACCCGTACCTCCTGTTGTCCGATAATTGCCACATGTCATTGTCCTATGAATCCAATTGTCCACCAACCACCCATACAAGGTGTATGTGCTATAAATACTCCCTCACTTTATTTTTTGAGGTTTGGAATCTCAAGAATATTCTCTCTAACTTTAGGCTCGTACGTCCATAGTAACGAGCCTATAGACTTAGAAGTACATTCCTTTATACATACAAATTTGGAAGTTAGAATCATAAAACCAACTACATGGCTTCATAATTACTTAAAGAACTACGTTGACTTGATTCTAAATAGGTACGGAGGTAGCTCAATCAATACCGAGTGCAGTCTATAATCCCAATTACCCTACTCATTATACGATTTGAATCCTTCTAGACTTGTTGAGTTCGTGTTACCTAGATTTGAGTTAGATCAATTCTTATGCTTTCTTTTGATCAGCATTGAAGTTTTAAAGAAAATATTTCTTTTTTCTCTTCTTTTCTGGGTAAATTACGCCCAATCCCTTAGTGATCGACCTTATTATCACTCCACCTCATTGTGATAAAAAAATAACTAAAAGCCCACTTGTAATTTTGAAAATAAGCTTACTGCCTCCCTCCGGTATTTTTGCTTACAAAATTTTATATAAAGACTGTAATACCCTTGTCATTTAAGATACTTACACAATAAATTTTTCTTTTATTTTCTACTTTATTTATTATTATTTTGTTTCTTTAACTATTTTCTGTTTAATTTTTTTTTCTTCACCTTCTTCCCCCAACACCAAAACCTAACCCAAATACAATTCCACCATCTCCAACACCATCTAACACCATATCCACCTCCAAAATGCTCCTCCCAACCTACATCACCGCCCGAAGTCGCCCTCCACCGCCACACTCCGAAGGGCCCCTCCACCACCACCACCACTTGCTACCATCGCCGCCGCCGCCGCCGCCCAAACCAGATTTAAAGATTTAATTTATTTAAAAGTGTTCCAAAAATTTCTGTTGCTAGGAAATGACAGTAGGCTGTAGATATGGGTGATTCACCAAATTTGTGGCAGTTACAATACAAGAAACTTTCACTCTCCAAGGGAAAATATACATACATGTTGCTGAAAAATGCTTCATTAAAGTTAAAAAATATGTTGGTCTGATCAACTTTAATATTTTGATCGAAAATTGGTGAACTTTAACATAACCACACACACAGATTCTGATTCTGGAAAATGTTGCTATAATCATCAAGAACTACATATTAATTAATTACTATTCACCAAAAAAATCCTAAATTAAATTACTAAAGAAAATGTTACTATAACCATTGAAGGTTGAAAATCTGAATTGCAATTTCAAATTTGCCGATTTTCAATTGCAATTTCATATTGCAGATTAGCAATTTCAGGCTTGGGGGTGCTTTGAAGGTGTTGGATTTGAAGTTGTAGGTGATGGATTTGCAGGTGGTCGCCGGTTGGCAGTGGTCGTCGTCCGTCACTGGTGGGCATCGTCAGTGGGCGGTGGTCCCCGCTGGTGGGCGACGGTCGTCTATATATCTATATATGTATATATACTGTTGGGAATTATACGAAGAAAACGCAGCGGAAAGTAAATTTAATTCCCAAAGCCCGAATCATCTCTAATCCTCGTGTTTAATTGTGTATAAAAAAATTACCGTTCTCGCGTATGTTAATTTCTGAACGTGATCCTTTTCTCTAACGCTGAATTTTCCAACGTCTCTAATTCGTCACGCCGGAATCAAAAACGAAAAACTCCTCCTTTCTTCCTTGTCAAAGACGGCTAGAGAGAGAGGTGGGAGACTTTTTCTTGGAGAGAAAGTTATGTAAATTGCCTTGTGTTATTTTTCACCTTGTGATATATTTATATCATTATGAAACAATAACCGTAGCATGCAAGAGCCCTATTTGGGCTTCTATTTAGCCGCCCCTTAGTGGGCTCGGAAGCCTTCGGGCTTTCATCTTGCTTGCTAATTAATTAATCGGATAATTTATTTATCCAATAAATAAATTGATAATCCAATTGATTCAATTCCTAATTAATTTATAATTCAATTTCTCCAAGAAATTAATTAACTCATTAATTTAAATAATTAATTAAATTATTCAATAATTAATTAATTAATTACGGCATCCAATGCCGTGAATTTCTCTCATGTCTTTTTCCCATGTTTTTCCTTTTGCACTTCCTTTAAGCGCGACTCTTTAGGTTCGTCTCAAAAGGCAATTGGGAGGAATCCAAAGGGGTGTGAGTGACACGTAGCCAGTCTCGTGGCTCACACCGTAACCCAATTGAGAACGAATGAATAGGATCATTCCAAATCTTTACGCCGTGAATGCCGTACGTGTATAAACATTTTATTCTTATATCCCAGTCAAGTAAGAGTCACGGTTTAAAGTCAAACTCATATAATTTGACCATATGCCTAAGCTCATAATAAGTCGAGGTATTTAAATGCTTTGGCCAAAGACTTTCATCCTCACTTATTCATGATCGCATAGGATATTTTACTCATTCACTTATGAGAGAATAAATTCCATATTGCAAATCAGTTAACAATGCTACTTGCCCATCAAGTCGCACTTCGAGGTCGATTCCACCAACAGGTGATTTGAATCTAACTACTCTAATGACAGACTTGATGTCACAAGTACATCTTCAACTCGATTTCTCAAGTCAGAGGTTCACACGTACCTATCACTACTTATCAGTTTCATCATTGACTGTCAATGAGTGAATACCCATGTGATGAACTGATGCAAGCCGTGTTCGAACATATCAGTCCAACTGACACGTCTATGATATAAGTTCCCACTACCATTTCCATAGTGTACGACTGTCACTTTCTCTGTCGAAACTTACATCATACAAGTCTTTATTCACTATTGATGCCCAATCAATATTTCTTAGACTTGCAAACCCTTTTAGATGTCAAGGGTCAAACCATTCTAGTGTCTTTCCTCCTATCCCATTGGAGGTAGAAGGTTCGCCTTGTCATCAAGGACTTTACGTTGTTTATTCACACCTTATAAATGCCTATAAGAAAACAACAATCAACTGCCTTATATTAATAGAAAAACCATAGTTTAGTTACAATGTTTATGCCCTATAAATCTATTCTCTTTATGGCATTCGAGGGCATATACTCTAACATATACATTATATATTTTCATATTGTTAAATATATATATATATATATATATATATATATATGTTATATGTTTTACATATTGTTAAATACACATATATATAATGTTATATATTGTTTATAAATTTAAATTACAAAAATATATGAACCATTGATTTTAGTAGATCAGATCCGACGGTTGTAAGATTAGGGGCAAAACAGTCTTTTGTGGACAAAAATCTAATCACCAATCTCATGACACGCGAGGGAACCGCGTAGGGAGTTAAATTGCTGCTTTAATTTATGCATAGGGGGTAAGTGTTGGGTTTGTGCCCGCGATGCTAAGGAGGACCTAGAGAATAGGGCACTAATTTATGTTGTACAACCTAATATTAATATAAAGGCATTAGTAAGTTGTTCATATAATTCTTAATGACATCTATAAGTCTTAAACGAACAACTAGTCCACATGTGTCAAGGCAAACCTCCGCACTCCTTATAGTAATTGAGGACATGGGCACTGGAAGGATTGGTACTTGATCACTTAAACAATTCGCAACATGGAGAATCTCGATTGGGCATTGAGATTCGAGTGGACTTGTATGACACATGCTCTAAATAGGAGTGTCACTCTAACACTATGGGATAGTGGGAGTTTGTTTCATGGATACATTGATTGGATTAGATTAGTGTATTCGAACACGGCTCGTAGTAATTCGATCACATGGGTTTTACTCAGTGACTGTCAATAATCGGATTACTGATTATGATAGTACGCGTGAGCCTTTGACCTGAGTAAGCAAGTTGAAGATGTGCTTGTGACATCAAGTCTGTCATTAGAGTAGTTAGATCCAATTCATCCATTGGTGGGGTCGGTCTCGAAGTGTGGCTTGATGGGCAAGTAGCAGTCTTAACTGGTTAAGAAAATAGAATTCACTGTCTCGAAAGTATATGAGAAGTATCTTATGCAATCATAGGTAAATGAGATTAAAGTCTCTGGCCAGAGCTCATGAACTAACCAATGTTGGACACTGGGTAGTTCGGTAATCTCATATTACTATGATACCTAAGCATAGCATCGAGTCCTATGAGTTTGACATACTCCATGACTCTCACTCGATCGGGATATATCAGTGCAGGGCTTATACTCATACAATAATCATTAACTAGAGGGTCGTAATGACATAATCATTTCGTACTCAGTTGGGCTACGATGTGGGGCCACGACGCTGGCTAGGTGTCACCCACATCCTTTGGTATCCTCCCATTGACAATCGAGACGAACCTGAAGAGTCGCACTATAGGAATAGACGGGGAAATCGATTGTTGTATTAGGAGGACGATTTTGTAATTTGTCTATTTGATTGGAAGGATGAATTATTAATTAGACGAATTAATTTAATTAGTTGTTTAATTGGATTAAACATGGTATTAAATTAATTATGTTGACTAGGTCAACTATGATATTAATTAATTATTTTGTTAATTAATTTATTATAAAATTAATTTCATTTGTTTATATTTAATTGGATTAAATATTAGAGGGTTAAATTAATTGGACTAAGTTGACTGAGTCAACATAGTCCAATAGAAGTCCAATTGAGCCTAATGGGCATGTGTTTGGTGGGCTTAAGTTGGAGGATTTATTTAATCCTCCAACACAAGAGAGAATTCATAATTCAGTTCCTCCAACAGAAATATAACACAGAGAAAATAAATTCTCTCCCACTCTTTCTCACCTAGCCGCCATTATGGAGAAAAGAGATGGAGATTTCCATAGTCAATTCCGACGCGTGATAATCTAGAGAAGGGACACGTGGACCGTTGAACGAAGATTAGAAGATTCGCGAGGATTGATTGAATACGCGGAAAGGTAAGTTTTCACATTCATCTTATTCATTAAAATCAACGAACAAAACAAATTGATCTTGACTTTGGGTATCCGGATATGATTTTCAATTTCCGCTGTGCATGATACCAGGATTTCTAACAATGGTATCAGATAAAAATTTGTCGGCTTCGTTGATTTTGTGAGCGCGATTTCATGTTTATGTGTTTGAATATCATGTTTAATTGTGAAATTTATTGATTTAGAATCAATTATGTATGGATGAAAAATCGTATGTGTTTATTGTTTTTTGGATTTTTTAATTGGATTAAAATTGGAAAAACAAATCTGAAAAATTCGATTGAATCCAAAATCGGGCTGCTTTGCAATTCTTGAAAAACGAATTAGTGAGTTTCTGAAAGAATCGAATTTGGATGAAATCTGGAATTGAAGTTTCGAATTTTCGGCAATTGGCGGACAACGAATTGATGGTGGTGTGGAGCGGTGTTATACGCGCCGCCAGGAACTGCCGTCGAAAGCACTAAACGCGCCGCTCGTCTCGCCATTGACCGCCACTGTTATCACAAAAAATGAGCAGAAATCGGCGATTTAAGGCTCTGTAAAAAGGCCGCTGGAACTCGCCGGTTTGCGTCGTAGATGGCGTTTGATTCGCCGGTGCTCGCTGTTGAAGACGGGGCTGGAATCTCGGGTGACGTTGGCAGCGGAAAATGTGAAAATGGCCTCCTGTTTCGATGTTGAAATTGGCGCTGAAATTCTGCTCCGCTGCCATGACCAGCGATTCCGTCTTAGGGCTCTTTGTTTTGTTGGGCTTGGTTCAATGAATATTTAATTATAGGGAGTTGGGCTAAGCCCACTCGGGATAATTAAATTAATGCCCAACTTGATTTATTTAATTAATTGGGAGTTGGGCTTGACCCACTCAGATTAATTAAATAAAGACCCAACTTGATTTATTTAATTAATAGGGAGTTGGGCTTGGCCCACTTGGATTAATTAAATTAATGCCCAAGATGATTTATTAATTAATAAGAAGTTGGGTTAGGTCCAAATTGGATTAATTAAATAAATTGACCAACCTGATTTGAAAAGTAAGAGGTGTTGGGCTTGTATTTAAATGAATTTGGGTTTATTTGGATATTGATCCAATGACACCCAATTCAATTAAATTGGACTAGTCTCAATACTCATTTGTTAATTTGCTTTTTTCCTTTCTCTTCTAAATTAAAGTCTTCAATTAAATTAAATAGGATTTAATTTATAATAAATTAAATTAGATATGATTTATATTAAATTAAATTGGTTTTAATTTATTCTTACAAGTCAAATGGGATTTAATTTTGTAAACGATTAAATTGTATTTAATCTTTCCTCTAGAAATTAAATTGGATTTGATTTTGTAACTATATGGTATTTAATTTTATAATAAATTGAATTGGATTTGATTTATTTTAAATTGAATTGGACTTAGTTTACCTATCAAAATTAAATTAGTTTTAATGAAGTTATTAATTAAATTGAATTTAATTTTGTAAGTTGATTAAATCCAATTATGGGATAATTGTATATCATACCCCTGTGAAATATGAAACCTGCATACATCCCCCCTGTGTTAAAAAAATAGCATGAGATAACCCTATGATTTTCAAAACCCTGCACGAAACCCCCAA
The DNA here is from genome assembly GCA_019426215.1 of Buddleja alternifolia. Lineage (NCBI taxonomy): Eukaryota > Viridiplantae > Streptophyta > Magnoliopsida > Lamiales > Scrophulariaceae > Buddleja > Buddleja alternifolia. The sequence goes on from CM033406.1 coordinate 1,639,284, forward strand.
TCCGTGTTAAATCCACGGAAGGTGGCATTCACGCTCAGTGTATTTGAAGCAGAGTTGGGGATTTTATACAGGGTTTTGAAAAACATAGAAGCATTTCAGGCTATTTTTTTTAACACAGGAGGGATGTGTGCAAGTTTTGTGTTTCACAAGGGTACAATATGCAATTATCCTGGATTTAATCACCTATCAAAATTGAATTGGTTTTAATTTTATACTTAATTAAATTGTTTTTAATTTTGTAACGATTTGTGAGCCCATGGAAATTAAATTAGATTTAATTTCACTTTGATTAAATAAGATTTAGTCCTCCTAGTAAATTAAATTGGATCTAGTTTCGCTAGGATTAAATTATATTTAATCTTTCATGATAATTAAATTGGATTTAATTATTCATAAGTTAGATTTTTCGATCACATGAAAATTAAATTGGATTTAATTTGACTTTGTCTAAATTTGATTTAGTCTTAGTATGAAAATTGAGTGGGATTTAATTTTGCAATAGTCAAATTGGAACTGACTAAATAAATAGATTAAATTTATTTTATTTTTATGTTCACATATATAAGTGGGGGTCATATATTAAGACTCAATTTTGAAATTTCATAAAGTGCATTGGATGTCTTAATCGAGATATATTTCACCCCAAATATCGTTAAAGGGTTGCAAGGTAAAATTCAAATGTTAGATTATAAGGAGTTAGTGAGAATGAACTCAGATAGTTCACAAACTTATTTATCGTTAAAGGGTTGTGGTTTGGTGAATTATGGGAAAAGAAGATTGAATCATCTATTGGATAGATTGGTGTTAGACACCACCTTAAAAGGTAAGTGGGCCAAATATCGTTAAAGGGTTGCAACCCACTTAACCATTTAAAGAACTCAATCACTCACTACGAAATCTATCCAACGAGATTTCCAAAAATTGCAGTGGGGGTGCAATGTTTCGAAAAATGTAGTGGGAGACAAGTAAGATTAAAGTCCTAAATTTTACTTGTGTACAACAAAAACACCTAACTGGTATCTTGTTTCATTTTCTGTATTAGTTTATATCTCTCTTAGATAAAAACCCATTTAGTTAATTATGCTCGATAATTTTGTCAACACTAGCCTAACCAAATCAACTGACTTGAAACTTGAGGATTTTCCTCAGTTTAGCGTCAATGAATTGAATGCTTTAAGCAAGCATTACTCAAGTCTAAGTATGGGACGATGAGTAGGGGCTTAAATATGAGGCGCATAGGGTATAGAACTATATGTTTTAAAAACTAAGTGTTTTATGACCGGTTTTCTCAACTTCGTGCATTCTACATTTTAAAGCTAGTGCTCATGTTTGAAGAATTAGAAAGAAGTACAAAAGTTTGGAATTAGTATACTGCGAACAAAGAGACTAGAGAGTGTAGTGTGCTAGAAACAAACAAGATGAATGGTTTTGCACCTAAGACTAGGTTATGACTTATGTGCATAGATTCACGAGTTAGGAGAAACAATGGGTTAAAAGCTCATTGGGATTGGATCCCTATCCAGACTTAAGAATCTTGTCTCATAGGCAAAAGGACCGAGTCTCCCTTCACAGGGGACATATTAAAGGGCCACTCAAGTTCTAAAGTTTTGATGCGTACTGATGTTTATGGTTGAGAATATGTTGTCATATTAGGTCACTACAATTGCATTGTAATGTCAAGTATATGATTGCCTAATTCGACTCGTTCTCATGAGAACGTAGCATAGTTTCATAGTTGTTACATCCAGCGACTCTGCGGTTGAATGGGGTAGTAGTATGCAAGAACGAGACATTGTTGGACATGACTTATTCTATGCTAAACTACATGAAATTGCCCAAATTCATAGTGAGTCATGCGCTACTCATAGGTATATCTTGAATAGATGTCCCTCCAAATTCATTCTTAAGGCACCATATCAAAAGTGGCACAAGTGGAAGCTTAATCTTAAACACGTAATGGTATGGAAATTCCCAACCTACGTAGATAAGATAAAGGTAGAGAATCTGGAGGCTAAGTCCTTAAAAGGAAGTTTTGTTAGTTATCCCAAGGATTCAGTGGGAGAACTCCTTTTACCTACATAATGGTAAGAGGTTCATTATGGCCTTAGAGGTTTGTTTTCTCGAATATAACATCTTTCGAGAAATTGGAGTAGGTAGAAAGTTTGTTCTATAAGAACAAAACAAAACTCCTTAGGAGACCACTATTCAAGAAACTCAAACCAACCCCATTATAACACAACCACTAATGAGTTAGTCTGGTAGAGTATCTCAGCCGCCTGAGATAGATGGTTATCTGCTACAAGGAAAGCATAAGTTGTATGATGTAGCATAGACGAACCATGGATACAATCCCTCTACACATGACAAATCGACTGTAGATATGGACTCTACGAGAAGGTGTAAGGCTATGAAAGTGAAGATGGATTAGATGTCTTTGAATCAATCCTAGACTCTAGTAGATCACCCCGAGAGTATTGTACTCATCATAGGCGAGTACATCTACAAGAGAAAGATTGATTCGAATGGCAAAGCCAGGCTGATGCCAAAAAGGGTGTAGGCAAGAGAAGGGCATTGACTATGAGGAAACCATTTTGCCACAGCTATAATCAAATCCACTAGAATCTTACTTTCGATAGTAACACACCAAGATTATGAAAAACTGGCACGTGGATGTGAAGACTCGTTAATGAATGGATTCCTCAAGGAGGACATCTATATGGAAAACCCAAAGGGTTTCACATATGAGGCCAATTCTCATAAGGTCTACATGCTGTATAAATTCACTTGTGGATTTAAGCGGACCTCTCGTAGTTAGAATCTTTACTTTAACGACATAATTTGGAATTATGATATCATCAAAAAGGAAGAGAAACCATGTGTGTGCAAGAAGGCCAGTGGGAGCGAGATGTCATTTCTGGTACAATATGTAGAGAGTGATCTACTTATGGGAAATGATGTGGGCTCATTGACTTGAATCAAGACATATACATCCAGCACATTCTCCATGAAAAGACTTGGCAGAAGCCATTTGTATCTTTATAATTCGTGTCTATGGAGATAGAACAAATAAGATGATGGGGGCTCTCCCAAGCCCTTTGCTTAGAATAAATCCTAAAGCAATTTAGGATAGACGATCTGAGAAAGGGCTCTTGCCTATGAGGAAAAGCAATGAGTAGACATAAAATATATCATGAAGTACTTTAAAAGAACTTAGGATATACTTTTCGTTTATACCCATGGAGTACTGAGAGTGGAAGGTTACACTTAATTGGACTTGGAGTCTGATCAAGATGACTGTAATTCTACTTTGGGTTTGTATTCAACCTCAAATATAGAACAGTAACTTGGAAGAGTTCCTAGTGAAGTACTCCACTACTAATAATGAATATGAAACTGCCTTGGAGTGTTGGAGGCTGTCAAGGAAACTTTTTGGATCTGAAGTTCGTGGTGGAACTTCTAAAGGTCCCTGGCGTGCAGCTTGGATTATCACTTTACTGTGACGAAAGGGAGCTTATGCACAGGATAGAGAACCGAGGTCTCACAAATCCAGACACAATGTTGAGAGATACAATATCTTTTGATAGATCGTTGGAAAAGACAATATAGCCTTGTAGAAAATGAACCTCAGCCGGTAACACGGTTGACCCACTCACTGGACCGCTATCACAGGTGGTGCTAGAGCAACATCTTATAAGATGGGTATTGGATACCATAGCGATTGGCATAGAGTGCAAGTGGGAGATTGTTGGGTTTGTTCCCTCGATGCTAAGGAGGACTTAGAGAATAGGGCACTAGTTTATGTTGTACAACCTAATATTAATATAAAGGCATTAGCAAGTTGTTAATATAATTCTTAATGGCATCTATAAGTCTTAAATGAACAACTAGTCCACGTGTGTCAAGGCAAACCTTCGCACTCCTTATAGTAGTTAAGAAGATGGGCATTGGAAGGATTAGTACTTGATCACTTAAACGGTTCACAAGTTGGAGAATCTCAATTGGGCATTGAAATTCATCTAGACTTGTATGACACATGCTCTGACAAGGAGTGCCACTCTAACACTATGGGGTAGTGGGAGTTTTTGTCACGGATACATTGATTGGATTGGATTAGTGTATACGAACACGACTCATAGTAATCAGATCACATGGGTTTTTACTTAGTGACTGTCAATGATCAGATTACGGATTATGATAGTATGCGTGAGCCTTTGACCTGAGTAATGAAGTTGAAGATGTGCTTGTGACATTAAGTCTGTCATTAGAGTAGTTAGATCCAATTCACCTGTTGGTGGGGTCGACCTCGAAGTGCGGCTTGGTGGGCAAGTAGAAGTCTTAACTGGTTAACAAAATAGAATTCACTGTCTCGAAAGTAAGAGAGAAGTATCCTATACGATCATAGGTAAATGACATTAAAGTCTTTGGCCAGAGCTCATGAACTAACCTGTGTTGGACACTGAGGGTAGCTTAGTTATCTCATATTACTATAATACCTGAGCATATCATCGAGTCCTATGAGTTTGACATACTCTATGACTCTCACTCGATCGGGATATGTCAGTAAAGGGCTTATACTCATACAGTATTCATAATCTAGAGGTTCGTAATGATATAGTCATTTCGTGCTCGGTCGGGCTACGATGTGGGCCATGGTGCTGACTAGGTATCATTCACATCCTTTGGCATCCTCCCATTACCATTTGAGACAAACCTGAAGAGTCGTACTATAGGAATAGATGGGGAAATCGATTGTTGTATTAGGAGGACGTTTTAGTAATTTGTCCTTTGGAAGGACAAATTATTAATTGGACATATTAATTTAATTAGTTGTTTAATTGGATTAAACATGGTATTAAATTAATTATGTTGACTAGGTCAACTATGATATTAATTAATTAATTAGAATATTAATTTAATCTGTGTATATTTAATTGGATTAAATATTAGAGGGTTAAATTAATTGAACTAAGTTGATTGGGTCAACATAGCTCAATAGAAGTCCAATTGAACCTAATGGGCATGTGTTTGGTGTTAATCCTCCAACACAAGCTCTAAACACAAGAGAGAATTCATAATTCAATTCCTCCACCAGAAATACAACACAGAGAAAATAAATTCTCTTCCACTCTTTCTCACCTAGCTCCATTATGGAGACACGAGATGGAGATTTCCAGAGTCAATTCCAACATGTGATAATCTAGAGACGGGAAATGTGGACCGTTGAATGAATATTTGAAGATTCGCGAGAATTGATTGAATATGCGAAAAGGTAAGTTTTTGCATTCATCCTTTTCATTAAAATCAACGAACAAACAAATTGATCTTGACTTTGGGAATCCAGATATAATTTTCAATTTTCGCAGTGCATGATACCAGAATTCCCAATAGTAAGTTGATATTATTTTTTTCATGGGGGGTGGAGTGATAATAATGTTGATCACATGGCTATTGGACGTATTTTACCTCTTCTTTTCTCCGTTCAGTCCACAACTCATAAGAATGAATAGTTGTTTGAGTTGGATGTGTTCATATATACATTCAAGATTGCCAATTTTTCATCCATGAGTAGCCTTGGTTCCAATAGCTATAGTTTGCTATATCATGTTTTCCTATTCTAGTCAAAGGGGAGAAGAGCCTATGGTGAGATTTCACTTGTATTATGTTGGATGCATTCAGCTTGTCTAGTTCAACAGTTTGTGTTAGGAAATTTTTTGTTAGATGTTTTGATGATGACAAGATAGGTTTTATTTTAGACCCCAAAGATTATGTAAGTTTATCTTTATTAGAATATGTCTAAGCGTTTAAAGTTATCGAGTTGTAATTTTCAGTATAAGACTTTTCATCTTTATAGTTTTAGACTAGTATCTAGCGCTTGAGCTATGATAGAATTCTAGGCGAGTCTATCAAAGTGAAATCAAAGATCAGCGTCTGAAAACTTTGAAGATAAGAGATTCGTTAAGTGTCTGTCAAGCGCCTAAGAATCATTCTAGGCGATCATGCCACAAGAACCTGTCTTCACCTGAATTAAATCTGAAGTCAATAAGCACTTAAATGCATCATTCAACGGACATTTAATTCCAACGGGAATTAAATTCAAACGCATTAAATTCTTGATGAGAGTATTAAATGTGATAAGGACTATTGACGTACGGATAAGCCTTCCCCATTGGCTGTCAACTCAAAGTAGGTCTGCTACCATCTCTGTGCGGCAGAATTTCCAGATATGTCAGAAAAAGACTATTTCATGCTCCTCGTGTTAAACACGCTTGTGTCCAACGGACAAATCCCGAGAAAAGTCTATAAATAGATCCTCACAGTTCAACCTTAAAAAACAACGAATTATTATCAAAACTTGATATACACTTATGCTGTTGAAATCTATATTCATCCTTAAAAGCTCAAAACCTCCATAGCCGAAATATCTTTGAGCTTATACATCTCCACAGCTAAACCAATATCTCTTACCTCTTCATAGAAGAACTATCATTTTCTAAAGAGATATTCCAAAAGTGTTTGAACTTTTCAAATCAAACAAACCTTGATAAAACCCATCAACCTCTTCAATCTGTGTGATGAAGTTGTTGAAGACAAAGCAGTATTTCTGTGTGAGAGAAGCTTGTCAGAAGCAGATCTTAGCCGAGTTGAAATCTTTGTGATCATGGAACTCGAGATCAAGACTTCACCATTTACAATTGTGTTGAAGCTATCTTTGTGAAGCTTTGTGATTCATTATAGTGAATTCCTCCTGTGTGGAAAAGGAGTAGAAGGACGTAGCTGGGATTACATAAACCCAGTGAACCTTACAATTTTTGTGTCTTCATTACTTACTGTTTTATTGCTTTATTCATTATTATCTTCTTACATTATCTTAAAGCATACCTTCTTAAAACACGTGCAATTAAATATTTTCTAAGCGCCTATTTATTCACTCTAAGAGACTGGTATAAAACTTCCGCTGTGCTAACCCTGATATAAGTGCTGAGCGCCTAATCCATCTTGATCAAGTACTCAAAACTATTGTCTAAGTTATCTTTCTAAAATTAATTCTTAAAATTCGAAAAGAATTTCATGGTCTATTCAACCCCCTCCCCCCCGCCCCCTTCTAGACCATTTCGTATGCCACTTGGGACCAACAAGTAGTATCAGAGAGATTGAAGTTGAATTTTTTTTAAAATTTTTAAGCATAATTGCTTGTTTAGATCCTTTTTTTTTAAAAAAAAAATAGTTGCTTTAAAAATTTCTTTCATGGCATTCGCTAAAATACCTAAGTTGACCGAGTCAAACTATGACTCATAGAAGGTCAAAGCATTTACTTATCTTTGTTTTTGTTATGACTTTCAAAGCACGTCGCAATGACGTAATCGGGGTGACGAATCCAGGGCGATAAAATTTTCCAAATTTCAATTTTAATATCCAATATTAAACCCATAAAAATTCAATTTTAAAAAAAAAATCTAATTTTTCCAACATAATCTCGAACGCGAAAAATCATTAATCGCGTTAAAGTCGGCTCTGATACCACTGTTAGGAATCCATCGGAGTAAAAACGCAGCGGAATAAAATTTACGAATTCCTAAACATGGATCACTTTAACGAGATTTAATGATTTTAAATAATTTTCCAAAAACTAAACGAAATAGATTTACCTTATCGATTTCGTAATAAATCTTCGCGTAACAGAAACTCCTTGAGCTCCTATCTCTAAAGATGCACGCTAAACGAACCTTCAAAAGATCTCCAAAAATTCCCTCGACAATGGAGGTGGACGGCTAGGGCGAATTTTTGGGGTAGGAGGCTTCTCCTCTTTTTTATGTGTTATGCAACTTGGGTTCCTTGTGACTTGTAAGTGTTGGAGTTATCTTATAACTCTTTGACTTAACAAACAAGCCGGAGTCCCTTAGGACTCCTAAGGTGGCCACCCCTCTAGGGCTCCAATGGACGTGGGTGGGCTTTAAGTTGGCCCATTCAACTTGGCCCACCTTTTAACATGTATTTAATTTAAATCCTATTTAAATTCCAATACATATTAAATAATTAATTAATTTCATTTAATTAATTCTCCAATTAAATAATTTAATTTAATCTAATTAAATTAAATATTTAATTCATTGATTTAACTAATAAATCAATGCGTCCATTCAATTATATCTTTCTAAAAGATTAACACAAAAAGACATCTCGTTCATTTCTTATAGCGAGACTCTTTAGGTTCGTCTCAATTGGCAATGGGAGGAATTACCAAAGGATGTGAGTGTCACCTAGCCAGTCCCATGGACTCACATTGTAACCCAATTGAGTACGAAATGTATGAATCATTTACGAACCTCTGGACCATAAATACCATATGAGTATAAGCCCTTCACTGACGTATCCCGATCAAGTGAGAGTCATGGTTTATGTCAAACTCACTAAACTTGATACTGTGTATGTAATCATATCATGATGAAATTACCAAACTACCCTCCATGTCCCACATGAGTTAGTTCCATTGCTTTGGCCAAAGACTTATAATTTCATATGGATATGATTGCACAAGATACTTTCTTGTTTACTATCGAGACAGTGAATCCCATCTTGGCGATCACTGAACAACTGCTACTTGACTTATTGATATCACACTTGGAGGTCGGCCCACCAAAGAGTGAGTTGGGCCTAACTACTCTAGTAACAGATTGAATAGCACAAGCACATTGATCATGAACCCTCAGGTCCAAAGCTCACGCATACTATTATGGTCAGTAATCCAATCATTGATAGTCATTGAGTAAATACCCATGTGATTGGATTACTGCGAGTCGTGTTTGAATATATCAATTCTATTGATATATCTATGACAAGTGTTCTCACTATCCCATAGTGTTCAGTTGGCACTCCTTGTCAGAGTATGTGTCATACAAGTTGAATTTTAATGCCCAATTAAGATTCCTTGACTTGCGAACCCTTTTGAGTATTCAGGAATAAGACTCTCCCCGTGCCACATCTTTATTCCATAAAGGACGAAGAGTCAACCTCGATACACAAGGACTGTTTGTTCAATGCGTATCGATGCCATAAAGTTTTGCATGAACAGAATAATAATTGCCTTTACTAATTATTAGTTTGTACAACATAATTGAATACCCTATACAATCTATTTGTCATCATCGGAATCTAGGGCATATATCTAACAAATACCTCATGAGTATTCAACCCCTAGAACTCCTCAACGGAACTGTGTTGCAAGGCACCGGAACAGAACGCTCAAGGAAGCCGCTAGGACGATGTTAGCAGAGTCCAAGCTTACTCCTAGGTTTTGGGCGGAAGCGATCAACACTGCATGTTACACTCAAAATCGTTGCATGATCATCAAACAGCATGGCAAAACTCCATATGAACTATGGAAGGGACGTAAGCCAAATGTTTCATATTTTCACGTCTTTGGATCAAAATGCTTTATTCATAATAATGGATCCCAAAGCCTAAAAACATTTGATCCTAAAGTGGATGAGGGAATCTTTCTAGGCTATGCCAAAAATGGAAAGAATTTTTGTATCCTCAATAAGATCAAATCGAGGGTTTAAGAATCCATTCATGTTGTTTTTGATGATGCTAACTACAAACCGAGTAAGGTTAACGCTAATGGTGTAGGAGTTGAAGATTTATGTCATCAAGCGTCAGAGATCAATATTGATGATGAAAGTGAGGACGATGATGAGATCTTAGCGCCCCCTCCTAAGATTAATCGTGAGGTTAATAAGAATAATACTGTAAGAACTGCTGATGATCATGAAGGGAATGATCATCGAGAGCAAAATAGAATTTGTGAATTAGAAGCGCCTGTACAAGAAGGTTGTCAAACTCGTGTGCAAGAAATTAGTCAAGCGCCTGATCAAACTCTTAATCCGTTCCAGCCAGATAGACTATGGCTACGTGATCATCCACCAGAGCAAATTATTGGAGATGTAGGAGCTCATGTAAGGATTAGGGCCGCTACATTCAATGAGGCCATGTTCGCAAGTTTCTTATCTCAAATGGAACCTAAGAAAGTGAATGAAGCGCTAAGTGATCCTAGTTGGATTGAATTCATGAAAGAAGATCTTAATCAGTTTGACGTAGTAAGGTTTGCACACTAGTACCAAGACCAACTCACCAAGAAGTTATTGGGACTAGATGGGTTTATAGTAACAAGATGGATGAGAATGGTATTGTTATAAGAAACAAAGCCAGACTTGTCGCTCAAGGATATTTCCAAGAAGAGGGCATTGATTTTGATGAGACATATGCTCTTGTCGCCCGTCTTGAAGCAATTCGTATGTTTCTAGCATATGCAGCGTTCAACAAATTCACAATGTATGAAATGGACATGAAGAGTGCCTTCCTGAATGGTAAACTCCAAGAAAAAGTCTATGTGGAGCAACCACCAGGATTCATTAACAACCATGGTAAGAGTATGGTCTACAAGCTAGATAAGGCACTTTATGGCCTAAAGCAAGCACCTCGAGCATGGTATTACGCGCTCTCTATTTTCCTTATTGGTAAAGGCATTTCACAAGACAGCGCTGATACAACGTTATTCAAAATCGCCAATGACGAAGATATTCTCTTAGTCCAAATATATGTTGATGATATTATTTTCGGATCTACTAAATATGCGTCTGTGTGAGAAATTTTTGAAAATGATGCAAGATCAATTTGAAATGAGCATGATGGTGAATTAACTTTCTTCTTAGGATTACAAGTTAAACAACTCCCTAATGGCATATTTATTAACCAAACTAAATATACTCGAGATATGATTAAGAAATTTGGTATGAAAAATGCATCCTATTTGAAAATTCCAATGAGCCAAACGCTTAAGTTAGATAAAGATGAAATTGGGAAGAAGGTTGATATCAATAATTATAGAGGTATCATTGGATCACTTCTTTATCTCACTGCTAGTAGACCTGACATTATGTTTTTGGTATGCATGTGTGCACGGTTTCAAGCCGATCCTAAAGAGTCACACTTAATTGCTGCCAAGAGAATCCTTAAATACCTAAAAGACACACAAAATGTGGGCTTGTGGTGTCCAAGGGACTCTCCTTTTGAACTAATTGGTTACTCAAATGCAGATTTTGCAGGATGCCAAATAGATCATAAAAGTACTAGTGGTATATGTCAATTTTTAGGTGATAGATTGGTTTCGTGGCATAGTAAAAAACAACAATCCATAGCGACTTCTACTGCTGAAGCCGAGTATGTAGCCGCTGGAAGCTGCTGTATACAAATCCTTTGGATGAGGCAATAACTTAGGGATTGTGGAATAATCTTAGGTCCAGCCCCTATCCATTGTGATAACTAAAGCGCTGTAACTATGACCCAAAACCCAGTCCTTCATTCTAGAACTAAACACATTGACATTCGCTATCATTTCTTACGTGACCATGTTCAAAAGAAATATATCTCCATGCAATTTATTGGTACAGAAAAACAATTGGCAGATATCTTCACCAAAGTGCTCAACGAACAATGGTTTCTCACTTTAAGAAGTGAACTAGGTATGATTGATTTAAATTCTTGATCATTCAACACATCATACTTTATAGGCATAAAATTTAGGGGGAATGTACCTTGTTTTATGTTTAAATGTTTCAAAAAAAATACTAATGAGTTGTTAATTTTAGGGGGAACCTTAAAAGGGACAACTTTATTAGAAAAAGTGAAATTGACCAAAAATATTTTTCTTTGCATTGGTCATAAGCACTTGTATTTATGCATTAAAATTGTTTAGACGCTTTAACTTTTTCAGCGTCTGAACATTCTCTTGAAAGAAGCTAAACACTTAATCAATTCCCAGTTAGCGCGTACTAAAAATGAATCTCAAAAGAGCGTTCTACCTCACGCTAAACAGAGATAGTGGATAAGTCAAGCAATTAATGTTGATATGATATTCACCTCCTCTGATCAAGAAAACCAAAGGGTACTCATTAGTTTCCAAAATGACGGTTCAAAGAATATACTCCCGTGTCTACACTACAGTGTATTTCAGGAGCGTACAACTCACGCTAAATATTTCAAAAAAAAAAAAACCTTTGAAACTCAAGAAGTAATTGCAAAAGTAATCACAAACACCAAATTTTATATTTTTTCTTTACCAAATGCAGTTTCCATATTTATCGTCCACTTTCCTATCCATTATTATGGAATTTACGGCACAGATTTAATTTTTTTGACATGTGGCCATATCGCATGATCAGTTATTTTCTTTTCCTTATAAATTCAAGAAATTGTAGAACTGTTCATTTTATCACTTTCATATTCTCTAAAATCTCTCTACAAATTCTCCTCTCTTCAAAAATTAACTGAATCAAAGTTCTTCAACTTTTTCAAAAATGGCCCCTCGTAAATCTTCCAAAGATGCTGCTGCTCCTTCTTCACCGAAAGCCAAGGATCAAGTTCATGTTAATCTTGGATTTCTGGTTGATTGGAGTTATCTTCACTCCTAACAACACTTTCCTGTTCGCAGCATCCTTCTATCTTTTGAAGAACAAAATCTAAAACCTCTTATGACCAGTCATTTTCAACTATACTCTTTATTTCTCAAAGAATTCTATGAGAATGCCAAGCTTTCTGATGATGGTCTTTCTATTACCTATTTGTTCTGTAGAAAATTTAATTCTTAAGGTTTGTTTCTTTTTTCCAGCTCCTTTAGAAGTCGATACTAAAGCAGACGCAACTGCTAGTATTCCAAAGAGCATGCCAGTGGAGTTCGACGTTGATCTTTCCACTGTTGTAGCAATCGCTCAAGAAGTTGCTGCAACCGCAGATGATGATCTCCCATACTCTGTTGGTGGATCTGCCGCTAGGCATTGGGTGGTTCTAGACAGTGATATAGACCACGCCACTCTCCCTCCTCTGACTTTACTCAATGAAAAATTTGTTCTGTACGAAGATTATGAAGAAAGTTACATACATGCCGAACATTGTATTCAAGAAGCCATTGAGTTTGACGCCTGGTTCTCTCGGATTATGTTTGATCAAGATTTGATAGAAGCTCAAAAAGAAGAGCTTATCAGAATCGCCTCCGAGGATCCAGTGCCTCCTCAGAAAAAGTCGAAGAAGACTAAATCGTCTAAGTCTTCTAAGTCCAAGTATTCTTCAAGTACTGCAGAAGAAAAAGTCCTTAAAAAGACTTTGGTTGATCTACTTGCTGAGATCACCGCTTCTAAGCCACAGAAAGCTCCTAAGCCAGTTCAAAGGACTTTAGCCGAAATTGATTCTGCATACTTCAGTGTTCATCTGCACAGTGAACCAGAGGCGCGACCGCTGAGGAACGAGACGCTCAGTTTCTATAATAATTATTCTCCAGCTCCTCTTAGTCCAAGTGAGGAGACGCTTAACAAGCTTGGCTATTCTCATTTCCATGAGAGAGTCTTTCACTGCTCCAATCTTGAGACTGTGCAGCCTCTCTGCTTGTGGAAAGCTAAAGGAATCTCCATTCTCGATAAACCAGCGGATCTCATGCAAATGATCTCTCGAGAAGCGCAACTCTACTTTGAAAGAGTTTGGCATAGAGATTACAGCGCAGATCTCCAGTGCTTTCTCTCCTTAAAGGGCACTCAGGATAGCTGCATAAGAGCTATCCTACCAGCATGAATTGAGTGGCTACTTAATGAAGCAGAATGGCTTGATGCATATGCATACAAGCGCCATACCTTTGAAGACATGGTTGCCAACCAACTTCTTTTCAATCAGGTAATTCATGAGAAGCAAAAAATATTTACCCGCTATTGCCTCGATTCCCGAATTCAACGACTTGGACCAGTTCATTCTTTGCCATCTATTCAGCGTCCAGTTGAAGAATCTCTTCGCCAAGCGCTTGATGAGCTCAGTCAATCAAATCTTATTCCCGACTGTAGCAACGCTTTGAGTGCGAGTCTTCAAGCGCCAGTGTGGAAGTTGACTCTGAGCAGTGCTATGAGTTTCTTTTCAATCGCATGAAACTCAAAGATGTTGTAAAGATTTTTGACCACATCTTTACTCAAAATGTCATCACAGCATCTGGGGCTAGCATCAATGAGTTCTCCAGATTCATCTTTCTGGATTTTGATTCCCAGGAGCTAACCGCTCATTACTAGTGTGTAATCAATCTGCTAGAAGGGCACTGCAGACCAGCACTTGCTCAAGTTGTCCTGCCTTACTTGAAAGATTACTGCAAGCACTACATCTCAAATCTTCCAGTATTGCCAGAAGATAGGTTGTTGTACTTTAGCAAAGAGCAAACCGAGGACTCTCTTTTCTTCATTCCAGGGTCCAGCACCAGGTTAACTCCATTACACCCTATAGATGTCATTGGTCCAATGTGAGTAGCTGCTAGAGAAAGTCCAATTTCCATATTCAAACAAGAACTCTTTCAGTTATCAACGAATATTCCATGGACCCAGATAATGCCTTCAACAGGAATGACTCTGGCAGAGATCATTCCAGATGCTCCTCTCTTTTTGTCGTTGCGGTGGCTTTCTAATTTTTGCCATATCTTCTCTCCAGCACCGCGACTGACAGAGTCTGCCTTTGAGTTTACTGAAACTTGTATTTCTTTTGTCTGAGAAGTTCCATCAAATGATGACATGGAGACAATTTTCGAAGAAGAAGCCCACGCCAGCGCTCCTGCTCCAGTTATTCAAATAGAATCTATTTCTAACGATGAGGCCGATGGAGATGATGTCATCATGGACATTGCAGAAGTCCATCCAAACGTTGATCTTCCCGAACAGGAATAAGTTATTGAATCTAAGGAACTTCTTATCAGAGATCCAGCGCAAAGAAAAGTTGTTGTTTCCAAAGAACCTTTACGTCTTCCAGCGCATTCCTCTAGTGACAGTTCAGATAGTGATTATGATCCAGAAGCTCAAGACTTCAAGAAAGTGGTTCAAAACTCTCTAGTCGATATCAAGGGTTCCTACTCGCGCTTGGAAAGTCAGAATAATTCGATTCTCTATGTCGTAGAAAGACATTGACTGAATGATATGCACAATGCGGCTAACCAAAGTACTATCACTGTATTGGATAGGTTGGTTCCACTCGTCTCTGATCTTTTTGAAAGCGTCAACCGTTCGCTTGCCCTGAATGCCACTGCAGACGCTGAACGTTACAATCTTTCTAACTCAGCAGCTGAAAGTATAAACCCAATGAACCTTACAATTCTCGTGTCTTCATTACTTACTGTTTTATTCATTATTATGTTCTTACATTTTCTTAAAGCATACCTTCTCAAAACAAGTGCAATTAAATATTTTCTAAGTGCCTATTTATTCACTCTAAGAGACTTGTACAAAACTTCCGCTGTTTTTTTAGCTATTTTTTTATTTTTTGCTTGTATTTTATCTCAAAGTGCTTTTGGATTGCTTATACAGTATATTTTCAAAAATTAATTAAACTAGTAAAATTGCATAAATTAATTAAACTGGTAATCTTGGACAGGATATGAATATCCGTGAAGCTTTAATGAAGGCTGAAATATCATTTATAAACCATCCACTTTGTTCCCATTAGTTGTATAATAGCTCGGGAATGACAACCCTTGACCTATCACAAATAGCTTATATTGAGTCTGAAATTATAGATTGCATTGGTCAAAGGATGACTAGGGACTAAAGTGACACAAAAGTTTGGTGTATAGGGACTAAAATGAAACAAAAGACGAGCCTACCATTGGAAAAAGTCGTGTGCGCCGCACATGCCCCATTGGCCGGACAAAAGTGGCCAAAAAATGATCAGAAGAACCAAATCGAAACTCAAAATAGTACTTGAGGGATGGTAAAGTTAATTTTTTCACTTAAGGGACTACTCTGACACTATCTAACCACTTAAGGGACTAAAAATGCCATCATCCCTTAAGTTTTTGAGTTTGAGTCATCAAGAATATAAGCGTCTAGTTGAGAGAAATAAGATTACGTATAAAGCCCCTTTATTAGATATGGAGGTTAGTTGAAACTATACCTATAAAATGTTGACCGAGGCTTATCCTAATTGTAGTCTAACTAATAAAATTTGTAATAAAACTTTCGTTGGGGAAAATAGGACGAAATATATACATGAAGCAGATTGGGGTATTGTTAATGCAATGGTTACTTTATTAGAAGTATTTCATGAAGTTACTCAAATTATGTCCCGTTGTTACTATGATATCTGTAATATTATGTTTTCTCAAAATAGATATAATGATAATGTAGAAGGAATAATAAAAGATATGGAATCAAAATGGAAGAACTAATATTTTTAGGATTCATCCAATATGTATATTACGTTGTAAAAAAGAGGGTTGTTTTCTCTTAATTAAACAATTGACAAATAACACTTATAGTCCCCAAACTACTATGTTTATCTCACTTACGTCCCTAAACTAAAGTTTGTTAAGCTACTGTCCCTAAAGTAATAATTCCGTTTCACTTGAGTCCTTTTCTGTAGTTTGTGACCGGATGTCAGTTTTCGATGGCCCGTGAAGTATCAAACTTGTATCACTTTGGTCCCTAAACCAAAAAAAAAGGGGGGGAATTTTTTTATTTTTTGCAATTTCACAATCTACCTTATTTTAATTATTATTATTTAACTAATATACATTAGTATATACTTATAGGTAATGTCGAATAGAAAAATAAAAAATTATATATATTAATAATTAATTACTAAATAAAAGAATAGAAACAACTACCTTATTTTGATTGTTATTGTTTAGTTATTATATACTAATGGTCAATGTCTAATAAAATGATAAAAAATAATAATTAGTTTTTACTCGTTAAATAATTAAACAATTGCTTAATTATTCAATTATTAAGTTTAATTAATAAAAAAATTCACAAATTACAAGATAATTATAATTGAGTTATTTAATTTCTAAAATAAGATGAATATTTTAACAAGAGAGGTACAGATTTATTAACTAATAATCAATTAAATATTTATTACAGTAAGAAATTAATTATCTATTATAGAGTAATAACACTTAAATTATATTTTTATTGGAAAAAAAATTTGATCTCAACAAAATATTCATTAAGAATAGAAAAAAGAAAGAATACAAACCAAAAAAAAAAAGGAAACAAAAAGGAAAATATTCGATAGCTGCCATCTCCACATTGTGAAACATGTACTTTACATTATGATCTTTAGTCACTTCTAAAGCAATCAACTACTAACAAATTAGTTTTTCACAATGAATGCTAGAAAAAATAATTTAGTAATTTATCCATGCTATGTTGAGAAAGGACTTTTAAACATATGCTTTTGTACAGCTGCACATGAGATTCCTGCGTCTAATATATATTAGCTAAATAATAACAATCAAAATAATGTAGTTGTTTCTACTCTTTTATTTAGGGATTAATTATTGATATATATATATATATATATATATAATTTTTAATCCTTCTATTCGACATTACCTATAAGTATATGCTAATGTATATTAGTTAAATAATAATAATAATTAAAACAAGGTAGATTGTAAAATTGCAAAAAAAAAAAAAATTTTTTTTTTTTTTTGGGTTTAGGGACCAAAGTGATACAAATATGATATTTCGAAGACTACGGAAAATTGACATCCGATCACAAACAACCGGAAAGGACTAAAGTGAGATGAAATTATTACTTTGAGGATGGTAGCATAACAAACTTTAGTTTAGGAATGTAAGTGAGACAAACGTAATTGTTTAGTGACTATAATTGACATTTTTCCTTAAACAATATTATACATTTCTTAACTTTGCTAACTTAGAAATGGATTACAAAAATTCAATGTAAATAATTTGTTAGAAAATATATTAGATTTATATGCATCTAATTCGTCTTTACATTCTTCATCCACCGATATGACCACATCATCAAGTAGACATATCTCATCCCATAATCATTTTTCTATGTTAAATAGATTGAAAAGATCTCAACAACAACAAAAAGGTCAACATATGAAATACAGTACTACCTACAAATGCCAATTGAAGATAATGATGAAGTATTTGATATTTTACAATGGCGGAAAATTGAAAGTAAAAGGTTTCCTATTCTTTCTTCTATTGCTCATGATATACTAACACTTCAAATGTCTATCATAACTTTTGAAAGTGCTTTTAGTATAGGTGAAAGGACTATTACTGATAAAAAAAATCGTCTAAATCCACAATCAGTAAAATTTTGTGTATGCTATGAGGATTGGCTTGATCAAGAATGGAGGATGAATTAGTTCGTACCGGATGGAAACAAATTTAAATCCAAATCGATGGTCGATGACATCGATGAAGTTGAAGTTGAATTGTCAGGACGACGCCAATCGACGAATCACCACTTAAAGAAGATGACACTTTCGAAGACTCTTAATCGAAATATATTCACCAACATGGATCACCCTCTTTAGCCCACAACTACGAATGGACACAATTTCAATATGATTAGTGTAGTATTCTTATAGTTATTTTTCAATGTACATACTACTATATTTAGATTTTCTTTTCTAAATGTAAATCCACAATAAACATAAATTCTTGTGCCGTACTTTTTTTTATTTCTTATGTAATATTTACATTTTTAGATGACTTTTACTTAATAATTTTGGAGTTTTTTTATTCAAAATTTCTATTGTCTCTTTAAATTAAATATCAAACTGATTCAAGAATAAACTTGGAATAAAATTAAAAATTAAAAATTAACTTATAAGATTTGAAAATTAGAACCAAAAGATACACATAAACATAGTGTAAACAATTACACTATGTTCAAGTGAATCGTCTTTGTTCTAATTTTTTTAATATTATAAGTTAATTTCAAATTTTGATTTAGGCTTTGTTTAGTTTACATAGTGTAAACAATTATCCTAAGTTAGTTTTCTTTCTTATTTTATACTTAAATATTCTATTGAAATTTAGGCAAAAGTAACTTCCTAAACCAAGTGATTTGAATACCTTTGCCTCAATATTGAGACCAAGGTTCGAATCCATTTGGCCTCAATTTGAGTTTTTTAATTTTCAAAATAAAAAAACAAAAAAATAAAATTGACCCAACTTGGCCCAGGCCCGATTGAACCAGACCACTTAGAAAATTTGGTGGGCCAAGCCCATCATGGACCTGGGTTGGGCCGGCTCAGACCAGCCCACCTGATATCTTTACTTGCCAATGACCTGAAATGGGTTAAAGAATTTAGGTTAAAGTTTAGTTTAAGTGTGTGATTTTAAGCCCATTTGTTTGTAAGGTAGAGTCTAACAAAGACACAATCTCCTATTAGGAACTATCTCTCTCCTCTCTTTATCTGCTGTTTTTTCATTCTAGAATGGGCAATCACCAATTGTTGTTTTTTTTCTTCTTTTGGATAATTCACCAATTGTTGTTTTAAAGTTTCTAGATATTTTCAGACGAGTCCAAACTTTGGGGGGGAGGGGGGGGGGGTGTTGAAATGTATATGTACATAATTATATCTATGTTGTACTTTAAGTTTCATAGTGATTTGGGTCTAAAATGAACTCGACCCTTCTCAGTGAAGCTCGGCTCGAACACGATCGCGAAGCTCCTGAACTGGAACTACCTGAAATCAAAGGACCCTCGTTAAGGTCGAGCTGGGGTTGACCCCAGCGTAGACCCTCCGACGATCAAATCAGTATAGACTAAAGGATCGAGGTCGCTATAGTAAATGTGGAGTAATGAAAGGCTTACCCCTTGAGTGAGAAATGAAGGGGGTATTTATAGGAGAGATCACCCTGTCCGGATAGGGATAGGACACGCGTCACGTTCTCTAAGATCCACGTCTTACCAATCTACGGCTGAGGTTCCGGGTCTTTCGGGTCTTTCGGATCGGACGGGTCGGGTCATACCGAACCCGAACTAAAATGCGCGGATCCTGGCCTGTTTGGGGAATAAAGCTAGCTTTGGGGGGTAATTTTGTCAAAGTGGGTTTTTACCCATATCACATAGCTTTTGCTTAACAATTAGTTAGTTATCTGTAACAATTACGTCAACTGAGTAGTTAGTATCTTGTTTCTTATATATAGTCATGGTCTATTTTGGTCGAAATCCCGAAATTTCAATCGAAATTTTGAGTTTCCTAGGGTCCCGAAGTGAAATTTCACTTTCGATCCAAGTTTGCAGAATATTCGTTGAAAGTTTGACCAAAATCCAAAATTTCCCGAAACCTTTATCGAACCCTGAAATTTCCCAAAATTTAAGAACAAGATGAAATTATTTTGCGAAATATCAACTAAAATTTTGACCGAAACCCGAGATTTCCCGAAAGATAATATTAAATTATTATATTTATTTAAATATTTATGTTTAATTATAACACGTAAAAGTTAATTTTAGATATATTTTTTCTTTCTTTGGGACCACAATTATCGAGTATGAGAAGTTAATATGAGATGGAGTATAACGATTTTAATCCTAGAAATTTCATAGGACTCCGAATAATATATTTTATGAAAATTGTGTGTATTGTTGTAGTGAAGTTTTAAAACTATTTATTCATTATTTTACTTCCAAATCCTACTTATTTTAACTTTCCACCACAGATTTTATTCATAAATTAACAAAGCTCAATATATATACATTATACACACAATATTATTAAAGTAAAAAAATACATAATAATGTAAATTAAAGATACCCAAAGTTTCATTTAAAATTTTCAATTATTTTTATAAATTTCCATAATTTCTCTAGAATCGAAATCTAAATTATGGATATCTGATGCACAAAAACCCAATCGCGTATTTAACAGCAAGAGGATTGATTGTGTGTAGTAATAAAGTGGACAATTAAGTCCGGGATGTCGAACCCACAGATTTGTGTTATAGCAAAAACAGTAAATTAACTCAAGCAATTGTAAACTTAAAGAGAAATAAATCATATACTATCAAGAACAATAATTAAAGGTGTGTGAAAACCAATGAATAAAAACAACTAAGACACATGTGTCGACACAAATTAATCAATTCTAGTTATATCAGTATTCTCGTATTTCAGATAAATATCGTTAAGGTGGAAAATTCCTTCAGTTTATTATCATGCGGATCCCTCCAAAATAAACACATGCAAGTAATCTCTACTGCATGCATTAAACACTAGAATTTTCCCCAAATTTATTCAGATTTATCCCTCCAAATAAACTCGGCTAACAGCATTCGGAGTATGTAGTTATCCCTAATATCAACTAACATAGAAGATGTTATTAATCCCTCTTGCACCTTAATTCACTTTCTCCCGAACAGATAAATTAAGCATTAGATCTTAAATATGTTGGCTAGACACACTAAGCATTGAGAACAAGATTATAACACAAAGCAATATAAACCATCTATACGAGAAATACTTTTATAACTCAAAAATCATAATTCGGCCTAAGCATGACCTTAGTCTACAAATTTAGCTACTCATAATGATATGAAAAACAACTAAAGATTTCATGAAAGTAATAAACAAATAATAAAACTCCCTATGACTGTGTTGAAAATCTTCTTCTTCCTTCAAGCTTCCTCTACTACTATGGAGAATTACAAAGGATAAAACCCTAGTCTAACTATGTTTCTCTCTCGCTGTATGTAAAAAGATCGAATATTGCTGGAGTAGAACTCTAAAAACGCTGCCCTCTAACCCTACTACATCACTTTATATTTATAGGCGTGGTTTGAGAAGAGTCCGTGTAAGTGTAGAGTTTGGAAATTTCAAAAACTGTTTTGCCGACTCGTACGTTCGAACATTAGGTTTCCTAGCGTTCGTGCGTAACACCTCTTCACATTCGAACATTCTAGTGTTCCATGTTCGAACGTTAAACTCCTCGACTTTCTGCTCTGAAATTCCATCTTACTGCTCCTTTCATCCTTTTTGTCTCCAATGTTATGATTTATACCAGGATACTCAAAATACACATATTACACGCATATGTGGTACAAAATCATACTTAATTCTATGAAAATCATACAACTAAAGGACTATAAAACACGTAATTCTTGACTTTATCAACTCCCCCAAACTCATACATTGATCGTCCTCGAGCAATGATAGACATCAATACAGTCAAAGGTAAACAAAAACAAAACAAACAAAGATAATGATAAACTCTTTTTTGTGGAGTAAACGATTACACTTAGTAGGTGTAACAAGCCTTTGAACCTTAATGTTCCCCAAAAAGGACGAATATAGTCTCGTGAGGGTTTGCAGATGATACACCCACAAAATCCAATAAATTTTCAATCCCAAACTAAATCAATACATGATAAGAATAATTTTTATGTGTTTTTAAGCCTCTTGTGTTTATGCTTTAGGTTCATTTATCACTTGATTCCTGCCACTTGTGCGTTTAATTAATGTGTTAAGTGATTTCAGGCCTTAAGTGGATACAATCGAAGAAAGGGAGAAAAAATGACGTATAAAACAAGTTTAGGCCAAGATGTTTAGCACCTCCACGCCCAAGTGCAGCCATAATCACGCCTGGGCGCCCAAACAAGCAAAAAATAAGCTGGAGTTACGCAGAAAGGCGCCTAGGTGTCATTTCCCCATGCATGGGCGCCATATTTGCAACACTTACCACGTTTGAACGCTATTTATATATATTTCGAGACCGAATTTGATGAAGTTTCCTTCTACAAAGTTGTAGATGTATGTCTTATCTTCATGTGAAAACTTGAAGCATCCAAATAGAAGGTCTATGAAGAAAGTTATGAAAAAAACACTATTGCTGCACTGAAAAGCAAGAAAACGGTTCAGACTTTGTACCGTGGCACCTAGGCGCCCTGCAAATTCTTCACCAGGCAACTTAGGCCACCTGGACCATGCCTAGGCGCTATTTCGGTCAAGCTTGGGCGCCGATACAGTTGTTTTGAAGGTATAAAGGCCAAAAATGAAAGGAAGAGGAGGGGGGATCGAATTTTGGGGGATCTGGGCATTTTTTTGGATTTGGACCATCTAATCATCAACCTTGAAGAGCGAGAGAAGGAGCATAGCTAAGGATTGAAGCTCCAAATCAAGGATCCATAATCAATCAACTGTTTAGGGAGTTTTAATAGTTATTCATTGCATTTTGTGTTTATGCTTATGTACATGAATACGTGTAATTCTCTTATGTTGACGATTATGGGCTAATTTCATATGACTAGGGCCTTGTAAGGATCGATTGGTGATTTATTCGTATAATTGATAATCGTTAAATTAATTCCTATGTTGCTATGTGTTATGAATTTGTATTTATGTTTCTTACGTGTGATTGGTCACCATATGTATGATTGATTGCCCATTTTAGTGTTTTGAGAAAGACTTGAACTAGGGTGCAAGGGATTCATAACATCACCGATCAAAATAAGAATTCTCCCTAGACATAGGTAGAGATTCTCGGGTGTAGTCGCTCAATTTATGTCGAGGAAGCTAGTCCGTCAATGCATGCTTATTGGTTAGATTTCCGAGGTAGGCATACTTAGGAAACCATCATTTAAGTATAGGATATCTATCACGAGACATCGGGTAGTTATTATTATAGGACCTTCCACCATAGCAACTAGGTCTAATAATTCAACGAGAGTCATTGTACGAATACGGATCAAATCGGGTCTTTCATGTGCCTTAGTCGCTTTTAATATTTGAGTTTCAATGGTTTACTTGTCCGCACTCTTGTTCTTTGCACATTTATTTGAATTTAATCTCTTCCTTTAATTGTTTATTTCTTTATTGCGAGTCTTAAACTAAAATTCAAGTCCTTGTGGTTCGACAACCCGGACTTATTGTCCATTTTATTACTATCATGACTAGTGCACTTGCTATTAAAGCACGTTAGTTATTCGCATGCCAAGTTTTTGGCGCCGTTGCCGGGGACTTGTTTATTTTATTTTTTGATTTTATTTTACATTTTCATAATTCTTAGTTTTTTTGTTTATTTCTTGCTTTTCTTTTATTTTTTTCTTGTTAGTCTAATTTTGTTTCTTGGGTTTACTTGATAGGTTTGTTCTTGGTGCATGACCCGCTCCTCCAACGAGCCTTTACTTGAGTTTGAGCCCGAAATCGAACGTGTTCTACAGGCTAGTAGACGAGTATGAGGAATGGCAAACAATCTCTATCAACCACATCCTAATGCACGTTTCCCCGATATGAACTTACCGGAGAATCGGGAATGGTTACAAGGCATTCTCCAAGCTATGCAACCGCCTCCTCCTCAACAACTTCCATCGGTCCGGGGTAGTCTACCACTGACAGTCCACATCATACCGAGGCCCATGGTCTTGCCCAACTTCTATATACCGAATTATTACATCTTATCTCATATATTTAGTATAGTGCAAGGTGAACCGTTCTATGGTTAGCCTCATAAATCGCCTCACGCATATTTGGAGACTCTAGATGATGCCCTCATGACTATTCAATTTCATCCAAGGGATCTAGATGCAATCCGTCTTAGAGTCTTCCACGTCTCGCTTAAGGACAAGGCGACCACATGGTACAAATCTCTACCACCTCAATCCATTACAACATGGGGTGAGTTAGTCGACACTTTCTTGAGCAAATTCTTCCTACCTTCCAAGATCAACGAGCTCTGGAGTAACATCAAAGTATTTAGGCAAAGGAATAATGAATCCTTAGTTGTGACTTGGGCTCGTTATAAAGGCATGCTTAGGAAATGCTCGGATCACAACTTCAGGTTGAATGTGCAAGTGTTACACTTATATGATGGAGTCCGATCACGCATTAGAAATAGGCTTAATGCGGGTGCGGGTGGTGATCTCCTCAGTTTGGTTTGTCAAAGTGTGGGGGACAAGATTGAACAATTAACCCGGGAAGATGAGCTCCATCCCGATGATAAAGAGGTCATACCCACCAAAAAAGTTGCTTGTGTTCAAGAGTTGGAAAAAGAAGTAGCTTTGGAACCAATGGTTGGCAATGTAAACTATGTTGAAAATGCCAATCGACCTCAAATGAACTTCCATGTGCCCGAAAATTTTCCAAAGAGGCCCAATCAGGCACAAAAGAGCCATCCTGATATTTATCAAGCACCAAGGCCTCCATTCAACAATAACCAAGATTAAAGGCAAGGTAATTTTCAAGCAGAAGGGCAAGTTAGGCCCCCAACAACCGATGAACGTCTAGATGAGCACATTAAGAAGTTGGATGCGTCGTTCAATGACCTCCGAAACATGATGAAGGACATGTTCATGGAAATGAAAGATTTGAAAACACACATGGGACATTTATCAACCGCGGTGAGTGGGAGAGCCCTGGGAACTCTACCAAGTGACACAGAAAAAGAATCCTAAAGAGCAATGCTACGCGGTTATCTTGAGGAGTGGAACAATATTAAAGGAAAATGATAATTCGATACGCATCATGGCACCCGAGCGCCACCCTTCTCATGCCCAAGTGCCACCTCCTACCTCTTCCACTTCTTGTTCTTCACCTTCGACTCCTACTCCACCCATTGAGATATGTCTACCTTTTCCCTTGGCTCAACATAAGCATAGAAAGGAGATGGATCAAAGCTTCTTAAGAATCTTAGCTATTCTTCATGGAGTTCGAATCAAAATCCCCTTTATTGATGCTATTTTGCAAATGCCTAATTGCATTAAATTTCTCAAAGACATCTTTACCAATAAGAAGAAATGGGAAGTGAAAGAGACGGTATGCCTAGCCGAGGAGTGCTAATCCATTGCGCTCAACAAGTTGTCTCAAAAGCTCAAAGATCCAGGCCGCCTTACTATTCCTTGTACTATTGGGTACCTTACATTCGAGAGAGTTCTTTGTGACTCGGGAGCAAGCATCAACCTCTTTCCTTACTCTATTTTTGAGAAGATCGGCCTTGGAGATCCTAATCCAACATCCATGTCTTTACAATTAGCGGATCGTTCAATCAAGCACCCAAAGGGGATTATCGAGAATGTCCTTGTACAAGTAGACATGTTTTTCTATCCAGATGACTTGTGTTTCTCGTGATGGATAGCGACATTGATGTCCCCTTGATCATAGGAAAACCTTTCCTAGCCACTAGCAATGCCTAGATCGATATGGGAATGAGTAAGTTGACATTGAAGGTAGGAGATGAAAAAGTTATATTCGATGCTTATAATGACATGAAACCATCCATGGATGAGACGGTATGCCTAGCCGAGGAGTGCTAATCCATTGCGCTCAACAAGTTGCCTCAAAAGCTCAAAGATCCAGGCCGCCTTACTATTCCTTGTACTATTGGGTACCTTACATTCGAGAGAGTTCTTTGTGACTCGGGAGCAAGCATCAACCTCTTTCCTTACTCTATTTTTGAGAAGATCGGCCTTGGAGATCCTAATCCAACATCCATGTCTTTACAATTAGCGGATCGTTCAATTAAGCACCCAAACGGGATTATCGAGAATGTCCTTGTACAAGTAGACAAGTTTTTCTATCCAGATGACTTGTGTTTCTCGTGATGGATAGCGACATTGATGTCCCCTTGATCATAGGAAAACCTTTCCTAGCCACTAGCAATGCCTAGATCGATATGGGAATGAGTAAGTTGACATTGAAGGTAGGAGATGAAAAAGTTATATTCGATGCTTATAATGACATGAAACCATCCATGGATGATCTTACTTGTTTAAATGTCAATGCTATTAACCCTTTGCTTGATGAGAAACGCGCAAGTGGCAAGACTAAGGGCACTCTCGAGCTAGGGGATGAGATTCCTGATGATAAACAAGACAAGGTGAGAAAAGAGGATTTATGCATGAAGTACATTCCACCACATCAACGTGTTTGTGAGATCGATAAAACAAATCCGGTACGAAGGGCTAATCTCAAAACACCGCAATATGAGTGGAGGCGAGTGAGACATGAGGATAAAAGGAGGAATGACAAGGATATTGTCGTTCTAAATTAGGCACCTATTTGAACCTCAAAGAGCACAAAGTCAAGCTAATGACTATAAACAAGCGCTTCTTGGGAGGCAACCCAAGTTTGTAAGTTTTATTTTCTTTTTGCTTTCGTTTTTGTCTTGTGTAGTTTTGTTTCTTTATGTTATATTCAAACATGCACTTTTGGCATGCTTCTCTTTGAGTCTTGATGGTTTTGTATTGTTACATGACATGTAGTAGCCGAGTTTTTCTTTGGAGAATTTTTCATTGCGGATTTGAGCTTTAAGTGGATTTTACGTGATTAAGGTTTGCTTTTTAGCACTCTTGTTGTAAGTACTCTCGTTTACCCCCTTTTGAGTGTGTATGTGATAAGAGTCACTTTTACGTGTTTTTAAGCCCGTTGTTTTATATTTTAGATTCATTTATCTCCTAAATCTTGTCACATTTGTGTTTAATCAGTGCGTTAAGTGATTTCAGGCCTTAAGTAGATACAATCGAAGAAAGAGCAGAAAAATGACATATAAAACAAGTTTAGGCCAAGATGTTTCGCACCCCCAAGCCCAAGCACAGCTATAATCATGCCTTGGCGCCCAAACAAGCAAGAAATAAGCTGGATTTATGTAGAAGGGCGCCTAGGTGCCATGTCTCCACGCTTGGGCATCAAATTCGCCACACATTCCATGTTTGAGCACCATTTTTGTATATTTAGAGATCTAATTTGATGAAGTGTCCTTTTACAAAGTTGTAGAGATATGTCCTATCTTCAGGTGGGAACTTGAATCATTCAAATTGGAGATCTGTGGAAATAGTTATGAATAAAACACGATTACTGCACTGAAAAGCAAGAAAACGGTTCAGAGTTTGAATTGTGGCGCCCAGGCGCCAATTTCTCATGCCTAGGCGCCACCACCACCATGCCTAGGTGCCATTATGTGCGCCTGGGCACCCCACAACTTATTCCCCAATTCATTTGTGTCACGTAGGCAGCGCCTAGGTGCCGATCTTCCCGCGCCTGGTCGCCGCTGTAACCTTTTTTGGAAGCTATAAAAGCCAAATTTCAGTACATTGTTGGGGGTTCGAAATCTGGGGGATGGGAAGCATTTTTCTGGGTTTTAGGCCATATTGTCACCTACCTTGAAGGGAAAGAAGAAGATAAGAGCTAAGGATTGAAGCTCCACTCGAGGATTCATCACCATTCAACCTTTTAAGGACTTTCTTCATTATTTATTACATTTTGTGTTTACTCTTATGTATATGTATATGTTGAATTCTTGTGTGTTGATGGTTATGGGCTAAATTCATATGTCTAGGGCTTTGTAATAATTGATTTGTGACTTATTCGTATTATTAATAATCGTTGAATTAATTTCTATGTTGCTATGTGTTATGAATTTGTGCTTATGTTTCTTACATGTGATTGATCACCATATGTATGATCTATTACCTATTTTAACATTTTGAGAAAGACTTAAACTAGGGTTCAAGGGATTTATAACATCACCAAACTAAATAGGAGTTGCCCTAGACATAGGTGAAGATTCCCGGGTGAAATTGTTCGATTCTAATCGAGTAAACTCTAGTTCTCTAATGCATACTGAGAGGTTAGATTTCTGGGTAGACATACTTAGGAAACCGTCATTTAAGTATAGGAGTCTATCACGAGACATCGGTTATTCTATACCTTAGGAGTTTTCACCATAGCAACTAGGTCTAATAATTCAACGAGAGTCTTTGTGCGAATAAGGATCAAATCAAGTCTTGCATGTGCCTTAGTTTATTTTTACACTTGAGTTTCAATCCATTGCTTGTTCTTACTTTTGTTCTTTGTTTACTTAATTGTTTTAGTTTTACTTTACTTTAATTGTCTTTTCTCTCATTGCAAATCATAAACTAAAATCCAAGTCTCCTAGGTTTGACAACCCGGACTTATTTTGTCCACTTTTATTACTACACACGACTAGTGCACTTGCTATAAAAGCACGTTAGCCTCTAGCGTGTCAGTCTGATTGAGTCAACATTGAGGGCAATGTTGAGTTTAAGTTTGGGGGGGTGGTATGAGTAGCGCTTATTGGTTTTATGTGTTATGTGATCTTGTTTTTAGCTCAAGTTTGGGGGAACCGTTGCTATTGCATGTATTTTGTTCTCAATGTTTGAGAAAAATCAAGCATAACAAAATTTTGTTCTAGGATATTAGCTTGCCAATTGGTGCAATTAAACTTGAGAACTCGAGACAATGGCATGATATCTTGTATGTTTCTATTAATGGTCTAAAATGTAAAATTACACATCTTGACAATGCTCATTTCAACCTTAGTTGAGAATCAATCTTCCTTAGATGAAACACGTTGCACATAATTCGAAGGTAGAGGGATTGAAAAGGGTTCCCCATCTCGAGACATGTGAGGAGCACCCCGAAATATATTAATCTAGATTTTTCATGTTGTTTTGAGATGATTAGTTGCTTATGGGTCCATAATTGTGTTAATGGAATGAATGATTGAGATGACCTCGAAAATTAGGTCAGACCAACGAGTATTGGAGGTCACCAAAGCACTGTTGCCTATATACTATACTCGTTGAGCTAATTTGAGCTTTGCTCAAGCCAATCAGGAATGAGTTGAATAAAAGATCTCGTTCTATTTTGTGGCCTTTGCCACTCGGGTGATTAAGTTCGTAGGAATGTCTTAACACTTAGCACCCTAAAACTATCCAGTTTGGGAGTTGTTGACCCAAAGCCCGTTACAAGGGTGACAAAGAAGATCTAAGGAGGTAGAACATCGAACGAGGCCTTGTGTTGTTATAAGCTTAAATCGTTTCAAAGCATGAAATGTTAATACAATTATGACCTTAAAGTTGCCTATGATTCGATAAGCGTTATGATCTATCAAAAGTTGGTAGATATGGGGAATGTTTTCGAGCATGGTAGGGATGCCTTTCGATCATAATGCCCTAGATATTATCCCACTACACCCTTTGAAAATTGGTTCGATTCTAGGTGTTGAATGAGCATTGTCTTCATTTGTGTACATATTGTTGAGCTTTATTGTCACTTGATTCGTGCCATTGCATCATAATTCTTATTTCAAGTTGTCTCGGTTAGTTTGAACTTAATATCCTTTGATTTTGTGGGTATAACACATGAAAACCCTCACGAAACTACAACTCATCCTTTAAGGTAACTCAAAGGTTCAAAGGCTTGTTGCACCTGCTAAGTGCAACCGTTCACTCCACGAAAGTGAGTTAGTTAGTTGTTTTTGTTTTTCCCTTTGTTTGATGATGCTTTCGGATTCTATAGCTCTTATTGCTCGAGGTCAAGCAATTGATAAGTTTGGGGGGGTTGATAAGAATCATTTTTACGTGTTTTTAAGCCCCTTGGGTTTATGTTTTTGGTTCATTTAGCGCTTGATTCCTTCCACTTGTGCGTTTAATTGGTGCGTTAAGTGATTTCAGGCCTTAAGTGGCTACAATCGAAGAAAGGGTGAAAAATGACGTATAAAACAAGTTTAGGCCAAGATGTTTCGTCCTCCACCCCCAAGCGCAACCATAATCACGCCTGGGCACCCAAACAAGCAAGAAATAAGCCAGAACGCAGAAGGATGCCTAGGCGCCATATCTACAACACTTACCACGTTTGAGCTTTTTTGTTGTATGTTTAGAGATAGAATTTGATGAAGTTTCCTTCTACAAATTTGTAGATCTATGTCTTATCTTCACATGGAAACTTGAAGCATCCAAATAGAAGATTTGCGAAGAAAGTTACGAAGAAAACATGATTGCTGCACTGAAAAGCAAGAAAATGATTCAGACTTCGCACCGTGGCGCCACCTAAGCCACTCCTAGGCACCCTGAAACTTCTTCCCCAAGCCACTTAGGCCACCTGGACCACGCCCAGGCACCATTTTGATCACGCTTGGGCGCTGATACAACTGTTTTGAAGGTATAAAGGCCAAAAATGAAAGGAAGAGGAGGGGGGGGGGGTTCGAATTTGGGGGGATTTCTGGGCATTTTCTTGGATTTGGACCATCTAATCATCAACCTTGAAGAGTGATAGAAGGATCATAGATATGGATTGAAGCTCCAAATGAAGGATCCATCATCAATCAAACGTCTAGGGAGTTTTAATCGTTATTCGTTGCATTTTGTGTTTATGCTTATGTACCTGAATATGTTTAATTCTCTTATGTTGATGATTATGGGCTAATTTCATATGACTAGGGCCTTGTAAGGATTAATTTTTTAGTTATTCGTATATTTGATAATCGTTGAATCAATTCCTATGTTGCTATGTGTTATGAATTTGTGTTTACATTTCTTACATGTGATTGATCACCATATGTATGATTGATTGCCTAGTTTAGTGTTTTGGGAAAGACTTGAACTAGGGTGCAAGGGATTCATAATATCACCGATCAAAATAGGAATTTCCCTTAGACATAGGTAGAGATTCCTGGGTGTAGTAATTCGATTTATGTCGAGGATGCTCTAGTCCGTCAATGCATGCTTAGTGGTTAGATTTCCGGGTAGACATACTTAAGAAACCATCATTTTAAGTATAGGATATCTATCACGAGACATCGGGTAGTTATTATTATAGGACCTTCCACCATAGCAACTAGGTCTAATAATTTAACGAGGGTCATTGTAGGAATACAGATCAAATCGAGCCTTGCATGTGCCTTAGTCGCTTTTCATATTTGAGTTTCATTCGTTTACTTGCCCTCACTCTTGTTCTTCGCACATTTATTTGAATTTAATCTCTTCCTTTAATTGTTTATTTCTTTATTGCGAGTCTTAAACTAAAATTCACGTCATTGTGGTTCGACAACCAGGACTTATTGTCCATTTTATTACTATCACGACTAGTGCACTTTCTATTAAAGCACGTTAGCTAGTAGTGTGTCAATACATCTTGACATAATTAACAAGAATAAATGTCATAAAATCAACCTTTTAAAGCTCACAGATATATACACATCAAATACTTTTGCTCATGTCACACCTCAACTTGAAAGACTCCAAAGGGTGTAGTGAAAATAAATCTAAGGTATTGTAGTCGAGAGGCATCCTTACCAATTTTCGGACATTAATCCCATATCTATCAACTTTTGATCAAACACAAAGCACAAGAATCATAGAAAACCTCATAGCCATTTCAAATTCCATTACTTCAAACATTCAAACTTTTAAACTCATATGAAACTTTCCATTTAAATTCATTAAGGCTAGATCATGTGCAATGTTTTATTCCCTTAGGCTTTCTATGGCACCCATGTATGAAGTTTTAGATCAATGACTCCCAAACTAGATAGTTTTAGGGCATTAAGTGTAGAGACACTCCTAAGGATTTAATCACTCAAGTGTCAAAGGCCACGAAATAAAATTAGATCTTTTAAACAATTCAACTCCTTTTTGGCTTGAGCAAAGCTCTAATTAGCATAATAGTATAGTATATAGGCATGAAACTTTTCACCTCCAATACATAGCCTGACCACTTTTGGTCATACCAAAATTTAACCTTTTTCATTCATTATCAAGCATACAAAATTAACCACTGAACTCATAACCTATGCGAAAAATCTAAGCTAATATTTCCGAAAAAAATTCCTTAAGTGTCTCAAAATGGTTATCCTCTCAACTCTTCTGCCCTCGACTTATGTGCATTGTGAATCATCTAAAAAAATCAATTCTAGTCTAGGATCTCCACGAGCAACTTCAAAGATATATATGTTCCATTAAATTCTAGTTTATTTCAAGAAATCATGTCATTTCTTCAAGTTAATCAATTTCAATGCAACAATTAGAAGGACTAAATTTGTTTTTCATACTTGATTTTCTCAACATAAAAGCATATACACATGATAGCAAACAAACTTTCCCCCAAACTCAAGCTAAAAATTAGGATTGCATCATCAAAGTTCAAAATAAGTACTTTTCTACCCCCAAACTCAAATCCAACATTGTCCCCAATGTTGTTATAACAAGCATACACGAAGGTAAAAGAACACTTACAATCAAGGATGTTGAAAAACATCCTTAAACTTCTTATGCCTCCTCATATAGCTTCTACTCCTCTCGAGTAAAATAAGCATGTCCAAACATGGGTTCCAAATTTGCATCATATCTAAACTTCAACTCTATTAACCATCAAGCATAAGAAACATACATGCCAAAAGTGCATGCATCACAAGCAAAAAACATAAAAATACAAAAAAAAAAAAAAAACCTAACTAAAAACTAAATAGAAAACCGAAAAGAAAAGAAAAAAAAGGAATAAAATGAAAAGGGTAGGATACAAAGCAATCAATACCGCACCCCCATCGAGGTGGATGCAGGATCCTCATCATCATCGGTGGTGTCATCATAATTCTCCTCATCAATGGGAAAACGGTGGAAGGCGGGAACTGGTGGACATGGGAAGTAAGGCCTCCCCAACGAACGATCCATGTCAAGGGCTAAAACCCTTTGATAGTGGGCCATCATCCTCATGTTCACCATTATAGTCGATTGTGTCGCCCTAATTCCCTTTTGTTCTTTCTTCATCACTTTAAGATCATGTGCGATAGTAGAAAGGGAAATAGGTGTGGAGGTCTTGTTAGGTTAATGTCCTCAAATGCCACTAGAGGATTAGTAAATGATAGGACATTGTCAATTGTAATTTTTTATTAATTCAATCAATAAAAGGCATTTTAGTTGTTTACATTCATGTTGGCATTTATATATTGTAATCATCTATAAGTCCATGAACACAGGAGTTAACTCTCTAGACTAGAGGAGTCTGATACTTGCGTACTGAAATAATCTACAAGTCAAAGATTTTCAATTGTGCATTGGAAATCAAGAAGACTTGTACGATATGAGTTTTGACGATAAAGGTGCCCGTCAATCACTAGGAAGTATTGCAGAACTCATATCATAGGTGCACTGATGGAGATAGTGGGACTCACACATGACTCGCATCAATTCTGTCACATGGGTTTTCACTTTTTGACAGTCAATGACAGAATTGATTAAATTGTAATAGGTGTGTCTGAACTTTAGACTTGAGAAATCGAGTTGAAGATATACTTGTGACGTTAGGTTCGTCATTAGAGTAGTTAGCCCCAATTCACCCGTTGATGTGGTCAACCTTGAACTGCAACCTAATGGGCAAGTAGTATTCTTAACTGATATCCAAGAAAGGATTCGTTCCCTCGTAAGTGAACGAGGAATTATCCTACACATTTATAAGTAAGTTAGATCTTAAATTGTTTGGCCAAAGCATTCATTGATCCGAGCTTATTATAAATATAGCATAGTGTTAAGTTAGTGAGTTTGACCAAAACCATGAATCTCACTTAACCGGGATAAGGAAACGAAGAGTTTGAATTCACATGGTATTTACAAAGGGAAAGGTATAAATGATCCAATCATTTCATCTAATTTAGGTTAAAATATGGACCACTTGACTGGGTAGGTGGGACCCATATTCAATGGAATCCTCTCATTGCCAAATGTAAATGAACCTAAAGAGTCAATGCTTAAAAAGGAAAAATTAATGAAAAAGTGGAATATTTCTTGTGATAATATTTTAAGTATTGGATACTTAAAATTAAATAATGAGAATTAATTATTTGGAGAAATAAGTTAATTTATTTATGATTTAATTAATATAATATTTCTTGGAGAAATATAATTAATTAAATGAATTATCTATTATTTAATTGAATTAATTAATTGGATTAAGTTAATTAATTAAATATTAGATATAACTAAGCACAAAATTAATACACCATGTGGCATACTAAACCTAAGAGAAGCGGCCATGAGGAGGCATAATGGGCTTAGTTTGAGTCCATGCCAATAACTTAAGTGATATAAATATTACCTTAATTATTAGCCTAGAGAATAAGTTCATAAGTTGAATTATACAACAAACAAGAAAAAGATTCCCTCTTGTTGGTCCCAAGTGGCATACGAAAGGGTCTAGAAGGGGAGGGGTGGATTGAATAGACCCTGAAATTTTTTTCGACTTTAAAAAATTTCGTATTAAAATGTGGTTGGATGCTTGGAAACTGTAGGCGCTTAGCTGAGCGTCTACCTGAAGACTGTTTGATAAAGATAACTTAGACTTAGTGATTCTAGCAATTTACCAAAGTAGGGTAAAGCTTAGATCACTTAATTAGGGTTAGCACAGTGGAAATGATTTTAAAGCTTTAGCGTTCGTTTTAGTCAAATAGTCGGTTAATCGTTTTACTTATCTTTTTCAGAATAAATGATAGAATATAAAGTAAGACAATTAAATAGAAAATAACACAAGAATTTGTAAGGTTCACTAGGTGGTGTAATCCCAGCTACGTCCTTCTTCTCCTTGAACACTTGGAGGAATTCCATTAAATTGATTATCGAAGGATCACACAGAAGCTTCTACAAAATAGAGGTGGAGATGATGATCCTGGGCTCCTTGATCACACAGACTTCAGCACCAATGAAGATCTTCACCAACAAGCTTCTTTCACTCAGAAATACTGCTTGTAGAGTCAACAACTTCTTCACACAGATAGATGAGGTTGAGGATTTGATCGCGGGTTTGTTTGATTTAGGAAGTTCAAACAACTTAGGATATCTCAATAATAGTGTATGGTTCTTTTTTTGAAGATGTTTGAGATATCTATGACTGTCGGGAATGTATTTAAAAAGCTTGAAAGAATTTTGACCCTCTTGTGTATGTACGTGTTATATGGGGTTTGCTGAGGTAAGGTATTTATAGGAATTTTTTTGGAATTTGTCCGTTGGACACATGTAGGTGCGTGCCTCTCACGCGCGAGTGAGTCATGCCTTTTCTCTGACATTCTTGAAATCCTGCTGCACTGATTTGATGTGGCAAGTTTGAACTCTGAAATTCTGACAATCTAAACCAATAGGTAGCTTGCTCCGTATACAATCTGTCCTTATCACATTTAATGCTTTTATCAAGCATTTAATGCATTTGAATTTATTTCCCGTTGAAAATAAATGCCTGTTAAATGATTGCATTTAAGTCCTTAGTGACTTCGGAATTTATTTCAGGTGAATCTGATCTTCTTGATCGCTTGAGTGCTTTGAGCGCTTGATTCATGCATCCTAAAACAATCCATAGCGATTGGCAGTCACTTAAGACAAAATCTTCATCTTCACTTAACTTCAGACTCTGATCTTCAACTTTATCTCTAATAGACTCACCTAGAATTCTACTAGCGACTTGGTATCCAATACTTAGTCGAAAATCTACAAAGATAAAAATTACAAGCCTAGCAAGATTACAAACTTTCAAACGCTTATACAACTGTTCTATGAAAATATAAACCTACATTCTTTTGGGGTTTAACATAAAATCCTATCTTGTCATCATCAAAACATCTAACATGCAATTCTTGGGATTTGTCTGTTGGACACAAGCAGGCGTGTGTCTCTCACGCACCGCGTCAAATAGTCCCCTTTCTGACATTCCTGAATTTCTGCTGTTTCCGATTAGACATGAGCAGACTTGAACTCTGAATTGCTGACAGTCTAGTCAAAAGATAGCTTTTCCACAAGTCGTAATGCCTTATTGCATTTAATGCACTGATCAAGCATTTAATGCATTTTGAATTTATTTCCTGTTGGAAATAAATGTCTGTTGATGATTGCATTTAAGTCCTCCATGACTTGAGAATTTATTTCAGGTGAATCCCTTCATTTGAACGCTTGAATACTTCAGCACTTGATTCATAAATCCTGAAATAGATCTTTAGCACTTGACGGGCACTTAAGAACAAATCTTCATCTTCACTTCTATTTTGTAGAAACCTCTGTCTGATCATTCGATATTCAATTTAGTGGAATTTCTCCAACTGTTCAAGGAGAAGAAGGACGTAGCTGGGATTACACCACCCAATGAACCTTACAAATTCTTGTGTTATTTACTATTTAATTGTCTTACTTTATATTCTCTGAAAAAGACAAGTAAAATGGTTAAGCGACTATTTGACTAAAACGAACGCTAAAGCTTTAAAATCATTTCCGCTGTGCTAACCCTGATTAAGAGATTTAATCTTTATCCTACTTTGGTAAATTGCTAAAATCACTAAGTCTAAGTTATCTTTACTGTAGCGCCTGACCCAGCGCTTAGCTCTCTATGCGTTCAAATCTTTAAAAGTGATACGAATTTTTGAAGTCAAAAAAGACTTCAGGGTCTATTCAAACCGCCCCCCTCTTCTAGACCCTTTCGTATGCCACTTGGGACCATCACCTCTCCCTCACTCTACCAAGCCGTCAGTCACCATACCAAAAGAGGAGGAAGATTTTTCATCAAGTTTTTGCGGTGAGACGATTTAGAGGCAGAACACTTGGACTGCTTTGATCAAGAATCAATCAGCCGGAGCTTATAGCGAAGAATTGAAGAATTCAAATTCATGGAAATAATCAACCACTTCGCTACAAAGGGTAATGTGATTTTACCCTATCATACATGCGTGTGATTAAACCCCGAGATTGACCCTACGAAGGGAAAATCCAAAAAAATTTAAATTTCGTTCACTGTGTTTAGTTAATTTTCCCTAACAAGTGGTATCAGAGCCAAATCGCGGGGTTCAGCGTATGTAAATTATGTGATGAAAAATAAAAACCCAAAAATTTCAGCAGCTTCCCGTCGCCGGAGGAGAGGCGGAACGCCGGCGGCTTCAACTGTGCACGCACAGCCGTGATGGGCTCGCACATTCTTGGCAGCCTGTTGTCGAGAAAGATGGGCCGCACAATGCGGCCCATCATGCTGAAGTTTGTGAGAGCCCAATTACCCAGCAGCTGGGCTGCCGGGCATTTGGGCCACACGGCGTGAGCCCACGCGTGTGTTTTTTTAACACACTGGTTTGGGCTGACCCGACCCAGGTCACCGATGGGTCAACCCGGGTCAATTATTAAATAATGTATATTATTTAATTTTAAAATTAGATTTTAATGCAAAATAAATAATATTAATTATTTGATAAGGTTATTTTTATTTCCAAATAATCTAATGTTAACTAAAGTTAGACTTTGAATTAAATTGGATTTATTCCATTGTAAAATTAATTTTTATGGGCTTAGAGATTAAATTAATTGAATTTTGATAAAAGATTAATAGTAGTTCATTAAAATTGAACTTTCAAAAGAAATCAAATAAATTTAATATCCTCGAGAATATGAATAACAGTTATTAAATTTAGAATTTAATTAGAAATTAACATATATGTTTTTCGTGTATTATGTGATATGAATATCATGTTTGACATGTGATGTGATGGGAAACACGATTCATGGACTTAGGCTCGTTTTTAATTTGTATTTCTTTTTGATGGGTTGTAAAGACCATTTTGAGCTTATTTTTATTTTCTTTCTAGATAAATTTTGTATAAATGAAACATATTGAAATGTAATAGTCAGAAATAGAATAGGCCCAAAGGAGAAATTCAAGTCGAGCCGAGGAGAATCAAGAAGGAGCTTTGGAAGCTTTAGTATAGTTTCTTTTTATTTTATGATTGAAACATTGGCTTGTTTCAATTTAGGAAATATAGTCCATGAATCGTGTGTTGTTAGCTTTCTAGGATTGCTAATTATTTATTTTAATCCATGTTTATATGCTTGATATGAAATGGGTTAATGTGCAAAGTGAGACCTAATAAATAATTTAAATCCTCCCACTTGCAGAATATTAAGTTAGTAAAGGGTACTAGGTATCCTGTCCTCCACTGAACTTAGGAGAAATTAAAATGATATTTAATTTATAAATCAACCCTAAGCAATGGGGAGAATTATATATTGAAATATATTTTATATTTTTCCTAAGTGCATGAAATGCCATTGGTCGAAAACAAATTTCACCCCAAATACCAGCAAAAGGTTGCAAGGTGAAATTCAATTGTTAGACTAATAGATAGTCAGTGGGTTGAACTTAGATTATTCATAAATTAATATGATCGTTAAAAGGTTGAGATTTGATGAATAATGGACAAAGGGATTGAATCATCCATTTGATAGGTTGATGTTGGACATCACTTTAATAGATTGATTAGTCCAAAAACCAGCAAAAGGTTGCAACCTATTAATCTAGTTAAAGAACTCAATCACCACTATGAAGCCTTCCAACGATGACTTCCGAATTCCACAGTGGGAGTGTGGATTTTCGAAAAATGTAGTGGGAGCCAAGTTTATTTTAAAAGTCCTTAATTTAAACTTGGAATAGCAATTACATTAGAATCTAATAAATCTTTTTACTTTTTATGCAATTATTTCTTATTATCTCTCTCAAAATGACTATCAACCTATTATCTATATTACTTGAAAAGAATACTTTGACTGGTCCTAACTATGTGGACTGGCTCCAAAAATTGAGGATGGTCCTCAATATGGAGTCACTAGGGTATGTATTAGATGTTGATATCCCAGCCGCGCCCGTAAGGACACGTGCTAATGAGGAGAAAGTTGCGACTCATGAAAAATGGGTCAAAGACGACGTCCGGGTTTGTGGGTACATGCTGGGCTCAATGGCAAATAAGTTGCAAAGGTCCCATGACAAAATGGTCTCGGGGAGGGCTATTTTGGCACACCTGGTAGAGCTCTATGGTGAGCACAGTCGCACTGCTCGGTATGAGATATCGAAAGAGCTCTTTGGAGCCAAGATAAAGGAAGGAGAAAAGGTTGGGGACCATGTACTAAAACTGATTTCAAAAATAGAGAGGTTAGAGGCCCTCGATTTTAACATGGACCCACAACTTCAAACTAACCTTATCTTGCAGTCACTTCCAGACTCCTTTTCTCAATTCGTGATGAACTTTAACTGCAATGACATAGAGTGTAATTTGGCTTGGTGGATGAACAAGCTAAATACTACTCAATCTGAAATGAAGCCAAAAGGGAAAGAAGCTGTCTTGGTCATCACTTCTAATCCTAAAAATAATAATAAGAAGAAGAAGACTAAGAAGGCCAATAGCACACCGGGTCTACAAGTTAAGATTGACAAAGGAAAAAGCAAAGCTCACAAAGTGATGAAGAGCAAAGGACTAAAGGAAACGAATAGGTGCCTTCACTGCGGTGAGCTAGACCACTGGAGAAGGGAGTGTCCAAACTTTGGTAAAGGTGCACCAGGTATGGAACTTTTTGTTTTAGAAACTAATTGTTCTATGACTGTTTTTTCCACTTCGTGGATACTTGATTCTGGAGCAAGTGCTTACTTTGTGTAATGAATTAGGATCTGCAATGAACTAGGAAGCTGGAGCATGGGGAGGTGCTGATCAGTGTAGGCAGCGGGCAGAGTGTTGCGGCTTGTCACATTGGATCAACTTCTTTATGTTTATCATCTGGACATGTTTTAAATTTAGAGGATATTTTTGTTTTGCCCAACGGGCTTACAAACATTTTTTCAATTCCTGTATTGGTTAGGATCGGTTATGTTTTTAATTTTATTGATAGTACTTGCAGCATTTTATTTCATAATAATATTGTTGGCACTGCTACTTTAGTCAATGGCCTCTATTACTTAAACATGAAACATGAGTGTGTTGCGAATATTATCCCAAAGAAGCGTGGTAGGCAAAGTACTAACCTAAGCTTAAAGTGGAATCTAAGACTAGGTCATGTCGGCAAGAAAAAGATACACAAGATGGGTTGATCGACCCATTGGGATTGAATCTCTATCTGACTTGTAAATCTTGCCTTAAAGGCAAAATGACTAGATCACCCTTCACCGGGACTTTTTGAAAGAGCCATTGAAGTATTAGGACTTGTGCACACCGAGGTTTGCGGACCATTTGGAGAAATAGCTCGTGGAGGTTTCCACTATTTCGTTACTTTCATTGATGACCATTCAAGGTATGGTCTAGTGTATTTAATGAAGTATAAGTCTGAAACATTTGATAAGTTCAAAGAATTCAAGGCCTTAGTGAAAAAGCAAACTGGTCATCATATAAAAGCACTACGATCAGATCGTGGAGCTGAAAATATGAGTGATGAGTTTGTTGAGTTCTTAAAAGAACATGGGATAATATTGCAACTCACACCACTAGCAACTCCACAGTTGAATGGGGTAGCAGAACGTAGAAATCGAACACTATTGGATATGGTTCAATCTATGCTCAGCTACACTGACTTACCCATCTCTTTGTGGGGACATGCACTCCTTACAACTATTCATATCTTGAATAGATGTCCTTCCAAATTCGTTCCTAAGACACCATATGAGATATGGAGAAATACGAAACCAAACCCTAAGTAAATTAGGGTTTGGGGATGCCTTGCCTACATCAATAAGACTAAGGTAGAGAAATTGGAAGCTAGGTCCCTAAAATGATGTTTTGTCGATTTTCCCGAGGATTCCATGGGATACCTTTTCTACATGCAGGATGATCAAAGGATCATTATTGCACTGCAAGCGCACTTTTTGGAAGATGAATTCATTCTAGAAGGAGTCACAGGTAGGAAAATTGCTCTTAATGAACAAGATGAAACACAGGAGACTACTGTTCAAGAAACACACACTGAACCTGAAGAAACACAACCAACGTTGCGAAGATCTGGTAGAGTACCACATCAACCTGATAGGTACTACAGGTATCTGCTACAAGAGGAACTAGGTGTCCAGACTATAGCAGTGAGAGTCTAAGGGGACGACCCTTCTACTTATGAATGGACATTGACTCTGAAAAGTGGCAAGAAGCTATGCAAGCAGAGATAGACTCGATGCATTCCAACCAGGTCTGGACTCTAGTAGATCATCCTGATGGCATTGGACCTATAGGGTGAAAATGGATCTACAAGAGGAAGATAAGCACGGATGGAAACATTGACACATACAAGGCAAGGCTTGTAGCAAAAGGTTATAGTCAAAAGGAAGGAATTGACTATCAAGAGACCTTTTCACATGTGGCAATGATCAAGTCTATCCGTATTTTGCTCGCAATAGCTGCACACTTGGACTATGAGATATGGCAGATGGATGTGAAGACGGCTTTTCTAAATGGATTCCTCGAGGAGGATATCTATATGGATCAGCCTAAAGGCTTTGCATCTGGGTCTGATATCCAAAAGGTGTGCAAACTTAAGATATCCATTTATGGACTTAAGCAAGCCTCTAAGAATTGGAATCTATGCTTTGACGAAGATGTCAAAGGATTTGACTTTGTCAAAAACGAAGATGAACCTTGTGTTTACAAGAAGGTTAGTGGGAGTAAAAACACTTTCCTTGTCTTATATGTGGATGACATCCTACTCATAGGAAATGTTGTAGGAATGCTCACATCAGTCAAAGCATGACTTTCAAATACATTCTCCATGAAAGACTTAGGAGAGGATTCTAGGGATTCGTATCTACAGAGATAGAACAAATAGAATGATAGGACTTTCCCAAGCCCTTTACTTAGAGAAGGTCCTAAAGAGATTTAGGATGGAAGACTCTAAGAAAGGTTTCTTGCCCATGAGACACGAGGTGCACCTTTCAAAGTCTCTGTCTCGTCAAAGTGAGGAAGATAGAAAAGAAACGAGTATGGTGC
The DNA here is from genome assembly GCA_019426215.1 of Buddleja alternifolia. Classification (NCBI taxonomy): domain Eukaryota; kingdom Viridiplantae; phylum Streptophyta; class Magnoliopsida; order Lamiales; family Scrophulariaceae; genus Buddleja; species Buddleja alternifolia. Next base: position 1,681,606 of record CM033406.1, read on the forward strand.
CTTATGCGTCTGTAGTGGGTAGTCTGATGTATGCCATGTTATGTACAAGGCCAGACATTGCCTACGCAATGAGCGTGGTAAGTCGTTTTCATGCTAACCCGGGAAGAGAACATTGGACTGCTGTATAATATCCTAAAGTATCTGAAGAGAACTATGGATATGGTCCTAATGTATGTGCATGGAGATTTGAAAGTGGATGGATACACTGACTCAGATTTTCAATCTGATGTAGATGATCAAAAATTCACTTCGGGGTTTATATTCACGCTCAATGGTAGAGCGGTGACTTGGAAAAGTTGCAAGCCAAGCACAACCGCTGATTCCACCACTGAAGCAGAATACATAGCAGCTTCAGAGGCTGCTAAAGATGGTGGTTGGATTATAAAGTTTCTTGGAGAACTTCAAGTGGTCCCTACTATAGAGCTGCCATTGCCACTTTATTGTGACAATAACGGGGCTATTGCACAAGAAAAGGAACCAAGGTCTCACAACAAATCCAAGCACATAGAGAGAAGACATAACATAATAAGGAAAATTGTTGGAAGAGGCGAAATAGCTGTTCAAAGAGTAAATTCAGCCGACAACTTCGCTGACCCATTGGCCAAGTCGTTGACACAAGCAGTGCTGGATCGATATCTTGAGAAGATGAGTATTATATACCATATTGGCATTGAGTACAAGTGGGAGATTGTTAGGTTAATGTCCTCAAATGCCACTAGAGGATTAGGAAATGATAGGACATTATCAATTGTAATTGTTTATTAAATCAATCAATAAAAGGTATTTTAGTTGTTTACATTCATATTGGCATTTATATATTGTAATCATCTATAAGTCCATGAACACAAGAGTTAACTCTCTGAGGCACTAGAGGAGTCTTATACTTGTGTACTGAAATAGTCTGCAAGTCAAAGATTTTCAATTGGGCATTGGAAATCAAGAAGACTTTTATGATATGAGTTGTGACGAGAAAGATGTCCGTCAATCACTAGGAAGTAGTGAAGAACTCATATCATAGGTGTACTGATGAAGATAGTGGCACTCAGACATGACTCGCATCGATTTTGTCACATCGGTTTTCACTCTTTGACAGTCAATGGCAGAATTGATTAAATTGTAATAGGCGTGTCTGAACTTTAGACTTGAGGAATCGAGTTGAAGATATACCTGTGATGTTAGGTTCGTCATTAAAGTAGTTAGGCCCAATTCACCCGTTAGTGGGGTCAACCTCAAACTGCAACCTAATGGACAAATAGTATTCTTAATCGATATCCAAGAAAGGAGTCGTTCCCTCGTAAATGAACGAGGAATTATCCTATGCATTTATAAATAAGTTAGATCTTAAAGTTTTTGGCCAAAGCATTCATTGATCTGAGCTTATTATAAACATAGCATAGTGTTAAGTTAGTGAGTTTGACCAAAACCATGACTCTTACTTAACCGGGATAAGGAAACGAAGAGTTTGAATTCACATAGTATTTACAAAGGGAAAGGTATAAATGATCCAATCATTTCATCTAATTTGGGTTAAAATATGAACCACTTGACTGGCTAGGTGAGACCCATATTCAATGGAATCCTCTCATTGTCAAATATAGATGAACCTAAAGAGTCATGCTTAAAAGGGAAAAATTAATGGAAAAGTGGAATATTTCTTGTGATAATATTTTAAGTATTGGATACTTAAAATTAAATAAATAGAATTAATTATTTGGAGAAATAAGTTTATTTATTTATGATTTAATTAATATAATATTTCTTGGAGAAATATAATTAATTAAATGAATTATCTATTATTGAATTGAATTAATTAATTGGATTAAGTTAATTAATTAAATATTAGATATAACTAAGCACAAAATTAATACACCATGTGGCATACTAAACCTAAGAGGGGCGGCCATGAGTAGTCTTAATGGGCTTAGTTTGAGTCCAAGGCAGTAACTTAAGTGATATAAATATCACCTTAATTATTGGCCTAGAGAATAAGTTCATAAGTTGAATTATACAACACACAAGAAAAAAATTCCCTCTCCCTCACTCTACGTAGCCGTGGGTCACCATACCAAAAGAGGAGGAAGATTTTTCATCAAGTTTTTTTGGCGAGACGATTTAGAGGCAGAACTCTTGGACCACTCGAATCAAGAATCAATCCACCAGAGATGTATCGCGAAGAATTGAAGAATTCAAATTCATGGAAATAGTCAACCACTTCGCTACAACGGGTAATGTGATTTTACCCTATCATACATACGTGTGATTAAACCTCGAGATTGGCCTTGCGAAGGGAAAGTTCAAAAATTTTTAAATTCCGCTTCCGCTGCGTATGGTTAATTTTCCCCAACAGGTCTTCTTCGAACTCTTGCCCCTCTCGCGAGTGAATATAGGCATCGGGGCCTTATCTTGCTTCTCTTCCCTAAAAGCGACATCCACTCCCGGTCTTTCGAATCCTTCATCATTTTTTCTTCTCACTCCTTGCTTAAGGCATAGTGTGCTAATCAAAGATGGGAATGTCAAAGGAATCTTCTTGGTAAGGCATGGATTAGCCATCTCACTCCCCGTCCTCCTTACTTAAGTATCGAAGATGAGTTGATCCCAATCTACCCTTTCAACGTCATAATGCAATAAATAAGAAGGGCTTTCTCCTTGTTAACTGAAGACCGGTTACTAGTAGGCAAGATACAATACCTAATGAACTCGAACCAAAAGAACCCCTCCAGTTTCAAATCCCTACGTAGTATCTCTCTTTTGTTATCACAAAACATTGCTCCCTCTATTTCAATTTCTTTCAAGACCATATCCCAATCCTAGGTATTTAAATACTTTTGCTCCACCAATGTCTCGTAGGCACACTTAGAAGGTATGGGAAGGTTCATATACTCATTCAACTTTGCTTTTGAAAAATCCACTTCCTTATCTCTCACCATGACCTTGATGTTAGAGTGTATGTCCTACAATGCCATAAAGAGAATAGACTTATAGGGCATTGACTAGTAACTAAACAATATCTTTTTATTATATATAAGGCATTATCTTGTTGTTTTCTTATAGGCATTTGTAAGGTGTTAATAAACAATGTAAAGTCCTTGAGAATAAGGAAAACCTTCTACTTCCTATTGGATAGGAAGAATGGCACTAGAAGGGTTAGATCCTTATTCTCTAAATAGGGTTCGCAAGTCTAACAAAGTATTTGACTAGACATCAACACAGAACAAGAACTTGCATGATATAAGTTTCGACAAAGAAAGTGCCAGTCGAACACCATGGGAATGATAGTGGGAACTTATGTCATGGACATATCAGTTGGACTAATATGTTCGAACACGGCTCGCATCGGTTTCATCACATGGGTACTCACTCACTGACAGTCAATGATGAAACTGATAAGTTGTGATAGGTACGCGTGAACCTTAAACCTGATAAATCGAGTTGAAGATGTACTTGTGACATCAAGTCTGTCATTAGAGTAGTTAGATCCAAATCACCCTTTGGTGGGATCGACCTCAAAGTGCGACTTGATGGGCAAGTAGCATTGTTAACTGATTAGCAAAATGAGATTTATTCTCTCATAAGTGAATGAGCTAAATATCCTATGCAGTCATGAATGAGTGAGGTTAAAAGTCTTTGGCCAAAGCATAAAATGACCTCGACTCATTATGAGCTAAGCATTTGGTCAAGTAATGTGAGTTTGACTAAAACCATGACTCTCACTTGACTGGGATATAAGAATAAAAGGTTTATACTCGTACGGTATTCACAGCGTATATGGTTTGGAATAATCCTGTTCATTCGTTCTCAATTGGGATACAATGTGAGCCACGTGACTGGCTAGGTGTTACTCACATCCTTTTGGTTTCCTCCCAATTGCCTTTTGAGACGAACTTAAAGAGTCGCGCTTAAAGGAAGTGCAAAAGGAAAATCATAGAAAAAGACTTGAGAGAATTTTTGGCAATGGATATCGTGATTAATTAATTAATCATTAGATGATTTTATTAATTAATTAAGTTAATGAATTAGTTAATTTCTTAGAGGAATTTAATTATAAAATTAACATGGATTTAATTGATTATTTAATTTATTTATTTATTGGATAAATATTATTAATTATTTAATTAATTAAATAGCATAATAGGCCTAAAGCCCGAAGGCTTTAAAAGCCTTAAAGTGGGCTTTCATGTGGGAGTGTTTGGCCTAGGTTATTATTTCATTGTAGTATAAATATACTATTTAGAGGAAATTAACCAAGTGATTAACGTATAACTTTCTCTCTAAATCAAAACACTCCATCCTCTCTCTCTCTAGCCGTCTCCCTCAAGAAAAAAATAAGAAGATTTTCGCTTTTGACTCCGGCGTGGAAATTTAGAAACAACAACAGATTTGTTGTTCAAGAAGGGGGTTCAGAATTCAACATAAGCGAAGAACGGTAATTAAATTCGAAACACAATTTAAATACAAGAAATAGAGAAGAGCCACTGGGATTTAAATATATATATATATTCTTCCGCTGCGTTATTTGATTTTATGCAATTTTTCCCAACACTTGTATACCCCGTTTTGCAAATTTTCTCTCAAATCCGTGCTTGCACTACTAGCATAGAATTCTTTTACCCAAGCACGTACTATCATCCTCAGATTAGTAGCAAAGTATGATAAGAATGAGTGTTTCCTTGTGGCGAGCACGAACATTTTCTTTACTCCTATGGATCTCTCTTTGTGTAGCTCAAATCCATCAAGTCTCTTGCAAAATTGTTTGACATTACCCTCTTTCCTTGGAGTGTTTGCCTCTTGTTTAACACCTTTACCCTTGTTCACTCCCGAACTCTCCCCTCGACACAAATTTTCGGATCTTAATCTCGCCATTGAATAAACACTACTCCAACTTTTCCCCCAAACTCGTCCACTACAAGATCTCCTCAGCTCAACTCAATCACCACACCACAATAGCAAATACCAATACCACATTACACAATATCAACAGAAAAGACCCCACACGACTAGCACAAGTATTGAATTAAGAAAGGATTAAGCCAATCACTTACAGTGTTGTAACGTAGAAACACAGCTTACGTATAGAGACTGATGTTAGAACGTCTTACATCAACGTTCGGGCGTGAGTCACGCAAGGTACTGTGTACTTCTTCTTCTTCTCTTCTGTGTCGTGCTGAATAAAAAACCCTTGAGCTACAGCTGTTGTGAAATTGATTTTTGTGTGAGATTATGTAATGAGTTTGTATTAGGTATGAGTATTTATGGTTTGTGATAGATGGGTTTATATAGAAAAATTCCTTTTGTGAAAAGAATTTTATATGGAATAGGTATTGATAATGATGGAAAGTTTTGATGTTATGGGAGGGTTTTATGGATGGGGTTATGATTCAAAGTTTGATTTTGAAAGTAAGATATATTTGGCGCGAGTATCTTGGGGAAGAGGGTGTTTTGAATGGTATAGGCTAAGTTACGATTTCTCCTCTTTTTCCTTCTTTTTCAGATAGGATCCACGTTCGAACGTGGAATTTTGGCACGTTCGGGCGTGCTGTTGATGTGAACAAGATCTCTCGCAAAACCCCATGTTCGAACGTTCTACTCCTTACGTTCGGACGTCCCATGCTACACGTTCGAACATTGAACTCCTCACATTTGGGCGTGCTGTCCGAAGACTTCTTCCAAATTCTACCTCTTTTTTACACAAAAACAACACACAAGATCAAGAACAAACAAAACTAAAATAAGATAAAAAAGGAAAAAACAGCTCGGGTTGCCTCCCGAGAAGCGCTTCTGTAAAGTTATTAGCATGACTTTGCGGAGTTGGCCTAAGTCGCCAGATCATGGAGTGGACTAGAATCCTTATCCAATCTCCCATCAATTGGTTCATCATGGTGCAATTCCATGGATGTAGTGACATCCACTTGGTCCATCGTATGGAGGTTTCCAACCTCGTCAGCACTAGTATCTTCTTCACTTTCTCGACTGATCGGGTCATCAGACGAATGTTCCTGCAAAACTTCACCCTCAAAAGGATCAAAAGCATCTAGTATAGAACAAGTATTTTCAGAAAATTCATGCTTCAAACTTGGAAATTCATGCTTAAAACTTCTATAAGTATTCATAGTTACTTTCTTATCCCCTATTCAATGTAAGCTTACCATGCGCCAGGTCTAGTGTGGCTTTACCTGTGGCTAGGAATGGTCTTCCTAGGATCAGTGGGACATCAAAATCTTCCTCCATTTCAAGAACAACAAAGTCAACTAGAAAGTAGAACTTGTCGACTTTAACTATGACATCTTCAATCACTCCAATGGGATTCTTGACAAATTTATGTGCGAGCTGCAACTGCATAGTTGTGGATTTTGTCTCTCCAAGGACCAACTTCTGAAAGAGTGCATAAGGCATCAGATTGATCCCGAGACCCAGAATCACAAAAAAGTCTGTATAACTTCATATCCCCAATAGTGCATGTAATGGATACACTACCAGGATCCTTTCATTTTTTTGGCATATTGTTCATCACAGCCGCTGAACATGGTTCAGTTAGGCAAACAGTACCCACTTCTGTTTGTTTGATAGAATTTCCTTGAAAAGTTTCGTGTTTGGCATCTGCAAGATAGCGTCTACAATAAGAACGTTAATGCGCACTTTTCTCAAACTCTCAAGAATACAAAGGAAACTCTTATCATGTTCATTTTTTTTAATCTTCTGAGTTAAGGGAAAAGGAAAACGTACTTTAACAGGAGGAGGGGGATCAGTCTATTAACTACCTTGGACGTTTGAATGTTATATGAGTCCACGTTCAGACGTTGAGGATGCAACATTTGGACATTAACTCCTTCATGTTCGGACGTCTGAAGCGGGATATCCACTGCCTCTGGAATGTCACAGGAAGTTTGAACGTCATGTGATTTACGTTCGGGCGTGATGTATACGTTCTTCACTTCCTTCCTACTTTTGAGTGTTACTCCGAAGCACTGCTCCTTCGGGCTTTTCTCAGTATCACTCGGTAATGTACCCCTGTTTTTCCTTGAAAGGTTATTCGAAAGTTGCCCTATGTGATGTTGCATCTCCTTCATTCCCGTAATGACATCTTTTAGCATCTAGTGGAGTTTTTTAAACGATTCATCCGACCTGCAAATGTGTGTATCGAGCCTATCATCAATATTCATAGATCTTCCTTGAACTTGCTGCTGAGATTGCACTTGTCATTGGTTATTGTCAGACTGAAACGGTGGGCGAGGTGCTTGGTATGCTCCAGGATTTCTATATGGTGGATTATTTGGCTTTCGAGGGAAATTCTCGGCTCCTCTAAAAATAGCTTGAGGTCTTTGCTGATTCACATAGTTGACCTCTGTCATGGCCTCTGGCTCAACTCCTTCTCCAAATTCTTTAACTACTGCTACCTTCTTTGGTGCAGGTGTGATCTCATGTTCCTCCTCGGGATATAACTCATCCTCTCGAGCGAATTGCTCTATTTTATCCCAGACAGATTTATTATCAAGACGCATTGGTAGACTCCTACTAGATTTAGCAAGTGAAATTATGGCTGAAGTGCCAAATGCAAAGCGACAGAGGAGATGATTGCTAATTTTTTCTTCTCCTGAATGTTCCTATTGTCACTTTAATGTTTTTATTTTCAGTATAAATCATGTACGCTTACTTATCATATGAATGAATGAATGATTTATCACTGAAACAACGTGTTGAGGCTAATCTAACATTAGCTAACTAAACTAACTCTCCAAACGCTAACTTATGATTAATTTTAGGCTTTTCTTTGAACTCTTAATCTATAAAAGAGTTATAAGAGTTAAGGTCTTGACATCATCAAAAAGGGGAAAATTGTTAGGAAATTACATGTTAGATGTTTTGATGATGACAAGATAGGATTTTATGTTAGACCCCAAAAGAATGTAAGTTTATGTTTTCATAGAACAGTTGTATAAGCGTTTGAAAATTTGTAATCTTGCTAGACTTGAAATTTTTATCTTTGTAGATTTTAGACTAAGTATTGGATACCAAGTCGCTAGTAGAATTCTAGGCGAGTCTATTAGAGATGAAGTTGAAGATCAGCATCTGAAGTCAAGCGAAGATGAAGATTTTATCTTGAGCGACTGCCAATCGCTATGGACTGTTTTAGGATACATGAATCAAGTGCTCAATGCAATCAAGAGATCAAGAAGATCAGATTCACCTGAAATAAATTTTGAAGTCACTAAGGACTTAAATGCAATCATTTAACGGGAATTTATTTCCAACGGAAAATAAATTCAAATGCACTAAATGCTTGATAAGAGCATTAAATGTGATAAGGACAGATTGTATACGAAGCAAGCTACCTATTGGCTTAGACTGTTAGAATTTTAGAGTTCAAACCTGCCACATCAAATCAGTGCAGCATGATTTCAGGAATGTCAGAGAAAAGGCATGACGCACTTGCTCGTGAGTGGCACGCACCTACAGGTGTCCAACGAACAAATCCCAAGAAAATGCCTATAAATACCTTACCTCAGCAAACTCAAAATAACACGTACATACATAAGAAAGTCAAAACTTTGCTGAAATATTTTCTCAAGAAAAGCTTAGAAACTCCATAGCCAAAATTCTTCCAAGCTTTCTACATACATTCCAAACAGTCGTAGATATCTCAAACATCTTCAAAGAAGAACTATACACTATTATTGAGATATCCCAAGTTGTTTGAACTTCTTAAAATCAAACAAACCCGTGATCAAAATTCTCAACCTCCTCTATCTGTGTGAAGAAGTTGTTGACTCTACAAGCAGTATATTTGAGTGAGAGAAGCTTGTTGGTGAAGATCTTCATTGGTTCTGAAGTCCGTGTGATCAAGGAGCCCAAGATCATCATCCCCTCCTCTATTTTGCAGAAGCCTCTGTGTGATCCTTCGATAATCAATTTAGTGGAATTCCTCCAAGTGTTCAAGGAGAAGAAGGATGTAGCTAGGATTACACCACCCAGTGAACCTTATAAATTCTTGTGTTAATTACTGTCTTACCGTCTTACTTTATATTCTATCATTTATTCTAAAAAAGACAAGTAAAACGGTTAAGCGACTATTTGACCAAAATGAACGCTAAAGCTTTAAAATCATTTCCACTGTGCTAATCCTGATTAAAGGCCTGTTTGCTAAAGCTTTAAAAAAGCACTTTTCAGCTTTTTGTTGGATTTAAGCTGCTTTTTGCTGTTTGGTTTCACTGCTTCTGATTCTGCTTCACTGAAAAAAAATTGAAAATAAGCAGAAACTAGAAGCAGGTCCTTAGGTATTTCTACCAGCTTCTTCTACTTTTTTTGCTTTTTAGTAAGTTTTGCAAACACACTCAACTTTAACTTTTCAGCAACTTTTACAACTTTTTCTAAAATTCAGCACTTCTTTAAAAGCATAAGCTCTCGCAAACAGGCTTTAAGCGATCTAAGCTTTACACTACTTTGGTAAATTGCTTAAATCACTAAGTCTAAGTTATCACCTAGCGCTCAGATCTATAAGCATTTAAATCTTTAAAAAGTGATACGAAATTTTATTTAATATAGAGGAATATTAATTAGTATTATAGTTTTATTGGATTAAAATATATTAGACCTAATTAATAATTGGACTAAGTTGAAAGTCAACTTAGCCCAATAATAATCAGGTGAGGCGTGTGGTAGGCGAATTTTAGAGAAGTTGGATGGGCTCAAGGAATTAGTTAATTCCAAGCCCATCACTCCTTATAAATAGCTATCACTGGTTCAGTCAAAACCTAACTCTCACAATTAGACTTGACAGCAAAGAAAAAAAAGAAAATATTATATCCTCCCCTTACTGAAGCCATCGGCCATAGTGGTCTAAAAGTGGAGGATTTTTTTTCGAAGCTCGTTCCGGTGTGGTATTTAAAGGCAGGATTTTTGAATTGCTGTTATCCGGAAGATCAAGACTTTCATCGAAATCAAAAGGTTAGTAAAAAGATGAAATTAGATTTCATCTTCATATGTTATTTTCGAAATTTACATGGAAAAATTATTAAAATCCAAAAGTGATCCAATTGTGAATCTGGATCTGTTTTTATTGTTTTCGCTGCGCATGAATACAGGATTCACAACAGTAGTATCAAAGGCAACTTTTGGCTTTTAATGATTTTTGATATGAATATGTTGGAATTCATGTTTATGATGAAAATTTAATTGGATTGATATTTTTCATTGTTAGATTTATTTTTTAAGTTAAATCTGAACCGATAAATTTTTTATGTGATTCATGTTTTGAATATGAATCAATATTTATATTGGATATGAATATATGATGAAAAATATGATTGAATTTATATTGTTCGTTGTTAGATTTAATTTTTGAAAGTTGAATCTGAACCAAAAATTTGATTTCGCTATTTATGTTTTGAATATAAATCAATGTTTTGTATTGGATATGAACTTATTAATGAACATGAATATGTGGTTTTGAAATATGCTGAATTTTGGCTCGGGGACTCGAGACGGAGCAGCCCAATGGGAAGCGCACGCCGAAGGGCAGCGCTGCAGCTCTCACACGGCGCCTGCTGGGTAGGCCACCGTGTGGCCCATTAGGGCTACACAGCGCCTGCCTAGCAGGCGCTGTTCACGCAAGTCGGGTCGGGTTGCTCCGCGACCCGTAATTTTATTTTATTTTTTAAAAAATTGTAAGATCGGGGTTTTGACCCACGGGTCAACCCAATTTTTAAAATTAAATAAAATATTTATTTTAAAATGATTTTAAAATTTATCAAAGGATAAAATAATTTTAGAAATTAGTATTATGCCTAATTTAAAATTAGATTTAAAATTAAAGTAATCCTAGAACAAATAAACTTGTTTTGAATCAAAATTCTTTGTCAAATCAATTTGGAATTATTTTTTTGAAACTAAATTGGATTTATTATCAAATAGGGTTAGAATTGAATTAATTTTTAAATTGGATTTAAATTAATTCAATTGTTTTTCAAACCACATCTAAATAAAATTGGATTTTAATTTTGTTCTTTTTGGAAACTCCAACATATTAGCTATCTTTTAATCTTTTGATATTGTGGGATGCCTTCCATGGACTAGATTTCTTTATGGGTTTTATTTTTATTTTCTGGGTTGTACCGGGTCTTTTGAAACCCCCCCCCCCCAAGTTTATATTTTACTTTTTATAGAAAAATGTATAGGATGCATTTATATCTATGTAATTAGAATAGGACTTATTTGGAAAGGGATCTGCTTTGAGCTGGAAGACCTTGAAGTTAGATATAGGTTAGATCCTATAGGTCCCCTAACCCTCGATTGAGCCATTGGCTTGACTCAATCTATTTAAGTCCATGGAAAGCATGTGTGATAGAATTGCTAGGCGTTTTCTATATTATAATCCATGTATGCACGCTATAAATGGATAATGTGAAAAGTGAGACCAATTTAATCCTAAATTCTCCCATTGGATAATAATACTGAATTTAGATCAAAAGGGAATTGGATGTCCCGGCTCTCCATCAAACTTAGGAGAAATTGAATAAATATCATATGCCTAATTTCTTCCCAGTAAGTGGGGGTTATGCATTGCGACATTTATTTGAAATCTCTAAGTGCATTAGATGCCATCTATGATGCACGGATATTCCTAAAATCGATCCTGTACAGTATCGTATCCGTATCGTACTTGTATTCGGCACGGATACTCTCGGATACTGTGTCCGGACCATTTTTGAAGTGTCCAAACATAAAAAGAAGAGAGAAAATTCTGGATACCGTATCCGACACAAAATTTGAAATATCTGACACATTTTAGATACCAGATAGAGTATTTTTTTAAAATATTTTATGATACATTTTGGACTAAATAGGAAAAGAGATAATATTTTCGGTCTTTTCTTGAAAATGAACACATAAAAGTTAAATAAATGACAAAGAAATTTACAAAACTAGACAAAATTTTGTTTATATCAATGAATTTATCGAATCAATTTATTTTTACATATTATACATGCATATATATGCATGTATCCTCGGCGTATCGTATCCTAATATTTTGAGATTTTCCGTATTTCGTATTCGTGTCGTATCGTACCCGTATCCTCGTATCCGTACCCATGCATCATAGGATGCCATCAATCGAAACAAATTCCACCCCATATTTTGAAAGAAGGTTGCAAGGTGGAATTCAATTTTTAGATTGATTGGAAGTTGATGGGCCCAAGTTCAGATAGATCACAACCTATATATCATTAAAGTGTTGCGGTCTCGTGATCTATGAGCCAAACTAATGATTGAATCGCATGTTGGACGATGCTGGCAAGGATTACCACTTGAATAAAATTAGTGAGTCATATATCGTTAAAGGGTTGCAACTCACCGACGAGAAGTCTTTCCAACGAGATTTTATAAAAGAACTTAATCACTCACTACGAAGTCTTTCCAACGAGATTTTTGAATATTGCAGTGAGAGTGCAATGATTCGAAAAATGTAGTGGGGGCCAAGTGAAAATTCAAAGTCCTGTCTAATTTTACTTGGTGTACAACATAAAGACCTAATTGAATCTTTCTTTATTCTCTGCAGTTATTTTATTTTCTCTCTCAAAATGGTTAACAACCCTCTTTTAACATTGCTTGAGAAAAACATCCTCACTGGACCAAATTATACTGACTCGCTCAGAAATTTGAGGATTGTCCTAAGTTTAGAGTCCCTTGGCAATGTACTCGAGGCTGAAAAACACGCTGCCCCAGCTGAAGAAGCTGAGGATAATGAACGTGAAGCATATAACACTTTGTGTAAAGATGACACTTGCGTGAAAGGTTACATGCTCGGCTCCATGAACAATGAACTGCAAAGATCCCACGCGAACATGGATGACTCGAGGTCGGTCATGATGCATATCAAAGAGCTTTATGGAGAGCACAGTAGGACTACTCGATGTAAGATATCGAGAGAGCTCTTCAGAGCTAGGATGTGAGAAGGAGAGAAGGTGGAATATCATTTACTCAAGATGATTTCAATGATTGAGAGATTGGAAGCTCTCGATTTCTTCATGGATTTCCACCTTCAAACTGATCTCATCCTACAATCACTCCCTAGCTCTTTTTCTCAGTTCGTTGTGAACTTCAATATGAATTGAATGTACATTAACTGGGCTAATGAACAAACTAATCAGTGCCCAGGGCCAAATGAAACCAAAGGGAAGGAGTCTGCTCTAGATATCTCAACCATTGGAGGGACTTCGAGTTCTAACAAAAGAAGAGAGGCAAGAAGAAGAAAGGAGCATTGAAGGCTGAGGGAAACATAAGAAAAGGAAAATCTACTAAGAAGTACAAAGGGCATGGGCCCAAGAAGACAGATATCTACATTTACTGCAGAGAGGCCGGTCACTGGAAACGTTACTGCCCGAAGCTAAAGGCTGATACTGCTGCAAGTATGGAACTTTATGTTTTACAAACTAATTGTTCTATGACTGTATTCTCCACTTCATGGATTCTGGACTCAGGAGCTAACGCTCATGTCTGTGTTTTGAAACAGGATCTGGAAAGAAGTAGGAGGCTCGAGGAGCAAGAAGTGATGATCCATGTAGGAAGTGGACATAGTGTGCCAGCTACTCATATAGGATCCACTTCTTTATCTTTATCTAGTGGACATTTACTAGTTTTGGATGATTGCCTTGTTTTGCCCAATGGGCTTAAAAATATTTGTTCTACTCCCGTATTTGTTAGACTTGGATACGATTTTTGCTTTTTGAACAATGTTTGCAACATTTATTTTAGAAATAATTGTGTTGGCTCTGCATCTTTAGTAAATGGTTTATAGTACTTGAAAGTCCAAAATAGATGTATTGTGAATACAATCACCAAGAAACGAGGTATGTCTAGGACAAACCAAAGACTCATTTGGCACTTGACTAGGTCATTCTGAAGAATACAAGATTCGCGAACTTGAGAAAAATGGGCTTATAAGCACATTTGGGTCAGACCCACTCCCCACTTGCAAATCTTATCTCAAAGGCAAAATGACTAGGTCACCCTTCACATGGCATTTTGAACGAGCCAATGAAGTCCTTGGTTTAATACATATTGACGTTTGCGGGCCTTTCGGGGAAGTGGCTCGTGGAGGTTTTCAATATTTCATTAAATTTACTCACGACCACTCAAGGTATGGTCTCGTATACCTAATGAAGCATAAGTTTGAATCTATTGAATGGTTCAAAGAATTCAAGGCCCTGGTTGAAAACCAAACTGGCAAACGTATTAAAACACTACAATCTGATCGAGGTGGAGAGTATATGAGTGCCGAATTTGGTGAGTTCTTAATTGAACATGGAATTATATTACAATTAACTCCTCCTGCAACTCCACAACAGAATGGGGTAGCCAAATGACGAAATAGAACACTATCGGATATGGTTCGATCGATGCTCAGCTACACAGATCTTCCCATATCGTTGTGGGTCCATGCATTGCTCACAGCAGCACACATCTTGAACAGGTGTCCATCTAGATCTGTTCCTAAAACTCTTTATCAGATATGGAGTGGAAAGACGCCCAGTCTTAAACACATTAGGATATGGGGTTGTCCAGCCTATGTGAAAAAGACAAAGATTGAGAAATTGGAAGATAGATCTTTAAAAGGTCAATTTGTTGGTTTCCCAGAAGATTCGATGGGATACCTCCTCTACCGGGACGATGATCAAAGAGTCATTGTGGCCCTACATGCATATTTTCTCAAAGAAGAGTTCGTTCGAGAAGGTGGTGCAGGAAGAAAGATTGTTCTGGAAGAACAAAACGAAATCCCTTTAGAGACCACTAATCAAGAGACTCATAATAAACCTAATCAAACGCAACCACCATTGCCTAGATCAAGTAGAGTATCTCAGCCGCCTGAGAGATATGGTTATTTGCTACAGAGAGAGCATAATTTGTATACCCTAGCAGAAGAAAACTATGGAAATGATCCCTCTACTTTTGAGCATGCGATGGAGGATATAACTTCTGCGAAATGGCTTGAGGCTATGAAGACAAAGATGAATTTGATGTACTCGAACCAACTCTGGACTCTAGTGGATCGCCCTAGGGGTATTGCACCAATAGGGTGCAAGTGGATCTACAAGAGAAAGATTGGTCCAGATGTCAAGGTGGATACCTTTAAAGCTAGGCTTGAAGCAAAAGGGTATAGTCAAAAAGAGGGTATTGACTATGAGGAAACCTTCTCTCCTGTTGCCATAATTCTACTTGCAATAGTCACGTACCTAGACTATGAAATCTGGCAAATGGATGTGAAGACAGCGTTCCTAAATGGACACCTCGCGCAGGACATCTTTATGGAACAACCCAAAGGTTTCGTGTCCAATGAAGATTCTCATAAGGTGTGTAGATTGAATAAATCAATTTATAGACTTAAACAAGAATCGCGGAGCTGGAATCTTCATTTTGATGAAGAAGTTTAGGACTATGGCTTTATCAAGAACGAAGATGAACCATGTGTTTACAAGAAATCAAGTGGGAGCAAAATATCATTTTTGGTCCAATATGTTGACAACATTCTACTAATAGGTAATGATATAGGCATGTTGACTTTGGTCAAAATGTGGCTCTCAAGCACGCTCTCCATGAAAGACTTAGGAAAAGCGACCTATATCCTTGGAATTCGCATCTTCAGAGATAGAGCGAATAGGAAAATAGGTCTCTCCCAAGCTCTCTATTTGGAAAAGGTTCTGAAAAGATTCAGAATGAAACATTCCAAGAGAGGCCTCTTGCCCATAAGACATGGACTCCATCTCTCTAAATCGATGAGTCCTCAAAGTGAGGATGATCGTAAGAGAATGAGTGGAGTCCCCTATGCATCAGCAGTAGCAAATCTTATGTACGCTATGTTATGCACAAGACCGGACATTGCGTACGTTGTGAGTGTGGTAAGTAGGTTTTAAGCTAACCCAGGGGAAAAACATTGGATTGCTGTGAAGTGTATCCTCAAGTACTTAAGAAGAACTAAGGATATGTGTTTGGCATATGGAGATGGGGAACTGAAAATGGAAGGTTACTGACTCTAACTTCCAGTCTGATGTCGATGACCGTAAATCCACATCGGGGTTAGTATTCACTTTAAACTGTGGAACAATAACTTGGAAAAGTTCCAAGCAAATCACGGCGATTGACTCAACCACCGAAGTTGAGTACGTGGCTGCCTCAAGGAGGCTGTTTGGATAAACAAGTTCGTGGCTGAACATCAAGTGGTTCCTAGCATGGAGCTCCCGTTGCCACTATTCTGTGACCACAATGGAGCCATCGCGCAGGCTAAGGAACCCAGGTCTTACAATAAATCCAAACACATTAAGAGAAGATATCACATCATTAGAGAGATCATTGGAAGAGGCGACATCACCGTGTAGAGAACAATTCAGTAAATAACATTGCTTACCCACTGACCAAGCCACTATCATAGGCGGTGCTAGAACGACATCTTGAGAAGATGGGTATTAGATACCATAGCGATTGGCATTGAGTGCAAGTGGGAGATTGTTAGGATTATGCCCTCCATGCTATAGAGAAATTAGATTATTAGGGCATTATGTTTATGTTGTACACACTCTTATTCATTAATAAAGGCATATTTTTTGCTCATATCAATCTTAATGGCATAAATATAAGTAATGAACAAATAAGTCCAAGGTAATCAAGAGGGAGCTTCTACTCCTCAATGATCTGAGGAGATGGACACTAGAAGCATCAATTCCTTATTTACTTAAACCAGAGTTTGCAAGTCAATTAGTCTTAATTGGGCATTAAGACTAGACTTGTGTGACGCAAGCTTTGACGTGGAGTGTCAGTCCGTCACTTTGGATGGTGGGAGCTTGGTCATAGATATGTCAATGGAATTGGCATCTTTGAAAATGAGTCGCCATAATTCAATCACATGGGCATTTACTCTTGGATAGTCAATGATTGAATTACACATCGCGGTAGTGTGCGTGAGCCTTAGACCTGAGGATTCATGAAGATTACACTTGTGACACTAAACGAGTTATTAGAGTAGTTAGATCCATTTCACCCTTTGGTGAGATCAACCTCGAAGTGCGGTTCAGAAGGACAAGTGGCAATTGTTCAGTGATTGCCAATAGGGGATTCACTATCTCGATCACTGTCTCGGGTAATAACGAGTTAACATCCTGTGCGATCGTAGGTATATGAAATTATAAGTCTTTGGCCAAAGTAGGAAGACTAGCTAATGTATAGTACATAAGGGTAGTTCAGTAATTTCATCTTGCTATGATTCCCTAAAAGCACAGGATCGAGTCCTGTGAGTTTGACATATTCCATTACTCTCACTCGATCGAGGTGTTACAGTGAAGGGCTTATACTCACATGGTATATGTGACCTAAAGGTTTGTATTGATCCATTCATTTCAATTGGGTTTCAATTTGAGTCCACGTGACTGGCTTAGTGACACTCACATTCTTGGTTTCCTCCCAATGTCAATTGAAATGAACCTAGAGAGTCGCGCGTAAAAGGAATTGAGCAAAGAGAATTCTTTCGTTGTCAATAACATAAAATAGGTAATTTTCTATTTGATGCGCAAATTAATTTATTTTATTAATTGGATTAATGAAAATAAATTAACAATAAATAATTGGATGTATTTATTATGAACGCATTAATTTATTTGATTAATTAGATTAATGAAAATAAATTAATTATAATAAATAAATAGACTTATTTATTATACTCACCCTTATATTGAATACTTAGATTATTTAATATAGAGGAATATTAATTAGTATTATATTTTAATTGGATTAAAATATATTGGACCTAATTAATAATTGGACTAAGTTGAAAGTCAACTTAGCCCAATAATAATAGGTTGAGGCGTGTGGTAGGCGAATTTTAAAGGAGTTGGATGGGCTCAAGGAATTAATTAACTCCAAGCCCATCACTCCTTATAAATACCTATCACTGGTTCAGTCAAAACCTAACTCTCACAATTAGACTTGACAGTAAAGAAAGAAGAGAAAATATTCTCTCCTCCCCTTAGTGAAGCTGTCGGCCATAGTGATCTAAAAGTGGAGGATTTTTCTTCAAAGCTCGTTCTAGCATGATATCTAGAGGCAGGAGTTTTGAATTGCTGCTATCCGAAAGATCAAGACTTTCATCGAAATCAAAAGGTTAGTAAAAAGATGAAATTAGATTTCATCTTCATATGTTATTTTTGAAATTTGCATGGAAAAATTATTAAAACCCAAAAGTGATCCAATTGTGAATCTAGATCTGTTTTTATCATATCCGCTGCGCATGAAGACACTGCTAAAAGAATTTTCAATGCTAATATCAATGGTAGCCAATGATACAGTTGGCTTCTGCACTGATCGATACATCTCTCTCTTCTTCTTCTGGAAAGCATCTAAAAATACATTACAAGGTACACTATCATGTGGTATTTCTGGTGGTTGTGAAATTGAGATGTAATTCACACTAGATTGAATATAGAGTTTAAACTATTTAAGATCAAAATAAAAACAATCAAGAACATAAGAGATTTATCATGGTTCGATCATAAATATGATCTATGTCCACACTGCATTCCCAAGCTTCTATTTTATTAATGTATGGAGTTTTGAGTACAAGTTACAATCTGAAACGTTTTTAGTACAAGTTACAATCTGAAACATAGCTTACACAATGGCCTACTACATACATATATATGATACAAACTAAGCTCTAAGTAACTGCTTATCTTGGCTTCAAATCCACGTTGAATGGCCTAGCTCATGATCCTTAACCAACCTGTCAATGAGGTATTTAACTAAGCTTACCAATTCTGGACTTCTTTACCAACAACTTTCCCAAAATAGAATACTAACTTTATAAATATATTTCAACAATTTCTCCTAGTTATAAAGTTCCCTGGGTGCACAACTAGTCGCCATTGTGGAGACTAAGCATTCTTCACACTGATTAACTCCAAGCAATACTCAAATTAATTGCTTGGCAAAGGTTTTGTTATCATGTCTGTTGGATTGTCTTTTGTCTTAATCTTTCTAATCACCACTGATCCTGACGCTACTACATCTCTTATAAATGACTTTATATCAATATGTTTTGTCCTTTTATGATATATGTTATGCTTTGACAACTGCACAGCTCCCTGGATGTCACAAAATACTTCAATCTTGTTTTGATCAATTCCCAATTCTTTTATAAAACCATGAAACCATAAAACTTCTTTTACAGCTTCAGTTAACGCCATGTATTCTACTTCTATAGATGACAAAGCTGTAACTTTCTGTAGATTTTCTTTCCAACTAACTGCAGTTCCAAGCATGGTAAACACAACAACAGTAAGTGATCTCCTTGTATCAAGACAACCTGCATAATCTGAATCCACAATCCTTCTATACAATTTCTCCCTTCACACTTATCCTTTTTCAAACCAAAAACTAACCCTTTGTTTACAATGCCTCCAACATATTTCAGTATCCTCTTTAAACCAAACCAATGTTCCTTATTTGGCTCAGCCATAAACCTGCTTTCAATACTAATTGAATAGGCCAAATCAAGCCTAGTACAAACCATAGAGTACATGAGTGATCCAGCAATATTAGCATATGGAATCTTTTTCATGAACTCATCATCTTCAATACTCATTTCTATCCTCTTACTTAGTTTGAATTGAGATTCCAGTGGAGTAAGAACTGATTTAGACTGTGATATGCCAAACTTATCTAACACCTTTGTTAAGTAATCCTTTTGTGTCAAATATAGTTGAGAACACTTCCTATCTCTTCTCATTTGCATTCCTAAGATCTTTCGAGCTGGTCCAAGGTCTTTTATTTCAAAATCTTCCTTTAAAGCAATCTTCAACTTATCAATTTCCTATTTATCTTTACATGCTATCAAAATATAATCCACATTGAGCAATAGATAAATCATGTGATTTCTCAAGTAAAATTTATGATAAACACATGCATCATAATTGCTTCTGCAAAAATCATTCTTAAGCATGAATTTATCAAACCTTTTATTCCATTGTCTAGGAGATTGATTTAAACCATATAGTGATCTTTGTAGCAAACACACATGTGACTTTTTCCTTTTCATTTCAAACCCTTCTGGCTAATTCATGAAAATGGTTTCCTCCAATTCTCCATATAGAAAAGCAAATTTAACATCTAATTGTTCAAGCTCCATGTCACAATTTACTACTAAACCAAGAATAATTCTTGATCTGTGTTTAACTACAGGTGAGAAAATTTCATTGAAATCAATGTCTTCCCTTTGTGTGAATCCCCTAGCCACTAACCTGGCTTTATTCCTGATTTTATCTTGTCCAGTGGCTTCATGTTTCCTTTTAAACACCCATTTCCATCTTACAATCTTCTGACTCTTAGGCCTTTTGACCAATCTTCAAGTCTTATTCTTATACAAAGATTGCATCTCCTCCTGCATTGCTAACAACCACTGTTTTCTTTCATTACTAGCCATTGCTTCCTTATATAACTTAGGTTCATCTGAGTTTAGATCTTCGGCTGTATTTAGAGCATATACCATGATATCAGCATATCCAAATCTGTTTGGTGCCCCCACTGCCTTTCTTTCTCTGTCTCTTGTTAGATTATAGTTTCTTAATTATTCTGGATCATGATCCTCACCACTATCTTCATCATTTGATGAGATATCTTCTTGGTTTGGTCCATTTTTCCTCTTATCAGAAGTCTCCACCTCAATCTGAACATTACAACTTATTTTAGGATTTTCCTTGTCCAAACTAGGATTTAATCCTTCATTATCATTCATCAAATTACCCATTAACTGTTCATTAAACATTACATCTCTATTGATTAAGCACTTCCTCATCCCTGGTTCCAAACACCATAGCTTATAGCCCTTTACTCCCTCTGTTAACCAATGAAAATACACTTTAGTGCTCTTGGTTCTAGCTTATCCTTTTTGATATGTGCCTAAGCTAGACATCCAAACACTTTAAGTCTACTATAATCAGGAGGATGACATGTTCATACCTCTTCTGGAGTTTTAAAGTTTAAAGCAGTAGAAGGACACCTATTAATTAGATAAGCATCAGTAATAACAATTTCAGCCCAAAATACCTTAGGAAAATTTGCACTTATTAGCATACATCTGGTTCTTTCAAGTACAGTTCTATTGAATCTCTCAGCAAGTCCATTTTTACTATGGATTTCCAGCAACTATTTTATGTCTTGCTCTTCCTTCTTGTCTACAGAAACTTTCAAATTCATTAGAACAATATTCAAGACCATTGTCAGTTCTCAATCTTTAAACCTTCCTACCAGTTTGATTTTCAATCCAAATCTTTCATTGTTAAAAAATTTCAAATGCCTCGTGTTTATGCTTTAAGATAAACACCCAAATTTTTCTTGAAAAATCATCAACTAAAGTCATAAAATGCCTGGCACCAGAGTGAGACTGAGTCCTTGATGGTCCCCACAAGTTTGAGTGAATATAGTCCAGTTTTTCTTTTGTAAGTTTTGTTCTTGTACCAAACTTCACCTTACAAGACTTTCCATAGATGCAGGTTTCACAGAGGTTAAGTTCCTTAATCTTCTCACGAGCTAATAACCCTTGTTTAGATAATTCAATCAGCCCTCTCTCACTAACATGTCCAAGCCTCTTATGCCAGATCATGGTGACTCAATCACATTTGCAACAAAGCTAATGATTGTGCTTCCTTGTAGTAAGTAGATGATTTATTTCTTAATCCTTTAATCACACCAAGAGACCCTTTCTGAATCATAAGTACTCCAGATTCTACTTTGACTGCATATCCCAATTCATCAAGTATCTAAGATTAAATTCCTTTTCAATTCAGGAACATACCTCACATTTGTGAGCATTTTCTCCATATCATTGTGCATCTTAATTGTAGTAGATCCCATACCATGTACTTTACAGGCCTTATTATTTCCAATTAGCACAGTTCCACCATCAATTGATTTGAAATCCTTAAAACATGCTTTATTTGGTGTCATATGAAAAGTGCAGCCAGAATCCAAGATCCACTCCCTTTCAAAATTCACACTTGATGCCATTAATGCATCAGCAGACTCATACCCTTCATTTGCAACTGCAAGATCAACTTGTTCTTGATTTCTTTCATTATTTCCTTTCTGTTTTTCAACTTTTCCCTTTCTGTTTTTCAACTTTTCCCTTTTGCCTCTCAGGACAAAATCTTCTGATGTGTCCTTCTTTGTGACAGTGACAGCACAACCCTTTAGTTCTTAACTTTGATATAGACTTTTGCTCTTTCTTGTAATCCCTTTTCTCAGTTCTACCATGAACATTTAAACCCTCAGCTTGTGAAGTATTTTCTCATCATTTTTACTATTTAACTCTTTTGAGTGTAATGCAGCCTGTACTTCAACAAGTGATAGTGATTCTCCTCCATACAGTATAGTCTCTTTGAAACTAGCATAGCTTTTAGGCAAGGAACTCAATAATAACAACCTGATCTTCATCCTCAGTAGTCACTCACATCAAATACTCTCCAAATCAAGAATCAATTTATTAAACAAATCCAATTGTTCATCCACAGATTTATCATCTTGCATTTTAAATGAATACAAAGCCTGTTTCAAGTAAAGCCTATTTACCAGAGATTTTGTCATGTATAGAGCTTCCAACTTTGACCA
Source organism: Buddleja alternifolia (assembly GCA_019426215.1). Classification (NCBI taxonomy): domain Eukaryota; kingdom Viridiplantae; phylum Streptophyta; class Magnoliopsida; order Lamiales; family Scrophulariaceae; genus Buddleja; species Buddleja alternifolia. The sequence continues at coordinate 1,704,244 of CM033406.1, forward strand.
AGTTCCAGATGCAGTCTTCTCTTTTGATACTTTTCTCAGAACCTTATCACCAAGGCTCAATATAACGGCACTGTGTGCTTCTTCCAGTATGTTCTTTTTCTCTTGATCATCTAGAGTTTTCCCATCTTCCTCTTTCAGAGCATCTGCTAGACCTTGCTGCACCAGCAGTGCCCTAATCTTCAATCTCCAAGACCAAAATCATTCGCGCCTGTGAATTGCTCCACCTCAAACTTTGTAGATTCCATGTTCTTGAATCCACGTTCACCGCACCGATTTGTTGTGAAATTGAGATGTATTTCACACTAGATTGAATATAGATCTGTAAACTATTTAAGATCAAAAGAAAAACAATCAAGAACACAAAAGATTTATCGTGATTAGATCACAAATATGATCTATGTCCACATTGCAGTCCCAGGCTTCTATTTTATTGATGTATGGAGTTTTGAGTACAAGTTACAATTTGAAACTTAGCTTGTACAGTGGCCTATGACATACATACATATATATATATATATGATAGAAACTAAACTCTAAGTAACCGCTTATCTTGGCTTCAAATCCATGCTGAATGGTCCAGCTCATCACCCTTAACCAATCTGTCATCTAGGAGTTAACCAAGCTTACTAATTCTGGACTTCTTTGCCAACAGCTTTCCCAAAATAGAATACTAACTTTATAACTATATTTCAACACTGGTATTACCCTTTTTTTTTCATCATACATACATATATATATATATATATATATATGATACAAACTAAGCTCTAAATAACCGCTTATCTTGGCTTCAAATCCACGCTGAATGGTCCAGCTCATCACCCTTAACCAACCTGTCAGTTAGTTAACTAAGCTTACCAATTCTGGACTTCTTTGCCAACAGTTTTCCTAAAATAGAATACTAACTTTATAAATATATTTCAACACTAGTATTACCCTTTTTTTTCCATCAAAAAGATGGAAATAAATATTTTCAAAATTAATTTATATATGCATGCACGTTATGAACCCCATAATGAAAATAAACAGAGCCCATCAAAGTGAAAAATGCGAAAAACCCAACACAGAAGTATTTGCATCTAGTGTGACAGGGAACAATTTTGAATTCCGGTTCAAGGGATTTCTTAATCACTCAATCAACCAAGACTTCTGCATCTAGTGTACAGGGGACAATTTTGAATTCCGGTTCACGGGATTTCTTAATCACTCAATCAACCAAGATGACGCTTTCGGCAAAACAATTCAAAGCATATCCCATTATGTTCAGATGTATAGAGTTAATCAAAGAAGCCATACTCACAATATGTACTATTTTGTGAAAAACTCTTGCTGCAACTTAAAGAGTTCAGATCTATGTGAAAGAGCGAACTCCACTTCATTCATTCATTTTATTGAGGAGCTTGGAGCAAAACCAAATGCATTAAAATCTCATTCAACAGCAACAACAATTCAAGATTAGGAAAGCTACAAAAGACAAACAGAGCCCACAAAATGAACAAATTTCATTCCTGCCAAACCCCACAAATTAATAATCATTTTGTATAGGGATAATTACACTCACACCCCTCAATAATGGATTAATTACACAAACCTCCCCCCACTAATTGGTAATTACAAATACACCCCTTCATGTTAAAGATTTCGTACAATTGCACCCCTGTGTGTGTAACAATTCTTACAATTGCACCCCTGTAAACCTTACAAAAAGACCTCCTGAGGGAGTGTGTTTGTAATTATTAATTAGTGAGGGGAGGTTTGTGTAATTACCCCATCATTGAGGGGTTGTGAGTGTAATTATCCCTTTTGCATATACGGAACATAATTTTATGGCTGCACAAGGACGGGTACAAACGATGGGAGGGTATCTACTACTCACAAATTATTCAGCATATCAACACAAGGGTAGGCAATGAGCAATGCACATTCATTGCTTGTACATATTCATCAATTAAAAAAAAAAGAAATGAAGTGAAAAGCTCCGGAATCCATAAGAATGACTTTGATACCACTGAACATTTCAGCTCTAAAAGCCTCTCACAGTGTCATCAGCGTAACACATCTGGCTCTGCTAAGCTCCCAGCATAATTGACTTTACATCCTCCTGGGAACTGCAACCCAGCCTCATTACATCTCAGTTCAGTTACATGGGGGCATGAACGTACATCAAGGTACTCAAGACCTTCACATGACTTCAATAGTTTTCTGATTCCATCAACTGTAATCTTTGGACAGTTACTTACCCTCAAAATTTTCAAGTTTAACTTACGATCTTCTTCATTTCCTAATCCTTGAAAAGCAGCATCAGTCACCTCCTCACAGCATCCAACATCAAGAACCTCAAGCTTCCTGCACAGATAAAATATGCACTCTAATGAATTGTCTGACACATTTAAGCACCAATCCATGCGAAGATTCTTCAGACTGCTACAACATGCAGCAGCCAATGACTTTAAGGATTCATCAGATACATCCCGACAACCACCAATTATCAGTGTCTCCAGATTTTTGCAGTATTTGGCCAATGAGAGTATGGAATCATCCCCAATCTGGTAGCAATCTAACAACTTCAAAGTCAGCAGCGAAGAACATGCTTTCGCAATACTAGATATGGCAATATCTCCAATATTGCTGCATTTATTGAGGTCCAAATGTTTCAATCTCTTACAACCCTCAACAAGAACAGTGAGTCCAGAGTCAGTTAAGTTAGTGCATCCTTGCAAGCCTAACTCTTCTAGATTATTGCAGTTCTCGGAAATATTGGTTAATAGAATATCAGTGACAAATCTGCAACCTGCAACATGCAATGCTCTCAAATCATGGCAACCCTTTGCAACAGATGACAATCCCTTATCAGTTAGCTTTCTGCAATAGGATACATCTAACGACTGCAAAGAAGGAAGCCCAGATCCAATTGCTGTCATTCCCTTATCTGTTATACCTGGTGAACACCAAAAATTCAGATAATTTATTATCTTTCAGCAGAGCCAACTTAACGTCCAATAATTTGAAAAGGTTAGCATGGAAGTAATTGGCATCAGACTAACTTGCATCACAGATATCTCTACCTTGTAAAGATGAATAGAAAAGTATCTTAGGTAAACATTGGACAAAACAAGTCCTATATCCAGTCAAACCAAACCAAACCAACCCTATCTTTCATGTGATCAGTATTCACGAGGAGAATTGAGTCAGAATACTTAAAATCAAGAATGCTACTGAATATAATACAAGGCAGGGAGCACGTTTACACCAATGCAAGCTCCAGTCCCTCTTCTTTTATTTGCCAACACCCGTATCTTAGGCCAGCATTGATTCCACAATGCTCAGTCTGAACTTTGCATTAAGATCTAAGTTAAGTTTCGCAATGGTTATTGTGAAAATGCCAAAGGAACAGGAATTAAGCCCAAAAACAAGATGCATCCGTCCCCTACGAATCCCTATTTGAAAAAGAGAATCTATTGATACATGAACAGGCAAGTCCAAAATTATTTTCCTGTGTGATTGGTTACTGTTAGAAAAAACAGATTTATTAATGTGTAAATAGCCTTGTAAATAGCTTATAGTTAGATAGTTTGTTAGTCTGTTAGTTCCTAGGAAGAGGGGATCTTCAGTTGACAATAGGGGATCTTTACTAATCTGTTCCTAGAATTATAGGTTTTGAACATCAATAATATTACTGAAGAATTCAGCCAATTAATCTTTCATGGTATCACAGCCAAGGCTCTTAAAATTCCGAGAAATAAAATTTATGTCCACCTCTTCCTAGATCATGTCAGCCAACTCTTCAGCCCATTCGACCGATACTTCTACCCATTCCCTTCAAATTTCCGTTCATAAATTAAACAGGAAAAACTACCTAGAATGGTCTCAATCTATGAAGCTTGCAATTGATGGCAATGGAAAACTAGGACATGGACATTTAACAGGAGAAGTGCGAATTCCCAAAGAAACAGATGCGCGTTTTAGAACATGGAGATCTGAGAATTCCTTGGTTATGGCATGGCTCCTTAACTCCATGGAACCTACCATAGCAAAATGTCATTTATTCTTACGAACTGCAAAGGAGGTTTGGGATTCGGTTAAAGATATGTACTCAGACCTTGAGAATTCATCTCAGATTTTTGAGATTAAAACAAAGTTGTGGCATCTACGGCAAGGAGGTAGAGAGGCCACTGTTTTCTACGATGAGATGGTAGCACCATGGCAGGAACTTGATCAATGTTATGACAAAAAGTGGGAGAACAACAATGATCTGGAAAGATTCAGGAAGCAAGAGGAAAATGATTGTGTTTATATGTTTCTTGCAGGAGTGAAAACAACTCTTGATGAAGTTAAGGGACAGATTCTTGGACAAAAACCTTTACCATCAATGGGTGAAGTGTTTTCAGAAGTCCGGCAGGAAGAAAGTCGTAGGATGGTTATGTTGAAGAACCACACGCCTAACAGTAACATTGCAGAGCCAGAAGGATCTGCATTAATGACTCGGGCTGCAAAGTGAGGAGAAAACAGGCATGAGAAACCCTATTGTGACCACTGCAAACATTACTGGCACACTAGGGATACTTGTTGGAAGATTCATGGAAAACCACCGGGAGTTCAAGGGAGTTCAAGGAGGGACATCTGGACAAGCAAAAAACTCACGACAGCATGCTCTTCAAACCGTTTCTAATAACTCTCAGGGGTAACAAATCGATTCAGGATCATCTCCATTAAAGAAAAAACAATTGGAGCATATGTATAAATTCTTTAATCCTCCACAAATCGCAAATGATCCTTCTTGTTCTTTCGACAAGAATGGCAATAATCCAATTTCTTTGTCTTGTGTTAAAACTAACCTTCCTTGTATTCTTTGATTCAGGAGCAACTGATCATATGACAAGTTGCTCTAGTTTATTCTCAACCTACAAACCGAGTGCTGGAAACAAGTGTAAACCTACTCTGCAATTGTTATGAAATGGATTTTGTAAGATTTAGTTATTATATTATTTTCTTATTTTGAGTTGATTAAGTTTCCTAGTTTGTTTAGTGTTCTAATTATTTCCTTTCTATTAGGAGTCAGTAACTTGCATAGCAGGTTACCCTATGTTATGTTATAATAGTAGTATAAATACGAGTCTATAGGGTTTATTTTTATTCATTGAGAATTTTATCGGAAAATCGAGTTTTAAGCTTGGGACAAACTTCGATTTGTTGGGACAAGAATTTATTCTATTCGTTTATTATTTGCTATCAATTTTGTTTCTATCAATTTGGTCTGACCTGCCGGATCTGTTTTTCCCACAAATAAGACGAACACGAGGTTAACTACAGATCAATGGATGGACAATTTAGAGGGCGATCAAGCCGTGATGAAGAACCAATTAACCGCGGTGGTGGTGGATTAGGCCGTGATGAAGAATCAACTATCCGAAATCCTCTGAAATCATGGCTGCTCTTATGCACCTGACCACGCCTATGCAGGCTGGACAACCGCCTATGACTCCACCGGCAGCCTCTAACGCACCGGACAACAACACCATAGCGGACAACACCGTGGCGGTTATCGGTGACAACACCTTCGAACCCTCAAGTTTCGATCTTGCTACCCACCTTCGAGGGATCTGATCCGTCGGGTTGGTTGGTTTGAGCCATTCAACAGTTTGAGGTCCACCGAACACCCCAGAACAGAAAGTGCAATTGGCTATGGTAGCCATGGAGGTGTCAACTTTGCGCTAGTCTACATGGATACATCAACGCAAACCAAAGATTACGTGGAACGAATTTTCCCAAGCTATGATGGTATGGTTTGATACTCACTATAAGGGGAGTCCGTTTGAACGCCTTTCAGACGTCAAGCAGACCGGATTGGTCGATGATTATGTGAATTTATTTGACCAATTGAAAAATCAAGTACCCGACCTGAGTGATGCGCATTATATGGGACATTTCATGCACGGGTTATTTGACAACATTCGAACCAAATTTGATTGTTGTGCCCCGGAGATTTGGAAACTACCATGGAATTGGCCCGGGATATCGAGACAGATCTGCGTCTCCCATTGGATATAAGTCCTCGCCCGCCTGATCGTGAGGCAGCAGCATCCGATGGACTTCCACCTTGGAGACAAGGCTGATTTTTAAAGGGGAATGAGTTGTTATGAAGTGGATTCTGGAAAATTTAGTTATTATTTTATTTTCTTATTTTGAGTTGATCAAGTTTCCTAGTTTGTTTAGTGTTCTAATCATTTCTTTTTTAATAGGAGTCCGTAAGTTGCATAGAAAGTTACTTTATGTTATGCTCTAGTAGTAGTATAAATAGGAGTCCTTAGGGTTTATTTTTATTCATTGAGAATTTCATTGGAAAATCGAGCTTTAAGTTTGGGACAAACTTTAGTTTGTTGGGACAAGAATTTATTCTTGCATTTTATTATTTGCTATCAATTTTGTTTCTATCAGGGACAGGAACAATTAAAATCTCTCCTTTCTTTACTTTCTTTAATGTCCTACATGTTCCTAATCTTTCTTGTAATCTCATTTCATTCAATAAATTAACTCATGATCTTAAATGTCAAGTGAGATTCTTTAATTCTCATTGTGAAATTTAGGAACTAGACTCGGAGAAGATGATTGGCAATGCTAGGATAAGTGGTGGTCTCTACCTGCTAGAAGAAGGTTCTCGATTGGAAAAATTTGCACATAGTTCCTGGTTTTAATCTATTTTCGTTTTTAGTGATAATGAGAGTCATGTTACATTTAGATTAGGACACCACAGCTTTCAATATTTGAAACATTTGTTTCCAAATATATTTAAGAATAAAGATCCTTCTGTTTTTCAGTGTGAAGTGTGTGCTATAGCAAAACATCAGAGTTGTTTATCCCCCATGCCCTTATAAATCATCAGCACCCTTTTCATTAATTAACATTGATATTTCAGGACCATCAAGAGTATTATCGATTTTTGGGAAAAAGTAGTTTGTCACATTTATTGATGACCACACAAGGTTTTTTTGGTATTTTCACTTGAGGAGAAACCAGAAATAGAACAAGTTTTCAAAAAAATTCACTCCATGATTGAAACACAATTTCAAAAGAAAATTCAAGTGTTTAGGAGCGGTAATGGCCAAAAATATTTTTAAACAATTTTGGGTCACTTTTTGGCAGAAAAAGGTATTGTTCAATAAAGTTCATGCGTTAATACGCTACAACAAAATGGAGTGGCAGAAAGGAAAAAAACATATTTTAGAAGTCTCTCGAGCCTTAATATTAACAAATAATGTTCCAAAAAATCTATGGGGTTAGGCAGTGTTACCCACTGCATCTCTTATAAATATAGAATGCCTTCCAAGTTTTAAAGTTTAAGAAGCTTGTAGAGTCTTTGCAAGATTTATTTCCAAAATCTCGCCTTCCAACTTTGGATTTACCCCTTAAAAATTTTGGTTGAAGAGTTTTCATTCATGATCACGATCTCACTCGAGGTAAGCTAGATCCAAGTTAAAAAAAATGCATGTTTGTTGGTTATACCTCTAATTAGGGAGGCCACAAATATTTTGATCCTGTTTCACGAAAAATCTTTGTTTCTATGCATTTCTATTTTTTGAAAATAAACCCTTTTTTGCCACTCAGTTTCAGGGGGAGAAGTAATGTGAAGATTCAGTCTCAAAGCAATCAAATCAAATCAAAATTACAGGTTTAAATTCAAATTTAAATGCCTTAGATTTTTTGAATACCCAACATTCCGCAATACAAATTACTGAAATCCCAAATCAAATTCTGTTTTTTGAAAAATCTGATTGTGTAGCCCAAAATTCTCATAACAGAATTTCCAAAAATTTCAATCAAAATTTAAATTTTGAAAAACCCGATTTTGTGAGTCTGATTACCTTAGAAAGTGGCACTAATTTTTTGAATGCTGAAAATAGCCAAACAAAAGATGGAAGCTTTGGGAATCCGGAAACTAGTGAATTAGTAACTATTCCTCTAGAGTCACCAAATGAAAGTAGGAAAAACAGACCATGAACAATCTTTTAATCAAAACCTTATTCAAGAAACAGAGACTGTCACGCCACAGCTGCACCATAAGTCGACTTCGATTACAGGTAAAAATCCAAGTGAGTTGGATCTTCCAATAGCTCTTCAAAGAAATACTCACTCGTGTACTAGTCGTCCTTTGTACCCAATGTCTAAATTTGTGTCTTACATTTTTTGCCTTTACCACTAATGTTTCCACCATGGAGATTCCAAAGAATATATAAGATGCTTTGAAAGTCCCGAAGTGGAAGAAGGGTGTCTTAGAAGAGATGAGTGCCCTTGAAAAGAATCAGACTTGAAATTTGGAGGAACTGCCTCAAGGTAAACGAACAGTAGGATGAAAATGGGTGTTTACCACGAAATTCAATGCTAATGGTACTCTTGAAAGGTACAAGGCAAGAATGGTTGCGAAAGGATTCACACAAACATACGGTGTCGACTATATGGAGACCTTCGCTCCTGTTGCAAAATTGAACACAATTCGAATATTGTTGTCTGTTGCTGTGAATCTCGATTGAACGTTACAACAATGAGACGTGAAGAATCCTTTCTTAAATGGAGATCTTGATGAAGAGGTATAAATGGAGCCACCTCCAGGTTTTGAAGAGCGTTCTGGAACAAAAGTTTGCAGGCTAAGAAGATCACTTTATGGCCTAAAACAATCTCCTCAAGCTTGGTTCGCACGTTTCATCTGGTTTGTGAAAAATCAGGGGTATAATCAAGGGCAATTCTATCACACTATGTTCTATAAAGTCGCCAGAACTGGTAAAATAGCAATATTGATTGATTGTTTATGTAGATGACATTATTGTCACAAGTGATGATGTTGAAGAAATCAACCGATTGAAAGGAAGTCTTGCAAAGGAGTTTGAGATTTAAAGACTTAGGAGGATTGAAATATTTTTTAGGAATGGTAATTGCTCGAAGTAAGAAAGGGATTGTCGTGTCACAACGAAAATATATCCTTGAATTACTTAACTAGGTAGGGATAAGCGATTGTAGACCTGTTCATACACCTATTGATCCTAATAAAAAATTGGGAGAGATTTCGCAAGGAACTCCAGTTAACGTCTCACAATATCAGAGACTTGTCAGCAGATTAATTTACCTATCACACACACGTCCCGATATTGCATCTGAAGTAAGTATGGTAAGTCATTTTATGCATTCACCCTAGGGGTGTAAGTAGAGCCGAGCCGGCTCACGAGCCTTGCGAGCAAGCTCGATTAAAGCTCGGCTCGAGCTCGAGCCGAGCTTCGCGAGCTTGAGCTTATTGATGAACCGAGCTCGAGCTTCCACTTAAGTGTTCATAAGCTCGCGAGCAGGCTCACGAGCTTTAACTGTTAATTTACATATATATATATATATATTTGTGTTTACTTATTATATTCAAGATTATACATTATTTTTAATAAAAAATAATACTGAATAAACACTTCACCTGCTAAGTGTAAACTACCAACTTTCATTTGTGTTATATATATATATATATATACACTAATAGTATTACAATAATAATAATTAAGAAATCACGAAATAATATATTTAAAAAAATTATAAAAATACTTTTTCATCTAAATTTTTCATTTTTAATTATAATATTTCATCTAATCAAACTATTGGCTTTCACATTGTTCATCTGTCATATTCTCATAAGGAAATTTATAATAATACGCATATATTTTTGTAAAGAATTAATTTAACTTGAAGATAACTCAGTATATGCATATCGAAATTTATGTAACCACATTACGTAAGCAATATTTTATCCTCTTTATTTTTGAACTATAGTGAATAATAGCTTAAATTGTGAAATGTAAGACTTGTCGAGTTATACCAAAATTCTAGTTTTGTTACGATGGTTAAGCAAAAAAGGTAAAACAAATATAAGATGGAACCCTAAACCTTAAGTCCTAAACCCTAGATTTTATCCACTTTTTTTTCTGAACTGTATTGAATAACTACTTAAATTGTGAAATTTAAGACTTATCGAGTTATACCAAACTTCTAGTTTTGTTACGATGGTTAAGAAAAAAAGGAAAAAAATAATATAAGATATAACCCTAAACCTCAAGTCCTAAACCCTAAACCTTAAACAGTTAAATCCTAAGTTCTAAATCCTAAAGCCTAAACTTAGAATTAGAACGTTATATAGAAATACAAAGACTCAGAATCATAGCTTTTCATTTACATGGTATATTTTTGTTAGCCAAAATTTCGAGCTTGGCTCGAACTCGAACAAGCAAATGAGTCGAGCTTGAGCTTGAGCCAGAGCTCGAGCTCGAATGAGCCAACGAGCCGAGCTCGAGCTTTGCTCATTTGTCCCGAGCTCGAGCTCAAATTATTTGAGATGAGCTCGAGCTCGAGCCTATAAATTTTACAAGGCTCGGCTCGAGCTCGGCTCATTTACAGTCCTAATTCACCCTATGAAGAACATCTAGGAGCAGCGTATAGAATCCTACGGTATCTCAAGAGCATGCTAGGAAAGGGTTTGTTTTTCAAAAAAGAGAAACCTGTAGTATGGAAGTGTTTAAAGATACAAATTGGTCAAGTTCTATAGTTGACAGAAAAACAACTTCTGGATATTGGCCTTATTTTTGAGGCAATCTATTAACATGGTGAAGCAAGATGCAGAATGTTGTTGCTAGGAGTAGTAGAGAGGCAAAATTTAGATCCATGGCAAATGGTGTTGTGAAATCCTGTGGATACAATGAATTCTTATAGAAATAAATCAACAAGTTAGTCTTCAACAACAATGTTGCGAGAAGCATAGCACATAATACTGTACAACATGACAGGACCAAACACATCGAAGTAAACAGACATTTCGTCAAGGAGAAATTAGACTTTGGTGTCATTTGTGTTCCTTTCGTTCCCACAAATGAACAAATCGCAGATGTACCTACAAAGGGGTTATTTAAACCAGTATTCGAAGGTCTTGTAACCAAGTTGGGCATGACAGATACCTATGCACCAACTTGAGGGGGGTGTTAGAAAAATCAGATATATTAATGTGTAAATAGACTTGTAAATAGATTATAGTTAGATAGTTTGTTAGTCCATTAGTTCCTAAGAATAGGGGATCTTTCCTAATTTGTTCCTAGAATTATGATTGTAATCTAGCTATATAAGTAGGTTCCGAACATCAATAATATTACTTGAGAGGGAGAGGTCAGTCATTTAAGTTATGAAACTTGTAAGAGAACTCTCTACTTTACTCAACAAACAAACTGGTAGGTGGAATGGAACTAGATCAAGTATCAAAAAGTGGGCTGTAAAACAATAATTAATAATGAAAGAAAGAAAGAAATACCTTTGCAGTTGTGTAAATTGAGAAGTGTCAAGGCGGAGAAAGAGTCGGCAATAACGCAGAGATCGGAGTCAGTGACGCCGGGGTAGAAGGAGCGTGAGAGGGACTGAGAAAGGTGAAGCTCACGGAGGCGGTTGAATCGGGCAGCAATCCTCTTAAGCATGTGAGGGCCGGCCCTAGCGCACAGCTTCCTCCTCTCGCTGCTCTGTAGGCGGAGCCACCTCTTGCACACCAGCCCGAATGCCTCCTTGTCCTTTTCATCTTCCACCTTCCACAGCACCGCCCGAAGCTCGTCGTCCCCAAGACAACTGTTTATGCCCCCGCCCCCTTCTTCTCTGCTGCCCCCCATTCTAATTAACAAAATTATAAAAAAAAATTATTTATAAAATTAATTACTCCTCCAACAACTAACAAAAGGTTTTATCTATAGGGTTTAATATGATGTATGAACGAATCTTTTATTAGTTGGAGTCTGGAGAGTGGAATGATGGAGGAGGAGGTGGGCACTCACTCTCTCATTACAACTCTATACACCTAAACTAAACACCCTTTTACATTTTTTCTTTTATACCCTTTTACTTTTTCTATATATATATATATATATATATTGAAAATGATGAAAAGAGTGCCTTTTACTTCTACTTTAAAATGGAAAATGATTGAATGATTATTGGATAGACTTTCCAATCAAATAATGGGAGGAAAATAAAATGATTGGATTAAACACACTTTGCCACCGGGAAAATTGCATATAACCCCCTGTGTTATCACTTTTCTGTTGAAAATCCCCTTGTATTAATGTTTTTGCACGAAACCCCCTTGTGTCAGCCTAAATCCTGCAAAAAAACCCCCAATTCGTGTTAAATCCGCGGAGAGTAGCATACACGCGCAGTGTATTTGATGTAGGGTTGAGGGTTTCGTGCAGGGTTTAGGCTAACACAAGGGGGTTTTGTGCAAAAAAATTAACCCAAGGGGGTTTTCAGCAAAAAAGTGATAACACAGGGGGGTTATATGCAATTTTCCCCTTTGCCACCTGATTAATTACATCATATCTACTGGCAATAACATCATACTCGATGCGTGTCAATAAATAATTAAAATATTAAATACTCCACCATGCATGTTATTAAAAGTTTCCAAAAATGTCAAATTGAAACTAAGAAGCATCTCCTTGACCTGGGCTCAGTTTGAGAAATATGAAATGCTAAGGAAGCTTCTTAGCATGTGTCGACAAGGCCAATGTTTTCAAATTCGGAACGGTCCGGCCAGTGTAACTAGAAACCGGCCACAAGATCGGTCCAGGTGTGGATATAGATCGAGTGGTCGTAAACCCAGCCTGAACCAACACAAAATCAAAAAAATCGATTACTCGTCGACTCGGACCGAACCACTATTCTTTAACCCCCTACCTTGTTTCTTTCTTTTTCTTCTAATTCTTTCCTTATTTTCAGTTTTTGGCTTCTGTTATCTTTTTTAATGGCCTTAGTTTGCAATATCTTTCTCACCACTCCTTTGGGGTTTTGAAAAGAAACAAATAGGAGATTGGGTTTAGAAGAGAAGTTTAACACAAATCACTGCGGAGCAAGAAGAAGCCATACCTAATTTGGCATTTGGAAGAAAAAAGATGTAAAGAAAATAAATGGAGAAAGGAAAGAAAAAGAAAAGAGAAGAAGTTGTTACTGACGCTTCTAAGTTTATCCATACCTTAGTTCGTACCCTCGATTATCTCCACCGGTGCTAGCAAAAAGAATATTGAATTTCGGCTTTATGAGAAAAGGGTAGGAATTTATTTTGGTGTTCTTCGTACTCAACACATGATTTGGAAGAAATTACTTGTGAAAGAGGTGGAAGAGAAAAGACGGAGAGAATAAAATATCACAACTCCTAGTTGTAAATTATGAATTGCTTAAGTTAAGAATAAAATATCAATACACATATATAGAGAGAGAGTCCACCATAAGTCAAACTCACACACATGCACATACACGCCTCATATAGGCGTGTATATCATGCATTTCCATATGTGTATATATATTTTATACTTATATGTTAAGTTTCCTACTCTCTTAATTCTCTTCCATAATTAATTGGATATCTTTCCAACTAATTAGATATTTTCATATATTTGATATCACATCAATATACCATATCTTTATTCAATAAGATCTTTCCTTATAATTAGTTAACTAACCAATTAAATAGATCTTACCAAATCTACAATATCTATCCTAATATATTTATAAGATCTTTCCATATTAATTAGTCATCTAATTAATTAGAATGGATCCAACTAAATATATTACAAGATATATATTAAATATATACACATATATATAACTTGGTGAACAAGATAAAATCCTCCACCAAAACCACACATATACACGCACATACATGTGTGTGTATATATATATGCATATATTTATTTTACTCTTTCAAATATTAATTAATTAGACCACTAATTAATTAATTAATTAGTCTTTCTCAATTTAATATTCCAATATTAAATTATAAGACTATTATTAATTAAGACCACTTAATTAATTTATTCTTTTTTCCCAATTAATTAATCTAATTAATTAATCTCTTCATTAATTCACAAAGAATGAACTAGCTAATAGGTACTTCACTAAGTTAAGTGTGTGACCTATTAGGCTCATTAATAAGTTAGCAATAAGTCCTTCCCATAGGCTAGATTAATTATTCTTAATAATTAACTAGGCCTTGGATCAACTTTACCAATTAACTCAAGGCACCTATCGGTCATGGTTCGATGTCTAGCAACGTCGTCACGACTTCCTAGATGTTAACGATGAAAAGCAAACCTGTCCAGATTTTGATTTTCATGTGAGTCGAATTCTTCCATCTCTTTTCCGTCTAAGCCTTATTAGGGTTTGGCAACGGTCAAAACTCTAGTAGCCTTAGAAACTATGACTGTGTTGGTTCCACTAATGATTCAGCCTTCCAAGCAGGGATCACCAATCCCTCTTATAAGACTATGCTCTGGCCATAGACTTTTATCGATCATTTAACTTTACACAACAACATAGGAAATGTCAGGCTGTAAGCCCTGGATGGATCCCTTGACGATTGCCATCTGTTCCGCTGTACTATCAGACTATACCTAACGTACATGCCATATGACTCTCCTGAAGTGCACGTGTATATCAAAGTATAGTGGATAGTACCCTTTCCAATGACATCTCAGGTCTAAGGACTATCTCACACTATGATACCCAAGGACTCTAAGTTTGACTAAACCAGCAAGGAATCCTTGTGGCCGTTCAATTCCATACTTCTACAAAGTATGAATTTTTGTGTATGTATTGACTCGCCGGTCATTGACAATGGAACACGTCAATCTCTAATAAGAGTTACATACACGAACAAGTCTTGAAGATGTCAGTGATATCCCACATCTCACGGTCTCTATGACTTGGAACATATTTTAGAATTACGGTCTTTGAGAGCGTTCCATAGGTATCTTGACCGCTTTCTAACCATAATGTAATCCCTGGGATCTTTATCTATACTAACATTAGTAAATGATAACAAAGAAGCATACTGAAACAGGGTTGATATGATTTAAATGATAAGACTGTCATAGTGTTTATGATCTAGTGTTCAAGCCAACAAATGGCTCGCCGGGCATACAACACTATCGATCTCCCATTTGCCCAAGAGCCCACTATCAATGTTCCCACATGTCCATCTTCTAGATGAACTTTTGAACACAGCTCCTATTCAAGGGTTTTGGCGAAAGGGTTTGCCACGTTTTCGTAAAGTTAACTTATTCCACTCGAAGGTCGACTCTGATAAAATAATCTCTCCGATTATTAATTTCGCCACTAGTACATATGTACAGATAGTAGGTGAAACCTTTACTCTTTATCAAGAGTTTACATCCTTATCGATATTCATAGTACATATGTACTTGATATTTGATTGGTAGAACCTCATCTTTTCATAAGATAGGTTCACATAGCTAGATACCTTGTATCACCACATTATTATGCGCGATCTTAAATGGTAGAGTTAGCCTTTATCTCTTCTCAAGAGAAGTTCTCAACTTTTACTCTCCCACTTGGCATAAAACAAATTTTCAATCATCACTTAAGTTCACGTCTTAAGACTAAAGATCCTAGTTCCAATTTTTCCATGTTGTTTTCCAATAAACAAAACCACTGATCTAATCCATTGGATCATCTTGGGGTTCAACTTAATACTTCAAATGTATCAGTCAAAACTAATTTTTAACTCATTGAATTGCATGTACCTACTGGTCATGCTTTACAGGAATAATTTCCTATGATTCTTCCATGTTGAACTTAGTCAACATATTATCTATGTGTTCAGACAAAGAAGGGTTTATAGCAACCCAATGGCCCACACATATTGCTACATCGTGCAATTAGGGTGTTTTTCCTTTTTAGGTCCAATTTGGAAAATTGAGTTGATGATCACATATATGTTACTCATGCAACGCTGCCAATATGTAATACTAATAAGCCTGTTGTACACCTATTAACCTTTAGAACTCAAGTTTCTGAAAAGACTCAATCCATAGATTGATCTTTGGAGCTCTTACGCTTTAGGCCGGCTCCCACTATTTGTCAAGACCTCTTGACTTTCATCATATCCTTGAATGCCTTTCTCGAGATTATAGGGAATGGAACTTGTGCTCAAGGGTTTATAGGTTTACTATTTCTTCACTTTAACTGCCAGTGGTGTTTATGTTTATCGAGTTTTCAGTTTCCATTACTATCCCCATTCTTTTGTAAAAGAACTCTTTCATCTTGAAGATATGATATTATGAAATGATCTATTTCGTTTCAAGGTGTAATGAACATGATATCACTAAGTTTCCTAAGGATACTCATAAACACAGGATAAGAGGATTACCAATCCTCATTTCCTCCCACTATTTGCTTGACATAAGCAATACCTCTCACATCCTCGATGTGTGTGGTTTTCATGTAAAATCTTATGTGATCAATTTAGGTTATTACCTTGGCAGCTAGATCAATGCATACATTTGTTGTGTTATATGAGTTAAATGTTATGAAGATTGTTTCCAAATCATGTTATGAGAATTAATTTTAACCAGAATAATAAAATGCACTTTAATAAAAACATTGAATCTCCACCCATAAACCAAGGTGGAGAAAAACGTGATTCACAATATTAATTCAAAACATGATAAAACATTCTCCCAAAAAACATTGTCTCATAATAAAAACGACAAATCAATGATTTCTTGTCCTTTCTCCTTGGCTGCGAGAAATGCTCTTGTAGCATCTTCAGGACCACAACCTCATTTCTTTGTTCCTTGCTTCTTCTCACCATCTGCAATCTATTGCATAAGTAAGTACCCTTACAATATCATAAGACTTTAAGAAGCATTATTAACTAACATGTTAACTTTACAACAAATGTACCTTTATTGCACTCTCGAGGAGGCTTAGGGCATTGATCTTTCTAGTGTCCCTTCATCTTACAGTTAAAGCACTTCCCAATGTCCACTTGGGCTTTCTTGATACCGCCCTTTGCTTGCATCTTGTTTCCTTTCTTCTTCTTCTTCTTCCTCCTACCTCTGCCTTTCTTTTTACCAAAAACGGGATATGAATAAGTGTCAACAAGCAATACAGGCTTTGACTTCTTAACCGTTGCCTCAGCAGTGTGCAACATGTCCAACAACTCTGGTAGAGTGGCAATTAGCTGGTTT
Organism: Buddleja alternifolia; assembly: GCA_019426215.1. Lineage (NCBI taxonomy): Eukaryota > Viridiplantae > Streptophyta > Magnoliopsida > Lamiales > Scrophulariaceae > Buddleja > Buddleja alternifolia. The sequence continues at coordinate 1,721,283 of CM033406.1, forward strand.
ATGTTGAAATTCACTATGAACTGATCGTAGGCAGGAGAGAGCGACTGAAGGACTAAATCAATAGCCAAGTCCGGATTCACCGGCACTTCCATATTGTTGAGTTTGTTCACTAAGGCAATCATTCTCAACACATGGTTAGTGACTGATGTTCCTTCAGTCATGTAAGCTCTAAACAACTCGCGAGAGATAGCAAACCTCTAACGGCGCGTCTTAACACCGTATTGTTGGTTAATGTCCTCAAATCCCGCTAGAGGATTAAAGAATGTTAGGACATTATTAATTTGTAATTGTTTCACATCCTATCAATAAAAGACAATTAGTTGTTTACTATTATATTGGCATTTATATATTGTAATCATCTAGAAGTCCATGAACACGAGAGTTAACTCTCTAAGGCACTAGAGGAGTTTGATACTTGTGTACTAAAATAGTCTTCAAGTCAATGATTTTCAATTGGGCATTGGAAATCATGAAAACTTGTATGCTATGAGTTTTGACGAGAAAGGTGCCCATCAATCACTAGGAAGTAGTGAAGAACTCACATCATATGTGCACTGATGGAGATAGTGGCACTCAGACATGACTCACATCAATTCTGTTGCATGAGTTTTCACTCTTTGACAGTCAATGACAGAATTGATTAAATTGAATAGTTGTGTCTGAACTTTAGACTTGAGCATTCGAGTTGAAGATATGCTTGTGACATTAGGTTTGTCATTAGAGTAGTTAGGCCCAATTCACTATTTGGTGGGGACAACCTCGAACTGCAACCTAATGGGCAAGTAGTAGCCTTAACTGATATCCAAGATGGGATTCGTTCCCTCAAAGTTGAACGAGGAATTATCCTATGCATTTATAAGTAAGTTAGATCTTAAAATCTTTGGCTAAAGCATTAGCTGATCTCGACTTATTATAAATATAGCATAGAGTCAAGTTAGTGAGTTTGACCAAAAACCATAACTCTCACTTGACAGGGATAAGGAAACGAAAAGTTTATATTCACACGGTATTTACAATAGGAAAGGTGAAAATGATCCAATCATTTCATCTTATTTGGGTTACAATATGGACCACTTGACTGGCTAGGTGGGACCTATATTCAATGGAATCCTCCCAATGCCAAATATAGATTGATGGTCCCAAGTGGCATACGAAAGGGTCTAGAAAGGGGGTTGAATAGATCCTGAAGTCTTTTTCGACTTTAAAAATTCATATCACTTTTGAAAGTTTTGAACACTTGGTAAGTTGAGCGCTAGGTCAGGCGCTTGAAGATAGATAAATTAGACCTAGTGATTTCAACGATTACCAAAGTAGGGTAACGTTTTAATCCCTTAATCAGGGTTAGCACAGCGGAAATGATTTTAAAGCTTAACATTCTCTTATGTCAAATAGTCGTTTAACTGGTTTAATGCTTTCTCAAAGATATAATATCAAAATGCAAAGTAAAGCAATAAAGCAGTAAATAACACTAGATATTGTAAGGTTCACTGGGTGATGTAATCCCAGCTGCGTCCTTCTTCTCCTTTGCACTTGGAGAAATTCACCAGATTGATTATCGAAGGATCACACTGAGGCTTCTACAAAATAGATGAGAGGAGAGACGATCTTGAGCTCCTTTATCACACAAACTTTATCTCCAATAGAGACCTTCTTCAACAAGCTTCTTTCACACAAAAATACTTCTTGTGAATCAACAAACTTTCTCACTCAGATGAAAGATGTTGAGGGTTTTGTCACGGGTTTATTTGATGTTGGGAAGTTCAAACAACTTTGAATATATCAATAGGAGTTTAGGGTTCTTCTTTGAAGATGTTTGAGATATCTTTGACTATTTTTGGAATGTGTATGAAAAGCTTGAAGAATTTTTGGCTATGGAGTTTGTAAGATTTTCTCTCAAATAATTTCAGCAAAGTTTGGACCTTTTCTTGTGTATGTACGTGTGTAATTAGGGTTTGCTAGAGGGTACTATTTATAGAGATTTCTTGGGATTTGTCCGTTGGACACATGCAGGCGCGTGTCTCTCACGCAGCGTGTTAAACAGTCCTTTTTCTGACAATCCTAAAATTCTGCTGGTTCCGATTGGACAGGAGCAGACTTTGAACTCTGAATTCTAACAATCTAGTCAAAAGGTGGCTTGTCCACAAGTCATAATAGCGTATCACATTTAATGAACTTATCAGACATTTAATGCATTTGAATTTATTTTTCGTTGGAAATAAATGTCCGTTGATGATTGCATTTAAGTCCTCCATGACTTGAGAATTTATTTTAGGTGAATCTGATCCTTGATCGCTTGATTCAACAATCCTGAAACAGTCCTTTAGCGTTTGACAGACGCTTAGAATAAATCTTCATCTTCACTTGACTTCAGACACTTATCTACAACTTTATCTCTAATAGACTCACCTAGAATTCTATTAGCGACTCGGTATCTAATACTTAGCCTAAAATCTATAAGGATAAAAATTACAAGCCTAATAAACTAACAAACTTCCAAACGCTTATACAATATTTCTACGAGAGCATAAACTTACATTGTTTTTGGGGTCGAACAAAAAATCTTATGATGGTCCCAAGTGGCATGTGAAAGGGTCTAGAAGGGGGGGATGGTTGAATAAACCTTGAAGTCTTTTTTTACATTAAAATTTTGTGTCACTTTTGAAGGTTTTGAACGCTTGGTAAGCTGAGCGTTAGGTCAGGCGCTTAAAGATAGATAACTTAGACTTAGTGATTTCAACGATTACCAAAGTACGGTAATGTTTTAATTGCTTAATCAGGATTAGCACAACGGAAATGATTTTAAAGCTTAACGTTCTCTTTTGTCAAATAGTCGCTTAACCGGTTTAATACCTTTTGCAAAGATATAATATGAATAAGTAAAGTAAAGCAATAAAGAGGTAAATAACACAAGATATTATAAGGTTCACTGGGTAATGTAATCCCAACTACGTCCTTCTTCTCCTTTGCACTTGGAGGAATTCAGTAGATTGATTATCGAAGGATCACATAGAGGCTTCTACAAAATAGATGAAACGGAAGATCATCTTAAGCTCCTTGATCACACAGACTTCAGCTCCAATAAAGACATTCTTCATCAAACTTCTCTCACACAGAAATGTTGTTTGTAGAATCAACAACTTTCTCACTCAGATGAAAGAGGTTGAGGGTTTTGTCACGGGTTTGTTTGATGTTGCGAAGTTCAAACAACTTTGGATATCTCAGTAGGAGTTTAGGGTTCTTCTTTGAAGAGGTTTGAGATATCTTTGACTGTCTTTGGAATGTATAGGAAAAAGCTTGAGAGGATTTTTGGCTGTGGAGTTTATAAGCTTTTCTCTTAAATAATCTCACCTTCTTGTGCATGTACATGTGTTTAGGGTTTGCTGGAGGGTACTATTCATAGAGTTTTCTTGGGATTTGTCCGTTAGACACATGTAGGCGCGTGTCTCTCACGCAACGCGTTAAATAGTCGATTTTCTGACATTCCTCAATTTTTGCTGGTTTCAATTAAAAAGAAGGAGGTTTTGAACTCTGATTTCTGACAGTCTAGTCAAAAAGTGGCTTGTCCACAAGTCATAATAGCTTATCACATTTAATGCACTTATCAGGCATTTAATGCATTTGAATTTATTTCCCGTTGGAAATAAATATCCGTTGATGATTGCATTTAAGTTTTTTATGACTTGATAATTTATTTCAGATGAATCCCATCGTCGACTGCTTGAGTAATTTGACCGCTTGATTCAACAATTCTGAAACAGTCCTTTAGCGTTTGACAGACTCTTAGAACAAATCTTCATCTTCACTTGACTTCAGATGCTGATCTTCAACTTCCTCTATAATAGACTCACCTAGAATTCTATTAGCGACTCGGTATCTAATACTTCGTCTAAAATCTACAAAGATAAAAATTACAAGCCTAAAAAATAATAAACTTTCAAATGCTTATACAGATGTTCTATGAAAGTACAAGCTTACATTCTCTTTGCGGTCTAGCATAAAATCCTTCTTTGTCATCATCAAAACATCTAGCATGAAATTTCCTAACAATTTCCCCTTTTTGATGATGTCAAGACCTTAACTCTTATAACTCTTTTATAGATTAAGAGTTTAAAGAAAAGCCCAAAATAAATATAAGTTAGCGTTAGAAAGTTAGTTATGTTAGATTAGCCTCAACAAGATGTTTCAGCAATAAATCACCTGCATTCATATATATAAAATTTAAAGAGTACATGAATTATGCTGAAAAAGTAAACATAAAAAGCGACATCATCCACAAAGAAACAAGAAAATCATTTTCTTTGTCGCTTCTTGGAAGCCTCTTCTTCTTGGAGAATCTCATTCGCTAGATCCATTATGACTCGGTCGATGTCTATCATTGTTGTATGATAGACTTCATTGTAGTCCTTGCTTTTCCTTTAAGCGCTTAGATTCAACTCCAATAACCTTTCCACCCATTCCCTTGGAAGGATCTCGAGCTTTCTGATTAAATCATGGTAAATGTCTTGCATTCGGTCGTTGGATGGTTTCCAATTTAGAGGTCTTCTCAGCGGTGCTGCGTATGGATGAAAACCCATACCTTCTAAAAACTCAACATCATGGTCCGAAAGCCTATGCCTGCCTCGGAAGTATCTTGGCTTACATTTCTTAGTGAGCATCTTCTTTAGACTCACTATCTCTTCAAACATGGGTGTTTACACTATAAAATAATTGGTCTTTCGAAATACAAAGCCCAAACTATAGAAATTCGAAAAGAAGGGGCTGAGTTAATAAAACCCAAGAATCGAATCTGAAGCAATAAAATATGGTCCAAATAGCCAATCATCTGCAGAAGCGCGCTAATTCAAAAATATTTGAAAGAGCAGTTGAAGACGGTTGAAGGCGGTTCCCGAAGAAAAGGAACGTGGGTTCCTTCAAAGACCAATATATATACAAGCCATAGACAGAGAAAAAGAGATCATCACAAGATCATCAGACTTCAGCATTTTCGTTTTCCTAGAATTAACTCTAGTCTTAGGAGTAGTTTTAGCGTAATGTAGGAGTAGATCGTAGCATAATTTAGGAGTAGCTGTAATGTAATTTAGTGTAGATTCGATGGAATTTGCCTTTTCAAGGCTTGTATTAGCATTCGATTGCTTGTAATTTTTCAGAATTGAAGACTTTCCTGAAGATATAAATTATTTTGTATTCAGATTTAAGTATCGATAGGTAATTTGTATCTGGACTTGAAGTTTTCCTTCACTATGTTATTATTTCATTCGAAAACGATAAATAGTTTCATCAATTGCGGTCCACTCGAAGAAGATGAAGAGAAGTTCGAATACTTTTAATCAACTTTTCGTTTAAGACGCAGGATCACTGGTAGCCTATTTAGGTAGGGGTCGATAGATAATTCTAAGTTGGGATTATCGCGAGACAGGGATCGTCTACTCGAAATCCCTCCTTATTCTAGTTTGTTTTTATTTTCAAAACAATGGGGCACCAATTTTTGTTGTCTGTTTTGGACATTGGCTCCAGTGAGGCTTTTCCTTTGCCCTTGGACTCTTGATGTTTTTCTTTCTCTTCTCCCTTCTTGGCATCATCAAGGGAAGTCTTTAGTTTAGCGATATCTTCCCTCAGTAGCCTAACTTCATCAATAAGTAGAGCGACTTGTTTAGCTATACTTTGAGTAACAGAGTTGGAAATATTGTGTCGCTCAGTTCTGCTGAGGCATTCTGGGCTAATGAGCAATTGAACTCCTCGGATAAGTCAGTGATAAGTGGAACCATGCGATCAAGCATCGTAGTAGTACTCTTTGTTCCAGCGTTTGCAATATCACGGCTTCGAGTGTCAGAGACTAACTTGATATGACGATAATCATTATCGAGCATCTTCGAGAAGGAACCCTCGATAGTGTTGAGCGAATTCCGAATGGCTCATCTAAAGTCTCTTGCCTCTTGTGTTGGGTTGACTCATTCCCTAGGGTGGCTCGTGGCAGCGAAAATTAAAATTTTACAAAAGTAAACGTACAACCACTCGAAAACAGGAATATGGAATTGGTTCGATCGAATTTGATAAGGAGGTAAACGAAATTATACCTTTCAAAAATTTCGTTTCACCTCGTACTTTGGCTCTCAGCAATCCTGTGGTGCAAAACCACACAATTTCCCTTGGGTGAGAAGTTGCCCGTCGTTTTTTGTATCTCCCGGTTTAGAGTGCTCCAAACGTCGCACCTCTAAGATGTATCCACACCTCGTTCAAGTCACCAATCGTCTTGCCTTGCATGCTAGACAACAAAACGATTCTAAGCTTAACTTAGGCTTGATTATGTGAAGGGTAGGAATATTTTCTAAGTCGTTTAGTTCAACACATGAATAGAACGACGTCTTGTTGGAAAGGGAGAAGGTGGCCGATTTTTAGGTTAGGGAGGGGGGAGGATTTTCCAGCAATTATTCATCATACTTTTAGTCTTCTTCATCTCTTATTTATAGGTGAAGATTACCTAGAGTCCTATTAGGAAAAGGAAACTTCCTTTCTCCCAAACTCTCTAGTAATCTTTATCCTATGAAGACTTGGAGAGGGGAAAACTCTTTTCCTCTTCCACCACACATAAAATCGCCCCCTCCCTTATTTATACTCACAAATCGGTCAACTCCATTTAATTGGACTTTAGGATTTAATTTTGACTTCTCAATTTAATTATAGGTGCAACCCATCAATTAAATACAAGTCAAGTTAAATCCAACCAACTAATTCCAATATTTATTTATTTAACTTGGGCTCCACCCAATTAAATAAAATACTTGGACTCTACTAGGTCCATTAATTTAATTAATTCTACAAGATTAATTAAAGGAGTAAAATCAATTGAATCCTTCAATTAATTTATATTCCATATTAGGAAAGTACCAAACTTTCCTAATTCCCTCAATTTTCTCGAAATTGATTAATCACATCTATTCAAGCTGTGACTCTCTCGAGTTAGTGTGTGATCCCTTAGGCTCGTTTCTATCTAGTAGTAAGTACACCTTCCCACAGTGCTAGTGTACCTTCCTAAAATGGAAAGTACTAGATTAAATGAATCCTTTGATTTAATCAAGCCTCGAATTAGTCACCAAGCTAATTCTCAGCACTTACAAATCGTGGTCGCCCACCTAGCATAGGGTCCCGAAGACCTAGATAAAACGAAAATAAAGATACGCCTTTTGTGATCTTGATCCTCGCATAAGTAAGATCTCTCTATCTAATCTCTCGATTGAATCTAGAGCATTGGCTAAGGTCGAAGCTCTATTAATTCCATACTATGTTTCCCACGTTATGTGAAATCGACTTCGACTATCTAAACAAGGAAACCCTATGCCTCTTTAGATATCATACTTCGGCCGAAGATTCCTTAAGTCGATTCACTATGTAACCATAGGAGATTAACCGACTGGCTAATGTCAGAGATAGATTCCTCTTGATTCTCACGTGCGTTACTACGTAAGACGTGCATGTCTAAGTTTGCCCATATTCGATCATCTAAAGTGATCATGTAACAAATCAAGAACATGCGCGGTTACGCATAAGACATCCAATGGAATCTTAGGTCCATAAGGATTACTCTTATACTACAAGACCACTGGAAGTTCCACATTCGACTGGGAATCCATTTCAGGAACTTCCATGGGGTTGTTCAGTTCGCCCATTACCACAATTGAAACCCTCATATATGCATTGCCTTTCACCGTGCCAGTATCTATGGAACGAGATACACTTCTACCAGAGTATGCATCATATGAGCAAGTCTTTTGGGTTGCATCGATATCCCTTTATCTCGATGAACCCTTTCACGACTTGGAACAATGTTGAAAGAGCACCGCCTTCGAGACATATTCCATCATTGCCACACCCATTGTGCAATGATGTCCCATAGCTATGTGTGATCCTTCGGGACTTTATTCTAAGCCAAAGTAAAAACTAATTTAAGAATAAAGACATGCCACACATAAAAAGAGATTGACTTTATTTATAAGAAAATGATTGTTCAACTCTAGAGTTACTATTACAAAGAATGGCGCCCAATAATTGGTGCGCTAGGCACTAACTCTAACAATCTCCCACTTGCCCTAGCGCCAATTGCCCATGTACTTAAGGCCCATTCTTTCCAGATGTCCTTCAAATACTTTTTGGCTAAGGGGTTTGGTGAGTGGGTCCGCTGTATCCACGCGCTCCATTCGCACTTCGCCTCTTCCAATGATTTCTCGTATCAATCGGAATTTCCTCAGAACATGTTTGGATTTCTGATGAGACCTTGGCTCTTTTGTTTGCGCAATAGCCCCGTTGTTATCACAGTATACCGTTACTGGACCCCCAACGGATGGAACGACACCCAATTCTTGGATGAAGTTCCTCATCCAAACAGCTTCTTTTGCAGCCTCATTTGCTGCAATGAATTCTGCTTCAGTGGTGGAGTCGACTATGGTTGCTTGCTTGGAACTCTTCCAGCTAACCGCTCCGCCATTAAGCAGAAATACAAACCCAGAGACCAACTTCGAGTCATCCTTGTCGGATTGGAAACTCGAATCAGTAAACCCCTATAATTCCAATTCTCCTCGTCCGTATATCAAGAACAAGTCCTTAGTTCTCCTTAGATATTTAAGGATTGTTTTCACCGAACTCCAGTGTGCCATGCCTGGATTCACTTGATATCGACTGCACGCACTTAATGCATAAGCTACATCGGGTCTTGTGCATATCATTGCGTACATTATACTACCTATCGCCGAAGCATAGGGAGTTTTGGACATTTTCACTCTTTCTTCCTCAGTCTTTGGGCACATAGACTTGGAAAGTGTGATTCCATGTCCTATTGGCAAGAATCCCTTCTTGGACTCTTCCATTTCAAATCTTTTGAGTACGCGATCGACATATGCAGATTAGGAGAGACCTATCATCCTATTCGATCTATCCCTATAGATCTTCATACCGAGTATGTAGGACGCGTCTCCCATATCTTTAATGGAGAATTTATTAGAGAGCCATACTTTAGTTGACTGCATCATCCCTACATCATTTCCAATTAGTAGGATGCCATCGACATAAAGTATGATGAATGTGACTGCGCTCCCACTGTCTTTCTTATACACACATGCCTCTTCAACGTTTTGAACGTATCCATACTCTTGTATGATAGTGTCAAAACGTTTGTTCCAACTTCGAGAAGCTTGCTTAAATCCATAGATGGACCTTTGGAGTTTACACACTTTGTGTTCGCTCCCTTTGGATGTAAAGCCCTCTGGCTGTTGCATGTAAATCTCTTCCTCAATTTCTCCATTGAGGAATGCAGTCTTTACATCCATTTGCCATATTTCATAATCAAAATATGCAGATATTGCAAGCATAATCCTAATGGATTTCAGCATAGCCACTGGCGAGAAGGTTTCCTCATAGTTAATCCCTTGTCTTTGAGTAAATCCTTTTGCCACGAGGCGAGCCTTATAGGTGACTACCTCTCCATCGACTCCAAGCTTTCACTTACAAACCCACTTACAGCCAATGGGCTTGATGCCCTGAGGTGGGTCAACCAAGGTCCATACCTTGTTGGAGTACATGAAGTCCATTTCGGATGTCATGGCCTCTAGCCATCTTCTCGAATCAATGTCAGACATTGCACTCTTAAAACTCTTCGGATCAGAGTCTAGAGGAGGATCTTGAGTGTCCTCCTCTTGCAATAGGCCTAGCCATCTTTCAGGCTCCTTTGGGATCCTCTTTGATCTCCTCAAAGGTTGTGTGTTTTCAGTGGGTGCCTCTGATGTAGCCTCGTTGGTGTCGGGTGGGTTAATTTGTATCTCTTGACTTGATCCATTCTCATGGACCTCATCAAGTTCTACAGCCTCGCCTTTCCTATCTAGAAGGTGACCCCTCTCCAAGAAATTGGCGTTTCTCGAAACAATAACCTTTTGTTCCGTTGGGCTGTAGAAGTAATATCCAACAGTTTCCTTTGGATATCCTACAAAATAGCACAAAGAGGACTTGGGGTCCAATTTGTCTCCCACTAAGTGCTTTACATAAGCTGGACACCCCTACATTCTCAAATGATTATATGAGGGTGTCTTTCCACACCAACTTTCATATGGGGTATTGGGCACCGTCTTGCTAGGCAATCTATTCAACAGATAGACAGCCGTTTCAAGAGCATAGCCCCACATGGACTTAGGAGCTTTAGTGAAACCCATCATGGATCGAACCATATCTAGCAATGTTCGATTCCTACGCTCGGCTACCCGTTATGTTGAGGCGTGCGGGGCGGTGTCCACTGTGAGAGAATTCCATTCTCTTTAAGATAATCAAGAAACTCGGTAGACAAGTATTCTCCTCCTCGATCCGATCGAAGAGCCTTAATACTTCTACCAAGTTGTTTCTCTACTTCATTTCTGAACCCCTTAAACTTCTCAAAGGATTCAGATTTATATCTCATAAGATATAAGTAACCATACCGTGAATAATAATCGGTAAAAGTTATGAAGTAGCTTTGGCTACCATGAGTGCTCACACTCATTGGCCCACACACGTCCGTATGGACCAAGTCCAATGGTTTTGTGGCTCGTTCCGCTTTCCCCGAAAATGGTAACTTGGTCATTTTTCCTTTAAGACATGATTCGCAACTTGACAATTCATCTAAGTCATTTACACCTAAATGTTTTGCCATTGTTCGAATTCTTTCTTTGGAAATATGTCCAAGTCTTTCATGCCACATTTGTGCGTTTACTTGATTATCTTGTTTACGTTTGTTACTTTGTTGAATATTGAGATTGGAAATTATTGGGGATATAGTATACATTCCATCCTTCATTTTCGATTCCATAACAAGAGACGATTCATAAAACAAAAGCAAACTTTTATTATGAATCTCAAAAACAATATCCTTCTCTATCCAAAACCGGAATCGAGATAATATTTCTTATTATTTCAGGAACAAAATAAACGGAATGTAAAACTAATTTCCTATCTCCTAACTCTAAGTAGATTGTCCCCACGACTTTGGCAGCAACCAATGCTCCATTCCCCATCCGCAGGGTCATATCTCCTCTACTTAGCTCCTTGGTTTTTTTCATCACCTGCAAATCATTGCAGATATGAACACCGCATCCAGTGTCAAAAACCCAAGAAGAATCGTTAACAGTGAAGTTAACTTCAACAAAGAACATACCTCTAGCGAGAGGCTCTTTGCAGTTCCTTTGCCAGTGCCCAACTTTCCCACATATATGGCACTTATCAGACTTTTTTAGACTTGGACTTCTTACCCTTCTTCACACCACCATTACCTTTCAGCTTCTTAGTCTTATTCTTCTTCTTGTTGCCCTTCTTGGCTTTTGAGGAAGAATTCATAAGAAGCACCGGTTTATCCTTCTTGATGGTGCTTTCAGCAGTCTTCAACATGTTCAACAGCTCAGGAAGCTTTGCTTCAAGTTGGTTCATGTTGAAATTGACCACAAATTGATCATAAGAGTTAGGCAATGACTGTAGGACCAAATCCATAGAAAGCTCATTGTTAAGTGCCACGCCTAGACTAGCCAATTTTTTAATTAGCCCGATCATTTTAAGTACGTGTGCACTTACATCAGAGTTTTCAGTCATTCGAGCTTTGAAGAGCTCCTTGGAGATAGCATATCTTTCTCGCCTAGTTGTAGTACCAAACAGCTCTTGCAAATGAAGGAGGATCGACGCAGCATTCTCGATCGTCTCATGTTGTCTCTGCAACTCGTTGCTCATAGAGGCCAACATGAGACATCGCACTTGCATGTCATCTTCTTTCCATTGTTGGTACTGGAACTTTTCATCATCAGATGAATCCTCTTCCGGCTCATCTTGCACCAGTATGTCAAGCCCATATTGTCTTCTTTCAGACGAAAGGATAATCTTAAGGTTGCGAAGCCAATCTTCAAAGTTTGATCCAGTCAGTTTGTTTATTTCAATTAGGGTTTTGAAAGGATTATTGGCCATTTTCGTTTATCTACAAAAAATGCATAACAGACAATCAATAACGGATTTTCAAATAAAGTCCTTATACAATTTGGTCTTTAATTGTACAAGTCTCCCACTATTTTTCTCAAATCACACCACCCTCTTGACATGATTCGAAGAAACGTTAGTTTCTTTAGTGGGTTTGAGATCCATTCTCACTTCATCATATGCCCCATTTTCTAAGCTAACATACGATGATTTTGAATAGTAGCCTTACCGGACCTTCTATCTTTTTAGATAGTTCTCAAGATGGTTTTCCTCATCTCCCACATGTGCCCCATTTTCTGAGCTAACACATGAGGGACGATGTTAGGCTCGACCCATCAAATATCCCATGTACAACCATCAATTTCATTGCCCCCATTTTCTGAGCAAAGCAATGAAACTAACCGATTTCCACGGGGCACCGTAGTGCTTAGTAAACACTCACAGCCTACCTCGGATCCAATCCACCCCATTTTCTGAGCAAAAGGATTGAACCTTTAGCGGCGTTTCACATGGTGTATACTTATGATGCAAGGCATGATAATAGAATTCCATTCTTAATATCATATAAGCCTAATATTTTCACATGAGGGAATTATAACATGCTTATTGGGAGGTCTCATTAGATTTAATTATCTTGTTCTAATTATCTATCCTATGCATGCATTACATCACATAATCATCATAGATAGATAAGTAAAACATCCACAAAGCGGTAAAATTGAGGATGAACTACCTCGAGCCCTAACCTAGCAACCCACTCGAGCCAAAGTGGGTTTGGACATTCTAGAAAATAAAAACACAGCCTAGACTATTACAATGGTATCGTCTCAGCATACAAGTCCTCAAGTTTTGGCTCCGTCTCCTTGCTCCGTCTTCGATTACATAGAATATCAAAAACTACTAATCTACTATACGAAAAGGAAAGAGCCAAACCAGCTATTATTTACAACTCTAGAATAATTACATACATAGAAAACCAACACTACGACTAGGCTCGTGGTTCATCCTTTTATCACATAAATATGCCAAGCAACAAACATACATGTGATAAAGTAAATTTTACCCATTCATCATTCAAACTAGATTGCAAATATCATTGGGATAAGTTCGATATTGATTTCTAAAACCTTTCTCAGAGTTTACAAGTCTAAAACATCATAGGTAAGGTCTTTGGGTCACCCACCTTCAGAAAGTACGTAGAAAGGAATTTTTTTTATTTATTTAAATTTCTGTTGACCATGCCTAGGCGTGGTCACCCGCGCGCCTGGGCGCTGCGTGTAGCGGCTGTTGCTGTTCGCGATTTTCAAATCAGTTTTTTGCACGTTCGTGATTCTTTCGAGTTTCGATTAACGAATCTGAATTCTCCTAAGGTCTAAGTTTTATTACTTGATGATTAAACCTTCGGTTCAACCATCTCGCAACACCCCACCAAAGGTGATTTCATAAAACTAGATCAAAACCTTCGAAAACAATCATATACCCAAATTTCAGATTTCATGATTTTTAAAACCAATGACTTTTAAACATTAAAATCATAAAAAATCAAAGAACATCTCAAATCAAAATCAATCCAAGTCTAACAATGAACATATTGATTATCATGCTTTCGATTTTACAATTAAAACGTAAAAACAAACATGCATAATCACATAAAAAATTCGATTGAGCCAAACCATGGCTCTGATACCACTGTTGGATTGACTCATTCCCTAGGGTGGCTCGTGGCAGCGGAAATTAAAATTTTACAAAAGTAAACGTGCAACCACTCGAAAACAGGAATATGGAATTGGTTCGATCGAATTTGATAAGGAGGTAAACGAAAATATACCTTTCGAAAATTTCGTTTCACCTCGTACTTTGGATCTCAGCAACCCTGTGGTGCAAATCCACACAATTTCCCTTGGGTGAGAAATTGTCCGTCATTTTTCGTATCTCCCGGTTTAGAGTGCACCAAGCGTCGCACCTCTAAGATGTCTCCACACCTCGTTCAAGTCACCAATCGCCTTGTCTTGCGTGCTAGACAACAAAACGATTCTAAGCTTAACTTAGGCTTGATTATGTGAAGGGTAGGAATATTTTCTAAGTCGTTTAATTCAACACATGAATAGAACGACGTCTTGTTGGAAAGGGAGAAGGTGGCCGATTTTTAGGTTAGGAAGGAGGGGGGGGGGGCGATTTCCCAGCAATTATTCATCATACTTTTAGTCTTCTTCATCTCTTATTTATAGGTGAAGATTACCATAGAGTCCTATTAGGAAAAGAAAACTTCCTTTCTCCCAAACTCTCTAGTAATCCTTATCCTATGAAGACTTGGAGAAGGGGGAAACTCTTTTTCTCTTCCATCACACATAAAATCGCCCCCTCCCATATTTATACTCACAAATCGGTCAACTCCATTTAATTGGACTTTAGGATTTAATTTTGACTTCTCAATTTAATTATAGGAACAACCCATCAATTAAATACAAGTCAAATTAAATCCAACCAACTAATTCTATCATTTATTTATTTAACTTGGGCTCCACCCAATTAAATAAAATACTTGGACTCTACTAGGTCAATTTATTTAATTAATTTTACAAGATTAATTAAAAGAGTAAAATTAATTGAATCCTTCAATTAATTTATATTCGATATTAGGACAGTACCAAACTTTCCTAATTCCCTCAATTTCCTCGAAATTGGTTAATCACATCTATTCAAACAGTGACTCTCTCGAGTTAGTGTGTAATCCCTTAGGCTCGTTTCTATCTAGTAGTAAGTACACCTTCCCACAGTGCTAGTGTACCTTCCTAAAATGGAAAGTACTAGATTAAATCAATCATTTGATTTAATCAAGCCTCGAATTAGTCACCAAGCTAATTCTCGGCACTTACAAATCGCGGTTGCCCACCTAGCATAGGGTCAAGAAGACCTAGATAAAATAAAAGTAAAGATACGCCTTTTGCGATCTTGATCCTCACATAAGTAAGATCTCTCTATCTAATCTCCTGATTGAATCTAGAGCATTGGCTAAGGTCGAAGCTGTATTAATTCCATACTATGTTTCCCACGTTATGTGAAATCGACTTCGACTATCTAAACAAGGAAACCCTATGCCTCTTTAGATATCATACTTCGGCCGAAGATTCCTTAAGTCGATTCACTATGTAACCATAGGAGATTAACCGACTGGTTAATGTCAGAGATAGATTCCTCTTGATTCTCACGTGCGTTACTACGTAAGACGTGCATGTCTAAGTTTGCCCATATTCGATCATCCAAAGTGATCATGTAACAAATTAAGAACATGCGCGGTTACGCATAAGACATCCAATGGAATCTTAGGTCCATAAGGATTACTCTTATACTACAAGACCACTGGAAGTTCCACATTCGACTGGGAATCCATTTCAGGAACTTCCATAGGGTTGTTCAGTTCGCCCATTACCACAATTGCAACCCTCATATATGCATTGTCTTTCACAGTGCCAGTATCTATGGAACGAGATACACTTCTACCAGAGTATGCATCATATGAGCAAGTCTTTTGGGTTGCATCGATATCCCTTTATCTCGATGAACCCTTTCACGACTTGGAACAATGTTTAAAGATCACAGCCTTCGAGACATATTCCATCATTGCCACACCCAATGTGCAATGATGTCCCATAGCTATGTGTGATCCTTCGGGACTTTATTCTAAGCCAAAGTAAAAACTAATTTAAGAATAAAGACATGCCACACATAAAAAAGAGATTGACTTTATTTATAAGAAAATGATTGTTCAACTCTAGAGTTACTATTACAAAGAATGGCGCCCAATAATTGGTGCGTCGGGCACTAACTCTAACGTCTTGATCACTCTCTGAGTCTGAGTCAGAAGAAGAAGAACGCTCCGGAGTTAAAAGTCCATACGAGCTAGAAACGACAGCCTTTCCTTTGGATTTATCTCTGATGAATGGCTCTTTAGGCTCCTTGGCCATTTCAGCGTGTACTTCTTCTATCGTTAATTTAAGAGATTGAGTCGCTTCCTCAATCTGAACAACAGGTGCAACAACGGGCATATCAACTACTGTAACGCTGGGGGCATCTATCATCTGAATATCATCGTTTGTAACTTCAGCGTCTGCAAAAGTAGGTTCCAGCCTTGCTTCAACTTCTGTGATCTCCACAGGAGTATCTCTTTTCACCGGCACAACCCAAAGTGGGCCGATTGCCTCCGTAACATGCCTTGGTCTCTGATAAAAAGTTCTTGGAATAAACATCACAGCGTCTTCGTCTGCTTCAATACTCAACGCTAGATCAGCATCTTCCGGGAACTCTACTCCATCAGTGTATAGTGTCTTGTAGTCCAGGAAAAACGGCTTAAGCGCTTGGACTAGCGCCTAATCCATTGGCCTGATTAGAGAAACGAACATGGCCACTCGAATGTTATGTTTGCAAAATAAGACGGGATCCAAGTTGTACCCATGGAAGTCACTAAAACTGAAGTGTTGGTTAAAAGTGATATCCAGCGATTGGGCGTTCTCAACAATCGCTCGTCTTTCACAGTAAAATTTTGCAAAATCATCGGTTAACTGAAATTGGGAATCGCTTGGTCCTAGAAGGGCATCCTGCTTGCTTGTAGAAGCATCTTCATTTAAGTCAATCTGGAGTCACTGAGCAAAGTTCAACTCATAACCCCCTTGACCTATTTGTCTAAGTTGTTCACGGATGTAAGTTTCCATGCATCTTCGAAAGTAAGGTAAGACATCTATAGGACCCACAAGCGACTCGCGCCTCTACAACAAAAATAAGGCATACGCTCTATGCCTATACTCTATTCCAAAATTAAACAAAAATGGATACCAGATCATCTCATCTATAGAATGACAATGCAAAACAAATTCCTCTGCCCATCTGGATTTATCCATTAACCAGCATTTTCCAAGAGTTTCAGTCAATTAGGTATCAATCCTTGTAGTGAGTAGTTGCTTGAATCACTGCTTCTCTTCAACAAAATTTTCTGCCCAAACTCTGGTAAGGAACTCTTGAGCTTCATCCTCAATCCAAAAGTTGATAGGGTTAGGGTGATCATGAAGCATAGCACCCTTTCCCTTCCATAGTTGTAGCGGCTTCTTGGAAGACTTGTTGGCTTCAGAATGGACAATTTTGGGGAGCGCTGAATAACCCATCTTGTTCAGTTGTTCTTCATCTAGATTCTTTCCCCAATCGCCCATGTGAGGATTCCTTATCTGGACATGAATTCGGCGGAATAGATAATTGTGTTCCATGCTCTTGCCGACTTCTTGAAAGCATTTGCTCTCGAACTCTACCAGATCCTTTTGTTGAGTTTCCAAATACTCCAAGCGAACAATGATCTCTTTCATTGTAGTGACTCCACTATTAGCAAGCGTCTCAAAAATAATCTTCTTCTGAGCATCTGAAAGAGATAGATTGTGGAGTGTAGTTTGAAAGTTGAGATCCATATCAATCAATTGCCTAAGCGTCGTTTCTCTCCAAGCATAATAATACTCCAAATCTTCAGTATAGCCTCTAGGAAAGAAATTGACCGCTTGAGGAGGAGAACTAGTTGGTGTGGGGATCATCTCGGCCACTTCTGTCAACTGCTCAGCATCCACCATCGCTTCTTTGGCTGGTGAGATTTTAGCGTCTGGAAGGACAGTGTCTAATTCTCTGGCGATTTCCTCCACCGTTGATAAATCAACATCCAAATCTTGGTCTGCCTCTGAATGGGGAGGTGCATCAGCAGCTTGTGCACTTTGAGCTGACACATGCAAGCATTTGAGACAGACAAAGGATTTCTACTTCGTAGAAATCGAGATATAAAAGACATAAATGCTTACCCTGAGGACTATCTTCGACTAAAGTAGTCGCTTCATCTATAGGAACTTCTGTTTCCATAGCCTCAGGCTCCGGGACTTCTTCAACTTCAAGGGGTAAAGAAGTGAGAGGATCAGCACGTATAGGAATATCGAATCCTTCTAATAAATTCAGAACATACTGGATGTTATATTCTCTATAAGCTAAAAAATAATTTATCCTAGCATTAAAAAAAACACGAGGAAAGGATAAAATACTTTGTCTAAGATAAGTACTTACCCCGATCGCTAGCTAACTCAGTTGAGAGAGCTTCAGGAATGGGTTCTGCAATAGGTTCAGCGATTGGTTCAGAAGGTGGAATAGGAGGTGGAACACTAGAAGATTTTTCAAGCGCTGGTTCTGATGGAACGCTTGTAGAACTTCTGGGAGTGGGCTAGGGCGTGTGCTTACGAGCAAGCCGCACTTCCACTTCTTCTGCTTCTTCTTCCGTCTCGGGAAAAATGGTAGTCGCTGGAGGGGGATAGAGGGTTTTTGCTAGGGGAGGAGAAGGAGACTTTCTTTCTTCTTTTTCTTGCCTCTCTTTTGTTTCTTCGCTGGCTGGGATGGCTCAGCGACTTTCACAGCAACCTTTTTCTTGGGTGGCTTAACAATAACTTCTTGTGGCTCATCTAAAGAGGAGGAATTGGCTTGATCCTCGTCATCACCACGAACTTGACCTTCACCTTTAGCCAGACCTTCGGCCAAGAGACGTTCGCTCTCCTCTTTGGGAACCGTTGCACCACCGCGACGCTTGGGGTGTAGCAACTCACCAATCATTTTCTTTCCATAAAACTTGTAGCCGGCACTTTGGATCCCTGGGAGGTAGCGAATCCACAAGCGCTAATAAAAAAACTTAACAAAATCCCATACGGCTAGGGATTGACCGATTCTTGCATCGCTGCCTTGAAGCAATTGAAAACATACGAAGCCAATTGACCTTCAACTTGGTCAACACTGTGATCATCATTTTAAATTGAATTATAGACACCTTATCAAAGGAACCCTTCCTACACTCTATCATCTTAGCACAGATGTTTGCCAAAATGACATACTCTCCCTTCATGTCATTCTTCTTGAAATTTGACTTGTAGTCATCTTCAGTTTCGTCACTGCGAACAACGCCCCACACCTTTGTAGAGGCACCCATGGCCACATCTTCCACTTCGCATCCCTCCAAAGGCAGTTGCGGAAGATCAGCAATAAGTGGCAGTAAGAACAAAAGGTGTTTCAAGAGAGGGAAAGGAGCAGGTAATGGAGTTGCCTTCTGCAGAAATGACAGCATTCTTGAAAAAGTGTTTAACTTCATCCTCATGCAGAAGAGAATGAAAGGTCAGAAGATTTTCCAGGCCGGATTCATCAATGAGAGCTAGAATATCGCTCATCGGAGAGTTTTGGTTGCTGAACAGGTATCCCAATTAAGAAGGAAACCTGCGTTGTAACCCATCGACTTCTTGGTGGTTTTTCCGGCAGTGGAGAAAGATGACTTTAGTGGCGCCATTGAAGAGTTTTGAAGAGCTTTTGAGGAGAGAGAATAAAGCTTTTGCCTTAGAAAAAAGATGAACTTTTACAGCAAGAGATTTTGGAAGTGATAAATTTTTTCTGTAAAGATTTAGTGGGTTTAAATAGAGGGCAAAAAGTAACTCCTCAATTGCTTTGATTAGTGCCACGTGTAACGGCAGTTAATTTGAAAATGAAATTCATTGAATCTGGGCCGTTAAATAATAAAGACGGATGTGAATGTGGCAAAAATTAGGTTAACTGCTGTAAATAATAAACTTTGAAATCCTCGGTTACTTTTTCAAAAAAGTTTAAGTTTTTGAAATTTTCAGCGTGGGGTGCACGCGCCTGTTAGTACACTGACATGTACTCACGCAAGTACACATGCTGAACCGCCTATTTTGGATAGTGGTCAATAACCGTCATTTTGATATGATAGGGACGTGTGGGCAGTTATCAAATCTTATCTTTTGAACTTATCTACACGCTACCCTTTAACAATGAAAACAATGCGTGTTTTTTCTGGAAAATTTACTTAGCGTTTTAAGTGGGAATATTCTTAATGCTGAAGTCCTCTTTGAAATGAACTTAAATAAAATTTAACCGCTGTTAGAAAATGAAACCTTTTATTTTATGAGCGATCAAATTGTCATGCATAAACGTGAACGCTAATAATCAATGCATAAAATTTTCGAAGTCATTTTTTTTATCATAATCGCTTATTGATTGGAATAAGTACAATTTTAAAGTTCCCCTAAAATTGATAACTCATTTCAATTTGAAAACGCTTTTAGACATTATGGAAAAGTGGATTCCCCCTAAATTATATGCCTATAAAAGTATGATGCTTCATGTTTAAGCGTTTAAATCAATCATACCTAATTCACTTCTCAAAGTGAGAAAACGTTGTTTGTTGAGCGCTTTCCTGAAGATATCTGGCAATTGTTTGTTAGTTCCAATGAAATGCATGGAGTTATCTTTATTTTGAATATGGTCACGCAAGAAATAATAGCGAATGTCAATGTGTTTAGTTCTAAAATGAAGGACTGGGTTAGCTAAAGTGCTTTGGTTATCACAATGGATTGGGGTAGGACCTAAGAGGATTCCATAATCTTTAAATTGTTACCTCATCCAAAGGATTTGTGCACAACAGCTTCCAGCGGCTATATACTCTGCCTCAGTGGTAGAAGTCGCTATGGATTGTTGTTTCTTAATATGCCACGAAACCAATCTATCACCTAGAAATTGACATGTACCACTAGTACTTTTTCTATCTATTTTGCATCCTGCAAAATCTGCGTCTGAATAACCAATTAGTTCAAAAGGAGAGTCCCTTGGATACCATAAGCCCACATTTTGTGTGCCTTTTAGGTATTTAAGGATTTTCCTGGTAGCAATTAAGTGTGACTCTTTTGGATCATCTTGAAAGCTTGCACACATGCATACAGAAAACATAATATCAAGCCTACTAGCGGTAAGATGAAGAAGTGATCCAATGATGCCTCTATAGTTTTTGATATCAATTTTCTTTCCACTTTCGTCTTTATCTAACTTAAGCATTTGGCTCATTGGAATTTTTGAAGATGATGCATTTTCCATACCAAATTTCTTAATCGTATCTCTAGTATATTTAACTTGGTTTATAAATATGCCATTAGGGAGTTGTTTAACTTGTAATCCTAAGAAGAAAGTTAATTCACCCATCATGCTCATTTCAAATTGATCTTGCATCATTTTCGAAAATTTCTCTAACAATCGCTAATTAGTAGATCCGAATATAATATCATTAACATAAATTTGGACTAAGAGAATATCTTCATTATGGGTAATTTTAAATAACGTTGTGTCAACACTGCCTTTTGAAAAGCCTTTACCTATAAGGAAGATAGAGAGAGTGTCATACCATGCTCTTGGTGCTTGTTTAAGGACATAGTGTGCCTTATCCAATTTGTAGACCATATTTTTGCCATGGTTGTTGATGAATCCTGGGGGTTGCTCCACATATAGTTCTTCTTGCAGTTTACCATTCAGGAAAGCACTCTTCACGTCCATTTGATACACGGTGAACTTGTTGAACGCGGCAAATGCGAAGAACATCCGAATCGCTTCAAGATGGGATACTAGGGCATAAGTCTCATCAAAATCGATACCCTCTTCTTGGCAATAACCCTGAGCGACTAATCTAGCTTTGTTTCTTATAACAATACCATCTTCGTCCATCTTGTTCATGAAAACCCATCTAGTCTCAATAACTCCTTGGTGAGTTGGTCTTAGTACTAGCGTCCAAACCTTACTTCTCTCAAATTGGTTAAGCTCCTCTTGCATAGCTTCTACCCAACTTGAATCACTGAGCGCTTCATCCACTTTCTTTGGTTCCATTTGAGATAAAAAACATGCGAACATGGCCTCATTAAATGTAGCGGCCCAAGTTCTAACAGGTGCTCCAATATCTCTAATAACTAGTTCTGGTGGATGATCTCTAAGCCATGTTTGATCTGGTTGGAATGGGTTGAGAGGCTCTTAATTATCAATCGCTTGACCCTCATTTGTCTCTTGCGCAGTCGCTACATCATTCACAGTTCCAATTTGCTCTTGATGATCTTTCTCTTCATGAATATCAGCGTTTCTAACAATACCATCATTAGTAAGCTCACGAGTAACCTTAGGATTGGGCACAAAGACCTCATCATCATCACTATCATCACCAAGATTTATTTGTGGCACTTGTTGGACAAGATCTTCAACCCCTACATCATTAACATTAACCTTACTCAATTCTTGGTTAGCATCATCAAACACAACATGAATGGATTCTTCAACTTTCGATTTGATCTTATTTAGGATGCAAAAACTCTTTCCATTTTTAGCATAGCCTAGAAAGATTCCCTCATCTACTTTTAGGATCAAATGTCTTTAGATTGTGGGATCCATTGTTATGAATGAAACATTTTGAACCAAATACATGAAAATATGAAACGTTTGGCTTATGTCCCTTCCACAATTCATATGGAGTCTTTTCATGTTGCTCGTTGGTCATACACCGGTTTTGAGTGTAGCAAGCGGTATTGATTACTTCGGCCCAAAACCTTTGAGACAACTTGGACTCTGCTAACATTGTCCTAGCGGCTTCTTTAAGAATTTTGTTTCGTCGCTCAGCCACTCCATTTTGTTGAGGTGTTCTAGGCTCAGAATACTCATGAAGTATTCCAAAATCTTTACAAAACTTCTCAACAATATGGTTAGTAAATTCAGTTCCTCTATCGCTTCTAATTCTTGTCACCTTTAAATCTTTTGAAATTTGTAATTGATGAATTAGCGCTGTGAGCCTGACACTGGTTTCATCTTTGGTCGCTAAGAATTCTACCCATGTATAGCGAGAGAAATCATCAACTATTACTAGCGAGTACTTTTTACCACTAACACGCATAATTTGAATAGGACCAAACAAATCTAAATGCAATAGTTCAAGAATTCTAGAAGTAGATAGATGAGCTTTCTTCTTAAAAGATGATTTAACTTGTTTACCCATTTGACATGCATCACATAAGCGATTTCTATGAAAGGAACCTTTAGGTAATCCCTCTACTAGATTTAGCGATATTAATTGAGCGATTGTCTTAAAGTTGAGGTGATTTATTTTTCTATGCCATAACCAACCCAATTCATTTTGATTTTTAGCAACAAAGCATGTAGGTCTGTTATCTATTGTTGAACCCCAATCTACCTAATACACATTGTTTGTTCTTTTACCTTTCAATTTAGTAGATTTGGTCTTAGCATCATTAATATAGCAACAGTCACTTGAAAATTTGACTTCAAAGCCTTTATCACAAAATTGACTTATGCTCAATAAATTATGCTTAAGACCCTCAACATAATATGCTTCACTTATCATGACAAATATGCTTCACTTATCATGACATTCCCCCTATGCATGATGCCTATACTTTTAGTTTTATGTTTGGAGTTATCACCAAATATAACTTGAGGACCATTGGTTGCACGATAGTTGACCAAGAAATCCTTTGAACTAGTCATGTGCCTTGACGACCCACTATCAATGTACCAAAATATAACTTGAGGACCATTGGTTGCATGATAGTTGACCAAGAGATCCTTTGAGCTAGTCATGTGCCTTGACGACCCACTATCAATGTACCAAACTAAAGTATCGGTGTTGGCTCTAGGTACTCGCAATTAAAGGGCAGTTCTAATTCTTTTTAGGTACCTATTTTGTCTTGGGTCCTTCAACATTAGTAGCTTTAGTTTGAATTAAAACTTTCAGAACCCATATTTGCCTTGTCTTTATTACGGGAGGACTGGCCTTCTTGGGTTTTGGTTTGTGTTGTGTGTGCTTTTTAGGTGTATAATAATATCCTCGCATTATAATAGTAATCATAGTCGTAATCATAATTATAATCCTCATAGTATCGATAATATGATCTAGATCTTTGAGGATAATGACGCTGGTATTTCCTTGGCACTGGCTTAGGAGTCGCTTTTGGCGATTGACGCTTAGCGTTTGATTCACTTGTAGAAGGCTTATCCTTAGCCTTTTAAGCATTTGGATGGACTTTCTTTTGTTAATCATTCATTTTCGTCTTCTTCTTGTTGCCTGAGTTGGCTTTGACCTAGCTTTCTTGACGCTTTTGGTAATGATGAGACAAGCTATTCTGATTTGGCAAGTTTAGCGATCAATTCAGCTTCTCTTCTGCCTATTATATGAAGATCATTTCTTAATTGAATAATTTCACTCTCAAGCGATTGGTTCTTCTCAATGCATTATTGCTAAACTTGCAACTCTGCCTTGAGCATCACGTTATCACTTGTGAGCGATGAAATGATATCTAAGTGATTTTGATATAACTTGGCGGCATCTTGACAATCTTTATAATATTCATTTACTTTGTCAAGTAATTCATCATAAGAAAGAGGATGAGATAATTCAGTGATTACCTTAGATAGCGAGTCATCAAACGCTTCTTCATCCCTTGCCATGAGACAAATCAGTTCTGAGTCGTTAGATGGCTCATCATCGCTGCTTTCATTTGATGATTCTAAATCCTCTTCAGGTGTGGAGAATGGTTCAGATTCGGCTAGCAGCCCTTGTTGGCGAAGGTTGCTCCTGAATTAGTTGCTATCCACATGATCTTGCCTTGATGGCTTAGATACATTTGGATAAGAGCAATTTACCTGGTAGTGCCCAGGTTTCCTGCAATTGTAACAAAGGTTAGTTTTCATTTTCTGTTCAGTTGATAACCTTTTGGAAACTACTGGCACTGGGAGATTCTGAGTTGGAGACAGAGGTGCTTGGTATTGAACTGGCGCTTAGTATTGAACAGAATACACTGGCGCTAGTGTAAGGGGAGGGGTTTGAATTGAAGTTTGTCCAGAAGGATTTCTCTTTTCATATCTTAGAAATTTCTTAACTAATAGTGTCATTTCCTTCTCCTCATTGGATTCTGTTGCTTTCACCTCGGTGACTGCTTTTCCTTTACTTTTTGTGGTAGCGATCAAAGCTCCTGATTCAGTCGCTGAAGTCGTTGTGTTGCTGACTTCACCCAATTCAAACTCCAATGCCCTTAACTCCAAAAACACATGTTCTAGAGTTAGAATTTCCAACGTCTGTGATTCTCTCATGGCAACAGTCTTGATCAAGTACTTGCTTGGAAGACTCCTAAATATCTTGTTGACCATCTCCTTATTCATCAACCCCTTGTCTAGTGATGCTAAATCTGTGATGAGCAAAGTGAACCTTGCATCCAATTGATCTAGCGTCTTGTTGGGCTGCATCTTGAAATGCTCAAAATCTTTGCATGGCTATGGAGAGCTTGTTCTCCCTCATCTGTGCTGAACCTTCACACACAATGGCCAATTTATCCCATATCTCTTTTGAAATCTTACATTGCTTAATCTTGTTGAACAACCCATCATTATCTATTAGTGTTGAGTAGAGAGCGCTTCGTCCAACATTATCTAGGTTTGCTCTTTTTCGATCTTCTGGCGTCCATTCTAACATAGGTTTATCGACATAACCATCTGGAATCGCTTCAGTCGCTCCAGGGGCTTGAGTTATAACTTTCATGATCTGAATGGGGCCATCTGTAGTTACATCACACATCTCATTATTGCATGAACAAAGATAAGCGAATGCTCTAAGTTTCCATGAGTCATAGTTTGACTCAATCAACTTTGGCATTTTGTTAAAAGCCATGATATGAGATTTTAAAAGAATAAAATGACTAAGTTCAAAAAAATGGATCTGAACAAGCAGTTACGCTTGGAAATGCTTAGGTTTCTACTTCAACCGCTCTGATACCACTTGATGGTCCCAAGTGGCATATGAAAGGGTCCAGAAAGGGGGGGGGGGGTTGAATAGACACTGAAGTCTTTTTCGACTTTAAAGATTTGTATCGCTTTTGAAGGTTTTGAACTCATGGTAAGCTGAGCGCTAGGTCAGGCGCTTAAAGATAGATAACTTAGATTTAGTAATTTCAATGATTACCAAAGTAGGGTAATGTTTTAATCCCTTAATCAGGGTTAGCACAGCGGAAATGATTTTAAAGCTTAGCATTCTCTTTTGTCAAATAGTCACTTAACCGGTTTAATGCCTTTTTCAAAGATATAATATGAATAAGTAAAGCAATAAAGTGGTAAATAACACAAGATATTGTAAGGTTCATCGGGTGATATAATCCCAGCTACGTCCTTCTTCTCCTTTGCACTTGGAGGAATTCACTAGATTGATTATTGAAGGATCACACAGAGGCTTCTACAAAATAGATGAAACGGAAGATGATCTTGAGCTCCTTGATCACACAGACTTCAGCTCCAATAAAGACCTTCTTCAACAAGCTTCTCTCACACAGAAATATTTCTTGTAGAATCAACAAATTTCTCACTTAGAAGAAAGAAGTTGAGGGTTTTGTCACGGATTTGTTTGATGTTGGGAAGTTCAAACAACTTTGGATATCTCAGTAGGAGTTTAGGGTTCTTCTTTGAAGAGGTATGAGATATCTTTGACTATCTTTGGAATGTATAGAAAAAAGCTTGAGAGGATTTTTGACTATAGAGTTTATAAGCTTTTCTCTCAAATAATCTCAGCAAAGTTTAGACCTTTTTCTTGTGCATGTACGTGTGTTTAGAGTTTGCTGGAGGATACTATTTATAGAGTTTTCTTGGGATTTGTCCGCTGGACACATGTAGGCACGTGTTTCTCACGCAACACGTTAAATAGTCCCTTTTCTGACATTCCTCAATTCTGCTGGTTCCGATTGGACAGAAGCAGGTTTTGAACTCTGATTTCTGACAGTCTAGTCAAAAGGTGGCTTGTCCACATGTCATAATAGCTTATCACATTTAATGCACTTATTAGGCATTTAATGCATTTGAATTTATTTCCCGTTGGAAATAAAAATCCATTGATGATTGCATTTAAATCCTTCATGACTTGAGAATTTATTTCAGGTGAATCCCTTCGTAGACCGCTTGAGTAATTTGAGCGCTTGATTCAACAATCCTAAAACAGTCCTTTAGCGTTTGACAGACGCTAAGAACAAATCTTCATCTTCACTTGACTTCAGATGCTGATCTTCAACTTCCTCTCTAATAGACTCACCTAGAATTCTATTAGCGACTCGGTATCTAATACTTAGTCTAAAATCTACAAAGATAAAAATTACAAGCCTAACAAAATAACAAACTTTCAAACGCTTATATAGATATTCTATGAAAGTACAAACTTACATTCTTTTTTGGGTCTAACATAAAATTCTATCTTGTCATCATCAAAACATCTAACATGAAATTTCCTAACATCATATCTTGTCATCATCAAAACATCTAACCTGAAATTTTCTAACATAGATGAACCTAAAGAGTCTCGTTTAAAAAGGAAAAATCGATAGAAAATATGGAATACTTCCTGTGGTAATATTTTAAGTATTGGATACATAAAATTAATTAAATGGAATTAATTATTTAAAGAAATAAGTTGGTTCATTTATAATTTAATTAATGTGTTATTTCTTGGAGAAATAAAATTAATTAAATATCCTATCTATTATTTAATTAGATTAATTAATTGAATTTAATTAATTAATTAAATAATAGATTGGATTGAGCTCAAATTGGTGCAGCAAAACCTGTATGGGGCGGCCACTGGGCATTCATAATGGGCTAATTTAAGCTCAAGGTATTAATTTAAGTGATAAAAATAATAACATCACTTAATACCTAGGTCATAAGTTACAATGAACACTTGAGCCACATGACAAAAATTCTTCTCTCTCCCTAGCCCTAGCCATTGGTCATCAAGCCAAGCAAGGAGCAGATTTTTTCTAATCAAGTTTTTTTGGGCGAGACAGTTTAGAGGAAGCACTTTTGGACTACTCGGATTATCAAGATTTCAGCCGGAGTTATTCGCGAAGAAGTTGAAAGATTCGAACTTGTGAGGTTCTCCAACCACTTCGCCACACCGGATAAAGTATTGTTTACTCTATCATACATACATCTGATAAAACCCCGGGATTAATCCTGCTATGGGAAAATCCAAATAAAATTTTAAAATTCTGTTTCCGCTGCATTTGGTTATTTTTTCCCAACACCCAACACGTATAGCTCCTCTAGTGCAAAAACAATATCTGATGCATGTTCCACAGTCTCAGACTGCCTCTGCAACTCATTAGTCATGGAGGCCAAAATGAGACAACGCACGTAGATATCATCTTTGCGCCACTTCTCATGCGCATCTCGAGCAGCCCTTGAAGCGGCAGCCTCAGTAGCAGGCTTAATAGGCTGGATCAAGACATAGTTAAGGCCTTCAGATTGTAACTCAATCTTGAGGTTGCAGCACCAGTCAGGGAAGTTTGGGCCATTTAGCTTATTAGTTTCAAGGATTATCGAGAATGGGTTTTAGCTATTTGGTCTGTTACTTTGCAAAAACGAAAAAATATTAGCATTCAATCACAAATCATATCCACATGAAATTATGAATCTTTTAATTTCACGTGTGCTCCCACCGCTTATCGAATTCCATCACCCCACTGATAGAAGACGGGAAATATGAGTGGGCTCGAGCTGCCATGTATCCCATACCTCATTCCACGACTCGTGAGACAATGGGCGGTAATACACGACTGGGCATGACGGCCTTATCCACTTCCCTTGTTGTCCTCGAGATGTTTTGCCTCACATTTCATGTACGTCCCAAGAATACGATGCAGTTGTACACTAATCTGTGGTTAAGTCTGACCTATCAAATTCTCACAGCATAACAGTAGCCAGGTAGTCCCACGACTCATGGACAACTCCTTAGCGAAACTGAAACCCATGTGCACTTCTAATGTGATCATCTTGTCATATATAAGGCCTAGTTGTGAGATTAGTATACTTAACTTGTCGTCATTCCATGACTCGTGAAACAATGTTGACAAGCCTCACGCTATTCCCTCTCGCATCTAATGATGGAAGGCGCTGGACCAAATCAGGAACTTCCGGGCCCCCAATTTATCCATTTATGGACTTAATATTTTAATATGAGGTTTTCACATACAAGGTCTCACCATTTTTCAGTTATTTATTTTTCTTAGGTGATCATGCAATACAAGACATCATATATATGATACTAACGATAAATAACAATGAGCATGATATACATAAAGCGGTAAATGTGATCCTAGTCAAGCCAATCCTAAAACACCCCGAGTCATCAAGGTGTCGACCAATCTAATCTAAGGACCCGGACCCTAAACTAAGGTCTTCACAGCTCCTCGAGCTTGGATGTCTTCATCATTGTCTTCAAGATGTCTTCATCTTCATCTTCAAATTACAACAATACAAGAGAAAAGGAAACCTCACCCTCTCATGTACATAAAATCAAAACATAGAACGCAAACCTCAAATTAAAACAACTAGTCTATGGTTTGACCGGGATCACCATATAATCACATAATACATGCTCGCAGCATGCTTTCATAAATATAAATTAACCGACTTTAATTAAGGATAATCTAATTAAATTAGTGGACCAATTAATTATTTTTCTAAAAACAAACTTCAGAAAATCCCTTGGAAAATCATAATTTTCCATGAATCCGAACATTAATTTAGTTTCCAAAAATATTGTTCATTTCAAAGAATCAATTAATATTATATTAATTACCCAAGAATTAAGTAATAAATTCATGTTTTGGAAAACCCATGAAAATGTCCACTTTTCCATTTAATCCGAAAAGGCCCAAATTCAAAAATCATTTATTTTATTCAATTTTCAAAGTCCATAAGATATCAATTTTTATCTCATACTTGGAATTCAAATAAAATTCACAATCTTTAAAAGTCCATGAAGAAGCCCACTTCTTCATTTAATCACAAAGGGGCCAATTTCAAAAAATCTCAATTTTATTAATTAAGACCACTTAATTAATTTACTCTTTTTTTCCGGACTAATTAATTTCAATTAATTAATCTAACCATTAAATCATAAAGAATTAACTAGCCAATAAGTACTACACTAAGTTAAGTGTGTGATCCCTTAGGGTCATTAACAAGCTAGCAAATGGTCCTTCCCATAGGCTAGACTAATTATTCGTAATAATTAACTAGGCCTTGGATCAACTTCACCAATTAACCCAAGGCATCTATCGGTCATGGTTCGATGTCTAGCAACGTCGCCATACTTCCTAGATGTTAATGATGAAAAGCAAAACTATCCAGATTTCGATCTTCATGTGAGACGTGTTCTTCCATGTTTTTTTCCAGTCTAAGGTTTAGGGTTTGACATGATAGAGTTAGTGCCCAGCGCGCAAATTTTTTGGGCGCCATTATCTAGATATTCTATGACAATCTTACTATAATAAGTCAAAACCTTTATAGCATTCTTTGTTCTTAAATTGTCTATATAAGCTTAGAACGAAGTCCCTTGAATCATACATGACTATGGGACATCATCGGACATCGGGAATGACGATGATGGAATATGCCTCCAAAGTCGTGATTCTTAAAAGATTCCAAGTCGTTAAAGGGTCTGTCAAGATGAGGGATAGTGACAAAGAGCCGAAAGACTTGCTTGTGTACATTGTTCTTGGAGAAAGTACCTCATTCCATAGGCATAGATGTACACGAGGGTTCTCATTTGGGATAATGAGTGAGTTGAACAACCCCGCTGGAAATTCCTAAAATGGTTTTTCTGATCGAATATGGAATTTCCAATAATCACGTAGGTGTAAGAGTAATCCTTATGGACCTGAGGTTCCATTGGTTACTTTGAGCATAGTCGATTATACTTTGACTTTATCTGGGATATCTTGGGTGTAGTATGATTATGTGTCAAGGTACATGAGAGACTAAGATGGGATCTGTCATTGATTTAGCAAATCAAACATTTCCTATGTTTTACTCAATGAATCAATTTAAGGAATCTTTGCGCAAAGTATGGCAATCCAAAGAGGCTGAGTGTTTCCTCGTTTGGATTGTAAGAATCGATATCATGCAATGAAGGAAACGTAGAGATTGGGTCATAAGAGTTTCGACTAAGCCATTACTCGAGATTCTAATCTGGGAAATTTGATGGAGGGATATTACTTACGCGAGTATCGTGGTTATGATAGGTTAAGTATCTTAATATAGTTTGTGTCTAGGTCTTCGAGGCCCGTTTCTAGATAGTAACCTCAATTTGTAGGTACCATGATATTATGGTGAATAGTATATGGTCTGATTAAATCAAGGAATATTTAATCTAGTACTTTCTAAATGAAGAAAGGTACATTGACACTTTTGGAAAGTGTACTTACTACTAGCACATGAACGAGCCTAAGGGGTCACACACTAACTCCTAAGGTTCCTGCTTATAATATATGATTAATCAACTTTGGATGTTGAGGTGAAATGAGGAAAGTCTAGTACTTACCTAAAATGGAATATTAATTAATTGGTGGAAGATCAATTAATTAGACTATTTAATTAATCAAGGTGGATTAATTAATTAATGGACCTAGTAGAGTCCAAGGGTTTTATTTAATTAGTAGACTTGGTCAAAAATTAAATAAGATTAATGAAATAATTGGGCTAATAATAATTAAGGTTGGACTTTAATTATTATGCAAGATCAACTTTAATTTTTTGACTCCTTATAATTCAAGTGTTAGGGATTTCTTGTTAGATATTTTGATGATGACAATTAGGACCTTTGTTAGACCCCAAAATATGTAAGTTTGTTTTTCAGCTTTGAAGCGTTAGATTTGTAATATGCTTTGTTTTATTTCTATTCTAGATTGCTAGGCTAAGTAGTCTTAGGCTGAGCGTCTGATAATTTCTGAGTGAGTTTATCAGTGGTAAAGTTTGAAGACTTAAGCGCCTGAATTCTGAATGAAGATAAAGTCTCCAAGCGTCCAATTGACCAGCTATATCAAGCGTTACCTTATAGGACAGAAGTGATTTCACCTGAATTTATTTCTAAGTCCAGAAGGAGTTTTAATGCAAATATTCTCAAAGCATTAAATACCAACGGGCATTTAATTCAACTTCATTAAATGCTGATAAGAGCATTAAATGTGATAAGTACTTTCAGACGTACGGAGAAGCCACCATATTGGACTGTCAACTATTCAAAGACTGCAGCACCAACTTTTGTGCAGCAGGTTTTCAAGAAAAAGGACAAAAGTTGTTCACTCGCGGAAGTGAGAGACACACGCCCTTGCATGTGTCAAACGGACACTTTTTCCAAGAATGCCTATAAATAGGACTTCAACAACAAGCCAAACATAGAGAACAATTATCAAGTCGAATTGCTGTTGCATTGAAGTCTCATTCCTTAAACTCTCAGAAAAGCCAGAATACTCAAGAAAATATTCTCTTTGCTTTTCTTCAAATCCTGAGACAGTCAACCCAATATCTCAAACATTCTTTTCGGAGAAACCCACATTACTACTGAGATATTCCTAGTTGTTTGAAGTTTATCAAAATCAAACAAACCTTTTAGAAAAACCCCTATCCAAGCCTCACGATCTGTGTGAAGTCGAAGTTGGATACTTGCCATATTTCTGGGTGAAAGAAGCAAGGGGATTGAAGTGATTTGGAGCAGAAATCTGTGTGATCAAGGAGCTCAAGTCATCGACATCCATCTCTCCCTAATTTGTAGAAGATTCTGTGTGATTCTTTGAGAATCATTTTAGTGGATTGCCTCCAAGTGTTCGAGGAGAAGAAGGACGTAGTTTGGATTACACCACCCAACGAACCTTACAAATATTGTGTCATTTACTTTTCAGTCAATTCTTTTATCTATCATATCATTGCATAAATTGATTAAGTAAAGCACAATCAAACGCTAAGCAACAAAGAAACTTCTTGTGACGCTAAAGCTTTTAAAAGAAGACTACAAAAATCATTCCGCTGTGCTAACACTGATCAAAGAAGTGAACGCTCAAATCTATCTGGTTGTAGTATTCAAATCTTGAGATCTAAGTTAACTTTCTAAAAATAGTCTTCGTTAGACGCTTCGCCAAAGCGCCTATATTTTAAGTGAACGCTTAAGTCAAGCGTTAGACACTTCAAGTGTCTACTATTTCAAGCGTCCAAAAACCATTTTAGTACAAAAATTTTTAAAGTCGAAAAAGACTTTAGGGTCTATTCAACCCTCCCCCCCCCCCCTTCTAGACCCTTTCGTATGCCACTTGGGACCAACAAGTGGTATCAGAGCGGTTAAAGTTAAAATTTTAAAATTTCCAAGCATAACTGCTTGTTTAGATCCTTTTTCAAACTTAGTTGCTTTAGATTTTAAACATGGCATTTGCTAAAGTTCCCAAACTGACTGAGTCAAATTTTGACACATGAAAAGTCAAAGCATTTACATATCTCTGTTCATGTGATGATGACATGTGTGATATTATTTCAGATGGGCCAATCAAAATATATAAAGTTATCACAAGAGCGCCTGGAGCCACAGAAGAAACTCCCGATGGTTACGTTGAGAAACCAAAACAAGAATGGTCTCCAGATGAGCGTCGAAGAGCTAATTTGGACAATGTTGGTCGTAACGTTCTATATACGGCTATTGGGGATAATGACAACTTATTTAACAAGATCAAGTCTTGCAAAACCACTAAAGAAATATGGGATAAGTTGGCTACAATTTGTGGTGGTTCAGCTCAGATCAAAGAAAACAAACTTTCCATTGCCAAGGAAAAGTTTAACGGATTTAAGATGCTACCTAATGAAACTTTAGAGCAATTAGATATAATATTTACAGCTCTAGTTACAGAACTTACATCGTTGGGAATGGATTTGCAGAATCGAGAAATGGTGGTTAAGATCTTTAGAAGTTTACCAAGTAAATTCCTGATGAAGACAACCCCTATGAGAGAATCAAATATGCTGGATCTCCTAACTCCAGAAGACGCCTTTTCAGAGCTCAAAGCATTTGAGTTCGAGTTGAATTCTGCTAGTGATGTTGTGAGTAGTCCGGTGAATGAATCTGGAGCGCTTATAGCATCAATCAAAGGCAAATCGGGCAATAAAGGAAAGAATTTAGATATCAATGAAGAAGAGGAATTAGTCTTGCTGAATAGATTCAGAAAGTTCTTGAGATATAAAAAGAAAGGAAAAGGTTTCAATAATCAAGGACAAAGTTCATATCAAGCACCTTCTCCGATGCAACAACAGCTTCAAGCGTCTCAATATTCTGTTCCTTCACCCCAAGCGCCTGTTCAGTACCAAGCATCTACTCAAAATCTCTCAGCTCCAGTGGTCTCAAAACCACACATTGCAAGGTCAAATGAACAAAAAATGAAAACTAATCTTTGTTACAATTGCAGGAAACCAGGGCATTACCAGGTAAATTGCCCTTATCCAAACGTATCCAAGCCTTCAAGATAGGATTACTTGGATAGAAACCAATTCAGGAGCAACCTTCGTCAACAAGGTTTGCTAGCGGAATCAGAACTAGCATCCGCACCTGAAGATTTAGAATCATCAGAAGAGAGTAGCGATGATGATGAGCCATTAGATGACTCAGCGCTCATAAGTCTCATGGCCAGAGATGATGAAGCGTCTCCTGAGGTAATCAATGAATTATTTATTCCTCTCTCTTATGATGAATTACTTGACAAATTCAAAGAATACTACAATGAATGTCAAGAAGTTGCCAAAATATATCAAAATGATCTCGCTATTATTTCATCACTCACAAGAGATAAGGTAACGCTCAAAGCAGAGTTGCGAGTTCAGCAACAGTGTATTGAGAAGAACCAATCGCTTGAGAGTGAAATTATTCAATTAAAAAGCGATCTTGCTATAATAGTCAAGAGAAAAGCTGATTTGATCGCTAGACTTGCTAAATCAGAGCAGCTCATCTCATCATTATCAAAAGCTTCTAGAAAGTTGGATAATGTGACTGAAGTAACTAGATTATTTGGTGAGAAGACCGGTTTAGGATGCGATAAACTCGGTAAACAACCCAATAAATCTAATGTTACGGCAAACAACAAAGGAAAGGATGTTATCTTTGTTGAAAAAGGTTCACAAGGTCAAACACAAAATGAACCTAGTGATAATGGTAAGAGGCCAAATGAGAAAGTCAAAGCTAACTCGGGCAAGGGTTAGGCTAAGGCAAATGATTCACAAAGACGGGTTTATCCAAACGCTCAAAAGGCTAAAGATAAGACTGATCACTGTGAATCAAGCGCTAAGCGTCCAGCACCAAAAGTGCAACCCAAGTCAGTGCCAAGGAAATACCAGCGTCAATATCCAAGACAGTCAAGATCATATTATCGATACTATGATGATTATGATTATGACTATGATTATGACTACCATTATAATCGAGGATATTATTATACACCCAAAAAGCACACACAACATAATGTGAAACCCAAAAAGGCCAGTATTCCTACAATGAAGACTAGGCAAATATGGGTTCCTAAAGTTCTAATTCAAACTAACAATGTTACTAATGTTAAAGGACCCAAGCAACAATGGGTACCTGAACAGAAATAGAACTTCCCTTTTGATTGCAGGTACCTAGAGCTAAAGCCAATACATCTGTGTGGTACTTCGATAGTGGATCGTCAAGGCACATGACTGGTTCCAAAGATCTTCTGATCAACTATCAAGCTGCCAATGGTCCTCAGGTTGTATTTGGTGACAACTCCAAAGGTAAAACCAAAGGTATAGGTACTGTGTATAGGGGGAACATCATGATAAGTGATGTTTATTATGTTGAGGGTCTGAAGCACAATTTATTAAGCATAAGTCAATTTTGTGATAAAGACTTTGAAGTCATATTCTCAAGTGACTGTTGCTATATAAATGACGCTAAGACTAAGTCTACTACATTGAAGGGTAAAAGAACTAACAATGTATATTTGGTAGATTGGGGTTCAACATTTGATAACAACCCAACATGTTTTGTTGCTAAAAATGAATCTAAAATGGGTTGGTTATGGCATAGAAAAATGAATCACCTCAACTTTAAGACAATCTCTCAGCTTATAAGTCAAAATCTTGTAGAGGGATTACCAAATGGACCATTTCACAAGGATCGCCTTTGTGACGCTTGTCAAATGGGTAAAAAAGTTAAATCATCGTTCAAGAGAAAACCTCATCTATCTACCTCTCTAATACTTGAACTACTTCACATGGATTTGTTTGGACCTGTTCAAACGATCAGTGTAAGCGGTAAGAAGTATACTTTGGTGACAGTAGATGATTTCTCTCGATTTACTTGGGTGGAATTGCTTTCATCCAAAGATGAAACATTTGACAAGTTAACAACGCTTATTCGGCAACTTCAAATATTGAAAAATCTTAAGGTTGCAAGAATAAGAAGCGATCACGGTACTGAGTTTACTAACAAGATTGTTGAGAAGTTTTGTGCAGAAAATGGAATACATCATGAGTATTCAGCTCCCAGAACTCCCCAACAAAATGGTGTTGCTGAGCGCCGGAACCGAACGCTTAAGGAAGCCGCTAGGACTATGTTAGCAGAATCCAAGCTCGCTTCTAGGTTTTGGGCCGAAGCAATCAACACTGCCTGTTATACTCAAAATTGTTGCATGATCAACAAACAACATGGGAAAACTCCATATGAACTGTGGAGGGGACCTAAGCCAAATGTTTCATATTTTCACATCTTTGGTTCTAAATGTTTTATCCATAATAATGGTTCCCAAAGTCTAAAGACATTTGATCCTAAAGCGGATGAGGGAATCTTTCTAGGTTACGCCAAGAATGGAAAGAATTTTCGCATCCTCAATAAGATCAAATCGAAGGTTGAGGAATCTATTCATGTTGTTTTTGATGATGCTAACCAAGAACCGAGTAAGGTTATTATGAATGATGTAGGAGTTGAAGATCTATGTCATCAAGCGTATAAGGTTACTATTGATGAAGATACTGACGACGATGATGAGATCTCAATGCCACCTCCTAAGATCACTCGTGAGGTTAACATGGACAATATTGTAAGAAATGCTGATGATCATGAAGAGAGTGATCATCAAGAGCACACAAGGAATTGTGAACTTGGAGCGCCTACGCAAGAAGGTAGTCAAGCATATGATCCTCAAGCGCCTGTTCAACCTCTTAACCCCTTCCAACCAGACAGATTATGGCTGCTTGATCATCCACCTGAGCAGATTATTGGAGATATTGAAGCGCCTATTAGGACTAGAGCCGCTATGTTCAATGAGGCTATGTTCGCAAGCTTTCTATCTTAAATGGAACCTAAGAAAGTGGATGAAGCGCTAAGCGACCCAAGTTGGATTGAATCTATGCAAGAAAAGCTTAATCAGTTTGAACGAAATAAGGTTTGGATGCTAGTACCAAGGCCAACTCACCAAGGAGTTATTGGAACTAGATGGCTATATAAAAACAAGATGGATGAGAACGGCATTGTGATAAGAAACAAGGCCAGACTCGTAGCTCAAGGATATTGCCAAGAGGAGGGTATTAACTTTGATGAGACATACTCTCCTGTCGCTCGTCTTGAAGCAATCCGCATGTTTCTAGCGTATGCAGCGTTCAACAAGTTCATGGTGTATCAGATAGACATGAAGAGTGTCTTCCTGAATGGTAAACTCCAAGAAGAAGTATATGTGGAGCAACCACCAGGATTCATCAACAATCATGGTAAGGGTATGGTTTACAAGCTAGACAAAGCACTTTATGGGCTTAAGCAAGCACCCCGAGCATGGTATGACACTCTCTCTATCTTTCTTATTGGTAAAGGCTTTTCAAAAGGCAGCGTTGATACAACGTTATTTAAAATTACCAATAACGAAGATATTCTCTTAGTCCAAATTTACGTTGATGATATTATATTTGGTTCTACTAATAAGCGACTGTGTGAGAAATTTTCGAAAATGATGCAAGAACAATTTGAAATGAGCATGATGGGTGAATTAACTTTCTTCTTAGGATTACAAGTTAAACAACTCCCTAATGGAATATTTATTAACCAAACTAAATATACAAGAGATATGATTAAGAAATTTGGTATGGAAAATGCATCATATTCAAAAATTCCAATGAGCCAAACGCTTAAGTTAGATAAAGATGAAAGTGGAAAGAAAGTTGATATCACTAATTATAGAGGCATCATTGGATCACTTCTTTATCTTACTGCCAGTAGACCTGATATTATGTTTTCGGTATGCATGTGTGCACGATTTCAAGCCGATCCTAAAGAGTCACACTTAATTGCTGCCAAGAAGATCCTTAAGTACCTGAAAGGCACACAAAATGTGGGCTTATGGTATCCTAGTGATTCTTCTTTTGAACTAATTGGTTACTCAGATGCAGATTTTGCAGGTTGCAAAATAGATCGTAAAAGCACTAGTGGTACTTGTCAATTTCTAGGTGATAGGTTAGTTTCATGACATAGCAAGAAACAACAATCCATAGCTACCTCCACAGCCGAAGCTGAGTATGTAGCTGCAGGAAGTTGTTGTGCACAAGTATTATGGATGAGGCAACAACTTAGAGATTATGGAATAATCCTAGGTCCAACCCCCATTCATTGTGATAACCAAAGCGCTCTAGCCATGACTCAAAACCCTATTCTTCATTCCAGAACCAAACACATTGACATTAGATACCATTTTCTTCGTGACCACGTTCAAAAGAAAGATATCTCCATGCACTTTATTGGAACTGACAAACAATTGGCAGATATCTTCACCAAAGCACTCAACGAACAACGTTTTCTCACTTTGAGAAGTGAATTAGGTATGATTGATTTAAATGCTTAATCATTTTGCATCATGTTTTATTAGACATATAATTTAGGGGGAATTCACTTAATTTGTGTCTAAAAGATTTTCCTAACTGGTACAAGTTATCAAATTTAGGGGGAACCTTAAAGTTGTACTTGACCATAACTACAAGCGTCAATGATCAAAATTTTAAGATGCATGATCATCAACGCTCAGTATTACTTATGCATAAAATATTGGACGCTTAAACATAAACAGTTTTTTCAATTCTAAGCGTCTAATTTTCATATACCAAGTGTTATCAGTTAAGCGTTGAATCAATTCCATTCAACTCTTAATATAAAAATATATTTTTACAAGTCATGCATAAAGTTTACAAGCTTTTTGAAGTAGTGGGTAGATTCAAAAGTTTATTTTGTACTCTACTTGCACGCTTCTATCACATCAAACTGGCGGGTAATCAAAAATTTTTCAAAATGACGGTTCAGAGATAGCACGTGTTTGTGTACGTGTCAGTGTACAAACAGGCGCGTGCGTTACACTCTGAAAATGCCAAACGTTTTTAAAATTTTAACTCGGATATCAAATCTTTATATATGAGAATTATCAAATGTAACTTCGCTCTATTACACAAAACTCGCGTCCGCAGTTAATGAATTTATGGCTGAGATTCAAAAGTCGTTACACGTGTCTAAATCCTACAGAGACTAGAGAACACAAGTTTCAAAAACTCTTTACTGTGTCATTTAAAATATAATTTCTTCAGAAAAACCATTCACTTTTCTCAAACATATCTGCAAAATTTATTCTCTCTCTCTCAAAGCAAAAGAAAATCTCAGTTCATCTCTTTCACTAAAAATGATACCAAAGAAATCTTCGTCTACTTCTGCCGAACTTACCATCAAGGTTATTGAAGGCCTTGTTGTCGATTGGAAATTCCTTTATGAACAACCTCGGATCAATCTAACAGACATGATGGACATGGTAGTCAAAGCTGGGCTTAAACCTTTCTTGACCCAATACTCCTATCTGTTTCCGACTGAAGTCGACACCTTCTGGAAGACTGCTAAACTTTCAGAGGACAAGAAGTCTATCTCTTGTCTAATTCCTCTATCCAAGAAGGAGTCTCCCAAGGAATTTATTTTGTCTGATGCCTCCATTGCTGAGAACTTCAATCTTCCAAATGAGGGTGAGGCATTGGATTGTGTTACTTTAAAACAAATCAAGGAAGCATGGACAACCATGAGTGCGTACGACGGTGTACCCTACACTCAGTACTTTGAAAAGAAAGAACTGGTATCCAAATACCGACTGTTAGCTGATTTCTGCAGCAAGATCATAGAATGCCGAGTGGGAACCTTTGATAAGGTGAACCCAGTACAATTTCAGATGATGACTGCTATACTCCTCAACATCAAGATCAACTAGAGTGAGTACATTTTTGGAAGGTTTCGGGACTGTTTAAGCGCCTCGAATAAACCTTATGGGCTTGTTCTAAGTGACCTGCTGTACAAATCAAAGTGTGTATACTCGTCTGGTCTCCCGTTGAATAAGACCAAGTTGCTGGAAGAAGGATTCTGAATAATCTCTTCAATCGTCCCAAAATTGGTGGTGCTGCTAAACCACTATCTGAGCGTCTGGAAGTACATCAAGCGTCCGATGAGGAAGCGGAGCGTCCAGTGCCAGAAGAAGCCATGAAGCATCCGGCTGTTACCAAGAAGAGGGCTCCTAGAAAGCCCAAGGTACAAGCTGTTCCTGCTCCTCAGAAAGATGATGAGGAAACTGATGACGATGCACAGGACAAGTTACCTCTCAAGCGGAGGAAGCTGGAAGGAATCATCAAACAAATCGAATTCGATGAACCAGTTGCTGCTCCTCCTGCTCGAGCGCTTAAGCTCGTTGAAGAAGTCAACGTGAAGAAAATATTCAAGCACTCCAGGACAAGCAAGCGCTGGGCTGCTCCTGTTCCTGAAGAGCCTGAGACTGTTGAGCCAAGCGCTCAAGTTGCTGTTGAGCCAAGCGCTCAAAGTATTGCTGTTGAGACAAGTTCTCAGGGTAAGTTTATTTCTTCCCACAGCATTTCTATTCCTACATCTGTAGAAGATCCTGCTCTTATAGAGGATAGTTCTTTTGTTACAGCTATAGTTCCAGCCACTGCTGAAGCATCAACAAATGTCCTCCTAGATGTTGAGATGACAGAAGTTGTGGCTATTGCTAAAGATGTTGCCGCAGAAGTTGCTGCAATTGACGCTGAGGAACCTGCTACTAAAGAGGTTCAAACATCAATCCCTATTCAGGCGATAACAGAGGCACGCTCAGAAGGTCAGAGCATTGCTGAAGACGTTACAAAGCCCAGGCACTTCTTCCAACTGGACCCGCTAAAGACGATTGATCATTCGATCAACTACATGCCTTCAGCACTCGAAGAAGATTTCATTCCTGCAAGATACAATGAAGAAAGATACATTGCTGCTAAGAATGAGATTGCCCTGCTGATTGATATCGACAATAAAATCAGGGATATCGTGTTTAACACGGAGATGACAGAAATTGAGAGAAAGTATTATAAAGCCATTGAACTGGGAAAAACTCCTGGTCCAATGCCGTCTTCTCTTATTCTTCAACAAGACAGACAAGGAGGAAGGACTCCTAGATGTGATGTGGATTTGGCATATTATCTCGACTATGGCCACAGCAGGAATATAGGCTTCACTCTAAGAGATTACAATATTCGGGTGTATGAGCATTTTCGTCCTAGCTTTCTCAATCCATCAGAGTCAGTCTTGAACAGAGAAGGTTACACACACTTTCCTCAAACTGCTAACAGTATTGAAAATCTATCTTCAGTCAATCCACTTCGCCTGTGGAAGAATAAAGCAGTTCATGCCGGTGAGCGTCTCGAATCATTGACAGATTTGATTCAGACTGAAGCTGATGCATATTTTGACAGCGTCTGGAATGCCAACTATCAGACTGATAGATATCGCTTTGAATCTATCAGAGATATTCATCATGAAGGCATTCGCGCTATGGTCAATGCTGGAACAGATTACTACATGAATGAAGTTAACTGGGTTGAAGCGTATGTGGGAAACAAGTATACATTCTCAGAGTTAGTCCAAGCTCCCCATTTATTTGGCATAGGCATGCATGACAAGAAGCGTTAGTTCGCCAAGTATTTCCTGAAGAAGCGTCAACAGAGAGTTGGACCTATTCTAAAGCTCCCACTCGTTAGACATCAAATTGAGCAGTGTCTGCTTCAAGAGCTTCACCGATTGTCCAATACTCCTCTACTTTTCAACGCTCAAACATCTTCCAGTGGTACTTCTTTTGTATCGTGCTTAAATTTCGCTCTGAGCCACTGCGAGGATAATTTCAATTTGATGGTGAAGATTATGACTCCCTTATCTATGTTCGACAAAATCTTCACTGCCAATCTCCGACAATGGAACGACTCCGTCATCAACTCTTTCCGAGGATATCCTCTGCTCCCTTCTATCCGCAAAGAGGCACTCAATCATTATGAGTTTGTCCTCTCACTGCTTGAAAGAAATCAGGGACTAGCTCAAGCAATCTATCCATACTTAGAAGAGTACTACGCTGCTTAAGTGCCTGAGGATCAGTGTCTCAAGTCTCTTCCTTCTGACTGCTTGATTGGATTTTCCAGAGATTACTGCCCAGATTCAATCTTTTCCATCTGTCAAGCGCCGTCCAAAGTCTTTCCGAATCATGTGCTAGATATCATTGGCCCAATGCACATCAGGGCCATTGATAGTCCCCTTCGCACATTCATTTTCGGTACTTATGTGACTAGAACCAGACTTACGAAACTTTTGGAAGTTGCGTCCACTTCTTATGCCAATTTAGCCAATTGGAACTTCTAATTCGATGACTTTCGTCAACCTGAGTCAGCGCTTGAGGAAGCACCTGCTAAGTCAGTTGAAGCGTTCACGACTGAAGTCACAAGTATTCCAGCGTCTGCTGAAGAACCCGTTCAAGCGTCTCCACCAGAGGATCTTTCTAACACTCCTGAACCCGTTGCTGATGATATTGTTGAGGATCTTTCTCTTGACATACGAGGTACTATCTTTGATCACGCATATCAGGTTCCTATTGACTCTCTCAAACACTCATCCAGATTCAAGCGACTGACTCCTCAAGCGGTTCAATCAGATGAGAGTCAATCTTTCAGTCCTTTGCTCAAATCCGTCTTGGATAATATCAGTGCCCATGCAACTCAGAACGAAGAATCTCTTCACTGGATTAAGGACGATTTGGCAAAAATTGAGTCTCACGTTATGAGCGCTCAGATTGCTCATATGCGTAGCTTAGCTCAAGCGGCTGTTGGTGAGTGCAAACAAGACTTTCAAGAAATGCATGATGCCACTCAAGCAAACCAACTTGCCATGAAAGAAGAGCTTGAAAAGCGCCTTGAAACCCTTGAGACTTCTCTGAATGATGCTACCAGCGCCAAGCTCCTCGCCCTGCAGGAACGATTCAACAAGCGTCTGGACGACATCACAGATTCTATGTCTCAGATTGCTCATCAAGTCAGTTTACTCACAGATCACTTTCTGAAGTCTGATGATGGCAATAAGGGGGAAGAGAAGAAGAAATGAGAAAAGAGGAAAACGTTGAGTTCAAGAGTTCAAGAACCTACGCCTCTTAAGCGTCAAGTCTTAACCTCTCCTTCTGCGCTAAATCTCCCCTCTTGGATAACTGCTTCTGAGGTAAGTGCTTCTGCTAGAGCGTCTAGTAGAACGCTAAGAGAAACCCCACAAGCACTATATCCAAATCTACCAATACCTACAAGAGCAATGTTAGAACAGTTTGACATCCCTCTTCAAAGAACATCCATTCCAGAACCTTCAGATCCCAAGATTTTAGTTGAAGAGAGGCAGATGTCTGACTTTATCTAAACTTTCAGAATTTGTCTAAGGTATATTGGCATTGATCCAACTGATTGGGACAAACACTTTACTGCTTTCAAGAAGAGACAACAAGAAGAAAATAAGCTCATAATCAACAAAGATCATGAAGCGATAATGACCTTGGAAGATAATCTGACTGAAGCTATCCGAGCTGAAATGCCCAAGCGATACAAAGTTAGATAAAGTCATTAAAGCTTTTTGATTTGCATTATCTATATTCTTGTCTTTCATATTTTGTTTGTTTTGTTGTAAAAATGCTTGTAACTCTCGATATATATAAAATCCATTTTTCAGCTGAAGCATCTCGTTGAAGCGTAACTAACTTTAACTAACCGTATCTCATCAAAGCTAACTTTTATTTTGGTTGTCTAACTCTTGAACTATAAAAGAGTAAGTATTGTCATCATCAAAAAGAGGCAAATTGTTAGGAATTTCTTGTTAGATGTTTTGATGATGACAATTAGGACCTTTGTTAGACCCC
Source organism: Buddleja alternifolia (assembly GCA_019426215.1). Taxonomy (NCBI): domain Eukaryota; kingdom Viridiplantae; phylum Streptophyta; class Magnoliopsida; order Lamiales; family Scrophulariaceae; genus Buddleja; species Buddleja alternifolia. Next base: position 1,765,214 of record CM033406.1, read on the forward strand.
AAAATATGTAAGTTTGTTTTTCAGCTTTGAAGCGTTAGATTTGTAATAGGCTTTGTTTTATTTCTATTCTAGATTGTTAGGCTAAGTAGTCTTAGGCTGAGCGTCTGATAATTTCTGAGTGAGTTTATCAGTGGTAAAGTTCGAAGACTCAAGCGCCTGAATTCTAAACGAAGATAAAATCTCCAAGCGTCCAATTGACCAGCTATATCAAGTGTTACCTTATAGGACAGAAATGATTTCACATGAATTTATTTCTAAGTCCAGAAGGAGTTTTAATGCAAATATTCTCAAAGCATTAAATACCAACGGACATTTAATTCAAATGCATTAAATGTTGATAAGAGCATTAAATGTGATAAGCACTTTCAGACGTACGGAGAAGCCACCCTATTGGACTGTCAACTATTCAAAGACTGCAGCACCAATTTTTGTGCAGCAGATTTTCAGGAAAAAGGACAAAAGTTGTTCACTCGCGGAAGTGAGAGACACGCGCCCTTGCATGTGTCAAACGGACACTTTTTCCAAGAATGCCTATAAATAGGACTTCAACAACAAGCCAAACATAGAGAACAATTATCAAGTCGAAAAGCTGTTGCATTGAAGTCTCATTCCTTAAACTCTCAGAAAAGCCAGAATACTCAAGAAAATATTCTCTTTGCTTTTCTTCAAATCCTGAGACAGTCAACCCAATATCTCAAACATTCTTTTCGGAGAAACCCACATTACTACTGAGATATTCCTAGTTGTTTGAAGTTTATCAAAATCAAACAAACCTTTTAGAAAAACCCCTATCCAAGCCTCGCGATCTGTGTGAAGTCGAAGTTGGATACTTGCCATATTTCTGGGTGAAAGAAGTAAGGGGATTGAAGTGATTTGGAGCAGAAATCTGTGTGATCAAGGAGCTCAAGTCATCGACATCCATCTCTCCCTAATTTGTAGAAGATTCTGTGTGATTCTTTGAGAATCATTTTAGTGGATTGCCTCCAAGTGTTCGAGGAGAAGAAGGACATAGTTTGGATTACACCACCCAACGAACCTTACAAATATTGTGTCATTTACTTTTCAGTCAATTCTTTTATCTATCATATCATTGCATAAACTGATTAAGTAAAACACAATCAAACGCTAAGCAACAAAAGAACTTCTTGTGACGCTAAAGCTTTTAAAAGAAGACTACAAAAATCATTCAGCTGTGCTAACACTGATCAAAGAAGTGAACGCTCAAACCTATCTGGTTGTAGTATTCAAATCTTGAAATCTAAGTTAACTTTCTAAAAATAGTCTTCGTTAGACGCTTCGCCAAAGCGCCTATATTTTAAGTGAATGCTTAAGTCAAGCGTTAGACACTTCAAGCGTCTACTATTTCAAGCGTCCAAAAACCATTTTAGTACGAAATCTTTTGAAGTCAAAAAAGACTTCAGGGTCTATTCCCCCCCCCCCCTTCTAGACCCTTTCGTATGCCACTTGGGACCAACATCAAGAAAGATAAAAAATTTGGACTCCAAGGTAAGAGGGTGTGTAGGTGGCTGACGAAAATAGGGAGAGGAGCAATTCTTCTCCAAGTCTTGATCAAGTTGAAATCAAGGAAATATTTAGGAGAAAGAGAAGGAATAAATTAGCTTGTTAGCTAAGTTCCTTGTTTTAAGGAAACTTCTTAATTGAGTTTACTTAAGATTAGATGAAAGTCAAATCTCGAAGATTTGATTTCATTTTGACTTTCAAGTAAGCTAAACCTAGGAGTCTCTCTATAAATATGTGTGTTAAGAAAAAACACACACACTTTTACTTGGTGAGTTTTTCGTCCACCCTAGAGAGAAAAAGAGAGAAATTTTCATTTTCTATTTTCTCCAAGAAACTCGCCCCTACCCATTTATTTCTAGATAAGGTTTTGCTTGTGTTGAGATTAACCTTTCACATAATATTCCAACCTTCATATATTAAGCCTAGATTAGATCTAGAATAATTATATAGGCTAGCACCATGTATATAATTATTGGGAACTATACAGAGGTGTGGATACATCTTAGAGGCGAGACGATTAAATCGCTTGAAGATACAAGGAACAAAAACGGAGCTCGGAAATGAAAGAAGGGGCCGACGGTTTCTTTGTAGATTCGAGTCAAGGGAGTATTTGTTCGGGTTGAAAGATCAGAAACTTGTATGAGGAAAATAAAGCGAAAGGTATTTCGCGAAATTTTTCTTTGTAGCTTTATTAGTTTGATTAAACAGGCCATTAATTTTGTTTCGGGGTCGAATTTCAAATTTTTTAATATTCCGCTGTGCTAACCTACCCCGGGGATTACCCAACCCAACATGGCGACGGTCGATACCCTAGTAGCCTTTGAAACAATGACTATGTTGGTTCTACTAATGATCCGGTCTTCCAAGCAGGGATCACCAATCCCTCTTATAAGACTATACTCTAGCCAGAGACTTTTATCGATCATTCAGCTTTACACAAAAGCATAGGAATGCCAAACTATAAACCCTGGATGGATCCCTTGATGATTGCCATCTGTTTGCTGTACTATTAGATTATACCCAACATACACGCCATATAACTCTCTTGGAGTGCACGTGTATATCAAAATATAGTGGATAGCACCCTTTCCAATGTCATCTCAGGTTTAAGAACTATCTCACACTACGAAATCCAAGGACTCCAAGTTCGAAAAAATAATCAAGGAATTCCTGCAGGGCAGTTCAATTCCATACTTTTCCAAATTATGAATCTTCGTGTATGTCTTGACTCGCCGGTCATGGACAATGGAACATGTCAATCTCTAATAAGAGTTACACACATGAACAAGTCTTGACGAGTTCAGTGATATCCTACATTTCACAACCTCTATGACTTAGAATACCTTTAAGGATTACGGTCTTTGAGAGCGTTCCATAGGTATCCTGACTGCTCCCTTAACCATAATGTAATCCTTAGAATCTTTATATACTAACATAAGTAAATGACAATAAATAATTATACCGAAACAAGTTTGATACGAGATAAGTGATAAGACTGTCATAGTGTTTATGATCCAGTGTTCAAGTCAACAGATGGCTCGCCGGGCATACAACACTATCAAAGTATACATTCATAAATCATGTCGCCTCTTTGACAAAGTCTAGTGGCCTACTCGAGGGAAACAGCCTTGTTTGTGGAGCTAGCCTGCTAGAAGGGAAGACCCATGTTCGAGGAGCTGGCCTGGTGGAGCTCGAACAAGTGAGATACTCGAGGGCCAGGTTGCTCGAGCAGCCTGATCAAGCTCGAGCAAGAGGGGTTGCTCGAGCAGCCTGCTTGAGGGACATACTTGCTTGAGCAATCTAATGAGCTCGAGTAGTAAGTTGCGCGAGCAAGAGGTTTGTCTACTTGAGCAGCCTGCTTGAGCTCATGCAAGTGAGCCACTCGAGGGACATGCTCGATCAAGGATGGAGCTTACCGCCGCCATGGGGAAAATTGTGATAGTTGGGTTTTACACTTGCTCGTGGATCCCTTGCTTGAGTGCTCATCGAGCATGAGAATTCAGCTACAACAGACTCTAGGATTCCATGGGTAGGTAATCTGGAGGCGACGCTCGCACTATTTATAACTTTGAAGTGAGCTTAGAATTTTTTTATTCCCCATGTTTTCTGACCTTTGTGAAAGCTTAGAAATTGTTTCCCTCACGAGGTTCACTTCTAAACTTTGGATGAGTCCTCAACTAGGAATGTCAGATCCTTAGGGACTTCTTTAGCCTCGATATAAGATTTAATCCTAAATGACTTTTTCTTGATAACGGATGTCTCCGTGATGAACTTAAGGTTTCAAGAGGTCATTCATGCCTCGACCGTTGGTGCATCTGAAAAAAACTCATGGTTCATAGGGGGATTTTTAGGAAAATCAGACCTCGACCGTGAACTCAAGGTTCTAGGGGACTTTTTTATGAGAATCATGCCTCGGTTGTGAACTCAAGGTTCCGGACCGGGGGGACTTTTTTAGGAGAATTAGACCTCAGTGATGACTTTAAGGTTCTGGAGGGGAGCATTTTCTAGAGAATCAGACCTCGGTTGTGGTTCTGGGGGGCCTTTTCAAGAGAATCGTGCATCAGGCGTGAACTCAAGGTTCCAAGGTGCTTTTCAGGAGAATCATGCCTTGACCATGTGATAGAGTAAGTGTCCGACGCGCTAATTATTTAGGCGCCATTACTGTGTAATAGACTCTATGTAGCAATCTTATTCTAATAAACAAAATCAATTTCTCTTTTAGGCGTACTTTAATCTTCAATTGTCATTACATAGCTTAGAATAATGTCTCGTGAATCACACATTACTATTGGACATCACCGGACATCAGGAATGACGATGATGGAATATGTCTCCAACGTCGTGATTCTAAAATAGTTCCAAGTGCATGTCTAAGAAAAACGTCCAACCGTAACTCAATATTTGGTATATTTGATTATCAATCCCGCTCGCTCTCATTTGAATACAAATTTAGTATACCCGTCATTCTAGGAAATTCGTTGAAATCATTGTACTTCTTGGATCCACTCTGTTAGGAAAGGGAGCTAAGTGTTATGTGGGACAAAGTACCACGTGTGTGGGAACCACCTCTTGAAGTCTCATAGCGAAGTGCAATACAGCGGGGGCCACCTCTTGAACCTGCAAGAGCCCCTGCTAGAATCCTGATGTTCGACATCCATTTGTGATGTGTCCTTTTCTTTGTCTAAAGCTATTACTCTAAAAGGAAGAGTGAAGGGAGCTAAGTGTCATACGAGACAAAGTGCTACGCGATGATAAGAGCTACCTCTTGAACCTGTATGAGCCACCGCTAGAATCCCAACACAGGCAGAGTGAAAGGAGCTAAGTGCTATACGAGACAAAGTGCTACGCGAAAGCGGGAGCCACCTCTTGAACTCGTAGGAGCCACCACTAGAATCCTAACATCTGCAAATTATCTAATACATATCAAAAGGTGTGAAGTCTTCTGCTGATATGGGATAGTGGGGAGAAAGAATACAATCATATGGCGCGAATATGAAGTGTATGAGTTATACATTCTGGTTTAATTATTTGTATGATGTTCATTGTTCTGATAGATTGATTCCTTCAAACATTTGCTCGATAGATGTGTGCTTGTTTCTTTTGTAATCTTCCACTGCATATTTAATTTCAAAGATAAAAGATAAAGCAAACATTTAGCCTACCTCTTTGGGTAATTCAAACTCACCTCTCTTTCTTTCTTACTTTTCGAATGAGCTTAGTATGTCAGATCCGAAGATAAATGTGGACTAAAGGAAGCATTGGTTTATTGCTCTTAGAGTGAGTTATATTTTGATATGCACCGGTTTGTATATAGATATTGTATCTTGGAGACCTTTGGTTGATAATGTCATTGTTGGGACTCGTGTACAACCGATGAGGAATACATTGTTAGTTTAAGTGGAATGTAAAAGTTTAGTTTCAATAGATTATTCACATAGTTAAACGGTTGGCGCTCACTCGAGAAAGGACAATCTCACGAATCGAGCTAGCGTCGTGGTGTGATGCTCAGGCCGCCCTGGTCAGTGGGCACCACAATTACCGACAGACTTTCATTGTCCTCATCATAAACGAAGAATGTGCAGTTATTAAATGTGTTTTATGTGTCTCCAAAAGAGGTATTGCAACAGATCTTTATCTTATCGGTACCACTATTGACCTTAAAGTGCATGGCAGGCCATCAAGATAGACCAATCAATAATCAAATGGAGTTGCTATCATTAATCATTAATCTGTTATCCTTGCTTCTGCATAGGATGAATGGTAAAAGACAAGAATAAACTTTCATCCAACAATCACATAAATAGAAACAAGATTTTAAAAAATATAAAAAGACTAGATGACATTAAACTTTGGAGTTACCAAAGTCAATACTGAATAATTCTGAGTTTTGAGCAGTAATATTTATATGAGGAGCTAAGCCAACATCCAATTCCAAATGAATATCTGTGGTGTCAATAATGACCCGGCATGGTACCACCACATTCTCATCACCAATGGAGAGAGAACAATTTCTATAGTGACCTTCTTTGGGTGGAAGATTCAACAAACAAGACCTAGGAGCTGATAACCTCTTTCTATCATCTCTAAAAACCTTTTCCATGTTTCTAACCATTAGCATAACACGGTGATGGCGACCCAACAGCTCTGATACATATTTCATGTCTCCATTGGCGAGCGCAAGACGAACTCTAGTGGATGACACTTGGCCTTGTTCCTTTGAATTACTATAACCTATGATGTCTCTAGAATCTTGGTTCTTGTCCATGACAGAATTTATTATACAAGCTTTCATTCCATATTCCTTGCACAGTCTAGCAAGATCAGAAGCATCACCAGCAGCTCTATACCCAAACCGGTAGTTTTCACCTGCCACATTACCCCAGTCATGCTTACTAGATGATTTTTGAACCTTAAATCAAAATTAACAACTCTTAAAATGATTGTAGCAATTTTATACCTGCCACAACACCATGAACTCCAAGCTCCTCTGATAACTTCTCCACAAATTGCTGCGGAGTGAGATATCGAACTTTTGAAAAGTCAACATGAAATTCTTTAGGTGTTACGTTACCACAGAGTGGAGACCAAGAGGAGAGAACCCGCTTCCGATCACATTTTGCAACTAGTGGAGCCCTGTTTAGAAAGAACATATCATAATAGAGATCAGAAACTACTCTCTTCCAACTTCTTAACAGGCTAAATTTAATTTAATGTATAAAAATGTGTTATACCTCTCTAGATCCTAATGCAAATGGAATTCATAAGCACTGTAGCATGAAATCAAAAGGGATCCTCCATATCTCATTCTAAGGTTTTTGTAAATAGCCATGATTTAAAGTACACTAAGGGGGGAGACAACTAATCTCAACTCTGCATATACTTTTAAATATATAAGTTAGCGAGTAAATTATTTAGTGGCATTTATCCTGATTTTGAGTAAAAGACCTGAAACATCTCCCAAAATTTGTTGATTCTGATTCTGTGCAGGTCCTTAAGACCTATAACTTCTGACTTGAATGGACTTAAGTGCAGACAGATTGAAAACTTGCTTCACATACAGGCAGTCCTGGGAAAACACGAGGTGGTCCTTCTCAGGGAAAAAATATGCTAGTGATGTTTCAGAGATCAGAATAGAGGAAGAGAGAGCAAGTCAGAGTGGTGGATTCTAGGTGCTAGGTGCAGAGCTTTAACATTGTAAATCTTTCCTTGAAATGTGTCTTTTTGCATGAAGAGAATATTGTAGAGATGGGTCTTGAAATGTGTATACATAATTTATACACATATTACATTTTATATAACATAATACATATTACACAAATATAATATATGCACCTGTATATATGAATTAGGTTTAGATTCACTTTGTCCCCTTGTGCTAGGAGGTTGGTATCAATTACCCCCTGTACTAACTAAAACATCAAATACCCCCCGAACAATATTAATGGACATAAATGCAAGTATTGTCAGTATTATTCGCATTATTCATTGTTAGTATAAACTTTTTTTTAAGAAAACTAATAACTTATTCAAGTATTGTATTATGATTATTAAGATAAAGTGATAAAGCTATGTATATCATTTTTTCATATACATGTACATACCTATTTATGAGCACAAATCTTTTTATCTTAGTCAGTGAATCACCACTTCTTTTAGCATTCCCTTTAATGGTTTAGTTAATTTTATTAAGTGAATAAGGTGTGCATATATAGTTCAATATATATTAAATAAATAACTTTAATTAATCTATAGTGCAATCAAAATCAGAAAGTATAATACGAAAAAGAAACTTCTTCAAGTCGTCTATTAACACAACTAACTTTTTAAGGAAAAAATTAGTATGATGTTAGTCATATAAATTTATATGATATCAGATAAAACTTCTTGTTTTCACTCTATACTATTGTAATACTGTATTTTTCATATTATTAATTTGGATTCAATTGAAGGATTATTCAATAGAGTTGATATTAAATATATTTAAATGTCAATTTAACTGAAAATTTGAAGAAGGGGCAAAGTACCATTAAGATTGTAATAGAGGGTGCAAAGTGAACTTATACAAAACTCAAGGGCATTTTTGTCTGATAATTTTTCAGGGGGTTATTTGATGTTTTAGTTAGTATAGGGGGTAATTGATACCAACCCTATAGTACATAGGGGCAAAGTGAATTTAAACCTATAAATTGTAACATACATATATTTTACATATTCATTTTATAAAATAATATATACGTTTATATGATATCCTTAATATATTACGTTTATATTTTACGCATATATAAATATACATAATATTGTAATATTACACATATAATATATGTATGTGTTAGTATACGTAATAATATTATATACACATGTACATATGTATAAATGTAGATATTATACATAATATATTTGTATATAAGTATAAATACATATGTAAATATTATACATACATACATATATATATATATAATATATATACCTATGTACATATTATACTTATATAAGATATAATGTATTATATCATACACAAATACAACATATGTATATGTATATATAAATTATAATATACATATATGTAAAATTATAATAATATATAAACATTTATATGATATTCTGAATATAATAATGTTTATATTTTACACATACATATATATGATAAGATCATTTTACAAGATTTTATCCCCTTGATTTAGGCGTTTGTGATGGTGTTTAGTTGAGTTAATCCTGCATTTTGCTTTGATTAGTCGTTGTTTACATGTATGCAGGGATAAAATCTGAAGAGATCAATAGATGAGTGGAAAACTGGAGAAAAATATGAGAAGATTTCTGCAATTTGTCTCCTAAACCGCGGTTTAATCAAACATTATACCGTAAGAATTAACTTGAGATAAAATTGATTTTGTCGTGTGACTTTTTGTGATAAGGAGACCCGATTTGAGAGTAGATTCTTCCTAAGCAAGTAATTCCTTATATTGTTTAATGCGAGTTAGTTAATTTAATCTTCATACATCAAGAGATTTTGCCATAACAAGAACGCTCCAGTAATCCGGGTAACTTAGAATTGATAATCATAAAGAACATAGTTGGATCATAAGCTAGTCGCCTCATCCCTTTGGCTATCTAGTCGTGTTTTATTACTTTCTTTTTCTTAGATAAGTTCTATAATCAAACCACCTCATCACAATTTGATTTAACTCAAAGATTGATAATATAGTAATTTTAGTAATCAAATGGGATTATCCTTTTGGTGCGATAACCGGACTTTATCCAATGTATTACTTACACGGTCTAGTATATTTGCTAGGTTTTATCGTGTCAATATACATATATATGATATTATAATATTACACATACAATATACATATGAATTATAAATGTATATACATATGTATATACTATACACATGTGTATAATATATTTATATAGATATTATAGATAAATGTCTATAATACATACCTACATATATATATTATATTATACTTATATAACATATTATATGAATATATAATATATAGATAATATTATCACATATGTAAACTATAGAGGGAGGGAAGTTCTTTTCTCTCTCAAATATGGGCCATTATGTTTGGCCAAATAACTTGCGTCCAAACCTGTTTTGGGCTGGGGTTTTTTTGGCACAAACCCATCCCAAAATAGAGACAAACACGGCCTAAAACACTAATTTTCGACATAGTGAAAATACATCTCTCAACAAAAGAATTCGATAGTCTTACTTATTATCAATAATTAATAATTCAAATCTTAGAAATTACAAAATTTGGATCTCATGTAAAACTATTTTGACTGGTCAAATTATTTGGATTTATTTACCTGAAAGGGTCAAGTTTTGATTTCTTTATTATATATGCATGAACTTATCCCCAATCTGTTGATCTTTTTATATTAAATACTAATCCTTTTCACATAAGAAAAAAAATATCCCCAATTTGTCATACTTCTTATGTACACAAATCTTTTGACATCGAAGAAAAATAACTAGTCCAACTTACTTGGACTATGCAAAAGTTCAAACCATGAAAGAGAAATACTAACTTATTCAGGACGTCGTGTTCATGAATATGCTTTCAATTTTGTGCCCCATGCATACTTATATTTTTTATATTGATAGTTATCATTACATAGCAGTTGAACGACATGTTTTTCAACTAGACATGTACACTAACTTAGAAAAGAATAATTCATTACAATAACTGGACCAAATATATCTACTGAATTATAAACTTTATATTATTTTTTTATAATAAAAGGTTGGAGATAACTTAACCAAAAAAAACAGAAGTATAGAGATAATGACAGTAGGTGGATGATAGTGACTTTACATTATATTTCAGATAATCAATACACCTACTCACTTTATTATACTCCATTAATCCACATTATCAATCATAATTCTTTTACCGCATATCCTAAATACAGATCAATCTGTTAAAATAGTTAAAGATATGACACCACCAAAATTTTAACCACCATGTTTAAGCAATAATGTATATATACAAAAGAGTCTCAGTTTTTTCAACTCATCTCAACATCCATGTCTGATCGAGGAGCTATAAAATTGGGAGAAATGTGGTAATATTCTAGTAAAAATAATTACAAAATAAAGATAATTTGAGGACTAATGAAACGGTGAAATTCATTACAAGACAAAGTAATCATGTGTCACAGCTAACCCAAAACTCCGACTAATGTACACATTTCCCGTGGACCTTAAACCCAAAACCTTAAAAATAAAGTTTGGAAGTTTTACTTTGTCATCTGAGTTAAATCTCAATCTACAAAAATCTAAAACCATTTGCTTAAGAAAGTATTTGAATTACACTTATATTAACAAAACTAATAATTTTATTTCGGACGAACACGAGTTGAAGAATATGCTTATTGTGCTCTATAAATGTTTATTGCACTATCTTATAGGTGAAAATGAGTTGAAGGATCTATTTTTCTGTGTTTACGATATCTTATTACTTAGAAGAATAAAATATAGTGGAAATATGGGAAGTTCATACACTTTAATTAAAGAGATGGATAAATAAACAATATAGATGAATCATAATGGCATTGCAATATTGATTAGAAAAATATTATATCTACTTGAATTATGAAAACATTTCAAAATAAGGAACTCTAGAAGAATTGAGAATCAAGTTCAGCAATCCTCATGGTGAATGTTCTTTGTGTAACAGGATAATGAGATTTCAAATGGTAAAGTAGTTGAATCCCACACTGAGCTAATGACCCCACCTTTCCTAAGTTGGAGTAAGGGTCTACCAATCTTGATCAGCAAATAAAATCACACAAGTATACAGATATAATAAACATAAAGCTGTTAAATTTTGAAACACTGAACTAGGAATTGGTCAACAAGAAAATAGGGTGTTCGAAACAATTATTGTTTAATAACTCCAAGTAACAACTTAATTCTAAAAATAGTTTTTACTGTAATGGCGAGACAAGACTAATTTGTACAACTACTTAAACATAATTACTAACCGCGTGCTTGAACTCATCTGCAACATTGATATTAATAAGAAGGATATATACGTAGTCTTGATATAAAGTAATTTCAAAAGCTCATAATTTTGTGGAGCCTCAACTACTCCAACTGAGCTGAGTCTCGTTAAAAATCCCTATAACCATTAAAAGTTCGTACTTAATAAGAAAATAATCCATTTCGAACAGGTAAGATCAAGACCACACTGTTTATTATATGTATCTCTGTACTTTTTGCATCAAATCAGTTAGGAAAGAATATGATTATGCTTAATTAGTACTTAACGAAAATAACTCATTAAATGCCAACTTAAATTTAGATGTTGAAGAGATTATATGATGTGGATCAATCGGCCGATAATTCTATGCCATTGGTGAGTGATGCAGGTGAACCCGGTCCCTTGAGGGTTTACGTGATTCGCAAGGATGGGGTGTCGAGACCAGCAATCGAGTCCTATGCGAGTTAGGCGTCCGTTTAGTATTTTATTATTAGTTGATGTTATCAATTTATTTCCTTTGGTTTATAAGTTGTTTCCTTTTGAGTATGGGGTCTGTAATAGGAATATATTATTCCTATTAGGGTTTGTTTATTTTTTATCAAGGATTGATCACGGATATTGGCTTGGCAAGAAAGTTTTGTTCTTGATTGGTTTATTGCAATTTCAATTCATATTTTATCACTCATCAATTTGGTCCGACGTGCCGGATCAACACCCCGGAGTCGGAATCATGGTCGAAACACGTTCAGGATCTATAGGGCAGCCGAGTAATGGTAGTGATGCCCGCGTAATGAAACTGGAAGAAAATCATAGCGCCATGGCTGAGGATGTTTTGCAGATAAAGCTACAATTGAATGAATTCATGAAGGAGATGAAAGAGGTGACGGCGACTCTGCTGGCCGCGCACAAAGGCACCACCACGTCGGCCACTAGCTCGCCAGTAATGCATCAGGCAGCGGCGCACATGGAACCGCCAATTGTGGCCACCGACGGCTCCCTTCCCATGTCGGCCCTACCAACTTTTGACGGGACCGACCCACTCGTGTGGTTAGCGCGGATCGATCAACACTTTGATCTATATCCGTGTGTCAACGAACAGAAAATCCAACTGATTATGGTGGCTTTGGAGGGTTTGGCTTTGAACTGGTTTCGTTGGTTTAAACGCAAACGACCACATTTTTCACGACAAGAGTTGACTCACGCGTTAATTACGTGTTTTAATGATAGAAGTGAGGGCAATGCCTGCGAAAGGTTAGCCGCGACTAGGCACACGGGGACAGTGGAGACATATATTGATCTTTTTACGCAACTGGCCAATCAATTTCTGGGGTTAACAGACGAGACCTTGTTGGGGTTGTTTATGCACGGGTTACGTGAAGACGTGAGAGCTCAAGTGAGGTTTTTGTACTCGGTTGATTTGGACTCGGCGATGAAGATGGCGAGGCGAGTGGAAGTAGTGTTACGGGTTCAACAGAAAAGAGTGGCTAAACCGAGGGGGAGCTGGCAGACCACACGTAGTTTGGGGGTTGTGAGCCGCAACTCGGCGCCGCCAACCCGGTCTGGCTCTGCCGGCGGCGCCTGCATCGAACGAAGGGCGTACGCAAGGCAGTAACCGACCTGGGGGTTCGAGTACGGGGCCTGTTAAGGATCAGTTCATACGTTTGACGGATTCCAAATGGGAAGAGTTAAGGCGTCAGGGATTATGTTTTCGTCAACGAGCCCGATGAAATATTTAAATGTGTTGCTGGTAGGTGACGACGTGACGCCGGAGTTGGAACTTAAGGAGATTAAGTTAACCGAAAGTATGCCGGGAAAAGGGGAGTTTGAGGAGCAGCTACCCGACAAGGAAGTATCCTTGTCAATGTGTTCGGTAGTGGGCATATGCGGACCACGCACCCTACGGTTGAAAGGGCTCGTGCAAGATCGAGAGGTGTCCATTTTAGTGGATAGTGGGGCTAGCCATAATTTTATTTCCACTAAATTGGCCTCTCAATTGGGTCTACCGGTGGATCACAATAGTCGATGTGGTGTCCAATTGGGTGAAGGGCATCGGACTGACACCACGTGGTTGTGCCGAGGTGTAGCAATTCAACTTGACTCGACTCTGGTCACGGTAGACTGCTATATGTTTCCACTTGGGGGTATCGATATGATTTTGGGGATTGCGTGGTTGGCGACATTGGGAAAGATGGAGGTACATTGGAATAAGATGTACATAAGCTTTAATCATGAGGGGAAAACCGTGAGTTTGGTAGGCGATGGTTCGGCGTATCGAGCGGAGGCATCCCTAAAGGTGGTGCTACACGATTCGGACGTGGAGCTTCGGGCTGTGTTGTTAAAACCGTGCCATTGTTGGGTGCTCACGGCTGATGTGGGGCTCGACGATCAGCAAGTCTCGAGTGTGTTGGATCGCTTCGCCGATATCTTTAGAGATCCCGAGGACTTACCCCCGAGACGCCCGACGGATCATCGGATTGAGCTCGAGGAGGGAGTGGGGGCAGTATCAGTGTGTCTGTATCGTGATGGGTATATACAAAAGGATGAAATCGAGAGGTTAGTGGCCGACATGCTTACAGCAGGGATCGTACGGCCGAGCTTGAGTTCCTTCTCGAGCCCGGTTCTTTTGGTCAAAAAGAAGGATGGGAGTTGGCGTTTTTGTGATGACTACCGGGAGCTCAACAAGGTGACAGTACCGAATAAATACCCGATTTCGGTGATTCAAGAGATGTCGGACGAGTTGGCTGGGGCAATGGTGTTCTCAAAAATTGACTTACGATCGGGTTACCACCAGATTCGAGTGCAGCACCCGAGGGACATTCAGAAGACGGCATTTCGTACGCATAGCGATCACTAAGAGTTTTTGGTAATGCCATTTGGACTATCAAACGCTCCGGACACCTTTCAGGCGACCATGAATGACATCTTCCGACCTTTTCTATGTAAGTTTGTCTTAGTATTTTTCGATGATATTTTAATTTACAGTCGATTTATTTCCGAGCATGTCAAGCATCTTACTATCGTTTTGGAGAAATTGAGGCAACATGATTTGGTTGCTAATAAGAAGAAGTGTGTCTTTGCGTGTGGCCAAGTGGAGTACTTAGGCCGCATAATTTCGGCGGGAGGCGTGGCTATGGACCCGGGTAAGGTCCAAGCAGTGTTGGATTGGCCGGTTCCTCGGTCTGTCAAGGAGGTCAGGGTTTTTTTTGGGGTTAATAGGTTATTATCCGAAGTTTGTGCAGGGTTATGGGATAATTGCGCGCCCTTTGACACAGTTGTTGAACAAAGACGGACCCGCACGATTCGAATGGACCGAGGCAGCAGATTCGGCTTATCGAGCATTGAAGATCGCGATCACTTCGGCCCCAGTGCTCGTTATGCCGGACTTTTCAAAAAAATTTACTATCGAATGTGATGCATCGAGAGTAGGGATTTGAGCCGTATTGATGCATGATGGTAAGCCCGTGGCTTACTTTAGTAAGGCGTTCGGGGAAGGGGCGACAGGTAAGTCGGCTTACGAAAGAGAGTTGATGGGTTTGGTACTTGCCGTGCAGCATTGGCGACCGTACTTGGTGGGGCATCGTTTTGTAGTAAAAACGGATCATCACAGCCTGAAATATTTGCTTAATCAAAAGATAGTGACTCTTTCACAACAGAACTAGGTAGCTAAGTTATTGGGATATGATTTCGATATTATATACAAGACCAGGAAGTCCAATTTGGCGGCAAACTCGTTATTGCGCCGGGGTGGGTCTGAGGTGACGTGTGCAGCGGTCAATGGGCCGTGCTGGACAGCATTGACCGACGTATTGGCCGAACAGCGAAGCGATGCATCGATTCAGGCAATTATAGAGGCGGTTCGGGCTGATTCCACGAGTCGACCTGGATATTCATTAATGGAAGGGCAGTTATTAAATAAAGGGAAAACGGTACTTCCGAGTTCGTCTTCGTGGATTCTGAGTCTGTGTATTACACAAGTTTCATGATACGCCGGAAGGTGGTCACGCAGGGGCCCTTCATACGTACCGGCAGTTGGCAACGAGTGTGTATTGGAAGGGAATGTTTCGCAGAATTCGGGAGTATGTCGCTAGTTGTTTGATTTGTCAGCAATCGAAGTAAGACACATTATCACCGGCGGGGTTATTACAGCCATTGCCGATTCCAGAATTAATTTGGGAAGATATTTCGATGGACTTCATCACTAGATTACCAAAGTCATCGGGATTTTCTTGCATATTGGTTGTAGTAGACCATCTATCTAAATATGAACATTTTTGGCTTTAAAGTCACAGATTACAACGCGAGGGGCGACAGAGGTTTTTATGCGGGAGGTGATTCGATTACATGGGGTGCCGCGCTTGATTGTTTCTGATCGGGACCCTATCTTTATGAGTTCATTTTAGCAGGAGATCTTTAAGTTGCAAGAGACGAAGTTGCGGTTTAGTACGGCTTATCACCTTGAATCTAATGGACAAACGGAGGTGTTGAATCGTATTCTTGAGACGTATACAGTGTTTTACATCTGATCACCCTTGGGCCGAATATTGGTACAATACGTCTTACCAAATGGCGGCTAAATGTACTCCTTTTGAAGTGGTTTATGGGCGTCCACCTCCTTCGCTTCGGGATATTTACTGGGAGAATGTCGTGTGGCGGCGGTGGCCGAGAGCTTGGAGCAGCGGGGTGCGCAGTTACGAAAATTGAAGCTGAATTTGGTTCTAGCTCAAGAAACTATGATTCGCTATGCTAACAAACACCGCCGCGACTTGGAATTTCAAGTGGGTGATAAGGTTTTCTTGAAGGTAAGGCCTTATTGTCAAATTCCATGGCTGCTCGACATTTTTCCAAGTTATCTGCGAAGTTCTATGGACCATACGAAGTTATTAAACTTGTTAGATTGGTGGCTTATGAGTTGCGACTTCCATCGACTGGTCGGATTCACCCAGGGTTCCATGTTTCTCAGCTGAAACGAGTGATTGGGGACCATGCTGTTGAGGCAGAATTACCGCCTGTGTTGGTCGATCATTCAGGGATGTTTGAGCCTGCAGACATTCTTGATGTGCGTATGCGTTCAGCGGGGAGCTCACGAGTTCGAGAGGTACTTGTGCTTTGGAAAGGGAAGCCGAGAGATGAGGCAATATAGGTTGATGTGGATGAGTTCCGGGGACAGTTTCCCGACTTTCGCCTTGAGGACAAGGCTGCTTTCGAGGGGGGCGGAATTGATGTGGATCAGTCAGCCAATAATTCTATGCCATTGGTGAGTGATGCAGGTGAACCCGGTCCCTTGAAGGTTTACGTGAGGCGCAAGGATGGGGTGTTGAGACCAGCGATCGAGTCCTATGCGAGTTAGGCGTCCGTTTAGTATTTTATTATTAGTTGATGTTATTAGTTTATTTCCTTTGGTTTATAAGTTGTTTCCTTTTGAGTACGAGGTCTGTAATAGGAGTAGTATATATTATTCCTATTAGGGTTTGTTTATTTTTTATCATGGATTGATCACGGATATTGGCTTGGCAAGAACGTTTTGTTCTTGATTGGTTTATTGCAATTTCAATTCATATTTTATCAATCATTATAATTTGTTATATTGAATATTTCATAATCAAATAGGTCGACTAATTAACAATATACGAATGGTACTGATAATATCAATCAAAAAACATTAAACAATTAATCAGTTACAAGTAGAAAATACATGCGTCTTTCGAATATACTTTGAGAGTTTTAGGAAATTTCCCTCAATATTTTCAAATAATATTGTTTTGGAAAAGAAATTACGACTGTAAGATCATAACAAGTTATTACTAGAAAAAGAAAAGAAAAAAAAAAGCATCATGTAATAAAATGGAACAACATGCTCCATTATATTTTTAGTTTTTTGATTAATGCATGAAACGCTTGTACATGTAAAGCATGTATTTTCCACAAACAACCATCATTCTTTGGGAAGATGTTCTTGTCACTTACATAAAGAAAGCACTTGATGCTTCCAACTAGAGTGATTAGTTGGAAGAGGACTCACATATATTCTATAATAAACTGTTGAAATTTAAGCAAATCAGTGGCAGTGATGCAATAGATTGTGACTATACCCATGTCTTGTGGTTTTATTTCCTCTATGAGAAGTGAGGACTTATATATTCCAAATAATTTCCTCTCTGCTTTTTACAATAGAGGTTCATTATATCAGATTAATATTGTGTCGTTGTATATCAAGTATTTATGTCAACACAGCGGAAAGAGGAGTATTGGAGGGCCATGAGCAGACAAGTTCCTATTCAATTCCAGGAGGATGGATGCAGGAAAATTTCGATTGGTTAAAAGTTATCTTACCTGCAGATTTTACTAGTAATAATATGGTTTGCAGGAGTATTGATTTTTTGTATGCAATTTAGACTTAATTATTTGTATTCTTATTATTCCTATATGCTTTCCTTTATGCTTGGCTCTTATCTAATTCTGTCTCCTTGGGGCTGGATATTTCGATTGACAAAGATTATTCTAATAGTATGTCTGATACAGCTCAACCTAACTCCACAACGCTTTTATCTAATGCCCATCTCAATGGGATATGTGGATCCTGTTTGAGCGCCAAATTCTATAAATGGCCATCTTCAATGTTAGCAACAAATGCAAATCCCTCTCATAATATGATACAATCAATATTAATCACTTCTTTCTAGACTTCAAAACTCTTTGAGTAAAACTTCAGCTGTTCTGCTTTTTTCTTTTCCTGGCTGATGATCACAACCTTGTACAGTATTAAACAATGGTTCCTTAGCAAACTAGGTTTTGGCATGCATCTATGTGACGCGAGCTTGCACTTCCACCGGTGTCACCTCAAAATTTTGAAAGTTTTTATCTTAGGTATAGCTAGAAAGTCCATTCATAAGCTCATGATTTAGCAGTGCTTGGTGTATTATGTTTTTCGTCTAGCTTAGTTCGCTCATTTTCATCTTGGATTGTGTACTTTTCTTGATGTCAGTGTCTCAATGAAAATACATCATTACGAGTGTATCAAACAAAACCGGAATGCAGCCTGGGTTAAATGGTTTCATCCCGTCAGCTATATTCCTTTCCATCTATTTGTGATCTCAACATCTGCAGTGTCCTTTCATACACCTTTCTTTTATAAAATGTAAACTCCTGACAACTACAACAAATACTAACTCCTAATGCCAACAGAGAAGAAGCTTCACGAGACCAGTCTCGGGATTTGTAGTATTCTATAAATTTGGTATTTAGGTGTGCTAGGAACTTAATGCGCGCGGAGCACATTTTTTCCCACTTATGAGAAATTATTCGTATCGGCAGCACAGATACTGTAAATCCTAAAAGCAACGAAATAAAGCTGACTATTCTATCTGCACTAAAATGAGTGCTTCGTTTGTTATCATATGATCTACTTCGCATTAGTTTAAGGACACAGGTAAGAAAGAAGGCATTCCATACCTAGGCTCCCATCCAAGTATCTCCGCCATTCCAACAAAGGACAATAGAAATGGAATGCCTATATTTGCTGCTTGGATTGCAAGTTCCCGATGACCAATGTGAAGGGCATCAAACTTTCCCAAAGCTACTATCCCTCCTGTTATAAAGAATAATCAAATAGAATCATCCATCTATACTGAACTCATTGAATTCTCTAAATTTGCAATTGGAAAAGCTGTTTGAACTTAAGTGACAAATCAAACGAACACTAAATGACGTACATTGGTACAAACGCAGAAAAAAATATAACTGTTGTTCCATTACTGAATGAGTTACAGCCAGAATACCGAAAATGTTCCTAATTGTATCCAGTGGTCTTAGATGGAAGATTTACGACTAACAAAACAAACAAACAAATGAAATCGAAAGGTGCTGGAGGTTCAACTCGTATAGTAGGTGCCCAGGTCACGAACTGCGTGCTTACAGATAGAGATGTACACAATAGTTGAGAAGAGTAAAAGTAAAAGTGTTGGATAAAAATGGGTTTGAAAAAGCAACCTGCCACGGGGGATAATCCTTGGGATGGAAGATTGCCACCATTTTCAGCTGGCCTATTCAGCAAAACATGAATCCAATTAAAAAAACAGAAATACTTGAGAACCACCAAAATTAAAGAATTATGGGAAGAAACAAGTTAAAAATCAATTTTAGACAAACAAGTGACAAAAGTAGCAGCAATGCTTGCACCTATATTGACCGATTGAGATTGCGTTATGAACTAAAGTGTGTATAAATGCTGGTTATAAATAGCATGGCCGGCACAAAAGCTGAGCGTAAAGAGAGTATTGAATATTAATTAATGTTAATCGTTTGAAGAAGTAGTTGTTGTACACTACCAATAATAATGTCTATATATATCCAAATAGATAAATACTAGATAGAATAGAAACAACAAACAATAATAGAATCAGAAAAGAAAAGTGAAGAATTAGAAGAAGTCACCTCAAACAATCAGAGAGAAGAGGAGGAGTTTGAGATGTATCGTTGTTGTTGTTGTTAAGGAAAGAGAATCCAATGGAAGAAGACGACGACGAAGAAGAGACAATTGTGCTCAATAACTTGAATCTCAAAAATCTTTTGGATGAGGGAGTGTGAGTGTAATTATTATAACAGAGAGGAAATTTTGGAGGTAGAGTTTTGTAATGTTTGTTATTAGCAATAGCTGATGATTGGCGAGGATTATTGTACTCTCGTAACATACCCGACCCATTCATCATCATTCTATTCTTCTTCAGAGCAAGAACAAGAACAAGAAGAAGAAGAACAAGGCCAAGGCTTGCAAGACTCAGAATGATGACGATGTTTTATTATTATGTGGTTTCCTTTTCGCTTTTTGGGTCCAAAAGCCCATCCCATTGTTGTGTTGTGCGTAACAAACCCAAATTCCTTTTCCTTTCTTTTCCATTCACTCTCATATGAATATCTAATTATTTTTAAAAATTCTTGATCGCTCGAGTTCGGGACGGGTAGGGTTTAGTATAACCCACCTTGTCAATATTATTAATAATTTTTTTATGGTATTTTTTCAATATAACTTAATATTTTAATTTAGGAATTAGGAGCCAAAGTCCAAATCATTCAGCATAAACCATTCTCTTTTTCTTCCAAATGACGTGATGATATGGGTGTTAAATTTGGACTTATACATGTGGTTTGATTACTGTTTCTGAGAAATTTCATGATGTTCGTCTATGTTGTTAGCTTATTAGTTTTTAGATTCTATGGATTTTAATCTAGTTATTACTTGTGTGAAATTTTAATATGTTATTTGAATTGATCATAACGGTTAATTGGGTTTATCAGGTTGAACTAGTCTTCACTAGATTCGGATTTAGGTCGAATCATTGCGGGTTAGGGCAGGTCATTGTGTAAATTACTGAATTTGCATGACTCAGACGGGTTTAATGGGTCGAACCCAACTCTGTCGGGTTATGGCTGGGCGGGTCGGGAAGGGGAAAGGGACGGGTCTCGAGTTTCAATAAAGGTAAATGGCGCAAGTTGTGGGTTTTTTCAAACCCGGCCCATTGTCATCCTTAAGATTGTATCCTCTCCCTTTTCCATTAGTGAAGGCTAACGGCGTTAACCTTTTCTACGAAATGCCCCTTATGCCCCCAATTTAGATAAACATTGTATTTATTCTCTTTTAATCTCATCTATTGGATCAACTTTTGATAAAATTTGTAATTTGTTATCGTATTGGATTAATTAATTTATAAATAAGTATTTTCTTTAAGACCTCAACCGTAAAATCTTTATAAATATTTAAACACTATGAATTTAGCGGTCCGATTTTTTTTTTTCGTTTTCCTATATTATCACGTTCTTTAATTCAGGTATCATAATTTCCCCAAAATAAAAAAACTCATGAAATTTAGAAACTAAAAATTGAAAGAAAAAAAAGAGAGCAAGAAAATCTCATAGTTTCAGAAAACATGAAAAGAGTTAGAAAAACCAAAAAAATTTGAGGGAAAAAAATAATCAAATTTTTTTATGAAAAAGTAAGAAAATTCAAAAACATTAAGAAATAAGAAAAAAAATAAAAAAAAGTAAAAGAATTGAGGAAAAAGTAAGAAAAAATAGACAGCCACAAACATTCAGAACAAAAAAAATAGAAAAAAAATAGACAGCCACAAACATTCAGAACAAAAAAAATAGAAAAATTCATGAGAAAATTAGAAACCGAAACAAACCCACGAAATTTAGAAAACAAAAATGAGGAAAATGAGAAAAGTTCAAAAAAGAAAAATCAAAAAGAGGAGGAAATTCAAAACCTTCTTATAATGGAGGTCCCATTTTACCACAGGTAGGTGTTGCAGCAACGGTAGGGGCAGGGCTTGTTGGTGCATTGGTGTTGTATCAATTTGTTCTTTCAGAACAATCTTACTACTTGGACCTCCCTCTCGAATAAACTCTTCTTCAAGAAAGAAAGCATGTAAGGCTACAATGAGCATCTGATCATCGTGTAGGTAAAAGAGGTATCCCATGGAATCTTTTGGGAAACCAATGAAACGACCCTTTAAGGTCTTGCCTCTAGGTTTTTCACCTTTGTCTTTTTCACATAGGCTGGACATCCCCATATCCTTATATGCTTAAGACTAGGTATCTTCTCACTCCATATCTCATAAGGAGTTTTAGTATAGATTTAGATGGACATATATTCAAGATATGAGTTGATATAAGCAGTACATGACCCTACAAAGATATGGGTAGATTTGTGTATCTCAACTTGAATGAACCATATCCAATAAAGTTTTGTTTTGTTGCTCGGCTACGCCATTAAGTTGTGAATTCACTGGAGGAGGTAACTATAATATTATGACATGTTCAGTTAAGAACCCGCTAAAATCACCACTCATATATTCATCACCACAATCATTGAAGTGTCTTTATACGTTTACCAGTTTGATTTTCAACTAAAGCCTTGAATTTCTTGAACCATTCAATGGATTCAGACTTGTACTATATTAAGTACACAAGACCATACCTAGAATGGTCGTCTGTGAAAGTGATGACGTACTAAAAACCTATGCGGGCTGTTTCTCTGAAAGGTCCACAGACGTCGAAATGTATCAAACTAAGAACTTCACTTGCCCTTTCGAAATGCTCTGTGAAGGGGGACTTAGTCATCTTGCCTTTGAGATAAGATTCACAGTGGGATAGGGGTCTGACCCCAATAGGCTTATAAGTCCATTCTTCTCAAGCTCGCGTATCTTGTACTCTCCAGCATGACCTAATCTAAGGTGCCAGATAAGTTTTTGGTTTGTCTCAGACATACCACGTTTCTTGGTCATATTGTTTACGGTGCATTTATTTGGACATATATGTAATATAAACCATTTAATAAAGATGCAGAGCCAACGCATTTATTTCTAAAATAAATATCGCAACAATTGTTCATAAAACGAAAGTCATAACCTTTCCTAACCAAAACAACAATAGAAAAAATCTTTTTAAGCCCATTGGAAAAAACCATGCAATCATCTAAAATAACTAAATGTCCAGATAATAAAATAAAAGAAGTGGATCCAATATGTGTGGCCGCTACACTATGTCCGCTACCAACATTTATCATCACCTCTCGTTGTTCCAGCTTCTTACTTCTTTCCAGATTCTATTTCAAAACACAGATACACTAGTACAGAAAAAACCTGTTACAGCGCACATTTTACAGCGGTTTTTTGAAAACCGCTGAACGGAGAGACTTATTACAGCGGTTTATAAGTGAACCGTTATAATGGATATTAACCGGGTACCTATTACAGCGGTTTTTTATCGAACCGCTGTAATAGGCCCAAACCTATTATAGCGGTTCGATAAAAAACCGCTATTATAAGTCGAACCGAAATAAAATTTTTTTTTTTTTATAGCGGTTCAATACTGAACCGCTATAACCGGTTTATCCCAGTTATAGCGGTTCAGTACCGAACTGCTATAACAGGGAATAAGTTATAGCGGTTCAGTAATGAACCGCTATAACAAGTAATTAAAAAAAAAAAAATTCCCCCCAAATCCGGTCTCCCCCCTCTCATTTCTCTCTACTCTCTCTCTCTCTCTACTCTACTCTCTCTCTCACTCTCAAGCCCCCGCCCCCGCGTCGCCACCGTCTCGACACCACCACCACAATCCGCCGCCGCCCCTCTCGATTTTTCTCTCTCATTCTCTATCTCTCTACTCGATCTCTCTCTCTATACTCTACTCTCTCTCTCTATACTCTCTCTATATATATACTCTCTCTCTCTCTATACTCTCTCTCTCACTCTCAAGCTAACCCCGTCCCCGTCCCCGTCCCGTCGCCACCACCTCCACCACCATCCCAAACCGCCGCCGCCGCAGCCGCCGCCGTCCCTACCCACCATACACTCCTCCTCTCTCTCTTTATAGGTATATATATATATATATATGTTTATATATGTTATGTTATATATATATATATTATGTATATATTTTAGGTTTATGTTTGTATATAGGTGTTGGGGTTTTGTGATTTAATTTATATAATGTTGGTTATGTGTTAATTTCTTGTTTGTTATATATTAATGTTATGTTAATTAGGCTTTTGTGATGTATATAATGTGGGTTATATGTTAATTTGTTAATTATTGTAATATATATAATGTTATGTTAATTGGGGTTTTATAAATTATATAGTGGATTTTTGTTATTATGTTCTAGTTGACTATGTTATAATGTAGATTGTTGTTATGTTATAGTTGATTATATTAATTGGTTTTGTTAATTATATAATGTGGGTTTTTGTTATATATATGTTATTTTAATTAGGGTTTCTTGATTTTTGGATTTTTGATTTATGTTATGATATGTTGGTATTCTATATGATTGGATTGTTGTTGTATTGTTTTGTTCACATTGTTTAATGCATTCATGGTATTTGTGCATCACGTCATGTCACAACGAACATTTATACTTGAGATTTACATATTTTTGTGAAAATAATTATATCGTGATGCTTTAATTTATTTGTAGTTTTATGTGCTTTTGGATCCAATTGGTGATCAATATTTATAATATGATGCTTTATTTGTAGTTTTTTATGTGATCTATGTGATCCAACCGGTGATCAATATTTGTAGTTGCTAGCTAGAAATATGATGTTTTATGTGATCCAACTGGTGATCAATATTTTTGTATCATTTTGTGTTCGTTGTGGGTGAAAGATTAGAATGTTGGGTTTGTTGTGGTTGAAATTGGTAGTATTTTTGCGTCGTTACCCTGTAGAGATTTTAGCGGATCGTAAGATTCGACTTTTGTTGGTTACAACCCACTGGGAAGATTAAGTCGAGAACTTGGTAGAAATATTTGCGTCGTTACTCTGCCGAATATTTTATAGAATAATGTGAAATAAATTAAAAATAAATTTATTTAATTAATTTAACTATCAACTGATATTAAAATTATTTAATTTAATTAATTGAGAATTTAGATGGATCGAAGTTGGATTGTAGCCGATCGTATGTCTGAGCAATATGGGAAAGGGGTGAAAGAATTCATCGACTTTGCGGTTGAGCATGCATCGGATCCGACTAGGATTAGTTGTCCGTGTTTACGTTGTTGTTTTGGAAAGAGAATTAGTCCACGTGACTTGGAAGATCATTTGGTGTGTAATGGAATTGATAAAAGTTACACACGATGGACAAGACACGGTGAAAGCAGTGCCACCTCAGCTGATTTGGGTGATACATCATATCGATCAGTAGATTTTGACATGGATGATTATGAGCCTGATCGTTTGGAGGAGATGACCAATGTGATTGAGGAGGATTTGCGAAATTATCCCAAGATGTTCGACAATTTGACAAGTGATTCAAAGACACCCCTGTATAGTGGTAGTAATTTCACAAGATTGAAAGCAGTCCTAAACCTCTACAAGTTAAAAGCTAACAATGGGTGGAGTGATAAGAGTTTCACATACTTACTTGGTCTATTAAAAAGTATGTTACCCGATGATAATGTGTTACCTAATCGTACTTATGAGGCTAAGAAGATGTTAACTGCAATTGGCATGGGATATGAGAGGATACATGCTTGTTTCAATGATTGCATCTTGTTTAGAAATGACTATGCACCATTGAAGGTGTGTCCGAAATGTGGCACCTCACGGTACAAGAAGAATGGATCTGCTCCTGTCAAAACAGCATGGTATTTGCCCATAATACCTAGATTTAGACGCATGTACAGTAGTGAAGCGTTTGCCAAGGACTTGACATGGTATGCTGATAGAAGGCTTGAAGAAGGGATTGAAGATAACAAGATTAGACATCCTTCAGATTCTCTCAATGGAAAAAGATTGATAATGGTTTCCCTGAATTTAGGGAAGAACCAAGAAATTTACGCCTTGTATTGGCTACAGATGGCATGAACCCACATGACTTGCAAAGTAGCTCACATAGTACATGGCCGGTGATTTTGATGATCTACAACCTACCCCCTTCGCAATGCATGAAGCGAGAGCATATTATGATGCCTATACTAATTTTCGGGCCGAAACAACCTGGAAATGATATAGATGTCTACTTGGCCCCTTTAATTGAGGATTTGAAGGAGTTGTGGGAGACCGATATTAAAGTGTATGATGGGTTTAGAAAAGAGAGCTTCAATCTCAGAGTTATGTTGTTTGGTACAATCAATGATTTTCCAGCAAGAGCTAATCTCGAGGGATATGGTGTACATGGGCAATGTGCATGCCCCATATGTGTCAAGAGTACAAATCAATATAGACTCCCACACTCTCAGAAATATGCATTCCAAGGGCATCGAACATGGTTGAATCGAGAACATCGATATCGTCGGTGGAAGAAAGCTTTCAATGGGAGCATAGAAGAATGTCGAGCTCCTAAGTGTTTGACCGGTGAAGAGGTGTTTGAGAATGTAAAAGACTTGGATATCAAGTTCGGAAAGACTTTTGCAGGCGGCATTGCAAAAACTGGGTGGAAAAAAAGGTCAATTTTTTTGAGTTGCCGTATTGGAAATCTTTACATGTTGGACATTTTCTTGATATAATGCATATTGAGAAAAATGTATTTGATAGTG
Organism: Buddleja alternifolia; assembly: GCA_019426215.1. Lineage (NCBI taxonomy): Eukaryota > Viridiplantae > Streptophyta > Magnoliopsida > Lamiales > Scrophulariaceae > Buddleja > Buddleja alternifolia. The sequence goes on from CM033406.1 coordinate 1,791,769, forward strand.
TCATTGGTACTCTTCTAAATGTGCCCGGCAAGACAAAAGATGGAGTAAAGGCAAGGTTGGACTTAGTTGAAATGAAGATAAGAGGTAAATTGGCACCAACAATAAAGGGAAAACGTACTTATTTACCTCCAGCAGCTCACACACTATCTAGAAAAGAAAAAATTGCATTATGTGAGTTTCTTTGTGGAGTGAAAGTTCCAGAAGGGTATTCTTCGAACATTAGCAATCTTGTATCAATGAAGGACTTGAAGCTAAAGCATATGAAGACTCATGATTGTCATGTAATCATGGATCATTTGCTAACAATTGCTTTACGGGCCATTCTGCCAAAAAAGGTGAGAGAAACGATAACTAGACTGTGTTTCTTCTTCAAAGCAATGTGGAGCAAGGTGTTTGATCCTGAACAATTGCCTGCACTTCAGAAACAACTTGTCCTCACTTTGTGTGAGCTTGAGATGTATTTCCCACCCGCGTTTTTTGATATAATGACTCACCTACCTATTCACTTGGTTAGAGAGACACAACTTTGTGGACTAGCTTTTATGAGATCTATGTATCCGGCTGAGCGTTATATGAAGGTATTGAAAGGCTATGTGAAAAATCGTAGCCGGCCGGAAGGTTGCATTGTTGAGCGGTACATAGTTGATGAAGCTATTACATTTTGCACAGAATATCTGAATGATTCTAACGTTGCAGAGCTTCAAAAGTCTCCTGTTGTGGGGGGGGGGGGGATAACAGAAGGAGAAAGCGTAATTGGAAAGCAATTAGTGAGTGTTCCTAGCACACAAAAGGATCAGGCACACCTATATGTGCTCCACAACACTGACGAGGTTGAGCCATATGTTGAAGAGCACAAGGACCAACTTAGGAGAATAAATTCAAGTAAAAATGAAAGTTGGATTTCAAGAGAACATAACAAGAGTTTTATCGATTGGTTCCGAAAGTGTATTCAAGAGAAACAAAACGAGAATTCACTTTCAATTTCAGATAAATTGGCACGGTTGTCAATGGGACCGGGTAGATTCGTATTTTGTCATTCGGGTTATCGTATAAATGGTGTCACGCTTTATACAAAAGACCAAGATGAACAGAGTACAATGCAGAATAGTGGGGTGAGTCTTGTAGCTGAAGCAATGCATATCTCAAGTGCGAAAGATAATAGCCCTATCTATGCCACTTTACCATATTATGGGGTGATTGAACGTATATGGGAGCTGGATTACAGTTGGTTTCGGGTGCTTGTATTTAGGTGTAGGTGGGTTGACCATAAAAATGGTGTTAATGATAGTGAAATAGGTTTTACTCGAGTAGACCTTGAAAAGGTGGGATACAAAGATGAACCTTTCATTGTGGCATCTCAAGCTAAACAAGTGTTTTTTGTCACCGATCCTGTCGATAAGAGGTGGTCCATTGTTTTATCGGCAAACAAAAATACTTGTATTGGCCTATATAATGAAGATGATGGAGGAAATCCTATCTTAGGTGGTTCACAATCCACAAATAGTGACGGTGACTTGGATATCAGTGATGATGAATTGTATATGCGAGAAGATCACCAAGAGGGGATATGGATTAATCCATCTATTCGTCGGCGTACTAAACAAAATGGTCGTACTGAGGGATCACAAAAGACTAGTAAACCAGCGACAAAAAGAAAACGATGAAAGGTATTTGAACTTATTTGATAATTATATGAGTAACTTATTTGAACTCTTTTGTTAAGTATGCAGTTAAAGTGTAAATTATATTGAACCCGCTTGTAATATTATATTAGTGAATGAGTTACACTAACTTCTGTATTTTTTTGCTTTTGTAGGTCGATACCGCATACCACCACAGTCACCCTTTCCTCCGCCACTACCACGACGACCACCACCAATGTAAGCTTATCAATAGTTGGTTTTGTACTTTTTGATGTGATTTATATGATCCAACTGGTTAATGATGTGATTAATTCATATATATTTGTTTGCATTTGTTGTTGTTGTAATATTTGAGTTTTGCTGGTTGCAAGGTTGGGGGGAAGATTAAGTCGAGAACTTGGTAGAATTTTTTGCGTCGTTGCTCTGCTGAATTTTTTCTAGAATAATGGGCATTTCTTAATTGTTTGTACTATTTATATATTTGGTATATGAATCTAACTTCTGTATTTTTCACTTATGAAATCTTGTAGATGGATTCTGGAGGTGCTGCAAACAAAAGTGTTCAAAATGAGATACGTAGAGGTATTACAGCAATGAAGAAAGTAATAAAGGCCAAAAGTAAAGGCATAAAGCTACAAGTTGGTTGGAACGAGCATGGTCAGCCAGTTGACCTAAATAAATCAACTTTTGTTGGTTACATTGGCGTGATAGCTCGTGACAGGGTCCCTATTACTATCAGTGATTGGCGACACGTCTCTGCAGCAATAAAATATGCCATTTGGAATGAAATAGCTGTAAGTTAGTTATTATATATTATGTTTTTAATTGGTAAATGTAGTTTTTTTTCCTCTAAATTAACATTTTTTATATACTTTGTTGTTTGTTTTTTATAGTTGGCCTTTGATATTGACGAAAGTAGACAGAAGTTCGTCTTAGCCGAGGCTGGGAAGCTAGCTCGAAACTATAGGAGCTACTTGACCAGAATCTGGGTAGAGGATGATGATGGGAACATTAATTCAAGCCCACCCGAAAAATATCGTATATCTCAAGAAGATTGGACAGAATTTGTAGAAGTACGCCAAAGTGAAGCTTTTCAGGTAATTATTTTAATTTATGGTTTCATTTTAATTTATTTGAAACTATATACATTGACTAATGCCTTGATTATATAATGAACAGCAACTAGGTAAGGAAAATCGGGAAAGAGCAAAGGAACCTGAATATCCTTACAGGGCATCACGTCTTGGATATGCTCAAGTGGAGCATATTGGGGTACATAGTTCTTTACAAGTTTTAATTCTAATCAAATTTCCTTACAAATTTTCTAATCAAATTTATTTCCTTACAAATTTTCTTATATAGAAGTAAAAAAGAAAGGATGCTGGGTCAAATGTCATAGAGGTGACACGAGCACTAGTGTGGAGGGTTGCACATTCTGACAGCCAGAACAACATTGATAATGTCAATGTTAAAAGATTAGTGGAATCAATGGTGAGTTATTTGCAATTTTAGTTATATAGTGTGTTGTATGTTTTTTCAAAAGTAATTTTAAAATAACAAATTTTTGTATTTTTTAAATGTATTATTACAGGAAAGCTTATCACAGGAGGGTAGCCACAGTGGACCCGAGAAGGCCCGGAATGATATACTGGCTATAGCTCTTAAAAAGAAGGAGCATCCGGGTCGAGTTAGGGGTGTAGGCTTTGGGGTATCACAAAAAGATTACTTTTCGGATTCAAAGCCTTCAAAAAATGCGGTGATTGATAGCTTGCAAGACACGGTTCAAATGCTCACTCAATCACTATTCGAATTGCGACGCGAGTTTAACGAGCATAAGGCGTCTGGGTCGCAGCAGCCACATACAGAAGAGGCGGTTTCTTTGAAAGATAGCTGCCCAGAAGTGAAAAACCTTCCTCAGGTAATTAATGAAAAGCATATTGTTTAGCGATAATGTAACTTTCAATCCTATATTTCTGTATGATATACAAAATTTTCTAATATAATGGTATATATATATTATATATATATATGTAGGATGTGGTGCAGTGTCAATTAGCACTTTCTACACCGTGTTATCGTTTGGTGGCAAGAGGAAAAATGTACAATCGACTAGAGGATAGAACATTGCATACATGTCCATTAGCCTCCCACCTCGTGAAAGTGACGATTGACATTGCAATTGAAGATATTGCACCCTTACCAGTCCCTCTCGATGATGGAGTGTTCACAGTATCTGAGGCTATGGGATACATGGTTGCTTGGCCTAAGAGTCTTGTCATTGTCAGTGATGCATCGGTACGTAATTATTAATAGCTAGTCATTAATAAATTATAACAATTGTTTAATGTTAATAAATATACTTTCATTGATAACGCCCACGTTTTGTTTTCTTTTGCTTATAGTCTCTCGGAAAATCCAAATCATCAGTCGGAAAAAGTAAATCAGAGACGACGAAGCACTCACATGTCAAAAATACACCTCTAGTGGCCAACCCTCCTGCTCCACGCCCTAATTCACTTGCAGTTCTTGAAAGGTTCTTTGGGATGATGGCTGCTGATAACACTATCCGGATAGACATACCCGAGGAAATCTTCAATATCCCCTTTCCAGAATATATTGGGTGGGAGGAGATCGGTCACTTTCTGCATAAAGAACAGATAGGAGCCTCTATCATTACTGCTTACATCAAGTAAGTTTTTAAATATTAATTAATAAAAAGTAAGCTTTTAATTAAATTATTTTACTGCATTAATTTGAACTATGTTTATTTTTTGTTACTCAAATTTATTTTATGCTCAATTGTAGGTGTTTCTGGGTTAATCACGTGATCCCCGAACAAAAACAAAATAAATTTGGGTTCCTTAGCCCACATTCTATATCTGCGGGAGCAGGAATTACTCCCCTTCAGCGTGTTGACCAATTGCAATATATAGCAAATACTATGATAGCTAGTGCACAATGGGAGGGAAAGTTGTTTATTGCACCTTACAACTCCGGGTGATCTACTAAAGACACATTGTTATTTTGTGAAATTTGTTACGTAGGGATAACTAATTTTAAATTTATCTTTTGAATATGCTGATTAGGGGACATTGGTTGTTGCTCGTGATTGATCCAATTAAAGAGATCGTTTATTATTTTGGATTCTGTGTACGGCGGTGATCCAAATAATCGACGTGATATGAAAGATATGATCAATCAGTAAGTTTTATCATTCAATTAAATGTCCATTATATTTAATATTAAGTTTAAAGTATATATATTATAACTAGATTTCATATATATATATATATATGCTTGATATTGACATATTTCCTTGATTTTTGATGTTTTTAACAGCGCTGTGTTGATGTTTCGAGCAAATAACAACAGCCAAAAGATCAAATCAAAAAACAAGGCCTGTAAATGGAGTTGTATAAAGGTTAGTGTAATTATATTATTTTAATTATAGTTTCAAGAAATTATTCATATAAAAGTTATTTGTTCTAATACAATTTTGATTTGAATTTAATTTGTAGTGCCCCATTCAAATAAATGACATAGATTGTGGCTTCTTCGTCATGAAATTCATGAACGATATTATTAGACACGGAGAATCTATAATCCCACCGACGGTATGCATAATCCTAATTAATATTAATCAAATTCTAATGTCCCTTTTAAGTTATTAAACATTTTTGTTGGATTTTAATATTTGTCTTGCAGTACTTTGCTGATTGTCAGTACGCCTCTTATACTATAGCGCAACTTGATGAAGCACGTTCTGAATTGGCACAATACATTTTTAAATGCGCTTTTGATATGCCGGCGGTGTAAGTTGTAAATTATTGTAAATTTTTATTTGATTTAAAAGCGGTGATTAGTTTATATTGGTTTATTGTAAACTCGTTATCATTTGTAATTATTGGAGATTATTATTTGGTGAATGAAATTAATTTTGGATTTTAATTTGTTGTTTCTGTTGAGCAATTGGTTTGTTTTATGTGTTATTGATGAGTTGAATTTTGAGCTTGTGGGAAGGATACAACTAGCTGAAATTATAATAAAAAAAATAAAAAAATTCGAACCTGTTACAGCGGTTCCTTGCTGAACCGCTGTAACAGTGAACCTGTTACAGCGGTTCGTTACCGAACCGCTGTATTCTGTTACAGCGGTTCAGCAACGAACCGCTGTAACAGGACACGATTTTAAACTATTTTTTTTTATTAGTCTGTTACAGCGGTTCGTTATTGAACCGTTGTAATAGGTCTCATTTTACAGCGGTTAAAAACCGCTGTAATAGTAAACATACCAATTACAGCGATACGTATTACAGCGGTTAAAACCGCTGTAATAGTGCAAAAAAAACCCGCTATAACAGGCCTTTTCTGTACTAGTGATATGAGCACTAGCTCCAAATTCTAGAATCTAGGAAATAGAAAATATAGTTATAGAACAATCTGTTTCTAAGATATTAAGTTCCATGCCTGAAGCACCTTCAGCCTTTAGTTTGGGACAGTCATGCTTCCAGTGACCAGCCTTGCAACAGTAAAGGCAGATGCCTGACTTCTTTGGGCTATTCCCTTCGAACTTTTGAACCTTGTGTGCTTTTCCCTTTTCTACATAACCAGTGTATGTGGGCAGTCCCTTCTGTTTCTTGCCTATTCTTGTAGGGCTTTGATGGCCCAGACACAGAAACAACCAATGCAACCTCGTTCCCTTTAATCTTTGTTTGAGTCCAGTGAGGATGTTTTTCGCAAGCAATCCAATTATCGGGTTGTTCACCATTTTGAGAGAGAAAATAAAATAATTGTAAAGAGTAAAGAAAGATTCAATTAGGTCTTTAAGTTGTACACCAAGTAAAATTAGACAGGACTTTGAATTTGCACTTGACTCCCACTACATTTTTCGAATCATTGCACTCCCACTGCAATATTCAAAAATCTCGTTGGAAAGACTTCGTAGTGAGTGATTGAGTTCTTTAATAAAGTCGGTGAGTTGCTATTGGGTTTTTACATATAAAACGCAATGGAAAAAATAAATCCCACGGTGGTTCATCTCCGATTACATGTATTCAAGTAATGTTAAAGAAAGTGTACCTTTCTTCATGTTATTGAAAATTCTGAACCAACTTTTGATCCCTTTTCCAAGTAGCGAAACAACCACTGCCTCTAAATCACCATGCCAAAATTGAGAGCAAAAAACCCTTATTTTCCTTCCCCTATGGACGGCTAGAGAGAGAGAGAGAAGTGGAATTCTATGACTTGGAGAGAACGACAATTATGAGGCTAGGGTTAATTATGTCCACTAAATAATATTTATACTACACAAGGAAATAATTAAGCCTAAATTGCTAAGGCCTAGGTGTCCATAATGGAAGCCCACTTGGGTGTTTTTAAGCCCTCGGGCTTAGTCCATGTATATGGTTTTAATTTAATTAATTATTTAATTATTATTACTTATCCAATAAATAAATTATTAAATAACTAATTAATCCAAGTTAATTCTATAATTAATTTCATAGAGAAATTAATTAACTTAATTAATTATAAGATCATCTAATAATGTAATTAATTAATTAATTGCGATATAAAATACCGAAAAATCATTCAAGTCTTATTCCATAATTTTTCCTTTGCAATTCCTTTAAGCACAGCTCTTTAGGTTCGTCTCAAAAGGCAATTGGGAGGAAGCCAAAAGAATATGGGTAACACCTAGCCAGTCTCGTGGCCCACATCATATAACAATTGAGAATGAATGAATAAAATCATTACAAACCTTTCACGCTGTGAATACCGTATGAGTATAAACCTTTTATTCTTATATCCCAATCAAGCGAGAGTCATGGTTTAGTTAAACTCATAGGACTATCTGCTTAGCTCATAATGAATCGAGGTCACTGAGTATACTCTTATGTCCTACATGAGTATCTCTAATGCTTTGACCTCACCCATTCATGACGGCATAGGATATTTAACTCAATCACTTATGAAAGAATAAATTCCATTTTTCTAATCAGTTAAGATTGCTACTTGCCCATCAAGCTGCACTTCGAGGTCGACCGCACCAACAGGTGAATTGGATCTAACCACTCTAATGACAGACTTGATGTCACAAGCACATTTTCAATGTGATTACTCAGGTCTAAGGTTCACGCGTACCTATCACTGTTGGGTTTCGTTCGAAAAAGCATAAACGCAGCGGAAGGGATTTCAAAAATTAAAACGAAAACCTAATTGGTACTTTAATTCTCATAATTGAATCTAAAAGCGTATAACGAATAAAACTTACTCGTCAATTGTAAATAACGTATATGTATAAACCCTTTGTTCACATTCCCCGGTCAAGTGAGAGTCATGGTTATGTCAAACTTACTGTACTTGACCATATGTATAAATCATAATAAATACGAGATCATTGAGATCGATTTAGTGCCAAGCACAATCGTCTCGTTTGCTTTGGCCAAAGACTTTGATCTCTATTTATCTATAATTACATAGGGTACATACTCATTCACTTATGAGAGAACAAATCCCATATTAGATATCTGCTAAGATTACCACTTGCCCATCAAGTCCGCATTTCGAGGTTGACCCCACCAAAGGGTGAATTGGGTCAAACTACTCTAGTGAAAGACTTGACGTCACAAGTGCATCTTCAGCTTGATACTTTAGGTCAAAGGTTCACATATACCTATTACGCATAATCAGTTCCGTCATTGACAGTCACAGAGTGAAAACCCATGTGACAGAACCGATGCGAGTTGTGTTCGAACATATCAGTTCCACTGATGTGTCTACAATCTTAATCTCCTATCATCCCATGATACCAGATAGGCAATCCCATGTCGGAGCTAAGATTGTACAAGTATTCGAAGTCTTTATTTGTCCATTAAAGACTTCATATTACTTGCGAACTTATTTTAGTAATCAAGATCGATCTCTCTAGTGCCAATCTTCCTATCCCATAGGAAGTAGAGGGATCGCACTGAAAATATGGACAAAACGTTTTACATAACTTATAGATGCAGATAAGAATTAAGTGAAAACTCAATAATGCCTTTTATTTAAGAAAAGTTTATGTTCAATACAATATATATGCCCTATACATTCTATTCTCTATGGCATCTAAGGACATAATCCTAACAATCTCCCACTTGCACTCAATGCCACTCATTGTGGTATCTAATACCCATCCTTTCCAGGTGTTGGTCCAAAATAGCCTGAGGTAGTGGTTTGGTGAACGGGTTAGCTATATTGTCAACTGAGGCTATTTTTTGCACTGCTATCTCTCCTCTGCCAACGATCTCCCTGATGATGTGAAATCTTCTCTCAATATGTTTGGACTTGTTATGAGACCTCGGTTCCTTGGCTTGCGCTATCGCTCCATTGTTATCACAATAGAGTGGCAACGGGAGCTGAGCACTAGGGACCGTTCCAAGTTCTCCAAGAAACCTCCTCATCCAAACAAATTCTTTCGCTGCCTCTGAGGCTGCTACATACTCTGCTTCAGTGGTGGAATCAGCGGTTGTGCTTCGCTTGGAGCTCTTCCAAGACACTGCTCCACCATTGAGAGTAAAAACAAACCCTGAAGTGGATTTTCGGTCATCAACATCAGACTGAAATTCTGAATCAGAATAACCTTCCATCTTCAGGTTTCTACCTCCATATATGAGAATCATATCCTTAGTTGTTTTCAGATACTTTAGGATATTCTTCACAACTATTCAATGTTCCTCTCCCGGGTTTGCCTGAAATCGACTCAGCACGCTCACAGCATAGGCAATGTCGGGTCTAGTACACAACATTGCATACATCAAGCTACCAACTGCAGAAGCATAGGGTACATTACTCATCTCTTGTCTATCTTCCTCACTTTGAGAACACATAGACTTGGATAAGTGTACTCCATGCCTCATGGGAAGAAACCCTTTCTTAGAGTTGTCCATCCTAAACCTCTTTAAGACCTTTTTTAAGTAAAGGGCTTGAGAGAGGCCTATCATTCTATTCGTTCTATCCCTGTAGATACGAATTCCTAGAATGTATGTGGCTTCTCCCAAGTCTTTCATGGAAAACCTACTCGAAAGCCATTTCTTGACAGTGGTGAGCATTCCTACGTCATTTCCTATTAGTAGAATGTCATCCACATATAGTACTAAGAACGAGAGTTAGCTCCCACTAGTCTTCTTGTAGACACATGGTTCATCTTCATTCTTGATGAAGCCATATCCCTTAACTTCTTCATCAAAATAGAGATTCCAGCTTCTAGATGCTTGCTTGAGACCGTAAATGGACCTCTCAAGTTTACATACTTTATGGATATCGGACTCGGACACAAAACCCTTTGGCTGTTCCATATAGATATCCTCCTCGAGGAATCCATTTAGAAAGGTCATTTTGACATCTATTTGCCATATCTCATAATCTAAGTATGCAGCTATGGATAACAGAATTCGTATGGACTTTATCATAGCCACGGGCGAAAAGGTTTCTTGATAGTCAATTCCTTCTCTTTGACTATATCTTTTCGCTACGAGCCTGGCTTTAAAGGTGTCAACCTTGCCATCTCTACCTATCTTTCTTTTGTAGATCCACTTACATCCTATAGGTTTTATACCTTCAGGACGATCTACCAAAGTCCAGACATGGTTCGATTGCATAGAGTCCATTTCTATTTCCATGGCTTCTCGCCATCTTGAAGCATCGACATCCACCATCGCTTGATCATAGGTACAAGGATCATCTTCATGACCTTCTTGTACTACAGTGTGAAGATCTTGCTTCCCCTGCAGTAGATACCCATACCTCTCAAGTTCATGCGGTATTCTACTAGATCTACGTGGTGGTTGTGCTACTATGGGTTCAGACCTTGGTTCTTAAACAGATGTATTTGAGGGAGTTTCATTTTGTTCTTCTAGATAAATTTTCCTACCTTTGCCCCCTTCCAAGATGAACTCATCCTCAAGGAAGTGAGCTTGTAGGGCCATGATGATTTTTTGATCATCATGCAGGTAAAAGAAGAATCCCATGGAATCTTCAGGATAACCAATGAAACGTCCCATTAGGGATCTTGCCTCCAATTTCTCCACTTTAGTCTTCTTGACATAAGCGGGGCATCCCCAAATCTTAATATGATTAAGACTCGGTTTCTTATTATTCCACATCTCATGCGGAGTTTTAGGAACGGATTTAGAGGAACATCTGTTCAAAACATGAGCAGCGGTAAGGAGCGCGTATCCCCACAACGAAATGGATAAATCAGTGTAGCTAAGCATGGAATGAACCATGTCCAACAGTGTTCGATTCCTTCGCTCGGCTACTCCATTCAGTTGAGAAGTTACTGGTGGTGTTAGTTGTAACATTATTCCTTGTTGTCTTAGGAATTCATCAAACTCGGCACTCATATATTCTCCTCCACGATCCGATTAGTGTTTTTTCTATTTTTGCCCAGTTAGATTTTCTTCTAAGGCCTTGAACTCTTTGAATCTTTCAAAGGATTCAGACTTTTGCTTCATCAGATACACTAGACCAAATCTTAAATGGTTGTTAGTGAAAGTGATGAAGTAGTAGAAACCTCCACCAGCCATTTCTCCAAATGGTCCGCAGACGTCGGTATGCACTAATCCTAAGACTTGCGTAGCCCTTTCAAAAGTCCATGTGAAGGGGAATCTAGTCATCTTGCCTAAGAGACATGATTTACATGTAGGAATAGGGTCCGACCCTAGTGAGCTTAAAAGCCCATCTTTTTCCATTTTGTGGATCTTGTGCTCTCTGGCATGGACTAGTTTAAGATGCCACTTGAGTCTTAAGTTAGTTTCTTGCCTACCACGTTTACGTGTTACAACATTAACATCAGATGAATTATGGACATTTAAATAATACAAACCATTAACTAAACATGCATTGCTAACTAATTTATTTCCATAATGATGTCGCAATTTAATTTAGAAAAACGGAATGTATATCCAATCTTAACTAAGATAGGAATAGATACAATGTTCTTAAGCCCCTTGGGCAACACCAAAACATTATCTAAAAATAGTAAATGTCCAAAATTCAAATAAAGAGAAGTAGATTCTATCCTAGTAGCTGCGACGCTTTCCCCGCTACCTACTTTGATCATCACTTCTTCTCGGCCCAGCTTTCTACTTCTCTGTAGATCCTAATCCAAACAACAAACATGGGCACTAGGCCCTGAGTCCAGAATCCACGAAGTAGAAAATACGGTCATAGAATAGTTAGTTTAAAAAACTAATAGTTCCATACCTTGTGCGCCTTTGCCTAATTTGGGACAGTTTCTCTTCCAGTGGCCAAGCTCACCGCACTCGAGACATCTATCCATTTTCTTAGGTTCTTTGCTCTTACGGCCATGTCCTAACTTCTTTGAAGTTCTTATGGATACTTGCTTTTGCCTTTTCCTTTTTCCATCACGTTGATCATCAAATGTATCATTCGTTAAATAGATAGAAGAATCCCTCTTCTTGTTCATCCTAATACGAGCTTGTTCGATTTCAAGTAGTCAGCCCAGCTAATGAACAATCGATTTCATTGATATCAAAGTTTATGATGAAGTAGTAGAAGGAGTCAGGGAGTGATTGTAAGATGAGATCAACTTGAAGATGAATATCCATATAGAAATGCATTGACCGAAGTCTTTCCATTAGGGTCATCATCATGAGAACATGGTCTCCCACATTCTCTTCCTCTCTCATCCTCGCTCTGAGGAGTTTTCTTAATATAAAATATCTTACGGTCCTACCATGTTCTCCAAACATTTCTTCTAGGTAAAGAATTATGTCCCTTACATTGCTCATTCTGTCATGTGAACTTTGTAGCTCACTACACATTGAGCAAAGAATGTATCCTCTAGCTTTATAATTGTCACAAGTCCAATTAAAGTGAGCCAATTGAACCTCTTCATCCTCATTCCTCTCAGGAATTACAAGACGATTTGTTTCCAACACATATTCAATCGACTTTTCACTCAGGACATTCCTTAATATCGCGAGCCATTGTATATAGTTGGGACCAGTCAGAACATTTCTTTCGAGTAATTTCATAAGTGGGTTTGTCATATTTGAGAGAGATAAACGAGAAAATAACTGCAGAAATAAACCACATTTATTAGATTACTTGTTTTGACTTAACCAAGAAAAATTAAGGACTTAAAACTTATCTTAGCTCCCACTGCATTTTTCGAATCCCACACTCCCATGTGAAAATCGGAATCATCATTAGCATCGATTCCATAGCAGGTATTGAGGTCTTCGATTAATTAAATCCTAACCGGTTTCTGGCCCATTAATTATTTGAAGTGATATCTAATATCAATTTGTCCAATAAATGTTTCAATACGTTTCCCCATAGTTTACCAAACCGCAACCCATTCGATTTCTAGGTTCGTGAACTACCCGAGTTTATCCCACTAACTTCTATAATCTAGCATTTGAATTTCACTTTGCAACCAAACAGGTTTCTGGGGTGAAATATATTTCGATTAAGGCATTTGCATGCACTTTATAAAATTTCAAATTATTTCTAAATGTATAACCCCCATAACTGGGAAACATTACACATTTATAGTAATTCTAATTTTAGAAAGCTTAGTGGAGGGTGAGGATGTCAAACATCCTTTTCTAACTCGGTATAATTTATTTGGGAGAATTTAATTCGTCAAAAGATTTTGGTCTCACTTTGCACATTATTCAATTTATATAGCGCTTTATTCTATATTGATCATGCATAAAAATACTACTAATAATCATGCCTTTCAATATAAATAAACATAGAATTTAAATAAATGAATTAATAAATCCATCACTTGATCATGGAATTTTACTAGAGGGCCTGAGCCAATGGGCCATCACAAAAGGCATAGATTAAACCTATTAAACATTCATGGGCCTTTTGACTTTATCAACTTTGAACTATTGTATCTCGATTCCTAAAACAACTCATGCATTATTTCTAAGAATATAATAAATAGCTTCAAATTTGATAACCCATAAAATTTAAGGTAAAACATATACTCTTAAGTCCATGATTAGTGTTTTAATCACATAAGACATGCTCGCATCAATTAATACATGCTCGCAACATTTAATACATGCTCGCAATATTAAATCACTTATGTCGGTTATTAAAAAATTTAGTCCAACTAAAAAAGTCCTTTATAAAATTCCTTATGATTTCACATATTCACTTTTTCAATTAAAATCATTCTAGTCCAACTAGATGACTTAGATGTACGGAATTAAGAATTAAGTGCATCTACGTTTAATTAAAATAATATGAACACATAAAATATGGAATTTTATATTTTATTTTATTATGATCTAAAGCCATCAAAAATTGGAAATACTTTTATTTGATCAAAGAATTAATTATTAATCTCTAAGAAAAATAATTTATATTCCTTATTCAAAATGAATTAATTTCCAAGTCGAGGAAAAAATAATAATATTTAATCCATAAATCAATTATTAATCTCCAAGAAAAATAATTAATTAGTTCTAATTAAATATTATATTCCAATTAATCTCATTGGGCTCGATTTCATCAAACCTAAGTCACCATCCTTTTGGTCCACTTAGATTCAATTTAATTAGACTCAAAATAATTAATTAGAACAACATTCACGTTTATTAATTTCTTTTTGGGCTAAATTTAATTTAAGTCCAAATCACCAATCTAATTGGCCCATTTAGATTTAATTAGATTAAGTCCAAACTAATTAACAAATCTAAATTGGATAATTTTCAATTGGGTCTGATTTAAATTATTTGGGTCATCATTCTTTTGATCCACCCAATTAATTAAAATCACCCAAAATTCAAAAATCAATTTTGACCCAAATATAGCCCGTTTTAAAACCCGAATCCATGACCTGGATCAACGAATTGGGTATCCAAACCCATGACCTGACGGGCCGTGACTAGGCAGGGCCGGGCCCGCTAAACAGCGCACGCAGCTGTGCGCGTTTTTCTCGGGGCTTTCGAGCCCCATTTTTCCTCGATATTTTTTGATTTTCAATATTATCAAATATCCCCAGATTTACAATAACTAAAAATAAAAAAAACTAGGCAAAAAACCATAAAATGCAGATTTAAGAAAAACATACAAACATGCTTCAAAAACACATAACATGCAATTCTTAAATCACGTAAACAAGATCAAATATGCAAATCAGAGATTGGCTCTGATACCACTATTGGGTTTCGTTCGAAAAAGCATAAACGCAGTGGAAGGGATTTCAAAAATTAAAACAAAAACTCAATTGGTACTCTAATTCGCATAATTGAATCTAAAAGCGTATAACGAATAAAACTTACTCGTTAATATGAATATGATGATGGAGAAAAACTTCTTCTTCTCCAAACTCAAAATATTGAAGCTTCCAAATCTTCAATCCTTTGGTTTGATTCTTCAAACTTGAACTTGATTCGAACAATGAAAATACGTCGTCTCTAAATCGTCACGCACGGATCAACAAACGAAAAATCCCCTTTCTTCTTTCTCTATGGTCGACGGCTAGGTATAGAGGAGGGGAGGGATATTTTTCTTTCTTTTGAGAGTTATGAGAGTTGTGTATTCTTTTTTTTTTTTCTTGTTCTAAGTTAAAGAGTTCTTATATACCTCATGACTTATTGAACAAGTCAAAACAAAAGAGCCCTAATATGTGGCCTCTCAGAGACGCCACTTTGAGGCCTCATAGGCGTCCAATTGGACTCCTAATTTAGCCCTGGGATTTATTTTGTTTAATTAATTTCTTATTTCAATTAATAATTTATTATATCCAATAAATAAATTAATTAATTAAATAACCAAATTAATTAGATAAATTAATTCATTAATATATTTCACAAGAAAATTAATTAATAATTAATCTTATCATTATAATTAATTATTTCATCTAATGAATAATTAATTATTTAATTTATCCAATAAATTAAAACTCCCAGAAGAAATAATAGAAATTCCTTTTTCTTCATTTTTTCTTTGTCAATCCTTTAGCGCGACTCTTTAGGTTCGTTTCGTTTGGCAATGAGAGGAAACCAAAGGAAGTGGGTAACACCTAGCCAGTCATGTGGCCCATTTCGTAACCTAAATGAAAACGAATGATAGGATTATTCCGAAATCTTCCAATCGTAAATACCGTATATGTATAAACCCTTTGTTCACGTTCCCCGGTCAAGTGAGAGTCATGGTTATGTCAAACTCACTGGACTTGACCATATGTATAAATCATAATAAATACGAGATCATTGAGATCGATTTAGTGTCAAGCACAATCATCTCATTTGCTTTGGCCTAAGACTTTGATCTCTATTTATCTATAATTACATAGGGTACATACTCATTCACTTAGAGAGAACAAATCCCATATTAGATATCTGTTAAGATGATCACTTGCCCATCAAGTCCGCATTTCGAGGTTGACTCCACCAAAGGGTGAATTGGGTCTAACTACTCTAGTGAAAGACTTGACGTCATAAGTGCATCTTTAGCCTGATACTTCAGGTCAAAGTTTCACATATACCTATTACGCATAATCAATTCCGTCATTGACAGTCATAGAGTGAAAACCCATGTGACCGAACCGATGCGAGTCGTGTTCGAACATATTAGTTGCACTGAAGTGTCTACAATTTTAATCTCCTATCATCCAATGATACCAGACAGGCACTCCCATGTCGGAGCTAAGATTGTACAAATATTCGAAGTCTTTATTTGTCCATTAAAGACTTCATATTACTTGCGAACTTATTTTAGTAATCAATATCGATCTCTCTAGTGCCAATCTTCCTATCCCATAGGAGGTGGAGGGATCGCACTGAAAACATGGGCAAAACGTTTTACACAACTTATAGATGCAGATAAGAATTAAGTGAAAACTCAATAATGCCTTTTATTTAAGAAGAGTTTAAGTTCAATACAAGATATATGCCCTATACATTCTATCCTCTATGGCATCTAAGCGCATAATTCTAACAATTACAACTTATCAGTTTTGTCATTGACTGTCATCGAGTGAAAACCCATGTGACATAACTGATGCGAGCCATGTTCGAACTCATCAGTCTAACTGATGTGTCTATGACATAAGTCCCCACTAACATACTCATAGTGTTCGACTAGCACTTCCTTGTCAAAACTTATATCATACAAGTCTCTATCCAGTAATGATGTCCAGTCAATACTCTTTTCGACTTGCGAACCAATTTAGATACTAAGGATCAAACACTTCAAGTGCCATTCTCCCTAACCAATAGGGAGTAAAAGGTTTGCCTTATTATAAAGGACTATATGTTGTTTATGAAACCTTACAAATGTCTATAAGAAACAACATGAAATGCCTTTTTATTAATATAAGAATGTTTAGTTACAATTCAATGCCCTATAATTCTATCCTCTATGGCATTTGAGGGCATAACACTAACAATCTCCCACTTACACTTAATGCCATTTGCTATGGTATTTTATACCCATCTTCTCAAGATGTCTTTTAGCACCGCCTGTGCCAATAGCTTGGTCAATGGGTCAGCGACATTGTCTGCTGAGGCTATTTTCTGAACAAATATATCCCCTCTGGCGACGATCTCTCTTATGATGTGATATCTTCTCTTTATGTGTTTGGACTTGTTGTGAGACCTTGGTTCCTATGCCTGCGCTATTGCTCCAGTGTTGTCACAATAAAGTGGCAACGAGAGCTCCACGCTTGGAACCACTTGAAGTTCTCCACGAAAATTCCTTAGCCAAACAGTTTCTTTAGCGGCCTCAGAGGCAGCAACATATTCAGCCTCTGTGGTGAAATCAACGGTTGTGCTATGCTTGGAACTTTTCCAAGTCACCGCCCCACCGTTGAGGGTGAATATGAACCCCGAGGTGGATTTTTGGTCATTGACATCTGATTAGAAATCTGAGTTGGTGTAACTGTCCACTCTTAAGCCACCACTCCCATAGATGAAAATCATATCCTTAGTTCTCTTCAGATACTTTAAGATATTTTTCACAACTATCCAATGTTCTTTGCCTGGGTTTGCTTGAAATCAAATAACAACACTTACTGCATAAGCAATGTTAGGTCTAGTACAAAGCATCGCGTACATTAGGCTACCCACTGCAGATGCATAGGGTATAATGCTCATCTCTTTTCTATCTTCCTCACTTTGAGGACACATAGTTTTTGAGAGATGCACCCCGTGCCTCATTGGCAGGAACCCTTTCTTAGAATCCTCCATCCTAAATCTCTTCAAGACCTTTTCTAAGTAAAGGGCTTGAGAGAGCTCTATCATTCTATTTGTTTGATATCTTTTGATTCGAATCCCTTGAATGTAAGTAGCTTCTCCCAAGTCTTTCATGGAGAAAGTACTAGAAAGCCACTTCTTAACAGTGGTGAGCATTCCTGTTGGTCTCAAGTGGCATACGAAAGGGTCTAGAAAGGGGGGGGGGGTTGAATAGACCCTGAAATTCTTTCGAATTTTAAGACTTGTTTTTAGAAAGATAACTTAGACAATGTTTTTGAGTACTTGATTAAGATGGATCAGGTGCTCAGCACTTATATAAAGGTTAGCATAGCGGAAGATTTGTACAAGTCTCTTATAGTGAATAAATAGGTGCTTAGAAAATATTTAGTTGCTCTTAGAGATTTAATAAGGTATGCTTTATGATAATGTAGGAAGATAATAATGGATAAAGCAAAAAAACAGTAAGTAAAGAAGACATGAGAATTGTAAGGTTCACTAGGTTTATGTAATCCGAGCTACGTCCTTCTACTCCTTTCCACACAGGAGGAATTCACTATAATTAATCAGAAAGCTTCACAAAGACAGCTTCAACACAATAGCAAATGGTGAAGGCTTGATCTCGAGTTCCCTGATCACAAAGATTTCAACTCGGCTAAGATCTACTTCTGACAAGCTTCTCTCACACAGAAATACTACTTTGTCTTCAACAACTTTGTCACACAGATTGAAGAGGTTGATGGGTTTTATCAAGGTCTGTTTTATTTGAAAAGTTCAAACACTTTTAGAATATCTCTTTATAAAATGATAGTTCTTCTATGAAGAGGTAAGAAATATTGGTTTGGCTATGGACATGTATAAGCTCAAAGATATTTTTGGCTATGGAGGTTTTGAGCTTTTGAGGATGAAGATAGATTTCAACAACATAAGTGTATATCAAGTTTTTGATAATAATTCTCGGTTTTTAGGGTTGAGCTGTGAGGATCTATTTATAGACTTTTCTCAGGATTTGTCTATTGGACACAAGTAGGAGCATGTTTAACACGAGGCGCGTGACTTAGTCTTTAATTCAGGTGAATCTGATACATATCGCTATAATGCTTTGAACGCTTGATTCATGAATCTTGAAATAGTCCTTTAGCGTTTGACAGGCGCTAAGAACAAATCTTCATCTTCAGTTGACTTCAGACGCTGATCTTCAACTTCTTCTCTAATAGACTCACCCAGAATTTTATTAGTGATTCGGTATCTAATACTTAGTCTAAAATCTATAAAGATAAAAATTACAAGCCTAATAAAAAATTACATACTTTCAAACGCTTATACATAGATCTATTAAAACAGAAACTTACATTATATTTGGGGTTTAATATAAAATCCTATCTTGTCATCATCAAAACATCTAACATGAAATTTCCTAACAATTTCCCCCTTTTTGATGATGTCAAGACTTTTAACTCTTATAACTCTTTTATAGATTTAAGAGTTTAAAGAAAAGCCTAAATCAGTATAAGTTAGCGTTTGGATAGTTAGTAAAGTTAGCTAATGTTAGATTAGCCTCAACAAGTTGTTTCAACGATAAATCATTCATTTATATAGAAAGATAAGCATACAGGATTTATACTGATGATTGAAAGCGATAACAGAAAATAAAAGATAAAAAAAGAAGCATTCATTTTTTTTTGTCGCTTTGCTCTTTCTTCACCTTGATAGATCTCATTTGCTAAGTCCATAAGGAGTCGATCAATATCTATCATGGTGGTATGTTGGAGTTCATAATAGTCATGCCTTCGTTTTCTAGCACTTTCATTTAATTCCAACAACCTTTCCACCCATTCCCTTGGAGGAATACCAACTTCACGAATTAAGTTGTGATAAATGTCTTGTCTTCTATCGTTGGATGGTTTCCAGTTGATAGGTCGTCTAAGTGGTCCGGCATAAGGATGAAATCCCATACTTTCTAAAAAGTCGACGTCCAAGTCTGGAAGCAAGTACTTTCCTAGATAATATCTTGGCTTTCTCTTTTTAGTTAGCATCTTCTTTATGCTCACTATTTCTTCAAACATTGATCGCCAGTGTTTATTATATGTGTTAGATATTGCTTTGGACAACTGATGCTTTTCTTTGTCTTTTTTCCCCTTCTTGGCATCATCAAGAGAGGTTTTCAACTCAGCGATATCTCTGCACAAAATCCGAACTTCGTCAACAAGTAAAGCGACTTGTTGAGTGATACTTTGGGCAGCGGCATCTGAAGAAATGTGCCTCTCAGTATCAGCTGAAGCGCTCTGGGATAAATGACGATTGAATTCTGAGGAGAGTTCAGCGATTAGAGGAGATATGTTGTCCATGATTGTGATTGTGCTCTTGTTAGCAGCGTTTGAGATATCACGGCTTCGAGTATCGGAAATAATTCGGATTTGCCTATCAGCTGTATCCAAAAACTTTGAGCAAGAACCCTCAATGTTGTTAAGTGAGTTCCGTACTGCTTTTCTGAAGTCTCGAGCGTCTGAATCACTATCCGAGTCCGAGTCGGAGGAGAAACGCTTAGGAGACGGAATAAGTCCGTAAGAGCTAGAAACTGCAGCCTTGCCTTTGGTTTTATCTCGGATAAATGGCTCTTCAGGCTCTTTAGAAATTTCAGCGTGAACTTCTTCTATCGCTTGATCCATGGAGTGATCTGCAATCGCTGAAGGGGGCTCAACTACTGGGGCGCTAGAAGGGTCTGGCAAAGAGGCTTCGGGAATTTGAGCGGCATCCACAGTAGGAGAATCGACTGTTTCAACTATTTGGATGGGAGGAGAAGGTTCTTCAATAGCAATGACCCAGAGTGGGCCAAGCGCTTCCCTCACATGCCGTGGACTTATCAGGCTGGATTGCGGAATAAAGAAAATAGCGTCTTCTCGCTCTTCAGTGCTTAGAGCAAGCTGCATGCCTTCCGGTAAATTAATTCCTGAAATATAAGAATTGAAAAAGTCTAAAATAAATGGCATTAGTACTTGAGCTGCTTCCTGGTCCACTGGCCTGATCAGCGAAATCATCTTAGCCACTTGAATATTTTGTTGACAAAAGAGCACAGGGTGAAGATTGTAGCCTCGGAAGTTGCTTAGTCCTGAATAGTGGTTGAAAGTGATGTCCAACGCTTGTGCATTTTCTATCACTACTCTTCTATCTCTGTGGAATTCAGCAAACTCAGCGTGCTCATTTGAAACATCGACAAAAATTTCACTTTGGCCTGGAAGAAGTCGCCGTTTACTGGTGGAAGCTTCTTCGTTCAAATCTTGAAAGATGCGCTGAACAAACGCTTGACAGGGGTGAAACACATAGCGTCCACCTTGGCTGAATAAGGCTAGCTGTTGACGAATGTAGGTCTCAATGGAGCGCTAACATTTCCGGCAATATGCTGACGCTGTTGAAGCAAAAAGGTAGCAAACCCTCGGCGTCTGTATTCTATTCCAAATTCAAAAAGGAATGGATATCTCACGAGTTCTTCAAGAGTATAGAAGTGTAGAACAAACTCTTCATCCCATCTGGCTGTATCCATCATCCATCGCTTGCCAAGCTTGTCAGCTTTCTTTTGATCTTTTCTAGCGGCATGGAATTTCTCAAAACATTCAGTATCTTCATCGTAATCCTCAGCCTATAATCTTGCAAGGTATTCTTGGGCTTCATCTTCTATCCATGAATTGATAGGATTGGGACGCTCAGCAACTACTGGTCCTTTTCCTTTCCACAGTTTTAGAGGTTTAGGGGATAGAGCGTTTTGAGCAGAACGAACGACTTTGGGATAGGCAGAGTATCCGATCTTGTTGAGAATTTCTTTGTCAGGATTCTTTGACCAATCACCCATATGGGGATTCTTGATGACGATCTTATTCTAGCGCAAAGGATGAAAAGACTCATTAGAGCGACCGGTGAAATGAAATTGCCTCTCATCAAATTCTGTTCTGTTGAACGCTGGTCTTCTGATATACTCAAGTCGAGATTGAAGACGCTCCAGATTGTAGAGACCAAGGTCGGCGAATCGCTCGAAGAATTCAAATTTGTCAGTGTCGGAAACATCAGGCCGATGAAGAGTGGTTTGAAAGCTGATTTCTGATTCAGCAAAGGTCTGAGTGTCTCATTCTCTAGCGGCATAATAAAATTCAACTTCAGAAGAATATCCGCGAGGAAAGAAATCGATGACACGAGGAGGAGATCCAGTTGGAGTAGGAACAAAGGCAATTTCTTCTATTGGAATAGGGGCCACTTCTATCGACTGCTCAGCATGTTCAGTCGCTTCACTGACTAGTGAAGTTTCAGCATCAGGAAGGACTTGAGCTACTTCCTTACCG
The DNA here is from genome assembly GCA_019426215.1 of Buddleja alternifolia. NCBI lineage: Eukaryota > Viridiplantae > Streptophyta > Magnoliopsida > Lamiales > Scrophulariaceae > Buddleja > Buddleja alternifolia. Next base: position 1,813,965 of record CM033406.1, read on the forward strand.
ATATCCACAATAGTTGCCATATCAACATCTACTTCAATGGGAACCTCTGAAGGTGAAGGTGCATCAGCGTCTACTGCATCTTGAGCTGATACATGTAAGCGCTTGAGAAAAGCAAGCAAAATTTCTACGAAGTAGAGATTACAAAAAAACACTAAAACGCTTACCCTGAGGATTATCATCGACTGTCTGAGTCGCTTGATCTGTTTCTATGGTTGGTACAATTTCCTCAGGCTCCGGAACAACTTCTTCTAGATCTAAATCAAGAAAAGAAGTAATGGGATCAGCACGGATGGGAATATGCAAATCCTCAAGAGTGTTAAGAACAGTCTGAATATTTGCTTCACACTCGGTTGAAAAAGATTTTATCTTAGCGTTAGGGACTGGAAACTAACGAGGAAAGGATAAATGACGTTGCTTAACACAAGTACTTACCCCGAACACGAGAAAGCCTTTCAGATTGAGCATAGGCTTTAGGATCTAAGCTGATTTCTGGAACAACGTCAGAAGGAGGTGGAACACTCGCTGGCTTTTCAAGCCCTGGCTCTGTTGGAGTGCTTGTCGAAGCAGCTGGAGTGGATGAAGGAGTACTCCTTCAGGCAAGTGGTACTTCTTCTACCTCTTCGTCCTCTTCTGGAGAGATGATGAAGGCAGGTGGAGGAGAGGGAGATTTAGGAGAAGGAGAAGGAGATTTTTGTTTCTTCTTGGGCTCCGACTTCTGCTTCTGCTTCTTTGCTAAGATGCGAAAGCTCTTTCCATTTTTGGCGTAACCTAGAAAGATTCCTTCATCTGCTTTAGGATCAAATGTCTTTAGGCTTTGGGAACCATTGTTATGAATGAAACATTTTGAACCAAATACATGAAAGTATGAAACATTCGGCTTACGTCCCTTCCATAACTCATATGGAGTCTTTTCATGTTGCTTATTGATCATACACCGGTTCTGAGTGTAGCAAGCAGTGTTGATAGCTTCGGCCCACAACCTTTGAGGCATCTTAGACTCGGCTAACATAGTCCTAGCGGCTTCTTTAAGCGTTTTGTTCCGTCGTTCAGCAACTCCATTTTGTTGAGGTGTTCTAGGTGCTGAATACTCATGAAATATTCCAAAGTCTTTACAAAATTTCTCAACAATATGGTTAGTAAATTCAGTTCCTCTATCACTTCTAATTCTTGTCACTTTTAGATCTTTTGAGTTTTGTAGTTGACGAATTAGAGAGGTGAGCTTGGCACTAGTTTCATCTTTAGATGCTAGAAATTCTACCCATGTATAGCGTGAAAAATCATCAACTATTACTAGTGAATACTTTTTACCACTAACGCTCATGATTTGAATAGGACCAAACAAATCTAAATGTAGTAATTCAAGTATTCGAGAGGTCGATAGATGAAGCTTCTTCTTAAAAGATGATTTAACTTGTTTACCCATTTGACAAGCATCACATAAGCGATCTTTATTAAAGGAACCTTTAGGTAATCCCTCTACGAGATTTAGAGATATTAATTGAGAGATTGTTTTGAAATTGAGGTGATTCATTTTTCTGTGCCATAACCAACCTAATTCGTTTTGATTCTTAGCTACGAAACATGTAGGGTTGTTATCTAATGTTGAATCCCAATCTACTAAGTATACATTGTTTGTTCTTCTTCCTTTTAATTTAGTAGATCCTGTCTTAACATCGATTATCTCGCACAAGTCACTAGAAAATTTAATTTCAAAGCCTTTATCACAGAATTGACTTATGCTTAGGAGATTATGTTTAAGACCCTCAACATAGTATACATCATTGATCATGATGTTCCCCCTATGCATGATACCTATACCTTTAGTTTTACCTTTAGAATTATCGCCAAATATAACTTGAGGACCATTGGTTGCACGATAGTTGATCAAGAGATCCTTTGATCCAGTCATGTGTCTCGATGATCCACTATCTATGTACCATACTGAAGCGTCGGTGTTGGCTCTAGGTACCTGCATTCAAAAGGGCAGATCTAATTTCCTTTAGGTACCTATTTTGTTTTGGGTCCTTCTTTGTTAGTGACGTGAATTAGATTTTTCGGAACCCATATTTGCCTTGTCTTCACTATGGGAGAAAGATTGGCCTTCTTGGGTTTCGTTTTGAGTTGCATACTTTTTCTAGATGTATAGAAATATCCTTGATTATAGTAATAATCATAATCGTAATTATAATTATCATAGTGTTGATAATATGAACTGGATTGTTTCGGATATAGACGTTTGATTCTGTTTGGTACTGGCTTAGGATGCACTTTTGGTGCGGGACGCTTAACGTTTGATTCACTGGCAGAAAATATCTCCTTAGCTTTTTGAGCGTTTGGATATATTTTCTTTTGTGAGACATTCACTTTGGTCTTTCCTTTGCCTGAGTCAGTGTTGACTTTATCATTAGCTTTTGTACCAGTATTTGTTGATTCATTCAGCGTTTGTCTGATTGAACTTTCTTCAACAAAGATTACACCTTTTCCTTTGTTGATTGTTGTAACATTGGACGCTTTGGCTTTATAACTAAATTTATCAAAACCTAGACCGGTCTTTTCACCAAATGCCCTGGTTACTTTAGTCACATTATCTAGCGTTCTAGACGCTTTTGATAATGAAGAGATAAGCTGCTCTGATTTGGCAAGTTTAGCGACCATTTCAGCTTCTCTTTTGACTATTATATCAAGATCACCTTTTACCTGAGTAATTTCACTCTCGAGTGATTGGTTTTTCTCAACGCACTGTTGCTGAATTTGCAACTCTGCTTTGAGCGTTAAGTTATCACTTCTGAGTGCTGAAATAATACAATGGTGATTTTGGAATAATTTGGTGGCATCTTGACAATCTGTATAATATTCCTTTACTTTGTCAAGTAATTCATCATAAGAGAGAGGATGATACAAATCAGTGGTTACCTCAGATGGTAAGTCGTTAGATGCTTCATTTTCTCTTGCCATGAGACAAATGAATGCTGAGTCCTTTGATGGTTCATCATCGCTGCTTTCATCTGATGATTCCAAGTCCTCTTCAGGCGTATAGAGAGGTTCTGATTCTGCTAACAAGCCTTGTTGTCTCAGGTTGCTCCTGAATTGGTTTCTATCCGCGTGATCTTGCTTTGTAGGTTTAGACACACTTGGATATGGGCAATTAACTTGGAAATGCCCTGGTCTCCTGCAGTTGTAACAAAGATTGGTCTTCATCTTTTGTTCGTTTGTTAATCTTGTGGATCGTTGGTTTAACGCTGCAGGTGCTGAGAGATCTTGCTGAGAAGGAGCTTGATATTGAATTGGCGCTAGGGAGGAGGACGCAGGATAGTGAGGCGCTTGATATTGTGGTTGTATTTGAGGAAGCGCTTGATATGAACTTTGTCCTGGGTGCTTAGGACTGTTTCCCTTCTTTTCATATTTCAGGAATTTCCTGAATCTATTTAGAAGCGCCAGTTCTTCTTCCTCACTTATATCCGAACCTTTTTCTTTGATAGGTTTTCCTTTGATTGATGCCATTAGCGCTCCAGATTCGATCACTGGATTACTTACTGCATCACTGGCCGAATTCAGCTCAAACTCAAATGCTTTGAGTTCTGAAAAAGCATTTTCTGGAGTTAGGCTGTCCAGATTGTTTGATTTCCTCATTGCAGTTGTTTTCATCAGGAATCTGCTTGGAAGACTTCTAAAGATTTTGACCACTGTTTCTCGATTTTGTAGCTCCATACCCAGAGATGTTAGTTCAGTGACAAGGGCTGTAAACCTCATGTCTAATTGCTCTAGCGTCTCATTAGGTAGCATCTTGAAGCCGTTGAATTTTTCTTTGGCAATTGATAATTTGTTTTCCTTTATTTGTGCTGAGCCACCACAAATAGTAGCCAACTTATCCCAAATTTCTTTAGTTGTATTGCATGATTTGACTTTGTTGAATAAGTTGTCATTGTCACCAATGGCTGTGTATAATGCATTCCGACCGACATTGTCTAGATTGGCTCGTCGACGCTCATCGGTGGACCATTCTTGTTTGGGCTTCTCCACATAACCGTCAAGTGTTTCTTCTGTGGCTTCGGGCGCTCTGGTGATAACTTTGTATATTTTGATTGGCCCATCTGAAATGATATCACACATTTCATCATCACATGAACACAAATAAGTAAACGCTTTGACCTTCCAAGAGTCATAATTTAACTCGGTCAACTTGGGAACTTTAGAGAATGCCATGAAGAATTTAAAATAATTTTAAAGCGACTATAAAATTTTTTTTTTTTTTTTTTTTTTTAAAAAAATGGATCTGAACAAGCAGTTACGCTTGGAAACGCTTAGGTTTCAACTTCAACCGCTCTGATACCACTTGTTGGTCCCAAGTGGTATACGAAAGGGTCTAGAAGGGGGAGGGGTTGAATAGACCCTGAAGTCTTTTTCGACTTCTTAAAAATTCGTATCACTTTGAAGTATTTGAACGCTTAACAAGTTTAAGCGCTGGATGTGGTGCTTGAGAAATGTTAACTTAGACTCGGTGATTTCAACGCTTACCAAAGTAGGGCAGAGTTTAGTCACTAAATCAGAGTTAGCACAGCGGAAGTATTTTATAGCTTATCGTTCGGTTAATTAATCGAAAGTAGTCGCTTAGTTGTTTTAAGACTTTATCAGAATGTATGCAATATGAATAGTAAATCAGTAAACAATGAATGCTTAAAGAGGTAAATGACACAAGATATTTGTAAGGTTCACTGGGTGATGTAATCCCAGCTACGTCCTTCTTCTCCTTTTATCAGGGAGGTTTTTCCACTATGATGATTGTCGAAGAGTCACACAGAGACTTCTACAAGATAGAGGGAGATTGGATATGATCTCGGAACTCCTTGGTCACACAGATTTCAGCTCCACTAAAGATCTTCTATCCCCTTGCTTCTTTCACTCAGAAATGGTGCAAGTTACTCTTGATCTCGGAACTCCTTGGTCACACAGATTTCAGCTCCAATAGAGATCAACTTCAACAAGCTTCTTTTACACAAAAATATTGCTTGCAAGTCAACCAGCTTTCTCACTCAGATGAAAGGTGTTGATGGTTTTGGTCACGGGTTTGTTTGTTTTTGGAAAGTTCAAACAACTTGGGGATATCTCAATGGTAGTATAGGTTCTTCTTAAAAAGAGATTTGAGATATGGGTGACTGTCTCTGGAATATTTGTGAAAAGCTTATATGGATATTTGGCTATGATTTTCAGTAAGCTTTTCTTTCAACAAAGTAGGTATTTTTTGCTTTTTTTTGTGTGTCATTTACTTGTTTGTTGAAAGAGCTATTTATAAGGTATTGGTGGTTTTTTGTCCGTTTGACACGGTTGGAGTCTCGTTTCCCCAAACATTCCTTGAGTTCAGACATTTTTAACTTTGGGTATACTTAATTAGTTAGGCATGTTCTTGGTTTCATAACTTCTGACAGTTTCGGTCAAAAGAATGGCTTACCCATACGTTATAATGCTTATATTTTAATAGCACTTATCCGACTTTTAATGCATCTTGTCTTATTTCCGTTGGAAATAATTCGTCCGTTTGATTCATGCATTTTTAAGTCTTTGGATGGTTTTGGGTTTGAGTTTTCAGGTTACGTTTTTTGTAGGTTGTGTTGGTTTAACCTTTTGGACGCTTGCTGAAGAGAATAGTTATTCTCGTGTATTGGACAGACGCTTGGACTGATCCTGAGTTTCTTCTCTTTATTTCAGACGCTTACTCTTCAATCTTGTCTTGATGGTCTTACTGAGAATTCCGTCATTTCACTTGATGTTGAGTATTCGGCCTGAGTTATCCATTCTTAGTTTGAGCACTGGGATAATCCCTAAAGCGTTTGACGGACGCTTCAAGATATCTTTATCTATTGTAGCTTCAGACGCTTGATCTTCACCTTCATCACTTGGTAGACTCACCCAGAATTTTCCTAAGTGATTTAGTGTCACATACTTAGTGAATTCTACAAAGATAAATACTATAAGCCTAAGATAAATAAGCTTTCAGGTACTTATACATAACATTCTATGAAAGCTTTTACACTTTTCGGGGTCTAACAGGAAGTCCTATTTGTCATCATCAAAACATCTAATATGAAATTCCTAACAAAAAAAATCTTCCTCCTTCTTGGTATGCAAAACGACGGCTAGAGAGAGAGGGAGAGGAGTTCTTTTCTTGTGGCTTAAGTGAATTACTTCTTCTTACCTAGGTGTTAACTAATGTGATGTATTTATATCACTTAAGTTAATACCTTAGGCTCAAATTAGCCCATTAAAGATGTCTAGGGCCGCCCTCTTAGGCCTTGGTGTGCCATGTGGTGCACCAATTTGAGCTTAGTCTAATCTACTATTTAATTAATTAATTCAATCCAATTAATTAATCTAATTAAATAATAGATAATATAATTAATTTTATTTCTTCAAGAAATAGTATATTAATTAAACTATAAATGAATTAACTCATTTCTTCAAATAATTAATTCCATTTAATTAATTTTAAGTATCCAATACTTAAAATATTACCACAAGAAATATTCTATTTTTCTATCGATTTTTCCTTTTTAAGCGTGACTCTTTGGGTTCATCTATATTTGGCAATGGGAGGATTCCATTGAATATGGGTTCCACCTAGCCAGTCAAGTGGTCCATATTTTAACCCAAATAAGATGAAATGATCAGATCATTTTTACCTTTCCAATTGTAAATACCGTGTGAATATAAACTCTTCGTTTCCTTATCCCGGTCAAGTGAGAGTCATGATTTTTGGTCAAACTCACTAACTTGACACTATGCTATATTTATAATAAGTTCAGATCAGTGAATGCTTTGGCCAAAGACTTCAAGATTTAACTTACTTATAAATACATAGGATAATTCATAGTTTACCTTCGAGGAAATGAATCTCATCTTGGATATCAGTTAAGACTACTACTTGCCCATTAGGTTGCAGTTCGAGGTTGACCCCACCAATGAGTGAATTGGACCTAACTACTCTAATGACGAACCTAATGTCACAAGTATATCTTTAACTCAATTCCTCAAGTCTAAAATTCAGACACACCTATTACAATTTAATCAATTCTGTCATCGACTGTCAAAGAGTGAAAACTCATGTGACAGAATCGATGTGAGTCATGTCTGAGTGCTACTATCTCCATCCGTACACCTATGATGTGAGTTCTTCACTACTTCTTAGTGATCGACGGGCACTTTTCTTGTCAAAACTCATATCATACCAGTCTTCATGATTTCCAATGCCAAATTGAAAATCATTGACTTGCAGACTATTTCAGTACACAAGTATCAAACTCCTCTAGTGCCTTAGAGAGTTAACTCCTGTGTTCATGGACTTATACATGATTATAATATGTAAATGTCAATATAATAGTAAACAACTAATAACCTTTTATTGATTGAATTCGAAACAATTACAAATTAATAATGTCCTATCATTTACTGATCCTCTAGTGACATTTGAGGACATTAACCTAACAATCTCCAACTTGTACTCAATGCCAATCACTATGATATCTAATACCCATCTTTTTAAGATGTCGATCCAGCACTGCCTGTGTCAAAGGCTTGGTCAATGGGTTAGCGATGTTGTCCGCTGAATTTACTCTTTGAACAGCTATCTCGCCTCTTCCAACGATTTCCATTATTATGTGATATCTTCTCTCTATGTGCTTGGATTTGTTGTGAGACCTTGGTTCATTTGCTTATGCAGTAGCCCCGTTATTGTCACAATAAAGTGGCAATGGAAGCTCCACACTAAGGACCACTTGAAGTTCTCCAAGAAACTTCCTAATCCAAACACCCTCTTTAGCAGCCTCTGAAGCTGCTATGTTATATGCCTTAGTGGTGGAATCAGCGGTTGTGCTTTGCTTGGAACTTTTCCTAGTTACCGCTTCACCATTTAGCATGAATATAAACCCTGAAGTGGATTTATGACCATCTACATTAGATTGAAAATTTGAATCAGTATATCCATCCACCTTCAAATCTGCATGTCCATATGTTACGACCATATCCTTAGTTCTCTTCAGATACTTGAGGATATTTTTTACAACAGCTCAATGTTCTTTTCCCGCATTAGCCTGAAAATGACTTACCACGCTTACTGCGTAGGCTATGTCTGGCCGTGTGCATAACATGGCGTACATCATACTACCCACTGTAGACGCGTAGGGCACCGTACTCATTTCTTTCCTATCTTCCTCACTTTGAGGAGACATAGACTTTGAAAGGTGCACCCCGTGTCTCATGGGCAAGAAACCTTTCTTAAAGTCTTCCATCCTAAATCTCTTTAGGACTTTCTCTAAGTAAAGGGCTTGAGAAAGTCCTATAATTCTATTTGTTCTATCTCTGTAGATACGAATCCCTAGAATATAGGTCGCTTCTCCCAAGTCTTTTATGGAGAATGTATTTGAACGTCATCTCTTGACTGATGTGAGCATTCCTACATCATTTCCTATGAGTAGAATGTCATCCACATATAAGACAAGGAAAGTGATTTTACTCCCCTTAACTTTCTTGTAAACACATGGTTCATCTGTATTTTTAACAAAGTCAAATCCTTTAACTGCTTCGCCAAAACATAGATTCCAACTCCTAGAGGCTTGCTTAAGTCCATAAATGGATCTCTTAAGTTTACTCACCTTATGAATACCAGACCCAGATGCAAAGCCTTTAGGCTGCTCCATATAGATATTCTCTTCAAGGAATCCATTTAGGAAAGCCGTCTTTACATCCATCTGTCATATCTCATAGTCCAAGTGTGCAGCTATTGCGAGCAGAATTTGAATAAACTTGATCATTGCCACAGGTGAAAAGGTCTCTTGGTAGTCAACTCCTTCCTTTTGACTATAACCTTTGCTACAAGCTTTGCCTTGTATGTGTCAACTTTTCTATCCGGGCCTATCTTCCTCTTGTAGATCCACTTACACCCTATAGTACAATGCCATCAAGACGATCTACCAGAGTCCAAACCTGGTTGGAATGCATCGAGTCTATCTTTGTCTGCATAGCTTCTCCACACTTTGCAGAGTCGATGTCCATAATTGCTTGATCATAAGTAGAAGGGTCATCCCCATCGACTCCCACTGCTATAGTGTGGACACCCGGTTCCTCTTATAGCAGGTACCCATAGTACCTTTCAGGTTGATGTGGTACTCTACTAGATCTTCGCAATGTTGGTTGTGTTTCGTCAGGTTCAGTGTGTGTTTCTTGAATAGTCATCTCCCTAGGTGTTTCATCTTGTTTATTAAGGACAATCTTTCTACCTGCACCACCTTCTTGAATGAATTCATCTTCTAGAAAGTGTGCTTGCAGTGTAACAATGATCCTTTGATCATCTTGCATGTAGAATAGGTATCCCGTAGAATCCTCTGGAAAACCGATAAAACTTTCTTTAAGGGACCTCACTTCCAATTTCTCTGCCTTTGTCTTTTTGATGTAGGCAAGGCATCCCCAAACCCTGATGTGTTTAAGGTTTGGTTTCCTATTTCTCCATATCTCATATGGAGTTTTAGGAACGGATTTGGAATTACAGCGCTTTCTTTTGTTGGAAGTGGTCTTTAATTTGCTAGCGTCCTTTTGACTAGCGTCCTTTTGCGCTTGCTTGAAAAGCATTTTTGCAAACTTCCATAACTTGTCACTGGCTTCCATCATCTTTTTATGCGTATTATTGGCGAATTGTTTGCTTTCCATATTTTCAGCCAATTGTTCAAAAGCTGTACATATGCTTGTTCCAAAGAGAACAGTTCACTCAATAGATCTTCAAAAATCTCATAAGTCCTTGTGACTGGAGCTCGGCGAGGATTTGCATAGACTGGAACAAGCACAGTAAAAGACGGAATGCTTAAAAATGTGGTGTTCATTACCTGAGGACGGCTTGCTGGATGGATGAAATGGTTCTTTGAAAATCTTCCCAGTTCTTGTCTTTAGAGCTTTGAGCGCTCTTGGACTTGCCTTTTCCTATTCCCCCCTTCTTGACATCATCAAAATTTTGCTTGATTTATGCCATGTCCTTCCGCAGTAACTTCATTTCTTCAATAAGAAGAGCAACGTGCTAAGTGATAGACTGGCCGACGGAATTAGATTGATTGTGTCGCTCTGTATCAGCTGAGGCATTCTATGAGAGCGATTGATTAAAAGTGGCAACAAGCCTTCAATTAATGGAACCATTCCATCAAGTACAGCTACAGTACTTTTGGTCGCTGCATTGGCTATGTCTCAACTTCTTGTATCAGAGGCAAGATTAATGTGAAGATCATCATTGTCTACCAATTTAGAACATGAACCCTCAATATTTTGAAGCGAGTTCCTAACTGCCTTTCTGAAGTCTGTCACCTCTTAATTGCTGTCAGAATCGGAATCGGAGGTGGAGGAATGCTCAGGAGATGGAATTAATCCATATGAGCTGGAGACTGCGGCTTTGCCTTTGGATTTGTCTCAGATAAACGGTTCCTCAGGATCCTCAATGACTTAAATTGCTTCATTCAAAGATTGAGTTGCAGCATCAATTAGCGTAACTTGGATTTCAAGTGCGACCTCTTCTACTGGAACGCTGGGGGCATCTAGCAATGAAGCATCTGGCATGGGAGCGTCTTCAATAGTAGGAGTCTCTTCCAATTGGATTTCTGTGATTTCCACGTAAGAAGGTGAGTTTGCGGAATAAAGAATATAGCATCTTCTCACTCTTCAGTACTCAACGCAAGATCGACGTTCTCCGGCAGAGTCACTCCAGAAATGTAAGAATTGAAATAGTCCATTAAGATCGACATAAGGGCCTGAGTAGCGTGTTGGTCCACTGGACAAATTAGAGATCTGATTTTGGCGATGCAGATATTCTGCTCACACAAAAGACTAGTAAGAACAGAGTAGGCTCTGAACGCATCTAGACTAAAGAGGTTATTGAACATTATATCCAGTGCTTGAGTGTTATCCAGAACAGCTCTACTTGTATGATGATCTTCCTCATGCTCATAAGTCAAATGCATGTGCGCTTCATTTGGCCTTGGGAGTGCATCTCTTTTGCTTGTAGGTACATCCTCATTCAAATGAGGATGAATTCGCTGAACAAAATTCTAACACTGATGAAAAACATAGCATCCACCTTGAATGAATAGATCGAGCTGATGACGAATGTAGCGTCCCATACCTCGTCTATAGTATGCTAAGTCACTGACATTACTAGCATTCGCTTTGCACTACTCGAGCAAGAATACAGCAAATCCACAACGTCTGTATTCAACTCTGAACTTAAAGTGGAATGGGTAATGCACTAATTCTTCTAGAGTATAGAAGTGCAGCACAAATTCTTCAGCCCATCTCGTCGTATCCATCATTCATCGCTTTCCTAGCTTGTTAGCTTTCTCTTTGTTTTTCCTGGCAGCAATATACTTCTCAAATCTTTCCTTGTCGCTCTCTGTTAGGAATTTCATGTTAGAAGTTTTGATGATGACAATTAGGATTTTACGTTAGATCCCAAAATATGCAAGTTTGATTTTATTTAAAAATCATGTATAAGCTTTGAAGCGTTAGAATTGAAATAGGCTTTATAGGCTTTGCTTCATTTTATTCTAGATTGTTAGGCTAAGTATTCTTAGACTGAGCGTCTGATAATTTCTGAGTGAGTTTATCAGGAGTTAAGTTTAAAAACTCAAGCGCCTGAAGTCTGAATAAAGATAAAGATTCCAAGCGTCCAAACGATAAGTTGCATCAAGCGTTTATTAGGACAGAAGTTATTCAAGAGTGAATGTGTGGCAACCTCCGGCCAGGGGATGGGAGCCGAAGCCCGCCACACCGCAACGCTAGCTCAATCTGAGAGACGATCCCTTCATGAGCTAACGCTAAGCGTGAACTATACAAAAATTTCAAGATACCCACATATATACATAACCACATAACATCATATTTTACATATAAGAGTTCAGATGAAATTCAAAACCCCAAGCTAGCAAAGATAGATAATTATATGAACAAGATATTCAATACAACTACATCTGACTCTCAAACTTTTAGGGAACCCTCAAAACTTTCTTAGCCCAGATTTTCCCCCTCTGGTCCTGCTATGTCGTGCTCTTCTGAAAAGTTAGAAAGAGAAAAGAAAAGGGGTGAGTCCGAATGACCCAGTGAGGTAGGCTAATGGCTTGCTTTACCTTATCATGAGAGATAGAATCTGCAGTGAAAATTATTAACGACATGGACATATACGATGGCAAGCAAAAGAATAGAATAACATATCACAAGGTAAATTAATTGAGTATGTTACGCATGAATCAGAGGACATAACCCATGTACTTTTGTAATCATATCATGTGATCGTGATCCACCTTCCACTGTCCCATACCAGCAGGAGGCTTCACACCTTTACGTTCTATGAAGTGTTCCAGATGTCGGGATTCTAGTGGTGGCTCCTACGGGTTCAAGAGGTGGCCCCCGCCGTCGCGTGGCACTTTGTCCCGTATAGCACTTAGCTCCCTTCACTCTGCTTTTTCGAATCAAAGCTGTATATCAAGAAAATGACACATCGCGGATGGATGCCAGACTTCGGGATTCTAGAGGTGGCTCCTACGGGTTCAAGCGGTGGCCCCCGCCGTCACGTGGCACTTTGTCCCGTATAGCACTTAGCTCCCTTAGCCGACGGAATAGAGCCAAAAAGAATAATCGTTTCAACGAGTTTCCTACTAGAATATGTACACTGATTTGTATTCGAGCGAGAGCGAGCGAAAACAAGAACGATGGACTACAAATTGGGACACGGTTGGACACTTACCTTAGATGAGAATAAGAGTCTGATCAATGAAACTTTATGAGGTCACACTTGGCTATGATTTATTAGATAAAGGGAACGAAAAATGGTAAGCAAGATCAAGTTGAAAGAATAAGAGAAACCCTCACTATAATAAACCGGCGTCGTTGCCTCGGCCTCGGAATCACGAAAGTATCCTGTGATACAAAATACTATCATTTTCACAAAACCATACACTTTAAGCTAATCCCATGCAACAAGTTATATCATACTATCCAAACATATAGGCAATTAAGTTCCAACTAGCTCCCTTACATGCGCAACATATTTCAACAATTTTTTAACATATTCTCGGATTGGAATTTCTTTCTCAAAATTTTCAGGATAACATATAGGATGCTGTAAAAGTCTACATAAATTTTCTAGATTTAATTTCCTTGTCAAATTGGGGATTTGATCAACGAAACTGGACCGTCTCGGCAGATTTGTTTCAGAACAGACACCTTATACTCAAATATTTTTGTAAAATCCCCTGTTTACTGAAAAATTCCGAAATTTATATGACATCTCTATAACACATGTATCAAGCTACTATAAAAGTTTTAGAGTAAACCAAAATTTCCAGATACACGAAATATCTTCAAAACAGTAACAATTTGCACTTCCGCCGAACAGACTGGCAATTTTGTTCAACGATTTTTAGAAAATTCCACAAAACTCTAATCCTTACCAAATTTTTCAGAGATGTTTAACACACAATCAAGTTATTCCAGAAAATTTATTATAATCAAACTCACAAGTTTAGGCACCTCATTACTGTTTTAAACGTAACTTCAGAAACTGAAAGTTCCAAACACAGCTGAACATCATGCCATAGAAGTTAACTAAATACATATATATGATATGATATTCTCAATTCCAGGTCATATACAGCTTGAACTACATTTAGTCTATAACATATTCATGGAAAATCAATGATTAACTACCATATACCTTAAGAGAAAGAAGAAAGGATGATGCTTCCTCCTACTGGATTTTCTTTCTTTAGCTTTTCATGTATTTGAGGTGAGATAGGAAGCTGATTTTCAGAGAGTTTTCAGGCGTGTTGATGAATGAGTTGAAGGCTGAATTGGTGTATATATGAAGGTATTGGTCAAAAAGGTAGAAAAGAAAAAAATTGGAGACTAATCCTCTATGGGACACGTTTTTAGGCAATAATGATGTGTGCTTACCTTAAATTGCCACCACTTAATCTTCCTTCTCCTATTAGTGCATGTGTGGTACGTATATATATGTATATATATGTTTATATGTGCATGTGTTTGTGCCTATATATCTATGTAGGTAGGTATGGACATATTTAAATACTAGCACTATACAATTGATGAAGGTAAATCTATATATAGATATATGTATATATGCCTTAAATGATATAATGCTTCAACTATTCCACCATGAGGTATAAATTACTAACCTATTTCACATATAGATTTAATAATAGTTATATAAGCAAGTAGAAAAATATTTTTAGTCGAACGCGAATCACTACAATCAAATAATTCACGAAATCTAATTAGCGGTGATTGTAATGTTTACCTTCACTTCTACGAAATTAGGAGCCGAGAGTATTGGGTGTTACAGAATGAGCGTCTATCAATAACTGATTTCATCTGAATTTACTTCCAAATCCAGAAGGAGTTTAGTGCAAATATTCTCAGTGCATTAAATGCCAACATGCATTTAATTCAAATACATTAAATGCTGATAAGAGCATTAAATGTGATAAGCTCTTTCAGACGTACGGAGAAGCCACCCTATTGGACTGTCAACTTTCACAAACTGCAGCACCAACTTTTGTGCAGCAAATTTTCAGGAAAAATGACAAAAGTTGTTCACTCGCGGAAGTGAGAGACACGCGCCTGTGCATGTGTCAAACGGACACTTTTTCCAAGAATGCCTATAAATAGGACTTCAACAACAAGCCAAAAATACCGATTCATTTCAAGCCAAACTGCTGTTGCATTGAAGTCTGATTCCTTAAATTCTCAAGAAAAGCCAGAATATTCAAGCGAACATTCTCTTTGCTTTTCTTCAAATCCTGAGACAGTCAATCAATATCTCAAACATTTTTTTCGGAGAAACCTACATTACTATTGAGATATTCCCAGCTGTTTGAATTTTATCAAAATCAAACAAATCTTTCAGAAAAACCCCATCCAATCCTCGCGATCTGTGTGAAGTCGAAGTTGGATACTTGCATTATTTCTGAGTGAAAGAAGCAAGAGGATAGAAGCGCCTTGGAGCAGAAATCTGTGTGATCAAGGAGCTCAAGTCATCAACATCAATCTCTCCCTAATTTGTAGAAGATTCTGTGTGATTCTTTGAGAATCATCTTAGTGGATTGCCTCCGAGTGTTCAAGGAGAAGAAGGACGTAGTTGGGATTACACCACCTAACGAACTTTACAAATATTGTGTTATTTACTTTACAGTCAATTTATATATTGTCATATTATTGCATAAATCTGTTAAGTAAAACTCCATTGAACGCTAAGCAACTAAGAAACAGTTTGTGATGCTTAAAGCTTTCAAACAAGAAGACTATAAAATCAATTCCGCTATGCTAACACTGATCAAAGAAGTGAACGCTTAAACCTATTTGGTTATAGTATTCAAATCTTGAAGTCTAAGTTAACTTTCTAAACACAGTCTTAAATAGATGCTCTACGAGCGCCTACTTTTCAAGCGTCCAACACCTTTTTAATATAAAATTTTGAAGTAAAAAAAGACTTCAGGCTCTATTCAAACCCCCCCCCCCTTTCTAGACCCTTTTGTATACCACTTGGGATCAACAAGTGGTATCAGAGCGGTTAAAATTGAAATTTTAAAATTTCCAAGCATAACAGCTTGTTTAGATCATTTTTTTTGTTGCTTTTAAATTTTTCATGGCATTTGCTAAAGTTCCTAAACTAACTGAATCAAACTATGACACATGGAAAGTCAAAGCATTTACGTATCTCTGTTCATGTGATGTTGACATGTGCGATATTATTTCAGATGGGCCAATCAAAATATATATGGTTATCACTAGAGCACCTGGAGCCACGGAAGACACTCCGGATGGTTACGTGGAAAAGCCAAAACAAGAATGGTCTCCAGATGAGCGTCGAAGAGCAAATTTGGACAATATTGGTCGTAATGCTCTATATACACCTATCGGTGATAATGACAACTTATTCAACAAGATTAAGTCATGCAATACTACTAAGGAAATTTGGGATAAGTTAGCCATAATTTGTGGTGGTTCAGCTTAGATTAAAGAAAATAAGCTTTCCATTGCCAAGGAACGGTTTAACAGCTTCAAGATGTTGCCCAATGAGACTTTAGAACAATTGGAAATAAGATTCACAGCTCTTACTACAGAATTAACATCTTTGGGTATCGATCTTTGAGGATATCCATTACTCTCGTCTATCTGCAAAGAGGTACTCAATCACTATGAGTTTGTCCTCTCATTGCTGGAAAGGAATCAGGAACTGGCTCAAGCTATCTATCTCTACCTGGAAGAGTACTACAGTTCTTATGTACCTGAATCTCAGCATCTCCAACATCTTCCAATAGATAGGCTGATTGTATTTTCCAGGGATTACTACTCAGATGCGATCTTCTCTATTTGCCAAGCGTCGTCCAAAGTCTTTCCGAATCATGTGCTGGATATCATTGGTCCCATGTACATCGCCATAGATAGTCCAATTCGCACATTCATTCAAGGTACTTGCCTTCCTCTTCAGCACCTGACCAAACTTCTGGAAGCTGCTTTCAATTCCTATGTAGATATAAACAATTAGAACTTCCAATTCGATGAATTTTGACAACCAGAGTTAGCTCTTGAAGAAGAGCCTGCTAAGTTGGTTGAAGTTTCTGCACCAGCATCCACTACAGAAGTTGTAAGTATTCCAGCGTCAGTTGAAGAACATGTTCAAGCGCCTCCACCAGAGGATAATCCTGACGCTTTTGAACAAGTTATTTCTGATATGGCTGATGATCTTCCGATTGATGTACGAGGAACAGTTTTTGATCCTGCATATCAAGCTCCCCTTGACTCACTCAAGCATACATCCAGATTCAAGCGACCCGCTACTCAAGCGGTTCCATCGGATGTGAGTCAAGCGTTTGGACCTTTGTTGAAATCAGTCTTAGAGGAGGTGAGAAATCACGCTACTCAGAATAAAGAATCCCTCGATTAAGACCGATTTGGAAAAGATTGAGTCTCAAACTATGAGCGCTCAGATTGCTCATATGCGCGGTTCTGCTCAAGCGGCTGTTGCTGAATGTCGTCGAGAATTTCAAGAAATGAATGATGCTACTCTGGCCAACCAATTCGCCATGAAAGAACATTTTGAGAAGCGCCTAGATAACTTAGAGACTACATTGAATGATGCTACCAGCGCCAAGCTCCTTGCCATGCAGGAACATTTTGACAAGCGCCTGGATGATCTTACAGCTTCAATATCTTAGATTGCCTCTCAGGTTAGCCTACTAACAGAACATTTTAAGGTTGATGATGGCAATAAGAGGGAAGAGAAGAGAAAAGGAGAGAAGAGCAGAGTGTCCAGTTCAAGAGCTCAAGAACCTCTTCCGCCGCAAAAGCGTCAGCTAACTTCTCCTCCTTTTGCGCAAAGATATAATTTCCCATCTTGGATAACGGCTTATGGGGTAAGTGATTCTGCTGGAGCGCCTAGTAGAACGCTAAGGGAACCTCTAATAGCACTATATCCAAATCTACCAATACCTTCTCATGCAAGGCTTGAACAATTTAACATCCCTCTTCAAAAAACATGTATTCCAGAACCTACAAATCCAAGAACTTTAGCTGAAGAAAGACAGATGGCTAACTTCAACCGAACTTTCAGAATTTGTCTAGGGTATATTAGTATTGATCCGACTGAATGGGACAAACACTTTTCTGCTTACAGGAAGAGAATAAGCTCATTATTGACAAAGATCATACTGCAATGATGACTTTGGAAGATAACCTAACTGAAGCAATCCGAGCTGAAATGGCCAAGCGATACACAGTTAGACCAAGTCATTAGGGATTTTGATTTGCATTATCTATATTCTTGTCTCTTATGTAACTTTTGTTTAGTTGTAAAAATGCTTGTAATCATTGATATATATAAGAAAGCATTTTTCAGCTAAAACATATCGTTGGAGCGTAACTAACATTAACTAACTGTTACAGACTAAAGCTAACTTTTATTTTGGCTGTCTAACTCTTGAACTATAAAAGAGTAAGTATTGCCGTCATCAAAAAGGGGAAAATTGTTAGGAATTTCATGTTAGAAGTTTTGATGATGACAATTAGAATTTTATGTTAGACCCCAAAATATATAAGTTTGATTTTATTTAGAAATCATGTATAAGCTTTGAAGCGTTAGAATTGTAATAGGCTTTATAGGCTTTGCTTTATTTTATTCTAGATTGTTAGGCTAAGTATTCTTAGGCTGAGCGTCTGATAATTTCTGAGTGAGTTTATTAGGAGTTAAGTTTGAAGACTCAAGCACCGAAAGTCTGAATGAAGATAAAGATTCCAAGCGTCCAAACGATAAGCTGCATCATGCGTTTATTAGGACAGAAGTTATTCAAGAGTGAATGAGCGTCTATCAATGACTGATTTCACCTGAATTTACTTCTAAATCCAGAAGGAGTTAATGCAAATATTCTCAGTGCATTAAATACCAACGGGCATTTAATTCAAATGCATTAAATGCTGATAAGAGCATTAAATGTGATAAGCTCTTTCAGACGTACAGAGAAGCCACCCTATTGGACTGTCAACTTTCACAGATTGCAGCACCAACTTTTGTGCAGCAGATTTTCAGGAAAAATGACAAAAGTTGTTCACTCGCGGAAGTGAGAGACACGCGCCTGTGCATGTGTCAAACGGACACTTTTTCCAAGAATTCCTATAAATAGGACTTCAATAACAAGCCAAAAATACCTATTCATTCCAAGCCAAACTGTTGTTGCATTTAAGTCTCATTCCTTAAATTCTCAAGAAAAGCCAGAATATTCAAGCAAACATTCTCTTTGCTCTTCTTCAAATCCTGAGACATTCAACCAATATCTCAAACATTCTTTTAGGAGAAACCTACATTACTATTGAGACATTCCCAGTTGTTTGAACTTGATCAAAATCAAACAAACCTTTCAGAAAAACCCCATTCAAGCCTCGCGATCTGTGTGAAGTCGAAGTTGGATACTTGCATTATTTCTGAGTGAAAGAAGCAAGAGGATAGAAGTTCCTTAGAGCAGAAATCTGTGTGATCAAGGAGCTCAAGTCATCAACATCCATCTCTCCCTAATATGTAGAAGATTCTGTGTGATTCTTTGAGAATCATCTTATAGTGGATTGCCTCCTAGTGTTCAAGGAGAAGAAGGACGTAGTTGGGATTACACCACCCAACGAACCTTACAAATATTGTGTTATTTACTTTACAGTCAATTTATATATTGTCATATCATTGCATAAATTTGTTAAGTAAAACTCGATTGAACGCTAAGCAACTAAGAAACAGTCTGTGACGCTTAAAGCTTTCAAGCAAGAAGACTATAAAATCAATTATGTTGTGCTAACACTGATCAAAGAATTGAACGCTTAAACCTATTTGGTTATAGTATTCAAATCTTGAAGTCTAAGTTAACTTTCTAAAAAGAGTCTTAAATAGACGCTCTGTCAAGCGCTTACTTCTCAAGCGTCCAACACCTTTTTAATACGAAATTTTGAAGTCGAAAAAGACTTCAGGGTCTATTCAACCCTCCTCCCCCCCTTTTAGGCCCTTTCGTATACCACTTGGGACCAACATTCTCATAATCATTAGCCCATAGTCTAGTAAGATATTCACGAGATTCATCTTCTAACCAGGAATTGATGGGATTAGGACGTTCAGCAACAACAGGTCCTTTTCCCTTCCATAATTTGAGGGGTCTTGAAGATAGAGCATTCTGGGGCGAGCGAGCAAACTTTGGCATCATTGAGTACCCAATTTTGTTAAGCATCTCTTCGTCAGGGTCTCTCACCCAACCAGAGATATTGAGACTTTTGAAAGTAACCATGTTTTGGCGCAGAGGATAAAAAGCTTTTTCTGAACTACTAAAATGATTGAAACAATCAGTGTGAAAATCAAATAAATTGACCGTTGGACGATGAATATAACCCAATCGCGATTTTAGTTGCTTCTTGGTGTGAAGACCAAGAGTTTCCAGTGTCTCGAACACTTCAAACTTCTTGGCATTTGAAAGAGGAGGGTTGTGGGGAGTTTCTTGAAATGCCTTCTCCATGTCAACCGTCTGAGATGTGTTATTTTCTCTCCAAGCATAGTAAAATTTGACTTTTGGATCATAACCTCTACGAAAAAAATCAATAACACGAGGAGGAGGAGTAGGAAGGACAATCGGGGCCACTTCTATCGATCGGTCAACATTATGAGTCGCTTCCTAGACCGGGGAGATTTCAATTTCAGGAAAGACGCATTCTACTTCTTTAACGATGTCCACTACCGATGTCAGATCGACATCTAACTCCATTTCTACCTTGGGAGGGGTTGCCTTAGCGACAGTTGGAACTTCAGATTCTGCCACAATTGGAGCTGAAACATGCAAGCGCTTGAGAAAGATAGAAAAATTTCTACTAAGTAGAAATTTCAAAGAAAAAGACATAAATGCTTACCCTGAGGACTTTCATGGACCTCAGTCGCTTGAGCGTTAGGAACAGATTGTTCCTTTGCCTCAGGTTGTAAAAGGAGTAGCACCGATAGGAATATGACGTTCGTCTAACGTATCAAGTACAAAGTTCATTCCGGCTTCTCTAAGAGCTAAAATTTTATCCTAGCATTAGGGGAAAAAGAACTAACAAGGAAAGGATAATGTATATTGTAATTATACAAGTACTTACCCTGATCGCTAAAATCAACATCCTCTGAAGGAGGATTAGCTTCGGGCTATGCGATTGATTCAGGAGAAGGGGAGGTACTCGCTGGTTCTTTAAGCGCTGGCTCTGGCTTAGCTGGAGCGCTTGTTGATCCTCTTAGAGTAGACCACTGTGTGCGCTTACAGGCGAGTGGCACTTCCTCTTCTTCTTCTTCTTCTTTTTATTCCTCAATTTCTGGAGAAATTACAAATGCTGGAGGAGGAGAAAGGTATTTCCGAGGAGGAGAGAGAGAGGGAGATTTCTTCTTGATCTCCTTCTTCTTAGGCTTCTTGGCAGGCTTAAACAACTTAACATCTTTCTTAGAAGCCTTCCTCTTTGGTCGTTTGACCACCAACTCTACTTCAGATTCATCTGATGAGGAAGTCGCTTGTTCCTCATCATCACCACGAAGTCTCGCTTCAGCGGCGAGTGGCTCTTTTTCTTCTTTGGGACTTTTGTTCCCACGAAATTAACAAAACCGCTAGCGCTAAGAATGAAACTTAACAAAATCCCGCAAGGCTTGGGATTGATCGATTGCTGAATCGCTGCCTTGAAGCGATTGAAAACATAATGAGCCCAGTTGATTTTTAAATTCGCCAGGATGGCTATCATCATTATGTATTGCAAATGTGAAATCTTGTCAAAAGATCCCTTCCTGCACTGCACCATCTTGGCACATATGTCAGCCAAAATGACATATTCTCCTTTTATGTCATTTTTCTTGAAGTTTGGCTCATACGCAACAGCAACATCGTCTCTCCTAACTCTTTCCCAGATTTTGGTAGCATCTCCCATCATAAATTCTTTAACTTCTCCACCATAAGTGGGCAACTTCAATAGGTCAGCAAGAAGTTCGGGAGTGAGAACAAAAGGTTTTAGATCAAAAGGTAGCACACAGGTTATAGAGTTGCCATCATCAGAAATGACGGCATTTTGGAAGAAGAAAAGGGTTTCTTCTGCATGAATCAAAGAGTGGGAGGTTAAAAAGGTTCTAAGTCCAAAACTTTCAATGATAGGAAGGATTTCTCTCAAAGGGAAGTGTTGGTTTTCAAAGAGATACTCCCAGTTTGCGAGGAATCCGACATTGACTATAACCATTTTCTCAGTTTTGGACTTAGAAGATTTTTCGGCATCAGTTTTGGAAGATTTGGAAGACTTTGGTGGCACCATTGATGAAAAAGAGTTGAGCTTTTTAAGAGGGAAAGAAGAAAAGTTTTTTTTTTTCCCATAGAATATTTTTACAGTAGAGAATATGAAAGTAATAAAATTTTTCTATAAAAATTTGAAGGGTTTAAATTGAATGGCAAAAAATAACCTCTTAAATGCTCGATAATGGCCACATGTATATGTAGTTAATTAGGAATGAAAAACTTTGAATCTGAGCCATTTAATCATAAATACGGATGTGAGAAGGGGCAATAAATTAGGATAACTGCTTTGGAAATAAAATTTGAAGTCCGCAGTTACTTTTTCAAAAACGTTTGAAATTTTTTAAAATTTTCAGCGTGAGCTTCACAC
The DNA here is from genome assembly GCA_019426215.1 of Buddleja alternifolia. Taxonomy (NCBI): domain Eukaryota; kingdom Viridiplantae; phylum Streptophyta; class Magnoliopsida; order Lamiales; family Scrophulariaceae; genus Buddleja; species Buddleja alternifolia. Next base: position 1,836,192 of record CM033406.1, read on the forward strand.
GCCTGTTAGTAAACTGACACGTACTCAGGCATATGCAGTTGCTAAACAACCTATTTTGAGATAGGTATCATTAAACCATTAGTTTGATTTGACAGGAGGTCGTGGGCAGTTGTCAAAATCTTATCTTTTGGACTTATCCACACACTACCTTTTTAGCGATAAAAACAATGCATGAATGTCAAAGAAAGTTACTTAGCATCAAAATGGGAATAATTTTAACGCTTAGGTTTTCTTTTAGGATAAAGACAATTGAATCACTTTTGAGAAATAATATTTTTGTTTTATTAGCGATCAATCTGACATGCATAAATGTAAACGCTGATGATCAATACATAACATTTTGAAAATCAATTTTGATCATTGTCGCTTACTGTTTGAAATAAATATAATTTTAAAGTTCCCCTTAAAATTGATAACTCATTTCAGTTTTGAAATCGCTTTAGACATTATAATAAAGTGGATTCCCCCTAAATTATATGCCTATGAAAAACATGATATGTTATGATTTTAAGTGTTTAAATCAATCATACCTAATTCACTTCTCAAAGTGAGAAAATATTGTTCGTTGAGTGCTTTGGTGAAGATATCAGTAAGTTCTTTGTCAGTTCCAATGAAATGCATGAAGAAATCTTTCTTTTGAACATGGTCATGCAAGAAATGGTAGCGAATGTCAATGTGTTTAGTTCTAGAATGAAGGACTGGGTTCTGGGTTATAGCTAAAGCGCTTTAGTTATCACAATGGATTGGGGTAGGACCTAAGATAATTCCATAATCTCTAAGTTGTTGCCTCATCCAAAGGATTTGTGCACAACAGCGGCTCCATACTCTGCTTTAGCGGTAGAAGTTGTTTCTTACTATCCCATGAAACCAACCAATCACCAAGAAATTGACATGTACCATTAGTACTTTTTCTATCTATTTTGCATCCTGCAAAATCTGCGTCTGAATAACCAATTAGTTCAAAAGGAGAGTTTATAAGCCCACATTTTGTGTGCCTTTGAGGTATTCAAGGATTCTCTTTGCAGCAATTAGGTGTGACTCTCTAAGATCATCTTGAAAGTATGCACGCATGCATACCGAAAACATAATATCAGGTCTACTAACGGTAAGATAAAGAAGTGATCCAATGATACCTCTATAGTTAGTGATATCAATTTTCTTCCCACTTTCATCTTTATCTAACTTAAGCGTTTGGCTCATCGGAAATTTTGAAGATGATGCATTTTCCATACCAAATTTCTCAATCATATCTCTTAAATATTTAACTTGGTTTATAAAAATGTCATTAGGGAGTTGTTTAACTTGTAATCCTAAGAACAAAGTTAATTCACCCATCATGCTTGTTTCAAATTGATCTTGCATCATTTTCAAAAATTTCTCACACAATCGCTTATTAGTAGATCCGAAAATAATATCATCAACATAAATTTGGACTAAGAGAATATCTTCGTTATGGGTAAAATTGAATAACGCTGTATCAACGCTGCCTTTTGAAAAACCTTTACCTATAAGAAAGATAGTGAGAGTGTCATACCAGGCTCTAGGTGCTTGTTTAAGGCCATAGAGTGTCTTATCAAATTTGTAGACCATTCTTTTTCCATGTTTGTTGATGAATCCTGGGGGTTGCTCCACATATACTATTCTTGGAGTTTACCATTCAGAAAAACACTCTTCACGTCCATTTGATATGCTTTTTGAATGTGGCAAACGCTAGGAACATCTGAATGACTTCAAGATGGGTTACTGGGGCATAAGTTTCATCAAAGTCAATTCTCACTTCTCGACAATAACCCTGAGCAACTGAAAACCCATCTAGTCCCAATAACTCCTTGGTGAGTTGGCCCGGGAACTAGCGTCCAAACCTTATTACGCTCAAATTGATTAAGCTCCTCTTACATCGCTTCTACCCAACTTGAATCACTAAGCGTTTCATCCACTTTCTTTGGTTCCATTTGAGATAGGAAACTCGCGAACATGGCCTCATTGAATGTAGCGGCTCTAGTCCTAACAGGAGCTCCAATATCTCCAATCACCAGCTCTGGTGGATGATCACTAAGCCATTTATGGTTTGGTTGGAACGGGTTGAGAGACTCTTGATTATCAATTGTTTGACCTTCATTTGTCTCTTGCGCAGTCGCTTCATCATTCACCGTTCCAATTTGCTCTTGATGATCATTCTCTTCATGATCATCAGCATCTCTTGCAATATCATCATTGACAACCTCACGGGTAACCTTAGGATTGGGCATAAAGATCTAATCATCCTCATCATCATCACTATCATCACCAAGATTGATTTAAGACGCTTGTTGGAAAAGATCTTCAACTCCTACATCATCAATATTAACTATACTCAGCTCTTGGTTAGCATCATCAAACACAACATGAACAGATTCTTCAACCTTCGATTTGATCTTAATTTGGACTCGAAAATTCTTTCCATTTTTGGCATAACTTAGAAAGATTCCTTCATATGCTTTAGGATCAAATGTCTTTAGGCTGATGGGATCCATTGTTATGAATGAAACATCTTGAACTAAATACATGAAAATAAAAAACGAGAGGCTTACTTCCCATCTATGTTGAACAGACACGGACACTGCACGACAAAGACACGGGACACGTCAATTCTTAAAAAATTAGGACACGGACACGGCTCGGACACATCTGCCCATATTTATATATATATATATATATATAATATGTTATAAACTTATGAGTAATTGAACACCTATTAGACAATAATCAACAATTCAACAACTTATTAATAACAACCTATATATATATATATTCACTATTTGTATATGAGCAACCTATTTTTACACAAAATAACAACTTATTAATGACAATGCTTTTGTAAACTATAAAACTTCATCTATATATAATTACATATATATATATAAATACATTTATATTAAAAGTATTAAAAAAAATGCAAAAAATCAGCCCGAAGTGTCCGTGCCGTGTCCGTGTCGTGTCCTAGTTTTATTTAATTATTTTTAATTCTGGACACACCATTGCCGTGTCCGACGTGTGTCGGACACTACACGGGGTGATTTTTATGCGTGTCCGTGCATCATAGCTTCCCATCCATAACTCGTATGGAGTCTTTCCATGTTGCTTGTTGATCATACACCAATTCTGAGTGTAACAAGGGGTGTTGATTACTTCGGCCCAAAACCTTTGAGGCAGCTTGGACTTTGCTAACATTGTCCTAGCAGCTTCTTTAAGCATTCTGTTCCGTCGCTTAGCAATTCCATTTTGTTGAGGCGTTCTAGGCGCAGAATACTCATGAAGTTTTCCAAAATCTGTACAAAACTTTTCAACAACATGGTTAGTAAATTCAGTTCCTCTATCGCTTCTAATTCTCGTCATCTTTAAATCTTTTAAGGTTTGAAATTGACGGATTAGTGCTATGAGCTTGACACTAGTTTCATCTTTGGATGCTAAAAATTCTACCTATGTATAGCGTGAAAAATCACCAACTATCACTAGTGAATAATTTTTACCACTAACACTCATGATGGTGGTGCCAAGTGGCATACGAAAGGGTCTAGAAGGGGGAGTGAATAGACCCTGAAGTCTTTTTCGACTTCAACAATTGGTATCACTTTTAAAGATTTGAACGCTTAGAAAGCTGAGCACTTGGGTCAGGCACTTCAGTAAAGATAACTTAGACTTAGTGATTTTAGCAATTTACCAAAGTAGGGTAACGCTTAGATCGCTTAATCAGAGTTAGCACAGCGAAAATGATTTTTAGCGTTCGATTGGTTAATTAATCGCTTTGCAATTTTACTTGTCTTTTTCAGAATGAATGATGTAATATGAAAATAAGATAATAAAATATAAATGACACAAGATATATAAGGTTCACTGGGTGATGTAATCCCAGTTACGTCCTTCTTCTCCTTTTTCACTTGGAGGAATTTACTAGGATGATTATCAAAGAATCACACAGAATCTTCTACAAGATAGTAAAGGATGAAAAAGATCTGTGGCTCCTTGATCACACTGATTTCAGCACCAATGAAGATCGTCTTCTACAAGCTTCTCTCACTCAGAAATACTGCTTGAAAAGGGGTTTCAACAACTTTCTCACTCAGATGAAAGGTTGAAGGTTTGTCACAAGGTTTTGTTTGTTTTTGGGAAGTTCAAACAACTTGGAATATCTCAATAGGAATTTAGGTTTCTTCTTTGGAAGAGGTTTGAGACATTTGTGACTGTTTGGAATGTAGATAAAAAGCTTGAAGGAATTTTAGCTATGGAGTTTCTAAGCTTTTTCAAAGCAAGTTTTTCTTGTGCATGTACGTAATCTTCTCTTGTAATATTATGTACCATACCTTTGCGGTTTGCTGAAGGTAAGGTATTTATAGGCAATTCTTAGGACCTGTCCGTTGGACACATGTAGGAGAGTGCCTCTCACACGGCACGTGATTCTACCTAAAACCTGACATTCCTAAAAATCTGCTGGCACCGATTGGATGGGAGCAGCTATAAACTCTGAAGTTCTGACAGTCTAGTAAAAAAGGTGGCTTGTCCACAAGTCACAGTGGCTTATCACATTTAATGCTCTTATCAGGCATTTAATGCATTTGAATTTATTTGCCGTTGGAAATAAATGTTCGTTGAATGATTGCATTGAAGTCCTTCATAACTTCAGGATTTATTCAGATGAATCTGACATCGGTCGCTTAAGTGCTTTGAGCGCTTGATCCATAAATCCTTCAAAGAGGTCCTTTAGCGTTTGACGGACGCTAAGAAACAAATCTTCATCTCTGGTTGACTTCAGACGCTGATCTTCAACTTCTTCTCTAATTGACTCACCTAGAATTCTATTAGCGATTCAGTATCTAATACTTAGTCTAAAATCTACACAGATAAAAATTACAAGCCTAAACAAAATAACAATTACAAACTTTCAAACGCTTAAAAAATGATCTATGAAAACATAAACTTACATTTTATTTAGGATCTAACATTGAATCCTATCTTGTCATCATCAAAACATCTAACATTAAATTTCCTAACAATTTCCCCCTTTTTGATGATGTCAAGACTTTTAACTCTTATAACTCTTTTATAGTTTAAGAGTTACTTAAAAGAAAAGCCCAAATGAATATAAGTTAGCGTTTAAAAAATTAGTAAAGTTAGCTAAAGTTAGATTAGCTTCAACAAGTTGTTTCAGCATAAATCATTCATATATTGAAAGAATAAGCATACATGATTTATACTGAAAGTAATATAAATGAAACTGACAACAGAAATACAAAAAAAATTAAAAATTCATTCATTTTTTCTGTCGCTTTGCTCTTTCTTCGGCTTGGAGAACTTCTAGCGCTAAGTCCATCAAGAGACGATCAATGTCGATCATTGTCGTATGTTGAACTTCATCGTAATCATGCCTATGAAGTCTAACGCTTTCATTAACTTCTAACAACCTTTCCGTCCATTCTCTTGGGTAAATTTCAAGTTCACGAATTAAATTGTGATAGATATCTTTTCTTGGATCTTTTGACGGTTTCCAATTGATAGGTCGTCTTAGCGGTCCGGCATAAGGTTGAAATCCCATACTTTCCAAGAAATCGACGTCCAATTCCTGAAGTTGATATCTTCCTAGATAATACCTTGTCTTTCTCTTTTTAGTTAACATCTTCTTGATGCTCTATAGTTCTTCAAACATTGATCGCCAATTTTTATTATCTGTCTTTGATATTGCTTTAGACGCTTGATGCTTTCTGTATTTTCCCCCTTCTTGGCATCATCAAGAGAGGTTTTCAACTCAGCGACTTCTCTTCGCAAGAGTCGAACTTCGTCAACTAAGAGAGCAACTTGTTGAGCGATGCTCTGAGCAACAGCATCGGTCAAAATATGTCTTTCAGCATCAGCCGAAGCGCTCTGAGCTAAGTGACGGTTGAATTCGGATGAGAGTTCAGCGACAAGTGGTGATATGCTGTTCATGATTGTAACAGTGCTTTTATTTGCAACGTTTGCAATATCACGACTTCGCGTATCAGACATTATTCGGATATGTCTATTAGCAGCCTCAAAAATCTTGGAGCAGGAACCTTCAATGTTGGTGAGCGAGTTCTGTACTGCCTGTATGAAATCTCTAGGTTCTGAATCACTCTCAGAATCCGAATCGGAAGAAGGACGCTCAGGAGACGGAATGAGTCCGTAAGAGCTAGAAAATGCAGCCTTGTCTTTGGATTTATCTCTGATAAATAGCTCTTCAGGATCTTGAGCAATTTCAGCTTGCACTTCTTCATTCGCTTGATCCATTGAAGGATCTTTGATCACTGGGGGCTCGACTACAGGGGCGCTAGAAGAATCTGGCAAAGAAGCCTCAGAAATTGGAGTGACTTCCTCAGTAAGAGCAGGTTCTTCTTCAATTATTTGGATTAGGGGAGAAGGATCTTCAATAGCAATGACCCAGAGTGGGCCAAGTGCTTCCATCACATACCTTGGACTAATCAGGCTTGATTGTGGAATATAGAATATAGCGTCTTCGCGCTCTTCTGTACAAAGTGCAAGTTGCACACCTTCCGACAATTCTATTCCTGAAGTATAACACTTGAAAAAGTCCAGAATAAAAGGCATCAGCGCTTGAGCTGCTGTTTGATCCATGGGCCTAATTAGCGAAATAATTTTGGCCACTTGAATGTTTTGTTGACTGAAGAGCACAGGGTGTAGATTGTATCCTCTAAAATTTCTTAACCCTGAGTAATGATTAAAAGAGATGTCCAGTGCTTGGGCATTTTCTATCACTGCTCTCATGTCTCTGTGGAAGACAGCAAACTCAGCATGCTCATTTGAAACATCAACACAAATTTGACTTTGACCGAGAAGAAGCAGTTGTTTGCTGGATGAGGCTTCATCGTTGAGGTCAGGAAAGACACGTTGAACAAACGCTTGACGAGGATGCAAGATGTAGCGTCCGCCTTGACTGAATAAGGCTAGCTGCTGGCGAATGTAGGTTTCTATTGGTTGCCTATAGCGTGGTAAGTCGCTGACATTGCCTGCAAAGTGCTGACGCTGTTGAAGCAAAAAGGTCGCGAATCCTCGGCGTCTGTATTCAATTCCAAATTCAAACAAAAATGGATATCTTATGAGTTCATCAAGGGAGTAGAAATGAAGAACGAATTCTTCAGCCCATCTGGCTATACCCATCATCCATCTTTTTCCAAGCTTATCAGCTTTCTTTTAATCTTTTCTAGCGGCTAGGAATTTTTCGAAGCGCTCGATCTCTTCGTCATAATCCTCTGCCCATAATCTGGTAAGATATTCTCGGGCTTCATCTTCTATCCACGAATTCACTGGATTGGGATGCTCAGCCACAAGCGGTGCTTTGCCTTTCCATAACTTGAGTGGAGTACGAGAGAGAGCATTCTGAGGAGAGTTTACTACTTTAGGGAGAGCCGAATATCCTATTTTGTTTAGATCTTCCTCATCAGGATTTTTGTTCCAATCGCCCATGTGGGGATTCTTGAAGACAATCTTGCTGGCTCGAAGAGGATAGAAAGACTCGTCTGAGCGACCGGTGAAATTAAACTGTGCTTGATCAAAATCTGCTCTATTGAACACTGGTCGACGAATATACTCAAAGCGAGATTGGAGTCGCTCCAAGTTGTAGAGTCCTAAATCGGAAAAATGCTCAAAGAATTCAAACTTTTGGGTGTTGGAAAGATCAGGCAGATGGAGAGTTGTTTGAAAAGAGATTTCTAGCTCTGCAAGCATCTGGGTGTCTCGTTCTCTAGCGGCATAATAAAATTCAAGATCAGGAGTATATCCGCGAGGAAAGAAATCGATGACACGAGGAGGAGGTCCTGTTGGAGTAGTAACAAGGGCAATCGCTTCTGTTGGGATGGGGGCCACTTCTATCGACCTCTCAGCATGTAAAGTCGCTTCACTAGCTGAAGATGGTTCAACGTCTAGAAGGGCATGAGATGCTTCTTTTGAAATATCCACAACAGTTGCCATATCCACATCTACTTCGATTGGAATCTCGGAGAGTGGAGGAGCATCAGCGGTTGGTGCATTGTGCGGTGCATCTTGAGCTAATACATGTAAGCGGTTGAGAAAAGCAAGCAAAATTTCTACTAAGTAGAAATTACAAGGAAAAGACTAAAACGCTTACCCTGAGGAATATCATCGACTGACTTAGTCGCTTGATCTGTTTCTATATTAGGGACAGGTTCCTTAGGCTCCGGGACTTCTTCTTCTGGTTCTAAATCGAGAAAAGAAGTTATTGGATCAACACGAATGGGAATACGTAATTCTTCAAGAGTGTTGAAAACATATTCAAAACTCGTTTCACATTGCACTAAAAGAGATTTTATCCTAGCGTTAGAGACTTAGAAACTAACGAGGAAAGGATAGACTAATTTTCTTAGCAAATACTTACCCTGAGCACTAGAAAGCCTCTAAGATTGAGTAGCGGCTTGAGGATCTGAGCTGATTTCGGGAACAGCGTCAGAGGGAGGAACGCTCACTGACTCTCCAAGCGTTGGATTTGCTAAAATGCTTGTAGACACGGCTGGAGTAGAGAGATGAGTACGCCTTCGGGCAAGCGGTACTTCTTCTACTACGGCTTCCTCTTCTTCAGGAATTGAGAAGATAAACGCTGGAGGAGGGGAGGGTGATTTTGGAGAAGGAGGAGGAGATTTTTGTTTCTTCTTGGGCTCCGGCTTCTGCTTCTTCTTTGCGGGCTTCGATTTCTGCTTTTTGGCTGACTTGGCTGGCTCAGCGACTTTGAGAGCAATTTTTCTTTTTGGTCGCTTAACCACCACTTCTTTTTCAGACGAGGACGACGATGAAGAGGAAGACGCTTGCACTTCATCATCGCTGCGAACAACTCCTTTGGCTCGAAGTTGCTCACGCTCTTCTTTGGGAACAGCTGCACCACCATGTTTTCGAGGTTTGAGCATCCCGCTGATCATCTTCTTGCCATAGAATTTTAACGGTGGGACCTTCTTTCCAGAAGAGTTTGTAAAACCGCAAGCGCTGAGAATTCTACTTAATACAATCCCATAAGGCTTGGGATTAACCGACTTGGCCATCGCTGCCTTAAAGCGATTAAAAACATAGAGAGACCAATTAATCTTCAATTTGGTCAGAATGGCCACCATCATCTTGTACTTAATATTTGTAACTTTATCGAATGTCCCCTTTCTGCATTCGATCATCTTGGCGCAAATGTCCGCGAGAATGACATATTCGCCCTTCATGTCGTTTTTCTTGAAGTTTGGTTCATAAGCCGCTTCAACTTCATCTTACTTGATCAGCGCCCAGACCTTGGTAGCATCACCAAGAGTGACGTTCTCGACTTCGGCACCATCATTGGGCAGATTAAGCAATGATGAAAGCAGAGAAGAAGTGAGAGTGAAGGTTTCTTGGGCAAAAGGAAAGATGCATGAAATAGAGTTTCCATCGTCGGAAATTTTTGCATTTTTGAAGAAGAAAAGAGTTTCTGCTTCATGAAGGTTGAAAACGGCAGTAATCATGTCACGCAAACCGGATTCCTAGACAAGTGGAAGAACAGTCCGAAGAGGAAAATTCTAGTTATCAAAAAGGTAGTCCCAGTTCACAAGAAATCCGGCATTAACCGTGACCGGTTTTTCAGCGCGGGAAGTTTTTCCGGTGGCAGACTTGGAAGATTTTGAAGCTTTGGGTGCCATTGCTGAAAGTTAGAAACTTTTTGAAGGAATGAGAGAAGTTTTTGCCTTGAAAGAGATGAAGATTTTACAGCAGAGAGTTTTTGGAAGTGATAAAGTTTGACTGTAAAAACCTTGGAGTTTATATAGAGGCAAAGAAAGTAACTTCTGAATGGCTTAAATTTTGCCACGTGTTAAATCATTTATTTTGAAATTTGAAAAGATTTAAATCTGAACCGTTTATTCGAAGGTACGGATGTCAAATAGTGCCGAGAAAATAGGTTAACTGTTACAAAATAGAGAATTTTTGGGATCCGCAGTTACCCATTTAATTGAAAGACGTTTAAAAAAGTTGAAATTTTTCAGCGTGAAATACACGCGCCTGATAGTACACTGACACGTACTCAGACTCATGCAGTCACTGAACCGCCTAGGTTTAGATAGGAATCATTAACCGTCAGTTTGATTTGATAGGTACATGTGGGTAGTTATCAATTCTAATCTTATGGACTTATCCACACGTTACTTTTAGTGATGAAAACTATGCATGATCTTTTGAAAAAGAATTACTTAGCGTTAAAGTGGGAATCTTTTCAACGCTGAAGTCTTTTTATAAAAAAATATTTAATCTGTTAAGGATAAGATCAATCGCTTGGATTTATAAAAGACAGTTTTACTTATTAGAGATTGATTTTGTCATGCATAAAAGAGGATAAGCACTAGTGATCAATGCATATTTTCAAAGTCAATTTTTTTTATCACAGTCGCTTATGAATTGTTACAAGTACAATTTTAAAGTTTCCTTTAAAATTGATAACTTGTTTCAATTTTGAAAGACACTTTAGACGTATTATTAAAGTGGATTCCCCCTAAAGCGTATGCCTATTAAGATATGATGCTTTTATGATTTAAGCGTTTAAATCAATCATACCTAATTCACTTCTCAAAGTGAGAAAGCGTTGTTCGTTGAGCGCTTTGGTGAACATATCTGCTAATTGTTTGTCAGTTCCAACGAAGTGCATGGAGATATCTTTCTTTTGAACATGGTCACGCAAGAAATGGTATCTAATGTCAATATGTTTGGTTCTAGAATGAAGGACAGGATTTTGGGTCATAGCTAAAACATTTTGGTTATCACAATGGATTGGGGTAGGACCTAAGATTATTCCATAATCTCTAAGTTATTGCCTCATCCAAAGGATTTGTGCACAACATCTCCCAGCGGCTACATACTCTACCTCAGCGGTAGAAGTCGCTATGGATTGTTGTTTCTCACTATGCCACAAAACTAGTCTATCACCTAGAAATTGACAGGTACCACTAGTACTTTTTCTATCTATTTTGCATCCTGCAAAATCTGCGTCTGAATAACCAATTAGTTCAAAAGGAGAGTACCGTGGATACCATAAGCCCACATTTTGTGTGCCTTTTAGGTATTTAAGGATTCTCTTGGTAGCATTTAAGTGTGATTCTCTAGGATCAACTTGAAAGCGTGCACACATGCATACCGAAAACATAATATTCGGTCTACTAGCAGTAAGATAAAGAAGTGATCCAATGATACCTCTATAGTTAGTGATATCAATTTTCTTCCCACTTTCATCTTTATCTAACTTAAGTGTTTGGCTCATTGGAATTTTTGAAGATGATGCATTTTCCATACCAAATTTCTTAATCATATCTCTTGTATATTTAGATTGGTTTATAAATATTCCATTAGGGAGTTGTTTAACTTGTAATCCTAAGAAGAAAGTTAATCCACCCATCATGCTCATTTCAAATTGATCTTGCATCATTTTCGAAAATTTCTCACACAATCGCTTATTTGTAGAACCAAATATAATATCATCAACATAAATTTGGACTAAGAGAATATCTTCATTATGGGTAATTTTAAATAACGTTGTGTCAACGCTGCCTTTTGAAAAGCCTTTACCTATAAGGAAGATAGAGAAAGTGTCATACCATGCTCTTGGTGCTTGTTTAAAGCCATAGAGTGCCTTATCCAATTTGTAGACCACACTTTTGCCATGGTAGTTGATGAATCCTGGAGGTTGTTCCATATAGACTTCTTCTTAGAGTTTACCATTCAAGAATGCACTCATCACGTCCATTTGGTACACTGTGAATTTGTTGATTGCGGCAAACGCTAGGAACATCCTAATTGCTTCAAGACGGGCTACTGGGGCCTACGTCTCATCAAAATCGATACCTCCTCTTGACAATAACTGAGCGACTAATCTAGCTTTGTTTCTTGTAACAACGCCATCTTCGTCCATTTTGTTCCTAAAAACCCATCTAGTTCCAATAACTCCTTGGTGAGTTGGCCTTGGTACTAGCGTCCAAACCTTACTTCTCTCAAATTGGTTAAGCTCCTCTTGCATCGCTTCTACCCAACTTGAATCACTAAGCACTTCATCCACTTTCTTTGGTTCCATTTGAGATAGAAAACTTGCGAACATAGCCTCATTAATTGTAGCTGACCTAGTTCTAACAGGTGCTTCCATATCTCCAATTACTAGCTCTGGTGGATGGTCTCTAAGCCATTTACGGTCTGGTTGGAACGGGTTAAGAGACTTCTGGTTATCAATCGCTTGATCCATATTTGTCTCTTGTGCAATCGCTTCATCATTCACAGTTCCAATTTGCTCTTGATGATCATTCTCTTCATGATCATGAGCGACTCTGACTTTTTCATTATTTGTAACCTCACGAGTAACTTTAGGAATGGGCACAAAGATCTCATCATCCTCATCATTACTATTATCACCAAGATTAATTTGTGACGCTTGTTGGGTAAGATCTTCAATTCCTACATCATCAGGATTAACCTTACTTGGTTCTTGGTAGCATCATCAAACATAACATGAATGGATTCTTCAACCTTTGATTTGATCTTATTTAGGATGCGAAAACTCTTTCCATTCTTGGCATAGCCTAGAAATATTCCCTCATCCACTTTAGGATCAAAAGTCTTTAGGCTGTGGGATCCATTGTTATGAATGAAACATTTTAAAACGATAGGCTTACGTCCCTTCCACAACTCATATGGAGTCTTCTCATGTTGCTTATTGATCATACACCGGTTCTGAGTGTAGCAAGCGGTATTGATGGTTTGGGCCTAAAACCTTTGAGGCAGCTTAGACTCTGCAAGCATCGTCCTAGCGGCTTCTTTAAGCGTTCTGTTTCGTCGCTCAGCAACTTCATTCTGTTGAGGTGTTCTAGGAGTAGAATACTCATGAAGTATTCCAAGATCTATACAAAACTTCTCAACAATTTGGTTAGTAAATTCAGTTCCTCTATCGCTTCTAATTCTTGTCACCTTTAGATCTTTTGAAGTTTGCAATTGACGGATTAGCGCTGTGAGCTTGACACTAGTTTCATCTTTGGTCGCTAGAAATTCTACCCATGTATAGCGAGAGAAATCATCAACTATTACTAGCGAGTACTTTTTACCACTAACACTCATGATTTGAATGGGACCAAACAAATCTAGATGCAATAGTTCAAGAACTCTAGAAGTAGATAGGCATGGTTTCTTCTTAAAACATGATTTAACTTGTTTACTCATTTGGCATGCATCACATAAGCGATTCTTTTGAAAGGAACCCTTAGGTAATCCCTCTACTAGATTTAGTGATATTAACTGAGAGATTGCCTTAAAGTTGAGGTGATTCATTTTTCTATGCCATAACCAACCCAATTCATTTTGACTTTTAGCAACAAAGCATGTGGGGTTGTTATCAAATGCAGAATCCCAATCTAGTAAATACACATTATTTGTTCTTTTTCCTCTTAGTTTAGTAAACTTAGTCTTAGCGTCATTGACATAGCAAAATTCGCATGAAAATTTTACTTCAAAGCCTTTATCACAGAATTGACTAATGCTTAACAAATTATGCTTAAGACCCTCAACATAATATACATCACTAATCATGATGTTCCCCCTATGCATGATACCTATACCTTTGGTTTTACCTTTGGAGTTATCACCGAATATAACTTGAGGACCATTGGTAGCTCGATAGTTGACTAGAAGATCTTTTGATCCAGTCATGTGTCTTGACGATCCACTATCAATGTACCAAACTGAAGTATCGGTGTTGGCTCTAGGTACCTGCATTTAAAGGACAATTCTAATTCTTCTTAAGTACCCATGTTGCCTTGGGTCCTTCAGTGTTAGTAACTTTGGTTTGAATTAGAACTTTAGGAACCCATATTTGCCTAGTCTTCATTGTAGGAATACTGGCCTTCTTGGGTTTCACATCGTGTTGTGTGTGCTTTTTGGGTGTATAATAATATCTTCGATTATAATAGTAGTCATAATCATAGTCGTAATCATAATCATCATAGTATCGATAATATGATCTTAACTGTTTTGGATATTGACGCTGGTATTTCCTTGGCGCTGGCTTAGGTTGCATTTTTGGTGCTGGACGCTTAGCGCTTGATTCACAGTGGTTAGGTTTATCTTTAGACTTTTGAGCGTTTGGATGAACCTTTCTTTGTGAATCATTTGCTTTAGCCTTACCCTTGCCTGAATCAGCTTTGGCTTTCTCATTTGGCCTCGTATCATTGTCGCTAGGTTGATTTAGCGTTTGGCTTTGTGAACTTTTCTCAACAAAGGTAACACCCTTTCCTTTGTTGTTTACCGTAACATTAAATTTATTAGGTTATTTACCGAATTTATTGTATCCTAAACCGGTCTTTTCACCAAATAATCTTGTTACCTCAGTCACATTATCTAGCTTTCTTGAAGCTTTTGATAATGATGAGACGAGCTGCTCTGATTTGGCAAGTCTAGCGATCAGATCAGCTTCTCTCTTGACTATTATATCAAGATTGCTTTTTAATTGAATAATCTCACTCTCAAGTGATTGGTTCTTCTCAATGCATTATTGCTGAACTTTTAACTCTGCTTTGAGCGTTACTTTATCTCTTGTGAGTGATGAGATAATAGCGAGATCGTTTTGATATATTTTGGCGGCCTCTTGACAATCTTTATAATATTCATTAACTTTGTCAAGTAATTCATCATAAGAAAGAGGATGAGATAATTCATTGGTTACCTTTGGTAGCGATTCGTCAGACGCTTCATCATCTCTTGCCATGAGACGAATCAATGCTGAGTTGCTTGTAGGCTCATCATCACTGCTTTCATCTGATGATTCCAAATCCTCTTCAGGTGCGGAGAATGGTTCAGATTCCGCTAGCAAACCTTGTTGGCGAAGGTTGCTCCTGAATTGGTTTCTATCAGCATAATCTTGCCTTGTGGGCTTAGACACATTTGGATAAGGCCAATTTACCTGGTAGTGACCTGGTTTCCTGCAATTATAACACAAATTAGTTTTCATTTTCTGTTTAGTGGATAATTGCTTTGATCCAACTGGCGCTGAGAGATTTTGAGTAGGAGTTATAGGCGCTTGGTAAGGAACTGACGCTAATGATTGAGGTGTAGAATATACTGGCACTTGATACTGAGGCGCTGGTGCTGGGGGAGGAGTTTGAAATGAAGTTTGTCCAATAGGATTTCTCTTTTCATATCTTAGAAATTTCTTGAATTTCTTGACCAATAAAGCCATTTCCTTTTCTTCATTTAATTCCGTTGATTTAACCTTGCTAACCGCTTTACCCTTACTTTTGGTAGTAGCGATTAAAGCTCTTGATTCATTCGATGAAGTCGATGTGTTGCTGACTTCACCCAATTCAAATTAAATTCAAATGCCTTTAACTCTGAAAACACATGTTCTGGAGTAAGAGTCTCCAAGGTCTGTGATTCTCTCATAGCAACAGTCTTAATCAAGTATTTACTTGGAAGACTTCTGAAAATCTTATTAACCATTTCCTTGTTGGTCAATTCCTTATCTAGAGACGCTAACTCGGTAATGAGCAAAGTAAATCTTGCGTCCAATTGTTCTAGCGTCTCATTGGGCTGCATTTTGAAATGCTCGAATCTTTGCATGGCTATGGAGAGCTTATTCTCCTTCATTTGTGCCGATGCTTCACACAATATAGCCAACCTATCCCATATTTCTTTGGAAGTCTTACATTGCTTGATCTTGTTGAACAATGCATCATTGTCTCCTAACGCTGAGTAAAGTGCACTTCATCCAACATTATCTAGATTTGCTCTTTTCCGATCATCAGACGTCCATTCTAACTTAGGTTTCTCGACATAACCATCTGGAGTGGCCTCGATTGCTCCAGGGGCTCAAGTTACAACTTTCATAATCTGAATGGGGCCATCTGTAATCACATCACACATTTCATTATGGCAAAAGCATAAATAAGCTAATGCTCTAAGTTTCCAAGAATCATAGTTTGATTCTACCAACTTAGGCATTTTGTTAAAAGCCATAATGAGATGTTTTTAAGAGAAAATTTAAAGTGACTAAGTTTAAAAACAATGGATCTAAACAAGCAGTTACGCTCGAAAACGCTTAGGTTTCTAATTCAACCGGTCTGATACCACTTGGTGGTCCCAAGTGGCATACGAAAGGGTCTAGAAGAGGGGGGGGGGGTTGAATAGACCCTGAAGTCTTTTTTGACTTAAAAAATTCGTATCACTTTTAAAGATTTGAACGCTTAGAAAGCTGAGCGCTTGGGTCAGGCGCTTCAGTAAAGATAACTTAGACTTAGTGATTTTAGCAATTTACCAAAGTAGGGTAACGCTTAGATCCAATTTACCAAAGTAGGGTAACGCTTAGATCACTTAATCAGGGTTAGCACAGCGAAAATGATTTTTAGCGTTCGATTGGTTAATTAATCGCTTTGCAATTTTACTTGTATTTTTCAGAATGAATGATGTAATATGAAAATAAGACAATAAAATATAAATGACACGAGATATATAAGGTTCACTGGGTGATGTAATCCCAGTTACGTCCTTCTTCTCCTTTTTCACTTGGAGGAATTTACTAGGATGATTATCAAAGAATCACACAAAATCTTTTACAAGATAGTAAAGGATGAAAAAGATCTCGGGCTCCTTGATCACACAGATTTCAGCACTAATAAAGATTGTCTTCTACAAGCTTCTCTCACTCAGAAATACTGCTTGAAAAGGGGTTTCAACAACTTTCTCACTCAGATGAAAGGTTGAAGGTTTGTCACAAGGTTTTGTTTGTTTTTGGGAAGTTCAAACAACTTGGAATATCTCAATAGGAATTTTGGTTTCTTCTTTGGAAAAAGTTTGAGATATTTGTGACTGTCTGGAATGTAGATAAAAAGCTTGAAGGAATTTTAGCTATGGAGTTTCTAAGCTTTTTCTAAGCAAGTTTTTCTTGTGCATGTACGTAATTTTCTCTTGTAATATTATGTACCATACTTTTGGGGTTTGCTGAAGGTAAGGTATTTATAGGCAATTATTGGGATCTGTCCGTTGGACACATATAGGAGAGTGCCTCTCACACAGCGCGTGATTCTACCTAAAACCTGACATTCCTGAAAATCTGCTGGCACCGATTGGATGGGAGCAGCAATAAACTCTGAAGTTCTGACAGTCTAGTCAAAAAGGTGGCTTGTCCACAAGTCACAGTGGCTTATCACATTTAATGCTCTTAACAGCCATTTAATGCATTTGAATTTATTTCCCATTGGAAATAAATGTCCGTTGAATGATTGCATTTAAGTCCTTCATGACTTGAAGATTTATTTCAGGTGAATCTGACATCGGTCGCTTAAGTGCTTTGAGCGCTTGATCCATAAATCCTGAAAAGAGGTCCTTTAGCGTTTGATGGACGCTAAGAAACAAATCTTCATCTCTGGTTGACTTCAGACGCTGATCTTCAACTTCTTCTCTAATAGACTCACCTAGAATTCTATTAGTGATTCAGTATCTAATACTTAGTCTAAAATCTACAAAGATAAAACTTATAATCCTAAACAAAATAACAATTACAAACTTTCAAACGCTTAAACACTGATCTATGAAAACATAAACTTACATTTTATTTGGAGTCTAACATTGAATCCTATCTTGTCATCATCAAAATATCTAACATGAAATTTCCTAACACATGATTTGAATAGGACCAATCCATATGCAATAGTTCAAGAATTCTAGAAGTAGATAGATGAGGTTTCTTCTTATAAGATGATTAACTTGTCTATCCATTTGGCATGCATTACATAAGAGATTTTTCTGAAAGGAACCCTTAGGTAGTCTCTCTACAAGATTTAGCGATATTAACTGAGAGATTGTCTTAAAGTTGAGGTGATTCATTTTTCTATTGCATAACCAACCCAATTCATTTTGACTTTTAGCGACAAAGCACAATCAATTGTTGAAACCCAATCTACTAAATAAACATTATGTGTTCTTTTTTTTTCAATTTAGTAGATCCAGTCTTAGCGTCGTTAATAGAGCAATAGTCACTAGAGAATTTAACTTCAAAGCCTTTATCACAAAATTGACTAATGCTCAATAAATTATACTTAAGACCCTCAACATAATATACGTCACTTATCATGACGTTCCCCTTATGCATGATACCTATACCTTTGGTTTTACCTTTGGAGTTGTCACGGAATATAACTTGAGGATCATTGGTTACACGATAATTGATCAAAATATCCTTTGAGCCTGTCATGAGCCTTGAAGACCCACTATCGATGTACCAAATTGATGTATCGGTGCTGGCTCTAGATACCTGCATTCAAAGGGCAGTTCTAATTCTTTTTAGGTAACCATTGTGACTTGGGTCCTTATGCTATAGTAGCATTAATCTAAATTAAAACTTTCGGAGCCCATATTTGCCTGGTCTTCATTGCGGGAGGATTGGTCTGTTTGGATTTCGGTTTGTGTTGTGTGTGCTTTTAAGGTGTACAGTAATATCTTTGATCATAGTTATAATCATAATCATAATCATCATAGTACTGATAATATAACCTTGATCTTTGTGGATATAACGCTGGTATTTCCTTGGCGCTTACTTAGGGTGCGCCTTGGGCGCTTGACGTTTAGCGTTTGATTCACACTTGCAAGGTTTCTCCTTAGCCTTTTGAGCATTTGGATAAACCTTCCTTTGTAAATCATTCACTTTCGTCTTTTCCTTTCCTAAGTCAGCTATAGCTTTCTCATTTGACCTCGTACCATTGTCCCTTGGTTCATTCAACGTTTGACTATTTGAACTCTTCTCAACAAAGGCTACATCTTTTCCTTTGTTGGTTTCCGTAACCTTAGACGTCTTTGATTTGTTACCAAATTTATCACAACCTAAACGGGTATTTTCACCTAAAAGTCTGGTTACCTCAGTCACATTGTCTAGTTTTCTTGAAGCTTTTAACAATGATGAGATGAGCTATTTTGATTTGGCAAGTCTAGCGATCAGCTCAGCTTCTCTCTTGACTACCATATCAAGATCACTTTTCAACTGAGTGATCTCAGTTTCAAGTGATTGGTTCTTCTCAATGCACTGTTGCTGAGAAACTCAGCTTTGAGTGTCACGTTCTCACGTTTAATCATTGAGATGTCATCAATGCGTTCTTGATATAGTCTGCCGGCACCTTGATAATCTTTATAATATTCATTGACCTTGTTAAGTAATTCTTCATAAGAAAGAGGATAAGATAGTTCAGTGGATACCTCAGGTAGTGAGTCTTTAGACGCTTCTTCATCTATCGCCATAAGACAAATTAGAGCTAAGTCAATAGAAGGCTCATCATCGCTGCTATCATCAAAAGATTCCAGATCCTCTTCAGGTGTGGAGAATGGTTCAGATTCCGCTAGCAAACCTTCTTAACGAAGGTTGCTCCTGAATTAGTTTCTATCCAAGTGATCTTGCCTTGTGGACTTAGATACATTTGGATAAGGGCAATTTACTTGGTAGTGCCCTGGTTTCCTGCAATTCTAACAAAGATTAGTTCGCATTTTAAGTTCTGTTGTTAACTTTGCACTATGTGGCTTAGAAACCACTGGTGCTAAGAGATTCTAATTTTGATTCGAAAATGGAGGCGCTTGGTACTAAATCGATGTTGGTGGTTGGGGTGCAGAATACACTGGCACTTGATACTAAGGTGCTTGTGCAGGGAGAGGGGTTTGGTATGAAGTTTGTCTAGTGGAGTTTCTCTTCTCATATCTCAGGAATTTCTTAAACTTCTTAACCAATAAACCCATTTCCTTTTCCTCGTTTGATTCTGACGCTTTCACCTCACTGGTCAATTTACCCTTACTCATATTAGTTGCAATTAAAGCTCCAGATCCAATCGCTGAAGTCGACGTATCGCTGACTTCTCCCAATTTAAATTCGAAAGCCCTTAGATCCGAAAATGCATATTCTGGAGTCATGATATCCAACATCTGAGATTCTCTCATAGCAACAGTCTTCATCAGATATTTGCTTGGAAGACTTCTAAAAATGTTATTAACCATTTCCTTATTGGTCAAATCCTTGTCCAATGACGCTAACTCTATAATAAGCAAAGTAAATCTCACATCCAATTGATCTAGCATCTCGTTGGGTTGCATCTTGAAATGCTCAAATTTTTGCATGGCTATGGAGAGCTTGTTCTCCCTCATCTGCAGATCCTTCACACACAGTAGCCAACTTATCCCTTATTTTCTTTGAAGTTTTGCAAAGCTTGATTTTGTTGAACAATCCCTCATTATCTATCAACGCCGAGTAGAGTGTGCTTCGTCCAACATTATCCAGATTTGCTCTTCTTCGATCATCTGGCGTCCATTCCACTTTCAGCTTCTTGACGTAACCATCCAGAGTTGCTTCAGTCGCTTCAGGAGGTCAAGTTATAACTTCCATAATCTAAATGGGGTCATCTATAATAACATCGCACATTTCATTATCAGATGAGCATAAATATGTAAATGTGCTAAGTTTGCATGAGTCATAGTTTGACTTAATCAACTTTGGCATCTTATTAAAAGTCATGATATGTGATTTTTCAAAAAGCGACTAAGTTTGGAAAATGGATCCAAACAAGCAATTACGCTCGAAAACGCTACGTTTTCTACGTCAACCGCTCTGATACCACTTGGTGGTCCCAAGTGGCATACAAAAGGGTCTAGAAGGGGGGTTGAATAGACCCTGAAATCTTTTTTGAATTCAAAAATTTCGTATCACTTAAAAGATTTTGAACGCTTAGAAAGCAAAGCGCTAGGTCAGGCGCTAAAGCAAAGATAACTTAGACCTAGTGATTTGGACAATTACCAAAGTAGGGTAATGCTTAGATCGCTTAATCAGGGTTAGCACAGCGGAATAAATTTTAATGCTTAGTGTTCGGTTTAGACGATTAGCCGCTTACTGATTTTAATGCTTTTAAATAATGTTATGCGAATGATACGTAAAGCAATAAAACAGTAAAAAATAAATAACACAAAATGTGAAAGGTTCACTGGGTGATGTAATCCTAACTATGTCCTTCTTCTCCTTCTCACTTGGAGGGAATTCACTAGATGATTATCAAAATCTTCACACCGAGGGTTTCTACGAATGGTGAATGAAATGAAGTTGATCTTGAGCTCCTTGATAACACAGACTTCAGCTCCACTTGAGATCTTCAACAAGCTTCTCTCACACAGAAATACTTCTTGCAAATATCATCAACTTTCTCACACAGATGAAAGAGGTTGAGGGTTTCGTCATAGGGTTTGTTTGATTTTGAGAAGTTCAAACAACTTGGGATATCTCAATAATAGTGTAGGGTTCTTCTCTAAAGTGATTTGAGATATCAGTGACTATCTTTGGAATGTATGAAAGCTTGAAGGATTCTTGGCTATGGAGGTTATAAGCTTTTCTTGAGAGTATTTCAGCAGAGTTTTGACATAGTTCTTGTGTATGTGCGTATATGTTTTAAGGTTTTCTGAAAGGTGTTAGGATTATGACCTCCATTGCATAGAGGAATTAGATTATTAGGGCATTACATTTAAGTTGTACAAACTCTTATTCATTAATAAGGGCATAATTTTTGTTCATATCAATCTTGATGGAATTAATATAAGTACTGAACAAATAAGTCCAAAGTAATCAAGCGGGAGCTTCTACTACTCATTGATCAGAGGAGATAGACAACAGAAGTATCGGTTCCTTATTTACTTAAACCGGAGTTCGCAAGTCGACGAGTTTTAATTGGGCATTAAGACCAAACTTGTGTGACGCAAGCTTTGACAAGGAGTGTCAGTCGGTCACTTTGGATGGTGGGAGCTTGGTCATAGATATGTCGACGGAATTGACATATTCGAACACGGCTCTCTGTAATTCAACCACATGGCCATTTACTTTTGGATAGTCAATGATTGAATTACTGGTCGCGGTAGTGTGCGTAAGCCTTAGACCTGAGGATTCACGAAGATAAACTTGTGACACTGAATGAGTTATTAGAGCAGTTAGATCCATTTCACCCTTTGGTGGGATCAACCTGAAGTGCGGTTTAGAAGGACAAGTGGAAATTGTTCGGTGATTGCCAATAGGGGATTCACTGTCTCGGGTAGTAACGAGTTAACGTCCTATGTGATCATAGGTAAATGAAATTATAAGTCTTTGGCCAAAGTAGGAGAACTAGCTTATGTATAGTACATAATGGTAGTTCAGTAATTTCATTTTCCTATGATTCCCTAAAAAGCACAGCATCGAGTCCTGTGAGTTTGACAAATTCCATGACTCTCACTCGATCGGGATGTTATAGTGAAGGGCTTATCTCACATGGTATTGGTGACCTAAAGGTTCGTATTGATCCATTCATTTCAATTGGGTTTCAATGTGAGTTCAGGTAACTGGCTTAGTGACACTCGTATCCTTAGTTTTCTCCCAATGCCAATTGAAACGAACCTAGAAAGTCGCACTTAAAAGGAATTGAGCAAAGAGAATTATTTCGTTGTCCATAACATAAATTAGGTAATTTGCTGTCTGATGAGCAAATTAATTTATTTGATTAATTGGATTAATGGAAATAAATTAATAATAAATAATTGGATGTATTTATTATGAACGCATTAATTTATTTGATTAATTAGATTAGTGGAAATAAATTAATTATAATAAATCAATAGACTTTTTTATACTACTCACCCTTTTATTAAATAATTAGATTATTTAATATAGAGGAATATTAATTAGTATTATATTTTAATTGAATTAAAATATGTCGGATCTAATTAATAATTGGACTAAGTTGAAAGTCAACTTAGCCCAATAATACTAGGGTGGGGCATGTGGTAGGCATTTTTGGAGGAGTTGGATGGGCTCAAGGAATTAATTAATTCCAAGCCCATCACTCCTTATAAATACCTAACACTGGTTCAGTCAAAACCTAACTCTCATAGTTAGACTTGACAGCAAATAAAGAAGAGAAAAATTTTCTCTCCCCCCTTGTAGAAGCCGTCGACCATAGTGGTCTAAAGGTGGAGGATTTCTCTTCGAACCTCGTTCCGACGTGATATATAGAGGTAGGAGTTTTGAATTGCTGCTATCCGGAAGATCAAGACTTTCATCGAAATAAAAAGGTTCGTAAAAAGGATGAAATTAGATTTCATCATCATGCTTAATTTTCAAAAATAAAATGAAAAATTATTAAAACCCAAAAGTGATCCAATTGTAAATCTGGATCTGTTTTTATTATTTCCGCTGCGCATGAATACAGGATGCACAACAAAGGGTACTATTTGGATTTGCCCATTGAACATATATAGGCACGTGTCTCTCACGTAGTGAGTGAATAGTCTCTTTTCTGACATTCCTGAAATTCTGCTGCACCGATTTGACGTGGCAGGTTTGAACTTTGAAACTCTGACAGTCTTAGCCAGTAGGTCGGCTTGTTCCGTATGCAATTCGTCCTAATCACATTTGATCCTCTTATCAAGTATTTAATGCGTTTGAATTTATTTCTCGTTGGAAATAAATGCTCATTGATGATTGCATTTAAGTTCTTAATTACTTCAGAATTAATTTCAAGTGAATCTGATCTTTTGATCGCTTGATGGCTTTGAGCGCTGATTCATAGCTCCTGAAATGTCCTTAGCGTTTGGCAGTGGCTTAAAACAAATTTTCATCTTCAGTTGACTTCAAACGCTGATCTTCAACTTCATCTCTGACAGACTCACCTAGAATTCTATCAATGACTCAGTATTCAATATTTATCTAAAATCTACAAAGGTAAAAATTACAAGCTGAATCTAAAATTACAACTCGGTAACTTTGTTAAACGCTTAGACATATTCTATTAAAGATAAAATTACATAATCCTTGGGGTCTAACATGAAACCTATCTTGTCATCATCAAAACATCTAACGTGAAATTCTCCAACAGAACGTCAGGATAAGTGACGTGTACTATGTTGAGGGTCTTAAGCATAATTTATTGAGCATTAGTCAATTCTGTGGTAAAGGCTTTGAAATTAAATTTTCAAGTGACTATTGCTATATTAACGATGCTAAGACTGGAACTACTAAATTGAAAGGAAAACGAACACATAATGTTTATTTAGTAGAATGGGGTGTAACAATTGATAACAACCCTACATATTTCGTGGCTAAAAGTCAAAATGAATTGGGTTGGCTATGGCATGAAAAAATGAATCATCTCAACTTTAAGGCAATCTCTCAGTTAATATCGCTAATTCTTGTAAAGAGATTACCTAAGGTTCCTTTCAGAAAAATCGCTTATGTGATGCATGCCAAATGGGTAAACAAGTTAAATCATCTTTTATGAAGAAACCTCATCTATCTGCTTCTAGAATTCCCGAACTATTGCATATGGATTTGTTTGGTCCTATTCAAATCATGAGTGTTAGTGGTAAAAAGTATTCGCTACTAATAGTTGATGATTTCTCTCACTATACATGGGTAGAATTTTTAGCAACCAAAGATGAAACGAGTGGCAAGCTCACAGCACTAATCTGTCAATTACAAACCTTAAAAGATCTAAAGGTGATGAGAATTAGAAGCGATATAGGAACTGAATTTACTATCCATGTTGTCGAGAAGTTTTGTACAGATTTTGGAATATTTCATGAGTATTCTACGCCTAGAACGCCTCAACAGAATGGAGTTGGTGAGCGATGGAACAAAACGCTTAAAGAAGCCGCTAAGATAATGCTGGCGAGTCCAAGGTGCTTTAAAGGTTTTAGGCCAAAGCAATCAACACTGCTTGCTACACTCAGAATCGGTGTATGATCAACAAGCAACATGGAAAAGCTACATATGAGTTATGGAAGGGATGTAAGCCTAACGTTTCTTATTTTCATGTATTTGGTTCAAAATGTTTCATTCATAACAATGGATCCCATAGCCTAATGACATTTGATCCTAAAGTGGATAAGGGAATCTCTCTAGGCTATGCCAAAAATGGGTAGAGTTTTCACATCCTAAATAAGATCAAATCGAAGGTTGAGGAATCTATTCATATTGTGTTTGATGATACTAACCAAGAGCCGAGTAAGGTTAATATTGATGATGTAGGAGTTGAAGATCTTTTCCAACAAGTGTCTCAGATCAATCTTGGTGATGATAGTGATGATGATGAGGATGATGAGATCTTTGTGCCCCATCCTAAGGTTACTCGCGAGGTTATCAATGATGATATTGCAAGAAATGCTAATGATCATGAAGAGAATGATCATCAAGAGCAAATTGGAACTGTGAATAATGAATCGATTGCGCAAGAGACAAATGACGGACAAGCGATTGATAATCAAGAGTCTCTCAACCCTTTCCAACCAGACCGTAAATGGCGTAGAGATCATCCACCAGACTTAGTGATTCAAGATATTGGAGCTCCTGTGAGGACTAGAACCGCTAAATTTAATGAGGCCATGTTCGCGAGCTTCCTACCTCAAATGGAACCAAAAAGAATGGATGAAACGCTTAGTGATTCAAGTTGGGTAGAAGCGATGCAAGAGGAGCTCAACCAATTTGAGTGTAGTAAGGTTTAGACGCTAGTTCCCAGGCTAACTCACCAAGGAGTTATTGGGACTAGATGGGTTTTCAGCAACAAGATGGATGAAGATGGCATTGTTATAAGAAACAAAGTCAGATTAGTCGCTCAGGGTTATTGTCAAGAAAAGGGTATTAACTTTGTTGAAACTTATGCCTCAGTAGCCCGTCTCAAAACGATTTGTTCCTAGCATTTGCCGTATTAAACAAATTCACAATATATAAAATGGACGTGAAGATTGCTTCCAAAATGGTAAACTCCAAGAAGAAGTATATGTAGAGCAGCCCCCAGGATTCATCAACAGCCATGGCAAAAGTATGGTCTACAAATTGGATAAGGCACTTTATGGCCTTAAACAAGCACCAAGAGCCTGCTATGACACTCTCTCTATCTTCCTTATGGGTAAAGGCATTTCAAAAGGTAGTGTTGATACAACATTATTTAAAATTACCCATAACGAAGATATTCTCTTAGTCCAAATATATGCTGATGATATTATATTCGGGTCTACTAATAAGCGACTGTGTGAGAAATTTTAAAAAATGATGAAAGATCAATTTGAAATGAGCATGATGGGTGAATTAACTTTCTTCTTAGGATTACAAGTTAAACGACTCCCTAATGCCATATGTATAAACCAAGCTAAATATACTAGAGACATGATTAAGAAATTTGGTATGGAGAATGCATCATCTTCAAAATTTCCAAAGAGCCAGACGCTTAAGTTAGATAAAGATGAAAGTGGGAAGAAAATTGATATCACTAATTATAGAGGTATCATTGGATCACTTCTTTATCTTACCACTAGTAGACCTGATATATGTTTTTGGTATGCATGTGTGCACGCTTTCAAGTTGATCCTAGAGAGTCACACTTAATTTCTACCAAGAGAATCCTCAAATACTTCAAAGACACACTAAATGTGGGCTTATGGTATCGAAGGGACTCTCCTTTTGAACAAATTCATTATTCAGACCTAGATTTTGCAGGATGCAAAATCGATAGAAAAAGTACTAGTGGTACATGTCAATTTCTTAGTGATAGGTTGGTTTCATGGCATACTAAGAAACAACAATCCATAGCGACTTCTACCGCTGAAGTAGAGTATATAGCCACTGGAAGCTATTGTGCACAAATCCTTTGGATGAGGCAACAACTTAGAGATTATGGAATTATCCTAGGTCCTACCCCAATCCATTGTGATAACCAAAGCGCTTTAGTTATGACACAGAACCCAGTCCTTCATTCTAGATCTAAACACATTGACATTCGCTACCATTTCTTGCGTGACCATGTTCAAAAGAAAGATATCTCCATGCATTTCATTGAAACTGACAAACAATTGGCAGATATCTTCACCAAACGCTCAATGAACAATGTTTTCTCGCTTTGAGAAGTGAATTAGGTATGATTGATTTAAACGCTTAAAATCATAAAGCATCATACTTTTCATAGGCATATAATTTAGGGGGAAACCACCTTATTAGCAATTTCCAAAATTGAAACGAGTTATCAATTTTAGGAGAAACTTTAAAATTATACTTATTTCAGTTAGTAAGCGACAATGATCAAAATTGATTTTCAAAAAAGTTATGCATTGATCATCAGCGTTTACTTTTATGTATGTCAAATTGATCGCTAATAAAATAAAATATTATTTCTTAAAAGCGATTCAATTGTCTTTATTCTAAAAGAAAACTTTAGCGTTAAAATTATTTCTACTTTGACACTCAGTAACTTTCTCTAAAATTCATGCATTATTTTCATCGCTAAAAGGTAGTGTGTGGATAAGTCCAAAACATAAGATTTTGACAACTGCCCATGCCCTTCTATCAAATCAAACTGATGATTAGTAATACTTATTTAAAAATAAGTGGTTCAGCAACTGCACATGCCTGGTACATGTCAGTGTACTAACAGACGCGTGCCATTCACGCTGAAAATTTTCAAAAATTTCAAACATTTTTGAAAAAGTAACTGAGGATTTCAAATTTTATTATACACAGCAGTACCCAAAATATCGCTTTCTTTCACATCCGTCTTTATGATTAAACAGCTCTGATTAAATGTTTTTCATTTTTGATTAACTGCATGTACATGTGGCCATTATCGAGCATATCAGAGGTTACTTTTTGCCATCTCTACTTAAACCCTTCAAATTTTTACAGAAAAACTTTATCACTCTCAGATTTTCTATTGTAAAAAATATTCTAAGCAAAAAAGAAATTCTTCTTTTTCTCTCACAAAGCTCAACTTATTCATCAATGGCGCCACCAAAATCTTCAAAACCTTCCAAAACTGATGCCAGAAAATCTTCTAAGTCCAAAACCGACAAACAAGTAACAGTCAATGCCGGATGCCTAGCCAACTGGGAATACCTCTTTGAAAATCAACATTTTTCGATGAAAGAAATCTTTCCTCTCATTGAAGAATCTGGACTTCGAACTCTATTAACCTCTCATTCTTTGATTCATGCAGAAGAAACTATGTTCTTCTTTCAAAATGCCATCATTTCTGACAATGGCAGGTCTATAACCTGCTTGTTTCCTTTTGATCCAAAACCCTTTATTCTTACTCCCGGCCTTCTTTCCACTTTGTTGAAACTGCCCACTACTGGTTTTGAGGTCGAAGAAGTTACAATGGGGGATGCTACCAAAATCTGGGAACGAGTCAAGAGAGATGATGTTGTTGCGGCATATAAACCCAACTTCAAGAAGAATGACATAAAGGGCGAATATGTCATCCTTGCTGACATTTGCGCAAAGATGGTGGAATACAAGAAGGGATCTTTTGACAAGATTCCCTACTTGAAGTATAGGATGATGATAGCCATCCTCACCAAGCTGAAGATCAATTGGTCTCTCTACGTTTTCAATTGCTTTAAGGCAGCGATTCAGCAATTGATCAATCCCAAGCCATACAAAATTTTGTTAAGTTTCATCTTAAGCACTAGCAGTTTCATTAACTCCACGGGAACAAAAGTACCAGTGCTGAAATTTTACGGGAAGAAGATGATTAAAGAACTGCTCAACCCCAAGCGATGTGGTGGTGTATGATCCCCAAGGAAGAAAAAGAGTGACTCACCGCTTTGGTGAGGCTTCAAGGTGATGATGAAGAGCTAGCGACTTCCTCATTAGATGAACTTGAAGAAGAGGTTCTGGTTAAGAGACCAAATAGGAAGGCTGCTAAGAAATACGTTGAGCTATCTAATCCCTCTAAGAAGCCCAAGAAAAAGGAGACCAAGAAGAGATCTCCCTCTCCCTCTCCTCCTCAGAGATCCCCTTCTCCTCCCCCAGCGTTCGAGTATACGCCTGAATTTAAAGAAGAAGAAGTTGAAGAGGTTGTGCCGCTAGCTCGTAAGCACACATAGTGGTCTACTCTGAAGGAATCGGCAAGAGCTCCAGCAGAGCCAGAGCCAGCGCTTGAAGAACCCTTGAGTGCCTCCCCTTCTCATGATTTTGTTACCGAGCCATAAGCTAATCCTCCTTCAACTGGTGTTGATTTTAGCGATCAGTGTAAGTACTTGTAAAATTACAATGTACATTATCCTTTCCTTGTTAGTTGCTTTCTTCTAACGCTAGGATAAAAAATTTAGCTCTTAGTGAAGCAGGAATGAAAGTTGTTTTAGACACTTTAGATGAACGTCATATTCCTATTTGTGCTACTCCCCATACCACTCTCGTCAATCTTGATGATTAAGTATCTTTGGAGACTAAGGCAAAGGAAGAATCTGTTCTTGAAGCCCAAGTGACTGAGACTATCGCAAGTCCTTAGATTAAACGTTTATGGCTTTTCTTTAAAATTTCTATTTAAAAGAAAATTTTCTATCTTCTCAAATGCTTGCATGTTTCAGCTCCAATTGTGGCGGATACTAAAGCTTCTCCTAATCTAGTTGTCGCTGACGCAGCTCCTCCTGAGGTAGAAATGGAGTTAGATGTTGATCTCACATCGGTAGTGGACATTGCTAAAGAAGTGACAAGCATCTTTCCTGAAACTGACATCTCTCCAGTCAAGGAAGCGATTGTTAATGCTGATCGGTCGATAGAAATGGCCCCGATTGTCCCTTTTCCAACTTCTCCTCCTCCTCGTGTGATTGATTTCTTTACCAAAGGCTACGATCCATAAGTCGAGTTTTACAATGCCTATAGAGAAAATAACACATCTCAGATGGTTGATATGGAGAAGATGTTTCAAGAAACTCTCCACAACCCTTTTCTTTCAGACGCCAAGAAATTCAAAGTGTTCGAGACGCTAGCGAATCTTGGTCTTTACTCAAAGAAGCGTCTGAAATCGCGGTTAGGATATATTCGGCGTCCTGCTATTAATGTAACTGATTTTGATGTTGAGCATTTCAATCTGTCTGGTCGCTCTTCAGAAGACTTCTATCCTTTGCACGAGAACAAGATTGTGCTCAAGAATCCTAATATCACTAGATGGCTCAAGGACCCCGATGTGGATATGCTTAATATTATTGGGTACTCAGCCAAGCCAAAGATTGTTAAATCACTTGTAAATGCTCTCTCTCCACGCCCTTTGTTACTTTGGAATGGAAAAGGACCAGTTATCGCTGAGCGTCCTAACCCCATAATTCTTGGGTGGAAGATGAAGTTAGAGAATATCTCGCTCGTGTCTGGGCTAATGACTATGTGTTGTGAATCGAACCAATGGATAAAAAATTTTCTCGATTCACAAAGCCCGGATTTAATTCATGTTTTGATAATTTTATAAACATAAATATCGAAACATAAGAACAAGATGTAATCCAATTACCTTTTTCGATGAATGTCTTAAGCCAAGCTTTTGAGAAGCAACGGACCGTTCCTTCATCTAGACACGCGAAAGATGATCTTCAATTCTTGAAGCTCGACCTCCTCTACCTCAAACGGGGTTGGACGACTAGGGTTTATGGGGAGGGAGAGAGGATTTTAATGTTTACTTCTTTTCACTCTCTAAGATGAAAAATATTATGTTTTTAGTTAAGCACCTAGTGTTTAAATAAAATCTACTCCTTTGCCTAAGGAGAGGGGGGCGGCCGATTTGGCCTTAGGGATAGGTTCACTGGGCTTCATCCAAATCCAAGCCCAGTGTTAAGTATTTAAATAATATTCCCAATCCAATCCGATTGGCAATTAATTAAATACTAGGATCTTTTTATCAATAGTACTTTATTAATTCTAAATTAATAATACTATTTAATATTTGATTGAATAAAATTATTTAATTACAATAATTAAATATATTTATTATAATCAATACATATCCCTATGATAATTTTCACTCTAAGTGAAATTACCAAAATACCCTTTATGAAGTAAAACTCCTTTAATTTATCATCTTTATATAGCGCGACTCTCTAGGCTCATCTTGATTGGTATTGGGAGGATTCTAAGGATATAGTTATCACCAAGCCATTCCCGTGAAGCTATACTGAAACCCAATCAAGTACGAGATGAATATTTCATCACGAACCTTTAACTTATAATTACCATATGAGTATAAACTCTTCACTGACACAACCCGATTGAGTAAGAGTTATGGAATGTCAACCTCATACAACTTGATATTGTACTATAATCATACTGATGTGAAATTACCAAACTACCCTTTGTATCCAATACAAGTCAATCATAAATGTTTTGGCCAAAGACTTTAATTTCACAACACCTATAACGTACAGGTCATTTTTTGTTTACTTTCGAGACAGTAAATTCCTTATTGGCAGTCCACTTCCCATTGTCAAATGCACACATTGAACCATAATTTGAGGTCGACCCCACCAACGGGTGATTGGGCCTAACTACTTTAATAACTTATTCAATGATACGAGCACAATGCAAATGACTCCTCAGGTCTAAAGCTCACTCATACTATCATAATCGGTAATCCTTATCATTAACTGTCACCGAGTAAAACCCATGTGATAGGATTACTATGAGTCGAGTTCGAATATGTCAACTCCGTTAATCATATTCATGACACCAGCTTCCACTATCCAATCAGTGTAAGACTAGCACTTTCCTTGTCAAAGCAAGTGTCATACGAGTTGAACCTAAACGCCTAATTTAGATTCTTTAACTCGCGAACCATGTTTATAAGATCAAGCACTTAACTCCACCAATGCTCCTACTTATCAAATAGGTAATGGTGAGTACACCTTAATCTTAAGGACCTATTTGTTCAATACATTCAATGCCACAATTAGATTTATAAGAACAAACTAAATGTCTTTTATTAATGATTAATAATGCTCATACAATATAAATAGCATGCCCTCCTAAATCTAATTCCTCAATGGCATAGAGGGCATAACACCCAACAATCTCCCACTTGCACTCAATGCCAATTGTTATTGTATTTAAGTCCCATCTTCTCAAGATGTTTCTCTAGCACCGACGATGATAGAGGCTTAGTGAGTGGGTCAACTATGTTTTCCGCTGAGGCTACTTTCTGCAAGGTGATGTCGCCTCTTCCAACGATTTCTCAAATTATGTGATACCTTCTCTCTATGTGTTTAGATTTTTTGCGAGACCTTGGTTCATTAGCCAGTGCTATTACTCCATTGTTGTCACACCATAGTGGCAACGGCATTTCCATGCTAGGAACCACTTGAAGTTCAGCCATAAACTTTCTTATCCAACAACTTCATTAGTTGCCGCAGAGGTAACTATGTATTCAGCTTCACATGTGGAGTTTGCAGTTGTGGTTTGCTTAGAACTTTTCCAAGACATTATACCACCATTCAGAGTGAACATAAACCCAGACGTAGATTTTTGATCATCGACATCAGACTAAAAGTCTGAGTCAGAATATCCATCTACTCTCATTTCTTCATTTCCATTTATGAGAAGCATATCCCTTGTTCTTCAAAGATAATTAAGGATAGTCTTCACAACCATCCAATACTGCTCACCTGGGTTAGCTTGAAACCGACTAACGTCACTCACAGCGTGGGCTATGTCAAGTCTCATACATAACATTGAATACATGAGACTTCCCACTGTTGATGCATATGGGATTTTACTCATCTTTAGTCTGTCCTCATCCAATTTTGGACTCATAGACTTAGAGAGATGTATTCCATATCCCATGGGTAGAAGTCTTCCTTTAGAGTTACTCATTTCATATCTCTTAAGGACTTTCTCTAGGTAGAGCGCTTGGAAGAGACCTGACATCCAATTCTCTCTATCCTAGTAGATGTGAATTCCAAGAATGTAGGTTGTTTCTCCTAAGTCTTTCATGGAGAATGTGCTTGAAAGCCATGCTTTGACTGATGTCAACGTGCCTATGTCATGCCCTATTAGTTATATGCCATCTACATACTGTTAGAGTATATGCCCTCGAATGCCATAAAGAGGATAGATTTATAGGGCATAAACATTGTAACTAAACTATGGTTTTTCTATTAATATAAGGCAGTTGATTGTTGTTTTCTTATAGGCATTTATAAGGTGTGAATAAACAACGTAAAGTCCTTGATGACAAGGCGAACCTTCTACCTCCTATGGGATAGGAGGAAAGGCACTAGAATGGTTTGACCCTTGACATCTAAAAGGGTTCGCAAGTCTAAGAAATACTGATTGGGCATCAATAGTGAATAAAGACTTGTATGATGTAAGTTTCGACAGAGAAAGTGTCATTCGTACACTATAGAAATGGTAGTGGGAACTTATATCATAGACGTGTCAGTTGGACTGATATGTTCGAACACGGCTCACATCAGTTCATCACATGGGTATTCACTCATTGACAGTCAAGGATGAAACTGATAAGTAGTGATAGGTACGTGTGAACCTCTGACCTGAGAAATCGAGTTGAAGATGTACTTGTGACATCAAGTTTGTCATTAGAGTAGCTAGATTCAAATCACCTATTGGTGGAATCGACCTCGAAGTGCGACTTGATGGGCAAGTAGCATTGTTAACTGATTTGCAATATGGAATTTATTCTCTCATAAGTGAATGAGTAAAATATCCTATGCGATCATGAATAAGTGAGGATGAAAGTCTTTGGCCAAAGCATTTAAATACCTCGACTTATTATGAGCTTGGGCATATGGTCAAGTTATATGAGTTTGACTTTAAACCATGGCTCTTACTTGATTGGGATATAAGAATAAAAGGTTTATACACGTACGGTATTCACAGCGTAAAGGTTCGGAATGATCCTATTCATTCGTTCTCAATTGGGTTACGGTGTGAGCCACGAGACTGGCTAGGTGTCACTCACACCCCTTTGGATTCGTCCCAATTGCCTTTTGAGACAAACCTAAAGAGTCGCGCTTAAAGGAAGTGCAAAAGGAAAAACATGGGAAAAGATTTGAGAGAAATTCACGGCATTGGATGCCGTAATTAATTAATTAATTATTGGATAACTTAATTAATTAATTAAATTAATGAGTTAATTAATTTCTTGTAGAAATTGAATTATAAATTAATTAGGAATTGAATTAATTGGATTGGATTATCAATTTATTTATTGGATACATAAATTATCTGATTAATTAATTAACAAGCAAGACGAAAGCCCGAAGGCTTCCGAGCCCACTAAGGGGCGGCCAAATAGACGCCCAAAATAGGGCTCTTGCATGCTAGCGTTATTGTTTCATAATGATATAAATATATCACAAGGTGAAAAATAACACAAGGCAACTTACATAACTTTCTCTCCAAGAAAAAGTCTCCCACCTCTCTCTCTCTAGCCATCTTTGACAAGGAAGAAAGGAGGAGTTTTTCGTTTTTGATTCCGGCGTGACGAATTAGAGATGTTGACAAATTCAGCGTTAGAGAAAAGGATCACGTTCAGAAATCAACATACGCGAGAACGGTAATATTTCTATACACAATTAAACACGTGAATTAGAGATGATTCGGGCTTTGGAAATTAAATTTACTTTCCGCTGCATTTTATTCGTATAATTCCCAACACATACAACACTAGGAATGTCAACTTGCTCCCACTGGACAACTTATAGACACACGGTTCACTTTCATTCTTAATTAATCCATAAGATTTTGTTTCTTGATTGAACTGTTGATTCCAGCTGCGAGACGTCTGCTTAAGTCCATAAATGGACTTATTTAGCTTGCAAACCTTATGAAAATCTGCATCGGATATAAAACCTCTGAGTTGCTGCATATAAATGTCCTCCTCGAGGTATCCATTTAAGAATGCGATTTTAACATCCATTTGCCAAATTTCATAATCTAAGTTCGCTGCAATGGCGAGCAAAATTCGAATGGACTTGATTATTGCTATGGGCGAAAAGGTTTCTCATACTCAATGCCCTCTTTTTTACTATAACCTTTCGCGACAAGTCGGGCCTTATAGGTGTCTACCTTTCCATCCGGATCAATCTTTCTCTTATAGATCCATTTGCACCCTATCGCCCGTACACCCTCAGGAAGATCGATAAGAGTCAAGACTTTGTTCGAATACATCGAATCCATCTTTGCTTTCATGGATTCTAGCAATTTTGTGGAACCAATATCAGTCGCTGCTTGCTCGTAGCTAGAGGGATCATCTCCATGGCTTCCATTTGCTAGAGTAAACAAATATTATTGTTCATGCAGGTAACCATATCTCTTAGGCGGTCGAGATACTTTACTAGAATGTCGCAGCGACGGTTGTGTCTTTTAAGTTTTAAGTTCAGTTCTTTGTACTTGAATTGGTGTCTCCAAAGGGGGTTCATTTGGTTTTTATAATAGAACGAGTTTCCTACCTACACCTCCTTCTCTAATGAACTTGTCTTCAAGAAAGAATGCTTGCAAAGCCACGGTTATTCGAAGAACATTTGGTAGGTAAAACAAGTATCCCATGGAGTCAGTGGGAAAACCTATGAATTGACCCTTAAGGGATCTTTCCTCTAGTTTCTCTACCTTAGTCTTCTTAACATATGCAGGCCAACACCATATTCTTATGTACTTAAGATGAGGTTTTCTTCCACACCACAACTCATATGGCGTCTCAGGAACATATTTCGAGGGACACTTATTCAATATATGTACTGTTGTAAGCAAAGCATGTCCCCACAATGAAACAAGTAAATCAGTGTAGTTAATCATAGATCTCGTCATATCCAATAGGATATGATTTTTGCGTTCAGCTACTCCATTTAATTGTGGGGTTGCTAGAGGACTAAGTTGTAACACTATGATTTGTTCCTTTAAGAACTCATCAAACTCAGCACTCATGTATTCGCCACCACGATCAGATTGCAGTGCCTTAATACTGTGCCCGATTTGTTTTTTAGTCATTTTTTTGAACTCTTTGAACCATTCAAGATCTTCAGACTTATGTTTCAGTAAATACACGAGTCCATATCTACTATGGTTGTCAGTGAATGTAATGAAGTACTGAGAACCTCCATAGGCCTCATCCTTGAAGGCCCCACAAATGTCTGTTTGAACTAAACCCAAAACTTCCTTGGATCTTTTAAAATGTTCGGAATGTCCAAGTCTAAGATGCCACATAAGTCTTTGGTTAGTACCATTCATACTACGCTTCTTAGTCATAGCGTTAACCATGCAATGGTTTTGAACATTAATATAATACAATCCATTAACTAAAGATGCTGAGCCAACATTTTTATTTCTAAAATAAATATATCAACCATTGTAATTAAAAGTAAACAAGTATCCTTTCCAGAACAATAAAGGAATAGAAACAATGTTCTTAAGCTCATTGGGCAAAACGAGGCAATTATCTAAAGTAATAGAATGTTCAGACATTAATGTAATAGAAGTGCTTCCAACGTGTGTAGCCGCAACACTGGCCAGCTTCCCACATTAATCATCACTTCTCTTTCTCCCAGCTTCCTACAATATAGTCATAGAACAATTAGTTTCAAAGACAAAAAGTTCTATACCTGTTTTTGCAGCTTTTAGCTTAGGACAATCGCACTTCCAATGGCCTAGCTCCTTGTAATGGAGGCAGATGTCCATTTTCTTTGGGGTCCTACCCTTGAACTTTTTGACCTTTTTGGTTTTATTGTTGATTGATGATGTGGAGACTCCTAGTATTTTTCTGACTTCTCTTAGCATCAGTAGAAATGACTAGAGCAGTTTCTTTCATCTTTGGCTCCAATTGTGATTGAGCATTGATCAGCTTGTTCATTAACCCAGCTAGCGTGCATTCAATGTCATTCATGTTGAAATTCACAATGAATTGTGAAAATGACTTAGGGAGTGACTGGAGAAAGAGATTGGTTTAAAGGTGGAAGTCTATGATGAAATCAAGGGCTTCAAGTCTCTGAATCATAGAGGTCATTTTAAGGATGTGATCCCCAACCTTCTCTCCTTCTTTCATTCTAGCTCTAAAGAGTTCTTTTGATATGTCATACCAAGCAGTCGAACTGTGTTCTCCATAGAGTTCCCTCAAGTGCAGCAAGATCTCCCCAGACGTCTTAATCTTCTCAAGAGAACGTTGGAGATCATTGCTCATTGAACCCAGTATGGAACCTCTAACTTTGACGTCATCCTTCACCCATGTTTCATAGGCAAGTCGATCCTCAAATTTTTCAGTATCTGGGACTGGAGGCTTCTCTTCATCGAGCACATATTCTAAGGCCTCGAGACTAAGGATTATCCTTAGATTTCTTTGCCAGTCAGTAAAGTTATGCCCAGTGAGGACATTTTTCTCAAGCAGAATTGTGAGTGGATTAACCATTATCGAGAGTAATTATCAAACTGCAGAAAATACTAAGATTATTCAATTAAATGCTTTATATTGTTTAAAATAAGTAATTTCAACTTGTACAATTACTTGTCTCCCACTATTTTTCTCAATTATTTTACTCCCACTGCAATAATCAAAAACCTCATTGGATTGGTTTCATAGTGGGTGATTGAGGTCCTCAATGTCTATATTGGTTGCAACCTTCTCCGATAAATGGCCCGTCTAGAAATTGGGGTGGCACCTAGTGCCAGTTAAACCATTTAACAATTCAATCCCTTTGGCTCATGAATCACTTAATCGCAACCTTCGATATATAGATGGTGATCCATCTAAGTCTATTCCCA
The DNA here is from genome assembly GCA_019426215.1 of Buddleja alternifolia. Taxonomy (NCBI): domain Eukaryota; kingdom Viridiplantae; phylum Streptophyta; class Magnoliopsida; order Lamiales; family Scrophulariaceae; genus Buddleja; species Buddleja alternifolia. The sequence continues at coordinate 1,873,744 of CM033406.1, forward strand.
TCAACTCTTATCATTCTAACAATTTAATCTTGCCTTGCAACCTTTTTCGATATATGGGGCAAAATTTGTTTCGACTGAAGGCATCTAATGCACTAAAGAAGATTAAGCATATTACCCTTATATATGACCCCCTAATACCGGGATGATTCCATATACAAGATGCAACCATCTCGTTCTAAAGCTTGATGGAGAGTCAGGATATCAAATACCCTTTACTTACTTAGTATCTTTTGTTTTAGGGAGAATTAATAACTTAACAGTTATTATATTTTGGGTATCACTTTGCACATTAATTTATTAAGCAACATGCAATTTCCATTTAAAATCATATTTAGAAAATCAAGAAATATCATGTCATTTTCTCAAGTTCTCAAGTCTTATTGCACTAATTGGCAAGCTAACATCCTAAAAATAAAAATTTTCATGCTTACATACTCACAAAATTTTGTACAGATCATTCATAATAGCTTATATTCCCAAACTTGTACAAATCCCATGGATTACATATAGTTAGGGGAGCGGTCGGGTACCTATGGAACGCTCTCAAAGAACGTAGTCCTAAAACAAATGCCAAGTCACAGAGGCTGTGAGATGCGGGATATTACCGCCCTCGTCAAGACTTGTTCGTGTGTATAACTCTTATTAAAGATGACATGTTCCATTATCAATGGCCGGAGTCAATACATATATGAAGATTCATACTTTAGGCAAGTATGAAATTGAATGGCCCCGCAAGGATTTGTTGGTGCTGTCAAACTTGGAGTCCTTAGGTTCGTAGTGTGAGATTAGTCCTTAGACTTGAGATGTCATTGGAAAGGGTACTATCTACTATGCTTTGATACGCACGTGCACTCTAGGAGAGTTATACGGCGTGTATGTTGGGTATAGCCTGATAGTACAACAAAACAAGTGGCATTGTCAAGGGATCCATCCAAGGCTTACAGCCTGGCATTTCCTATGCTATTGTGTGAAGCTGAATGAACGATAAAATTCTCTGGCCAGAGCATAGTCTTTTAAGAGGGATTGGTGATCCCTACTTAGAGGACCAGATCATTAGTGGAACAAACATAGTCATAGCTTTTGAGGCTACTAGGGTTTCGACCGTCTCCAAACCCTAAGCTTAGACGGGAAAAAGATGGAGGGATTCTACTCATATGAAGATCGAAATTTAGATAGGTTTACTTTTAATCGTTGACATCTAGGAAGTCGTGGCGATGTTGCTAGACATCGATCCATAACCGATAGGTGCCTTGGGTTAATTGGTGAAGTTAATCCAAGGCCTAGTTAATTATTGTGAATAACTAATCTAGCCTATGAGATGACTTATTGCTAGCTTGTTAATGAGCCTTAGGGGTCGCACACTAACTTAGTGTAGTACCTATTAGCTTGTTAATTCTTTGAGAATTAATGGAGAGATTAATTAATTGAAATTAATTAATCGGGAAAAACGAATAAATTAATTGACTGGTCTTAATTAATAATAGTCTTATAATTTAATATTGAAATATTAAATTGGGAAAGACTAATTAATTAATATGTGAAAGAGAAAATATATATATATATATATATACATACACGTGAGCGTGTATGTATGTGTGGATTTGGTGGAAGATTTTATCTTGTTCACTAAGTCTATATATATATATATAATATATCTTATAATACATTTGGCAGGATCTATTCTAATTAATTAGATGACTAATTGTTATGGAAAGATCTTATAAATATGTTAGGATAGATATTGTGGATATGGTAAGATCTATTTAATTAATTGACTAATTATATGGAAGGATCTTATTTGAATAGATCTTATATATTTGGGAAGGATCTCAAATTTATGGAAAGATCTTAGTTAATTGATGGATCTAATTAACTAAGGAAGAGAATTGAGAAGGAAGAGAACTTAACATATAAGTATAAAATATACATATATATATATATATATGGATATACAAGCCCATATTAGGCGTGTATGTGCATGTGTGTGAGTTTGACTTATGGTGAACTCTCACTATATATATGTGTGTATTGATATTATATTCTTAAGTTAACTTAAGCAAACCATAATTCACAACTAAGAGTTGTGAGATTATTTTTCTCTCCATCTTTTCTCTTCCACCTCTTTCACAAGAACTTTTTCCAACTCATGTGTTGAGTACGAAGAACACCGAAATATTCCTACCCCTTTTCTCACGAGCTAAAATTTGATATTCTCTGGGTTAACGCTGGTGGAGATAATCGAGGGTATGAGCTAAGGTGTGGATACATCTTAGAGGCGTCACACTTGGGGCGCTAGAGTAAATCTATCTGGAGATGTGTAGCAGGGAATTGCTTAGAAAGACGTTGCTGATTAAGTTCTTCAAGAGGTAAACACAAGAAAACTCACTTGTGTAGTTAGTTTTTGAATCCGATGGTACCATGTCTACCTAGCCCTAATTTGGGTATTCAGATTTTTATTAAAATCCATGTTTTTCTACTGCGCTGGCATCCCCGGGTTATACCGATCCCAACACACAGAACTTCTGTTGTCTATGAACACTCGGATCACATCATAGTTGGCGATAAGTGGCAGTGATGAACAAGGCATCACTGTTAGGTATATGCCCTTGATGGCAATGGGGAATTAGATGTATAGGGCCATTTATTTTATTTTGTACAAACTTATTATTTGGAACAAAAAGGCATTTTTATAATTGTTCATATAAATCTTAATTGACATTAATAGTCTTGAACATGTAGTCCAAATGTAATCTTGAGAAACCTTCTACTCCTTGGGTATGAGGAGAGGGACACTACAAGTGTTAGATTACATAAAATGAGTTTTCAAGTCAAAGAGTCTTAATTAGGCATTAAGATTGGACTTGTCTAATATGAGCTTTGACAAGGAGTGTCAATATGTCACTACGCAGTAGTGAGGATCATTATGCATGGTGGGAGCTCATACCATAGATATATCAATGGAATTGATATTTTCGAACACTACTCTCTGTAATCCTTCCATATGGGTATTTATTCGGTGACTGTCAGTGGTAGGATTACTGTTCATGATAGTATGCGTGAGCCTTAGACCTGAGGAATCACGCACAATATAATTGTGACACTGAACTTGTCATTAGAGTAGTTAGATCAAATTCACCCTTTGGTGGGGTCGACCTCGAAGTGCAGTATCAGTAGACAAGTAGCAGTTGTTTGGTGATTACCAAGATGGAATTCATTGTCTCGAGTAGTCAACGAGTTTATGCCCTATGCGACCATGAGTATATAAAATGACAAGTCTTTGGACAAAGCATACACACTATCTCATGTGGAACACGAAGGATAGTTTGGTAATTTCATAATGCTATGGTTAACGTTTAAGTCCTGTGAGTTTGGCACTTTCCATGACTCTCACTCGATTGAATATAACAGTGAAGGGCTTATACTCATATAGTATTCATGACAGAAAAGTTCATAATGATTTTATCATTTCGTTCACAATTGGGTTTCGATATGGGTCCACTGGACTGGCTAGGTAACGCCTACATTTTTGGTTTCCTCTCATTGTCAATTGAGACGAACCTAGAGAGTCGCTCTTTCAAGGATGAAAGAAGGAAAAGCTTCAGTCATTTTCTGAAAGGATGTTTTGATAATTCGTTTTGTGATAAACGAATTACAACATCTAAAGGGTTAATTAATTGATTAGATTAATCAGAATTAATTTTAGTTAAATAATTATATTAATTAAATTAAATTAATTGGATTTAATTATTTGATTGTATAATTGGCCAATAATTAATTATATTGATTATTTAATTATTTGATTTAATATCTAGTTAGGTTGGTGATTAATTGAACATTAAACTAAGTTGAAAGTCAACTTAACCCAATTGCTGAGCCCATAGGCGAGTGACATGGTAAAAGATGGACTTAGGATTTAATAAAATCCCTAAGCTCATCTTAGACAATCAAACTCAGAAGAAAACACGTGAAAACTCTCTCCTCTCTCAACACCCTCTAGTCGTCTTCTTCAAGGAAGAAAAGAGGATGAGTTTTTCCAATCTTTCATCTGCGCGATATCTAGAGGCAGGAGCTTAGAGTTACTCCTGCGCGAAGATCAAAAATGACACAAATGAAGAACTGTAAAATTATTTTTTGCATTTTCTTTCTTGTTCTTGTATTAGCTCATAAATCCCCAGAGTGATCCATGGATTGGGATTCGTGTTTGTTTAATTTCCACTACAAATGTCTCAATGAATCCCAACAATCATGATGAAGGCGGTGAAACTGATGTCCATCTTCCGGCCCAAATTAAATAAGTGCCTGGTATTCATAGCAGTTATCTCTTCAGTTATCTCTAAATAGGATGGCTCATGGATAACCCTTGCGTGAGGGGCCTCTTGCGGGTGTGGCTCTATTGCAGCCTCATCTTGCCCTCTTCCCTCATCACGGTATCTTACTATCGAAGGACTTCTCTCAAATAGCCTGGTACTTTTCTCATAGTCCCGACATATAAGCTCTTGCAAGTATCCGCTTTCAATTAGTTGCTCTATCTCATTCAATAAGTGTTTGCATGAGTTAGTGTCAATACCGCAGTCCTTGTGGAATCGGAAGTACTTGTCTGACTTGGGGTTGACGGATCCTATATAAGCTCCTGGGGGCCACCTTTTGAGACCCTTATGCACCACTTCCATATGTGCCTGAGCACATGTAACCTTCAAAGTCGTGTATCGAGTATAGTGATGCTCACCCCGATACTTGTCTTCCATAGAGGGCCTTCTGGTGCATGCCTAACTTCTTTTCCTTCCTTGCATGGCATGTTGGTCTCAGCTCCTTTCATTTTTGCAACTTCTTCCATGTTCACATACTTTTCAGCCAGAGCCAAAAGTTAATCAAAACTTGTGGCAAGTTTCTGATAGAGTAGATGCCCGGCGCGCCAATTTTGGGCGCCATTTACTGTGTAATAAATTCTATGAGACAATTTTTTCTTATGAATAAAGTCAATTATATTATGGCATTCTTTGTTCTTAAATTGTTATTATATGCTTAGAACGAAATCCCTTGAATCACACATGACTATGGGACATCATCGGACATCGGGAATGACGATGATGGAATATGTCTCTAAGGTCGTTATTCTTAAAAGGTTCCAAGTCAATGATAGGTCTGTCAAGATTAGGGATATTTGTTGGGGGAAATTAACCAAACGCAACGAAAAATGGAATTTTAAATTTTTTGGATTTTCCCTTCGCAGGGTCAATCCCTGGGTTTAATCACACGTATGTATGATAGGGTAAACTAAACTTTACCCGTTGAAGCGAAGTGGTTGATAATTCCTACGAACTTGAATTCTTCAATTCTTTGCAAAATTTCTCCGGCTGAATTAATGTTGATCCAAGCAATCCAATTGTTCTGCCTTCAAATTGTCTCGCCGAAAAATACTTGATGAAATTTTTTTCCTCCTTCTTGGTGTTGAAACTGACAGCTATGAGAGAGAGAAGGAGAGGAGTTCTTTTATTGTGATGTTGTGTAATACACTTATGACCTAGGCTTATAACTAATGTGATATTTATATCACTTAAGTTATTACATTGGACTTAAAACAAGGCCCATAATCTCACCTAGTAGCCGCCCCTTTAGGACCTTGGTGTGCTACTTGGTGAATTATTTTAAGCTTCGTTTAATCTAGTATTTAATTAATTAACTTAATCCAATTAATTAATTCAATTAAATAATAGATAACTCATTCAATTAATTTTATTTCTCCAAGAAATATTATATTAATTAAATCATAAATAAATTAACTTATTTCCTCAAATAATTAATTCTATTTATTTAATTTTAAGTATCCAATCCTTAAAATATTACCACAAGAATTATTCCATTTTTCATCAATTTTTCTTTTTAAGCATGACTCTTTAGGTTCATCTATATTTGGCAATGGGAGGATTCCATTGAATATTGGTCTCACCCAGCCAGTCAAGTGGTCCATATTTTAACCCAAATAAGATGAAATGATTAGATCATTTATACCTTTCCATTTGTAAATGCCGTGTGAATACAAACTCTTCGTTTCCTTATCCCGGTTAAGTGAAAGTCATGGTTTTGGTCAAACTCACTAACTTAACATTATGTTATATTTATAATAAGTTCAGATCATTGAATGCTTTGGCCAAAGACTTTGAGATCTAACTTACTTATAAATGCATAAGATAATTCTTCGTTCACTTACGAGGGAACGAATCCTTTCTTGGATATCAGTTAAGAATACTACTTGTCCATCAGGTTGCAGTTCGTGGTTGACCCCACCAACGGGTGAATTGGGCCTAATTACTCTAATGACAAACCAAACGTCACAAGTATATCTTCAACTCGATTCCTCAAGTCTAAAGTTCAGACACACCTATTACAATTTAATCAATTCTGTCATTGATTGTCAAAGAGTGAAAACCCATGTGACAGAATCGATGCGAGTCATGTCTGAGTGCCACTATCTCCATCAGTACACCTATGATATGAGTTCTTCACTACTTTCTAGTGATTGACGGGCACCTTTCTCGTCAAAACTCACATCATACAAGTCTTCATGATTTCCAATGCCCAATTGAAAATCTTTGACTTGAAAACTATTTTAGTACAGAAGTATCAGACTCCTCTAGTGCCTTAGAGAGTTAACTCTTGTGTTCATGGACTTATAGATGATTACAATATATAAATGTCAATATGAAAGTAAACAGCTAAAATGCCTTTTATTGATTGATTTAATGAACAATTACAATTTGATAATGTCCTATCATTTACTAATCCTCTAGTGGCATTTGAGGACATTAACCTAACAATATTGACAAAGACCAAAAAGACTTGCTTGTGTACATAGTTCTTAGAGAACGTGCCTCGTTCCATAGGCATAGGTGTACACGAGGGTTCTCATTTGGATAATGAGTGAACTGAACAACCCCACCAGGAAATTCCTAAAATGGTCATCGAATGTGGAATTTCCTAAAATCACATAAGCATAAGTGTAATCCTTATGGACCTGAGGTTCCATTGTCACTTTGAGCATAGTCAATTATACTTTGACTTATCTCATTATTCCATCACGAGTCGTCATATGGGATATCTTGGGTATAGTGTGATTATGTGTCAAGGTACATGAGAGACCAAGATGGGATCTATCACTGATTTAGCAAATCAGACATTTCCTAGGGTTTGCTCATTGAATCGATTCAAGGAATCTTTGGCCAAAGTATGACAATCCAAAGAGGCAGAGTGTTTCCTCGTTTGGATTGCATGAATCAATATCATGCAATGAAGGAGACATAGAGATTGGGTCGTAAGAGTTTCGACTACTTGAGATACCAATCCGGGAAATTTGATGGAGGGATCTTACTTATGCGAAGATCGAGGTTATGATAGGTTGAGTATCTTGACATCATTGGTGTCTAGGTCTTCGGAGCCCATTGCTAGACAATAACCTAGATTTGTAGGTACCATGATATTATGGTGAATAACACATGGTCTGATTAAATCAAGGAAGATTTAATCTAGTATTTTCTAAAATAGAAAGGTACAATGGCACTTTTGGATAGTGTACTTACTACTAGAACATGAACGAGCCTCACACACTAACTCATAAGGTTCCTGCTCTTTGGAAGTTGAGGTGAAAATAGGAAAGTCTAGGACTTACCTAAAAAGGAATATTAATTAATTGGTTGGAGATCAATTAATTAGAATATTTAATTAATCAAATAAGATTAATTAATTAATGGACTAAGTAAAGTCCAAAGGTTTTATTTAATTAGTAGAGAAAGTCAAAAATTAAATAGAATTAAAGAAATAATTGGGTAATAATAATTAAGGTTGGACTTAATTATCATGGAATATTTAATTAAATGGTCGGACTATTTAATTAAATAAGGAGTCAAAAATTAAATCAAGTTGGATAAAATTTTTGGACTCCAAGAGTAAGAGGGGGCGGGTGGCAGACGTGTATAAGGGAGAGGATTTAATTCCTATCCAAGTCTTGATCAAGTTGGAATCAAGGAAATATTTTAGGAGAGAAAAAAGGGAACAAGTTAACTTGCAAGCTAAGTTCCTTGTTTTTAGGAAACTCTTTAATAGAGATTGATTAGAAATAGATAAAAGTCAAATCTTGGAGATTTTATTTCATCTTGACTTCCAATCAAATTAAACTTAGGAGTCTCTCTATAAATATGTGTTAGGAAATTTCATGTTAGATGTTTTGAATGATGACAAGATAGGATTTCATGTTAGGCCCCAAAAGAATGTAAGTTTACACTTTCATAGAATACTTATATAAGCGTTTGAAAGCTTATTAGTTTGTTAGGCTTGTAATTTTTATCTTTGCAGATTTTAGACTAAGTATTAGATACCGAGTCCCTAATAGAATTCTAGGTGAGTCTATCAGAGATGAAGTTGAAGATCAGCGTCTGAAGTCAAGTGAAGATGATTATTTGTCCTAAGCGTCCGTCAAGCGCTTAAAAGGAGATTTCAAGCACTCAGCTGATTTCAAGCGTCTGACTCAAGCGTCCAGCTTTCAGATTCACCTAAAGGATAAAACCCAAGTTATCAAGGACGTAAATGTAATCACCAACGGATATTTATTTCCAACGGGAAATAAATTCAAAATGCATTAAATGCTTGATAAGTGCATTTGATGTAAACAAGACAGTATGACTTGTGGACAAGCCACCTTTTTTTGACTAAGACTGTCAGCTTTTCAGAATTCAAACCTGCTCCTGTCCAATTGGAATCAGCAGAAATTAAGGAATGTCAGAAAAGGGACAATTTGAAGCTCTGTGTGAGAGACACGCGCCTGATTGTGTCCAACAGACAAATCCCAAGAATCTCTATAAATAGTACCCTCCAGCAAAACCTTAGAGAGTGTGAAGAGAGAGAAACTTTGCTGAAATAATTTGAGAGAAAAGCTTGCAAACTCCATAGCCAAAATCCATCAAGCTTCTCAAATACATTCCAGACAGTCACCAGATATCTCAAACCTCTTCCAAAGAAGAAACCTAAATTCTTACTGAGATATCCCAAGTTGTTTGAACTTCCCAATATCAAACAAACCTGTTACAATAAACCCTCAACACCTTTCATCTGAGTGAGAAAGATTGTTGTATTCCACAAGCAGTATTTTTTAGTAAGAGAAGCTTGTTGAAGAAAGGTCTTTATTGGAGCTGAAGTTTGTGTGATCAAGGAGCTCAAGGCCATCTTGGAGAAGATCTTTATTGGAGCTGAAATCTGTGTGATCAAGGAGCTCGAGATCATCTTTCCACAAGCAGAGGATTGAAGTGGCTTGCAGCAGAAATCTGTGTGACCAAGGAGCTCAAGTCATCTATATCCATCTCTTCCTGTTTCCCTATTTTGTAGAAGTCTCTGTGTGACTCTTCGAGAACCAATTTAGTGGATTGCCTCCAAGTGATAAAGGAGAAGAAGGACGTAGCTGGGATTACATCACCCAACGAACCTTACAAATATTGTGTCATTTACTTTACAATCAATTTTCTTATTATCATCTCATTGCATAAATTGATTAAGTAAAACACAATCAAAAGCTAAGCTTTCAAATCAGTCTTAAGCGTTTGACCAAGCGCTAAGCATTCTAAGCGTTCAAAACGTTTTAACCAAAAGCAACTAAGGAAAACTTTGTGACGCTAAATACTTTCAAAGTAAAGACTTATAAAATCATTTCGTTGTGCTAACCCTAATTAAAGAACTGAACGCTTAAACCTGGGTGGTTATAGTATTCAAATCTTAAGTCTAAGTTAATCTTTTCAAACAGTTTTCAAAGTAGACGCTCAACTAATCGTTTCCATTTCAAGCGTCCAAAATCATTTTAATACGAAACTTTTTGAAGTCGAAAAAGACTTCAGGGTCTATTCAACCCCCCCCCCCCCCTTCTAGACCCTTTCGTATGTCACTTGGGACCAACAATATGTGTGTTAAGAAAAACACACACACACATTTTTTTAGTAAGATTTTTGTCCACCCCTAAGAGAAAAAGAAAGAAATTTTATCTTCTATTCTCTCAAGTAAACTCGCCCCTCACCTATTATTTCTTGACAAGGTTTTTCTCATGTGTTGAGATTAACCTTTCACATATATTCCTACCTTCATAGATATAAGCTCGGATTATATCTAAAATAATTATTTAGGCTAGCACTAAATATATAATTATTGAGAATTATACGGAGGTGTGGATACATCTTAGAGGCGTGACGATTGGATCGCTTGAAGATACAAGGAACAAATCGAAGCTCGGGATTTGAAGGAGGCCGACGGCTTCTCTGTAGAATTCGATCAAGGGAGTATTTTTCGGGTTGAAAAGATTAGAAACTTGTACGAGGGAAAAAGTGCGAAAGGTATTTCATGTAGCATAGTTTTCTCGTTTTAATTAGCTCAATTAAACCGGCCAATGTAATCCTATTTCGGCGTAGTTGTAAAATTAAATTCCGTTGTGCTAACCTACCCCGGGGATTACCCAACCCAACAGTGGTATCAGAGCCTGGTTAGTTTAATGGAACTAATTTGTGTGATTTATTATGCTTTATTTATTTTTGTTTGAATAAATTAAAAGCATGTTTAAATCAAGATGCCTTGAGTTATTATAAATTGAATTTGGTTTGGGATTTAATTGTATAAAAATTTGGAACTTTTATGACAAATTTGGTTTCACGAAAAACTATGTAATTGGGTGATTTGGGTTAATAGTGAGTTTTTTGGATTTGAAAAACACCGGTGGTGGGAAGTAGCGAAATGGACAAACTGAAAGGTTTGAAAGCGGAGTAACAACCCAGCCCGAGGTGGGTTATTAAAATCGAGAAAAACCCATTGTTTCAGCCCAAATCGCTGGACAAAACGGGCCGAAACTAGCACGCGCAATTTCTTGCCCACGCGTGTCCAGCACGCGCTGTTCACAGGATGGGCAGGTCGGGCCATCCAAGCCCGACCCAATTATTCCGCGTAATTAAATTATATTATTTAAATATTTTTAGAAATTAAAAATATTTTTGGAAATTATTATTTTCCTTGGAAAATAATTCTTTTTAAAAAATCCAAAATATCCTAAATAAATTGTAATTTATTTTGAACAAGAGGTAGGTAAATTTTGGATATCGCATATTATATGGCTTGGCATGATTTTATGTGATTGGATGAACCACGAGTCTAGTCTAGTCTTTGGTTTTCGTTGTATGTACTTTCGATGGGTTGTAAAAATAGTCGGTTTGGCTTTTATTTTTTCTGTCTTTAGATTAGTAGAATGTAATTAGATTATAGTCTATGTAATTGAAGACAAAGAAAGAAGACGAAGGCCAATTGAAGACTTGTATGCAGTGTCGATTCATGGTAATAGCTAGGTTATTTTTATTTCCTAGAAGTCTAGCCCACTTTGGCTCAGTGGGTTGATTAGGTTAGGGCTCAAGGTGGTTCATCCTAATTTACCGCTTTGTGGATGGTTTTTTTTTCTGTCTATATATATGTGATGTGTTTGGAATGCATGCATAGGATACAAAACTAAACAAGATAAATTTAATCTGGTGAGACCAATATTTTATGCAATTCCCTCCTGCGAAAATACTAGCCTATATGGAATTGAAATTGGATTCCTCTTCCATGCCATCCATCATAAGTGGCAACATGTGAAACGCCGTTGAGGCTAGGTGAATCACTCATATAATTGGGGATTAACTTAGTCGAGATAGGTTGTGATTGTCACTAAGCATAGAGATGCTCTGTGGGATCTAATCACTCACTGTACACTCATATAGTTGGGGCGATGAACTGAGAGGATTGACCATGGAATATTTGATGGGTCTAGCTTAACATTGAGATAGCATATTGGACACCCATATAATTGGGCCATATGTGAAAGACGAGGTAAAACAATCTTGAGAACCATCCAACGAGGTGGAAGGCCAGGGGAGGCTACTATCTAAATGGATCAATCACACTCATATAATTGGGGTGACTTGATTAATTTAAATAGATCTCAAGCCCACTAAAGGAAATTAAATTTTTTCTCAAATTCTATCTAGAGGGTGGTGGAATTTAGAAGAATGGTGGGAGGCTTGTACAATTAAAGACCAAATTGTATAAGGACTTTATTTTAGAATGAATGCTAATATATCTTCCTCGAAACCTTTGTAGATCATTAAGTAAAATGGCTAAGAATCCACTATATGCTATTCTTGAAACCAACAAATTAGCCGGGCCTAATTATGCCGACGGGCTGAGAAACCTGAAAATTGTCCTTCAATCAGACAAGAGGGAGTACATCTTGTTGGCTGAACAGCCGGGAATAACTCCCGAGAGCACTGATGAAGATAGAGAGTACGCTAAGCTGTGGTCTGATGACAATATCCAAGTGCGATGTCTCGTTATGACTTCAATGTCTAACGAATTACAAAAGCAACATGAAAAGATGACACTTGCAAAGGATATTGTTACTCACCTAGAAGAGATGAACGGAATTAGGACTAGGAAAGAGAGATATGCTATCTACGAAGAGTTGTTTGGGGACAAAGATGACCGAGGGGTTGGCCGTCTGGGACCACGTCCTCAAGATGATACGTTTGATCAATAAGTTGAGTGACTTGGACGTGGAACTCGATGGTGACCTATGTGTCGATCTGGTGCTACAATCTATTCCTAAGTTCTATGACCAATTTTTCATCAATTTCAACATGAACAACTTGAATGCCTCACTCAATGAGTTGTTAAACATGTTGATAATTGTTGAAAGCACCATGAAGAAAGAAAAGCCTATGCTACTTGTGAGTTCTTCATCGGAATCCAAGAAAGGAAAGAAGAAGAACAACAAGACCAAAGAGCTTAAAGGCACTTGGTGCCGTATTCATCTTTGCAATGATTTGCAGGGATGGTAAGAAGCAAAGCGCTAAGTAAAGGAGAGATGACCCTAAGGATGGGAAATTGAGCAATGGTTGCTGTCAAGGCCTTAGGGACTGTCCACTTAGCTTTAGGAAGTAGGATTTTAGTTTTAAATTCCGTCTATTTTGTACCCGAGATAATAAGAAATATCATATCCATTCCGATTTTGGATGGAGAAGGATATCGTTTTGAGATTCATAATACAAGTTGTTTTTTGTTTTATGAATCTAATCTTATTATAGAGTCAAAATTGCAAGATGGTCTTTATACAATTTCCCAACTTATCCTACTCTCAATATTCAACAAAGTAACAAAAGAAACTTAGATAATTCCATAAGTACATCAACTTGGCACGCTAGGCTAGGTCATATCTCTAAAGAAAGGATACGCATATTGGCAAATCAACTTGGTCTTGGAGATCCAGACGAAATGCCAACTTGCAAATCATGTCTTAAGGGAAAGATAACCAAGACACCATTCACTAAGTTGATGGCGCGTGCAAGTGGAATTTTGAACTTAGTCCATACTGATGTATGTGGGCCGCATAGGATAAATGCTAGAGGTGGTTTTAGCTACTTTTTAACATTTACCAATGACTTCTCAAGTTATGGTTATGTGTACCTTATGAGGTACAAGTATGAATCCTTTGAGAAATTCAAGGAGTTTAGACATGAAGGTGAGAAAAAAATTGGTAGAAGTACCAAGACTCTTCGATCGGATCGAGGAGGCGAATGCTTATCCAATGAGTTTCTGGATTATCTAAAGGAGAATGGGATTCTCTCGCAGTGGACTCCGCCCAGCACGCCTCAATTGAATGGGGTAGCTGAGCGAAGGAATCAAACTTTGTTAGACATAGTTCAATCCATGATGAGTCGCACTGGACTTCCTTCTTCAATGTGGAGCTATGCTTTGACGACTGCAACCTATTTGTTGAATAGGGCGCCGTTTAAAAGTGTGCCTAAGGTTCCATATGAAATGTGGTACGGTAAAACACCTTCATATAAACACCTAAGGGTGTGGGGGTGTACTACTTCTATAATCCCTTGGAACAAACCGTGATTGTTTCAAGGAATGCGACCTCCTTGGAGAAGGATTTTCTATTAGATGGGAATAACAAGATTGTAGAACTTGAGGAGACTCAAATCACTGAGAGACCTCAAGAACCACAAATGAGCTCGCCTAATACCACACAGGAGGCGATTCATAAAGAAAAAGCCAAAAGTACACCACCTCTGAGGAGATCCGAAAGGATTCCAAGGGCACCCGAGAGATAGGTAAGCCATTTGCAAGAAAGCAAGTTAGAGGATTCCCTTTTGGATATAGATCCAAAGTGTTATGGGGAAGCGATGTTGGACATCGATTCAGGAAGATGGCTAGAGGCTATGAAATCCGAGATGGACTCCATGCACTCCAACAAGGTTTGGACCTTGGTAGACCGGCCAAATGGGGTTTTCCCATAGGCTGCGAGTGGGTTTACAAGAGAAAGCTTGGAGCTGATGGAGAGGTAGAGACCTATAAATCAAGCCTAGTGGCGAAAGGGTTTACTCAAAGACAAGGTATTGACTACGAGGAAACCTTCTCACCAGTGGCAATGCTGAAATCCATAAGGATACTTCTAGCCATCTCTGGACATTTCGACTACGAAATTTGGCAGATGGATGTTAAAACTGCATTCCTCAATGGAGAAATTAAGGAGGAAATATATATGCAGCAGCCAGACCGGTTTTACATCCAATGAGAGTGAACAAAGTGTGTAGGCTCCAGAGGTCCATATATGGACTAAAACAAGCTTCCTGAAGCTGGAACAAATGATTTGATAATGCCATACGAGAGTATGGATATATTCAAAACGTTGATGAAGCGTGTGTGTACAAGAAGGCTAGTGGGAGCGCGGTTACATTTCTAGTACTTTATGTTGATGATATCCTATTGATCGGAAATGATATAGGGATGATGCAGTCAACAAAAGTATGGTTGTTAAATCAATTCTCCATGAAGGATATGAGTGAAGCTTCCTACGTACTATGTGTAAAGATAAATCGAGAGAGATCGAGTAGGATGCTGGGACTCTCCCAATCCTTGTACATAGATCGAGTGCTAAAGAGATTTAGCATGGAATAATCCAAGAGAAGATTCTTGCATATGAGATATGGAATCACTCTTTCCACGTCTAGGTGCCCTAAGACTGAGAATGAAAGAGAGAGGATGTCTCACATACCTTATGCATCCGCCATTGGAAGCATTATGTATGCGATGATATGTACAAGGTCTGATGTAGCGTATGCGCTTAGCGTGTGCAGTAGCTATCAGGCAAATCCCGTCGAAGAACACTGGACTACCATTGAAACAATCCTCAAGTATCTTAAGAGAACTAAGGAGTTGTTTTTGGTATGTGGTGGAGGAAAATTGGATTTAGAGTGCTACACAGACTCTAGTTTCCAAAGTGATATTGACGACTCAAAATCGGTTTCTGGTTTCATTTTCTGCTTAATGGTGGAGCAGTGAGATGGAAAAGTTCCAAGCAACCGACTACTGTTGATTCAACAATCGAAGCGGAATACATTGCTGCCTTAGAGGTGGCAAAGAAAGTTGTTTGGATGGGGAACTTCATCCAAGAATTGGGTACCGTTCCATCTATTGTTAACTCGGTACCGGTGTACTGTGATAACAAAGAGCTATTGCGCAAGAAAAGGAGCCAAGGTCTCATCAGAAATCCAAGCACATACAAAGGCGATACCATTAGATCAGGGAGATCATTGGGAGAGGTGACGTTCGAGTGCAGCGTTAGACTCGGTAGATAATGTAGCAGACCCACTCACCAAACCCCTTAGTCAAAAGGTGTTTGATGGACATCTAGGGAAGATGGGCCTCAAATATGTGGGCAATTGGCTCTAGAGTAAGTGGGAGATTGATATAGTAGATGTCTGGCGCACCAATTTTGGGCGCCATTTACTGTGTAATAAACTCTATGAAACAATCTTTTTTAGGAATAAAATCAATTACATTATGGCATTCTTTGTTCTTAAATTGTTATTATATGCTTAGAACGAAGTCCCTTGAATCACACATGACTATGGGACATCATCGGACATCGGGAATGACGATGATGGAATATGTATCTAAGGTTGTGATTCTTAAAAGGTTCCAAGTCAATGATAGGTCTGTCAAGATTAGGGATATTGACAAAGACCAAAAACACTTGCTTGTGTACATAGTTCTTAGAGAACGTGCCTCGTTCCATAGGAATAGGTGTACATGAGGGTTCTCATTTGGATAATGAGTGAACTGAACAACCACACCAGGAGATTCCTAAAATGGTCGAATGTGGAATTTCCTATAATCACATTGACATAAGAGTAATCCTTATGGACCTGAGGGGTTCCATTGTCACTTTGAGCATAGTCGATTATACTTTGACTTATCTCATGATTCCATCAATAGTCGTCATATGGGATATCTTGGGTATAGTGTGATTATGTATCAAGGTACATGAGAGACCAAGATGGGATCCATCACTAATTTAGCAAATCAGACATTTCCTATGTTTTGCTTATTGAATTGATTCAAGGAATCTTTGGCCAAAGTATGAAAATCCAAAAAGGCGGAATGTTTTCTCATTTGGATTGTATGAATCGATATCATGCAATGAAGGAGACATAGAGATTGGGTTGTAAGAGTTTCGACAAAACCATTACTCGAGATACCAATCCGGGAACTTTGATGGAGGGATCTTACTTATGCGAAGATCGTGGTTATGATAGGTTGAGTATCTTGACATCATTTGTGTCTAGGTCTTCGAGGCCCGTTGCTAGACAGTAACCTCAATTTGTAGGTACCATGATATTATGGTAAATAATACATGGTCTAATTAAATCAAGAAAGATTTAATCTAGTACTTTCTAAATATAAAAAGGTACAATGGCACTTTTGGAAAGTGTACTTACTACTAGAACATGAACGAACCTAAAGGGTCACACACTAACTTCTGAGGTTTCTGCTTAAAAGATATGATTAATCAACTTTGGAAGTTAAGGTGAAATTAGGAAAGTCTAGGACTTACCTAAAAGGAATATTAATTAATTGGTTGGAGATCAATTAATTAGATTATTTAATTAGTCAAGTAAGATTAATTAATTAATGGACTAAGTAAAGTCCAAGGGTTTTATTTAATTAGTAGAGGAAATCGAAAATTAAATAGAATTAAAGAAATAATTGGGTAATAATAATTAAGGTTGGACTTTAATTATTATGGAATATTTAATTAGACTATTTAATTAAATAAAAAGTCAAAAATTAAATCAAGTTGGATAAAAATTTTAGACTCCAAGAGTAAGAGGGGGCGGGTGGCAGGCGTGTATAAGGGAGAGGATTTAGTTCCTCTCCAAGTTTTGATCAAGTTGGAATCAAGGAAATATTTTAGGAGAGAAAAAAGGGAACAAGTTTGCTTGCAAGCTAAGTTCCTTGTTTTTAGGAAACTCCTTAATAGAGTTTGATTAGGAATAGATAAAAGTCAAATCGTGGAGATTTTATTTCATCTTGACTTCCAATCAAATTAAACCTAGGAGTGTCTCTATAAATATGTGTGTTAAGAAAAACACACACACGTTTTATTAGCGAAATTTTCGTCCACCCCTAAGAGAAAAAGAAAGAAAATTTTATCTTCTACTCTATCAAGTAAACTCGCCCCTCACCTATTATTTCTTGACAAGGTTTGCTCATGTGTTGAGATTAATCTTTCGCATATATTCCTACCTTCATATATATAAGCTTAGATTATATCTAAAATAATTATATAGGCTAGCACCACATATATAATTATTAGGAATTATACGGAGGTGTGGATACATCTTAGAGGCGAGATGATTGGATCGCTTGAAGATACAAGGAACATATTGAAGCTCGGGATTTGAAAGAGGCCGACAGCTTCTCTGTAGAATTCGATCAAGGGAGTATTTGTTCGGGTTGAAAAGATCAGAAACTTGTACAAGGGAAAAAGCGCGAAAGGTATTTCGTGTAGTATTGTTTTCTCGTTTTAAATAGCTCAATTAAATCAGCCAATGTAATTCTGTTTTGGGGTAGTTGTAAAAATTTTAAATTCTGTTGTGCTAACCTACCCCGGGGATTACCCAAGCCAACAGTTTCTTGGCGAAGGATCAGAAGAAGTCGCCATCATGTAATCCTTGGGCAAATGCGTTAGATAGCACATCTGCATTAGCCGAGGGAATCTCAAGAGCAGAAGCATTAAATCTCTGTGTGTGTCCTCGTAGGGGCTCATTGGCTCTCTATGCATGCTGAACAAGCTCAGGGACGTCTTTTGGTATATCTTGCTACTCGAAAACTTGTGTAAGAACATCTAGCTGAACTCCTTAAAAGAGTGAATGGAGTTCGGTGCTAGCTAGTTGAACCAATACTGAGCAGCTCATGTCAACGTTGGAGAACACACGACACTTTACCCCATTAGAGTATTGATATAACAGTGCACAATTTTGAACTTCCACAAGTGTTCTGTATGATCTGACGAGCCATCATACTCTAATACATTCGGGGTGCAGAAGTTGTTAGGCAATTCATCAGCCAACAATCGAGGCCCGAAGGGGATCCCTTTTAGCGGGTGGGTGTGTTTCCTCCGAGATGCTGCCTCATCTCTTTCATTTCCTCTTGCATGTCTTCAAATCTTTCCATCATGTTAGCTTGGGGTACCCACGCAGCTCCCTGATCTTAGTATCCTTGCCTCAGAAGATTATTCCCTACTTCGAAAGCATTTGCCCCCATAGTGCCCTGGTGGATTGCTCTCTAAGCATCAATTGGAGGGCTATTGTTGATTCCATAAGCTTGCGAGGTCATTAGTGGCGGCATGAATGCAGCGGCTTGCGGAGGGAAAGGCATTCTCTAGGCAGCTGGTGGAAGTGCTGTCGGAATAGCTCCCAGTGCATATGCCATCGCCCCGGGGACATTTCCTTGGAGGACTAATGTCATAGCAGTTGCAAACAGACGTCCCCACTGGTTAGTTGGCAATGGAGCATTCTCGATAGAAGGCATGCTCGGTCGGACGTGGAAGGGCATGGAGTGCACAACCCCCGGAACTTCTCCCTCGGGATGCGAATCCCTGTGGTTAACGAGGATAAGGCTAGGAGGTGTGGCATGGGCCCTAAATTCTCGTGACCAGGTGGCGTCGCAGGCCTGGAGACAGTGAGATCATCGGTGTTGCGTACGGCACTCGGGTCGAAGTGGTCGAAACTCACGCTTCTTGACATCGCACATACATGATCGTGTGAGTGCCATGTATTACCCCTTGAGAGGCTGGTAGCGGTAGAGGTGAGGATACCCTCAATGCCGGTGGCACGTGTCAGCTTGGATGACACTGCAGCGGTGTTTCCTTCGAATGATAGCATAAGAACGCATTGATCTCCTTCAAAAGTTGTCATTGTCACTCACGTCTTCAACTCAGAATTTTTCACAAACGGTGCCACTTGATGCAGGTCTGAATTTGCACCAAGAAATTCGTGCAAATTAAACACGAATTATAATACGAATCCTATAAATCCTTAACTTAAAAATATTCTAAATAATTGAAGAACAATAAAAGATAGAAAATATACGAAAATGACTTCTTTATTGATTTTCTTGAGAGTAAATACAAAACTAGGATTTTCTTGTTAAAAGTAAATGTAAAAAATGCAAAGACTAAAATTCTAGTCTTTTATATCCATAGTGGCCGCCCCCCTCTCCTTTTTCTTGCTTAAAAGGAGTCCATGGAGTAGTGGTTGGTTGTGGACTTGGTCCACTCTTATATTTTCACCAGCTCTATTTCCAAGCTTCCCATCCAGCTATCCGCCACCTTCTTCTCAACTGCTCCTTTAGAAAGATCACGAGCTTATCCTTGAGCTCGATAGTTGACCTTAAGTCTTACATACGTCACGAGCATCCTCAACGGCTTTCATCTTGATCCATTCTTGCCTTTCTTAATTATTAATTCGGCCCATTTTACCATACATCATCGTGGCCCATTTCGTCTAAGCCCAATTACAGAAACGAGATTTACGACCGTCTCAGTATGTATTTCTAATATGTGCGGAAAAATTGCAAGTTTAGTCTCATAATATAGGGCTATTTTAATTCTAGTCCTCCGCTTTACGTGATTTAAGAAATAGTCCCAATAATTTGACAAAGTTGCAATGTTACTTCTTTTTTATGCAAAGTTAGTCACGAAAATGAATA
Source organism: Buddleja alternifolia (assembly GCA_019426215.1). NCBI lineage: Eukaryota > Viridiplantae > Streptophyta > Magnoliopsida > Lamiales > Scrophulariaceae > Buddleja > Buddleja alternifolia. Next base: position 1,893,853 of record CM033406.1, read on the forward strand.
TTCCGTAAAAACTAACAGAATTGTCAGCTGAAAAATTGCATTTTTGCCCCCTAACTGATATAGATTGTATCAATACCCCCTAAATCAATTATTTTTGTTAGTTATTTGAATTTGGTTTTATATTACTTTTACTTGAAATTAGTTTTTTTTTTTTTTTTTTTATTTCCAAGGGGTGACAAAAAAATTGATTTAGGGGGGTGTTTCATACAAGCTATATCAATTAGGGGCAAAATGCAATTTTGAGTTGATCATTCCGTTAGTTTTTAAGGAAATAGCCAACTAAGTTAACTTTTCCGTTAAAAATTAATGAAAAATAAACATGGGACCAACATTGCTTAATAAAAGAACCGACATAGCAGTTGTATCAAATTATTGATACTATTTCTAAAATCGAGTAAAGGGCGGGGCTAAAAGTAAAACGACCTATCCTATGGGACTAAGTTTACAATTTTGCCTAATATATGCACTGTTCACTGTGCGCTGTGCATTTATACTAGTACGTATGTATAGCTATTTTCAGTTAATGTAGGCCATAAATTCATAGTTTTGAAGGTTCGTGAACTTTCCGATTCAGTTATGTTTTTCCCTTAATCAAACTTAAGCGAGAATAATCATTTCTAGAAATTGAATAATGAATGGATTTTTTACATCTCATTTTTCTTAATTATACGGAAAGAAAAAGTGGGACTAAAATCTTTTCTTGAAATCTTCATTATCTGGTATGCAAAGAAAGAGAAAGCAAAAAAGAAAAATCAGGATATACTATAGTGTTTCCATTTGTTGACTCGAAACCTAAACAGAACTTTTACAATACCATTTATATTCACTCAAGAAAGACAAGTAGCATCATAGCAAATCTAAACTTGACCATTCCGAAACAACAAAACACTAATCCATCCAGCTTCATAGTCTACAAAAAACTTATAACATATGCAAACACCATAATTTTGTATTCTTAAATATAATTACGCAATTTCATGACTCATACAACAGTCGGTAATTTCTTTCCAAAGTAAGAAAGAAAACAGTAGTTAGTAGTAGTGTATTTGTTTGTCTGTAAATGTAATGCCAACTCTCACTCAATTCATCCTTGTGCTGTTCCTCCTTCCCCACCATTTCTTTCTCAGTACAGACCCCCCTCCCCCTAACCCTTCTTCATTTCCGAGTTTGTTAAGAATCACCTTAGTTTCCCTCAGTCTTGCTCCATAATCCTTTTTCCAAGCCTCAAACATCTGTTTCAACCTTCTAAGCTCACGATCCGGGTCCAAACTAGCCTCAACCTGACCCGATTTAACTTCTACCAAGAATTTAGCATCATCACCAAATACTCCACTCCTTTGCTCAAATTCATCTGCCAATCGACCAATCACACTTAAGCCAGCAGCACTTGTGGATCTACCACCCCCATTGTTGCTTTCATTATTAACCCTAAAGTCCCAGCTCGACGACTGACTTTCATCATTTCCATTGACTGAGGCATCTGAATTTCTCCGGGAATCATCCAAAGCAAGGCTCTTCTTTGCAATGGAAAGGCTAGATTGGAGAGATCTCATCTGCTTTTGCCACACCTCTTCCATTGACTTCATCTTTAACTCGTATTCAGACCAACGGTTCTCGTACTGTTGCAGCCGTTGGTGAAGGATATCATTCTCCTCTTCTTTTTCTCTCAGTGAAGCTTCAGCCCTAAGAACGCGACGTTGCAGTTCAGCAAGGAATGATGACTTCACCACCACCTCTTCTGCCTCACTACCCTGATAACATTCACAATATAACATAATAAAGTCTAAGCATTTAACCAAAAACATCAAATTCTATTAAACTATCACCAGTGACAATATGACTCATATGATTTCACATGCTATAGCCAAAGTCCTAAGTACCTTTCTTCCTCCAAATTGCAGCAGTCCTATATCTCCTGAGCATCTTCTGACCAACCAGCCACGGATAACTAGAAAAGCAAAACATTGGGAGGGTGAATATAAATAAATCTTATACAATGAATGTTTTTTGGTATAATTAATTGCTAGTGAACTCTTTTATGTTACAACTTTAAGTTCGACAATAATATTATGTTTAAATTTATTTATTTGTAATGCAATAAAAATTCATTTAGTGCTAATGAATAGCACCTTACGTCATTTATATTTTCCTATAAGTTTACTAATATTTTAGAATTTCTTGAGCATCATGTAATGCAATTGTTTTTCGCTCAATAGTGTCTTGATACGCCTCGATCGACGTGATACACCACCTACGATATTATCACTGATACCGCGCCTTTAATCCATGATCTAACCTCTAAAAGCAATACCAGAATTATTTAAAGGTTGTAAAGTCAAGATGTATCCTGCTAGCCGTGTACGAGCTTCAGTCTAATTGATGATGGTTTACCTGATTGCATTACAGTTGATGCAACGCTTAATCTTTTGAATTTTTTTCTCAGAATCCTGGCTTTTATACGCTTTTGGATAGTTATAGCTGCTCTATGCCTCTGTAATAAGATTGCATACTCTTTTCTAGTCTTTTCACCACGAACAACTGCACTCAAAGGTTTCATGTCTTAGAGAGATTCATAACGTACAAGGAAAAACATATAAAAAGGTAGTCCACAGAAATGTACATGACTGAATTGTGGCAATCCCTTTCTTTAACTCCTTCAGATAGCAGCGAGATTGATGACCTCTAAAGCAGCTTTGTACACGTAAGATACCATGAAGTGTGCGATTTCTTGTATCTTCAAGTACCCCAATCTAAAATAATCATAGTGCAACAGAAATAAGTTACTCATAAAAGATAATTGATGGATAACATGAGTTTCCCAAGAAACCAATATGCTAGACCCCTTTCACTTTGCTTGATGGGCTCAAGCTTGATAGGTTAGTTGATGGGTGAGAATGATTGTGTTGATTATTTAATCCAATACAAATCAAGTTTGGTAAGATGGTTTAAGATTGTGATACCAAGACATCTATATGAAGTAAACCAACAATCTTTTCACACATTATATTAAGTAATACACATAAATTTGATTGTAATATCATAGGTGTTTGGCTATATCTAATTCTTTTTGAAGTTTTATACCAGACCGGCTCATTATATTGAGCTGTCATTGCTCAAAAAGAACATTGAGTAATCTAGATATAAAAGAATATGTAGGCTCATCAAACAAATCGAACGGGGCCCTGATGAAAAATACGTAAATAACATTGTTCGTACCTTTTTTATTATAATTTTGTGTTTTCATGATACTTAATTTAACAAAATACAAGTGGTTCACAGATATTTTCCATATTTCTACGAGTGAGAACTCACTGCAACTGCAGAAAAATGTCTCAAAGATAAGCATTTACACATTATGATTGCTTCTTTGTCAAGGTTGATTTGCCACCAAAAATAGGCTCAATGTTATGATATTTTGCTGACTCAGAGTGCTTTTATCATGTTGCAGATGGATATAACTGTTAGGTGTGTGTCCTCGTATGCCAACGAGGAGTTAGATTGTATAGGGCACTGAATTTTATTATAAAAACGTTTATCTATATATGGAAAGGCTTTTCTTTTTGTTCATGTAATATTTTATTGGCATTTATAAGTTACGAACACTATTAGATAGTGTGAGTTTGTTGTAGATACATCAATGAATGGGAGAAGGCGAGAAAGTGGGAGACCACGCTCTCAAGATGATCTTCATGATCGAGAGATTGGAGGTTCTCGATTTCACCAAGGATTTCCACCTACAGGGAGATCTTATTTTGCAATCTCTTCCCGACTCCTTTTCCAAATTTATTGTGAACTTCAACATGAACGAGATTTAGTGAGCATTAGTTAGGCTGATGAACATCCTCATGAACGCTGAGGGACAAATGAAGCCCAAGCGGGAAGGAGGTTGCTTTAGCTATTTCTGTTGATGGACCCTCAAAGTTCAACACGAAGATAAAGGGTAAAAAGAAACATTAAACGTTCAAGGCCCCTGTTGGCATAGGGAAGGCACCCCAATGGTTCAAGGGCAAAGGCCCAAACTAGACGGACAAATGCCTTTGTTGCGGTGAGATCGGCCACTGGAAGCTTAACTATCCTAAGTTCAAAGCTAACGATGCTCCGGGTATAGAACTTAACGTTTCAATAACTTACTATCCTATGGCCGTTTTTTCAACTTCTTGGATTCTAGATTCTAAAGCTAGTGCTAATGTGCGTTCTGAATCAGGATCTGGCTATAACTAGGAAGCTTGGGGAGCGAAAAGTGATGATCAATGTAGGTAGCGGACACAGTGTTGCGGCTACTCACATTGGATCCACTTTTGTATATTTATTCTGAACATGTTATTCATTAAGACAATTGTCTTGTTTTACCCAATGGGCTGAAGAATAATGTTTGTATTCTTGTTTTAGTCGGGAACGGATATTTTGTTTAATTTCATAAATGGTTTGCCATGTTTATTTCAGAAATAAATATGTTGACGATGCGTCTTTAATAAATGGTTTATACTATTTAAATGTCCAAAATAAATGCATTGTGAACACTATGACTAGAAAACATAGTATGTATGATGCACACCAAAAACTGTTATGGCACCTTAGATTGGGTCGTGCTGGGAAGTACAAGATCAAGAATTGGATAAAGATGAAGATTATACGCCCATTGGGATCGTATCCATGTTCTACTTCTGAGACTTCTCTCATGGACAAGATGACCAGATCTCCCTTCATTGGGCATTTTGAAAGTGCCACTCAAGTTTTAAGTTTGATACATACTGATGCCTGTAGGCTATTTGGCAAAATGGCTCGCGGGGGTTTCCAGTATTTCATATCTTCACCAACGATCACTCAAGGTACGGTTATGTGTACCTGATGAAGTACAAGTATGAATTCCTTGAAGGTCCAAGGAATTCAAGGTTATGGTGGAAAATAAAACCGGGCATCGTATTAAGACACTATGATCGTGGTGTTGAGTATATGAGCACCGAGTTCGACCTGCTCTTAATAGGACATGGCATAGTCCTCACTCCTCCAACCACCCCACAACTGAATGGATAGCAGAGGGCAGAAACCAAAAACAATTAGACAGGGTTTGTTACATACTCAGCTACATTCTAACCCATATCGCATTGGGGGCAAGAGCTGCTTACAGCTGCACACATCTTGAACAGAAATCCCTCCAACTCTATTCCTAAGATACCATATGAGATATGGCGTAATAGGAAGCCTAGTCTTAAACAAATTAGGATATGGGGATGCTCAGCCTATGTGAAGAAAACGAAGGTAGAAAATGTCCTGAAGCGATAACCTTGGAGATGATATCCTTGGATTTCGCACCTACAAGGATGAAACAAATATAACAATAGGACTTTCTCAAGCACTTTACTTAGAGAAAGTCCTGAAGCAATTTGTGCTGGAAAACTTTAAGGGGCTCTTGCTTATGAGGCACGAGTTCATCTCTCTAAATCCATTATCTTTAAGAGTGAGGAGGATCAAAAAGAGATGAGTGCGATACCCTATGTCTCTACAGTGGGTAGTCTCATTTACGCGATGTTGTGTAATTAATACAATTTGGAAAAACAAAAAAATTATTTCGATAAGAAATCAATTGATTAATTCTTAACTTAAAATCACTGTTAGTTAAAACTCGTATTATACTCGTATAGTACGCATACGTACATATAATTGAAAAATACTCCCGTTTCCTGTATGCATTCTGAACATAATGAATAATACTCATACTTTTGGGTTAAACCATTTGGTACACGTACTTTACATATCCCGTATTAAACTTGACGAATAATTCTTTAATTTTGGCATAAAAAATTATTTTTTAATTTAAAACTGAAAATTATAATTATTTTTTATAAGTACTAATTGAGTATTATACAATTAAAAATCTACGAACGTCGATAAGTTATCAAAATATTAGTTATTATCAACTAGAAACTCATATAAACTATTATTTATATTAAATAAAAGCGAGTACAAGCAACATACTACTCAAATTTATATGAAAATAAGATATATTTTTACTCCCGAATAATTTTTTTGTATCTGTATAATACTCGTACGTTTACGAATCCGTTTACTTCCCGTTCTCGTATTTTTTAGCCGATTTTTTCAACGTAACTTTCAAGAAAATCTCATATTATACTCGTACGTATTAAATGACGATTTTTCTCCGTCCCATATTAACTAACTAGGCTTAAGATACTACAAGTAATTTAGTCCAAACAATTATTAAACATAAATATGGGGTTTTCTTTTTTTGAGTGAAAAGGTGGTCAAATGAGTATTTTAGATTTAAAAAGAGATGATTTCACTTTTGGTCCCCCAATTATTGGCATAATCCTATTTGAGTCCCCCAGTTACCCCCATCATCAAATGTCATCCCTAAACTACAACTTTCTGATCAAATATGGTCCCTCCATCTAATTTTAATATCAAATTGATAACAGTTAGGGTTAATTGAAGTATCATAAATTAGACACTTTTTTGACACTTTCCACCCCAAGAAAAATAAATAACAATTTCACACTTCAATCATAATTTTGTTGCCACCCTTCCCCATCTCCCTCTTCTCATGCCCATCCATTCTCCCAAGTTTGTCGTATATCCTTAATCCCTCCTCATATTTGTGCCTGCATGTATTACCTTCTCTACTACACCTCAAGTATTATTGAACAAAAGAGTTTGGATGAGGACTCATTTGAAAAATTAAGGTGTAGATCTTTTATTTACTTCTATCATTATGTTCATGCAAATTAAAGTTCCTCAAAATAATAATAATGTAAAGTGTTCATATTTTGATTTATATAATCAGATTGAATTGCTCATTGTTTTGGCCAGAGAGAAAATTGCATAAATAATACATATATTTTGTAGAGCCAATCAAATATGAATGTCTATACACGAAATCAATCAAAAAAACCAAAAACTTAGATAGACCCGACCAAAATGATTATGCTTTTTTTTTTTTTTTTTTTTTTGTATTAGGTATGAATCCGGTTAGGGTCGACTTATTTGGATTCAATTGACCATCCTTATTGTATTCATCAATTAAATGGATAGACCTAATCAAAGAATAATTTGATATTTAGTGACTAGTCAATAATCCGAGTCTAGTCAGTTGTCCCGATCATCACACCCGATACATCTCGATTTGGGTTGCGTGTGGGCACATCAGAAATACTATGACTAGCTATTTATATACACATCGTGAGTGTTATATATACCTTTATGAATATGCATAAACTAAGGAAATGCATTTTTCTTTCTCCTTACAATCTTGATTTTTACATTTTTCCGTTTTGAACACTACAGTAAAGTGGCAGCCATGGTTAAAAAGTGGATTCGGTTGTAATTATAAAATTATGATTAGATGGTGAAATTTGTTTATCTTTTTTCTGGGTGGAAAATGTTAAACTTGTGCTTTTGGGGTTGAAAATGTCAAAAATTGTGCTTTTGGGGTGCAAAACGTTATTTCTGATCTTACAATTAACTCCAACCATTATCAATTTGACGGAAAATTAGACGAAGGGACTACATTTGATGAAAATGTGGTAGTTTAGGGACTACATTTGATGAAAGGTGTAATTGGGGGACTCGAAGTGGATTAGGCCTATAATTGAGGGACCAAAAGCGAAATTATCCCATTGAAAATATTTTAGGGGAATTTTAGTGAATTTCGCTAAGAAATATTGTAATTTGACACAGAAGATCACCCTGAACTCTAGATAGACAAGAAACAAACACATGAACATACACAGAGTAGTCTCTTGGCCTCCTATATTCTCCATTCAATTATCAGAATGCTTAATCATTGCATCCTCACCCCAAACAGAAGTCCACCCAAGCACAGAGGTAAAGGACAGAAATAAATTAATAATAATAATAATAAGGGAAGTAAAAGTAAACATTCGTAACCTGTCCAGTACGGAAGAACAACTTTGTGTATCCAACTTGGTACATCTCAGGTAGAATATTAAACTGATGAAGAATTGCTACTGAAACACTGAGTGGATCCTGAGAAGCAACATGCTCTAGTAGTAGAAAACCATACCTGATAAAGGAAGATGATCAAAGATACAAGATAGAAAGAAAAATCAGTACGCGCAATGGTGTAAATTTTTTCATATTTAAACCTTCTGGCAAACTTTTGATGTGACATTCTGGTAGGAAAGCCGGATCTTGATATTCTAACAACTTCTAAGACTCCACAACACCGCAGCTGTTGCAGTACAAGTCCTTGATTGTAGGTACCAGGAGATTGCAAGTTGTTGGGTTTTATACAACGTATGAAATGTGGTGTTGTATTCTCAAGACGTTGCATTAGTTGAAACAGTTGGCCCTGACACCAACAATTATAGTAAGAAACATCATCATCACCATCATAAACAATCACAGAATGAACCAAACTCTGCTTGAGAAGCATAATTGACAAATTTAGGAGTAGAGAATAGTCCACATTAATTTGACAAAGCTCACAGACATGAGTCTGAAATTTTACTAAATAAAAAGTGGAAAGTTAACTCTGAATGTATATTGCAGCAGACAGACCAAGTGAAGCTAGTGAACTAGATCTACACTAATGTTAACAATCAATCTGCATAAAGGAGCATTATTTAGACTAGATACGGAACCATAAGAAACTCCAGAAGGAATGTCATCTCAAATTCTAACAGTACATGCATATGAAAATAGATATCCTTTTTGAGTCGCTGAGCACCTACTGCTATGTGCACCAGTGACTCCCTGAATAAGATAAAGCTATAAAAGAACAACAAAATATTCAGACAGTTTAGAAATGAATATTCATAAAACATGAAGCATCTCTTAATATGTTCTATATTAAACTACAATACTGTATATTAACATGAAGCATCTTTAATGCAGTGTTGAACATTAACCTCAATCAGAATGATTACTGAAACTTTAGAATCAGAGTTTCACTTCATGATCATTCAAAAATGAAAATCAATTTTTACCTTGAATTTTGTTGTAACGCTTAATTTCTGTGAATCTGCTCCACCAGATTTATGCAGTGCACCCACAACAGGCTTCTCGGATTGAGTGAGCATACTGGAGGCAAAAGCCTGAGGAAGGTGGCACGTGCAAGAAGACAGAAGTTCTATGGTATCCAAATGAAGTAAATCCCGATTCTTCTCAAGAAACCCAGTCGTGTCATACGTAACCTGATATCACCAAACAACTTAATAAGCTCCACAAAACATAAAACTTAATATCAACTGGAATTGGAAATGTGATCAAATTTAAATTGATTAAAGATTTGGTCAAGTATTTGCTTGCTAGCTCTAACCAAGTAAAAACGAGGAGCATATAGCCCACTAAACAGAGAGCCACTATTTAAATATTTTATGCGGTCCACCAACGTTACTTTCCCCAACAAAATATCATGATATATATTTAAACAAATAAACCATAACATTTCATCATTCTTCAAAGAGAGTTTAAATGTTAAGACTTAAATGTTTCCAGCAATTCAGGTCACATAAAGATAGAGGTTAATTTTGTTTTAGGTTTTCACCTCTCCTGCATAGTGGCTCACAGTAAAAGCTTTTCCTCTTTCTCCTCGAAAACAAGGATTAGAATTCAGATGTTGCTTTAGCTTATTGGCAAAGCTCAAATCTGTGCCATTCGGAAAGGTTGATTCCTCATCTAGCAAGGATTGTAGTCCTAATGGTTTCTGCATCACAAAACAAAAATAACTTGAGACAAATAAAAAAGATAAACAATATCGCAAGTCAATTGCATGCAGAACATTTTTCAACCGTAAAGTGAAGAACATAAAATACTGACAATGAAGAACTTATCAGGATGAATATCATAAATTTAGTAATATTATGAGAATATATGTTTGTATATTACATACTAAAAATGTGAAGAAAGTATATGGAGACTCAGCCCTGGTAGCATATATGCTGCTCCCACCCAAAAAACATTCTTATGTAACATCAAACAGGCTCAAAAAATTTCAACATTCAACATACATGCGTGATGCTACTATGAAATAATCGATCATTGGACTGAATTGATCCATGAAATAATAATCGAAGTTGTAGTATTTAGGCCCAAAGAAATTATATAACAACCCAAAACAAATAATCAAGATTTAATAAGAATTATATGGGCTAAACAAAGGGATAATTACACTGGGGGGTCCTGAGGTATGACCTAATTACAAAAAATATCCCCTAGTTCAATAAATTACATCTAACATCCCAAGTTTTCATGTATTGATGTAAAAATGGATGAAAAGAGTAAAAAGACTAAAATGCCCTTACGGAATATTTTTTTTAAAAAAGAAAGAAAAGCATTAAAAAAAATTCAAAAGTTGAATTACCATATTACCCCTTTACATCTCTAGATTTACTTCTAATACCAATTTTCAAATAAAAAATTAAACATAAAAAAAATGCTTATATATATATATATATATCTTACAAATTGCTTGTGTGTGTGCGCGATTGTGTTTGTGTGTGTTTTCGTGTGTGTGCACGTGACTCTGTGTGTGTGTGTGTGTTTTCGCTTGTGTGTGTGTGACTCTGTGTGTGTGTATTGTTGTGTGTGTGTGAGGGTGGGGTGGGGATTGGGGGGGTGGGCACTGTTCCCCACCCCCCCTTTTTTTTCTTTTTCCAATTTCTTTTTTATTTATTTATAAAATAATTTATTAATAAATAATTCTTTTAGAAATTAAATTTATTAAAATACAATTTTTAAATTTATTATAAATTTCATAAATCAATTTAAAATATAATCTAAACTAATATATACTAATTTAATTAAAAGATTAAAATGATTCACATAATTTTTTTATTTTATAATTTGAATAATTTATAAAAAAATTTATTTTGTTGAAAATAATTTGTAATTATAAATAAGTATTTATATACTTTACATACACAACATTACATATAACACTCATACTTTTATAAAATATTACAAATAACACCAAAAGGGTATAATTGTCCGAGAAAAGTTTGGTCTTCCGGTCAAAAAAAGTCGGGGGTATTTTTGAAAGTTCACCTAAAAATTTAACAGAACCCTAACAGAAGGTGTTCAATGTTAGACGGAATAAATGGAATGGACGTTAGATGTAATTTATTAAACTAGGAAATATTTTTTGTAATTTAGCAATACCTCAGGGGTACCCAGCGTAATTATCCTGCTAAACAAAAAGGCCCAGAGACAAGAGGAAATAGAGAATTCCCATTAAAATGATGGTCCGTGATCTTAAATAGATAATTCCCACGTTAATGAATATAAAATTGACATTTTTGCATGATCCCATGATGAAACCACTTGTGCACCTTCTTCGGAAGTGGTTGTAATGGGTAGTTTGATGAGAACTGAAAATTTCTAGCCTATAAAGAGAGCTCTTCGGCTGATTCGCCAAAAAACAGGACGATTTTTGGTATATTTTTTATCTATGAATTTAGATAAAGAAAAAATGATGCTTAAATTTAGAAAGCATCAATGTGTTTAAGAGAAAAGTAGAAAGAAATTAGATTTGCACAATCACTAAACCCTCACCAACATTAAGCAAGGTGCTATTGAATAACACAAATTCACAGCTCAGGAAGCAAGCACAGAGTTAAACCATTAGTTACATAAGACATAGACAAAGTTGAGTTCTGTACCTTCTCGAAGAGATTAAGACAATCTTGATTATCTTCAAAATCAACTTTTGCCCAGTCAATGCCGTCTTGAATGTATTCCTGGAAAGACAACATTAATTTCAAAGATGTTATCCTATTCAGTGTCATCCATAGCTCCTGATTTCACTTAAAAAGCCAGACATTTTGGCCTCATTTGACATCAAAACATGTTTCTAAAAGGTTTGAGCTCCAAAAAATCCCCAAAATTATGAATATTGTTCGAGAATTAAATGCAGATGGACAAATCAGTAATATAACTCATGATACCTCTATTGCAAATGTTTAGCATTTACAGGTGAATGTACTAGTCATATATCAGACATATTCATTTCAAAGCATATGCCTCACTTTAAGAAGCAGTTTTCATGGTATTTCAGTCCTTGAATTGTAGAACAAGAAATTACTCCATGTCTACACACAGAAGATTAGTACATTCGAGTTGAGAAAAGAGAAGATGCCAAGACTTGGGAACCAGTGTAAGCTAGGGAACCAGTGTAAGCTAATTCAAGTTAGAAGATTAAGGAAAATATAATAAACAAAAAACAATGACCGATGCAAGAACTATAACACACAATGTTAAGAAGAGATGTAAAGTGGCTACCTCTTGCTCCAATTTGAACAAGTGACGGTTGAAGTGTTGTTGTAATCTTTCATTGGCATAATTGATGCAGAACTGTTCAAAACTATTCCTCTAAAGAAAAGAAATAAAACGATAAGCACAGTGACAGAAGCAAAAGAAAGAACAGGGAAAGGTAAAAGTATAGAGACAATACACAAACCTCAAATGATTCAAAACCATAAATATCAAGAATACTAATGGACCTTCCAGTTCGCCTTTTGCCTACTGCTAGTGATTTATTGATTTGTTCCACTAGCCAGTCAAACAAGCAAGAATAAATTGATTTTGCCAATGCATCTCTGGTATCAATAGCCTGAAAGATTAAACGAAGTGCGAGACAATGCAAAAATGACTCGTTACATATATAGGTTACAAATCTACAAGCAAAACCCAAGATATAATAGTTCCATATGAACTGTCTAACCTGAGCCAATGTAAGCTTTTGAACAATTGTATCATTTCTTTTTCCTACTCTCATTTTTCGAGTTGATAATGCCAGCTTCAGGTCCTCAATGTTGCACCCAATCAATGTAGCAACATGAACTAAACCTGAAGTTTGTAATACAGCATATATAATTTACATTTTTGCAGGAATAATGGAACGATATTTGCTATGTCAAACACATGCTCTTTCTATGATTTTAATACATTAGAGTACCTTAGAAAAGTTTGAGCATCAACAAAATGATGAGTCCGTTTCAAAAATCTCAAAATAATTTGAAACACAAAATCTATCAGACAAGAATCATAATATTAGCTGAACCACTTCACACAAAATACAAACTCTTCTTCAGTGAGCCAGTAGAAAATTTCTTCAAGCAATCAACGTAAAATAAAAACTTATAACCATCTCAGCAGTGAACAATTGGCTTGATGAAAGCTAAAGTTTTGCTCGTCGCAATAAGCTACCACTCGTTCATATATATTACATGTCTGAAATAGATAAACATTTTTTTCCTTTGGCAAAACCGCATATACAGACAAATTTTAGCAAGCTAAAGACAACCAAATTGCTGCTTCGTTTCACAATACATTCATGCATTATCCTTTTGCACATTTGTGATAAAATGTTACCTTCATCGACCACTGGTTCAACATGATTTTCACTATCAACCACGGTAAAGGAGACATTTCCCAGCCACAGTACAGCAGCTAGCATTGCAAATACACTATCTTGATCTTCTTTCTTAACGTGAACAATATCCAGAGCTTCCTGGGTTAGGAACAAGATTTATAGGTAAGAACATGCAAAGGTTGACAGTTGGAGAATGCTGAGACTAAATCCACAATGATACACACCATCACTACACGAAACCGTTCAGCATCATCAACCCCAGAAATTGTATAGCAATTGCTTTGCTTCAAATACTTGAATTCATCTACGTTCTTTAAGTTCAGTTTTTCTGCATATAGCAGAATGGTTAATGGATACCGAGTAGAACAGAGGGTTCAACATCAAAATATTGCAAGATTGCTGATTGGTACTAGAAGTACATATATGGATGAGGACAATGCTGTACCTCTAAGGCTGGGTGGAGCTCCAGCACAAAGTTGATAAAAGATATGATACGACCTTTCTCCATCTGAACATTGAACAACTCTGGACTGCTCATTAAAACACCATGCCTCAGTCTCTTGTATAGGGAATCAAATTATCTTAATCAAACACTTAAAGGATATTATAAATAAATACCTTCTCAAGTAAAACTGGGTGGAAGAAATCAACATTGGATGATAAGCGCACAAAGTAGATAAATTAGATCAGTCTCGGTAATTCTCCAATAGTGTATGACTAAAAGATATAGATGTTAGATGCAATCTTACACGTTTGTATCTTGGCACCCGATATTTTTCCAGTTTCGCTGAAGTGAATTTCAATCAGCTTTCCCTGCACATAGATCCCATTACTTGAAATTACAAGCAGCAACCTCAGTTATTCACTTCCTCAATACAATTCATACTGATTTCTCATGCAAACAACCAAGAAATTAAGGAAGCTTACGAAATAAGCAACTTACAAATCGACTTGAGTTGTCATTTCTTAATGTTTTGGCATTACCAAAGGCTTCAAGGATTGGATTTGTTTTCAGTATCTCGTACTCTATCCCACTACCACCTCCAAGGGCAGCCAAATATTGCATTGCTATTTTTGCTGTCTCAGTTTTTCCAGCTCCACTTTCCCCACTAGGTTACATGAGATGAGCAGAACCAACTTTGTCAAATATTGATCACAAATCATAATATTAGTGAAATCACTTAAGTAAAAACTCCCATTCAAAGATTAAGTTTCGTCACTATAGAAACCCATATGTGTTTGACTTTCCAAGGACTTGACTATAAGTTCTACAGCCCATAGATCAAATAGTATTACACTTGTTCTCCACAAAATATCGAAAGAAAATTAACAAGGTCGGGTGTTCACAAGGTAAAAGGTTCTGCTTAAGTGAATCCATAAGATAAAACAAGCATCAACTGAGACAGAGCAGAATTTTGCAGAAATGAGAAACTCTTCAATCTCAGGAATAGTGTTGAACAAAGAAAATTAAAACAGTCAAATCAATATAGTTCTGATTTATCATATATCCACAATTTCATATCAGCACAAAACATGGATTATTATGGAAAGACTACTGTTAGCAGAAATTCTGAGAAGTCAGATGATAGCAGATACATCTAAGGCAATGATATTAGCGAGACCCAGAAAGACAGACCATCTGCTATCACAGTGATGATGCCATGAGGCAACCCTTTCGGCCTTTCCTACTATTTGAAGACACAAATTGTCGAGCCAGTAACATAGACATGATACATCGAAAGAAAGATATGATCATTATATATATGCCACAGAAACCAGTTTTACAATAGCATCTCAAAAAAATACCACCAAACAAAAATCAGCCGACGTCGAACTCTCCACGCCATTGTTGTCAATGACCTATTGGTGTCTAATAATAAAACAAAAAGTCTCTTTTGAAACCAGTAAATGAGAGGCGGTGTGTACTAACTGTCCAACAGAAACCCAAAAAGAAATTTTTAGCTACTGCCATCTGCAATTTATGATGTTCAGTGGCAAACAAAAACATTTAGCAAAACAAACCTAATTATATAAAGATTATAATAGAAGGCCATAGGCCTTATGCAAACCAAAAAAAAGAGTATCTTTGTTTGAATAACCAATTCATAAGAAAACATAATTTGTAATAGCCAGGGAAGTTCAAGTGATAATGCAAACTCTGTAGAGCACTCAGGGATCAGATTACTATTGCAAGCATCATTCCAACAATATATTATAACAGTTACCAAAACTTTACAGCATCAATAATATTTGCCCAAATCAATCCTGTGAACTCTCCAGCCACAGATTTTCTACAAAAAGATTCCAAAATTGTGATCATCTAGTAGGAAATATGACACAGCACCATAAAAAATGAAGCCATTTCTGAAATCTGAATCCTTTCTTTCCTAAAGAGAATCCAACCCTTTCAAAGATTACAGAACCACAATCAAAAGTAGTTGATGACCAAAAAAACTGAATTCACAATCCACATATTCTCTTGATTAAAATCCATTAGAAACCGACAACATTTTTAGTAAGCTAAAACTTTCACCGATTATAATAGTAATAATACTAAAGCTGTTTAATATTCAACAAGATAGAGTGTTTAAACAGATTCCTTAAAAAATGTAAAAGCAGAGTAAGAAACATTAAAATTATAATTGGCTTTATGTCAAAGCCAAGAGAGATGAACATTACAATCTCATGATATAACCAAAAATGACTTGTATTACAAATCCAAAAGCCATCCACATGCATTCTGGTACACAAAGCTTGGCTGCTAAAAAGTTAATGCAGGGGAACAAAACTGCCTTCAGGAGATGGCATACACAAAAAAAGGATGAGTAGGGAAAAAAATATCAAATTCAAGAAGTGTTTGACTGACCTTATAATGATAGATTGGTTTACTTCATCTGCAGACAGGCAAAACCAAATCATTTTTGTGTTAAATTACAGTCAACAAAGTTTTCCTTAGCTGTTATTGGAGATTTACAAAGTTGCTCAGGTAACCTAAATTACCCCGGATCATTTCACGCATAGCTGTATCAGTAATAGCATATACATGTGGGCTCTCTGAAGATTTGCTTTTATAAGCTTGAATATAATCAATGCTATACAACGAGACTTTCTTAAAGGGATTAACGGCAACCAGAACTGGGCCTGCTTTGGTCTGAAATGAACAGAAAAGAGCAAAGTTAAGCATCATAAAAAATTAGTGGAAAATTGAGAGAAATTCTCAACATGAATGATGATCACTTACGTAAATCATATCTCGGTTATATCTATACTGGAGATTGTACAGTACTGAAGGTTCATTTAAGTAACTTAGCTGCATTAGGTCATCTACACCATCAAGAATATCAGGATTGGCTGGCACTAGAGTTTCCGAGTTCACTTTCAGAACCTAGAAGAAGAAAGCGGTTGGATAAAAATGCAAATTAACTTCTTTACAAAAATAAAATTAGAGAATATTAAATTAATTCTTACTTTTCCCTCAGCCAATGATATCAATGAATCATTTCCAGATGTCTGAAGTATTGTTCCCAGCTCCCAATTACCATCAGAAAGTTGAAACCATGACTGAAGCTTCTGAAATACAAACTTATTCGATCAATGGTAATCAGATCTGATTTAAGAAAGTATTTATCCAAGGTTATTTTTTAGCTAAAAGTCATACATAAGTAAGTTGTTGCCTCCAGTTTGGAATATTTTGAGGCCAAAGGATACAGTCAATGGAGATGAAAGTAACACATAGAAACAGCAAACAATGAATGCCACAAGAATTGTATTATCAATGCTCATTTTGAGTTAAACATATTAAGGGATTTATTTTCTGAGGCTCTCTTCTGGATAACGAGGCATGCGTGGATGTTCATCTGACACATCCTAATATGCACATGGCGAAGATAGACCTTAAAATACCAACTACAGAGAGATTTCCTGAGAAATAAAGCAAGACCAGAAACTCGATGAATGGCTGTCACAAACATCATTAGCCATGCATCTAAAGCATAAATGCGAGGTATCTCACACTTTTACTATCTTTGATTTAAAGCAATCTCTTTAGGAAGAATCTAAAGTCAACAACAAATTTTTTTAAATTTTTCCCGCCTTGTAATTTCGACACAATTAACAGTCTGTTAACTATATATTCGAGTCCACTAAAAAGTTTCATATGTTTCTTCTACTCAATCTTTCTGATAAGATTTTCTAGTCTCCTATATAAAGTATGTTTCTTCTACTCAATCTTTCTGATAAGATTTTCTAGTCTCCTATATAAAGTAAATTGCAGGATAAGAGACAGTGGTGTAAGTCTCTCATTTAGATTTACTTATGATAAAGGTATGCAAGGAAACCATATTACAATGTTACCATTTCCTTAAACTTAAACCAAGCTGGAGCCTAGATATCATTTGCTCCTATCTTGTTAAAAAACCAACAAACTCCCAGCCTATCCAATACCTTCTTATATTAACCAGCTAACCAATAAATGGATTCCCCAATTCAAACATGGTCAACTTTACAATCAACTTCAACATGCTCTGTCCTCTTGTATAGCAATGCGCTTGATGCAATATAAAGAGCTGCTGTGTTATCTCCTGATCACCCTGCATAATCAACATATGCATATGCCCTATTGTTCATATGTCCATTACTTCTATACAATATACCCACATGTAAACCACCATATTATGCCAATGCTTATACATTTTCCTACAAACTGCACTTTTACTCTTACCAATCCCAATTGCTACCATCGTGGGCATAAGAACCCAAGTCAACCAATGAAGATTCATAATCTACAACAGCTCAAAGATTCTGATAAACAGAATTCCACCAAGGACATAATTCAGAGCTAAAATACTTTTTGCCAACTCTGGCTTTCCATACTAGCGAATTTCAGGCCTTATTATGCAACAATAAACAATTCATTCAGATCTTTCATCATTCTTAGTTTCTGCATCCTCTAAAGAAAAGGCATATGTTGCATATAATTGACTATTGCAGTAACCTTCTAAGAAAACTGCTTTTAGGATCTCTGCTACAATTTGCAAAATTGAGAAAAGCTAACTACAGAATGCTACAAAAGAACAAGATAAAATTTGAAATTTCAGCGAGTCATTCCATAAAATTAAGCCACTATAAATCGTTACATCTAATAGTCCTTAATTGGAAAGGCTGTTCCTAGAACCTCACACTGCAAGACAAATAAGGATACATAAAGCAAAAATGAAATATTTTTCTATTGCTTTTGTATTTCTATTCAATCTTTTTTTGCATAATTAATAACAGAATATCCTCAGAGCGCCCCAACAGATGTAACAAGGACTAAACAGGCAATAGAATTCAACAAACACAAAACAAAAGGCAAAAATACCTTCTTTGAGGCATATGGGGTGGTGTCACTCCACTTAGAATCAAGATGTGATTGTTTAACTGGCCGTACAGGAGTATTCTTCGTCTTATCCTTAACAATAGCATCATCACCATCACCATCATCAGTCAAAGAAGCCTCCTCATCTTTGGCTAATATATCCAAACTAGAATAGGGCGATTCATAATATTCTGAACTAACATCGGCACCCCTGCCATCGTCGGACAATTCAACATTTTCCGATACAGTATCTGATAACATTATCCTATCACCACCCATTACCCTAAGATCCACAGGCAATGATTTGAATGAGTGAAGGGAAGGCGAAACCTTAACTTTTTTTCTACAAAACTTCCTCCAATTCAATGAATCACAGTCACAGAAGTATAATAATTGGATCAAAAAGGAAGCTACTTTTTGGTCTTGAAAAGTGAATAAAACTTTAACTCAAAAAGGACCCACAGACTTAGCTGCCCAACTTAATGGAGGGAGGGCGAGGGACCATACATAGTACATTACTAATACTAGTAGTACTAGTACCGTTACCGAACAACAACAGCTGCCAGTTTTACGACCTCAAATCTTAAACCCCACCCCAACCCCCAACCCCCATTAGCGAGCGAGTAGGAGACTAGCACTTTTAAGTTGTTGAAACCACCAGAACTGCTAGCGAGCGAGTTATCCTCCAATTCCAATCAATTTAAGCAGATATATATATATATATATATATATATATATATATATATATATATATGTGTATATGTATATGTGTTGAAGGAAGAAGCTTCAACAGATAGATCTTCAGCCTCACAAAAGAAAAAAGGAGACCTTAAGTCTTGCAGCACTTTCTCTTATCACAAATATTGGATTTTCTTGCAGGCCCCCAAACGATCAACTGTCGTGAAAAAGACGCCAAATTTGACCATTAATAATAACAATAATAATTAAAAAAGTGCATCAATTAAATAAGAAAAAAGTAAAATCAAAAAATGCTGATGCAGGACAGGGTTAGAGTTGGAGAGTAAAAATAATGGGTGAGATGGGAGAGAGAGAGTGTATTCTCGTTACAGAAACACACGAGAGAATATAAAACGATGATGATGATGATGATGAGAGTGAATAAAAAAGAAATGGAAATGGAAGAAAATCCAAGGTGTGTGTGGGGAGAAAGAAAGAAAGAAAGAGAAATAGAAGCAGCAGGTGCTTTAGCTTTGGTAATTCCTCTTTTCTTCTTTTTCGTTAATAATGGACGCTTTCAAAAGCAGGCAAGTATTTGTAGCTGTGATGTGTGGGACATGGTGGTGTGTGTGTGTGTTGTTGATTTTTCAAATTTTGGGCACCAAATAAATTTCAAACCAGTTTTTATTTTCTATGGAGGAAGGAAACCCATTATTCAGTACATACACATATATATATATCATTACTTATCTCACCCTTGTTGGACTCTTTTGCCCTATTTTTCTTTCTTCCAAATTTTCCTTTTTTTTTTTGTTTTTGTTTTTTGGAAACCGGTAAGCATATTATATAACGAAATCTAACTATACAACTACACAAGGCATCCCTGGGATAATCAAATACCCTCAAATTTACATGTAACACTCAATCATATACGATATATCTATCACTTTACTTCTATTTTGTGTAAAAACTCGTTTATTCCTTTCTAACCATAAGAAATAAACAACAGCAGCAAAAATTGCCCTCTTTTTACAACTTAGGGCAGTATGTCCTTTACTGATATTGCTCCCCCACACAACCACATATTCCCATCGGAATTTTGTGCATTTTATACCCATCTTCATCCAGCTTTGTTGCATAACTTATTTGGCAAATTCACAACAAAAGAACAAGTGCTTTCTACTTTCTAGAGCAGCAGTACACAAGGGGCAGTCCCACACTAACTTCCACCACTTAACATCCTCAAAGTGTTCCATAGAGTGGCTATATGCTTGTTGAATGGAGAATTTTCATCCCCGCCATTTGCTATGCACAACATCAATTGCATCAAGGAATTGATCCCTGATGTGGATAAGTCTTTTCCAAAACCATGAAGTCGACTCCTTAACCCTTATAGCCTAGATGTTATCATTCTTTAGGTAATAGGTGTTGACCCATTTAATCCACATTGAGTTAGTTTTTGAGGCTATGTTCCAAATTTGTTTAAAAATCACAGCAATATTCCATTGTCCCAAGGAGATAATGCCAAGCCCTCCTTCCCTCTTAGGCAGACAAACATCTTTCCAACTCAGTGCATTGTGTTTACCACTGACTTTCCCACTCCATATAAAAGCCCTACACATGCGTTCTATCTCATAAACTACAGTCAACAAGAGGGGAAAATTGACTCTAGAACATTTGAACTCCGAAAAAAACTGACTTGATAAGTAATACTCTCCCTGAGAAAGATAGAAACCCGGATGTCCAAGAAGTGATTATGTTAACTATCTTCTCAATTAGAGGCTGACAGTTTTTAACTGTCAATCTTGAAGAAATGAGAGGGACGCATAGATATCACATAGGCATATCTCCCTCAACAAATCCAGTAGTCATCAGTAGCTGCCTTTTTTTATTCTCATTTAAACCCCCAAATATGATTTGACTCTTATCTAGGTTAGCTTTGAGCCCTGAAGCCTTTGAGAAACTTATATGTTTAATGAGACTTACTGACTTATCTTCACCCTTACAGAACATCATGAGATCATCTGCGAAACACAAATTTATGAGATCTACTCTCTTACTTTTTAGGTGGAAACTGAAAGCAGGGTCCTTGTGTAACATTTGGAATTTTTTGGATAGATAATCCATTACAATGACAAATAGGTAAAGTGACATAGGGTCACCTTGCCTTAGGCCTCTTTTCCCCTTAAAAAAACCCAAAATTTGATCCATGTAACATGATTGAGAAACTTGCAGTGGAGACACATGGCATAATAAGCTAGATGAAATCAGGTGGAAAACCATGAGCTGTCAAGATATCTGCAAAAAAAAAAACTAGGTTACTGTGTCATAAGCTTTCCTTATATCTACTTTCATGACTACTCTAAGAGAAAACACTTTTCTATTGTATCCTTTCACAAGGTCATGACATAAGACAACATTATCAACAATGGACCTTCCTTGTATAAAGGCCTCTTGTGCTTGGCCCACTAGATTAGGCAGGACCTGTTTCAGTCTATTACATATAAGCTTTGAGATAATCTTATATAAAACAGAGCAACAGGTAATCTGTCTAAAGTCCCCCATCATTGCTGGTGCTTTACACTTTGGTATGGGATGGAGTAGAGTGTGGTTGAGCTCATTCAATAATCTTTTCTTAGCATAACAGTCCATGACTGTTTCTGAGACCTCCTTCCCTATGATATGCTAAGATCTCCTGTAAAAACATGAGTTGAAGCCATCGGGGCCCGGACTCTAATCCTCTGAGATGGAGAAGACAATCTTTCTTGCCTCTTCAGTTATGACTAGCTTATTCAACATGTCAATATCATCTGGTTGGAATATGTAACCTTGAGCCACAACCTCTTGCTTAACCTCCGTTGTTGGTCACTTTTAGTCCCAATAAGATTTTGATAGAAACTAAATATCTTATCTTATATGTCTTCAGGTTTAGTCAAAACCTCACCCCTACTGTTCTTGATGTTATGTATTCTCCCATGTTCCTTTCTAGCCTTTATCCTTGTAAAGAAATACCGAGAACATTCATCACTCTGTTGGTAAAAATCTGTTTTGACTTTCTATTTCAGATTCTCCATGTCCATCTTGAGAAGTTGTCTTGATTCCCCATAAAGCCTCTCTTCCTGTTGTATAGAATTTTCATCAAATGGAGTTTGAATGAAGACCTCTCTAACCTCCTTTTAAGGCATGGCAGGCTATAATCACTTGCATTGATATTTGTGAATAATTGTCTTTGTGCAAGGCTTTAAGTCTACATTTGATGTTTTTCTGTTTTTTCACAATCATGTATATTTAACATGACTTTATATACTTCTCCCATTCCTCTTGTACAATCTCATAAAAGTTTGGATTATGTCTCCACCCATTGAGAAACTTGAAATGAGGTTTCCCCATCTTTCCTTCTGTGGACAGTGATCGAATATATCACTGTCTAGAAATTGAGCTACACCCCCTTCCATATTCATAAACCAGGCTGTTAGGAATTTCATGTTAGATGTTTTGATAATGACAATTAGGACCTTTGTTAGACCCCAAAATTATGTAAGTTTGTTTTTCAGCTTTGAAGTGTTAGATTTGTAATAGCCTTTGTTTTATATTTGTTCTAGAGTGTTAGGCTAAGTAGTCTTAGGCTAAGCGTCTGATAATTTCTGAGTGAGTTTATCAGTGATAAAGTTCGAAGACTCAAGCACCTGATTTCTGAATGAAGATAAAGTCTCCAAGCGTCCAAATTGACCAGCTATATCAAGCGTTACCTTATAGGACAGAAGTAATTTCACCTGAATTTATTTCTAAGTCCAGAAGGAATTTTAATGCAAATACTCTCAAAGCATTAAATACCAACGGGCATTTAATTCAAATGCATTAAATGCTGATAAGAGCATTAAATGTGATAAGCACTTTCAGACGTACGGAGAAGCCACCCTATTGGACTGTCAACTATTCAAAAACTGCAGCACCAACTTTTGTGCAACAGATTTTTAGGAAAAAGGACAAAAGTTGTTCACTCGCGAAAGTGAGAGACACGCGCCCTTACATGTGTCAAACGGACACTTTTTCCAAGAATGTCTATAAATAGGACTTCAACAACAAGCCAAACATAGAGAACAATTATCAAGTCGAATTTTTGTTGCATTGAAGTCTCATTCCTTACAATCTCAGAAAAGCCAAACTTTCAAGAAACTATTCTCTTTGCTTTTCTTCAAATCCTGAGACAGTCAACCCAATATCTCAAACATTCTTTTCGAAGAAATTACATTACTACTGAGATATTTCCAGTTGTTTGAACTTCATCAAAATCAAACAAACCCTTTTAGAAAAACCCCTATCTAAGCCTCGCGATCTGTGTGAAGTCGAAGTTGGATACTTGCCATATTTCTGGGTGAAAGAAGCAAGGGGATTGAAGTGATTTGGAGCAGAATTCTGTGTGATCAAGGAGCTCAAGTCATCGACATCCATCTCTCCCTAATTTGTAGAAGATTCTGTATGATTCTTTGAGAATCATTTTAGTGGATTGCCTCCAAGTGTTTGAGGAGAAGAAGGACGTAGTTGGGATTACACCACCCAACGAACCTTACAAATATTGTGTCATTTACTTTTCAGTCAATTCTTTTAACTATCATATCATTGTATAAACTGATTAAGTAAAACACAATCAAAAGCTTGTGACGCTAAAGCTTTTAAAAAAAGGCTACAAAAATCATTCCACTGTGCTAACACTGATCAAAGAAGTGAACGCTCAAACCTACTCGGTTATAGTATTCAATTCTTGAAATCTAAGTTAACTTTATAAAAACAGTCTTCGTTAGACGCTTCACCAAAGCGCCTATATTTGCCTATATTTTAAGTGAACGCTTAAGTCAAGCGTTAGACAATTCAAGCGTCTACTCTTTCAAGCGTCCAAAAACCATTTTAGTACGAAATCTTTTGAAGTCGAAAAAGACTTCAGGGTTTATTCAACCCCCCCCCCCTTCTAGACCCTTTCGTATGCCACTTGGGACCAACAAGCCACATTCGCCACGACTCTATCAAGTTTACAGTAAGTTCTTGTGTCCCTTTGGTGATGATTAGACCATGTGTAGAAATGCCCAATGTATGGAATATCATCCAACCCAATCATGTCAAAACAACTTTGAATATCTTCATTACCCCCACTAAAAGTCCCATCACTATTCAATTTTTCATCCTGCTTCAAGGTAGCATTCCAATCTCCCGTTAGGACCCATGGTTCTTTGTAGTTCAGTCCCTTTATATCTTGCTAGAGAGTCCTTCTACCCATATCATCATTCAAGCTATATATCATTGATAGAATAAAAGAGTGCTCCCTAACTTTCATTTTACATGCTATCATTTGTTCCGTGACCCTTCGCACAGTACCTGTAGCAGTAGACTTCCTCCACATAAACCATATTCGACCATTAGTAGCTGCTATATAATTATTCACAATACACCATTCATCACCAAACCTTCTTGCTATTTTTTGATAATTTTGTGGCTTAACTCTTGTTTTAATGATTTCTAGAACATCTAATTTGTTTATCTCAACAAGCTTCCTAACAACAAGTTGTTTCTCAACTGTGTTGAGACCTCGTATGTTCCATGCCTCAATCAACATATATTTGGGGGTACGACAGTGTTAATCTCATCACCTTCTACCATTGGATCAGCCTGACTTAACAAGTGGAATAAATTTGAAAGGGCATTTTGTACCTCAAGGTTAGATGTTTTTCCTGTCCAATTATTTCCCTTTCTAGTGTTAGACTGTCTCACTTCTTGCCATTCTTGCATGATACCCTTCCCTTGTCTTGGTGTGGAGTTGGTATTTGTGCTTTTAAACTCTCCGGACCAACATGTGGGTTTTGGCCTGACTCCGCAGCATCCTGTGTTGGTTCTGTTGGATTAGTTGGCCCTTTCTCACTCCTTTTAACTTCTCTAGATTTTTTGACCTGCCATTTCTGTATCACAGGATTTTTACAGCCGCCTTTAGTATGTCCCCAGGTATGGCATCTTAGTCAAATGGTTGGTAACCATTCATATCTAACACTTTGCTTTATCACCTTGCCATCAACCTCATTTCTGATATTGAGCTCTGTATGCAAGTCTTTACCCATTTCCACCTTGACCATCACCCTAGCATAATCCAGGTTCAGCTTTTTTGCAGTGAGATCATCAGTGTATTGTGGCTCTCCAATTTGACTTGTGATTTTTCTAAGACTAGAGGCACCCACATGCCTAAAGGTAATTGTGGTAGCTGTATCCAGATGGGAACCGAAGTGATCTTCTCCAGCTCAATACCTTTTGTCTAATGATTGAGAATGAGGGGTTTTGAGTAAAAAAAAACTGTGTCCCTCTTTGTATAGCAGCTTCCATCCCCTCTGCAGTTTCAAACCTCAATATAAAATGCCCTACATCTTACTTTACCACCCTTGGCATGACCTACCCTTTCCACCTAGCTTGCAGAAATTAATCATGACCCTAATGTGTATTTCTTGGCTTAAGATGTATGCCGAGAGTGAGAATCACTAGTACTTTAGCTCTAGTTCAACAACAGCCTTCGTGAGGAAGATTTCCTCACCCTCATCAGGGATCTTGTCTAATTTCATACCATTACTTCCAATGCGATCGTCTTTGAACAAATCACTCCATGTTTGCTGTTTCTATTTAGTCCTTTGATCCTCATTCGGCTTTCGCAATGCTGCTGCCTCAATTGGCACCTCAATCGCAATTTCTAGGCTCACCACTTTTGGGGATTTTGATTGTGGCTTTTCCTCTGCTATAGATTTGTGAACCTGTTAATTCTTCTTATGCCAGCAACTCCTCAGTATCTATGTCATGAGAACTAATCGTTTCTACAACTGGGCGTTCTTCCCCCTTTTCCACTCGATTTTCAAATTCTACACTCCGAGATGGGGATTTTTTTGTGATTGGGGCTATCGGACTCATGGTTGCCCCTACCGTATGTCTGCCTTTCCTCCGTGCCGTGGATGGGGCTCGTGATGCACGTTAGTCTTCCAAATTTTCATGTGCGGTTTTCTCTTCTTTTTGTATTTTTATACACTCTACTAGTTGTAACCTTATTGACACAAGATACTAAATATGCAGAGTTTAAGAATAATTTATCACTACTTTCTATTAAAAGGAACGCCTCAATTCTATAGTAATTTTTTTGTGGTCCTCTATTTTATTTTTGTTTTTTGTTTATTGTGTGGGTCCAACGAAATGACATTGTTTTTTCTATCTGATGCTTGTAGCATCGTCGTTTTGATTGTGGTCTTGGTATGGAATTGCCATGGTCCACATCAAGTAATTTCGTCATCCTACATTTTATTTTAGTTTTATGTTTTCATTCTTCTCCGATTTGCTTTTCCTTTTTTTTAAACTACATGGCATGCGAATGGTGATCTTTGCTTGTTGGTTTGATTCCAGCCTTGTAGTTTTGGGCGTTTCGTGTGGCATTTTATGTTCTCCTTCCTTGGTGTTAGGAATCCTATGAATGAAAAACGCAACTGAAATAAAAAGGATTCCTAGAGTCGAATTAATTTAACATGGGTTTGATGATTTTAAAGGTTTTACAAAATTAAACAAAATCAAATACCTTATCGATTCGTTATTTTGCAATTCGCGTAACAGCAACTCTCATCAAATTCCTGTCTCTAAAGCTTCATGCGAAACAAGCCTTCAAAAGCTCCCTGAGACCCTCCTTTGAATGTGAGAGGATGGCTAAAGAGAGAGGGAGGGGGAGAGGATTTTTCCTTCTTTTTGTGTATTGTATTCTAGGGTTAGGTTTAGCTTGTCAGTTTGAGAAATAAATAATCCTCAAACCCTAAACCTATGTGGGCCGCCTCCTAGACCCTTGGTGGACGCCTATGATGGGCTAAGTTGGCCCAGTCAACTTAGTCCATCTTTTAGTACATATATTTAATTCAAACCCAATTCAAATAAATATATATAATTAATTAATTAAATTCAAATAATTTATTCTAATTAAATATTTGAATTATTGATTTATCAATTAAATCCATCCGTCCATTTCAATTTGTCTTTCTAAAAGATAAATTATTTACACAAAAAGATATCCTGCTTATTTCTTATAGCGCGACTCTTTAGGTTCGTCTCGATTGGCAATGGGAGGATACCAAAGGATGTGAGTGTCACTTAGCCAGTCCCGTGGACTCACATCATAACCCTAATAGAGTACGAAATGATTGCATCATTTACAAACCTCTGGATCATAAATACCGTATGAGTATAAGCCATTCACTGACGTATCCCGATCAAGTGAGAGTCATGGTTTATGTCAAATTCAAAACACTCGATACTGTGCATTAGATCATAGCATAATGAAATTACCAAACTACGCTCCATGTCTTACATGAGTTAGCTTTATTGCTTTGGCCAAAAACTTATAATTTCATTTGCCTATGATCGCACATGATACTTTCTCGTTTACTATCGAAACAGTCAATCCCATCTTGGCGATCACTTCACAAGTGCTACTTGACTCATTGAGATCGCACTTCGAGGTTGGCTCCACCAAAGGGTGATTTTGGCCTAACTACTCTAGTAACAGGTTCAACAACACAAATACATTGATCATGACCCCTCAGGTTTAATGCTCACGTATACTATTAAAATCAGTAATCTAATCATTGATAGTTACGGAGTAAATACCCATCTGATCAGATTACTACGATTTGTGTTCTAATATATCAATTCCATTGGTATATCTATGACATGTGCTCTCACTATCCCGTAATGTTCGACTGGCACTCTTTGTCAGAACATGTAACATACAAGTCGAATCTTAATGCCCAATTATGATTCCTTGACTTGCAAACCCTATTAAATGATCAGGTGTCAGACTCTCCCCGTGCCACTTCTTTATTCCATAAAGGGTGAAGAGTCGACCTTGATACACATGGACTACTTGTTCAATACTTATTAATGTCATGAAGTTTTATATGAACAAAGAATAAATGCCTTTTATTAATGATAAATTCGTACAACATAATGGATACCCTATACAATTTATTTGTCCTCATTGGCATCTAGGGCATATACCTAACACTTGGATTGGCTCTACTTTGTTTAGAGCGGTCATTGCTTTATCTTGTTTAACCTTTTTTTTATTTTGTGATGGTTGGCTGTGTAATTTGATTCTATGGTTTAAGTTTTCTGGACAACTATCTACAAGAGGGGCTAAACCAATCTTTAACAAAACGACATTGTTCTCAATTTTGATTATTACAACGACGTCATTTTTATTTTTGTTCTGGTGATGGATTGTTAGGGCCCGCTTCAAATAATTTTGTCATTTTATATTATATTTTTGTATTATTGTCTTTCCTTTTTCAACTGCAGGCCATGTGAATGACGTCATTTCCGGTATGGTGTGTTTGCATTGAACGCGCTTGTTTGGGGATCTCAGATTCCGATAGCTTCATCGGCCACTGGCGCTCTACTGACAACCTTCATAATTTTAATTGGCCTATCTGTAATGATATCACACATTTTGTCAACAAAAGAAGCTAAATAAATAAATGCTTTAAGTTTCCACGAGTCATAATTTGACTCAGTCACCTTAGGCATCTTTGTATAAGCCATGATATGTATGAAATGATTTTTCAAAAACAAGAAACTAGTTTAAAAAAGGATCAAAATAATCAATTATTCTTGGAAACGGTAAGATTTCTACTTCAACTGCTTTGATGCCACTTATTGGTCCCAAGCTGCATACGAAATGATCTAAAGGGGGGGGGGGGTTGTATAGACCCTGAAGTTTTCTTGAACTTCAAAAAGTTTTTGTACTTAAAATATTTTGAACGCTTAAGATAAGCGAGATGTTTGACGAGCATCTATCGAAGATTGTTTCATAAAGATTACTTAGACATAAAGTTTGAACTGTAAACCAAAGTAGAGTTAAAGGCTTCAACGCATATATCAGGGTTATGATAGCGAAAATAATTTTTGTCTTCTTTTAATCAAAGAGCGAGCATTCAAACTTATACTTTAGTGACTTTGTTTGCAAGTTAAAGTGTTATGAATACATTTTTTATGTATGAAAAGCGTTAAGAGATAAAAGCAATAAATAATAAAGTAAATAACACAATAATTTGTAAGGTGCGTTAGGTTTATGTAATCTCAACTACGCCTTTCTTCTCCGGTTTTCATTTGGAGAAATTCACGAATTGATCCTTGAAGTTTCACACAAACAACTTCTAGGTTCATTTATTGGTTGTACGAAATTTCAAGTTGACAAGAGTCATTTTTACGTGTTTTTAAGTCCTTTGTGTTAGTCGTTTAGGTTCATTTATTGCTTGATTCATGCCACTTGTGCATTTAAATCGTGCGTTAAGTGGTTCCAGGCCTTAAATGGATGCAATCAAAGAAAGAGAGGAAAAACGACGCGTAGAACAAGTTTTGCCCAAAATACTTCACACACCCATACCCAGCCGCCACCTTGATCACACCTAGGCCCCAAAATGCAAGAAAAGGCCCAGACTTCACAGTGGGGCGCATGCGCCACTTCTGGCGCCCAGGCGCCACCTGCCTGTTTTGGATGCTATTTTTGCAACATATGGCGCCTAGGCGCCATTTTGCTCACGCCTGGGCACCGGTACGCCTATTTGTGAAGCCTATAAATATTAGATCAAAAGGAAAGTCAAGGTTCAGATTTCAAGGGAATTTTGGGATTTCTTGGGACTTGAAACAGACTTTATCATTAATTCAGAAGAACAAGAAGGAGGATTGAAAAAGATTGATGCCTTCAACACGAGTTCATCATCAATCAAGCGTATCAGGGAGTTTCCAATTGCTTTCATTACATCTTTGTCTATGAATATGCATATGATTGCCTTAGATTCTTTTATACCTTTGATTATGAACTAAACTTGTAAAACTAGGGTCATGTGAAGGCCAATTTGTGAAGTATCTTTATAATAGTTGATTGTTTGAATCAATTCATGTGTTTCTGGTGGTCCCAAGTGGCATACGAAAGGGTCTAGAAAAGGGGGGGGGGTTGAATAGACCCTGAAGTCTTTTTCGACTTCAAAAATTTCGTATCACTTTTAAAGTTTTGAATGCTTGGAAAGCTGAGCGCTAGGTCAGGCGCTACAATAAAGATAACTTAGACTTAGTGATTTTAGCAATTTACCAAAGTAAGGTAAAGCTTGAATCGTTTAATCAGGGTTAGCACAGCGGAAATGATTTTTAAAGCTTTAGTGTTCGTTTTGGTTAAATAGTCGCTTGGCAGTTTAGTTTGTCTTTTTCAAAATAAATAAGAGAATATAAAGCAAGACAAAAATAATAGTAAATAACACAAGTAATTATAAGGTTCACTGGGTGATGTAATCTCAGCTACGTCCTTCTTCTCCTTTTTCACTTGAAGGGAATTTACTAAGTTGATTATCAAAGATCACACAGAATCTTCTACAAGATAGTAAAAATGTGAAAAATGATCTCGGGCTCCTTGATCACCTTCAGCACCAATGAAGATCTTCTTCTACAAGCTTCTCTCACTCAGAAATACTGCCTGTAAGGAGTTCTAACGACTTTCTCACTCAGATGAAAGGTTGAAGGTTTTGCCACACAGGTTTTGTTTGTTTTTGGAAAGATCAAACAACTTGGAATATCTCGGTAAGAATTTAGGTTTCTTCTTTGGAAGATGTTTGAGATATTTGTGACTGTCTGGAATGTATGTGAAAAGCATGAAAGGTTTTGGCTATGGAGATTCTAAGCTTTTCTTTTGAGAAAATATTTCAGCAAAGTTTTTCACGCGTTTCTTGTTTATGTACGTTATGTATTCTCTCTCTTTTTAAGGTTTGCTGCAATGAGGTATTTATAGACAATTCATAGAAATTTTCCGTTGGACACGTGTGAGCGCATGTTCTTTAGGCAGCGCGTTAATCAGCCCTTTCTCTGACATTCCTGAAATCCTGTTGGTTCCAATTGGACAGGAGCAGGTTTGAACTCTGAAAACCTGACAGTCTAGTCAAAAGGTGGCTTGTCCACAAGTCATAATAGCTTATCACATTAAATGCTCTTATCAGGCATTTAATGCATTTGAATTTATTTCCCGTTGGAAATAAATGTCCGTTGAATGATTGCATTTAAGTCATTTATGACTTGAGGATTTATTTCAAGTGAATCTGATACTGATCGCTGGAGTGCTTTGAGCGCTTGATCCATAAATCCTGAAATAGTCCTTTAGTGTTTGACAGACACTAAGAACAAATCTTCATCTTCATTTGACTTCAGACGCTGATCTTCAACTTCTTCTCTAATAGACTCACCAAGAATTCTATTAGTGATTCGGTATCTAATACTTAGTCTAAAATCTACAAAGATAAAAACTACAAGCCTAACAAAATTACATACTTTCAAATGCTAATACAATTGATCTATGAAAACAGAAACTTACATTATATTTGGGCTCTAACATAAAATCCTATCTTGTCATCATCAAAACATCTAACATGAAATTCCTAACAATTTCCCCCTTTTTGATGATGTCAAGACTTTAACTCTTATAACTCTTTTATAGATTAAGAGTTCAAAGAAAAGCCCAACAATAATTAGAAGTTAGCGTTTGGAAAGTTAGTAAGGTTAGCTAATGTTAGATTAGCCTCAACAAGTTGTTTCAGCGATAAATCATTCATTCATTCATATAAAAAAATAAGCATACACGATTTATACTGAAATAAGTAAATTTAAAGCGATGAAAGAGATATAAACATCAAAAGAAAATATGCGCAATCATCTTCTCTATCGCTTTTATTCAGCCATTATTTCACTTGCTGGTTCCAGGAGAAGTCTATCTATATCTATCATAGTTGTATGCTGAACTTCATCGTAATTGTGCCTTCTTTGTCTAGCGCTTTCATTCAGCTCCAACAGTCTTTCAGTCCATTCCCTCAGAGGGATTCCAAGTTCTCTGATTAAGTCATGGTAAATGTCTTATCTTCGATCATTGGTGGATTTCCAGTTGATAGGTCTTCTAAGAGGTCCAGCGTATGGATGAAAGCCCATACTCTCTAAGAATTCAACTTCTAATTCCAGAAGCAAGTGTCTACCTTTATAGTATCTTGGCTTTGTCTTCTTAGTAAGCATCTTCTTTATGCTCACTATCTCTTCGAACATTGATCGCCAGTGTTTATTATCTATCTTAGATATGGCTTTGGACTGGTGATGTTTTTCTTTATCTTCCCCCTTATTGACATCATCAAGGGAGGTCTTTAATTCAGCGATGTCCCGACGGAGAAGCTTGACTTCATCTATCAAAAGAGCAACTTGCTCAGCGATGCTCTGAGATATCTAATTGGAAGAATTGTGACACTCAGTATCAGCGAATGCATTCTGGGCAAGCGTTCGATTGAATTCTTCGGAAAGAGTAGTGATCATTGGTGATATGCTATCCATAATTTCTATGGTGTTCTTTGTTACGGAATTTGCAATATCGCGACTTCTAGTTTCAGAGACAAGCCTGATATTTAGCTCATTATTTTCAAGTATCTTAGAGCAGGAACCCTCGATGGTATTGAGCGAGTTCCTAACAGCTCTTCTAAAGTCTCGAGTCTCTTGATCACTTTCCGAATCTGAATCAGATGATGAAGATCGCTGAGGAGACGGAATGAGTCCGTATGAGCTAGAAACTGCAGCCTTGCCTTTAGATTTGTCTCTGACAAAAGGCTCTTCAGGCTCATCAAGGACTTCCTGAACTTCCTGAATTGCTTGATCCATGGATGGATCTGTAGTCGCTGAAGGACAAACAGGTTCTTGAGTAGAGAGCTCGACTACTGGGGCACTAGAAATATCTGGCAAAGAAGCATTTGGAATTTGAACGGCTTCCACAGTAGGGGTGACTTCTTCTACTATATCAACAATCTCCATGGGAGGAGAAGGATTCTCAACAGCAATGACCCAAAGGGGGCCAATCACTTCCATGACATGCCTTGGACTTATCAGGTTCGTCTGCGAAATAAAGAATATAGCGTCTTCGTGGTCTTCAGTGCTTAGTGCAAATTGCACATCTTCTGGCAGATCAACTCTTGAGATGTAAGAGTTGTAGAAGTCTAAAATAAATGGCATTAGCGCTTGAGCTGCTTCTTGGTCCACTGGCCTGATCAGTGATATCAGTTTGGCCACTTGGATGTTTGTTGGCAAAAGAGCACAGGATGAAGGTTGTATCCTCGGAAGTTACTTAACCCAAAATAGTGGTTGAAAATGATATCCATTGTTTGTGCATTCTCTATCACTGCTCTTCTGTCTTTGTAGAACTCAGCAAACTCAGCGTGATCGTCATCAATGTTCACATGGATTGTACTTTGACTTGGAAGATGCGGTCGCTTGCTTGAAGAAGCATCCTCATTCAAATCAATCTAGAGTCGTTGACCCAATGTTAACTCATAACCTCGTTGACTGATCTGTCTAAGTGGCTCACGAAGATAGCTTTCCATGCCTTGGCAAAAATAAGGCAAAGCATTTATTGGACCTACAAGCGATTCGCGCGTCTCCAACAGAAATAAGGCATATGCTTTACGCCTATAATCGATGCCAAAGTTAAACAAAAATGGATACTACATCATTTCTTCAATGGAATGGCAGTGTAAAACAAAATTTTCTACCCATCGGGACGTATCCATTATCCATCTTTTCCAGAGAGATTTAGCGAGTTCACTATCAAATCTAGTGGCAAGTAATTGCTTGAAACGCTGTTTCTCTACTATGTAGTTGTCTACCCATACTCTTGCAAGAAATTCTCTGGCTTCATCTTCAACCCAGAAGTTGATGGGGTTGGGGTGATCTTGAAGCATAAAACACTTGCCTTTCCATAACTTCAGCGGCTTTTCCGCGGATCTGTTAGCGTTTGAGTGAACAACTTGAGGTAGCGCTGAATATCTGAATTTCTACAGTTGTTCTTCATCAGGATTCTTTCCCCAACTTCCCATGTGTGGATTCCGTATCTGGACATGAGTTCGGCGGAAAGGTTAATTGTGTTCCATGTTTTTTCCGTACTTTTGAAAGTAATTACTCTCAAACTCAGCAAGTGTCATCGAAGTTGGTTCCAGATATCCGAGGCGGGCAGTGATATCTTTCATGGTGGACACTTCACTGGAGGCAAGCGATTAAAAAATGGTTGATTTTTGGAGGGCTGAAAGCTTAGGATTGTGGAGAGTAGTCTGAAAATTTATCTCCATATCAATCATCTAACGAAGCGTCATTTCTCTCTAGGCATAATAAAATTCTAAATCCGAATTATAGCCTCTTGGAAAGAAATCAGTCGCTTGAGGAGGAGGAGGACCAGTTGGTGTGGGGATTATTGGGGCTACTTCTGTCAACCGCTCAGCAACCACAATTGTTTCTTTAGCTGGAGAAATTTCAGCGTCTAGAAGAATTGTGTCTAACTCTTTAGCGATATCCACCACCGTTGAAAAGTCAACACCCAACTCAATATCCGCTGGAGGAGGAAGTGCATCATCGGCTGGTTCATTTTGAGCTGATACATGCAAGCGTTTGAGAAAAACAAGAAAAATTTCTACTAAGTAGAAATCAATAAAATACTACAACGCTTACCCTGAGGAGGTTCATCGACTGTTTCAGTCGCTTGATCAGTTTCAATGATTTGTATAGGTTCCTCAGGCTTCGGGATCACTTCTTCAGGATCTAAATCAAGAAAAGAAGTGAGAGGAACAACTTGAATAGGAATTTTGAATCCTTCTAATATATTCAGAGTATGCTGGATTCTATATTCGCTAAATGTTGAAAGAGCAATTTTATCCTAGTGTTAAAAGAAAAACATAGGAAAAGGATAAAATACATTATCTAGAACAAATATTTACCCTGATAATCACCAAGCTCTGTTGAGAGAGCTCCAGGAGTAGCTGCAGGCTCTGGTGTAGATTCAGGAATAGCGTCTGAAGAAGTAGGAGGGACACTCGCTGGCTCTTCAAGCGCTGTCTCGACTGGAGCGCTTGTTGATGTAGCTGGAGGAGTACGCCTATGGGCTAGCGATACTTCTTCTTCTTCTTCTTCTTCTAGAGAGAAGATAAACGCTGGAGGAGGAGAGGGCAATTTGGAAGAAGAAGAGGGAGACTTCTGTTTCTTCTTGGGCTCCGACTTCTTCTTTTGTTTCTTCGCTGGATTTGATGGCTCAACGACTTTCAAAACTAGCTTTCTTTTAGGTCGCTTGACCACCACTGCCTTTTCTGAAGAAGATGATGAAGACGATGTCGCTTGCTCTTCATCATCACTATGAACAACTCCTTCGACACGGAGTCGCTCACACTCTTCTTTGGGAACCGCTGCACCTCCACATCGTCTTGGTTTGAGCAGCTCGCTGATCATCTTCTTCCCATAGAACTTTAGCGCTGGGACTTTCTTTCCAATGGTATTGGCGTAACCGCTAGCGCTAAGAATACGACTAAGTATAATCCCATACGGTTTGGGATTAACTGACTTGGCCATCGCTGCCTTGAAGCGATTGAAAACATAAAGCGACCAGTTGATCTTCAACTTGGTCAGAATAGAAACCATCATTTTGTACTGAAGATTGGAAATCTTATCGAAACTACCCTTCCTGCATTCTATCATCTTCCCGCAGATGTCAGCAAGAATGACATATTCGCCCTTCATGTCATTCTTCTTGAAGTTGGGTTCATACGCAGCTTCAACATCGTCTTTCTTAATCAAAGCCCAAACTTTGGTAGCATCTCCAAGAGTGACATTTTCGACTTCGCTACCATCGATTGGCAGATTGAGTAAAGATGATATAAGAGAAGGAGTGAGCACAAAGGTCTCACGAGCAAAGGGAAAGACGCAGGAAATGGAGTTTCCATCATCGGAGATTTTTGCGTTCTGGAAGAAAAAGAGGGTTTATTCCTCATGGAAGTTATCATATCGCGCAAACCAGACTCTTGGACGAGTGGAAGAACAGTCCTTAGAGGGAAGTTCTGGTTATCATGAAGGTAGTCCCAGTTAACAAGAAATCCGGCGTTAACAGTGACTGGCTTTTCAGATTTGGAAGATTTTCTGGCAGCAGATTTAGAAGTTTTGGGTGCCATTGATGATCAAAAAAAGCTTCGGTTGAGAAAAGAGAGTCTTTTTGCCTTAGAGAGAAAACTTTTACTATAGGAGAATTTTGGAATTGATAAAGTTTTACTGTAAAGATTGCAAAGGGTTTAAATAAGAGGTAAAAAGTAACTCCTCAAATGTTAGATGAATGACACGTGTACAGAAATTAATTTTGGAAATAACAAAAACTAAATCTGAGCCGTTTACTTATAAATACGGATGTCAAAAAGTGCGGTAAAATAGGGTAACAACTGTGAAGTATAAAAGTTTGAAATCCGCAGTTACTTTTTCAAAACGTTTGAATAATTTTGAAATTTTCAGCGTGAATTACACGTGCCTGATAGTACACCGACACGTACTCAGACATGTGCAGTTATTGAACCGCCTAGTTTTTAGATAGGAATCATTAACTGTTAGTTTGATTTCATAAGCACATGTGGGTAGTTGTCAAATCTAATCTTTTGGACTTATCCACACGCTACTTTTTAGCGATAAAAACCATGCATGACTATTAGAAAAAGTAACTTAGTGTTTAAGTGGGAATATTCTTAAACGCTGAAGTCTTTTTAATAAAGTTCAGTTTCTTAAAGTTGAAGATTTTTTATATAAATCAATCGCTTGGATTTTTTTTAAAGATATTTTCATATTATTTTATTAGAGATTGATTTTGTCATGCATAATAAATAAGTGCTAGTGATCAATGCATAAAATTTTCAAAGTCATTTTTTATCACAGTCACTCTTAGATTGAGACAAGTACAATTTTAAAGTTCCCCCCTAAAATTGATAACTTATTTCATTTAAAAAAAAACTCTTTAGACATAAAAATAAAGTGGATTCCCCCTAAATTATATGCTTATAAAATATGATGCTTTATGATTTAAGCGTTTAAATCGATCATACCTAATTCACTTCTCAATGTGAGAAAATGTTGTTCGTTGAGCGCTTTGGTGAAGATATCTGCCAATTGTTTGTCAGTTTCAATGAAGTGCATGGAGATATCTTTCTTTTGAACATGGTCGCACAAGAAATGGTATCGAATATCAATGTGTTTAGTTCTAGAATGAAGGACAGGATTTGAGTTATAGCTAAAGCGATTTGGTTATCACAATGGATTGGGGTAGGGCCTAAGATTGTTCCATAATCTCTAAGTTGTTGCCTCATCCAAAGGATTTGTGCACAACAACTCCCAGCGGCTACATACTCTGCTTCAGCGGTAGAAGTCGCTATGGATTGTTGTTTCTTACTATGCCACGAAATTAGTCTATCACCTAGAAATTGACATGTACCACTAGTACTCTTTCTATCTATTTTGCATCCTGCAAAATCTGCGTCTGAATAACCAATTTGTTCAAAAGGAGAGTCCCTTGGATACCATAAGCGCAATTTTGTGTGCCTTTTAGGTATTTAAGGATTCTCTTAGCAGCATTTAAGTGTGCTTCTCTAGGATCATCTTGAAAGCGTGCACACATGCATACCGAAAACATAATGTTGGGTCTACTAGCGGTAAGATAAAGAAGTGATCCAAAAATACCTCTATCATTAGTGATATCAATTTTCTTCCCACTTTCATCTTTATTTAACTTAAGCGTTTGGCTCATTGGAATGTTTGAAGATGATGCATTTTCCATACCAAATTTCTTAATCATATCTCTTGTATATTTAGCTTGGTTTATAAATATGCCATTAGGGAGTTGTTTAACTTGTAATCCTAAGAAGAAAGTTAATTCACCCATCATGCTCATTTCAAATTGATCTTACATCATTTTCGAAAATTTCTCACACAATCGCTTTTTAGTAGAACCAAATATAATATCATCAACATAAATTTGGACTAAGAGAATATCTTCATTATGGGTAATTTTAAATAACGTTGTATCAACACTGCCTTTTGAAAAGCCTTTACCTATAAGAAAGATAGAGAGAGTGTCATACCATGCTCTTGGTGCTTGTTTAAGGCCATAGAGTACCTTATCCAATTTGAAGACCATACTTTTTCCATGTTTGTTGATGAATCCTGGTAGTTGCTCTTGTTGTTCCTTGCATGTTTATTTGACTTCACTCTTTACTTTAATTGTTTGTTACTAATCTTAAACTAAATTTCTAGTCCTTGTGGTTTGACATCCGGACTTTTGCCCACTATTACTACAATCATGACTAGAACTCTTGCTATAAATCGCGTGAGGTTGTAGCGTGTCAAGTTTTTGGCGCCGTTTCTAGAGACTTGTTTAATTTTAGTTTTTGATTTTATTGTAAGTTTTAATTTTCTATTTTTTCCCCTTTCTTTTTAGGTTCTAATACTGGCTGCACAATCTCATAGTCTGACTCTAAAAGGAAAGGTAGAATGGTTGCAAAACACTATTCGAGAAATGAAACATTAGTAGTCCCGCCTCGCCCATGGGAAGTATCACCAATGATTGAGGCACCTACTCTAATCGTCGTACCAACAGTTGCTACACCTCTACCACAACAAGGACTATGTGAGTCACAGAGACCCCATCCCAAGCAAATTCAATCCATACAGCAAGAATTCTTTCCACAACACTTCCAAGTGGATATTCCTGCTCCGGAGGAAGAATCCAATAAAATCATGGAAGAGCTGCCAATATGGAATTCACCATCTCGATAATAAATGAGTATGTGACCTGTACGATCATAAATAATTGAAATTATAATGTCTTTGGCCAAAGCATATAAACTGACAAGTGATGGTTGCTGAGGGTAGTTTGGTAATTTCACATTATTATGACTACTGAGTACAACATCAAGTTCTATGAGTTTGACGTACCATGGATCTTACTTGATCAGGTCACGTCGGTAAAGAGTTTATACGCATATGGTAATCGTAATCAAGGCTCGTGATATATATTCATCTCGTATTCATTTGGGCTACGATTTGGTTCCACGATGCTGGCTTGGTGACTACCTTATCTTTTGAAATCCTCCCATTGACAATTAAATCAAGTCTAGAGAGTCGCGCTAGGAATGATTTTCTATGCTAAGGGTATTTTGGTAAATTCACATTAGATTTGAATGACTAACAAAATGGATGGCATGATTTAATTAAAGTTTTTTAATTAGATTAAATAAATTAATTAAATCATTTAATTCACAAGTTAAATTAATTGAAAATTAAATTATAAGTTGAATTAAATTAATTGGATTAAAGTAATTAATAAAAGTCAATTGGATTGGACTTGGATTTAATTAATTACACATGGGTTAAGATGGAACAAAGCTCGAAAGCCCATTCCAACTAGGCCTAGCGGCCGCCTCTCTTAGTTGGACGAGGGGTTTTGTTATCTTGGTATAAGTTGTTAGTCAGTGTCATAATTCGATACAAGTCATAATTCTGAATCTGACTTTAAGCCAAAGAAACCTAGAGCAAAAAGAAAAGACAAAATTCCCTCCCTCTCTCCATCTAGCCGCGACCACAATAGTTGTCGGGGAAGAAATCAGAGCTTTCTTCCACGTGATAATCTAGAGGCTGGAGTCTAGGACTGCTGCTGATTATTCGAGCTTTGGCGTTAAGATGTAGTTCGATTATCCTCTTTCGTAATTTTTCTTATTGCGAGTTAATATCATGAAACCCCGGATTCGATTTCTAGAGTGATTAGAATTAAAAAACTTGTTCGCTAGACCGAATCACAACATATGTGTCTGTAGTGGGTGGTTTGATGTATGCCATATTATGCACACGACCTGACATAGCCTATGCAGTTAGCGTGATAAGTCGATTTCAGGCTAACCCGGGAAGAGAACATTGGACCTTTGTCAAAAATATCCTAAAGTATCTGAAGTAAACTAAGGATATGGTCCTAACATATGGACATGGAGATTTGAAAGTGGATGGATATACTGACTCAAATTTTCAATCTGATGTAGACGGTCAAAAATCCAATTCAGGGTTTATATTCAAGCTCAATGGTGGAGCGGTGACTTGGAAAAGTTCCAAGCAAAGCACAACGCTGATTCCATAACTAAGGCAGAGTACATAGCGGCGTCCGAGGCCGCTAAAGAAGGTGTTTGTATTAGGAAGTTTCTTGGAGAATTTCAAGTGGTCCCTAGTGTAAAGCTGTCATTGTCACTTTATTGTGATAATAACAGGGCTATTGTACAAACAAAGGAACCAAGGTCTTACAACAAATCTAAGGACATAGAGAGGAGATATCATATAATAAGAGAAATTGTTGGAAGAGGCGAGATAGCCGTATAGAGAGTAAATTCAGCCGACAGTGTCGCTGACCTAATGACCAAGCCTTTGACATAGGCAGTGCTGGATCGACATCTTGAGAAGATGGGTATTAGATACCATAGTGATTGGCATTGAGTACAAGTGGGAGATTGTTAGGTTTATGTCCTCAAATGCCATTAGAGGATTATAGAAAGAAAGGACATTATAAAATTGTAATTGTTATAATTCTTTTAATAAAAGACATTTTAGTTGTTTAATCTATTACTGGCATTTATATATTATCATCATTTATAAGTCCATGAATACAAGAGTTAATTCTCTAAGGCACTAGAGAAGTTAAATACTTGTATACTAAAATGGTCTGCAAGTCGAGGATTCCCAATTATGTATTGAAAATCATCAAGACTTGTATGATATGAGTTTTGAGGAGAGAAATGATAGAGTAGATGCCTGACACCAATTTTGGATGCCATTTTCTGTGTAATAAACTCTATGAGACAATCTTTTCTTTATGAATAAAGTCAATTTTATTATAGGCATTCTTTGTTCTTAAACTATTATTATATGCTTAGAACGAAGTCCCTTGAATCACACATGACTATGGGAGATCATCGGACATCGGGAATGACGATGATGGAATATGTCTCTAAGGTCGTGATTCTTAAAAGTTTCTAAGTCCGAGATGGGTCTGTCAAGATAAGGGATATTGATAAAGACTCAAAAGACTTGCTTGTGTACATAGTTCTTAGAGAACGTGCCTTGTTCCATAGGCATAGATGTACACGAGGGTTCTCATTTGGATAATGAATGAATTGAACAACCCCGCCAGAAAAATCATAAAATGGTTATCGAATATGGAATTTCCTATAATCACGTAGGCATAAGAGTAATCCTTTTGGACCTGAGGTTCCATTGTAACTTTGAGCATAGTAGACTATACTTGGACTTATCTCATGATTCCATCGCGAGTCGTCATATGGGATATATTGGGTATAGTATAATTATGTGTCGAGGTACATGAGAGACCAAGATGGGATCCATCACTAATATAGCAAATAAGACATTTCCTATGTATTGCTTAACGAATCGATTCAAGGAATCTTTGGCCAAAGTATGGCGATCCAAAGAGGCGGAGTGTTTCCTCATTTGGATTGCATGAATCGATATCATGCAATAAGGAGACATAGTGATTAGGTCGTAAGAGTTTCGACTAAACCATTACTCCAGATACCAATCCGGGAAATTTGATGGAGGGATCTTACTTATGCGAAGATCATGGTTATGATAAGTTGAGTATCTTTACATCGTTTGTGTCTAAGTCTTCGAGGCCCATTGCTAGACAATAACCTCGATTTGTAAGTACCATGATATTATGGTGAATGATACATGGTCGGATTAAATCAAGGAAGATTTAATCTAGTACTTTCTAAATATAGAAAGGTACAATGGCACTTTAAGAAAGTGTACTTACTACTAGAACATGAACGAACCTTAGGGGTCACACACTAACTCCTGAGGTTCCTGCTTAAAAGATATGATTAATCAACTTTGGAAGTTAAGGTGAAATTAGGAAAGTCTAGTACTTAGCTAAAGAGGAATATTAATTAACTGGTTGGAGATCAATAAATT
Organism: Buddleja alternifolia; assembly: GCA_019426215.1. Classification (NCBI taxonomy): domain Eukaryota; kingdom Viridiplantae; phylum Streptophyta; class Magnoliopsida; order Lamiales; family Scrophulariaceae; genus Buddleja; species Buddleja alternifolia. Next base: position 1,936,122 of record CM033406.1, read on the forward strand.
TGACTATTTACTTAATCAGGTAGGATTAATTAATTAATGGACTAAGTAAAGTCCAAGGGTTTTATTTAATAAGTAGAGTAAGTCAAAAATTAAATAGAATTAAAGAAATAATTGGGTAATAATAATTAACGTTGGACTTTAATTATTATGGAATGTTTAATTAAATGGTTGGACTAATTAATTAAATAAGGAGTCAAAAATTAAATAAAGTTGGATAAATTTCTTGGATTCCAAGGCATAGAGGGGGCGTGTAGGCAGACACATTTGGGGGAGGATTAATTCTTCTCCAAGTCTTGATCAAGTTGGAATCAAAGAAATATTTTAAGAGAGAAAATAGGGAACAAGTTAGCTTGCAAGCTAAGTTGAATTAGATTAGAAATAGATGAAAGTCAAATCTTTGAGATTTTATCTCATCTTGACTCCTAATCAAATTAAACCTGTGAGTATCTCTATAAATATGTGTGTTAAGAAACACACACACTTTTTTTGGAGGAAAATTTCATCCACCCCTAAGAAGAACAAGAGAAAAAATTTGTCCTCTTATTTTGCAAGAAAACCCGCCCCTCACCCATATTATTTCTAGACAAGATTTTGCTCATGTGTTTAGATTCACCTTTCAGATATATTCCTACCTTCATATATAAGCTTAGATTAGATCTAAAATAATTATATAGGCTAGCACCATATATATAATTATTGGGAACTATATGGAGGTATGGATACATCTTAGAGACTAGACAATTGGATCGCTTGAAGATACAAAGGAACAAATCAAAGCTCGGGATTTTGGAGGAGGCCGACGGCTTCACTGTAGATTCGATCAAGGGAGTATTTGTTCGAGTTGAAAATATCAGGAACTTGTATAAGGGAAAAGCACGAAAGGTATTTCGCGTAGTTAGTTTTTCTTCCTTTTATTAGTTCGATTAAACCAGCCATAATCCTGTTTCGGCGTAGTTGTATAAATTTTTAAATTCCGCTGTGCTAACCTACCCCGGGGATTACCCAACCCAACAAGAAGTGCCCGTCAATCACTAGGAAGTAGTGAAGAACTCATATCATAGGTGCACTGATGAAGGTCATGGCACTCAGACATGACTCGCATCAATTCTATCACATGGGTTTTCATTCTTTGACAGTCAATGACAGAATTGATTAAATTGTAATAAGTGTATCTGAACTTTAGACCTGAGGAATCGAGTTGAAGGTATACTTGTGACATTAGGTTTGTCCTTAGAGTAGTTAGACCCAATTCACCCTTTGGTGGGGTCGACCTCAAACTGCAACCTAAGGGGCAAGTAGTAGTCTTAACTGATATCCAAGATGGAATTCGTACCCTCGAAAGTGAACAAGGAATTATCCTATGCATTTATAAGTAAGTTAGATCTTAAAGTCTTTGGCTAAAGCATTCACTGATCTGGACTTATTATAAATATAGCATAGAGTCAAGTTTATGAGTTTGACCTAAACAATGACTCTTACTTGACCGGAATAAGGAAACGAAGAGTTTGTATTTACACGGGAATTACAATAGGAAAGGTAAAAAATGATCTAATCATTTCATCTTATTTGGGATACGATGTGGGCCACTTGACTGGCTAGGTGTTACCCACATTTAATGGAATCCTCCCATTGCCAAATATAGATGAACCTAAAGAGTCACGCTTAAAAAGAAGAAATCGAACAAAATTATGGTGTATTTCTTGTAGCAATATTTTAAGTATTGGATACTTAAAATTAATTAAATGGAATTAATTATTTGGAAAAATAAGTTAATTCATTTATATTAATTAATATATTATTTCTTAGAGAAATAAAATTATTATCTCATCTACTATTTAATTAGATTAATTAGTTGGATTGAATTAATTAATTAAATAAAAGATTGGACTGAGCTTAAAATTGGGGCACCATGACCGTGTGGGGTGGCCTAGTAGGCGTCCAACATGTGCTCTTCAAGCCCAAAATTGTAACTTAAGTGATATAAATATATCACTTAATTAAACCTAGGTCATAACACAAGTTACGATACACATGAGCTACAAGAAAACAAAAAACCCTCCCTGTCCTCTCTACTAGCCATTGGCCTCCATAGCTGATAATTCTATATTTATATAGAATTATCTAGCTTTTATTTAGTGGTTTGCATGCTCTTTCGTCATTTCGTGTTGGCGATTTCGAGTATTTTTAGCATTTTTTTCGTTGGTTTTGTGTGTTTTTGTTATGTTTTGGGGTGTTTTTAGTAATTCTAGAGTCTTGGGTGTTGCTATTGAATGAAATTATGTTTTATAGGTTCTCATTGGCATAAATCCACAATTGAGAGGAGCAAATCACAAAGAATGAGGAGAAAATCGCATAGGAGAATGAAGAAAATCACAAATTAAGGAAAGAGATAAGGAAGAATCAAAGAAAAACTGAGACTTTCACGTCATGCTGTGGCATGCCACGACACACGAGTAGGTAGCCAGTTTCATGTATAAATTTGAACTGGACATGCCACGGCATGGAACTTCAAGCCGTGGCGCGAGACCTGCTCCTGATTTTTCGTCTAGCGACCAGGCTGCACTCTTTTGACTATATCTCCTCAACCAAATATCCAAATCTCTTGATTCCAGTGTGGTTTTAAAGCTAACAAACGAGGCTTCAACTTTCCTATTAGGATTGGACTCATTGAAAGCCGTTAGATCAGAGAAAATCGAGCTTAAAGTGGATGTCTGGGATCCATTAAAAGAAAAGAAGAAAATTTTGGAGATATAAAAGGATTGGTAAGCTACATAATAAGAAGAAGACGTTTTTGCTGAAAAAAGAGAGAGGAAAACCTAGAGAAAACATATGTTGAGCAAAAGAAGAGGATTTTACAAGAATACAAAGGATTCAAGCGAAGATTGACATCACTAGAGAGAAGAATATGTCACCTTAAAGATTTATTTCTTTTCCCTATTGGTTAGATCTTTCTTTGTTGAATTTGGGGATTGTAAACATAAATTCTCTTAATTTTTGTGTGTTTTTCTTAACTATTATGAGCTAAAATTGTAATAGGCGCACCCCGGAACTCTAGTTATTTGGCTTTAATGTGAATATATGCTGTTAGTTTAATTCTTCATCTCGTTGCTTGTTTAATTTTGTGCTTTATGCCTCAAGTAGATTGGCCACCTATTTTGAGTTTTTGTTTACTTAATTGAACTAGACATAGGAATATTATGTATAGAACTTGGATTAAACAGAGAAAGATAATGAACTTAGGATAGAATAAGTTGCATTATTTGTCTTTGAAGATAGACATATACCCTTAGACCCTTCTTAGCTTGAAGATAACTTAATCTCAATGTGTCTAGTTTTAGTTTCTTCTTGCATAGACATATGGAGAAGACTAGATTTAGATAAGCTTTTATGTATTCGACAATTGCATAGAAGTATATTAGTGTTTAAGAGTTAGTAATTGAGATGGTGACAGAACTAGAGATTAATTCATTGCTTTAATCTGGTAACTACAGGGAAGAGGGGAGCCTATATTTAATTAATTTGGTTAATTCTCACTTAATTCTTGTTTTGAATTAGTTGTTAATTTTTATTTTTAGTAGTAGGTTAATTACAAAATCATATTATTAATTTAATATTGAGGCACTTAGACATATTTTCACTTTAATTGTTTATAAATTTGGTTAAATCTTTGTGGGAACGATATCCGTACTTTGGTACACTTTATTACTTGTCGGCACGTGCACTTGCGTTAAATTGGTCTTAATTTTATATACGGTAAACGACCAACAATAGCCAAGAAGGAGAGATTTTTTGTTCAAATTTTTCGGTGAGATAATTTAGAGGCAGCACCTTTGTTCTGCTCAGATCATCAATCAGTCAGTCGGATCAGTTCGCGAAAAGCTTGAAGAATTCAAGAAGTTGAGATTCTCCAACCATTTCGCTACAACGAGTAAAGTATCAAAATCTTTATCGTATATACGCATGATAAAATTCCAGGTTGATTCTGAATTGGGAAATCTGAAAAATTTTAAATTACACCATTTCCGCTGTGTTTTCGTTATTTTTCCTAACAAACACATCCCTCAACATCAAATGAAGTTCCTTGAAGGATTCGTATGACTTGTTCATGTGAGCATCCAATTTCTCTTCTAAAGTAAGAGGTCGCCTTTGACCTTTTTGCTGAAAGTTTCCAGACATCTGAGCTTGATTGTTATTAAACGGAGGCCTCGGTGCTTGGTAGATGTCAGGTTGTGCATTCTGTGCTAGATTAGGCTTTTTCGGGAAGTTCTCGGGTATGTGGAAGTTTACTCGAGGTCTATTTTAGTTTCCGACATAGTTCACACAGGCAATCACTGGCTCTACCTCTACCCTTTCTTCCACCTGTTGAACACTAGCAAACTTTCGAGTAGGTGTCATCATCTTCAGGTTACATTCCATCCTCTCGTGCCATCTGCTCGATTTTTCTCACTCTGACCTGCTATCGAGGCCCAAAATATCACCATCATCTCCCGCATTGAGTCGGTGTCGAATTCAAGATCAGACTCCATTGTAAAAGTGTTGTACTTTTTTGTCCGGTGTGTAGTTGTGATCTGGGCACTTTCGAAGCATACTCTTGTATCTAGCCCATGCTCCTGCCAACGACTTATCCCTTTTCTGATTAAATCCCTTAATCTCACTCTGGAGTTCATTTATCCTTGATGATGGAAACAACTTATTAAGGAACTCCTCGACCAGATCGCCCCACATCTCAATTGATTGTGGGGGTAACGCCTTATACCATATGGTCTCCTTATCCTTGAGAGAAAAGTGGAATAATCTAAGGCGGATGGCATTAAGATCCCGTGGGTAAGCACATTCTCAAAGTTCTCCATATGGTCATGAGGTGAGTCGCTTGGATCATCGTAAAATGGGTCATTCTGAACCATACTGAATAGGTGAGATGGAATGTGGAAGTTTGGTGTGGCAAAATTCGGGAGAATAACTGGTCCTGGCATAGCATGTACATGGGGCGATTGATTACCACAAACTGATGGAGGTGGTGCTCATTGTGCCGGTTGCATGGCTTGTAAGAGATTTTGCAACGATTCCCTATTCTCGGGTAGATTTATATCAAGGAAGTTGCCATCTATAGCTCGATTTATCTAGTTTGCACAAAACGTACGCTTGATCTCAGGATCAAATTCCTCTAAAGCCCCTCCTGAGGCTTGGGTCATTCACCACAAGATCAATTTGCTCGAAACAAAGAAGCAAACCAACAGGAATTTAAAGCTAAAAAAAAAAGTAAAAAGAAAATGATAAAGAAAACTAAAGCTAAAAATCGCAATAAAATCCCAAACTAAAATAAAACAAGTCCCCGACAACGGCACCAAAAACTTGACATGAGAAATCCTTACGTGTATTTAACAGCAAGTGGACTCGTCGTGTGTAGTAATAAACTGGACAATTAAGTCCGAGTTATCAATCCCACAGAGACAATAATATTAAAACTAAGGATTTGTAAGCAATTAAAATTAAATTAAAAGATTGAAATTGATTAAAAGTATAAAAAGGTGAAAATAAGACTTAGGCACATGCTTTAGCCAAATTACTTATTTAAATATAAGAATTATTCTTTGAATTATTAGACACTCTTGCTTTGGTGGAAATTCCTTAAATAATTACTACCCTATGTCTCGGAAATAATAATCCTATGATTAATTGACGGTCACCAAAATATCTCTATCTGAGAATCTAACCAACAATCATGCATTCAAGTTCTAAAATTTCTCCGTATTAATCGGGCTAACTGCATCCGGGAGTCTTTACAGTTTGTCACTAATGGGCAACTCCTTATTGTTTACGGATTATGTAACATTTCCTTTGCACCCTAACCTATATTATCTCGAATGCATAAGCTAGGCAATATGACAAATATATAGTGATCAAGCATATGCAAGTAATTAAAGCACAAAAGCAGTACACAAAGCAATTGTAGAATTAACACGAAGAACAATATTATATATAAAAACTCATAATCCGGCCTTCACATGGCCCTAGTTTGATGAAATTAGTTCATAATCATAATGAGAAAAGTAATTAAAGACATAGAATTATTTATAGACAAATCATAAGCTAAATCTAATAATCTCCCTATCACGAATTGATGATAAATTTTGATGTAGAATCGTCGTTCTCCTTGCCTTGACTCATCTACTTTCTCAAAAATCTCTCAAAGTACTCAAAATTTTCGAACCTTTCAGCTGTTAAAAGATATGGTATGTATAAGAGAGGCACCCAAAGTCTTCTACTTGAATTAGGTATCTAAACTTTCCAAAATTTCTCCAGCTGCGTGCAACGTTCGAATGTTGCATTCCTCATGTTTGAATGTAATGACGTGGCACAAGTGGATTGATTAGGTGTTGACTACGCTGATGTTCGAATGTTACAAGCCTCACGTTTGAATGTTGATGACGTGGCGACATTCGAACATTGCAATCTCCATGTTCAAACGTTAGAAGCAGTTTCTCCTGAAATTCTATGTTTTTAACCCCTTTTCCTCAATTGTTATGATTTTCACCCTGTGCTCAATTAACACACAAATCAAAGCCACAAGTGATAAAAATAATACATAATCGACCCTAAACCATATGAATATCGGCCTCTCAAATACGTAAAACTCATACTTATCAGTTGTCAAAAGGTTTGTTTGATAAAATAAAATTTTAGAATATCTCAATAGTAGACAGGATATTTTTGAAAAAGATGTTTGAGATATCTTCGACGTTCTTAGGTATGGATGAAAATTTTGAGGATGTTGGTGTTGGGTCGGGTCCTATTCCCCGGGTGGCTTGTGGCAGCGGAATTTAAATTTTAAATGTACAACCACCCGAAACAAGAATAATGATGTGCTCGATTATGCTAAAGAGAAGGTTGGGAGAATTTTTACCTCTTGATTAAATTCTTGCAGCAATAATCTTGGATCTTTTCAAACATGTGGTGCAATTCCACACGATTTCTTGGAGGAAATCGCCCGTCAATTGTATCCCCGGTTTTAGTGCTCCAAACGTCGCACCTCTAAGATGTATCCACACCTCGTTCAAGTCACCACCTACTTCGTTATTGGTGCTAGCCAACGAAATAAATCTAAGTCTAAAACCTAGGCTTGATTATGTGAAATAATGGAATATGTGAATCGTTAAGTTTAACACATGAACAAAACTATGTCTTGTTGGAACAAGGAAAGGGGGCGATTTTTGGCTTAAGGATGACAAAGAAAATTCCCTCTTAATTTTCAGCTGAGGGTTCGAATTTTGCACTCCTCAAAGGCTTAGGGTTTTAGTCTTGCACTCACATATATATAGAATAGGAACCCTAGAGTCCTCATTCAACTACAAGACTTGGAGAAGAAGAAAACCCTTTCCTTCTTCACGTAGATTTCGAATCCAGCTACCAAGGGCCCCAAAAATCGGCCATCATCTTTATTTGGAGTTTAAGAATTAATTCTTAACTCCATATTTAATTATGGGCTAAACCCATTGTTGGTCCCAAGTGGCATACGAAAGGGTCTAGAAGGGGGAGGGGGTTGAATAGATCTTGAAGTCTTTTTCGACTTCAAAAAGATTCGTATTGAAATTCGTTGGACGCTTGAAAAGATAGGCGCTTGACTTGAGCGTCTAATGAAGACTATTTTTAGAAAGTTAACTTAGACTTCAAGATTTGAATACTATAACTAGATAGGTTTAAGCGTTCACTTCTTTGATCAGTGTTAGCACAGCGGAATGATTTTGGAGTCTTCTAGTTCGAAAGCTTTAGCGTCATCGAAAATATCTTAGTTGCTTAGCGTTTGATTGTGTTTTACTTAATCAATTTATGTAATGATATAATGATACGAAGATTGACTGTAAAGTAAAGAAGACAATATTTGTAAGGTTCGTTGGGTGGTATAATCCCAACTATGCCCTTCTTCTCCTTGAACACTCAGAGGTAATCCACTAAGATGATTCTCAAAGAATCACACAGAATCTTCTACAAATTAGGGAGAGATGGATGTTGATGACGAGCTCCTTGATCACACAGATTTCTGCTCCAAGACACTTCTATCCTTTTGCTTCTTTCACCCAGAAATAATGCAAGTATCCAACTTCGACTTCACACAGATTGCGAGGCTTGGATGAGGTTTTTCTAAACGGTTTGTTTGATTTTGATAAAGTTCAAACAACTTAGAATATCTTAATAGTAGTGTAGGTTTCTCCTAAAAGAATGTTTGAGATATTTGGTTGACTGTCTGAGGAATTTAAGAAAAGCAAGGAGAATGTTTGTTTGAATGTTCTGGCTTTTCTGAGAATTTAAGGAATGAGACTTCAATGCAACAACAATTTGGCTTGGAATAATTCGTTGTTTTGGCTTGTTGTTGAAATCCTATTTATAGGCGACTTTTTGACACATGCACAGGCGCGTGTCTCTCACTTCCGCGAGTGAACAACTTTTGTCATTTTTCCTAAAAATCTGCTGCACAAAAGTTGTTGCTGCAGTATGTGAATAGTTGACAATCCAATAGGGTGGCTTCTCCGTACGTCTAAAAGAGCTTATCACATTTAATGCTCTTATCAGCATTTAATGCATTTGAATTAAATGCCCGTTGGCACTTAATGCACTGAGAATATTTGCATTAAACTCCTTCTGGACTTAGAAATAAATTCAGGTGAAATCAGTTATTGATAGACGCTTATTCATCCTTGAATTACTTATGTCCTATAAGTAACGCTTAGTATAGCTGGTCATTTGGACGCTTGGAATCTTCATCTTCATTCAGACTTTAGGCGCTTGAATTTTCAAACTAAACTACTGATAAACTCACTCAGAAATCATTAGACGCCCAGTCTAAGAATACTTAGCCTAACAGTCTAGAACAAAATTAAAGCAAAGCCTATAAAGCCTTAACAATTTCCCCCTTTTTGATGATGGCAATACTTACTCTTTTATCATTCAAGAGTTAGACAGCCAAAATAAAAGTTAGCTTTGGTTAGTAAAAGTTAGTTGAGGTCAGTTATGCTTCAACGAGATGTTTCAGCTAAAAATGCATTTTATATATATATATATATATATATATATATATATCAATGATTACAAGCATTTTTACAACTAAACAAAAGTTACATAAGAGACAAGAATATAGATGATGCAAAAGTAAAGAGTAGCTCTTAATTTTCTTCTTCTTGAGTGTTATGTCTTCTGTTTACCTCAGCCCTGATTGCTTCTGAAATGTTTTCTTCAAGCTTAATCATGGCGGCATGTTCTTTATTTATTACTGTCCTCTTTTCTTCTTGTTGTCTCTTTTTATAAGCAACGAATTGCTTATCCCATTCAGCAAGGTCTATGCCAATCATCTTTAGGCATACTCTGAATGCTCTAATGAAATCTGACTTCTTTTGCTCTTTAGCAATAATTTTCGGGTCAGAAGGCTCTAGAATAGGCGGTCTAGAGAATGGAACATCAAATTGTTCAAGCAACGCCCTTGAAGGTACTGGAAAATGTTGAAAGAATGTTTGACGCTTGAGCGGAGGGCTTGAAGCTCTTGAACTGGACGCTTTCCTCTTCTCTCCTTTTCTTTTCTCTTCCCCCTTATTGCCATCATCAGCCTTAAAATGTTCTGTAAGTAGGCTAACCTGAGAGGCAATCTGAGACATTAAAGCTGTAATATCATGCATACGTTTATCGAAAGGTTCTTGCATTGCGAGTAGCTAGCACTGGTAGCATCATTCAGTGTAGTCTCTAAGTTTTCTAGGTGCTTGTCAAAATGTTCTTTCATGGCAAGTTGGTTGGCCCGAGTAGCATCATTCATCTCTTGAAATTCTCGGCGACATTCAACAACACCGGCCTGAGCAGAACTGCACATATGAGCAATCTGGGTGCTCATAGTTTGAGACTCAATATTCGCCATATCCATTTTAATCCAGTGGAGGGATTCTTTATTATGAGTGGCGTGATTGCTCACCTCCTCTAAGAAAGATTTCAGCAAAGGTCCAAACGCTTGACTCTCATCCGATGGAACCGCTTGAGGAGCCAATCACTTAAATGTAGATGTATGCTTGAGTGAGTCAAGGGGGGCTTGACATGCAGGATCAAAAATTGTACCGCGTACATCAAGTTGAAGATCCTCAGCCATATCAGAAACAACTTGTTCAGAAGCGTCGGGATTATCCTCTGGTGGAGACGCTTGAACATGTTCTTCAGCAGACGCTGGAAGACTTGAAACTTCTATCATGGACGCTGGTGTAGACTCTTCAATCAGTTTTATAGGCGCTTCCTCAAGTACTGACTCCGTTTGGCGGAAGTCATCGAATTGAAAGTTCCAAGTGGCGAGACTTGCATAGGAATCTGAAGCAGCTTCCAGAAGTTCAGTCAGTCTGGAGCGAGAGATGCAGGTCCCTTGAATGAAAGTGCGAAGAGGACTATCTCTGGCTCGGACATACATTGGACCCATGATGTCCAATACGTGGTTTGGGAAGATCCTTGATCGCGGCTTTGGAATAAGAAATAAGGTATATGGGCAGTAATGCAAGGAAAATCCAATAATTCTATCTGTTGGAAGACGCTGTGACTTGTGAGCTTCTGGCACATACATGCGGTAATAGTCTTCCAAATACGGATACACCGCTCGAGCTATGCCTTGATTACGTTCAAGTAGAGAGAGAACATAGGCATAATGATCACTTTCTTCCTATCTGATAGAAGGTAGAAGTGGATAACCTTGGAAGTTTCGAATCCTCGAGCCATTTAGCTTCCGTAGGTTTTCAGTGAAGATCTTGTCATAATGAGGAATGGGAGCCATAATCTTCATCATCAATCTGAAATTTTAATTGCAGTGGCTTGGTGCGAAGTTCAAGCAAGATGGTGATGAACTGCCACTGGTGAACGCATGAGTTTTGAACTGGAGAGGAGTGACGGAAAGCCTTTTTAGCGCTTGGCGTAGAAACGGTTCTATTTGTTGATGAACTTCAGGTAACTGGTCAACAGGTCCAATTCTCTCCTGACGCTTCTCAAGGCAATACTTGGCAAACTGACGCTTCTTATCATGCATGCCTATGCCAAAAAAATGGGGAGCTTGAACAAACTCCGGAAAAGTATATCTATGGCCCATATACGCTTTAGCCCAATTTACCTCGGCCATATAGTATTCTGTTCCAGCATTGACTATAGCTCGAACACCTTTATGATGGATATCTATGATAGATTCAAAGCGATATCTATCAGTCTGATAGTTGGCATTTCAGACGTTGTCAAAGTATGCATCAGCTTCATTCTGGATCACATCTGTGAGAGATGCTAGGCGTTCACCGACATGGATTCCTTTATTCTTCCACAGTAGAAGTGGATTGACAAAATTTATGTTTTCAGGACTATTTGCTATATGAGGAAAATAAGTGTAACCTTCTCTGTTCAAGACCGCCTCTGACGGATTGACAAAGGTGGGGCGAAAAGGATCATACACACGGATGTTGTAGTCTCTGAGAGCAAAATCGGTTGACTTGCTGTGCCCATAGTCTAGATAATAAGCCAGATCTGCATCACACTTAGGAGTTCTACCTCCTTGTCTGTCTTGTTGAAGGATAAGAGAAGACGGTATCTGACTAGGAGTTTTATCGAGTTGAACTGCCAGATAGTATTTTCTCTCGATTTCTGTCAACTCAGTGTTGAACACTAAATCCTTGATTTGATTATCAATGTCAATCAGTGCGCCTACCTCATTCTCAGCATTAATGTATCTTTCTTCATTATATCCTGCTGGAATGAAGTCTTCTTCGAGCGCTGGAGGCATATAATTGATTGAATGATCAATCGTCTTTAGAGGATCCAGCTTGAAGAAATGCCTTGGCTTTGCAATGTCCTTAGCAACGCTCTGACCTTCTGACTGTGCCTCTGTTATAGCCGGAACAATAGTAGATGCTTGAACCTTTTTGGAAGCATGTTCCTTGACTTCAATTGCAGCAGCTTCTGCGGCAACGTCTTTGGCGATGGCCACAATATTTATCATCTCAACATCCAGATGGACGTCTGTTGATGCTTCAGCAGCAGCTGGAACTAGAGCTGTAGCACAAGAAATATCCTCTATAAGAGCAGGATCTTCTACAGATGTAGGAAAGGAAATGTTGTGGGAAGAAATAAACTTATCTTGAGAACTTGTCTCAATAGCAACTTGAGCGCTTGGCTCAATCATCTCAGGCTCTTCAGGAACAGGAGCAGCTTGATGCTTGCTTGTCCTGGAACGCTTGAAAATCTTCTTCACTTTGACTCCTTCAACGAGTTTAAGCGTTTGAGCGGGAGGAGCGGCAGCTGGTTCCTTAAAGTCGATTTGTTTAATAATCCCTTCCAGCTTTCTCCGCTTGATCAGAGGGACCTTGTCCTCTGCATCCTCATCAGTTTCCTCATCATCTTTTTAAGGAAAGGGAACAGCTTGAGCTTTGGGCTTTCTGGGAGCCCTCTTTTTGGTAACAGCAGGACACTTCATGGCTTCTTCTGGAACTGGACGCTCAGTTCCTCATCGGATGCTTGATGTACTTCCAGACGCTCATACAGTGTCCTAGCAGCACCACCAACCTTGGGAGGATTGAAAAGATTGTTCAGAATCCTTCTTCCCAGCATCTTGGTCTTATTCAGCGATTGACCGGACGAGTAGACACACTCTGATCGATACAATATGTCGCTTAAAATAAGCCCATAAGGTTTGTTTGGGGCGCTTAAGCAGTCCCGAAACCATCCAAATACATACTCACTCCAGTTGATCTTGAGGTTGAGGAGTATCGCCGTCATCATCTAAAATTGCACTGGGTTCACCTTATCAAAGGTACCTACTCTGCATTCTATGTTCTTGCTGCAGAAATCAGCCATCAGTCGGTATTTGGATATCAGGTCTTTCTTTTCTAAGTGTTGTTTGTAGGGTACACCATCTTAAGCACTCATAGTCGTCCATGCTTTCTTGATTTGTTCCAAAGTAACACTGTCCAAAGCCTTACCCTCATTTAGGAGATTGAAGTTCTTGGCAATGGAGGCGGCAGACAATACAAATTCCTTTGGTGACTCTTTCTTGGATAGAGGAATGAGACAAGAGATAGACTTCTTATCTGCTGAGAGTTTAACATTCTTCCAAAAGGTGTCGACTTCCATCAGAAACAAATAAGAGTATTGTGTCAAGAATGTTTTAAGCCCAGCCTTGGTTACTAGGTCCATCATATAGTTAGGTTGATCTGAGGTTGCTCATAAAGAAATTTGCAGTCGACAACAAGGCCTTCAGTAACCTTGATGGTAGGCTCGGCAGAAGTAGAAGAAGATTTCTTTGATGCCATTTTAGTGAAAGAGTTTAATTGAGATTTTCTTTTGCTTTGAGAGAGAGAGAGAAAGAGTAAAACTTGCAGAGAGTAAAGTGAATAATTTTTTGCAAAGAATTGTGTTTTAAATGACACAGAAGAAATTTTTTGAAACTTGTGTTCTCTCGTCTCAATAAGATGTAGACATGTGTAAAGTTATTTAATCTCAGCCATGAATAGTTTTAACTGCGGACGCGAGTTTTGTGTAAGAGAGAGAAGTTACATTTGGTAACTCCCATATATAAAGATTTGACATCCGAGTTAAAGTTTTAAAACGTTTGGGATTTTCAGAGTGTAGCACACGCGCCTGATGATACACTGACACGTACACAGACACGTGCTATTTCTGAACCGTCATTTTGAAAAGTTTTGATTACCCACCAGTTTGATGTGATAGAAGCGTGTAGGTAGAGTACAAAATAGGTTTTTGAGTCTATCCACTACTTCAAGAAGTGTGAAAAATTTATGCATGAGTTTTATAAACAATTTTATATTAAGTGTTAGTGGAATATGTTCAACGCTTAACACGTATTACTTGTGAAATTTATATTGACGCTTGAGATCAAACTCATTTTATACTTGAGCGTAAGCATATTATGCATAAATAATTCTGAGCGTTGATGATCATGCATATGAAAGTTTTTGATAATTGACGCTTTCTGATATGTTCCAAGTACAATTTTAAGGTTCCCCATAAATTTGATAACTTGTAACAACTTTTAAAAGATCTTTTGGACATAAATAAAGTGGATTCCCCTTAAATTATATGTCTAATAAAATATGATGCATGATGATTATGCATTTAAATTGATCATACCAAGTTCACTTCTTAAAGTGAGAAAACATTGTTCGTTGAGCACTTTGGTGAAGATATCTGCCAATTGTTTGTCAGTTCCAACCAAGTGCATGGAGATATCTTTCTTTTAAACATGGTCATGAAGAAAATGGTATCTAATGTCAATATGTTTAGTTCTGGAATAAAGAACAGGGTTTTGAGTCATGGCTAAAGCGTTTTGGTTATCACAAGGAATAAGGGTTGGACCTAGGATTATTCCATAATCTCTAAGTTGTTGCCGCATCCATAACACTTGTGCACAACAACTTCCTACAGCTATATACTCGGCTTCGGCTGTAGAGGTAGCTATGGATTGTTGTTTCTTACTATGCCATGAAACTAACCTATCACCTAGAAATTGACATATACCACTAGTACTCTTACGATCTATTTTGCAACCTGCAAAATCTGCATCTGAGTAACCAATTAGTTCAAAAGGAGAGTCCCTTGGATACCATAAGCCCACATTTTGTGTGCCTTTTAAGTACTTAAGGATCTTCTTGGCAGCAATAAGGTGTGACTCTTTAGGATTAGCTTGAAAACGTGCACACATGCATACCGGAAACATAATACCAGGTCTACTAGCAGTAAGATAAAGAAGTGATCCAATGATACCTCTATAGTTAGTGATATCAACCTTCTTCCCAATTTCATCTTTATCTAACTTAAGCGTTTGGCTCATTGGAATTTTTGAATATGATGCATTTTTCATACCAGATTTCTTAATCCTATCACATGTGTATTTAGCTTGGTTTATAAATATGCCATTAGGGAGTTGTTTACTTGTAATCCTAAGAAGAAAGTTAACTCACCCATCATGCTCATTTCAAATTGTTCTTGCATCATTTTTGAAAATTTCTCACACAGACGCTTATTAGTAGAACCAAATATAATATCATCAACATAAATTTGGACTAAGAGAATATCTTCATCATTGGTAATTTTAAATAATGTTGTATTAGTGCTGCCTTTTGAAAAGCCTTTCCCAATAAGGAAAAAAGAAAGAGTGTCATACCAAGCTCGGGGTGCTTGCTTAAGCCCATAAAGTGCTTTGTCTAGCTTGTAAACCATACCCTTACCATGGTTGTTGATGAATCCTGGTGGTTGCTCCACATATACCTCTTCTTGGAGTTTACCATTCAGGAATGCACTCTTCACGTCCATTTGATACACAGTAAACTTGTTGAACGCTGCATACGCTAAAAACATGCGAATTGCTTCAAGACGGGCAACAGGAGCATATGTCTCATCAAAATCAATACCCTCTTCTTGGCAATAACCTTGAGCTACGAGTCTGGCCTTGTTCCTTATCACAATGCCATTCTCATCCATTTTGTTTCTATATACCCATCAAGTTTCAATAACTCCTTGGTGAGTTGGTTTTGGTACTATTGTCCAAACCTTACTGCGCTCGAACTGATTAAGCTCTACTTGCATGGCTTCAATCCAACTTGGATCGCTTAGCACTTCGTCCAATTTCTTAGGTTCCATTTGAAATAGAAAGCTTGCGAACATGGCCTCATTAAATGTAGCGGCTCTAGTCCTAACAGGCGCTTCAATATCTCTAATAATCTCCTCAAGTGGATGATCACGTAGCCATAGTCTATCTGGTTGGAAAGGGTTAAGAGGTTGAGCAGGCGCTCGATGATTAGACGCTTGACTACCTTCTTACGTAGGTGCTTCAAGTTCACTGATCCTTGTTTGCTCTTGATGATCACTCTCTTCATGATCATCAGCAAATCTTATATTGTTATCCGAAATAACCTCACGAGAAATCTTAGGAGGTGGCACTGAGATCTCATCATCATCGTCACTATCTTCATCAATGGTAATCTTAGACACTTGATGACATAGATCTTCAACTCCTACATCATTCATATTAACCTTACTCGGTTCTTGGTTAGCATCATCAAAAACAACATGAATACATTCCTCAATCTTCAATTTGATCTTGTTTAGGATGCGAAAATTCTTTCCATTCTTGGCGTAGCCTAGAAAGATTCTCTCATCCACTTTAGGATCAAATTTCTTTAGGCTTTGGGATCCATTGTTATGAATAAAATATTTAGAACCAAAGACGTGAAAGTATGAAACATTTGGCTTACGTCCTTTTCACAGTTCATATAGAGTTTCCCCATGCTGTTTGTTGATCATGCAACGGTTTTGAGTGTAACATGCAGTGTTGATCGCTTCGGCCCAAAACCTAGGAGCAAGCTTGGACTTTGCTAACATTGTCCTGGCAGCTTCCTTGAGCGTTCTGTTTCGGCGCTCAGCAACACCATTCTGTTGGGGAGTTCTGGGAGCTGAATACTCATGATGTATTCCATTCTCTACACAGAACTTCTAAAAAATCTTGTTAGTAAACTCAGTACCGTGATCGCTTCTTATTCTTGCAACCTTAAGATTTTTCAATGTTTGAAGTTGCCGAATAAGCGTTGTTAACTTGCCACATGTTTCATCTTTGGATGAAAGGAATTCCACCCAAGTAAATCGCGAGAAATCATCTACTATCACCAAAGTATACATTTTACCACTTACACTAATCGTTTGAACAGGTCCAAACAGATCCATGTGAAGTAGTTCAAGTATTCTAGAGGTAGAGAGATGAGGTTTTCTCTTGAAAGATGATTTGACTTGTTTGCCCATTTGACAAGCGTCACAAAGGTGATCCTTATGAAATGGCCCTTTTGGTAATCCCTCTACAAGATTTAGATTTATAAGCTGAGAGATTGTCTTAAAAGTTGAGGTGATTCATTTTTCTATGCCCTAACCAACCCGTTTCAGATTCATTTTTAGCAACAAAACATGTTGGGTTGTTATCAAGTGTTGAACCCCAATCTACCAAATATACATTGTTTGTTCCTTTACCTTTCAATTTAGTAGACTTAGTCTTAGCATCATTTATGTAGCAACAGTCACTTGAGAATATGACTTCAAAGCCTTTATCACAAAATTGACTTATGCTTATAAAATTATGCTTTAGACCCTCAACATAATAAACATCACTTATCATGATGTTCCCTCTATGCACAGTACCTATACCTTTGGTTTTACCTTTGGAGTTGTCACCAAATACAACCTGAGGACCATTGGCAGCTCGATAGTTGATTAGAAGATCCTTGGAACCAGTCATGTGCCTTGACGATCCACTATCGAAGTACCAAACAGATGTATCGGCTTTAGCTCTAGGTACCTGCAATCAAAAAGGGAAGTTCTATTTCTGTTTAGGTACCCATTGTTGCTTGGGTCCTTCAACATTAGTAGCATCGTTAATTTGAATTAGAACTTTAGGAACCCATATTTGCCTAGTCTTCATTGTAGGAATACTGACCTTCTTGGGTTTCACATTGTGTTGTGTGTGCTTTTTGTTTGCCTTGTTCTGTGTGTGTTGCTTGGGTGTATAATAATATCCTCGATTATAATAGAAATCATAATCATAGTCATAGTCATAATCATCATAGTAGCGATGATATGATCTTGACCGTTGTGGATATTGACGCTGGTATTTCATGGGCGCTGGCTTGAGTTGCATTTTTGGTGCTGGACGCTTAGCGCTTGACTCACAGTGGTCAGGTTTATCCTTAGCTTTTTGAGCTTTTGAACGAACCCGTCTTTGTGAATCATTTGCCTTTACCTTACCCTTGCCTGAGTCAGCTTTGGCTTTCTCATTTTGCCTCATACCATTGTCGCTTAGTTCAACATGTGTTTGATTTTGTCTTCTTCAACAAAGAAAACACCTTTTCTTTTGTTGTTTGCCGTAACATTTGATTTGTTTGGTTGTTTACCGAATTTATTGCATCCTAAACCGGTCTTTTCACCAAATAACCTTGTTACCTCAGTCACATTGTCTAGCTTTCTTGACGCTTTAGACAATGATGAGACGAACTGTTCTGATTTAGCAAGTCTAGCAATCATCTCAGCTTCTTTCTTGACTATTATATTAAGATCACTTTTCAACTGGATTATTTCACTTTCAAGCGATTGGTTTTTCTCAATGCATTGTTGCTAAACTTGCAACACTGCTTTGAGCATTACTTTATCACTTTTGAGTGATGAGATAATAGTGAGGTCATTTTGATATATTTTGGCAGCATCTTGACAATCATTATAATATTCTTTGACTTTGTCAAGTAATCCTTCATAAGAGAGAGGAAGAGATAATTCAGTGTTTACCTCAGGGGACACTTCATCATCTCTGGCCATGAGACATATAAGCGCTGAGTCATCCACTGGTTCATCATCATCACTGCTTTCCTCTAAAGACTCCAAATCTTCAGGTGCGGACGCTTGTTCTGATTTCGCTAGCAAACCTTGTTGACGAAGGTTTCTCCTGAATTGGTTTCTATCCAAGTAATCCTACCTTGAAGGCTTAGATATGTTTGGATAAGGGCAATTTACCTGGTAGTGCGCTGGTTTCATGCAATTATAACAAAGAGTAGTTTTCATCTTTTGTTCATTTGTTAACATTGCATTGTGTGGTTTTGAGACCACTGGCTCTGAGAGATTTTGAGCAGACGCTTGGTACTGAACAAGCGCTTGGGATGTTGAGACAGAATACTGAGGCGCTTGAAACTGTTGATGTATCAGAGCAGGCGCTTGATATGAACTTTGTCTTTGATTGCTGGAACCTTTTCCTTTCTTTTCATATCTAAAGAACTTCCTGAATCTATTCTGTAAAGCCAACTCCTCTTCCTCACTGATGTCTGCAACCTTTTCTTTATTACCCGTCTTACCCTTGATTGATGTTATGAGCGCTCCAGACTTAATTACCGAACTACTCACAACATCAATGGCTGAATTCAACTCAAACTCAAATGCCATGAGTTCTGAAAAGGCGTCTTCTGGAGTTAAAAGATCCAACATATTAGATTTTCTCATCGCTGTTGTCTTCATCAAAAATCTACTAGGTAGACTTTTGAAAATCTTAACCACCATTTCTCTGTTTTGCAAGTCCATTCCCAATGATGTAAGTTTTGTAACAAGAGCTGTGAATCTTATGTCCAATTGCTCTAGTGTCTCGTTAGGTAACATCTTAAAGCTGTTGAATTTTTCTTTAGCAATGGAGAGCTTATTTCCTTGATCTGAGCTGAGCCACCACAGATTATGGCCAACTTATCCCAAATTTCTTTAGTAGTATTACATGATTTGACTTTGTTGAATAAATTGTCATTATCACCAATAGCCGTATATAGAGCGTTACAACCAACATTGTCCAAATTTGCTCTTCGACGCTCATCAGTGGATCACTCTTGTTATGCTTCTCAACATACCCATCTGGAGTTTCCTTCGTGGCTCCTGGAGCTCTGGTAATAGCCTTCAGAATTTGTATTGGTACATCTGAAATAATATCGCACATTTCGTCATCACATGAGCAAAGGTATGTAAAAGCTTTGACCTTCCATGAGTCATAGTTTGACTCGGTCAACTTAGGAACTTTAGAAAAAGCCATGAAAAATTTAAAAGCAACCAAATTTTGAAAAAGGATCTAAACAAGTTGTTATGCTTGGAAATTTTAAAATTTCAACTTTAATCGCTCTGATACCACTTGTTGGTCCCAAGTGGCATACGAAAGGGTCTAGAAGGGGGAGGGGGTTGAATAGACCCTGAAGTCTTTTTCGACTTCAAAAAGATTCGTATTGAAATTCGTTGGATGCTTGAAAAGATAGGCGCTTGACTTGAGCGTCTAATGAAGACTGTTTTTAGAAAGTTAACTTAGACTTCAAGATTTGAATACTATAACCAGATAGGTTTAAGCGTTCACTTCTTTGATCGGTGTTAGAACAGCGGAATGATTTTGGAGTTTTCTAGTTCGAAAGCTTTAGCGCCATCGAAAATATCTTAGTTGCTTAGCGTTTGATTGTGTTTTACTTAATCAATTTATGTAATGATATGATGATAAGAAGATTGACTGTAAAGTAAAGAACACAATATTTGTAAGGTTCGTTGGGTGGTGTAATCCCAACTACGTCCTTCTTCTCCTTGAACACTCGGAGGTAATCCACTAAGATGATTCTCAAAGAATCACACAGAATCTTCTACAAATTAGGGAAAGATGGATGTTGATGATTAGAGCTCCTTGATCACACAGATTTCTGCTCTAAGACACTTCTATCCTCTTGCTTCTTTCACCCAGAAATAATGCAAGTTTCCAACTTCGACTTCACACAGATTGCGAGGCTTGGATGAGGTTTTTCTAAACGGTTTGTTTGATTTGTTAAAGTTCAAACAACTTGGAATATCTCAATAGTAGTGTAGGTTTCTCCGAAAAGAATGTTTGAGATATTTAGTTGGCTGTCTCAGGAATTTAAGAAAAGCAAAGATAATGTTTGCTTTAATGTTCTGGCTTTTCTGAAAGTTTAAGGAATGAGACTTCAATGCAACAACAATTTGTCTTGGAATAATTCGTTGTTTTGGCTTGTTGTTGAAGTCCTATTTATAGGCATTCTTGGAAAAAGTGTCCGTTTGACACAAGCACAGGCACGTGTCTCTCACTTCCGCGAGTGAACAGCTTTTGTCATTTTTCCTGAAAATCTGCTGCACAAAATTTGCTGCTGCAGTCTGTGAATAGTTGACAGTTCAATAGGGTGGCTTCTCCGTACGTCTGAAAGAGCTTATCACATTTAATGCTCTTATCAGCATTTAATGCATTTGAATTAAATGCCCGTTAGCACTTAATGCACTGAGAATATTTGCATTAAACTCCTTCTGAACTTAGAAATAAATTCAGGTGAAATCAGTCATTGATAGACGCTTATTCATCCTTGAATTACTTCTGTCCTATAAGTAACGCTTAGTATAGCTGGTCATTTGAATACTTGGAATATTCATCTTCATTCAGACTTTAGGCGCTTGAATCTTCAAACTAAACTACTGATAAAATCACTCTGAAATCATCAAACCCTCAGTCTAAGAATACTTAGCCTAACAATCTAGAACAAAATTAAAGCAAAGCCTATAAAGCCTATTACAAATCTAACTCTCAAAGCTTATACATGATTTCTATTAAAATCTGACTTACATATTTTGGGGTCTAACAGGTAATATCATTGTCATCATCAAAACATCTAACATGAAATTCCTAACACCCATCAATTAAATATTCCTATATAATTAAAACCTGTTTAATTATATTTACTTATTCCAATTGACTTATTTATTTAACTTGGACCAAGCCCAACTAAATAAAATACTTGGACTCTACTAGGTCCATTAATTTAATTAATTCTACAAGATTAATTAAAATAGTCGAATTAATTGAATCTCCTCAATGAATTCATATTCCATATTAGGAAAGGACTAGACATTCCTACTTTCCTCAATTTCCTCAAATTGATTAATCACATCATATAAGCAGTGACTCTCACGAGTTAAGTGTGTGACCCTTTAGGCTCGACTACTATCTAGTAGTAAGTACACTTTCCCAAAGTGCTAGTGTGCTTTCCTAAAATAGAAAGCACAAGATTAAATCATTCTTTTGATTTAATCAAGCCTCAAATTAATCACCATAATAATTCTTGGCACTTACAAATCGTGGTTACTGTCTAGCAACGATCCACGAAGACCTAGACAAAGACGAAGATAAAGATATGCCTTTCGTGATCTTGATCCTTGTATAAGTAAGATCCCTCCATCTAATCTCCCGATTGAATCTAGAGCAGTGGCTAAGGTCGAAGCTCTATTAACTCAATAAGTATGTTTCCCAAATATGGTGAGATCGACTTTCGACTATCTAAACGAGGAAACCCTACGCCTCTTTAGATATCCTACTTCGGCCGAAGATTCCTAAAGTCGATTCACTATGTAAACATAGGAGATTCACTGACAAGTCTAATGTCAGAGATAGATCCCATCTTGATTCTAACGTGCCTTCATATACAATTAGCCCATGTCTGATTTTGCCCATTTGCGATCATCTAAGTAATCATGTAACAAACCAAGACATGTTCAATTGTGTATAAGATATCAAATGGAACCTCAAGTTCTAAGAATTACTCTTATACTACTAGAGCACTGGAAGTTCCAGATTCGACTGGGATTCCATTTTATGGAACTTTCATTGGGTTGTTTAGTATACCTATTCCCACAATAGGAACCTTCATATATGCATAGGTTTTCACCGTGCCAATATCTATGGAACGAGATACACTCTATCAAGAGTATGCATCATATAAGCAAGTCTTTTGGGTCTCATCGATATCCCTTCATCTCGATGAGCCCATTCACGACTTGGAACATATGTTTAAGGATCACAGCCTTGGAGACATATTCCATCATTGCCATTCCCGATGCGCAATGATGTCCCATAGCTATGTGTGATCCATTGAGACTTTATTCTAAGTTAAGACCAAGCTATATACACGAATGAAGAATGCCAAAAGATTAACTTTATTTATATGAAAAAGATTGTCTAGCTAGAGTTATTATCACATAGAATGGCAACAAAAAATTGGTGCACCGGGCATAAACTCTAACAATATCCCACTTGCCCTAGTGCCAATTGCCCATGTACTTGAGGCCTATTCTCCCTAGATGTCCTTCAAATACTTTTTGGCTTAAGGGTTTGGTGAGCGGGTCCGCCACATTGTCTGTCGAGTCCATACATTCCATTCAAACATTGCCTTTCCCAATGATCTCCCTGATCAAGTGGTATCGCCTCTGTATGTGCTTGGATTTCTGATGAGACCTTGGCTCCTTTGCTTGCGCAATAGCCCCGTTGTTATCACAGTACAAAGGTACTGCTTCTACAACGAATGGAACTACGCCCAATTCTTGGATGAAGTTCCTTATCCAAACACCTTCCTTTGCAGCCTCTGAAGCTGCGATATATTCTGCTTCAGTGGTGGAGTCCGCCATAGTTGCTTGCTTAGAACTTTTCCAGCTGACGGCTCCTCTATTGAGCAGATAGACAAATCCCGAGACCGACTTCGAGTTGTCCACATCTGTTTGGAAACTCGAATTGGTGTATCCCTCTAACTCCAATTTTCCACGTCTGTATATAAAAAACATGTCCTTAGTCCTGTTAAGGTACTTAACGATCGCTTTTGCTGTATTCCAGTGCTTCTCACTGGGATCAGCCTGATAACGGCTGCACACACTCAATGCGATGCCACATCGGGTCTTGTGCATATCATCACGTACATTATGCTACCTATAGCCGAGGTATAAGGTATTTGGGACATTCTTACTCTTTCTTCTCTAGTCTTAGGAGGCATCGACTTGGAAAGTGTAATCCCATGTCCCATTAGAAAGAATCCTCTCTTGGATTCTTCCATCTTAAATCTCTCAAGTACGCGATCGATATATGCGGATTGGGAGAGTTCTAGCAGCCTACTCGATCTCTCTCGGTATATCTTCATACCAAGTACGTAGGATGCCTCTCCCATATCCTTCATGGAAAATTGTTTAGAGAGCCATACTTTAGTTGACTGCATCATTCCAATATCATTTCCGATCAAAAGAATATCATCAACGTAAAGTATGAGAAACGTAACCGCGCTCCCACTAACCTTCTTGTACACACAAGCCTCTTCAACATTTTGCACATATCCATACTCTTGTATGACAGTGTTAAACCGTGTATTCCAGCTTCGGGAAGCCTGCTTTAATCCATAAATGGACCTTTGGAGCTTACACACTTTGTGTTCGCTCGTTTTGGTTGTAAAGCCCTCTGACTGTTGCATGTATATATCTTCCTCAATCTCTCCATTGAGTAATTCAGTCTTTACATCCATCTGCCAGATCTCGAAATTAAGAAATGCAGATATAGCAAGCAGAATCCTAATGGATTTCAGCATCGCCACTGGTGAGAAGGGTTCCTCATAGTCAATGCCTTGCCTCTGAGTGAATCCTTTTGCCACGAAGAGTGATTTATAGGTAGCCACCTCTCCATCACCTCCAAGCTTTCGCTTATAGACCCACTTACAGCCAACGGGCTTCACGCGCTCAGGTGGGTCCACCAAGGTCCATACCTTGTTGGAGTCCATTTCAGACTTCATGGCTTCAAGCCATTTTCCCGAATCAATGCTAGACATTGCTTCCTTACAACTCTTTGGATCAGAGTCTAAGGGAGGATCTTCTGAGTTCTTTTCTTACAACAGGCCAAGCCATCTTTCAAGTGCCTTTGGAACTCTTTCAGATCTGCTCAAGGGTTGTGTGTTCTCAGTAGGTATATCGGAATTAGCTTCGTTGGTGTCAGGTGGGTTATTTTGTACTCCTTGATTCCAATCACTTTGATTCATCTCATCAAGCTCTACAGCCTCGCCTTTCCTATCCAAAAGGAATCCTTTTTCTAGGAAATTGGCATTTCTTGAAACAATCACCTTTTGTTCCATAGGGTTGTAGAAGTAGTATCCAATAGTTTCCTTTGGATACCCTACAAATAACACAAAGAGGATTTGGGATCCAATTTGTCTCCCACTAAATGCTTTACATAAGCGGGGCACCCCCATATTCTCAAGTGAGCATACGAGGGTGACTTTCCACACCAAGTTTCATATGGGGTCTTGGGCACAGCCTTGGACGGCGCCCTATTCAACAGATAGGTTGTCATTTCAAGCGCATAGCCCCACATGGACTTAGGAACTTCAGTGAAACTCATCAAGGATCGAATCATATCCAACAATGTCCGATTCCTTCGCTCGGCTACCCCGTTATGTTGAAGTGTGCCTAGCGGAGTCCACTGTGAGAGAATCTCATTCTCTTTAAGATAATCAATGAACTCGGAAGACAAGTATTCTCCTCCCCGATCAGATCGAAGAGCTTTAATACTTTTTCCAAGTTGCTTCTCTACCTCATATCTACACTCCTTAAATTTCTCAAAGGATTCAAATTTATATCTCATCAGATATACGTAACCATACCGAGAGTGATCGTCGGTGAAGGTTATGAAGTAGCTAAACCCTCCTCGAGCATTTATGCTCATAGAGCCGCACACGTTCGTATGGATCAAATCTAATGGACTTGTGGCTCGTTCCGCTTTACCCAAAAATGGCAACTTGGTTATTTTCCCTTTGAGACATGATTCGCAAGTTGTCAATTCATCTAAGTTTTGGAGACCTAAATGAGTTTCCAAGCTTTGAGTTCTTGCTTTGGAGATATGACCTAGTCTCTCATGCCACATTTGTGCGTTTGCTTGATTATCTCGTTTACGTTTATTTCTTTGTTGAATAGTGAGATTAGAAATTGTTGGGAAAACAGTACAAACTCCATCTTGCAATTTTGATTCCATAATAAGAAACGATTCATAAGATAAAAACAAAGTTTTATTACGAATCTCAAAACAATAACCCTCTCGATCCACAATCGGAATCGAGATAATGTTTCTTATTATTTCAGGAACAAAATAAACAGAATTTAATACTAAATCTCTATCTCCTATCCCTAAGTAGATCCTCCCCACAGCTTTGGCAGCAACCCGTGCTCCATTTCCCATCCGCAGGGTCATGTCTCCTCTACTTAGCTCCTTGATTCTTGTTATCTCCTGCAAGTTATTGCAGATATGAACTCCACATCCAGTGTCTAGAATCCAAGAATATTTGTTAACCGAAAAGTTAACTTCAACAAAGAAGGTACCTGGAGCCGGTGGCTCTTTGCAGTTCCTTTGCCAGTGCCCAGTCTTCCCATATTTGAAGCACTTATCTGATTTAGCTTTCTTACCCTTCTTGATTCCTCCTTTGCCTTTCAGTTTCTTAGTCTTGTTCTTCTTCTTGTTACCCTTTTTAGGTTTACAAGATGAATTCATAAGAAGCACTAGCTTGTCTTTCTTTATAGTGCTTTCAGCCGTCTTCAGCATGTTCAACAACTCAGGAAGCTTAGCTTCAAGTTGATTCATGTTGAAGTTGACCACAAATTGGTCATAAGAACTAGGGAGTGATTGTAGGACCAAGTCCATAGACAGCTCGTCACTAAGCACCACACCAAGATTAGCTAACTTTTCAATCAGCCTTATCATCTTGAGCACGTGTGTACTTACATCAGAGCCATCAGTCATGCGAGCCCTGAAAAGATCCCTTGTGATTGCAAATCTCTCTCTCCTAGATTTAGTACCATACAATTCTTGCAAATGGAGAAGAATCGATGAGGAGTTCTCGATCGTCTCGTGTTGCCTTTGCAATTCATTGCTCATTGAGGCCAACATGAGACATCGCACTTGGATGTCATCTTCCTTCCATTACTGGCACTGCAATTTCTCATCATCAGATGAATCCTATTCCGGCTCCTCTTGCACAAGTATATCAAGGACATACCCCCTTTTCTCAGACAAAAGGATAATCTTAAGGTTACGAAACCAATCTTCAAAGTTGGGACCGGTTAGTTTGTTTGTTTCGAGAATTATTTTGAATCGATTAGACATATCGTGTTATCTACAAAATGTACGAGGCAGACGATAAGTAACGTATTTTCAAATAAAGTTCTTATACAATTTGGTCTTTAATTGTACAAATCTCCCACTATTTTTCCAAATCCCACCACCCTCTTGGTGTGATTCGAAGAATAGTTAATTCTGTAGTGGGCTTGAGATCTATCCAAACTTCATCACATGCCCCATTTTTTGAGCTAACATATGACTAGTTTGAATAGTAGCCTTACCGGGCCTTCTATCTTCCTTGATAGTTCTCAAGATCTTTTTCCTCATCTTTCG
Organism: Buddleja alternifolia; assembly: GCA_019426215.1. Classification (NCBI taxonomy): domain Eukaryota; kingdom Viridiplantae; phylum Streptophyta; class Magnoliopsida; order Lamiales; family Scrophulariaceae; genus Buddleja; species Buddleja alternifolia. The sequence continues at coordinate 1,962,919 of CM033406.1, forward strand.
CATGTGCCCCATTTTCTAAGCTAACACATGGTAGTCAATGTCAGGCTCGACCCATCAAATATCTTGAGGCCAATCAACAATTCCATTACCCCCATTTTCTGAGCTAAGTAATGAAACCAATAATCCCATAAGGCATCAAATGCATGCTCACAACCTTTCTTAGGTTCAACCCACCCCATTTTCTGAGCAAATGGATTAGAACTTCAGCGGCATATCACATGGCAATTACTTCTGATGGAAGGAAATGGAAATAGAACTCCAATTCTATTCCCACATTAGCCTAATATTTTTCAAGGAGGGAATTACATTGCATACATGTAGGTCTCATCAGTATTACAATTATCTTGTTTAGTTATCTATCCTATGCATGCATTTCACAACACATCACATATCGTATTGGAAAGATAAATAAACATCCCATAAAGCGGTAAATTGAGGATGAACCACCTCGAGCCCTAACCTACTAACCCACTGAGCTAAAGTGGGCCAGGACTTCTAGAAAGTAAAAACAACTAGATTATTACAATGGGTTCCGCCACAGCATACAAGTCTTCAAGTCTTGGCTTCATCTTCTCGCTCCGTCTTCGATTACATAGTCTATCAACTAATACTAATCTACTTAACAGAAAAGTAAAAGCCAAACCGGCTATTTTTACAACTCTAGAATATTACGTACAAAGAAAACCAAACAACATAGACTAGGCTCATGGTTCATCCCCATCACATAGGCATGTCAAGCAACAAACATATATATGCGATATCCGAAATTTACCCATCCGTCGTCTAAACAAAATTGCAAAGTTCATCGGGATGATATCAATTTTCAATTTCCAAAACCCTTTTCAGAGATTATAGGTTTTTAAACAATTAACTGGGTTCAGGTTCTTGGGTTACCCGACCTTTCGGCATCAATAACGAGGAAATTTTTTTGATCCGAGTCTGCTGACCACGCCCGGGCGCCGGCTAGGAGCCGACATGGCCGCGTCCAGGTGCCGTAGGCAGAGGTGAGACCACTAGGTCTGGCCTGCCGGTGCCTGGGCACCAATCACCTAGGGCGACAACACCTGTTGCTATACGAAATTTCTCCCCTTTTCATCCATGAGTGATTCGTTCAGTCAATGATCGACAAATTCGATCCCACCTCGGGCCAGGTATAATCACTCGACAATTGAGCCTTCGACCCGATCATCTCGCGACGTCCTACCACCAGTGATTCCAAAATCATCCTTCATCATCCAAATAATCCACACACACTCAAGATTCATCTTTTCTAATTGAATTTTCAAAACCAAAACGTTTTCACAAAACTATCAATTATATCCCAATCAAAAAATCAATTTTACTAAACGACGAACATATTTTTAACATGCACCAATTTACATACGCGTAAATAAAACATGCTAATACATTATATAGCTTAATCGAGCCAACCGTGGCTCTGATACCACTTTTGGGTTGGGTTCTATTCCCCGGGTGGCTCGTGGCATTGGAATTTAAAATTTAAACGTACAACCACACGAAACAGGAATAATGGTGTGCTCGATTATGCTCTAGAGAAGGTTGTGAGAATTTTTACCTCTTGATTAAATTCTCGCATCAATAATCTTGGATCTTTTCAACTCTGTGGTGCAATTCCACACGATTTCTTGGAGGAAATCGCCCGTCAATTGTATCCCCGAATTTAGTGCTCCAAACGTCGCACCTCTAAGATGTATCCACACCTCGTTCAAGTCACCACCTACTTCATTATTGGTGCTAGCCAACGAAATAGATCTGAGTCTAAAACCTAGGCTTGAATATATGAAGGAATGGAATACGTGAATCGTTAAGTTCAACACATGAACAAAACGACGTCTTGTTAGGACAGGGAAAAGGGGTGGTTTTTGGCTTAAGAATGACAAAGAAAATTCTCTTAATTTTCCAGCTGGGGGTTCGAATTTTGCACTCCTCAAAGGCTTAGTGTTTTAGTCTTGCACTCACATATATATAGAATAGGAACCCTAGAGTCCTCATTCAACTGCAAGACTTAGAGAAGAAGAAAACCCTTTCCTTCTTCACCTAGATTTCGAATCCAGCTGCCAAGGGCCCCAAAAATTGACCATCATCCTTGGAGTCCAAGAATTAATTCTTGACTCCATATTTAATTATGGGCTAAACCCATCAACTAAATATTCTCATATAATTAAAACCCGTTTAATTATATTTACTTATTCCAATTGACTTATTTATTTAAATTGGACCAAGCCCAACTAAATAAAATACTTGGACTCTACTAGGTCCATTAATTTAATTAATTTTACAAGATTAATTAAAATAGTCGAATTAATTGAATCTCGAATTAATTGAATCCCCTCAATTAATGCATATTCCATATTAGGAAAAGACTAGACTTTCCTAATTTTCTCAAATTGATTAATCACATCATATAAGCAGTAACTCTCACGAGTTAAGTGTGTGACCCCTTAGGCTCGTCTACTATCTAGTAGTGAGTACACTTTCCAAAAGTGCTAGTGTGCTTTCCTAAAATAGAAAGCACTAGATTACATCATTCCTTTGATTTATTCAAGCCTTGAATTAATCACCATATTCATTCTTGGCACTTACAAATCATGGTTATTGCCTGGCAACAGGCCACGAAGACCTAGACAAAGACGAAGATAAAGATACACCTTTCGTGATCTTGATCCTTGTATAAGTAAGATCCCTCCATCTAATCTCCTGATTGAATCTAGAGCAGTGGCTAAGGTCGAAGCTCTATTAATTCAATAACTATGTTTCCAAAATACGGTGAAATCGACTTTTGACTATCTAAATGAGGAAACCCTACACCTCTTTAGATATCATACTTCGGCCGAAGATTCCTAAAGTTGATTCACTATGTAAACATAAGAGATTCACTGACAAGTCTAATGTGAGAGATAGATCCCTTCTTGATTCTCATGTGCCTTCATACACAATTAGCCCATGTCTGATTTTGCCCATTTGCGATCATTTAAGCATGTAACAAACCAAGACATGTTCAAATGTGTATAAGACATCCAATGGAACCTCAGGTTCTAAGGATTACTCTTCTACTACAAGACCATTGGAAGTTCCAGATTCAACTGGGATTCCATTTAATGGAACTTCCATGGGGTTGTTCAGTATACCTATTCCCACAATAGGAACCCTCATATATGCTTAGGCTTTCACCGTGCCAATATCTATGGAACGAGATACACTCTATCAAGAGTATGCATCATATAAGCAAGTCTTTTAGGTCTCCTCGATATCCCTTCATCTCGATGAGCCCATTCATGACTTGGAACATATGTTTAAGGATCATAGCCTTGGAGACATATTCCATCATTGCCATTCCCGATGCACAATGATGTCCCATAGCTATGTGTGATCCTTCGGGAATTTATTCTAAGTTAAGACCAAGCTATATACACGAATAAAGAATGCCAAAAGATTAACTTTATTTATATGGAAAAGATTGTTTAGCTAGAGTTATTATCACATAGAATGGCAACCAAAATTGGTGCGCCGAGCATAAACTCTAACAGCTGGCTATTGAAAACTCGAGCTTTTTTAAAAGTTTAAGGTATAAGACTTGAATGCAACTAAGGTTTGACTTTGTAAGCTTGTGTGCTCTCTATTTTGACTTGTTGCTGAAGTCCTATTTATAGGAAACCTTGGAAAAAGTGTCCATTTGACACAATGCATGCATGTGCCATTCACTTTGGCGAATGAACAACTTTTTGTCCTTTATACCTGAAATTCTGCTGCAAAAAGTCGTGCGACAGACTCTGAAAGCTGATAGTCCAATCATAAAGGCATATCCGTATGTCCGTGAGTGCTTATTACATTTAATGCTCTTATCAGCATTTAATGCATTTGAATGAAATGCCCGTTGGACATTAATGCTCTGACATTAATTGCATTTAACTCCTTATGGATTTAGGAATAAATTTAGGTGAATTATGTCATGATTGCTCATTCAACGTTGAATGATCTTCAGCCCTTGACTTTGCCTCGATGCTGAGATTATTCGATGCTCAGTCAAGGCTTCAGATATCTTCATCTTTAAAGACTTCAGGTGCTTAATCTTCAGGTTTAACTTCATTGACTCACCTAAAATTCTATCAACGCTCAAGCGTTGAGACACTTAGCCTAACAATCAAAAGTAAATGAAAAAGCCTTATACAAATCTAACTTCAAAGCCTATACATATTTTTATTGAAATTAAATTGATATAACTTGAGTTCTAACATAAATCTGAATTGTCATCATCAAAATATCTAACATGAAATTTCCTAACAAGTAGATTTGATAAAAACATTATGAATTAAAATCAAAATCAAGTAAATAATTAAAATCAAAATTCAAGCCTGACATTGACACCCCCTGAGGGTATTTAGGTCAGTTTAAAGTTTGACCTTTTGGTCCAAGGTTGACCAGGGGCAAAATAGGGTTAATTCATAAAGTATTTGCTAATGTCACCAATTTTTTGACCAAAAAAATTGATTGGGGGGTGTCTGTGTAATCCAAGGGATGTTGTGGTATATTACCAATAAGTGAGGGGGAGTTTGTATAATTACACTATAAGTTAGGGGATCTGAGAGTAATTTTTTCTTATTAATTTGAAAACTTCATATTCCCTTAAGGGCTCATTTGGTTGGGTTAATAAGGTTTGAATGACCTAATTTCAGCCCTTTTCCTACATTTGGCTCGATAGGCTACGACCTTTGATTGAAACAAGGCTCGGTGGTTAGTCACACGAGCCGAGTGACAATGGACCAGGCCCCTCGTGGCCTCATCCATAAATTGTGGCTGTTGATTCGTGAAAATGACCAAATTGCCCCTTCTATTTGGAAACAATACCCTACCCGCTAAACTCCATTTCTGCTCCGCTTGAAAGGAGAATTTCATTTGCGTTTCTCATTTATTTTTCTAGGGTTCCATTTCTCAGCAATTTTTCCTTTACCCAAATTTGTACTGTAAAATCACCAATTGCAACTAATTGAATTTTCTTGTAGGTTTTACAGATTGTGGTGAGTCATCCGAGCATTACATTTCAACCTCCAACCGACCGTCGTTGCAGCTCCGCGTCGTTCGTCATCTTCAAGCTCATTGCACCACCGATCCCCGTTTGTTTCAACTTTCTCGACCTCATTTCTATGCTTCTTCTGTTTTCAATTGCTCCAGCTTAATGAAATGTATTTTCAGGTGTAGATTTTGTTGGTTCAATATTTGTTTGAGCTATCGAGATTTTCTTGAGGTAAAGAAGAAATTCAATGACTTTTTTGTTCAATTATCCGAGTTTTGGTTGTTCATCCGAGTTAATAGGTTTCTATGATATAGTTTAGTAAAGTTCGACTTCATAAGATCCGGACAAATTATTTCAAAACAATTTCATGATGTTCTCAGTGTGGTGCTTAAAATTCACTATTTTCTTCTATGCACGGCCCCACATTTAGCGGATTCGCAAATACAAGATGAAGTTATTTTAAGGTAACTACTTTACTACCATTGTGAATAGTATTAAATCCTAACTCTGGTCGTGTAAGGTTTTGGGGTTTTTACTTTCTCCTCGATTATTTGATTGATTGTTCTTCGATTAGATATGTGTGGTTTGGGGGTGATGGCCTACTTCGATCATATATCAAGAACTTATAAGCTCAGATTCATTGGTAATTAATTAAAAAAAGTGAGGGCATTCAAGACATTTCAAATACTCAAGGTATTAAAAAAATTATTTTTCTATCAAATTATATAACGTCCTATCAAACACAGCCAAACATGAGATATAACTGTTTATCAAACTAATCCATTTCGAGCAAGCATATCTACCGAACCAAATGGGGTTTTTTATTAGATTAATATAAAAAAAAAATTCTCAAAATAATATAATTTAAAAATTGTTATTTTTTTAATATAAAACGGCATTTGATATGTCATATTCACCATTATTTTTCTTCTTTTTTTTAATGAAAATTAGAAGACGACATTTTGTATGTCGTCTTCATAAATTTTCTTTTCTTTTTAATTGAAAATTGAAGACGACATTTGGCATGTCGTCTTCAATTTTCATTTTTTTTTCCAAAATTGAAGACGACATTTGACATGTCGTCTTCACTATTCAAAAATGAAAAAAATAAAAATTGAAGACGACATGCCAAATGTCGTCTTCCATTTTCTTTCTTTTTTTTTTCAAAATTGAAGACGACATGCCAAATGTCGTCTTCAATTTTCTTTTTTTAAAAAAAAAATTCAAAAATTGTTAGGGTTAGGGTTTTGTTAATTACATATAATATTCTTTACCTTGTTGATAATTATAAAAATTTCAAAAAATTTCTAATTCTATTTTTCATCTTTCATTTTTAAATATTTTATTTATGTATAATAAAGCATTCAAGTGGTTTATTTAAAATGAAAATCATGATTGTCTAAAAATGTCCCCAAGTACCACAAGGACGTGATCGCCTATTTTTACGATCTCTAACTTTTTGCTCATCTTCATGAGCACAGGAATCATAATAGTGATGTTGCATCTCAGAAGGTTGTGTTTCTTCATCGTCATAAGTACTGCTATCATTCAAATTAATCTCATGACGAGTTGATGCAGTTGTCCCACCTGACTCTCTGCAATCACGATATGCCATCCTCAATACCGGCCATGGGATGGGTGAAGCGTTGAATTCTGAGCGTGAAGGCGCAAATGTAGGTGCAAGCCCGAGATCTAGAAAAGACATATCCACCTGTCCAGATAAAAATTCTCCATGTGGAGCCAATGGAGTGAATGGAAATTGATCATTTTGTTGTAGTGGCTGAGGTATGTTACAATCTTCCTGAACATTTCCACATTCCAATACAGGGGGTGCTGATGTAAATGGATCTGCAACAGCTATTTCGGAAGACAAATATTGAGGGATGCTATAAGAAGTTGAAGCACCGCCAATAAATGGCTAATTCGGGACATGATATGACTCTGGGGCACTAACAGAAAATGTATGATCAGGATATGATGATGACGAGTGACCAGTGAATGCAGGTCTATGATTGGATGTTGATGGACCTACTCTATCTTCAGAACCACAGGACCTCATGCTACGAGTTCTACTTCTTATTGTTCTTCTTTACCCAACCTCTGGTGCCTCTGTTTGGTCGTTGGTCAAAACATTCGTTGACTGTCGGCGTGTGGCGATTCTATGGACGTTGGTAGCTATGGATCTATGTTGGTCCACCAATGAATTCATTCCATCTATTTTATGAGGCCTATGATCACATCCAATCTTAATAGATGACATCTGAACAGCTTGAAATGGTATAGAACGTCGTAAATAAGAAGAACTAATTAATTTATAGAAACTTAAGCTTGCAAATTATAAGTAAGTTTTCTCTTTACGTACCACAATTTCCCACAATGGTGCCTCCCCCGGTTGGAATCCTGAATCGACGACATGCATAGTAGGTGATATATAACGACGTGTAATTTTATCATAGCACTCGTCATATCTATCTTCTGTAGTGCATTCGTCAATAATATTTTCTCCCACACCGACCAGACAAGTCGATCATTCCATATTGCAATGTAGTCTTTATGGAATGTCTCTCAGTTCCGTCCTACACGCCCCCTGCGGTCGATTCCATGCAAGTAGAAATTATTAAATTCAGGCTCACGAGGAATCCCTTGTCGTAGTCCAAACTGGCGTAAAACTCGTTCAGGATAATGCCCCTCAACAATGGCATAGAATATCAATGGACAAGTTGATTTCCACACTCTCTGTTCAAGACATTCACGTGGAAAAAATTGGATTTTCGGGTCATTCATGTTATATGGCTGCCAATCAAACTGCAACAAGAGAAACATACTTAAAAATGTAATACTAAGATGAACATTTCATAATATTATGCATATCAAATTATCTTGCTTACTTGACTCAACAACATAAGATCAAGGGCTTCTCTAATTGGTCCTAAGGCATTGTGAAACTTATCTACGTATGTGAACTCACAATTCCACTTAAGACCACAAATAAGTTATTTTTGTTATGATATAACATCTATTCTCCTAAATTCTTTTATTTTATTTTTTTGGTATATTTATTCTCGTAAAATTCATTTTTATAAAAGATTTGGAAACACAAGATACTACCTTGCGCCATATGGAGGAATTGGAAGTATTACTTCGTTATGCACATTTGTCACGGGAACCATGTCAATCCTACGATACATGATACTGGGTCTCAGAACCGATATCCTTGACCATGCCCAAATCTACAAGAGGTTATATAAATAAATTATTATAATAAACAAAACAACAATAAACAATAGTGCATTAATTTCAAATGTTGATTAACCTGCAACAACTGAAATGCACCACCGATATTGTCATGTCCTCTCTGACATGCTCTGCATAACTCCCGGTATAAGTGTGTCAAGACAGCACTACCCCAACTATAGCTGTGAACTTGAGAAACATATTTCAATTTAGAAGTGTGTTTACAAACAATAAAAGATGAATGGAGGTTTCGTGTCCAAGAACAAGATGGGCTTGTTACCGATTGTCTTGAACGTCATATTCGTTGCCCCAGACGGAGAGCTATAATCATGCCTCGTGTAACAAACCATGAAAAAACACTAGCCCTCAATAGGATACGTGAAGAGAATAATAGATGGCTATGCATATGACGCTTCTTAATTTTCAAGAAATATCTAGAGAGTATGCATTATCTGGTTATGTGCAAGAAGCAAGAGCTAGGTGGGGGCTCAGTGTAGGTCCTCAGTATCGATCAGATACTAAGATGTCTGATGAAGAAATTAACTAGATTGGTGTTAATTTGTTCAATATAGTTAATATGTCGATGTTTTGATTCCTTTTTTTTCTTTTTTAGTGGGTAGAGATTTAACACTAAATTCGAAATTTCATTTGCTGGTAATGGAGCACCCAGGTGGGGTGCTAGATCTGGAGTTTTTTTTTTTTTTTGGTATTATTTATATAAAAAATATTAACACTATATTCTTGCGATGTGTATATATAAATTATATATATATTAATATATAATTGCTTTTAAAAGTTATTTTAAGATGCACGGATGTCATTGTATAATTTTATTATTAATTTGTAATGATGGTTTATATATTATTTTATATTTATTGGAGTAGATAATTTAATGGTAAATCAACTATGTGAAATTCAAGATAGCTAAAATTCATAACTATTTTTTCTTTAATGAAAATTTTCTTACAATCAATGAAAAATGGCTGACAGAAAATACAAGCACATATAAGATAAACGACGTGCTCAATCCATTTCATTACGTATTCTAGTTGTTTGATTTCTACCTACACGACGACTGACAAGTAGAGTTTCATTATAGAACAACTCAAAAGGGGGGGGGGGGTATCCCAATAGTGTTCCCCTAGCAATGGCGTGTAGATCCCTCTATACGTTGCTAAATATGGACGAATCCCATAATACAGTTTCACATAGTTTGCTGGTTCTATATCCCAGCTCTTGCATACATAATGAACATGTGAGCAAGGTATTCCAAATTCACTCCATTTTCCACAATCACAATCCATTTTCCTAAGATTCACAGCGTACCTATTCCCAGTTTGTCCTCTCATCGAACGTGTGAAAACGTTAGCAGATTGCTCATGATAATTAAACATTTGTACTGCATTATGAGCGATGCTCTCAGACCAATGTGTGTACATCTTATACGCATAGCTTGTCCAAGAGAGCCCCTTCTCAAGCATCGCCCGACGCCCCGCAGACCGCAATTTGAAATGCTCTATGGAACGAAAAGATGTTATCTCTGTAATAGCTGTGACCGGAAGACGACGAGCACCTTTGAATACATTATTTATGCTTTTAGCTATGTTGGTTGTCATTGTTGGGATTTAATACATAAAACGCAGCAGAAAAATAAAACTCGCACATGGTTCATCTCAATTTCGCATATTCCAATTTTGTTTCGAAATATGCACCTTATTCGCGAATTTTAGGTTCTGAACCAGAAATCACGATCCCTTTTGAACAACAAAAATTGTTGCCGTCTCTAAATTGCCACGCCGGAATCAAAAGTGAAAATCCTCTTCTTTTCCTCCTTGAATTCGGCTAAATGGAGAGAGAGATGGAAGATTATTTTGACTTGGAGAGAAAGTTATGACTTTAGGCTTCCTTTGATTTTCACTAAGTAGTATATTTATACTACTAATGAAAAACAAATAACCTAATAATCCTAGGCATAAGGACGCCCACTTAGGGATTTTCTAAGCCGCTTAGTCCATTTTAATTTGTTTAATTATATATTCAATTAATATTATTTATCCAATAAATAAATTAATTAAATAATTAATTAAATCCTCGTTAACTCTATAATTAATTTTCTCCAAGAAAATAATTAACATGTCAACTTAATTAATTAATAAGATCATCCAATGATTAATTAATTAATTAATTTTGATATCCAATACCGAAAATTCTCTCAAGTTAACTTCCATGATTTTTCTTTTTGCAATTCCTTTAAGCGCGACTCTTTAAGTTCGTCTCAAAAGGCAATTGGGAGCAATCCAAGAGGATGTGAGTAACACCTAGCCAGACCCGTGGCTCACATCATATCCCATTTGAGAAAGAATGAATATGATCATTCCAAACCTTTTATGCTGTGAATACCGTATGAGTATAAACCTTTTATTCATATATCTCAGTCAAGCGAGAGTCATGGTTTAGTCAAACTCATAGGACTTGACCATATTCTTGGCTCATAATGAATCGAGGTCAATGAGTATACCTTCATGTCTAACATGAGTATCTCTTTATGCTTTGGCCATAGACTTTTGACCTCATTCATTCATGACTGCATAGGATATTTAGCTCATTCACTTATGAGAGAATAAATCCCATTTTGCCAATCCGTTAAGACAGCCACTTCCCCATCAAGTCGCACTTTGAGATCGACCCTACCAACGGGTGAATTGGATCTGACTGCTCTAATGACAAACTTGATGTCACAAGTACATCTTCAACTTGATTGCTCATGTCTAAGGTTCACGCGTACCTATCACAACTTATTGGTTTCAATGAGTGAAAACCCATGTGACAAAATCAATGCGAGTCGTGTTCGAACATATCAGTCTAACTGAGATGTCTATGATATAAGTTCCCACTACCATTCCCATAGTGATTGAATGACACTTTTTCTGTCAAAACTTACATCATACAAGTCTCTATTCTGTATTGATGTCCAGTCAATACTTTCTTCGACTTGCGAACCAAATTTAGATAATAAGGATCAAACTCTTCTAGTGCCATTCTTCCTAGCCCATATGAAGTAGAAGGTTTGCCTTATTATCAAGGACTTTACCTTGTTTATGAAAACCTTACAAACGCCTATAAGAAAACAACAAGATAATGCCTTATATTATGTAAAGATATTGTTTAGTTACAAATCAATGCCCTATAAATCTATCCTCATTATGGCATTTGAGGGCATACACACTAACAATCATAATGCCACACCGCCATCCTCCATCATAAGCAAAAGTCCATTTTTCTCTGTCAATCAAATTTAAATACTGATAAGCATCTCTATCATGTGATTTAATTTGATCCATGCCATTTTCAAACTTTCTTATTTAAGTCGATGAACCAGCTACCCAACATAGGTCCTTCAAGACCTTATTTTTGAAATAACTATTAAAGTTTGAACATACATGCCACGGGCAATAGCGATGAACTACTCTAGGAGGGGCAAACTCAGGTATGTTTTCAACTGCTAAGAGGATTCCAACATGATGATCAGAAAGAAGACAAATATATTCTTCAACCCTTTGTAAAAATGTTTGCTCAAATTCTCTAGAAACCATTTCCAAGATGCAAGTGTTTCATCATCCACAATGGCAAAAGCAAGAGGAAATATCTGCTGATTTGCGTCCATGGATGTTGCAATCAACATCTTATGCTTGTATTTGGTGTATAGATGCATTTCGTCTATGGATATGACTTTGCGACAATGTCGAAATCAATCTATACACGGCTTGAATGCCCAAAAGACATATTTGATCACCTTTTTTCGATCATCATATCTTGTATCATAGTTATCCCATTCAACAATAGTGCCCGAGTTCCATTTTTTGATAGCTCCCAAAAACTTAGGCAATTTTCGTACTGATTCCTCCTAAGTCCCATAAACAACTTTGCGTGCACGTTTCAAGTTGTACCAATGGCATATGGAATATCAAACCCGAATTGATCATTCACCATTGTAATGACGTTGGCGATCTTGTATGCTGGATCAGTGCGAACAATATTTATCAAAAGGGTAGCAACCAAATTTTTGTTCAAGTTACAATGATTGCGAGACACTAAATCCAAGAGACATGTATGAGGCCCATAATACTTTGTGATCTTGAAGCATCGAATATTTTCTTTGTATATTGCTCGGAGGGCCCATCTGCATTTAATTCTTGAGTCTTTGTGTTTGCATTTCACTCTCCATAGTGTCGGGTTACTCAACTCCACGACATACTCGCACTTCGCATGTCGCACTGAGTAATCTTTCACAACACAGATGAAATGTTTCTTGTCTTTTAAGACCATGTGTAAGTCGAGATTTCCTTTTCTGAAATCATAAAACTTACCCTTTGATGCAGCTTGGATATTGATAGAGTTTGCTTCTACCTCTGGATATGTTCTGAAGTAGAACGGTGTGACGGGATATAACATATCCACATTTACTGCAGGAGGTATTGTATCGTTAACGGGCTCTTGATGTTGCGGTGATGTCCTTACGCCAGGCTGTGACAATGTCTCCAACATGACATTGACATCGACATCTCCCTCATCATCAGGTGGAATAAGGTAATCAATTTCATCTGGCTCTGAATCACTCAATTCTGAATCATTAAAACATTCTTGTTGTGGCTTATGGGCAAATCCAACATTATCAGGTTCTCTATAACTCTACGATTCAATATTGTGTTGCCAATTGCCCCCAGTTTCATGTGATGATGTAGAGGCACCTACACAATAGTCATGCAACCCAAAACTTTCCATTCCTTGTGTCACAGCTGGCAAATCAGGTATAGCAAGTTGTGTTAAAAGCGACATGTAATGGTCAAGCTCTTGGCTAACGGGCATCTCTTGTGTTAAAAATGACGTGTACGGGCCCCACTCTTGGGACAAAGGCATATCCGGAATAATATTGTTATACCTTTCATCTTTCTCAATATAGAGATGTGGGCTATTAATCTCACCATCAGGATCCATGAAAAATCTTAGGCTTTCATCATCGGTTACATCCAAAATGGATTCTTTTATCACAGATCGATACTCGCATAAATATTTAGCAAATACTTTCAGCGAAAATCGATCAATATCTATTCGAGTTCGCATATACAATCTCGCCAGTAAATCAGTAAAGTTTGTTGAACATAGTATTCTCATATACCCAACTGGAGGAATGCTATATGTGATAGAATTTGACTTTTGTAGTATTTGACCTCCCGAATACTGTTAGAATAGTGCCCTGCGAGCTAAGCCTAGATAGGCTCTATTTATCTATTCTTGTAATAAACAATTTCGTTTTACATTATATTAATAAAAGGCATTTCTTCATCTTATGTTTATATTGTTATAACTGTATGATGAAGTCCCTAGAATTCACACATAGCTATGGGGCTTGATATCTCATTGGATGGATATCATAAAACAAGTCTCTAAGGCTGTGATTTCTAAATACTGTCCAAGTCATAGAATTATCAAGATGGGACATTGATAATTCGGATAGACTTGCGCCTATGATGCACACTCTTAATTAGAGAATGTCTCGTTTTATAGACATTAGTGTAGTTGACACAAATGCACATACGCGGGGTGCTTGTTGAGAACAAGTTCACTGATTACCCTAACTGAAACTTCCTAAATTGGAATTATTTCTATATATGTCGAATTAGGAGTTTCTTAATCACGATAGTGCAAGATTAATTCTTTGACTTGAGTCATCACAGTAATCTTGTATAATGACTCACTGCACTTTGACTCCTGTGCCAGTTCTTCTACAAGGACACATATGGACTGGTGATTGGGTGTAGTGACTCGTATATGGAGGTTGTGTTGACAACAAAGGATCCATCACTTGTCTAGATGAATAAGTGAATTTCCTATAATATTCTAAGTGGTTTGACTGATTTAGTCCTTGGCCAAGGTAAGTAAGTAATTAATTAAGAAATGAGTTTCTTGAATTAATTAATCACTAGTCAAACACATTTGAATTATTAAGATTGAATTTACAAGGATCTCGACCAATAAGATTCCTCGATCCTTAATTCCATTGGGAAATTAGTTGATGGAGGAATCTCACTTGCATGGAATGCGCGATTGGAAAGGTTCACTTTGAATCGCCTACATCTAGGTCTTCAAGATAAGTAGTTAGAAACTTTTCTTTGATTTATGGGTATCTTATATTTAATGGACATTAAATAATAAGATGGTTAATTAAAAGTGTTTAATTAATCAAGACAATTTAACTGTCCAAATTAAATCATAAAGGTTATGAACCCATTACTAGTATGTTGGTGAACCTAAAGGGTCACACACAATACTCGAACAAATCCATTTCTTAGCTAAGGAAATTTAATTCAAAGTAGTTGAGTTAATATATTAATTAATTAGATTAATTAATTAAGACTTTTATTTATTCAAGTGTTGGATAAATAAATTAATTAAGTTGATAAGATCAATTTAATTAAGCTTAAGTCTAGAAAGCATTTAATTTAATTGGAAGTGACTTTTAATTAATCTATTATGGTGGATTAATTATTAAAAGACTATTTTATTAAGTCTTGGTTGAAAATTTGGTGGAGGAAAATAATTAAAGAGTTTAATTAATTTTCTTCTAGAAGGAAATAAGATTTCTTAGAGAGAAAGAAAACTAATTAAAATAGAAGAGTCCTATTTGAGAATTAATTAGTCTTCTATTCCTACATGAAAAAGGTTTAATGTAGAAGAGTTCTACATGAGAAAGAATTGCAAGAACTTAGTCTTATATATATGACTAGTATGGAACGAAAATAGGGTGATGACTTTTGAAGCAAAATTTTTTGTTCCTCTAGCATAGAAAATTGTTTCTCTCTCTCTCTCTACATACAAGTTCTTGAGTTCTTGATTATTCATCAAGATCTTGAATTCAAGAATGCTTCCAAAATACCCAGAGAAGAAATTTTTGCTTTCACCTTAATCCCATACACTATTCCTTAGAGTTAGAATAAACGTTTATAGATCAACCTAGCTAAAGATTATAAACGAGTGGGTATTCGAGGTGTGGATCAACTTTAGAGGAGAAACACTTGGGTCTCTGAAGTGAATCAAGAATCCGATCAAAGGCGTTTTTGGTGGAGGAATTCGAAATCTTCATCAAAGGGAAAAACGAAGGAGTTGATTCAAGGAACGAGAAGCAAGTTAGGGAGCTTACGTTAAGGAAGAAGAAACTCTTCGATTTCTGCAAAAAATCGAATAAGGTAAGATCTTCTTTATTTAAGTTTTAAATAACTAGTGTAGAGATGCGCAAGCCTATGATATGTGATAAGCCTGTAAGATTAATAAACCCGTATGTTTAAATCCTAGAAACTAAAATTTTAATTTTCCGTTGTGCTTAGTCGGGCTATATATATATTTCCCAACAAGTACACCATAACATCAATTTTGTTGAGGATCGACATATCTTCAAAAAATAAATAAACCCGAAAAATTGGTTCAAGGGACCACTAACTTATCAAATTATAAAAAACATATTTTGTAATTTAATGGGGCATAAAATATTGATTTCCTTGCCACTCACAATTATATTAATACTTAGATATGAACAAATAAACTAATTCAGGTCAATCGCACGGCTATTAATTAGTTATTCATCCTTAATCAAATTCTAACCATCAGTTCGAAACTTTCCATCTTATTCGTTCGACCAAACCCTAAACTTCATCTGACCATCAAATTACCACAAAATTGAAATTTCAGAAATTTGTGAAGAGCCTCATACAACACAGAATTCCATTCAAAGTACTTCATCAGACATTCCTTACTTTCTCTAAAAAACTGAAATAACTTCCAGAACATAAATATATATATATATACAATGTGTATACAATCTGGAACAAGTTCCAAAACATAAATATAAACATAAATAAGACCTATAATTAAATTAACACAATCAACTCTTCAACATATTTAAAAAGAGATATCCGCCAATTATAGCATATTATTTACCTGTAATCCGTAAATTTGACTCCAAATATGAATTTTTTTCTTTGAAGCACGTTGTATACGATCTACAATTAATACAAACAAAACCATTAACACAAATAACTATTATATAAATTCACAAATAATAATATGTAAATTTATTTTTTACCTGATAATTTGAAGTTCAAAAAGTATCCGAATATTAATTCTTCTCAAGTATGCTGAAAGAAAGTTGAAGAAAAATATGAAAGAGTAAAACTCTGTTAAATTTGAGAGAATGAGAAAATTTTACAAAAGTGGAAATGAAAACATTCTGCAAAGTTGGGTGAATTTATAGATGGAATTAGGATAAAATAATTAAAAAATAAAAGGTTTTCCGAAAAAAGAAAAAGAAAATTGAAAACGACATTTGGCCTGTCGTCTTCAATTTTCATTTTCTTTTTATTTTTGAATAGTAAAGACGACATGTCAAATGTTGTCTTCAATTTTGAAAAAAATAAATAAAGACGACATTTGGCATGTCGTCTTCAATTTTCATTTTTTTATTTTTGAATAGTGAAGACGACATGCCAAATGTCGTCTTCAATTTTAGAAAAAAAAAAAAATGAAAATTGAAGACGACATGCCAAATGTCGTTTTATATTAAAAAAATAATGATTTTTAAATTATATTATTTTGAATTTTTTTTATATTTATCTAATAAAAAACCCGAACCAAATGAGCCCTAAGAATAATTTTCCCAATTTCTCAATATGCATATTTTTATTTTTTTTTGATAAGAGTCTCAATAT
The DNA here is from genome assembly GCA_019426215.1 of Buddleja alternifolia. NCBI lineage: Eukaryota > Viridiplantae > Streptophyta > Magnoliopsida > Lamiales > Scrophulariaceae > Buddleja > Buddleja alternifolia. Next base: position 1,979,944 of record CM033406.1, read on the forward strand.
GCATATTGGATGAAGGGCCTTGATGTACTTTTATTATTAGAGTGAGTATTATTTTTCAACACCGCCTTAAATTTGATGGAATCCTGTTCTGTGTGTATGTATATCCATCTATATACTATTAGAGGTAAATGCAATTATACCCAAAAACAAAACAAAAAAGTTGAGAGAGAGAGAGAGACAAAGAAGGAAGAGGGGTTATGGAAGATAATTTCAGAGTTCGGGTGGACAAAATATTCGGGTCCCTGGGCAATGAAACGGCGTCGTCGTTGAGCAACAGCACTCCATCTTCTTCCTTGTGGTGCCTCACGGACCAAGAAAAGGAGAGGCGAAAGTGGAATCGCAACAAAGAAGAAGAAGAAGAAGATGATGAAGCTGGAGTGGTGTCCGATTTGGGTTTGGGGGATGTTCAAGAAGAAGAAGAAGAAGAAGATGAAGATGAAATTGAGGAGATTGGGGAGGATGGAGGAGGAGGAGTTGATAATAAAAGAATGGTTGTTGTTGATGAAGATGATTGGGACGTTGAATCCAACATTGGCCGCGACTGCACCCTTGACTTCGAGGTACTCTTTCCACTCTGCATCTTCTTACTTGTCATGTCTCTACTACTACTACGACTTAATTGTTTGTTGTGGTTTTGGGTTGGTCGGCTGGATTGTAGTGTATATGTTTTCTTTTTCGCAATTACATATGAATTGCTTATCGTTTCTACCTTGAATATTCACCTGTGCGACAGATATATCTCTTGCAACATTCTTGTGACGACGTTTTCTTAAAAAAAGATGCGTGAGTAATGGCTACATCTTTTCAACACATACACACAACTATATACTATATATAATTCCTAACTAGGCAAAAGAGAAGCTTTTCTAATCTCATGTTCTAGATGACTCTCATTTCCTTCTTTGGACGTCTCAAATGAAGACTCCATGTCCTAATGAAAATATTTCTGTTGGAACTATTCTCTCACATCAAGTAATGATGTAGTACCACAAACTCTCAACCATTCCGTGTCAATGGTGCAAGTACATACAACTTGCATGGAAAACATTGTGCTAGGTCAAATTAGCCCCATGATGCTGTGGAGGGATTATATATAAGATCAAACTTCTACACCACTCCCTAAATGAGTCTACTTATCTAATCAAATTGTTGAAGTTTTGCTATTGGAAATCGAGCCAATATGCTGTGCATGAATTTTATGCCAAAAATAAGTTGGTTATTTTGCCTCCTATGCCACATGGATAGTACAAGCGTACTATGTGTAAGTTTGCTTAACATTGTTGGGCGACAAATTTTTCTGAATCTTTTGTACTTCTCCAAATTTTATAATTCCTCCTTAATTTCAGACTCTGTGTGATTTTGCTTAACATTTTTGGGCGGTTCCTTTGATCAAATAAATCCTTTCTGTTTCTCTTCATTTTCTGCCTCTGCTGCTCTAGGCACTGTCCTCTAATTTCTGTTACTACCTACTTGTAATTGTTGAACATAACTTGCTAATAATTGCTATCCACTTCTTATCTTCCTTTCGTTTAGGCTCAAACAAATAAAAAGAACTGAGGCATCTTTTTATTAGACTTTTGATTATTCTTATAGCTCATGCATTATATTAGAGAGCCTATGCGTGGGTCTTGGCATCCAAGTGCCCACTTTTGAAACTTCTGTCGTATTTTTAGCACTTGTATATCTATTTCGTACGAGGACGACCCCAATGGCCGTATAACATTTGTTTAAGAAGATACTTTACACCGTTCTTTTGTTGGGTCTAACTTTTCATTGGTTAATGCGAAAGCAAGATTTCAAGACGGACCAAATTTTGGGTTTTGGCATCCAAGTGCCCACTTTTGAAACTTCTGTCGTATTTTTAGCACTTGTATATCTATTTCGTACGAGGACGACCCCAATGGCCGTATAACATTTGTTTAAGAAGATACTTTACACCGTTCTTTTGTTGGGTCTAACTTTTCATTGGTTAATGCGAAAGTAAGATTTCAAGACGGACCAAATTTTGGGTTTTGGCATCCAAGTGCCCACTTTTGAAACTTCTGTCGTATTTTTAGCACTTGTATATCTATTTCGTACGAGGACGACCCCAATGGCCGTATAACATTTGTTTAAGAAGATACTTTACACCGTTCTTTTGTTGGGTCTAACTTTTCATTGGTTAATGCGAAAGCAAGATTTCAAGACGGACCAAATTTTGGGTTTTGGCATCCAAGTGCCCACTTTTGAAACTTCTGTCGTATTTTTAGCACTTGTATATCTATTTCGTACGAGGACGACCCCAATGGCCGTATAACATTTGTTTAAGAAGATACTTCACACCGTTCTTTTGTTGGGTCTAACTTTTCATTGGTTAATGCGAAAGCAAGATTTCAAGACGGACCAAATTTCACTGGTCTACCATATTCCACTTGATTCATAAATTACACAACTTGTTTTGATGCATCAAACAAAACTCATCGGTCTATGATTATTAATTCCATGCCTTCTCAATGACCCACTGAATGTTTATAAGATTTACCGGTTAAGAGTACCAATGCGAGCTCAGGTTGCTGTTTAAGATGGAGTTTTCAGTTGTGTTCATTCTTTGTTTGGCTTATGCAGGAAGAGGAGGACAAATATGACAAGGTGGCAGCTGGCATGGAACAGACTGGTGATCGCTTGTATATGAAGGATGTGAAATTTGATGACTATGGAACTCATGAACTGAACACCTATGGTGAACTTCCGAGTTCATACCAGGCCGTTGTCAGAGACCCTCGTGCAAATCACGAGGCTGCAAAAATTAGGTTAAAAGAAGATGCAGAGGCTGCTGGGAATTTTGATACTTTACACATTTTTGATACTTCAGTGGCAGCCAAGAATGTGGAGTCTGAACATTATAAAACAGGAGATGTAAATGTGGATAATCCAAAACCAATCCTGAAGAAGAGAGAGAATTCGGTGGAGTCCAGGTCACAGAAACGTGTTCGCTTCATGTTTGAAGGTACTCAGAATTGTGAGGAACAGCAGCGCAATGATTTGGCATCAGAGACATGTTCGAGGAATGATGATGCAGTGCAACAGCAAGATAGAAATTCATACGGTGTTCCAGACTATGTTAAGAATCCTTCAAAGTACACACACTATACATTTGATTCATCTGCTGATATGGATGAGCAATCCAATCAAAAAGCATTCACAGACTTATTTCATTACTTGAGGGAAAGGAACACAGTTGATAGCTCATTTTCGTGTGATGATATTCCAAAATCAGTTGTCTTTACTCCTAAGAGGAAACCGGAGGATGAGTCGATTCCCAAGTTCTCAGAAAGTAATGTTGAGAAAAAGGGTTGTTGGTCCATTGGCGTTACAGCAGAAGATGCGATGGAAGAGGACGAGCCGCCATGTCTACCACCTAACAAAAGTCAGAAATCAGGCCGTCAATATCGGACAAGAACTAATGCAAACATTGATGACAACTTAGATTTGGATGTAAATTGATGGATTTTCTATGATCGACACTTATGCAGGAATTAGACATTGGTTGTCGTTTGTTGCTCTATCCAACTAGTAGTAGTAGTTTTCGTTCTTAGTCGGTCTTTGGCCAAAGCTTATTTAAAGCATTTTTGAAATATGTATTTGGACCATAAATTTTGTTGATTCTTATCAAGTTGCTAAAGTATTTGGATTTAATGGCGCTTACAAAGCATTTACTTATTTATCGACGATTTTATAATTTTGTAATTCATTTTATTTTGGGAGTTTGATTCATCTTATTCTGAAATATTTATTGACAATATGGCGACGGTATTTTTTAGAATGTTTTTGAGTAGTAGACAGGGACATACTGAACAATCTTAATCTCATCTCAGGGTTAATATTTTGGTGAACAATTTTAATCTCATCTTTAGCAGAGAATCTTTTGGTGATTTGGGGGCTTGGCAACGTTCTTTTCTTGCCATGATATCTGACTCTATTATATATAGATATATGTAAGGGAAAATTACACAGATCCCGTCACGTTTTGTGTAATTACTTAGACCCCCCACTTAATAGAAATTACAAAAATTGCCCCTCGTGTTAAGATATTTTTTTTAAAGGTACACTCCATGTGTATTTAAAAATTCTTATAATTTTGATCCTTGTAAACCTTACAAATAGACCCGGGGAGAGATGTGTTTGTAATTTTTATTAAGGAGGTTTTTGATAATTACATAATAAGTGTGGGGGAATGTGTATAATTTTTCCCATGTACTTAATGGATGTCGAAAGTGAGAACGTGAGAATAAGTGTGATAAATACTTTACTATATTGATTGGTTTCACATTACCAGGATTTTATGAACTAATTTAGGATCTATTGACTTTGCTATTGTTAAGAAGTTTATAATCTTCTAAAATCTTATTTTATACCTGATAGCTCATCTCGTGAAATATTTGCCGAACACCTGAATGTTTATCTATTTTATTTTAAAAGTACGAGTGATTTTTTGGAATTTTAGATGTACCGAAAATATCCTATATAATTCAATCTTTTAATGGCACAAAAAGTAAAAAATACAAATAATAAAAATATTGTTTAATTATCTATAACCTACAAAGTGTATAATTAGATTAGAACTCGACAGTAGAATAAAGTATGAAATCATCTCTTAGTTAAATAGTTTATATCCATTTAAACTCTCTCTCTTACACGCAATCTTCGCAGTGTTTATCAGTGACCCATATTTCTAATTCATTTTGCACAATTCATGAATTTCGTTCCTCACATGGACATGGTTTAATATAAGTACCTACTAAGTACTACTTTTGATATTCTTACACGATAGCCGATGATCCATATCCACATTATCCATATTTTACTTATATATTTTTATCTGCAGAGTCAATTTTAATTTGTCAATTTACGTTAACTTGAATCAGTTTGGTATTGTATGATTACTTCGATCAAAATAATAGAATTGGGTAAAGACATTAAATCTTTCAAACTATTGACTTTTCCATACTTTTTTTTTTCCACTTTACTTCCTGAATTTTACTGGATTTTTATACGCTTTCGAGGTGTAAAAATCAAATCACATTAGTACACTTCAAATGATCTTAAGAAGAAACATGTTACGAGAACTATTTTGTAAAAGGCAGATTCCTTCCCAACATATTAGATGTTTTGCAGTTTTCCTTATATTCTTAAATAGATCGTAATCGACACTTCAACCTTTAAGGTTTTTTTTTTGCATACTTCCCCTAATGTCATTTCTGATGGAACATTCCAAGAATATTGCATCGGAGATTCTTTGATATTTTGCAATTTTTGCACTTTACCCGCTGATCTTTAACAAATGTGTATTTTACTCATTGATCATGCATTTCAATCCATTTCCTAATATATATATGGATATTTTAATCAGTTTAAATTATTTTATAAATATAAACCATATGGTTATCAGATGTTTATGCATGTTTAGAAAATACAACTATATATATATAACTATATATATATATATTGATTAAAAATTAGCTCGAATTGATTGGAATGTCAATATATAATGCCCGTTTGATTATGACAACAATATATAATGAAAGAAATTAGATTCTAAAAATATTTTGGTAAAATAGTCCGCTTTATCCAAAATAAGAGTTTGATGTGAAATGTGCAATTATTTAAGATTAAGGGGCAAAATGCGCAAATCCACTTTATCCAAAATAAGAGTTTGGCAGTGAAATGCACAATTCTTTAAGATTAAGGGGCAAAATGCACAAAATGAATGCATTTCAATCCTTTTTAAGATTAGGAAGATCCCATTATAAATACCCCAAGTACTCAAGGAAATAAAAGAACAAGAGTGTTTGGTACTTTGGTCTATAGAAAATAAACAAATCAAGGAACAAAAGCATGAATTCAACTAAAAATTTATTTATTTACACTGTTATCAAATTTCAATTTTCCATAAATTTAGTTATTTTATGTACTGATTCAGTCTTTCATGTTAATTTATATTTAATTTTTCAAACAGAATTGAAGTTGGAGTTTCAAAAATTACTATTAGAATTCCTCTATTACTATCTTTTCAACAAAATTGCATTGAGTAGTGGAGCCCCAATGGTATATTGGAGTGCTAATATCGTTTTGTTTCCTCAAATAGCTAAAGTTTATTGAATATAATAATTCACTTAATTAGATAATTATTTAAGTTTTGAACATATGATATTTTCAAATTGAACAATATCTATACATATAAATTTGTCTAACAAAGTCATAGGTAAAAGCTAAAAAATATGAGTATGTGTTATGGAATCATCCGAACAATGTATCATCTCTTGGCGAGGATTAGAGAAAATATCAACACGTCCCAACTAAAACATCGTTAAGCAAAGCGTTGGCAACTACAAACTTAAGAAAACGTAGTCAAATCCGTAAACGAAGCGGGAGAGCAACCACAGTTGTTGAGAAAGGCATTTCTCCACTCTCTTTCAAATACTTTGAAAAAATGTAGTCCCTTCAACTACAAAATATAATTTCGGCATCACAATATTGAATTACCATAAAAAGGTGTCTCAGATATCTTCAGCTTACCTTGATTACAACTCTCATAAACATCTAGAAAATTTGCAGCAATACCTCTAATAACCGCTGAGAAGGAAAATTTGAGACCACTTCTCAGCAATACACCCTCATTGTTAGTATTTAGTGTGCATGAACCGATGACCACTAATCGACCCTTAGGTCCTAGTTTGTCACCTTTAAAAGAGCAGTTCCTCCTGGTGCATTTCCATCAAGCAAGTTTCCAAACATGTGCTGCAAATGGAAACATCGTTATTGTTTCATGCATTTTTAGAAACTGACAAAGTGATGTTCTAAATAGTACCACAAATATCATATGTTTTAGATGCTGATACAAGCATAACAATTTTTGATATACTCTGTATTTTCCCATTCAGCAGCAAGAAATGTTTTGGAACTAGACAACTCTCAAATTCCTCAAAGTGGACTGGGCTAGAAAAACAAAGGGATCCGCGAGAATGATATTGACCGTGTGACAGTCGAGTTTTCCTTAATTGTTATACTTACAAGTTTAATGACTATTATTATTATCAAAAGAACATAGATAGTATTAATGTGATATATATATTAAATGATCAAGGAGTGATTATTACGTAATACAATTCATCCTAATTTTTAAAAGTATAAACTAGACCTAATGGAGACATTATATTATCTTTCTTACGAATTCAATATTATAACATGTACTAATCAAAGTACAAATATACCAAGAGTTTAATTTTATTAAGTAAAATGGCATAATTATTAAAATCCATCCTTCTAGGGAATTGAATGCTAATATAATTGAATTTAGGGATTTGAGGTAAAAAAAGGGAAAGAAGAAGAAAAAATGCAACAAGCCCCAGTGGTGGGTCTATTTAGCCCTTAGTGACCTTTCATCTTCTAATTTCCTTCCAACTCCAAGACGGAAAAAAGAAATGAAAAAGAAAAATAGAAGCATCATCATCCTACATGACTGCACATATACACATACTCTCACACTCCTAAATCTTAGGCACCACTACCACAATTTTCTCTTTGAAGCAAGAACCCAAAAATTATTTCAAAACCCACTTATGATTTTATAAAAATATCTGAAATTTTAGAACATCCATTGTTGCATGTACAAAACATAGATGAAGTTTTGAGTTTTGAATGTGGTATGTGCTGCTAAGCGGTAGATTTTGATGTTTAATGGAAGAAGTTAGGCATCATATTGTTTGACAGAGGTATTCGAGAAATGAGCTATACATTTGAACTTAGTTGATCTTTGCTTTAGTTTCGAAATTATTTTAATGGTCAATGTGAAAAATTATTTTTGGAAATTTTTTCTGGAGATATACTTATGCGCATATAGAAATTTGCTATTTTTGAAGCTTTTATGAATTGAATACAAACTGCAAGTTGATACAGCAGAATGTTATTCATCTTCGGGAAGGTCGTGTTAGGAGTTTAAACGGTTATAAGATATCATTTAGCTTTCAAAATTTTACTGGATTACTATTGCTGTGTTAGGAACATTATATCCAAAAGTTGGGATTTTTCAATAAACAATTGTTTCTATAATATTCCTTAAATCAAACATGCATGATTTGAAATTTATATCTGTACAGCCCCAGTTTGGTGATTAAATCACCTAGTTAGAAATGTCCATTGAACTTGAAACTTTTATTCAGTCAATGTGTGTTATGCATTAATGTAAATTTTCAGAAATAAACTCTTACACTATGAATTTAAAAAAATTCTAAACTACACCCAAAGCTGTATTCCTTGAGGGCGTGGTCAATCTTCGAACTTAACTTGGTGATACCGTAATTTTGGTTAGTATAATATGTTTCCTGCATAACCAGACACTTTATAGGATCACTTGTGCTAAGTCGGAAAACCAAAATTTCGTTTCGTGTCGGCATAACCAAATTTCCGGATAAAATTGGTCAAAATTGAATTTTGACTCACCTTTTTTTGTATCAGGTCGGACACGATTAATTTAAATTGTGAAATGGCCGAGATAATTAATTAATCGTAGAAGCATGCAATTCAAATGTCTTTACTAAACTTTCACAAAAAAAAATGAAAACTAGATGGAAATAATTGGATCTTATTTACGGCTAAATTTAATTCATTTTCTTTCTTTTCCTATACGTTGTCACTAGGAAAAAATATATTTTTATAGTTTTTGGTTTATAATATACTACATAAAATAAAAAGTAAATAAATTCGGTTTTCGATTAACCAAACCTCAACCGAAATCAAATAGAAATCCGATTTTTTCTTGAAAAAAACCCGAAAACGAACATAATTTTTTGGTTTGGTTTCGGGCGGATAATTGAGCCGTGACACCTCAAGTGGTATCCACGGCGGACATGCCCCCTATTGCTTAACGTGCAATTTGAATGATATTGTATTTAACCACGCATTATAATGCATATCGTAAAACTTTGATATCCTATTACCTATTGTTATCTATTATTATTTCTTGCATTAATTTACGGTTTGAGTCTAAAAATTACTTCAAGTTTTCGCACAACATACTAGCGGTCTTCATTTCTAGGTGGGTTAGACTCTGAGACTAGTTTAGATGATCGTTGAGCATAGTCTCGTCAGACTCCAAAGGCGGACTTTGGTAGTAGGAGCATTAAAGTTTTTTGATTCGGGGGTTTACGATATCTACGTTGTGACCTTCATTACGTGTTTTGTCTGGTCTAATAAATATTGTTGAGAGATACATTGATGACTTGATTAAGATAAGATAGACCCATGTTTTGAGTACATAGAACTTCGTCGTTCATTTTGAGATTTTGGTTTTAATTATGTATGAATAGGCTCACGCCTTCAACTTGGGCCCTTTATGACTGAAGAGAGAAGAAGAGAATCTAAAGACATTAGTTTGGCTATCAACAAGCAGATAGGATAGTAATTTCAAAGAATAATAAGCAATCTCTAGCTTTCAACTTTCTACAATGACTTCTCGAATGGCATAAACCAAAGCTAAGGAGCTGAAAGGGAGTTTCAAACAGGCTTCGTGCCGTCCCTTAAGAACCTCAATTTCAACAGGGCTACAGGCATCAAAGCCCATTGTCAACATCACTAGGGAGAGATTCAAGAGAATGTGGGCAATGGCCTGAACCATTTACTTTCTTACAAGGTTTTGGGATCGTTTAAGCCAGTTTGCTTCTGGGGAGAGAGAGAGGATCTCTCTCCCATACATACTCGCCTAAACAGTTGCTTTTTAGCTTAACTGATACTTTTAGTTGGACACAAAAAGGGTAACTCATACCCATTGTATACCTCCTCTTTTGGTCTGTAATAGTAACTAAAGAATTCATACAACAATATGCTAATCTGCCTAATCTATATCCATACTATACTAAAAGTGTGGATATCTTAGTGTTTGTTCCAATTGTGATTTTACACTTCTACCCTCAACTATGTATTAAAAATATGTATTGAAAATGAGTACAAATTAGCCCATGTTTATCCCACCACTAACCTAAAAAAATGAATAGTCATAAAAGAGAAATTGAATGGTCACCTCACACCAAATTAATTACCATTACTATATAGATCAACTATGTATTGAAAATATGTATTGAAAAAGAGTACAAATTAGCCCATATTTATTCCACCACTAACCTCAAAAAATTAATGGTCATAAAAGAGAAACTGAATGGTCACCTTACACTAAATTAATAGCCATTACTATATAGACTAGAATTCCAAGAGCCATATTCGAATTCTACATAAGGTGGAAATTAGTAGCAAACACTCACTTTCATTAGCAATGCCGATTTAGTATAGATACCAATTGTTAAATGATTTTTCAAAATTGCGCTTTGTTTAGTTGCATACATACATAGCTATGGAGTCATTGATAAGGAGGCTGCAAATGCAATCTATAATGTATACAAGTTAACTATGGCGGCGTTCGCGAACAGGTTGCATCTGCAAAATTTCTTTTAGAGGTGCACTACTATGGTCTGAACGGGATCAGCCGATCAACTGTCAATTCTCGTGCAACTTAGACTCTAAATCTATCTTCTTCTTTTTTCAGCTTTATACTATAGTTAAATACATTCTATATCAACATGTTTCATATGAACAAGTTTAAATTAAATTTTTTCTTTATATTTTTAGATATAGTACTTGAATATTGAAATTCTTTAGCATATAAATTTGTATTGTACGTGCAACGCACATACACTCTACTAGTTCTGTAAAAGTACAAAAGATGTCTACTATTAATTGCTACAAATCAACGCTTCTAGGAATGTAAAAGGAACTCTAATTCATACACTAATTCTGTTAGTTAGAGGTGCTAACAGAAGCAATACTAACCTATTGATTATACACTTCAATGTTGATGAAATTGATCAGCTTGTATACTGATAGAAAAAGAATTGATAGAAAATAATTTCGATAACTCGAAATTCTAACAAGAATAACTCTTGGCCAACAAGAATAAATCTTGCCCCAAGCCTAAGCTCGATTCTTTATTGATTCAAAAACTGAATGAATGAAAACATAACTCCTAACACACACACACACATATAACTAAAGACCTCTAACTAAGAAAGGAAGTAACTAGAATCCTAAACAAACTAGGAGACTTAATCAACAAGGAATTAAATAAACAAGAAAATGACTAGTTCCCTAAACCAACTAGAAAACTTAATTAACTGATGACCTCCTCTTGTTTTGTAATGCGGATTCTTCTTCTATTGATGTGCTGCGCAGGGGTACGGAGATATTTTCTAAACTATCCGGGTTGAAGGCAAACCCAGATAAAAGTAACATTTTCCTATCCGCTAAAGCTTCGCCCAATGGAGAGCACCTGCGCAATATTGTGGGTTTTGTCGAAGGTAGATTACCGGTCTGTTACTTGGGAGTACCACTCATTACATCAAAACTCTCTCTTGCTGATTGTCGGCCCTTATTTAAAAAACTGTATGATCGGATAGGTTCCTGGACCAATCTATCCCTCTCATATGCTGGTTGTGTACAACTTATTAAGTCGGTATTGTCAACTCTTCAAATATACTGGTCCGGGGTGTTTATTTTATCCAAAACGGTGTTAAAGGAAATTGAAAGTCGAATAAGGAGATTTCTTTGGATAAAGTTTCTTGGTCAACGGTCACATTGACCGAACAGCAAGGAGGCCTTGGGATTGTTCCCTTAATCCCTTGCAATCAAGCGTTAATGGCACGACATATCTAGACCCTTCTGACTGATCATGATACATCAATTTGGGTAAAATGGATCAAACACAACCGTCTACGAAACAGATCTTTCTGGAGCTTACCTATTTCTTCTTTGTGTTCTTGAAGCTGGAGACAAATGTTAAGACTTCGACCAAAGATCATTACTGCTTTCAAATACCGAGTAGGCGATGGAGCCTCTTTTTCTCTTTGGTTCGACCCATGGCATGCACTTGGACCACTTAATGATATTCTCCCGAATGCACCGAGAATCACCGGAATACCTAGAGACGCAACTTTGCAAGCTATTATCAGAGATGGGTCATGGAGTTGGCCTTTGGGAAGAAACCTGGATTTACAGCAGATTGGAGCCAATTTACCTCAACTCCATGAAGGGACAGATTGCATTCGCTGGAATAGAGATAATGGAGGTGTGCTCACAGCCACCTCATGCCTCAACATGCTGCATCCAACAGCCCCTATCCAGCTATGGAATACACTTCTCAGAGGCCCGGGGAAAATTCCAAGGAACAATTTTTTTCTTTGGCTTGCTATTCAAGAGAAACTTCCTACATGTGATAAGTCATGGCTTCAAGAACGGGGGACTCATTGTGTGTTGTGCAATGAGGAGAATGAATCTCACGAACACCTCTTCTTCCAATGTCCATATTCATCTAGCTGTATCGAAACCTTAAAACAGGAGGTAAAGTTCCAATGGCCATACTCATCTTGGCAAAGAGGAATTACTTGGGCCGCCCGGCGATGGCGTGGACGACATTGGGTTAATGTTGCTTATAGAATTCTCTTGGCAGCCGTTGTGTATTCTTTATGGCAAGAGCGTAACAATTGTCGATATGAACGTATTAATCACCCACCGGAAGTAATAGCAACACAAACTATCGAGCTTGTTTGGCTAAGACTTCTCGGGATGAATTTGGGGGATAATATTCAAACAAGAGGGCTGTGGTGTATTTGGAAAATTGCTTGGTTGTAACTTGCGTATATTTTTCCTTCAAATTTGTTAGGGGCTAGCTTAGTTGTATACTAGCTTGGTACGACTTGGGAAATTCCCTTGTATGCTGTTGTATTTTTCACCACTTAAATTTAATGAAGTTGAAATTCCCAAAAAAAAATAAAAAACTTAATTAAATAACGACTCAAAAACAAGGGAATAAAATAATAAAACATATATAACCAAATCTCCAAAATCCGCTTCATAACATATACTCATTATTGGTATTCGTTCATGTGTTTTGTATTGGTGTTGGCCCATGGGCATGAGCAAACAACAATGGAGAAAGAAAGTAAAAAATATCTTATAAATTCCTTCTAACGCAAACGAGCCATGGAGCATATAGTTTATCACGGAACACCTCAATTGTGGTATAACATCATCACGCTTGATCTCTTTACCTAGAAGAATCATCACTCTTGATGGGTGTTGTCATGGGTATAGTAAAGTAGTGACAATTAAGCAACCATTGAGCTGCTTTTGTGATGGCACATTCAAGAGGACTGGGAAGGTCAGCTAGTCATTAACTGTTATGAAATGAGTAAAGCGAATTTCGAGCAGAAAGAAAAAGAGGTTGAATTATTTCCTTATTTTGAGTCCTTATTTAATTGAGTTTCCTTGTTAGTTTAGGAGTTTATTTGAGTTTCCTAGTTAGTGTAGGATTCTAGTTATTTCCTTTCGTAACAAGTTACCTTATGATAGGAGTCTTTCATAGCAAGTTATCTTATGTTCTAGTAGTAGTATAAATATGAGTCGTTAGGGTTTATTTTCATTATTCAATTTTTGAATCAATAAAGAATCGAGCTTAGGCTTGGGGCAAGATTTATTCTTGTTGGAATTTCGAGTTATCGAAATTATTTTCTATCATTAAGTGGTGCTCGTGTCATCCAGAAACCACGACAGATCACCACCAAGATTAAGCGCATTGGTGGCAACTGGCAAGGTCCCATGGTTGAAAATTTCACTTTTATGACGGTGACTAATGGCCTTTGGGATGACAATGTTATTCCTCAAGGATATTAGCTTTTCCTGTTTAAGTAAAAAAAGCATGCATTATTTTTTAATGATGCCTTTACTTTCTGATTCAACAAAGAGACTTTTTGGAAAATTTTATCAACTAGAAAGTGGTAATGTGCATCGCAAGTGAATGTAGATAAATTACGTGTTAATGTTTTATACATTCAATATTCTTATGTACTATAAGAAGAAAATCTTAAAATTGAGATATATGTTTTGAGAGGATAAGTAATTTCTCAATCTTTCTCCCACTTGAAGCTCTAATAAAAGAGTATTTTACTATGTATTAGGGTTAGTCTCCCACTTGAGTCTAACCTTTAATTTGATATATTTGATTGTAAAACGAAATAAATCAACATATGTATTAGGGTTAGTTATGCTAACTATCCCTCTTATTTAGTGTAATTACATCTCAACCTCTTTATTTTGGACACATAACAAACACTCTCTTAACCTTACAATCGCACCCTTCTAGCTAACGGTCGTTAATCAAACGTGAAGAAAGCGCCTAATGACAATTTAACCCTTATTCTCCCAACATAGTTTGTCAGGCAAAAAATATGGCGAAAATACCCCTAAACACCCATGTCTCAGTTGCTCCACTTCGATTTAAAAATAATTAAAAAAGAAATGCAAAAGTACTAAAACGGGGGTGGGCGGAGGATACTAGGGAATGATGGGATAGCGAAGGGGCCCAGGTGGGACAGGCAGCGAGGTGTTGGAGAGGGCGACCGTAGAAAGTTGGGCCATGGGTGGGGCAGTGGTAGCAGGGCTGGAGTAGACTTGGCGAAGGTTTGGTCGCGGGTGGGGCAGTGGTAAAAAAGAAATAAGCTTATTCAATAAATTTACATGGAGGATAGACATTAATCCTTTTTGGACTTAAAGATAAGTATGAATTTCTTTTACTTCTTTAGCAAGACAATGTCTTGGAAAGGCTTTTTAGTATTTCAGCCTCTGTATTTTAAGTTGAAATGGCATCAATATTTTCTTTATGGTTCAGAATAATACCTCTTCACAACTTGCACTTGAAAGCAAAAATGGTTCTTTTTCTCGAATCCCAGCATTGTCAGCGACAATTCTCTCTAAATCCTGCCACAACAAATAATGATGTCGATAAATACCCAAACAGAAAAATAAAACAAAAAGAACAAGAAGCTTGCTTCAAGTCATGAAAATCGTAAATGAAGAATAGCTGAAAATTAGCATGCCATCAAGAGCAAGAACATAGAAGCTATTAAAATGAAAATCTAAGTCGCCCGGGCCTGGTCATTGCGACTCCCTTTCTCCATTTCTTGGGAAGACGAATAAATTGTATATTTTTATTCTTCTCAAAAAGGAAGCATGTGTAATTGTCTCTTTGTGACAGTTTCTCAATAATAATCTATTCTGCATCATGTAGATGACAACAGTATGGAAACCATGGACCACAACAAAAGTAAATTAGGAAAATCTTGATATATGCTTAATTAACAAAATGAACAAAGCCACAAATATCTTGGTGTTTTCTTTGATTTTATAACTCCTTAACCAGTCCATAGATATTTCATTTCTATGATTGATTAGAGAGAGAGAGAGAGAGAGAGAGAGAGAGCTCACACACACACAGTTGTAAACATGTTTATCAAATAATTTGATGACTATGATACGGGATGGGATTTAATTTGAACTAATAGAATGACTAGAGCTCCAATAAAGATTTACTTGGTAAAAGGAGAATCATGAAAGTACAATAAAGTATAAACTAATAGATCCCTCCCTCCCTCTCTCTCACACACACACAGTTGAAAACTTGCTTATCAAATAATTTGATGAGTATGATAAGGGAAGGGATTTAATTTGAACTAATAGAATGAGTAGAGCGGGCCCCAATTGCAAAGATTTAATTTGTAAAATGAGAACCATGAAAGTACAATGAAGTATAAACTAATAGATTTTTTGACGATCTAAGTCCGACATGGCGATAACAAAATGAAGGTTTGGTACTTTTATGCAATATGCAGTATCATGAAAGGCTCTCCATGGCACACGGCGACTGTTGCACATGGGCTGCGCCATTATCCGGGGTGTGGCGCACTGCCTCCAAGGAGAAGCCATGGGGCGCCTTTGTGAATGTCTTATTTAGGTCAGTTTTTCCTTTGCTTTCTGGCCGCATACAAGATAGCCAACATCCTAATACCTAGGCTCAGCCTCAGCCCAACCCTTGCGAAGCAGTCCTTGTGAACGATCTTTTTCTTGCTTGCTGAACTGCACCCCCAGCCATCAGCTTCCTGGAGCTTATCCCACCTTGTTGCACCTTGAGCAGCCCTCTATCGGTCTCCGTCATCGCAGCAGGTATCGTTTTTCGTACTATTTTCTTTCTTTTTTTCTTATTTCTTCTTTATTTTGTTCCCTTTCTTCTTTTTTTGTTCTGTTTTTCTTTTCTAAGAAAAATAGAATATATTAATTTATGGTAAGTATCAATTTCGTTCATAAATTTAATGAGATATATATATATATAATATTGTTCTGAAATCAAAAGTTGGTTTGCCAATTGGTTATCACCATAGTAAGAATGTCAAGTTCTGATGCTACAACTAAGGGATCCAGTGTGGAATTATAGGTCAAATTATGGGTCATTGCCTGATCCTAAAAATTCAAACAATCTCAAATACGATTTTTTATCTTCTAGTAGCAAAAGGAGGGATTACTAGACTTAAACATCTTGTTGGAGGCTTTCAGAATATAAAAAATGTGAAAATTCCCGGTGCATTTTTGAGAGGAGATTAAGACTCTCATGGCAACAAAAAAAAGAACTAAATGAGCAAATGGATGCAATACTGCATTTTGAAAAAGTTGCTGGAGAACAAGAAGCCAAACTACGGAGCCTAGATTGTGGTAAACGAGTTGCAAGCTCTTTTGTTCAATCATCATTCCATCCTAAAAGCCCAAAACAAATTGGTCCTCTTGATATATACTATGGAGAGGATGCCAATGAAGTTGTGGAGCAGAGAAAACATGAATCAAATATGATGAGAGCAACAAGGAAATAAGGGATTATGCGATACAGAAATTTGTTAGGTGGCTGTACGATGTTGGTATTGCAATCAAATGCTGAAACATTTGATAGCTTTGCGCCAGTGATTGAAGCTATTTGATAATTTGGGGCTGGTCTGGGACCTCCTACCTATGATGAGCTCATGGTTACTTGTTTGGCGGAGGAAGTGGAACACATAAATACACTTCTAAAATGTCATGAAGAAGATTTAAGTTAAATATGGCGAGATGGCTGGTCGGATAAGAAAAATAGGTTATTGATTAATTTCCTTGTGAATGGTCTGAGAGGGAGTAGGTTCTTAGAATCCGTTGACGCATCAAGTTATTCTCACACGGGTGAGAAAATGTATAACTTGTTGGATAAGCCTGTGCAACAAATTGGGGAGAAAGATGTGGTTCAAGTCACAGATAGTGCAAGTGCAAATGTTTTAACAGGTGACAAGTCATTTTAAATTAAAGAAGTACTAAATATTAATGTATATATATGAATTATGGTTATTAACCACATCTAATGCAAAATTTATCTTATCATTATTAACAGGAAAGTATTGGAGGTGAAATATCAAACTTGTTTTGTTCCCCTTGTGCGGCTCATTGCATAGATAATATGTTGGAAGACATGATGAACCTACCGACATGCTTTAATCCAAGAACACAATTAAACGAGCAATTATAATTACTGGATTCATTTACAAATGACAACTGTTGAGTATGATGAGGGGATTCATTGGTGACAATATAGATGGCTAGAGCAGGGAAGATTCAATTTGCGACTGCTTTTTTAAAGTCGAAGTGTTTTCATGAAAAGAAGGCAAATTTAAAAATATGTTTGCTTCCAAAACATGGACAATATGTTTGCTTCCAAAACATGGACCGAGAGCAAATATCTGAAAGAGGACAAGTTAAGACAGAAACAAAATTCATATTGATGCTTTCTTTGTGAAAAAACATTGTTTGTGCAGTTAAAATTGTCGGTACATTAATTGAAGTCCTTCGGTTGGAGGATGGTGAGAAGAAGCCTCTAATGTGGTGCTGCAATTGACAGGGCTAAGGAAGCAACCGTTGCCTCCTTTGGAGGTAATAAAGGGAAGTACGAAAATATCATTGAAATCAATGACAGAAGATGGACAATACAGCTCCACTACCCATGCAGCTGGTCATTTAAATCCAGGGTTCTGCTATGCAAACTCAAGTATAGAACAAGATGTACAAGATACAAAGGGTTTATGTACATTTGTTGGCTCCAAACCATGAGATGGAAGAAAAGATTATTAGGGAGCTCACATTGTACATGAAAGCCGAAAAACTTTTTGGAGTGCCCTCGGTCATTAGACAAAGAACCTCATATTCACCAAGTAAGAAGCATTTTTGTTATTCTTTTACAAGTTAAACTAACAAAATTCTGTTTTATTATTCTCTATCTTTTTACCACTTAATATTTTGGAGTTCCGTTTTCTTGTGAACTACTAGTTGATTGGTGAGTCTCTTTTAGATCGTGGAGACCAAAATTTGCAAGAGTTTGCCATAAAAGAACTCACTAGCTATGCGTAAAACGGGTATATTTAAACATACGAGTATACTTTTCATATTAATAAACTTATATATTGAAGTAATTATAATAAATAAATAAATTCTAATTATTACATAAATTTATGCAGCTTCGTTCCATAAAGAGAAATAGGTTGATGCACCAAGCATTGAATGTTCATGGTACCACACAATGAGAAATATTCATGATCCTATTGTTTTCGACCAATGCCGGACAAATTTCCCTAAGTAGAGTAAAATACCCTTCTCCCTGCCCCTCATTGAACCAAACAACATGTCAGCTAGAAGGCATCTAATATAACAGGTCTGTTTTGACGGAATATTTCCCATTGTGTGGTACCATGAAAACCATCCCATGCATGTATGGGAGATTAATTTTTTATATCTTACAAGTCCATCCTTTTCTTTTCTATTAGAATGTTAATAAAATTTGAACTTTGGATCTTTATGTCTTTTGGCCCACTACTTTGGACGGAAACAAAATTGGTTATAGGAGGGGTTTCATTCCCGTATTTCACTTTCCCTCCTATTATCCTCTCCAACTAAACAAGAGAATATATTTTATATTTCCACTTATGTTCACTTCGTCTTATAATACGACTTTTCACATCGACAAATCATTTCATAAAAGAATAAGTGGCTGAAACTAGGCCATTCTGAAGAATAGGAACTAGCCTATATCAGTACATCGCAACTCAGCATTGTAAAGGTATTAGCCAAATAATGACTTACTATAAGGGAAAGGACTATCATCGTATATACCGAAATGTTGTGATCAATATTGAATCAATTAAGCAGTAGAATCCTCTTATATTGAGCGAAGAGCAAATTAATTCAAGTAAATTGCTTAGACTGTAGATCATTTAAACTTAGAAAACAAGAGCCCTATTTTACCTAAGAAAATATTTCTTGAAGGATGAGAGTTAATTCAACAGTTCATATTGAGAGACATACCTTTCCTGTCAAAATTTCATACTCGAGCAGTTCCTCCACAATTTTTTCCAGCACTATATAATTCTTCTGAAGCATCATTTTTGCCTTATCATATGCTAAGTTATAAATCTGCAAACATTAACCAAGTAGTTTCAAAATGATATATCTTTACATTCTTACAGTCAACATTTTAAAAGCAGATCCCTTATGACAACAAAACAAATTGACTTAAATAAATTAGATCCTTGCAGTTATTTCTCCCTGCTTGAGACACCACATCATTATTTCAAATTTAATCTTGGATATGCAAATTTCCAAATCCAAATATACTTTTTTGGGTGGTAACACTCATCTTCATAATACCAAAAACATGAATTGTTTTCAAAAGAATCATGAGATAGTAGGAAGCTTAACTATCAATTTTCACCTAAAAAAAGAAACTGGAAAGACCATTGTTTAAGCTTTTCTCTTTGAGTTATGTATAACCACAGATAAGTAAGCAACATACTTTGTCAACTTTAGCAGCCATCTCATACTCAAAGTTGTCTCCCATGCTCATAGCTGTCACCTGTGCCAATCAATCAGAATAATCAAGGAGAAGAATAAAGCTTTACGGATCTGATACAAAATATTTCAAGGTTATCAAATGTTTTCTGTAAAAAGAAAATGATTTAACAAGTTCAAAGCATGTTAAAAGAAAATAATTAATGTCAAAAAAACAGATAAAATGTTGGATATATTGTAAATTATCATCATCCTGATTCTTTCCAGGCCGCCAATTGGAGAATTTTTGTGGGACGAATAGTATTATAATGCACACACTTACTCCTTATGGAACAATCTTCAAAGGTGACGGCAGAATAACTACTCTAGAAGGCTTGAATACTATTTTGTTATTATGATGAAGATTTATGTACTCTGAAAAACTAATAGAAAGGCTAAAAGAGCTTCCATATCAACATTTAGCTGCTTGAATCCGTGATTTCTCTGTTCTATTCTCTAGTATCCTAACTGAAATTCCTCCCTCCGAAGTCATTGTTTTAGAAACCGGAGCGACTCAGTCGAGTCGATTCAGACCAGGTTTATTTTTATTCTCTTAAAGCTTTTGTTGGAAGATTTGTATGATTTATAGAAATATGTATTATCTTTAGATAGATATTGTAGATATGATCTATTAGAGTTTTTCTAGGAATCTGTTTTATTTTCTCCTTATTAGGAAGATTATTTTCCTTTTGTATATCCTAGATCGGATCTATAAATCCCTATGTACCACAGCAATATCAATTATCAAAGAGTCTTTTTCACTCTCTGTTCATTTGGCATCAGAGCCAGCGAACAAAACCCTAGGGTTTGAATCTGCTCTTTTTTCACTTCTATGTCTGAAATCATGTCTCAGTCTTCTCACCCTCAACAAACCGAGCCTCAAATTGCCAGAAATACCTCTGAAAGTCATGTTGTTCAGCCTGCTCGGAATCCTTCTGAAAGTCACCCTATTCAGATAACCACAATCCGGTTAAATGGCGATAATTTCCTCCGGTGGTCACAATCAGTCAGGATGTACATCAGAGGAAGAGGTAAGATTGGGTATCTCACAGGTGAATCTAAGAGGCCTGGCGTTGAGGACCCCGCCTATGCTATTTGGGATGCTGAAAACTCAATGGTAATGACATGGTTGGTCAATTCAATGGTAGAAGAGATTGGTGCAAATTATATGTGCTACTCTACTGCAAAGGAGCTTTGGGACAATGTTTCACAAATGTATTCTGACCTTGGAAACCAATCCCAAGTGTACGAATTGACTCTACGACTTGGAGAAATTCACCAAGGTATGGATTCTGTTACAATGTACTTTAATTCTCTAAAAAGGATTTGGCAGGATCTCGACTTATTCAATAACTACGAGTGGAAATCAACGGAGGACTGCAACCATTACAAGAAAATGGTTGATGTCAGTAGGGTTTTCAAGTTTCTTGCAGGCTTGAATATTGAATTCGACGAGGTGCGAGGTCGAATTATTGGAAAAAATCCGCTGCCACCAATTGGAGAGGTATTTGCTGAAGTACGCAGAGAGGAAACTCGCAGGAATGTGATGCTAGGAAAAAAGGCTTCTAATACAATCGGAGCTATAGAAGGATCAGCCCTAGCAATTCCCGAGGCCCAAATCAGTCGCAAAATGCCCCAGAATCAGCGTGGAGGAGACAGAAATAATCTGCGCTGTGACTACTGTGGAAAACCGCGCCATACCAGGGAGAATTGCTTCAAGTTGCATGGTAGGCCACCTAATAATGGTAAGGGAAATAGGTATGGTGAACAAAGCATACCTGTTGCTAATGAAGCAGAATCTTCACCCTTCAGTAAGGAGCAATTAGATCATCTTCTTAAGCTGCTAAAATCCTATTCATCACCTACTGTTCCTGTCGGGTCAGTGGCACAATCAGGTAGAAATTCTTTTGCACTCTCCATTCTTTCAAAAGCCGCCCCTTGGATCATTGATTCAGGGGCTTCAGATCACATGACAAGTAGTTCCCATTTGTTTCACTCATATTTTCCTTATTCTGGTGCCGAAAAAGTTAGAATTGCTGATGGTAGTTTCTCACCAATTGCAGGCAAAGGACATGTTAAGATTTCTGAAAAAATCACCCTAACATCAGTTTTACATGTTCCGAAACTTGCCTGCAATCTTCTCTCTGTCAGCAAATTATCAAAAGATTCTAACTGTTCAATTCTTTTTCTTCCTTCTCATTGTGTTTTCCAGGACCAGAGATCGGGGAAGACGATTGGAACTGCTAGAGAAATAAACGGGTTGTACTACTTTGATGAAACTGCTTTCGGGAATAAAAAAGCTCAGGGATTAGGTAGTACTAGTTCAATCTGTGTCTACGATCAAATAATGTTATGGCATCGGAGATTAGGCCACCCCAGTTTTCCATATCTCAAACATTTATTTCCTAGTTTGTTTAAAGAATTTGATTGTTCTAAGTTACATTGTGAGGTTTGTCATTTGGCTAAAGAGCATCGTGTTTCTTTTTCTCTAAATCCTTATTCTGCATCAAAACCATTCTATTTATTCCATAGTGATGTTTGGGGCCATCTAAAATTACCACACTATCTGGAAAAAAATGGTTTGTGACTTTCATTGATGATCACACAAGAGTATGTTGGGTTTATTTGTTGGAAAAAAAATCTGAAGTTGAACAACGTTTTAAGGATTTCTTTCTCATGATTGAAAATCAATTTCAAACCAAAATTGGCATTTTAAGAACAGATAATGGAACTGAATATTTCAATAAATATTTGGGGGCATTTCTTGCGGAAAAGGGTGTTATTCATCAATCAACTTGTCGTGACACACCACAACAAAATGGAACCGCAGAAAGAAAAAACAGACATTTACTTGAGGTTACCCGAGCCCTCATGTTTTCAATGAATGTTCCAAAATATCTTTGGGGTAATGCTCTCTTAACTGCATGTTACCTGATAAATAGAATGCCATCTCGTGTGTTGAAATTTGAAACACCTTTAAACTATTTAAAAAGAAATTTTCCAACATCTAGATTGTTTGCAGATTTGCCTTTGAAAATTTTTGGTTGCACATGCTATGTTTACATATCAAGTAATTTTCGATCGAAACTTGATCCAAAAGCTGAAAAATGTGTTTTTATAGGTTATGCTTCTAATAAAAGGGGTTATAAGTGTTTTAATCCTATCACTCGAAAATTTTACGAGAGTATGGATGTATCTTTTGTTGAGAACCAACCTTATTTTTACCAAAATTCTCTTCAAGGGGAGAACATAACTAAGGAAGATAATTTTTGGGAAACTACAATGCTACCTATTCTTGATGTCTCTGATCTTTCTGAACCATTTATTAATTCTGATAAACAAGTTCAGGAAATGACCATTGGAAATATGGAAAATAGTGGTATATTTGGTTCTCCTTTGCCAAATGTTGTCTCAGAGACAGGGGGAGAATTATCTTCAAAGAATCACCCTGAACTTCAGGTTTATTCCAGAAAGAAGTTTCACAAACAGTCTACTGCACCAGTTATTCCTCCAGCAAATGTTCAATCCGATTCACCGAGCAATGATCCTACTCCAACCACTCGCAGTAATTCTTCTGAAACTCCTATTCCTCTTTTACCTGATTTGATTAACTCATCTTCTAATCTTAACCTTCCGATTGCCTTAAGAAAAGGAACACGAACGTGTACCAAACATCCTATTGCAAAATACCTATCTTATAATAAATTGTCAAATGGTCATAAAGCCTTTGTGTGTAAGATTGCTAATCTGTTTGTTCCAAGAACCGTCCAGGAAGCATTATGTGACATGAATTGGAAATTGGCAGTGATGGAAGAGATGAATGCTCTGAAAAAAAATGACACTTGGAGTATAAGTGATCTACCGAAAAACAAGATGACAGTTGGTTGTAAATGGGTATTTACAGTGAAGTGTAAAGCGGATGGGAGCGTAGAAAGATACAAAGCCAGGCTTGTAGCAAAGGGATTCGCTCAGACCCATGGTATAGATTACCAAGAGACTTTTGCTCCAGTTGCTAAGATCAATTCCATACGAATTCTTCTATCTCTTGCAGTTAATTCCAACTGGCCTCTTCATCAATTAGACGTGAAAAATGCATTTCTTAATGGAGATTTGCAAGAAGAAGTGTATATGGACCTGCCACCTGGCTTCGAAGAAAAGTTTGGGAAAGATAAAGTGTGCAAACTAAAAAAGTCGTTGTATGGCCTAAAGCAGTCTCCAAGAGCATGGTTTGAGCGCTTTGGAGGTGTGGTTAAAAGACATGGCTTCTCACAAAGCCAAGCAGATCATACAATGTTCTTCAAACATTCTGCCGAAGGTAAAGTGGCTGTCATGATTGTGTATGTTGACGATATAATCATGACTGGAGATGATATTTTTGAGATTAATAATCTTAAAAGGAAGCTTGAGGCTGAATTTGAAGTTAAGGATTTGGGAAAGCTTAAATATTTTCTAGGTATGGAATTTGCTAGATCCAAGGAGGGCATATTTGTCAACCAGCGTAAGTATGTTCTTGATCTTCTCAAGGAAACGGGAATGACTGGTTGTAAGCCGGCAGAAACTCCAATCGAACCAAATTTGAAGATGGAAGCAGTAGCCATTGATGAAATCGTAGATCGAGAACGATATCAAAGATTAGTTGGAAGGCTAATTTATTTAGCTCATACACGACCGGACATAACTTTTGCTGTAAGTGTTGTTAGTCAGTTTATGCATTCACCTGGGTCTACACACTTTGAAGCTGTATTCCGAATCTTGAGGTACCTCAAAGGGAGTCCAGGAAAAGGACTTCTATTTAGAAACAAGAACCATCTTCAGATTGAAGCTTACACTGATGCGGATTGGGCAGGTAGTATAAGTGACAGAAAATCAACCTCGGGTTACTGCACTTTTGTTGGAGGAAATTTAGTTACTTGGAGAAGCAAAAAACAGAGTGTGGTGGCAAGGAGTAGTGCTGAAGCCGAGTTTCATTCAGTTGCACATGGATTTTGTGAAGCTCTCTGGATCAAAAGATTTTTGGAGGAGTTGAAGGTTCTTACTTCACCACCTATCAAGGTCTATTGTGATAACAAGGCAGCGATTTCGATTGCTCACAATCCGGTCTTACATGATAGAACAAAACATGTGGAAGTGGGTAATCATTTCATTAAAGAGAAGTTGGATAGAGGCGTGATATGCATGTCTTACATACCAACCACGAGCCAAATTGCAGACATCTTCACGAAAGGACTTCCCAAGACACAATTTGAAAATTTAAGCAAGCTCGCCATGAGTGATATCTTCATGCCAGCTTGAGGGGGAGTGTTGGAAGATTTGTATGATTTATAGAAATATGTATTATCTTTAGATAGATATTGTAGATATGATCTATTAGAGTTTTTCTAGGAATCTGTTTTATTTTCTCCTTATTAGGAAGATTATTTTCCTTTTGTATATCCTAGATGGGATCTATAAATCCCTATGTACCACAGCAATATCAATTATCAAAGAGTCTTTTTCACTCTCTGTTCATTGCTTTGCTGACTGAACTTTCTACGTGACTTGTATAGCATGCCCAGTACAGCAACTACTCGCTGCGGTTCGAGTTTTTTCAAGAAAGTAGGAAAACATATCTATTCTAAGATGGAACACCCCCAGA
Source organism: Buddleja alternifolia (assembly GCA_019426215.1). Lineage (NCBI taxonomy): Eukaryota > Viridiplantae > Streptophyta > Magnoliopsida > Lamiales > Scrophulariaceae > Buddleja > Buddleja alternifolia. The sequence continues at coordinate 2,005,382 of CM033406.1, forward strand.
AGACATACGGACAGACCATTCTGCTGCTCAATCAATTTAAGATCATGACCCTTAAATTTAATTCCTACCTTCAAAGCATATATATCAATACTTTTGAGAAATTGCTTTGAGTTCTCCTACTTCATCAATCTTTGTAGATTTGCAACTGTCATATTATGTATATAAATTCACTTAAATACTCAGTCAAACTCGCACATTTTTAAGGTAAATTCAACTTAATCAAACATTGCCTAAATGTTGATACAAATCATTATGCATAATAGATCTACGCTGATATCAACATCTTTAGAAGATGACCCAGAAGAATATAAGCCAAAATGGCAGGGAAGTATGGAGAAGACAACATAATGGTGGTGGATCTGTAAGCCAAAAAAAAATAGGCTTCAGTGGAATATAGACGCCTAGATAACAAAATAACAATGAAAAGCGAAACTACATGAAAAAGCACTGCGGATGTTTTTTTGGTAGCTGATGAAACAGAGTGATGTAAGAGATAAGTTTGAAAGCACTAGTTGAGATTAGCGAGAAGTGAATCAGTATCACGAAATTTGGTTGCAAAAAAGTGGATCTCAAGAGTGCGCAACAGCAGCTATTGCAACATTAACTATTACTAACTTAGGTTAGGCTGTCAAAGTTGGCGTCATTTTAAATTTAAATTACTGATAAGGTGTATTAGATACGGGGAGGAAGATTACCGCATTCCCATGATGGTAAATTGTTGGACTATCATCATGACCCCAGCCAAACTGAATAATCATCCGAGTAGCTATCTGCGTCTCAAAGACCAATGAATTCAGACAATGGTTCACTACATGGTACCAATAACAAAATTAAATGCAGATATAACCTCCTGTGCTTCCTTCAATTCTGAAGAAGATAAAATATTCTCTTCCCCAAATGGAAGCAGCAGCTGGGATGCAACATAAGAGCCAAAGAAAAAGACTAGTTTCTTTTCAAGATATGCTCTCGTCTCAATATTCCCGTTCATGGAATCTTCATTCCTAGCCTTGGTAATCTTGGTGCATCCAATCCCCTGCAATAAGAAGCGCCAAATTCAAAATATAAGTGCCCGAGGATGCATTAGGTTGATGTACCGGGCTAAAAGTTCAAATATCATTAACTCATTAGAGAGATTTAGCTTTTCCAACTCTGGAGTGGTTGAGAGCACATCTGGAGAGAACTTGATAGAATACGAAAAATAGAAACTTTGAGTATGAAGAGTGCTATCTGAATGTAACAGAATATGACCGCTACATTTCCTGCTCAAAACAAACCATGGAGTAGTTTTCATAGATAGAATATTGCCTATAGACTTTTCGTGTTGCTCCTTACGTCAATTCAAGTATGGCTTGGACACCATCTACATTGTATCTCTTAGTTCTGTTTGCATTCATCTATATCCTTGCACTGACAAAAGGTGGATAGATGTCAATAACTCCAGTTTGAAAACAACTTTAATTGCTGACCTGTCAAATGCACCAGAGCCTCCATAATCAAATGATTGCATAATTCTAAGCAAATTTCAGTAATACAACTTTTTCTCTCTTCCTAACAGGTGCATTTATCATCTCACAGGCCCATCACTTACCATTATAAGAGCACTTGTTCAATTTAACTTGTCTGAACTTTGTAGATATTACACTCATGCCCATCCAAAATTGCTTCGAGACGTGTCCAAATGCAACTCAACACACACATCCACGAAGGTAAGAAAGGTGCTTCTAAATAACATTGAATGGATAGAAAAGGCGACAAGTACATTAATTTTATGTTTGGATTGAATTTCAGCGAGGAAAAAACCAGAGAATCCTCACTCTGAAACATAAAAGTCTTACTTTGTTTTTGTTATAATAGGAATATACATATTTAGGCAGATATGTAGGGATTTGATTTATTCCCTTACCTTATTTAGATATAGCTTGTGTGTATATATAGGTGTATACTCTTCATATCAAAATACAGAAAATTCCTCCATCTTTGTTTACATGGTATCAAGCCAGTTAAATTTAGGGTTCATAATTTTTTTTTTTGGGTTGCCCAAGTGTGCAACCTCGTTTCTGTCGGGTCACCCCTGTCGAGTGCCTTTTTGATCTCACCGCCCCCACAGTGAGGTTCGGCGTCCCAATTCCGGCTGGTCACCGAAATCCAGTCAATTTTCGAGCAACGAGTGGGCCTCACGCGCCACCTATACTTTTTGCCCCTATTTCACGCATTGGCATGTGGAGGCGCGTGCGTCGGTCTCTCGCTTTCCGGTTTTCTGCTCCGGCTTCGCCATCTAGTGCTCTAGCCCCCCATCCAGTTTTCTCTGCTAAGTTTGCAAGTTAGTCAAATCTGGGTTCAAATTTTCTTTTTTTGGTGGTGCTATTGTCTCTCGCTAGTCTGCTGCCTCTGGTCTATTGTTGCTGCGTGTAGGTTAGATTCTTAGTCGATTTAGATTTTGGTATTCTATGGGTGAACCATAGACGATGGTTACTATATCTGCAGCTGAATTTGCTAACTTCCTTCGGTACAAAGACACATTGAAACTTTCATCTCATTCTATCACAGCAATTGTTGAGTCAGGTAATACAAACACATGCCTCCTTTCCTCCTCTTCACACTGGGTCATTGATTCAGGTGCTTCTGTTCATATGTAAGGTAATCCTAATTTATTTACCACATTTACACCACACATCTTTGCCTAAAGTCACTTTAGCCGATGGTTCTACATCCACTGTCCTTGTTCAGGGACTGTTCAACCAACTTCATCACTTTTTCTATCACATGTCTTAAGTCTCCCAGATTTCTCGTTTAATTTAATGTCTGATTACTCGTGCTTTAAATTGTTCTATGTCATTTTTTCCCGATTATTATTTGTTTCAGGATCTTGATACGAAGTAGATTATTGGTAAAGGACATGTATCAGGAGGTCTCTACATTCTTAATAGTCAGGCGCAGGTATCCAGGTCCGTTGCTTGCTCAGCTGTCTTAACTCCCTTTGAAGCCCATTGTCGGTTAGGACACCCGTCTTTCTCAGTGTTAAAGAAACTTTGTCCTCAGTTCCAGAATGTCTCATCCTTAGATTGTGAGTCATGTCAATTCGCCAAACATCACCGTCTGCCTACTGTCCCTCGTGCCAATAAAAGAGTAAGCACTCCTTTTGAGTTAGTTCATTCCGATGTCTGGGGTCCGTGTCCCGTTGTGTCTAAAACTGGGTTTCGGTATTTTGTTACTTTTGTTGATGACTTTTCGCACATGACTTAGGTTTACTTTATGAAGAGTCGTTCTGAACTTTTTTCCCACTTTACTGCTTTTTGTGCTGAAATTCGCACACAATTTAATACGTCTGTGCTTACTTTACGAAGTGATAATGCCAAAAAATATTTTTTTGCCTCCTTTCAAACTTACATAATTACACATGGCATTCTTCATCAATCCTCGCGTGTTGACACACCACCTCCAAATCCCCCGCCTATTCGCCATGTCTATTCCAGAAGACGGAACCCTTCAATTACATGTCCAGCACCGGTTTCTACTTCGCCATATGATCCTTCAGACAATGTTGTTGATCTTCCTATTGCTCTTCGTAAAGGTAAACGACAATGCACATATCCCATTTCCTCTTTTGTTTCCTATGATCATTTATCCTCTTCTACATGCTCTTTTGTTGCTTCTCTTGATTCTGTATCTTTGCCTAAAACTGTTCGTGAAGCCTTGTCTCATCCTGGTTGGCGTGCGACTATGATAGAAGAGATGAATGCTTTAGATGTTAATGGTACTTGGAATTTGGTGAGTTTACCTGCAGGTAAAACGGCTATAGGCTGTAAATGGGTTTTTGCGATTGAAGTTAATCCCGATGGCTCTGTGGCTAAACTTAAAGCACGCCTTGTTGCTAAAGGCTATGCTCAGACTTATGGTGTGGATTACTCTGACACCTTTTCTCCGGTGGCCAAATTGACATTTGTTCTTTTATTCCTGTCGATGGCTGCTACTCATGATTTGCCATTACATCAGTTAGACATCAAAAATGCTTTCTTACATGGAGATTTACTCGAGGAGGTTTACATGAAGCAACCACCTGGGTTTGTTGCTCAGGGGGAGTATGGGAAAGTTTGTTATCTTCGAAAGTCTTTGTATGGTCTGAAATAGAGCCTCGTGCGTGGTTTGGCAAGTTCAGTCAGGCAGTTGAAAAGTTCGGAATGAACAAGAGTAAGTGTGACCATTCAGTGTTTTATAAACACTCTTCAAGTGGCATTATTCTTCTTGTTGTGTATGTAGATGATATTATTATCACTGGAAATAATGCTATGGGAATATCATCTTTGAAGTCTTTTCTTCACAGTCAGTTCCACATAAAGGATTTAGGGTCGTTGAAGTATTTTCTGGAAGTTGAGGTAACAAGAAGCAAGAAAGGCATCTTCTTATCACAAAGGAAATATGTGCTTGATTTGTTAACCGAGACAGGAAGGATAGGGGCTAAACCATGCAGTACTCCGATGCCACCTAATCTACAACTCACTAATGAAGGAGACTTATTTGAGGATCCTCAGAGATATAGAAAGTTGGTGGGGAAATTGAACTATCTTACAGTAACTCGTCCTGATATCGCATATTGTGTTAGCACTGTGAGTCAATTTATGTCTTCTCCAACGGTTCATCATTGGGCTGCTTTAGAACAGATATTGTGCTACTTGAAGGGAGCTCCTGGAAGAGGAATACTGTATAAGAATCATAGTCAATCCCGTATAGAGTGCTATTCAGATGCAGATTAGGCAGGATCTAAAATTGATTGAAGATCTACCACGGGTTATTGTGTCTTCTTTGGAGGAAATTTGGTGTCATGGAAAAGCAAGAAACAACGTGTTGTCTCTCGCTCTAGTGCAGAATCAGAGTATAGAGCTATGGCTTAGTCTACTTGTGAAATAATGTGGATATATTAATTATTAACTGAAGTGGGTCTTAAAGTCTCAATGCCAGCAAAACTTTGGTGTGATAACCAAGCTGCTCTTCATACTTCCTCCAATCCTGTGTTTCATGAACGGACTAAACATATTGAGATTGACTGTCATTTCATTCATGAAAAAGTGCAACAAAATCTCATTTCTACGAAGTATGTGAAGACTGGAGAACAATTAGGAGATCTTTTCACTAAGTCTTTAAATGGGGTTCGGGTTGATTATCTTTGTAACAAGCTGGGCATGATTAACATCTATGCTTTACTTTGAGGGGGAGTGTTATAATAGGAATATATATTTAGGCAGATATGTAGGGATTTGATTTATTCCCTTACCTTATTTAGATATAGCTTGTGTGTGTATATAGGTGTATACTCTTCATATCAAAATAGAGAAAATTCCTCCATCTTTGTTTACAATTTTTAATACTTTTCTTTTCCTATCTAAAATCCAAGGTTCAAACCTACCCTAAAGGAAGAGGTATTGGGATATTAACTAATAGGATATGTTCCGTCGAAAGTAGGCAAGTGCACCGCTGTGGCTGTGACGGCTGGTGCGACAGTTTCTGCAGTTTCTATTGGAGGCACAGCGTTAGCGGCAGACGCCGAGGCCACTGGCGTGGCGGCGATCGCCGGCGCCTTCATCGAGCGCAAGGTTGCGAGATTTCGGTCATATTCTGCTCCAGTACTTCCATGCGCGTATTCATACGGGTTTGTTCCTCCGTAATCACACTCAAGATTTCGTCAACCGTGTCAACTCGATTCTCAAATCATGTGTTCGTACTCTCGGGTGTGGGATCCGGCAGGTCAGTAGACCAAATTGTTAACAGATGAGTTCTAGAATGCAAGTTTTCCACAAGTACGAGTTCTTGCCCAAAAGCCAAAGGCTTCCTAAATTAATTCTTAGATAAAAGTTTACCATAATTGACTCCACAAACTTAAACGCTGCTAACTCCCACCAAAGCTAAACTACTAACACTTAAAAGGAAATAACATAAAACAAATAACTATTGCATCTTCTTGCGTCTTCGATAAACCAGCAACGACGACCCACCATCTCGTTTACTTGACTCTGTCGCCTCACTTCGTTTCGTAACAAAAACCCATGTATTATTGTAACCAACCTTGCTCTCGAACTCACTATAACATAGTTGTGCACTATGTTCAGTATGGGAAACAATATTGGTTTTATTTAACACATGATCATGAGCCTAACCAACTCAGCACCATCTCCCAACTATTCCACCTATATATACCAATAACATCCACAACTAGATTGTTACCTCTTGAAGGAGCAAAGAAGCTTATTGGCATGTAATACTAATCAAAAATTTAATGACAATTAAAATCATTAAACTCTACTATTGCCTAAAATGGAAATGGAAATTTCAAAATGGCCACAAGACATACTATACATATCAAACTGTACAAGTAATATGAAACTAGAATATATACCTCCCAAGAAGACGATTCAAGCCATAGATTATCAACAACATCAAAATTTGGCAATAGATGAGCCATCAGACCGCGGCCAGCAGCCCAGACAGCATGGGGATACTTAGTTTCCCTAGTCCACTGAAAAATGTTCAAAAAGAAAAAAGAAAAACAAAGTTCTTAGTTCCATATTGTATATGCATAACCAAAAATAAAATGGCAGCTAAAATAACAATATCAACAGTTTAAAGGACACATGAGATTATCTTCGTTGTTGGACTTGGGACTGATTCTTAATTTAGATGGGTAATATGCTAAAATTTGTAGGCATTAACAGAATACGAAAGATTGATGCATTCTTGAGTGTTGCTATCTCTTCACTAATAACTACAATATGATTGCATATCCGTCAATGTAATGTTCCTTTACCGAGTTTTAATTAGAGATTATCATTAGTAAAAGCATAAGTTTTCATTACTTCAAACGCAATTCTACGGGGTTAACTTACAAAACCAAAACATAATGGCAGTGACACGTGCAATTTATGTTGCAGGTTGCAGATAGAAAGACCGAAAACTAAATGAAGTCACTAAGTGCAATGCGTGGCAGTTTCCTCAGAAACAATCCCATCTTAAAGGATCCATTCTAATTTGTTGCTAAAAGTTTGGTCCACTTATACGAAGAAGTTAAGTTGGCAGCAAACGTTTACCATGAGGAATTAGTCACATCCTATGCATCACAAATGTTTTCCAGGAAGAGATTTTAGGAAGCTATGTGAAACGTGGGGCCTGAATTTATGCAAAAGATGGTTTGTTTTCCATCCTACGACTATCACTAGTTCGATAGTTCTTCAAATAAAGTGGATATTTTGAGAGGATTTTATCTGGAGATAGAGGAAAGAGAGGCGGATAGGGAGAAACAAACGGGAGTCTTTGAAGGACAAAATTTCAGAATATTACTCATATAAAAGATTAGGAGAATACAACAGGTTTTAGGTATTACGGAAGTGATTAAAAGACGGCACCATAATTTTCAGCTGAATATTCTACACTGACAAAATGGTGTGTGAAAAGTAACAAAAATCCCAAGGGAATTCTACTATATAATCCTGTAAATTTATAGTGCAACAATCTACCAAAAGGAAAATCTTCAACTCATTTCCGATGATTAAAGTAAACAAAGACTACAATAATTCACCTAGACTCCAACAAACTATCTTTTGTCTCATAAGCAACTCATTATACCACTTGAATTCAAGTAAACAGAAACAGCCACATGAATTCTCCTAGCCTTTTACTATCAAGCCATTGCAAACCCAAGACTTGGCCAATTTGAAGCAAGAGAGTTCTAATTTCCGCTTAAAAGATTTGCTTCCAGGATCTGATTCCTCTTGCATGAGTCTTACTTTTGTCTTTTGGAAATCATAACAATTATTCTATGCAATCTAAGCTGATTACCACTGCCAGACCCCTATCTTTAAACAAAACCATGATTCAATATTCAGTAACAAGAACCCGAGGTCACATGAATAACACCTGGTAACAAATTTAATCTAGGTAAGTCATTCCCTTGTTCACAAATGAATGAAGCAAATTACCATTGCATTTTCAAGAATCTAAGTGGACTACTTGTTGGAACGAGTACATAATTTTTCCCAGCCCATGAAACCTCAAAAGTGTAGGCTTACAACAACCTCTCTTTCGAACTGGCAAATCCCAGTCTCAATGTAACAGCAGTACTCTCACTTTGGCAATTTTCAGAACCAATTTCATTCGGGCCGCCTCTAATAAGAAATTCTTATATCGGGTTTCCTCATTTTGAGCTTTATATGGACTAAATAGATCTTTACAATAATGCTGTAATGTGATGAACAAACAAATTAAAGAGAAGGCTTGATCTATAAATAGCTGGTATAAATTATACATTGTAGCTGAAAATCTTAGGCTTCATAGATCATTTGAAAGTCCATGAACCTTTAATTTTGTACATGAGACCCAAATTTATAAGGCTACAGTCACATTGCAGAACGGGAAGGATAATCGAGAATGACTGCATTACGTTGGATCAATTTACAGAGTAGTAGTATTTGACCAATCAGTACAACGGAAATGCTTTTGGAATCTGACGATGAGAAATTGTAATGCATATAATGAGTTTCATCTATCAGATTACTATTCTTCCATGAAATGGAGCCTTGTACATGATAAAAGTTAGCCAAAAAGGAAACTTACATCAAGAGGTGGACTCAGTAGTTCTATACCATTATTTATTTGACCATATGGTTCCATCAGGTCAACAACATCCTGCAGATCCTCTTTTGTCAATGCAAGTCCAAGATGATTCACCATCATCTTGCTCATTGTCTTCAAAGTTTTGGTTCTCCTCACCCATTTAGGGACTATGCCACTGAAAGTCTACAGAAGGAAGTTTAGGTTCAAAAAAACATGGATGGAAACTGCATACTGTAAAGAAAGTGCCACATGTTCACAAAGTTAATTGTAAGGATGGTCAATCAATTACCTAAAAGAAAAGTTTTCCATTCTCTGAAGGAAAATAATTATAATTTCTTTAAAATAATATATTACTATGTGTAGAGACAATTTCCACTAGATCAAACTATTATGCTTTAATCATTAACATGGATCAAGATAAGAGCAATGTTATGGCATTAAATAGGGGAAGAAAGAGTGAACCCTAAGATTTCTCATCATTCAGGGAAACAGAAATTCTAATCATACACAGAAAGATTATGATTAATTTGGAAACAAAAGTAAACAGTATCAGCAAATTGTCAGGATGATAAAAACCAGTGCCAGAGCAATAGTCTTACTGCAAACCAACTGCAGTAGCTCATAAGTTCATCCATGTCAACCAACTTTCTTCTGAAAGCACTACCTTCCAAAGACAAGGGGACACATTTTAATTCTATAGGACGAAGAAGAGCTGTTTTTTCAGCCACCTGCAAGTTTAGAAATAGCTATCAGCTTCTTGAAACAAAATGGTGAGGCAAACAAGTTAAACATCTAGTGACGCCAATGAGTGAAAGCGTACACGGCCAAATAATATCGTTCTATCATTTGAAAGGACTCACAACAAAAATAATATCACAATGATGTCCACAAGACTATAACAGATTAACAAGTATGAAAGTCCCAACTTAACTACATAAACTAGAGCAACAACATGCAATAAATAAAATTAAAGATAATTTACTTCTATTTCTTTGTAAGACAAGTAGTCCAAGCCAGACATAAAGTTAATGGTTGATAAACTTCACTTTGGAGGGGTTCAAGCTGAAAACAGAAGATTAGTTAGATCACGAGGAACGGCGTATTTGTGAAGGCTAATGGCTGCGGATCCCGATGAAAGACTTGGAAGAAAAATCCATCTGGTTTAATTGTAATAACAAGGTCTTCAAAAGTATTGCTCACAACCCTGTCCAACAGGACTGTACCAAACATACCGAAGTTTACAGTAACTTCACCTATGAAAATATTGAAAGCGGGATCATTTAACTCACTTCATTCAGTTCAAGAATCAATTCTTCTGATTACTAAAAGGCTTTAGTGAAGTTGCCTTTATGGCCAATCTAAGCAAGTTGAGCATGATTGACCATGTTCAACTTGTGGGCGAGTATTAAGAGTATTATGTCAGTGTGAGGGGTGTTATGTGTAATATGTTAGCGTGAGGGAAATATTCCTAACGTGTATCAAAGGGATAATCATCATTAATAAAAAACACAACATGTTGTCTCTCTTTTCTTTGCCTTAGTTTTAACTAATGTTTATTATTTCAAAACATTTTAAAATACAAACAAAAAGGGGAGCATCAGATCGCAAATGATTCTACTTACCTTTCTCCAATCTACAAGGTCAATGAGATCCTCATCCATTGTTTCTTTTGCTGCAATGCGTAGAATTTTCTCTCTTTCTGCTTGAGTTGGTCGTTGAAGATTAAATATTCTATCCATCCTACCAGGACGTTGTAGTGCCTCGTCAATTTGTTTCAGATTTCGAGTAGTAGCCATCAAAACTACCCCATCTTGTTTCTCAAACCTACATATAATATAGCATATTTTAACAAGAAGAAGCAGTGTAATAAGATAACAAAAATTCAATAAATCGATTCGTGTGTCCTAAAGCCCATCTCAGTACAGAAAGATACTTAACCATGCCTCCAAGAACCTATGGGAACTATTGCGTGGTCTTATGATTTTAGAGAAGGCAGCCTTACGCGCAACAATCCATACGCATGCTCCAACACCTCAAGAAGTATCTTTACACTATAAGCTATTTAAGATGTACCATTCTAATAGTACTAGAAGAAGTCGCCTGTTTTCCACATGGATGCGTGAAAGATGTTATAGTGATATGTTTCGCATTTAATATTAATAAGTACAATAAGAGAAAAGGAAGTCGTGCGCATTATAGATATTGCTTAGCATGATAAGTATCTATTTAATCTTTTCCCCCACTTGAAACTCTAATAAGAGGGTATTTTATTGTGTGATTTCGTACTTTTGACCTTTCTTTTTCTTTTGATTGATGATCTCACTTGTTTATTCCAATATCATCTATTGTATACCCTTTCATTTGATTTATGGGAATGTAAAATTGAAACATAAATAAACATGTATTACTTTCCATCACTGTTTTGCATATTATCATTAATCTAGAATTTTTCCAAACCCGCTATCATCTCTCTTTTGATCCCTATTGGTGGATTCATTCATTTGCCCATTTACATTTTCCACAGATATAAAAATAAATAAAAGAGGTGACATGATTCTCAACATAGTAACACAGAGTGTGTTGTTTAATATTAGACAATATTTTTCAGCAAGTATTTTATTATAGAAGAAATTTCAAAATGATTACCTTTCAAATTAAATGTATAAATGCATTAAATAAGAATGGGTAAAAAATCATCGTGTAACAATCTTCGTCACATATCTTATTCATTCTAAATCCCTCAATGTAATTTAGCTTATATGCATAGGATGATATTTCATATCTGCAGCTGATATGAATACAAAGGAGGAGGACGGGCAGAAGTTAGAAGACGGAGCTGGTGCGAAACCGTGGCGCGTTTATGTTAGGCGCGAGAAGCGAAATAATTAGTTATTAGCAGTATTATTCTATTTTTTTTTTTTTTTGAGGTTGCGTTTAGAGTCCTCGTTTTGTTATGTTTCCTAGTAGAGATAGGTTGGAGTTATTTCCTTTCTTATGTATTGTATTTAGCAAACTTTGGCTGTGAGTTTTGGATTATCAGTTTTAATCATTAAGAAAAATCGGCTTTGGCTGGGCAAACTAAGTTTGTGAGTTCTTTATTGCTTTCCATTACTATCAACTTGGTCCGACCTGCCAGATCTTTTCGTTGACGGCATGACTCGATCAACGGAATCGCATTGAACCACACTAGAAGAAAATGAGGAAAAAATTGCGCAAGAACAGCAACGAATGGGCGACGAGATATCGGAGGTGAAGGCGACATTGACGGACATCCTCGCCACCATCGCCGGGCCCAATGCGACCAAACACGGGTCGGTCCCATCGGTTGCAGACACGGCGGCCACCTTGGATGCCCAGAATTATGGGTAGGAAACTCCGCCTCCTACGCCGCTAAATCCACAGACGGTAACCCCGAAAGTAACGACTCATCCCGCAGCACCACTTCCCGTTTTCAGCGGCGGTGACATCGGCTGGATAGCCCATACAGAACAACACTTTGAAATACACGATGTCGTGGAGGAAGCCACAATTAAACTCGCCATGGTAGCCATGGAGGGATCTACTCTCCACTGGTTCAGATGGCTCCGACAACACGAACCGCGTTTGATGTGGGCAGCACTATCGGAGGCTCTTATAGCATGTTGTGACAGGCACTTGTCGGGAAACGCTTATGAACGACTAGAATCCATTCAACAAACGAAGTTGGTCGACACTTATATCGATCACTTCATATTACTCGCGAATCAGGTTTTGGGACTCGCTCGGGACTCGCATAAGCGCAATTTTAGGAATATTTTTTACACGGACTCGAAGGAGTAATTCGCAGCAAGATTCGGATTTTTGATCCCCAGTCATGGATATGGCAAGAAGTAGTGAGGCAGACTTGCAATTCCATAATTTGGGGGCAAATCGTTATCGAGCCAAATGCACCAACCCATCATCATTCGATACCCTCATCTCGTACTACCAACCCCTTTCGGCCCGTCTCGACCGTCGCAACGAGCACGGGTTCACGGTCTCTAGATCGGACCCCGACAGTAGCCAACCGATCGACATCTAACGAATCAACAACTTCTACACGAACACCGGTCCGTAAGTTAACTTAGTAGAAATTTTTGGATTTACACAACAAAGGTCTTTGTTTTCGCTGCAAGAAACCTTTTGGTCCACTTCATGAAAGCCCCAATTAGGCTTGGCATTGGGTAGGGAATACCCAGACCCAGAACACCCAACAATAACTTTTGGGTCTGTGTCTGGACCTAAACCCACTAAAAAAAGTTATTGGGTCTGGGTCTGGACCCATTCAGACCCACAGAACCATTTAACCACAATCGTTGAATCTGTAGTGAGATCCAACGGTCGGGATTTAAACTAAAAGAAATGAAATAAGTCAATTTCTAATCCAATCTGCCGTCATCTCACTCTCGTCTCTCTCCCGTCTTCTCTGTCTGACTCTCTCTCTTAAAAACTCCCATTTTTTGGGTTGTTAATAGATAAGATTTTGTTTTTAATTTATTTTTTAGGGCAAAATATACTTTGTACCTCTGAACTATTCACTTTGTCTCATTTAGATTCCTGAACTATCAAATGTAACCAAATGATCCCTGAACTATCAAACCTAACAAAATAGTCCCTCGACTTGATGGACGCGTTTGGCTTGCCGTGACCAAGGTCTTAAATTTCGGTTTCAGTGTAGATATCGGGGTAGTAATTTCATGGAAATTTCAATGAAAATTTCGAGGATATTCGAAATTTCGGTTTCGACTTTAAAGAAATAATGAAAATTTATAAAATTATTTGAAAATTTACAATCAAACTTTTGATAACTGTAATTATCATACTTATGCATCTTTTACATTAATAATATGAAAATTTACAATCAAACTTTTGATAGCTATAATTATCATACTTATGCATTTTTTACATTAATAATATTCTATATATAATATATGTATAATGAATCTTGTGAAATAGTATGAACAAAACTTGTTACAAAAAATATGAAATAAATATGAATTGAAAGTAAAATAATAATCAAATCTCATAAGAAGTTCATTAAAATAAAGTTTACCACAAGTTTAGTAAAAATCATGTGTGGTTGGGGTGAATGGTTGATAGGTGTGGACCAACTTGAAATATTATTTTGAAACAATAAATTTTTAAAATGCAAAAAAAATATATATATTATTCAAAATTTTCGCTTTCGATGAAAATTTCGAAAACTTTTGGGTTCTGGGCTAAATTTCCATGGATATTTAACAAAAGTATTTTAATATCATTTTTAAGTTTCGGAAAATTTCGGGTTTCAGTAGAAATTTCTAAAGATATTTCACAAAATTGGATTGAAAGTGAGATTTCGCTTCGGGATCCCCGGAAACCCGAAATTTTGAGATTTCGAGAGAAATTTAAGCACTGAGTTTGACTATTGCAATGTAGCCATTGAAAAAGTTTGTCTATTTTGCCTTCAGGCTTCAGCTGCTTTCAATAAAACGATCTTTTTGTGTAGTTTTAGTTTTGATATTCTTAAACCATTTTCTACGCACTTTTGTGCAGAAAATAATATACCGATTTTCTACTAATTCTTAAGGAAAATTTACTAAAACCTCCTTCAAATAAACTTTATACCCAAAAAAATCTTTTATAATATTTTTCAATCCAAAAACTTAATTCACCAACTTTTTTTTCAAAAACAATTCAACATTTAGGGTCAATAAATTTATGAATTTAATTGTTCTTAGCCTTCTTGAACAAAAAAAAATCAATTATAGTTTTATCTAAAAATTTATTTATGTAGAAATTATATATCGATAATTGATACTAATTATGATTTTAACTTTACATTTTTTTATTTTTAATCTTCTTAAAAAATTTAAAAAATATATTTTAAATTAAAAATAAAATAAATTATAGGGAAAATTACTCAAAACCCCCTAAAATAATTTTTCATATCGAAAAAACCCATGAAAATATTTTTCAATCTTAAAAACCCATTCTACAAACTTTTTATTCCAAAAACCCCAAAAGTGAGGATTAACAATTTTTTGGACTAAACTACCCCTTCATTTATTAAGTTAATAATTGATCAATTATTTTTTCTTAATGTATTGTTTTGTTTTGATTCTTTCAAATTGACGAATCATAAAATACGAATTTTCTTTTATGATATTAATTTTTTTAGATATTTGTATATAATTTATTTTTGATATTAATATGGTAATTATCTATAAATATATGTTTTAAATTTTTTAAAAAGATAAAAAAATTTGAAATTTTAAAATTAAAATCATAATTAATATCAATTATCAATACAAAATTTTTAAATAAATAAATCTTATTGGATAACAACAATAGATTAATTTTTAATTTAGAAGGCTAAGGGCAACTAAGTCCATAAATTTGTTAACCCTAAATATTAGGTTTTTTGGAATGAAAAGTTGATGGAATGGGTTTTTTGGATTGACAAATATTATCATGGGTTTTTTGGATATAAAAGTTTATTTTAAGGGTTTTTTTAGTAATTTTCCCTAAATTATATAAAAATATTTAAAATACTTAATATTCAAAAATAACATTCATATTATAATATTTATCAATTTAAAATATTAGCCAAACACATCCTTAACTTGAGGGGACTATTTTGTTATGTTTGATAGTTTAGGGACTATTTTGTTATATTGATAGTTCAGAGACCTAAATGAGACAAAGTGAATAGTTCAGGGGTACAAAGTGTATTTTGCCCTATTTTTTAATTACTGTCTTTGGTAATTTTTTAATCTTGTGAGCTTAACTTTTAGTTTAAAGGCATCTTTATTAAGCTTTCATTAATATGACCATACTTTCCCTCTCTGCATAATTGTAACAGTAGATTATGTATATATATGTGTGTGTGTGTATATATATATATATATTCTAATCTTCCACTTCTATTTATAGATATTATTCATTGTGTGTGTATAGAATTTTTTTCTGGTAATTTCTTTCATTTCATACATTCTGAAATCTATACAATGCGTGTCAGAACCCTTTTTTAGGAATTTTATATATATATATATGTGTGTGTGTGTGTGTGTGTGTGTGTGTGTGTCAAAATGGAGACCCAAGAAAAAGAGACCAAAAAAGTGCCCAAAAAAAGAAAGAAAAAAAGGAAAGAAAAGAAAAGAAATGGGTCCAGGCTTGGACCCAAACGACTGGGTCTTTGGAAGAGATCTCCAGACCCATTGGGTATGGCCCTGGGTATTGGCTTAGACCCAATGTTTTGGGTCTGGGTCTGGGTATGCCCTACTGGCCAATAAACAACTACGGGCTCTGATAATGGTCATTTATTGTGTAATATCTTTCTTTTCTCCAGTTCAAAACAGACATAGGAAATGAAACGTATATTGTAGTCCACATTTTATTTTGTAATTTACACTATGATTACTCAAGTTATGCTTAACCATGAAACTTGTACCTTAATTGGTTTAATATGCTTTACTTTATCTTCCACACAAGCATAAAATACACTTAAATGGCCATTATTAGATAACAAACTTGGATATAAATTCGAAGTACTTCAATGAACTTACGCAAATCAACTTCCTCATCATCAAAATTCCAATGTTTATAATTTAAAGAATTGATTTAATTAATTCAAATAGAATAATGAATAAATTAAATAACCACAATATTTTCTTTTTTTAACACTTTACATTGGTCATCATTTTCATAAATGGGAGTTCAAAGTCTTCTCAAGATTCGAAGTACATAATAGAGTAAATGGATTACACATATTCTGCTTCTTTGTTGTTGTGATGGAACTATCCACAGAGAGAGAGAGAGAGACTCTTCTTTCTTCCTTAGGCAGTCATGATTATAATTATTTTAGTAACAATAATTGACAAGCAAGGATATTTAAGGAAGGACACCTATGTCTTTTCAAAATGAGAACAAACACGAGAGATTTACAATTTTATATATATAGTAACACATAAAGTTTGTTATTCCCTATAATTCCATTGCGCTATGCATATATGTACTGGGAATCCAACTAATCATTTACCATCTTTACAAGGTTCTGACAAACATGCGGATGGTATGTGAAATTTTTCGAACTTTTCAGATCAGGGTGAATTATACAAATTTTTCCTTCTTATCCAGAAGATAAGATGCATTTTAAACGTAGAGCCAAAGAGGAAATATCCTGAATGGGAAGGAAAAGTTTCAGAAGAACTTTCATTACTCTAATAATGTACAGTCAACAGCCTGATGAAAAAAAAATCGATGGACCTTAATTGACTAAATTCCATGGCATATATTGAATACTTAAGAAGACAGCATCACTAAAAGATGCAGCATAGGCTCATAAACCTTTCACAACTAGTTTTTTATCTCAAAAATGCCAATGACTTGTGCCGGAAAACAATTTTTCTTGCATAACTTAAGGCGTACACGGAGCTCATGGTTATCCACAGTGTTGGGCCAAAATGCAGCCCACAGGATAAAAAGTCACGGAGCTCATGGTTATCCACAGTGTTGGTGGAATGTGGAATGAAATATTGTAACGCCGGAAAACAATTTTTCTTGCATGTTTTAAGGCATACACCGAGCTCATGGTAATCCACAGTGTTGGGCCAAAATGCAGCCTTTTTCCCAGTAAAATAATATGGAAAAGGAAATCCACAAGATAAAAAGTTTTAATTGGGTGGAATGTGGAACGAATTACTGAAATGCATAAAGCAATTGGCAAATATGCATTCTCAGGGAAAAGAGGTAACGAATATATAACATACTATAACTCACAAATGTAAACCAAACCTTTTACTAATACACTAAGCAAACAGGTAGAAAATCACAGGACAAACTCAATACTTAAGTTATACAGAAAAAGTCTTGAGCATTAAATTAATTCATGACTACTTAGCTTGCATGCATTGCACGCAGAACTAACAAACAAAAGAAATGATTTACCCGTCAAGTTCCACCAGAAGTTGATTGATGAAAGCCTCATGATCCTGCTTTTTGGTGTGAATGAACTTTCCACGGACACCAGCAAAGAGGTCGAAATCCTCCACCAAAATAATGACAGGAGCCTAGATAAATGAAGATACATTAGCAGATTAATTGTCAAATACATGCTCAAGGGAAAAAGTAGATTAGTCAAAGAGAACTGGCTGCACATATGGCTTGAAAGAAAGAAAATTGGGGAGGAGAGAAAAAACAAAATATATTACAGATAGGCAGAAGGATTTTTCATGTAAAACAAATAATAAAAATATAGGTGTCCGTCTACATGACATATTACATTGATATCTCGGCAAGTAGGATCAAGTTTCATCAAAAGTACTCTCTTTCTAGATCAAATAACACAATTCCGGAATCTATAATGGGGAAACAAAACAATATTAATAAATTAAATTACTAGGTAGAAAAATAATGGGTGGCAGACCCGATCATGGCTGTATTTCAATTAACAAGATTGGGGGAAAACAAACGCAAAATATAAGAATAATGTGGCAGTATAACAGTTTCAACATAGCCCAATTAAAAGGTTCTTAGTCAGATCTATCTGCAGTCATCTTTATACTCCTGCATCAACTCATCAGAAGAAGCATGTCACATAGAACAGAATAAACGATTTAAGCGTACAAATAGGTGAATGATCCCAAAAGATATCGGAGCTAAACATCAGATTAAACTGGTCAAACTCAAAAACAGTAAATCCAGTTATTTCATTTTTCCCATAGGCATAACTGTGTTTCCTAGTTAGTAGCACTAAGAGATACATGTGTCACCCTAATAGATGCTTATGAACAATGAATTAATGGCGGTGAACGCTTGATTGGAGACTCTATGGTACCATAATGAAAACGAAAAAAAAATCATTCAAAAAAGAGATTGCTCTTGTGATTCGGAATGAAGCTTTATCGGTCGAGGAAAGGAATAGTGATAGATTTCTATAGAGCATCCAGGACCAAGTAGATTCAATCCCCCCTAAAATAAATTTTTGTATCCAAAAAATCCATCAAAATATTTTTCAATCTCAAAAACCCATTCTACAAACATTTCATTCCAAAAAACCCAAAACTAAAAGTTAGGATTAACTACTTTTTGGGCTAAATTACCCTTCACTTAAAAAGTGAAGAATTGATCAATGAATTTTTTTCCATTCAAATTGTTTTATTTAAAATTTTTAAATTGATAAATCATATAATACGGATTTTATTTTTTAATATTGAATATTTTAAATTTTTTATATAATTTTTTTTTGATTTTACAAAATCATAATTAGTACGATTATCAATATAAAAGTTCTAAATAAATAAATTTCTACACGAAACTACAATTGATTAATTTTTAATTTAGAAGGCTGAAGGCGTTTAGGTCCGTATTTATTAACCCTACATGTTGGGTTTTCGGAATGAAAAGTTCGTGGAAAGGGATTTTTGGACTCAAAAAAAATTTCATGGATTTTTTGGATACTAAAATTTATTTTAGGGGCTTTTTAGTAATTTTCCCAAAAAAAAATTTAGACAACATAAATCAGAACAAAAATTAGAAGAATAGGAGGAGAAGCAACCAGATCCCGAGCTGTTTGAAACAGTTCTCTAACATTTGATGCACTTTGGCCCACCCAAAGACCAGCTTCCAGCTGTTGGGCTTTAACTTCAACAACAGGTACTTTTGCTTCTGCTGCTATCGCCAGTGCTAAGGATGTTTTGCCGGTTCCTCTCTCACCCACAATGAGAACACCCTGTGATACATGGTATAGATTTAGAGCAAGGCTTAAGGTGTGTACATCTATATAGCCTCAAGGAACATTTACATTGAGTGCATGATGTTACAGAAACCACAAACATTAAGATAGCACTACAATGATATTTGTTAAACATATCGATCACAGTGAAAAGATTAACATAAGAATAAAGACGAGTGACAACATGACTCGTACAAAAGCCAGAGTGTAAGACTGCACCTACATTGCCAACCTTGACGACACATTCCAACACAACCTTAGCCATTATAAATGTTTCTTAAAGTCAAAAACTGAAAATACTAGAAGACGTAATCATTTCAAGATTGATGGATTGACCAACTAAAAGTAGACCATGAGAAACAAATGGTCTTGATATGCCACTCACATGGAGCAATAGTAAGGGGCCACATTTAAGAGAATTATATCTTTGAGGATATTATTCTAAATCATACTACAACACTGATATGATAGAGCACAGAAATGACATTCAACCATTGCCTTCTTCCGGTTTTGAGCTCTCTCCACACCATCATACTTTACTTTCCGACAGATATGGCCTCTATGAGGAAGTCCCTAATTGGTAACCCTTGCTTTAAAACTCACAAGGTATGAGAGTTTTAGAAAATGCATTTTTGTTATTTATAAGATAGTGAAGCACCATATCAAACATCGATGTCGCCCTACTTTCTTGGAAGTGTTAATTACACTGGCTACACATGTTAATTAGGGTAATCACCAATTTCCCCTCTTATTATCAAAATTGCCGATAACCCCCAACTATCTACCGCCAGTCCAACTTGAGAGAATGTTCAAAATTGTCCATTTCACTGTTGTCTTTTAAAAAAAAAAAATTAAAAAGCAGCCAATAATATTGATTGAAGTGTCCCTCCAAACAAAAAGAAAAAAAGATGAAACAAACAAAGAGTAACTTCTCGGGGGCGGGAGGAGGGGGGCACAGAGCGGAGTTGGGGTGAGAGGGTGGCGAGGTAGGTGGGACAGAGGGGGTGGGGGTGGCGAGTAGGGTGAAGAAGATGATCAGTCTTTTTTTTCCTTTTCTACCTTTTCTTTGTTCTCTCTTTTTCATTAAAGATATATTTTTTCTCTTTTACTTGTTTTCTCTCAACTTACTTTATACTTGCAAAGTTGTTTCATGATTTTGGCAATTAACTAATTTATTAGATTTTTCTACACTGAATTAATTATGATATTGTTCCTAAAACTGAACCTAGAATAATGGTTCAGTAAAACTTTGGTACTCGGTTTAGTATCAGTTGGTAATGAGTTTCCACACTGAATTGAATACCAAATTGCCATTCTATATGTTTTTTCATTATTGTTTAGTTATTTTAATTTTTCTTGGCCTTTTCACTAAAATGTGATCCCTCATCTTAAGTTTGTTTCTTCTAACTTATTTCAGTTAAAATATTGAAGTAAATTGGGTAAAAGCCAACACAAACCAAGGAATGCAGTTCGATACTCGATATGTTAATTTAGCGTACTTGAGATTTCAGTTCAGTAGGATTCAGTATTACTGAGTGCAGACCCTTAGTTGTTCCCTTGAACTCATAAGCTGTTTCGCAAGAAATTACAAAACTACATACTTAAACAATGAAGGTAAAAGTTTACACCCTTCATACTTATGGAACTCTAATATTACCTCTCAGTTTCAGTAACAAAATATAACTATGCAAGACGAGGATAAAATAGGAATTTGCCCCCCCCCCCCTCCGTCCCTACACACACACAAAAATAAAAAGAGAAAAATGATAACATCATCCAATTCCGTTACGCTAACTAGCAGAGGGGGTGACTGTGAGGTGAAATAAGTAACAAGGGAAGTTTAAACAATTTCTACAATACGAGTGGGGATATCAGTAATTACCCTAATTAATAGAGGTACTGTCTAATTAACCCCTTTGGAAAAGTAGGGGTGGTAACAGTAAGCCATAGGTTTGGAAAGGAGCATTTTCATTTCTAGTTTTGACAAAAAAGCCTTGAAAATGAAAATAAGTGGTATGCATATTGAAGTGCGAAAAGAAACACATTTATGGGTTTCCAAACAGTAGAAAATGAAAAGACAGGCCATGAAGAAGATGAACAAGACCGAAGCTCTCAATAAAATCTTGACAACACTGCCAATAACTTCTTTAGATCAGCTAATTCTGCTTCATGAAACCAATCTATTTCTCCTATAATTATAAGCATGCATTACTCAGAAAGCCAAAACTGAAGATATACGGTTCATGCATTGGCATAACGTGGACCTCACACCAGAATATATCAGAATCTTGTGACATTATGGATTACCCTAACCGTCATTTGAACATTAAAGCTTATAGTTCTTCCTCGGTAGAAGTGAAAAACTTTTACAAGACACCAAGGCCCTGTAGTTTTATGGAAATTCCTAAATGGAAAGGTCATTCCACCTATAATCACTTGTATTGTTTGTCAAGGAGAACTGGTTTTCCCAGATTAATATTTGGTTGGAAGTGAAAAAACCCGCCAACCATGTTGTTTGTTTATACCCATATTGAAATTACCACCAGTCCATGACAAGTTAAATACCTCTTTTTATTTGCTAAATGACAAGTTGATTACCTCACCAGCACCATATCCAATCCGTGTTCATAATTGAAAGAAAGAACAGAAACAATGGAAAAACCAATTCAAGATTACCAAAACATACCAAATAGACAGAAACAAATTCATCTATCATTACAAATGCAACACCTCGAAATTTCATGGAATCACACAAAAAATAATCAATTTGCTTAGATTCAAAACCATCGACCTGCATCCAATCTGCAGAATTGAATTAAATATTGAACTATTAATCAAAACAAAATTCAAAGGAAAGCAGAAAAAAAAGAGGTTGGTAAGGCGCTATGGTAGCACTAGTCAGAGATAAGAAACAAATGAAAAAGGGTTGGAGGCTGAAATGATGGTTAGGACAGTTGTTTATGGTAGTGGAGAGGCAATATTATGGCAGTTGAGTCTTGCTATCTACTATTGAATTTGTGTCCGGTGGTGAAGGGTACTAGCTGTGAGCATAGTTGTTACATGAAAACTCAAGAAAGTTCTTTGAACCCATTTTACTCTCTTTGCTAATTTATGTATTATATGTTGATATGAGAACATTTGCATGTTTCAGAATTGGGGTATTAATTATTATAATATGTAATAGTTGCTGAAAATTGAACTTTTTGGGGTATTATATATAACTAATTAACTTCGATAAGTCGCGCGCTGCGCTGTACACCATGCCCCATGGAACCCTATGCACCACGCCGCACCATGGAACATTAACAACTATGGCTGTGAGTGCGGAAGGAGCTAAAAGTAATGGTAGAATAAACAACTGTAAAGGGAGATTGGTGGTCGCAGATGCGATGACGCAGTCAATGGAAGGCGAGAGGGGGTCCTCTGTTCTGCTTCTCACTCCCCTAGAATAGCCATTTCTTAGTTCAAAAAGGAATCAATATTCCAGGACAGGGTTGGAAAAGGCTTTTACGCAAACAAAGGTTCACGGCATTTCTTGCATTCCAAACCAAGAGAATGGGAAAAAATTACCAGGAACCCTCACCAATTCCAGATAATTTACAAGTAAGCAAAACCTTCTAACCTATTTATCCATCATTTCATTGTGACAGCTTCCACCATTCTTTCTACACCAAGCGCTATTCTTTTAGAGGCCTAAGTATCTTTTGAAGGTATCTGACTTTCTATTGATATTTAACAACTGAAACTGAGCACATTGCTAACTCGCAACAATTTTCTGGCAGTTGAAAGAGAATCGAGTTTTGGATATTTGAAGTAATTTGATGTTCTACAATTGCCTCAAACAAAGCCTATGAGAAAAAAGATGACTAATCAGTCACAAAAATAAAGTCCTAGTTTTAAGTAAATGGTCGACTAAACTTTCAATCAGGCCTCCTCTTTACTCTACAAGGAGGGATGACAAAATATTGTTTCAGAAGTGCCTGCAGATCAAGAGCAACTAGCCTGCAGATCAAGAGCAACTATGTGCATTCTTGAGCAAGACACAAAAACGGAGGAAAAGGAAAGGATTCTGTCAAGATGACAATTGCACAGCATAAGAAATAGAAACAACTCAAGCACATGCATTACAGCATATGCACATCCTGAAGGTTTGTGCTATAAGAGATATCCAAAAAAGTAGTTAATCCACAAAAAATATGAGAATATTAAACATAGAACATACTCCACAAAGAGACTAAACCTGAAAAATTCACACATATCTCAAAAAATGACATACCCTAGGTGCACGAGCTCCCATTTCCTGGAATGCATGGGGATTTTGTAGAAAGGCCACAACTTCATTAATCTCTTCTCGCATAGATTCTACACTTGCAAACTCTTTTAATCGTATGGGAGGATTTTTAATCCTCTGGCATTAGTGATACAAAAACAGCTTTAGAAGTTGTTACAATAAAGTTGGAAATAATAAGATAAATTGAGCACAGAGTCGGAACCTTCATATGATCAAAAGCTCTGCTTATCGGATCAACGCCATCCTTTTTCTTACGCTTTATTTTCCTCATCCTATATTTAAAGTAAGCTTTCTGCAAAGTAGCACAGGAGGTAATAAATTGATAATCAGCATCTGGTAAATGATACAAACCCAAAAAAAAAGGCTTGTGACAGTTAACAACAAAATAATTCACCAAATAATCCTAAATATATAACCAAGGAAGCATTCATCTATTCTGCTGTTGGGTTTTTCCATTTAAAATTTTGAAATCTGTAAATTTTATTGGTTAGGATTTCTCAATATACCACTCGTGTGTGTGTGTATGAGTATATATATATAAGTGTGTGTGTGTGTGTGTGGATAATATGTACACATATACATATATATATATATATATATATATCGATTATATATACATATATATGTGTGAATATGAATCGTCCGCATCTGTGAGCGTACTGTATATTTCATCCTATAATCTGCTTGTAATGGCTTTTCATTAGGTTTACGGAACCTCTCACTCTGCCAGATTATAGTCTTTCTCAAGAGTAAGTATAGCCTTCATCATTAATTTCTAGAATGAGTACAAAACTAGTAGAAAACCTATTCAAGAAAGTCATTGTGTGTACCAAACATGCCACAGGAGTATTATTCTGGGTGATGCAAGACTGAAGACTCATTATTGAGGTATATATTTTACCTACATCTTGAAACATTGTTAAGAAAAACAAGAAACCAAAACTAGAAGTGCAGGCACAGAAAAAGATCCATGCACATTTCAATGGAGTTGAAAACTGTCCCTAATTCTTTGCAACTTTTCTAGTATAAACAAAATTTCCATTCATCGTCACACTACTTTCTAGAAGACCTATGACTCTATGCATAACAGTCTCTATAATACATTAACATAATTCCTTAAGCTTGGGTTCCATCTAAATACTTTTAGTTTGTCTTTGGATTGAATAATTTGTTGGTCATGGAATCTCAAATTTATTAATAAATCTATTGAGCTTGATTGGATGATTTCAAGTAACAACGGATTTCAAATCCCTTAGGATTAACTCAATTTGAGCCTATGTTTTCTATGGTACATTTCAAATCCTCCCAATTTAGAGTCATTTGAAATTCTTTCTCCAAACCCATTCCTCAATCCAAATTCCATCAATTCAAACATAACCCTAGCTGTTAGTTCAAGGAACAAGGCCCTGGGAAAACATTTTCAAACAAACAAGAAAGAGTGGGGATAGAAAAACTAGTCAAAGAAAAAAGCATCTGAATTCGCAAAGCTATTCTAAATCATGAGAAATTATAGACATAAAAATCTCTCTTCTTAGTCAAACAAAGTCACGTGAGAGTGATTACTTAACAGCTACAATCATGGGATCTAATTTTGATAATTGAGTTATTAAGGTCCAACCCATAGTTTATTAAATCGTAAGACGAAACTAAAACACGTCGGTAAGGGAATTGAATCTAAGGAAGGGTTGAGAAAAACAGGGATCATGATAAATTAGTATAATAGCAAACACTCTTGATATTTTTATCTGCAGCTACATTTAACTGTTAGTATTGATCATTGCCAGGATAGAGATTTTACCACTCTCCGCAACTTCCTTAAATTGGGATCTCTCCTCAGAGGCCCAAAACCAAGAATTCTAGGAAGTTTCCTCTTCATAAATCGCAACACATGAAACAACACATATCCATATATGGCAGCTCTAACCAAAAACCAACAATACCACTGAAATTCATCTGTTTTCCTGGCTTTAAAGTTTGTTTCAGCCTCAGATTGCCATGTCAGATACCAAGTTGAGCCGACAGATACATCAGAATACTCTGGCCAAGCCATACCCAACCGCATCCTCACCTGTACCACAAAAGCAAAAAAATGCATCCAAACATCATGAAGCAGAGGGTACATGGAAAAGGACTATTATATCATAAGAATGAAAACGATGACCAGCCAACTGGAAGTTCCTTAGAGTTCAGAACTTGGGTACTTTGTTGAGCATTCAACTAATTACCTGATAAGGAATAACAAACTCCACGATAGGGAAAACAATCATCATCATTATGTCATCATTAATATTTGTTACTTTTTCGAGGATCCAACTTTTTGCATATGAAACAATGCTACTACTCCAGAATCCAATCAAGCACTGGCGACATAATGTCACAATTAAGAGAAACTGCTGACTAAAATCCAACTCTGAAAAGGGAATCCACATAAGCTGAACTGCAGTGGGGATGCCCGCCGCAACCATTTTCAAATACAAAGCATCAAAACCGCCAAAATCTTCAAACAGCATCTCAAATTCCTGTAACAAACTCAATAACATTATATGACTCAGGTTGGGAAATAACAAAAGGTAAACTGAAAAGCGAAAGGAAGAAAAGAGGCAGTATAGCACCATACTTTGACGTCCACATAATATTCCTGGTCATTCCCCTTAAGGGTGATATACAGGGCAGCCCAATCATGCCTTATTCTAGCATTCTCCACAAGTTTCTTGGATACAGCATAAGGCACAGCTACTGGATCCAACTCCCATCTATTTCTTTGTTCATTATACCAAGTCCTTGACGCGACTCTATCCCGATCCAGCAGAATACGCTTCTAAAATCAACATATCTCAAGTAAGATAGATGAAATGAGCAAGAACACTGCACAGATTGTCACATGCAAAAATAAAAAGGCAACTTTGAGTGGTTAAATATGGATAGTTTAGATGCCTTCTTCTTTTGTAAACTATGAACTCAAAAAGATTGACTTCAATACGAAACTTATTAATCTGTGACATGCCGTGATAGGAAAAAAAAAGAAAGAAACTAATTGACTTGATATTCAATCCTTTGATGTATTCAAAATAGAGCCGAACACTTAACCTTTGGGCTGACCCAGCCTTTCCTCTCTCAAACTTCTTCGTCCAGTTGAGACGTTTGAATATTTTTTTTCAATAGTTTTAGGTGTATTCATAGATGGAGGCCCTCATAATTTCTCAATAGTTAATTCTATACTTATACTAGAATCTGCATGTCCTTTTGGGCAATTTTCTAACGAGACATTGAGTTGTCTGGAGCATATAAAAGACTAGACAGAAAAACAAACTACAAAAGGCAAGAAAAACTATTCCTCCAAAATTACAGAATTTCTGTGTTCTAATAACCAGGGGAGTTGCGATCAGAATGCATCTCCAAAAAAGTTTCCATCTCAATCTAGGACCCCTAAATTTTATGAGCAAAAATGAATCAGGACGAGTAAAAATGTTTCTGTAAAGGTAATAAAAAACTGCCTTCAAACTCCTACAAAAGGAAAGATAAAAAAAGGTATGGAAGTTTCTGAATATTCCACTAATATATAACACAAACATAAGGTAACATGCTTCATGAGGTCTACGCTCATCTGATTTTGCACATGCACATCTTATTAAAAAGCAAAGACCAAAGAAACGAGTTCACGAAGGGTTTTTGATTTGTCAATGAATGAGAAGAAGAACTCTCATCAATATAGCATTTCAACATAAAAAGTAGCAAAACAACTCTAACTAATGATGCACCTTGCTCATCTAACTAATGAGTCCCTTGCCATCTCATCCACATAGCATTTTTAGTAGCTTCTAAGATCATTTCATGATCAACATGGAATAGAAAAATAAAAGACTATTATTGAAAATATATGTTGAAAAGCTCATTGAAAATATCATTTATACAATGAAAGATGATTCTGAAGCCGTGAGATACCAGACACATAAAGTGCATGTAAAAGTTCAACTATAATAACATATCTGGCAAAACGTACCTGTCTCTCAGCCACATACTTTTTACCTAGTTCAGAATCTTCCATAAAACTTTTTTTGAGGTCCCTCTTAACATCCTCACGCCATCTCTTCCAACCATTAAATAAATGGAAGCCCACAGCTTTTGGAATTACTACATCCTTCCTTCCAAACATCCACTTTAACTCGATGTCAGGAAAACCTTTGACAACTTCATCTGGTGGTGTTATAGAAACAAAACGTCTTTCATCACCGTGCTTTTTCATAGTCTTTCTGATGCGAGCCTCAAAATTCTTTTGCATTACTTTTGAATCCCTAAGTGCTTGCTCTATCCGAAGAGCAAAAGCAGTTGAATCTTGATTAGAGAGAGATCCCATATCCTCACTTATCAGAACACTGGGCAAAATTATTTGCTCCTCCAACTGTCTATGTACATGCTGCAGTTCTTTCTGAATCTCACCTTTAGAGAGCTTGGTGAGATAAGCTTCTGAGGAACTGCAAGCACATACATCAAAGAAGAATAAGCAGCAAAAATTAGATAAGATTCAAGCAATAAATACATATATCAAGCAACCTACAGCTACTATGAAGAATTTTGGAACTTAAGCTGAGCAGATTGATTGGAAATTGTTATTTCACGATATTATTATTTCACGGATGGTACATGAGAAGAGTGACATCAAGAAAATCAATTCTCACTTACCAACTAATTTTATTCAAGCGCAAAAGTAAAGAAAAATTCTTCGTCGTTGTTAATCCAGGAAACTTTCCCAAAGCAAACTTTTGTTAGACAGTAAGAAGGCGTGCAAAAAAAAACTGTACTTCATGGTTCGTCAGTAAAAAAGACTTGAAAAGCTAGAAACTGATAACCCCTTGAACGCAATTCTGCAGATATTTCTAATTTATCAAACATATAACACTTCATCCATATTTTTAAAAGATGCAAGGAATCATTTGATGGAATTGAAATACTTTATGAATTGTAGTAACATAAAATCCACATTATCTAGTAGCTTTTGTAATATCATAATGTTACAAATTTTAAAACCGAAAAGATGGCTCTGCCTTCTTGTAATCGAAACTTTTTTTAAGATGATAGTAATATTAGCATATATATCACATACCGTAAATACAAATTTGGTGATTTTATTGGAATCAAAACCCAAAAATTGTAAATGTAAGCTAGGCTAAATGTAATGGCCTAGTAGCTAGAGGAGAAGAGAGAGAGAGGAGATTAGGATCAAATTTATTTTGTAAGCAAAACGATTTCCTTCGAGTATTTAACATTGCAAAAGTGTGATCTTCTTATACATACATCCGTTCAAATATGTGAACCACGATTTAAGATTTCACATGATATGAACAACTCGGCTTATTTCCAGCACAAATGAAGCACGTACTTTATAAACATTTAAATTATTTCCAGAATAAATAAAAGCAAATTTCCTTAACCTCTGAGAGTTATGCCTCCTCATTTCCTTCAAGTAGCCGTCAACTAAACTCTCACACTCTCTCTCAATAAATGATAGCTCCCTCACACCAATGCTCAAAGCCAAAAATTCTTTTCTCGCGATCAAATCTTCAATCTCCCCAATCCTCTCC
Source organism: Buddleja alternifolia (assembly GCA_019426215.1). NCBI lineage: Eukaryota > Viridiplantae > Streptophyta > Magnoliopsida > Lamiales > Scrophulariaceae > Buddleja > Buddleja alternifolia. Next base: position 2,034,582 of record CM033406.1, read on the forward strand.
CATATGTCATTATGCTCTTTTTCCAAACTATTCCGTTCTTCCTTTATCCTCTCAATCCTATCACCACCAACACCACCGCCGGCTTTTGCTTTCCTCATCAAAATATCTTCCTCCCTCTTCCCATTGAACACTTTGTCCACAATTTCCTCATAACGGTCCGCTAACTCATCCTTTTCCCTCTTTAAAACCTTCAACTCCGCATAAAGACCATTCATTATCTCATCTTGCAATGCCTTCTTAGTCATTTTAACCTCCTTTAACCTCTCCTCAACATTTGTGGCAAAATAATCCTGTTTCTCAGAATTCCTAAGCTCCTCAATTATCTTAAGCAGCCGTGAGACAACCTCTAATAACCTCCGAGTACAATGTGAGTATTTGTGACCATTTTCCTCCTTCTTCTCTTTACCTAGAACAAATAAGTCACTCGTCGTGGCCGCAGCAGCAGCAAATGCAGGTTTACGATACCCGAAAACCACCGGACAGATAAATCCGACAACAACATAAAATAATGCAAAAGCAGCAAATGGCTTGGCAATAGCAGCAAGTGCATTTTTGTCGTCGTCATTAAACCGTCTTGAATTGGTGGGGCGCAGGAGTTCCGAAGGTTGGTTTTTGTTCTTGACAGAACATTGAACAATTAAGGGATGCGAAAGCTTTGAGCAGGATTTGACAGAGAAAGAGGAGGAGGAGGGATTTCTGGTGAAACGAGTTCTGATTTTTGGTGGGCGAAGTGGGAAATTGAACAATAAGGGATGCAGCAGCTGAGCCTGAGAGGGTGAAATGAGAGTGGAATTATACATCATCAGAACATCTATCTGGTTTTGGTTCCCAGTATTGTTCTTCCTATCCTTCGAGTAAGGAAAGGAAGGAATAATAACAAGGATAAAGAAAGAGCCCACTCTTGGGGTTTGGGGGTTTTACATGGGGAATGACTTTTTTGCTTGAACAGACTCTGATTACGGAATAGTCACCTGTTTTCAAAGAATTCCGCAAAAAATCATTTTTACGGATAGATAGAAATATATATTTTTTTGGGTGACAAAACATTATTTTATTTTTTATATTATTTGAAAAGTGTATAAATGATAAATAAGTATATCATTAAAGGTGAAAAATACGAAAAATACGCTCATTTTTTTACAAAAAGTTGCCTTTTGCAGAATTAACATGAGAGGGTGAATAGTCTATTTCATGATCACAGGGAGTTTTCAGCAAAAAACTCATAACACAAGGGTTAGTTTTGCATTTATCCCGTTTTACATGTGGTGGTGTGGTACCCTCCTAGCTCGAAAATTTCTCAATTTTGGTCTCATTTGTTATGAAATTTTCAATATATGAAATTTGGTATGTAATTCTTGATTTTGGTTCCACGTAAACATTAATGAACAGTAGATAAAGGAATTTTACACTCAATCAAATGATGACAAATGTAAAATATTATATTAGTTATCAATTTAACTCTTTTAATTTATATTTTGGGATTTACTAAATTTAATTCCAAAAGTAAATAATTGATTTAATTGATCTTTAATAAGTATTTTATTGTCAAATCAAATAGCGCCACATGGCAAATTGAGTTGTTCTAGCCAATCAAATTATATCTTGCAGTAAAGAAGTCAACAATCAATCAGAGTGCGCCAAGTGGATATGTTGGTCAATCAAATGGCTCCAAAATAATTGATATTTATCTCTTTAAGTTAATATAGATATTAAAGAGATAATATCTATGAAATTTATCTTCATCGTATATGAGCTAATCAAATGACCTCAAAGTAATTGATATTTATCTTTTACTAAATACAAATATTAAAGAGATTCAAAGGTGCTTAAATAATTTATGACTCATCCATTCTACATCTATAAATAGGGTTAGTCCAGCTAAAACTTTGAAGGTGGTGAAATCCAAGCTGGCCATCTCAAGTTATTCAAATTTCATATGCAATGGTGTTGATGCTACCACAAGATGTATGTCCAAGAAGCTGCAAGCTGCATCTTCAAAGGTGGCTTCCTTACTTGAGTCTGTTGAGAAGGATCCATTTTATCTTGACATTGGAGTTGACGATGATAGAGACAAGTCTTCGCCATTCTCCTCTCGATCCACATCAAGTTACTCGAATGTTGATTTTATCATGATGACAAATGTTACAACTCTGGAAGAGCAGATTGCAAACTTGGCCAAAGCTATTGAAGGGCTAACAAAGCATGTCGAAGAGCAAGATCCCTAATTTGCAAAGTTGATGAATAAAGCAAACAATGTGGAAGCTAGCCGCAACATGGGAAAACAAGTTGAGGTGCATGATGAAGCTAAGACGTCAGAGAATCAATACCCAATTGAGAAGGAAAAATCAATTGTCGAAGAGCTTCAAGTTTCATGTGATGGGACGATTCAAATTGTTCAGCTGGAGGAGTTTATCATGGGAGCTATTAAAGATAAGTTCGATGGAAGCTCCAAGTCATCCTTGACTTATGCCAAACCATACACTCAAAGGATTGACAATTGAAGATGTCAAATGGTTATCAACCTCCAAAATTCCAACTGTTTGATGGCAAAGAAAATCCAAAGCAACATGTGGTGCATTTTGTCGAGACGTGCAATGAAGCTGGAACTTATGACGATCACCTGGTCTAGTAATTTGTTCGATCACTGAAGGGCAATGCATTCAACTGGTATAGTGATTTGGATACTGGCTCAATTGATAACTAGGACTAATTGGAGCAAGAGTTCCTCAATCGCTTCTATAGAACTCGTCGCATGGTCATCATGATGGAACTCACAAATTCTCGTCAATGGAAAGATGAACCTGTCACTGACTATATCAATCGTTGGAGGAACTTGAGCCTTAATTGTAAAGATCGGTTGTTAGAGACTTCTGCTATTAAGATGTGCATTCAGGGGATGCATTGGGGTCTTTGATACATCCTTCAAGGAATCCACAAGGATATTTGTGTTGTGATTCGATCTAGCAGATAAATTTTTTATTCTAATCACTCCAGAAATCGGATCTGGGGTTTCATGGTATAAATTCGCAACAAGAAAATTACTCTAGAGGATAATCGAATTATCTCTTGATGACAAAAATTGATTAAATCTGCAGCAGCCTCAGACTCCTGCCTCTAGATTATCACGTGAAAGAATATCTCCAACAGATCTCCGATCTCTTCCACAGCAAGAAGGTGGCACACGGCTAGTTAGGAGAGAGGGGAGGGAATTTTCGTCTTTTCTTTTGCTATAGGTTTCTTTCTCTCTAAGTTAGATTCAGAATTTTGACTGAGTTGAAATTTTTATCACTGACTAATAACTTGTGGTTTTAACCAAAACTCCTAGCACTAATAAGAGGGGTGGCTGCTAGGGCCTTTTAGGATTGGGCTTTCGGGCTTTGTTCTATCTTATCCCATGTGTAATTAATTAAGTCCAAATCCAAATCCAATTTGACTTTTAATTAATTACTTTAATCTAATGAAACTTAATCCAATTAATATAATTCAACTTATAAATTAATTCCAATAAATTTGACTCATGACTTAATTATTTAATTTATTTATTTAATCTAATTAAATCATGTCATCCATTTTGTTAGTCAATCACATCTAATGTGAATTTATCAAAATAAACTTAGCATAGAAAATAATTTCTTTTCTTCACGTAGCACGACTCTCTAGGCTTGATTCAATTGGCAATGGAAAAATACCAAAGGATAAGGTTGTCACCTAGCCAGCACCGTGGAACCAAATTGTAGCCCAATTGAATACGAGATGAATAAGTTCTTGATTAAGATTACCATATGCGTATAAACTCTTCACCGACTTGACACGATCAAGTAAGAGCTATGTTGCACAGACACGGACACGGAGACACAAATACGACACGATACAGACATAACAACACGACATTCTCAAAATTGATCATTAGAGCACTTATGTATAACAACATTTATGTTTACCCGCATACTAATTCTCTTATAATTCAACCAATAAACAAAGGAAAGCGTAAATCTGATAATCCACCTAATGCACAAATCTGGCATGCTAGACTTGGTCATGCATCTAAGGATAGGATTCGCAAGTTGCCAATTGAATACGAGATGAATACGTTTTTGATTAAGATTACCATATGCGTATAAACTCTTCACCGACGTGACATAATCAAGTAAGAGCTATGTTGCACGGACACGGATATGAAGACACAAATACGACACGATACAAACATAGCAACACGACATTCTCAAAATTGATCATTAGAGCTCATATGTATAACAACATTACTAATTCTCTTGTAATTCAACCAATAAACAAAGAAAAATGTAAATCTGATAATCCACCTAATGCACAAATCTGGCATGCTAGACTTGGTCATGCATCTAAGGATAGGATTCGCAAGTTGTCAAGTTTCCTCGAGCTTGATGAAGAAGAGGAACTACCGACTTGTGAATCTTGTCTAAAGGGCAAAATGACAAAGTCATCATTTGGAGGCGAAATGGAACGCGCTAAGGATTTGCTTGAGTTAGTTCACACGGATATGTGTGGACCACTCAGTGTCAATGCATTAGGAAACTATTCTTACTTCATAACCTTTACCGACGATTATTCTATGTATGGTTATTTATATTTTATGAGATATAAATATGAAGCATTTGATAAGTTCAAAGAATTCAGAAATAAAGTAGAGAAACAAAACGGTAGAAGTATTAAAGCTCTTCGATCTGATCGAGGATGAGAATACTTGTACGGTGAGTTCTTGGATTATTTGAAAGAGAAAAAGATTCTCTCTCAGTGGACACTGTCTGGAATGCCATAATTAAATGGTGTGTCTGAGTGAAGAAATCGCACGTTGATGGACATGGTCCGATCAATGATGATGTCCACCGATTTACCTACGTTCTTCTGGAGTTATGCCCTGGAGATGGCAACTTATCTATTAAATAGACTACTGTTAGTAGTGTTCCTGAAGTGCCGTATAAAATGTCGCACGATAAATCACCCTCATACAAGTTCCTTAGAGTATGGGGATGTGCTGCTCATGTCAAGCAGCTGGTGGGAGATAAGTTAGATTCGAGATCTATCTCATATAGGTTTGTGGGTTACCTTAAGGAGTCCTATGGGTACTATTTCTATCACACCTTGGAACAAAAGGTAATTATTTCGAGGAACGCTGTGTTCCTGGAGAAGCAACTCTTCAGTGGGAGCATGTATAGAGTGATAGAACTTGAGAAAACTTAAGAAACACAAACTCCATTGGCAATGGATGAAAGGAAAAATGAACCACAAACTGTAAGTACACAAGTTCCACTTAAGAGGAGATCCAAAAGGATCCCGAGACAACCTGAGAGGTATTGTGGACTTCTGCTGAAAAGCAAAGAGGACGGCCTACCCTTGGATGAAGATCCAAAATCCTATGATGAGGCAATGTTCGACAAGGACTCGGGAAAATGCTCTAAAGCCATGGAATCTGAAATTAAATCCATGTACTCCAACAAGGTTTGGACCTTAGTAGACCCACCACCGGGCATTAAGGCCATTGGTTGTAAATGGGTATACAAACGCATGTTAGGAATAGATGGAAAGGTTACCACCTTCAAGGCTCGCTGGTGATGAAGGGTTATACTCAAAGACAAGGAATTGACTATGAGGAGACTTTTTTGCTAGTCGCGATGACCAAGTCAATTAGGATTAAATTGGCTATATTTGCCTATCTTGATTATGAGATTTGGTAGATGGATGTGAAAATGTCTTTCCTCAATAGAAACATTGATGAGAAAATCTACATAGAACAACCGAAGGGTTTCACATCCAGTGGGAGCGAGCACAAGGTGTGCGAGCTACAAAGATTCATTTATGGCTTGAAACAAGCTTGCCGAAGCTGGAATTTGAGATTTGATGAAGCTGTAAAGGAATACGGCTACATCAAGAATGGTTATGAACCATGTGTGTACAAGAAAGTTAGTGGGAGAGCCATAAGCTTTTTGGTACTCTACGTTGATTACATTCTTCTCATTGGAAATGATGTAGGAATGTTGCAATCAACGAAGGGTTGGTTGTCGACCTAATTTTCAATGAAAGATTTGGGAGAAACATCCTACATTCTTGGTCTGAAGATACACCGAGAAAAGGAAAATAGGTTGCTAGGACTCTCCCAATCTAAGTACATAGAATGAATCTTGCATAGATTCAAAATGGCAGATTCTAAGAAAGGATTTCTTCCAGCGAGACATGGAATCTCTCTTTCAAAATCCATATCCCCTAGGACACCCGAGGAAAGAGAGAAAATGTCAATCGTTCCCTATGCTTCGGCAATAGGAAGCATTATGTATGCTATGCTATGTACTAGATCGGATGTGGCTTACGCACTCAGTGTGACAAGCCGGTTCCAGTTGAATCCAGAGGAAGACCACTGGACTGCCTTGATTTTAGGATTATGCCGTCAGATGCCATAGAGGATAGTATGAATAGGGCATCTATCTTGTATTGAACTTAAATATTATTTATAATAAAAGGCATCATTTAAGTTTTCACTTAATTCTTATCTGCATCTATAAGTTGTGTAAAACATTTTGTCCATGTTTTCAGTGTGATCCCTTTACTTCCTATGGGATAGGAAGAGTGGCATTAGAGAGATCGATCTTGATTACTAAAACAAGTTTGCAAGTAATATGAAATCTTTAATGGACAAATAAAGACTTCGAATACTTGTACAATCTTAGCTCCGACATGGGAGTGCCTGTCTAGTATCATGGGATGATAGGAGATTAAGATTGTAGGCACATCAGTGGAACTGATATGCTCGAACACGACTCGCATCAGTTCTTTCACATGGGTTTTCACTCTGTGACTGTCAATGACAGAACTGATTATGCGTAATAGGTATATGTTAACCTTTGACCTGAAGTATCAGGCTGAAGATGCACTTGTGACGTCAAGTCTTTCACTAGAGTAGTTAGACCCAATTCACCCGTTGGTGGGGTCAACCTCGAAATGCAGACTTGATGGGCAAGTTGTAGTCTTAGTAGATATCTAAGAAGGATTTGTTCCCTCATAAGTGAATGAGAATGTACCCTATGTAATTATAGATAAATAGAGATCAAAGTCTTTGGCCAAAACAAACGAGACGATTGTGCTAGGCACCATATCGATCTCAATGATCTCGTATTATTATAATTTATACATATGGTCAAGTCCAGTGAGTTTGACATAACCATGACTCTCACTTGACCGGGGAACGTGAACGAAGGGTTTATACATACACAGTACTTACGATTGAAAGGTTGTGGAATGATCCATTCATTTGTATTTCATTTGGGCTAAGAAGTGGGCCACATGACTGGCTAAGTGTTACCCACTTCCTTTGGTTTCCTCTCATTGCCAAATGAAACGAATCTAAAGAGTCGCGCTAAAGAATTGATGAAGAAAATTGAAAAAAGGGATTTTCTATTTTCTATTTTATTTTGGAGAGATTTAATTTATTGGATAAGTTAAATAATTAATTGCTTATTGGATAAGATAATAATTATTAAGCAATTAATTATTGGATAAGATTAATTATTAATTAATTTCTTAGAGAAATATATTAATGAATTAATTTAATTAATTAATTTTGTTATTTAATTAATATATTTATTTATTGGATAAAATAAATAATTAATTAAATAAAGAAATTAACAAAACAAAAGAATTCTGGGCCCTATATGGGGCGTCCATGAGGACGCCCATTAGGCTAGGTTGGATGATCAAATTGGTCTCTTTTATTTTGTCTTGGTCAACAAGTCATTGAGTTATAAAAGGGCTCTCTTGACTTTAACCTAAAAAAAGTGAATACATTACATGAATTGTAACTCTCCAAAGAATAGAAGAAAAAAAATGCCCTCCCTCTCTATACACCAAAGTCGTCGCCCCTATAGAGAACAAGAAAGAAATTTTCTGTTATCAATTCGCACGTGATAAGTTAGAGGCAACGTGATTCGTTATTGGATTCAACTACAATTTCAAGAATTGAAGAACACGAGGGTTGAAGAATTCAAGAAGTTCATCAATCTAAAGTTTAAAAGAAGAATTGGATTCTCCTACCACCTCGCTTCAACGGGTAAGTCGGATTTACTCGTTAATGCATGTTTGAGATTCAATTATGCGAATTAGAGTACACTTTTGGATTTTAATTAAATTTTTGAAATCCTTCCGCTGCGTTTATGTGTTTTTACGCGAAACCCAACACGTGAAAGCGATCCTAAAGTACTTGAGACGTACTCAAGATCTCTTTCTGGTATATGACAGAGGAAAATTGGAATTAGAGTGCTATACAGACTTTAGTTTTCAATTGGACGTAGATGATCTTAAATCGATATCTGGATATGTGTTTATACTCGATGGGGGAGCTGTAAGCTGGAAGAGCTCCAAGCAGGAGACGACGGCTGACTCAACCACTGAAGCTAAGTATATAGTTGCCGCTGAAGCGGCAAAGGAAGCTATTTGGATGAGGAACTTTGTCCATGAGTTAGAGGTAGTTCCGTCCATTACTAATCTGGTACTTCTGTACTGTGATAATAATGCAGCCATAGCTTTGTCGAAAGAGCTTAGGTCTCACCAAAGATCCAAACACATCCTAAGGCGATATCATCTCATCAAGGAGATAGTGGATAGAGGCGACATTCGAGTAGAACGAGTCGACTCAGCGGAAAACGTAGCAGACCCCTTCACCAAAGCTCTGAGTTAAAGTGTATTTGAAAAACATCTGGAAGTGATGGGACTAAAGTACAAGGGCAATTGACTCTAGGGCAAATGGGAGATTGATAGTGTTAAGTGCCCGACGTGTTAGGATCGGTATGCCCCCACAAGTGATGCCGGCGCAACGGAAGAAATAAAGTATATAAAACACATATATATCGGCATCCCAAGCTAGGGGTCAAAGTAATGCACAACAAAAACTAATACGAGTAAAGGGGTTTTAAACCGATTACAAGATTTGGGGTTTTATTAAAGTGAGGGTGTAAAACCACAACACAAGGAAAACCACACCAAAAACTTTGGCTCTCATTTTCGAATCCTCACCTCAACATGGAGGGGTTCGAATCAAACCACCATAAGCTCCTAAAGAAAGAAGCCTCTACAAGGACACACCTCAAGTAAGTTCATACCTTAAGCAAAAGATTGACTAGATATATGCTCTAAGGAAATGGAGTCTATGTAGTAAAAGGTGGAAGACAAGAAGAGTTACTAAAAGAAATATCTATGGAAGATAATCTTTTACAACTAATCTTCAAAAAGAAGTTCTATATATGAAAGTCTTCAAGAATCACAAGAGAAGCTAGAAAAATCTAGAGATGAAGAACTAAGCTCTAAGCTTTTTTTTCTTTTTAAGTTTTCATCAAGTTTTAAATGAAAGCAAGAACACCTCCTTTTATAGCAACCAATTTTCGGCCATATGGTGTTAGGTGGAGTAGAAGACTTGTTTTTCTTCACCTACCACCTCATTCTCACCTACCATTCCATTCTCAACTACCACCACATGTGTAAGAGAATATTTTTCATTTTCTTCTTCATTTAAAAAACATTACAAGTCAAACTTTGACTAGCTTTGAATTTCACTCTTGTGACTTCATTTAATTAAGTCCAACTTAATTAAAATGACTCCCAAGTCTTCCAAGACTTATTAATTAAATAATCTTCATGATTAATTAATAGTAAAATTAGTAGCTTAAATATATTCCCGGATAATAATAATTTCCGTTAATGATTAATCTCCAAGATTAATTAATAGAAAAATTATTTTCCCAAGCCTACTAATTAAAATGTCTTCCACTTAATTAATTAATCTCATTAATCAATTTCACTTTAATCCTAAACTGAATTAATATTCACATAGCAATTGAACTTTCTTGAGTAAGTGTGTAACCCCATTGTAGGTTCGTTCATGTACTAGTAGTAGGAACACAACCCCGTTGCGCCTTTGCAATTTTCATTGTTAGATTTAATTACTCCAAGTATTTTAATCCGACCAAGAATTAATTACCGATTAATTCATGGTTCCTACAAATCAAGGTTAGTACTAGCCACGCGCCAAGAAGACCTAGCCATGAACGATTATTAGGTGACCTTTCCGCATTACGATCTTCGCATAAGTAAAATCCTTCCATCAAATATCCCGATCGAATCTAGGACTTGGATGTCAGTCGAAATCCCAGTAACTCGATTCTATGTATATCGATCTAAGTGACATTGACCAATTTATCAATCAAGCGAGGAAACACTGCTCCTCCTTATTGATACTACTCCTGCCGGAGGTTCCCATGGTCAATACACTGTGAAGTACATAGGATATGCGCCGATACTACTGATCAGTGATGGATTCTTTCTTGGCACTCACGCGCCTCCGTACATAACCAGACTGGACCTAATATGCCCCACTTTATGACTCACCTGGAATCGTGTGACAAATCTAAGTACAGTGGGCGATGCACGAGACGACCAATGGTGCCTCAAGTCATGAGGACCAATCTTATGCCTACGTAACCGAGGAGATTCCAAATTCGACATTGACTCCAATATGGAATCTCGGGGGGGTTGTTCAGTTTTACTCGATCCCAACGAGAACCCACATACATGCACTGATGTACACCGTATCAGTATCCATGGAATATGATACACTCTCCAAGAGTGTGCATTGTACGTGCAAGTCTTTATGAGTCATTGATATCCCTATCTCAATGATTTTATGACTTGGAACATCTTTAAGACCACAACCTTAGAGACGTATTCCATGATTGACATCCCCGATACCAAACACATCTCATAGGTTAAGAGTGATCTAGGGGACTTTATCTAATTGCATAGAATGATAAGATAAAGAAGAAAATGCCATTTATTAAATTACTTGACAAGATACAATATAAGACTGTTTAAAGAGTCGGTTACTACGCCTTACAAATGGCGCACTGGGCACTTAACTCTTTCACGACGAGCCAATTATTTTAGGCTCTACCATCTTAAATTTAAAACACTATAACAGTCTTATTTTAAATATATTGAATCTTTCTATATGGTATGCTTCTTTATTGGTATCACTTATGTTAGTACAGATAAAGATCCCACAGATTACATATGGTTAGGGGAGCGGTCGGGATACCTATAGAATGCTCTCAAAGACTATAATCCTAAATAATGTTCCTAGTCATAGAGGCTGTGAGATGTGGGATATCACTGGCCTCGCCAAGACTTGTTCATGCATGTAACTCTCCCAAAAGATCGACGTGTTCCATTGTCGATGGCTAGTATGGCAATACATGTATGAAGATTCATACTTTGGTTATGGAATGGAATGGCCCACTAAGGATTCCTAGTTGGTGCTGTCGAACATGGAGTCCTTGGGTTTCGTAGTGTGAGATTAGTCCTTAGACCTGAGATGTCATTGGAAAGAGTATTACCCTCTATACTTTGATATGCATGTGCACTCCAGGAGAGTCATATGGTGTGTATGTTCTGTATAGTCTGGTAAAACAATGGAACAAGTGGCAATCATTAAGGATTCATCCAGGGTCACGACTACCCGGCATTTCCTATGCTGTTGCGAGAATCTAAATGATCGATGAAAGTCTTTGACCAAAGCATTTTTCTTTTAAGAGGGATTAGTGGTCCCGGCTTACAAGACTAGATCATTAGATGTCACAACACATTCATAGTTTTTAAGGTTATTAGGGTTTGACCGTCGCCATACCCTAGACCATGGACGTGAAACTGATGAAGGGATTCTACTCACATGACGATCGTAACTCGGATAAGTTTGATTTTCATCGTTGACATCTAGGAAGTCGTGGAGACATTGCTAGACATCGAACCATGACCAATAGGTGCCTTGGGTTAAGTTGGTGAAATTAACCCAAGGTCTAGTCAATTACTGAGAATAATTACTCTAGCCTATGGGAGGACTTATTGCTAGCTTGTCAGAGCCTAAGGGGTCAGACACAGAACTTTGTGTAGTACCTATTGGCTAGTTAATTCCTTGTGAATTAATGGAGGGATTAATTAAATGGGTTTAATTAATCAAGAAAAAGAAATTTAATATATGGTACTAATTAATGGTCCTATAAAGTAATGTTGGAATATTAAATGGGGGAAGGACAATTAATTAATAAAAGAAAGAAAAATAATATATATATATGTGAAATTAAATGTGCGTGCGTGTGTGTGTATATGTATGTGGAATTTTGGTGGAAAGATTTATCTTACTCACCAAGTGTGTGTATATATATATATATATATATATATATATATATATTAATATCTTAAAAATATATTTGGTAAGATCTTTTAGTTAGTTAAGGTAACTTATTTTTAATCAACTAAAAAGAAAGATCTTATAAGATATATATTAGGATATTGGATAAATATGGGAATATCTAATAAGTTGGAAGGAGTCCAACTAATTGAGGAAAGAGAATAAAAGAAAAAGGAAAATAGTATATATATATATACACACACGCACGCACGCCCCTAAATTTTAGGGTAAGTGGCGTGTGTATGTGTGAGTTTCCACAAGTGTGGACTCTATCTGTATGTGTATATTGGGATAAATGCAAAAAAAAAAAAACCCTGTGTTATGAAAAAAATATCCCTGTGATCAAGAAATAGCCTAATCACCCCCTGTACTATTAAAGAAGTCTGCAAAAAGCCACTTTTTGTAAAAAAAGAGCGTGTTTTTCATGTTTTTCACCTTTAATGACATGCTTATTTGTCATTTATATACTCTATAAACAATATAAAAGGTAAAATAGTGTTATTTCACCCAAAAAAACATATATTATTTTCTATCTTTTAACAAAAATGGCTTTTTGCAAACTTCTTTAAGAACATGGGGGTTTGTTAGGCTATTTCGTGGTCATAGGGGTTTTTTAGCAAAAAAGTTATATCATAGGGTTTTTTTTTTTGCATTTTTCCCATGTGTATTCCACCTCTTTTAAAATAATGAAGGATTAATTGAAAACATACAAGTCCTTTTTCTATTATTCTCTCATCCTTTTCTTTCACAAGAATTCTTCCAACTCATATGTTGAGTACGAAGAACACTAAAATAAATTCCTAACCCTTTTTCCTCAGAAAGCCGAAATTCGATATTCTGTTGACTAACACTAGTGGAGATAATCGAGGGTACGAGCTAGGGTATGGATAAACGCAGAGGTGCAACACTTGGGGCGCTAGGGCAAATCCAATTCAGAGAAGTGTAGCAGGGAGTAGCTTAAAAAGACCTTGTTGCTTTAAGTTCGTTGAGAGGTAAACACGAGAAAACCTTCTTTTAGGATAGTATTTGATGCCCATTTTCTCATGATGTCTTTCTTGTTGGGAATCCTGTTGGGAATGCACAGCGAAAACAAAAAACAAATTCGGATTTCTAAACTAAGATCAATTCATGGCTTTCGTTGATTTTAATCATGAAAAAGATGAATACGAAAAACTTACCTTTTTGCGTATTCAATCTTTAATTGTCTCGAATCTTCAATCTTCTCCAACGGTTCAATTGTACTGTCTCTAGATCATCACGCGACGGAATTGACTCCGGGAAATCTCCATCTCCAATCTCCATAGGCAACTAGGTGAGACTGAGTTGGAAGAAAAATAATTTTCTCTCTTGTATTTTTGGTGGAGGAATTTCAACTATGTTCTTCTCTCTACTGAAAAATTAACTTTCAACTATGTTCTCTGGCTTATGTTGGAGGATTAAATAAATCCTCCAACAAGGCCCTACAGTACACGCCCATTATGGGCTAATTGGACAATTAATTGGGGTATGTTGACCCAGTCAACTAAGTCCAATTAATTTAACCAATTAATATTTAATCCAATTAAATATATATATATATATATATATATTGATTAAATCAACATTTTAATTAATTAATTAATTAAATTAACTAAGATTATAGTTAAAATATTTAATTAACCTAGTCAATTAAATATTTAAACTAATTAATTTAATTTACTATTGTTTAATCCAATTAAACAACCGCTTAAATTAATTTTATCCAATTAATTAATTCATCCTACCTAGGGACAAATTACTAGAACACCCTCCAAATACAAGACTTGATTTTCTTGTCTATTCCTTTATACCACGACTCTCTAGGTTCGTCTCAATTGGCAATGTGAGGATACCAAAGGATGTGGGTGACACTTAGCCAGCACCGTGGCCCCACATCGTAGCCTAATCGAGTACGAAATGACTATGTCATTACGAACCTCTAGATTATGAACACCGTATGAGTATAAGCACTTCACTAATGTATCTGTTAGGAATCCTATACATGAGAACAGAGAATTGCAGCGGAAGATTCGAGGATTCCTACCGACAGATCACAAAAATAGATCTGATGATTTTTAATGGGTTTCGCGAAAAATTAGAACGAATAAAAATACCATTTTTGATTCGTTTACTGATTCTGCAGAACAGCAATCCTCCTAGGGCTCCTGTCTCTAAAGCTTCATGCGAAACGAGCCTTCCAAAGAACCCGAAACTCCTCCTTGTTTGCAGTAGTGGACGACTAGAGAAGTGAGAGGGGGAGAGTTCTTTTTCTTTTTGTGTTGTGTTTCTTTCTTGTCTTCTTAGGGTTTGTTCCACTGTAGGAGTCCTTTTAAACTCAACTAGCTTGTGGAACAAGTTGGAGGCTACTCCAACCCTAAGTGGCCGCCCCTCCTAGGGCTTCCTTGGACTGGGTGGGCTTTTAATTGGCTTGTCTAATTTCTAGCCCATCTGTATATATTTAATTTAAATCCAATTTAAATATAATATATACTATTAATTAATTCCTTTTAATTAATATACTAATTAAATAATTTAATTTAATTTAATCTAATTAAATCAATTAATTAATTAATTGATTTAATCTATTTAAATCAATCGGTCCATTTAATTCTTTCTAAAAGATTTACACAAAAAGATACATCCCGTTCGTTTCTTATAGCGCGACTCTTTAGGTTCGTCTCAATTGGCAAAGGAAGGAATTACCTAAGGATGTGAGTGTCACCTAGCCAGTCCCGTGGACTCACATCGTAACCCAATTGAGTACGAAATGAATGAATCATTTTACGAACCTCTTGATCATAAATGTCGTATGAGTATAAGCCCTTCACTAACGTATTCCTATCAAGTGAGAGTTATGGAAAATGTCAAACTCACTAAACTTGATACTGTACATTAGATTATAGCATAATGAAATTACTAAACTACCCTCAGTGTCCCACATGAGTTAGTTGTTATGCTTTGGCCAAAGACTTTATAATTTCATTAGCCTATAATCGCGCATGATACTTACTCGTTTACTATCGAGATAGTGAACCCCATCTTGGCGATCACTGATCAACTACTACTTGTCTCATTGATATCGCACTTTGAGGTCGACCCCACCGACGGGTGATATAGGCCTAACTACTCTGGTAACAAATCCAATAATACAAGCACATTGATCATGAACCCTCAGGTCTAAGGCTCACACATACTATTACGATCAGTAATCCAATCATTGACAATCACTGAGTAAATACCCATGTGATCGGATTACTACAAGCCGTGTTCGAATATGTCGATTCCATTGACATATCTATGATACTTGCTCCCACTATCCCTATAGTGTTGGACTGTCACTCTTCGTTAGAGCATGTGTCATACAAGTCGAATCTTAATGCCCAATTAAGATTCTTTGACTTGCGAACCCTTTTAAGTGATAAAGTGTAAGACTCTTCCCATGCCACGACTTTATTCCATAAAGGGCAAAGAGTCAAACCTTTGTTCACATGGACTATATGTTCAATACTTATTTAGACGCCATAAAGATTTATATGAACAAAATACAGATGCCTTTATTAATATCATTTTAATAGTTTGTACAACATAATAAGATACCCTAATCTAACTATTTGTCCTCATTGGCATCTAGGGCATATACCTAACAATATCCCGATCGAGTGACAGTCATGGAATATGTCAAACTCACATGACTCGATACTATGCTTAAGATGTTGTGATTCGGTCTAGCGGATAATTTTTTTTAATCCAAATCACACCCGAGAATGCAATCTGGGGATGTTCATGATAGTAAGCATATAGATCAATTGACAAGAATTGACAAGAGTAATCAAATTATCTTTTCGTCTATTGAATCTCAAATTATTAGTAGCAGCCCCGGACTCCTGCCTCTATAGAAACACGCGGAAGAAAAATTCTCTAAGAAAAGCTCGATCTCCTCCCCGACAACAATTGCAGCCTGCTAGTTGGATGGAGAGGGAGGGATTTTTCTTTCCTAATGCTCTAGGTTTATTTTGGCTCAGTGTCAGATTCTAAAACAATGACTTATGTTTTTGTGTGGAGTTTTGACACTGACAGATTACTTATACCAAGTAAAAGACTCCCCTAGGTTACACATAAGAGGGGTAGCCGAAATGGCCTTTGTAGATGGGCTTCGAGGTTTGTTTTGACTTAGCCCTCCAAGTCCAATCAAATTGGTAATTAATTAATTACATTAATCCAATTAATATAATTCAACTTATAAATTAATTTCCAATTAATTTAACTTATGAATTAATATGATTTAATTAATTTATTTAATTTAATTAAATATCTTTAATTAAATCATGCCATCTATTTTGTCAGTCAATTCACATCAAATGTGATTTTACCAAAATACCCATAGCTTAAGGAAATATTCCTTTTCTTCACATAGCGCGACTCTCTAGGCTCGATTCAATTGGCAATGGGAGGATTCCAAAGGATAAGGTTGTCACCTAGCCAACACTGTGGAACCAAATCGTAACCCAATTGGAAACGAGATGATCATGTCATCACGAACCTTGACTACGAATATCATATGTGTATAAACTTTTCACCGACATGACCCGGTCAAGTAAGAGCCATGGTTTAGTCAAACTCATAGAACTTGATACAGTACTTAGAATCATAACAATGTAAAATTACGAAACTACCCTCAGTGACAATCACAGGATAGTTTATATGCTTTGGCCAAAGACTTATAATTTCAATTACTTACGATCGTATAGATCACATACTCGTTTACTGTCGAGACGGTGAATTCCGTTTCGGCAAGTTAACTTATAACATTGAATGCACTATTGGATCGTACTTTGAGGTCGACCCCACCTATCATGTGATACGGGTCTAATTATTCTGAAAACATATCTAATACTACAGGCATGTTATAAATGACTCCTCAGGTCTAAAGTTCACACATACTATCGCAATCTTTGTCCTAATCATTGACTGTCAAAGAGTAAATACCCATGTGATTGGATTAATGTGAGTCAAGTTCAAATATGTCAATTCCATTAATCATATTCATGACACCAGCTCCCACTATCTAATCAATGTACGACTGACACTTCCTTGTCAAAAACGTTGTCATATGAGTTGAATATTAATGCCCAATCAATATTTGTTAACTCACGAACTCTCAGCTTCAGAGATTAAGTACTGGACTATTTTAGTGCCTCCTCTTGTCCATAAAAGGTGGAAAGTCTATCTTGAAATCTCTTGGACTAATTTGTTCGTTACAATTAAATGTCATTAGATTTATATGAATAAAATCAAAACCTTTATTCTATAAATAGAAACATTAAACATTTTGTACAAATAACTTATCTAAGCCCTACTCAATCTAATTCCTCATAGGCATTGAGGGCATACACTTAACAATCTCCCACTTGCACTCAACACCAATCACTATGGTATTATAGTCCCATCTTCTCAAGATATTATCTAGCACCGCCTGTGATAATGGCTTGGTGAGTAGGTCAGACACGTTTTCTACTGAGGCTATTTTCTGCACGGCTATATTGCCTCTTCCAACGATTTCTCGTATTATATGATATTTCCTCATCATGTGTTTAGATTTGTTGTGAGACCTTGGTTCTTTAGCTTGCGCAATTGCTCCGTTGTTATCACACCATAGTGGCAATGACATTTCCACTCTAGAAACCACTCCAAGTTTGGCTATGAGCTTTCTCATCCAAACAGCTTCTTTGGCTGCCTCAGAGGCTACCACATATTCTGCCTCCGTTGTGGAGTCGGCAATTGTGCTTTGGTTGGAACTTTTCCAAGACACTGCTCCTCCACTGGGTGTGAATATGTACCCAAAGGTAGATCTAAGGTCATTCATATTAGATTGGAAATCTGAGTCGATCTAACCATCCACCTTAATTCTACATTCTCATATATTAGAAGCATATCTTTAGTTCTTCTTAAGTACTTTATGATACACTTCACTGCTGTCCAGTGAGGCTCCCCCGGGTTAGCTTGAAACCTACTAACCATGCTTACAGCATGTGCCAGATCTAGCCTCGTGCATAACATCGCATACATGAGATTACCCACAGCGGATGCATAGGGTATATTCCTCATTTCCATTCTATCCTTATCCGTTTTGGGACTCATAGATTTGGAAAGATGAATGCCATATCTCGTGGGCAAAAGTCCTCCCTTAGAGTTATGCATTTTATATCTCTTAAGGACTTTCTCTAGGTAGAGCGCTTGGGAGAGACCAATCATTCTATTCCCTCTATCTCTATAAAGGAGAATTCCTAGAATGTAGGTCGCTTCTCCCAAGTCTTTCAGGGAGAATGTGCTTGAGAGCCATGTCTTGACCCAAGTCAATAAGCCTATGTCATTCCCTATAAGTAGTATGTCATCTACGTATAGAACCAGGAATGTCAACTTGCTCCCACTGACCATTTTATAGACACACGGTTCGTATTCATTCTTGATGAAGCCATAGTTCTTGGCTTCTTCATTGAACCTCAGATTCCAATTTCGAGAGGCTTGCTTCAGTCCATAGATGGACCGATTAAGTTTGCAAACTTTATGAGAGTCGGCTTCGGATATAAAGCCCCTGGGCTTTTGCATATAAATGTCCTCATCCAGGTGTCCATTTGAGAATGCAATCTTTACATCCATTTGCCAGACTTCATAGTCTAAGTTTACAGCTATAGCTAGCAGAATTCTAATAGATTTGATCATGGCTAATGGCGAAAAGGTTTCCTCATAGTCAATGCCCTCTTTTTGACTATAACCTTTTGTCACTAACCTGGCCTTATAGGTGTCCACCTTACCATCCGGACCAATCTTTTTCTTATAGATCCATTTGCATCCAATTATTCGTACTCCATTTGGTAGATCAGTAGGAGTCCAGACTTGGTTCGAATACATCGAATCAATCTCTGCTTTCATAGCCTCAAGCCACTTAGAGGAATCTATATCCATCGTTGCTTCATCATAGTCAGAGGGATCATCTCCATGGTTTCCTTCTGCAACGGCATACAAATAATGCTGTGTTTTGTGCATATAGCCATATCTCTCAGGCGGCTTAGATACTCTGCTACATCGTCACTGCGACGGTTGTGTCAAGTTGGGTTCAGATTCTTAAACTGATGTCTCTGAAGGGACGTTATCTTGTTCTTCCAGAAGAATCTTTCTACCTGCACCACCTTCTCGAATGAATTCTTCTTCAAGAAAGTGGGCTTGCAAGGCCAGGATGATCCTCTGATCATTTTGTAGGTAAAAGAGGTATCCTATTGAAACTACAGGAAAATCGATAAAACGTTCTTTCAAGGATCTATCCTCTAGTTTCTCTACCTTGGTCTTCTTTACATATGCTGGGCAACCCCATATTCTTATGTATTTCAGACTAGGCTTCCTACCACTCCATATCTCATATGGTGTAGTGGGAATAGATTTTGAGGGACATTTGTTCAGAATGTGCGCAGTTGTAAGCAAAGCTTGTCCCCACAACGAGATGGGTAAATCGGTGTAGCTAAGCATGGAACGTATCATGTCCAACAGAGTACGATTCCTTCTTTCTTCTATTCCGTTGAGTTGTTGAGTTGCTGGAGGAGTTACTTGTAATACTATGCCTTGTTCTTTTAAGAACTCGTCAAACTCGGCACTCACGTATTCGCCACCTCGATTAGATCTCAGTGCCTTAATACTGTGCCCAGTTTGTTTTTCAGTCAAAGTTTTGAATTCCTTGAACCATTCAAGTGCTTCGGATTTATACTTCATCAGATAAACTACACCATACCTAGAGTGGTCATCTGTGAAGGTTATAAAGTACTGAAAACCTCCAAGGGCCACATCCTTGAGGGGCCCACAAACGTCAGTGTGGATTAATCCTAAAACTTCATTTGCTCTTTCGAAATGTCCAGTGAACGGTAACCTAGTCATCTTGCCTTTGAGGCACGATTCACAAGTCGGATATGGGTCAGACCCAAGTGGACTTATGAGCCCATGTTTTTCCAACTCGTGAATCTTAAATTCACCGGCATGTCCGAGTCTAAGGTGCCATATGAGTTTTTGGTTCATTCCATTCATACTACGTTTTCTGGTCATACTATTAACCATACATTGATTTCGGACATTCAAATAGTATAAACCATTAATTAAAGATGCAGAGCCAACACACTTATTTTCAAAATAAATATTGCAAGAATTATGTTTAAATGTAAACAAATATCCTTTCCTGACTAATACAGGAATAGAAATAATATTCTTGAGCCCATTGGGCAAAATAAGGCAATCTTCTAATCTAATTTGTTGTCCAGAAATTAATGAAACAGAAGTAATTCCAATGTGAGTCGCAGCCACGCTGTGTCCGCTTCCTACATTGATCATCACTTCGTTCTCAACCAGCTTTCTACTTGCCTCCAGATCCTGGTTCAAAACATAAATATGAGCACTAGCTCCGGAATCTAGAATCCAAGAAGTAGAAAATATCATCATAGAACAATTTGTTTCAAAAACATAAAGTTCTATACCTGCTTTATTTGCTGCTTTCAGCTTCGGACAGTCACGCTTCCAATGCCCTGTTTCTTTGCAGTGGAGGCAGATGTCTGTCTTCTTTGGGCACCTGCCCTTGAACCTCTTCTTTTGGTTCCCTTGCCTTTGGTCTTCCCAGAAGAACTTGTCACTCCCAGTTGCTTCTTGCTTCGTTTCTTTTTCTGATTGTTTGAAAAATTAGTAGAAAAGACCAAAGCAGTCTCTTTCGTCTTGGGGTTCATTTGTGAGTTTGTTCAAAAGACCCAGAAGTGAACACTCAATGTCATTCATATTGAAATTCACTATGAATTGCGAAAAAGACTTGGGTAATGACTGCAGGATGAGATCAGTCTGAAGCTAGAAGTCCATAGAGAAGTCGAGGGCTTCCAATCTCTCGAACATGGAGATCATTTTCAAAACATAATCCCCAACTTTCTCTCCTTCCTTCATTCTCGCCCCAAAGAGTTGACATGAAGTCTCATAACGAGCAGTCCTGTTGTGCTCCCCGTAGAGTTCCTTTAGATGAATCATGATTTCAGCAGTTGTTCCCATCTTTTCATGAGATTGTTGTAGTTCTTTGGTCATCGATCCCATCATGTACCCCTTGACACGAGTGTCGGCTTTAATCCAGTCTTCACGGGCAAGCCGATCTTCAAAAGATCCAGGGTCTGGGACTTCAGGCATCTCTTCGTCGAGCACATGTCCCAAAGATTCAAAGTTGAGGACAATCCTCAGATTTCGTATCTAATCAACGAAATTTGGTCCAGTGAGAACATTTTTCTCAAGTAGTATTGTCAAAGGGTTAGTCATTGTGATGGAACTAAACTGGAGAAAAATAACCAAGATTTTCGATTAGATGTGTTATTATGTACTTTCAAGTAAAATCAAGGATTTCAGTATTTACCTGACTCCCACTATTTTTCTCAAAATATTGCACTCCCACTGTAATAATCGAACTCATTGGATTGGTTTCATAGTGAGTGATTGATTTCCCCAACGATCTAAACAAGTTGCAACCTTGAACGATATGTGGCTCGTTAGATCATTGAGGTGATGTCAAACATCAATCAGCTCAGCGCTATCAGCATGGGTGTTATGCTTTAGCCCAACACCAAACAGCCGCCGCCGCCCTAAGTAGCAGCAGCGATGGCGCTGCTGCTACAGTAGCACGGCGGCTCTACTGTAGCAGCGGCACCGGCGATAGCTTCGTTGTACCCCGTTGCCGCTCTGGCGGTGGCATGCCGTTGCTCCAGGCGGCGCGATTTTTTCAAAAATCCAATTTTTCTAAGATCACGAATCCAATTCAATTTTTTCGTTTTACCCCGTAAATCCAATTCAACACATGAAAAATCAATTTTACTGATAAGCATGCATAACATAAACTACCCGAATTTACATACAATACGTAAAATCATACCACTGATACCACTGTTGTAATTTGGTCTAGCGGATAATATTTTTTAATCCGAATCACACTCGAGAATCGAATACGGGGATATTCATGATATTAAGCATATGAATTGACGAGAATTGACAAGAGTAATCGAATTACCTATCCGTCTATTGAATCTCGAATTATCAGCAGCAGCCCCGGACTCCTGCTTCTAGATAATCACGTGGAAGAAAAATTCTCTGAGAAAGGCTTGATCTCCTCCTCGGCAACAATTGCAGGCGGCTAGTTGGATGGAGAGGGAGGGATTTTTCTTTCCTAATGCTCTAGGTTTATTTTGGCTCAGTGTCAGATTCTAAAACAATGACTTGTGTTCTTGTGTGGAGTTCTGACACTGACTGATTGCTTATACCAAGTAAAAGACTCCCCTAGGTTACACATAAGAGGGGCGGCCGAAATGGCCTTAGTAGATGGGCTTCGGGCTTTCTTTTGACTTAGTCCATGTGTAATTAATTAAATCCAAGTCCAATCAAATTGGTAATTAATTAATTACATTGATCCAATTAATATAATTTAACTTATAAATTAATTTCCAATTAATTTAACTTATGAAATAATATGATTTAATTAATTTATTTAATTTAATTAAATATCTTTAATTAAATCATGCCATCTATTTTGTCAGTCAATTCACATCAAGTGTGATTTTACCAAAATACCCTTAGCTTAAGGAAATATTCATTTTCTTCACATAGCGCGACTCTTTAGGCTCGATTCAATTGACAATGAGGGATTCCAAAGAAAAAGGTTGTCACCTAGCCAACACCATGGAACCAAATCGTAACTCAATTGCAAACGAAAATATCATCTCATCACGAACCTTAACTACGAATACCATATGTGTATAAACTCTTCACCGACGTGACCCGATCAAGTAATAGCCATGGTTTAGTCAAACTCATAGAACTTGATACTGTACTTAGAATCATAATAATGTAAAATTACGAAACTACCCTCAGTGACAATCCTGGGATAGTTTATATGCTTTGGCCAAAGACTTATAATTTCAATTGCTTACGATCGTACAGGTCGCATACTCATTTACCGTCGAGGCGGTGAATCCCGTTTTGGCAAGTTATCTTATAACATCAAATGCACTATTGGATCATACTTCGAGGTCGACCCCACCTATCAGGTGATACGGGTCTAATACTACAAGCATGTTATAAATGACTCCTCAAGTCTGAAGTTTACACATACTATCGCAATCTTAATCCTAATCATTGACTGTCAAGGAGTAAATACCCATGTGATCGGATTAATGCGAGTCGAGTTCAAATATGTTAATTTCATCAATCATAGTCATGACACCAGCTCCCACTATCTAGTCAATGTACGACTGACACTTTCTTGTCAAAACAGGTGTCATATGAGTTGAATATTAATGCCCAATCAATATTTGTTAACTCACGAACTTCAGTTTCAGAGTTTAAGTACTGGACTGTTCTAGTGCCTCCTCTTGTCCATAAAAGGTGGAAAGTCTATCTTGAAATCTCTTGGACTAATTTGTTCAATACAATTAAATGTCATTAGATTTATATGAACAAAATCAAAACCTTTATTCTATAAATAGAAACATCAAGCATTTTGTACAAATAGCTTATCTAAGCCGTACTCAATCTAATTCCTCATAGGCATTGAGGGCATACACCTAACATAACAAGCATAGTAATATGAGATTACTAAACATGAGTTAGTTCATCAGCTCTGGCCAGAGAATTCTATTCTCATTTACCTATGATCGCATGGGATAATTCTCGTTACTTTCGAGATAGTGAATTCCTTCTTGATAATCACCTCACTTGCTACTTGCCCATTGGAACGCATTTCGAGGTCGTCCCCACCTTTCAATGAGTTTTTTTGGGCCTAACTACTCTAGTTACAAAATCCAACGTCACAAGCACACTGTGACTGTAACTCCTTACGTCTAAGGCTCATGCATACCTTCATAATCAGCAATCCAATCATTGACATTCATTGAGTAAAAACCCATGTGATCGGATTACTATGAGCCGTGTTCGAATACACTAATCCCATCAATGTATCTATGACACAAACTCCCACTATGCCATAGCATTCGACTAGAACTCCTTTGTTAGAGCATGTGTCCTACAAGTCCATATGAATCTCAATGCCCAATTGAGATTCTCCGACTTGCGAACGATTTAAGTGATCAAGTATCAAACCCTTCCAGTGCCCATCTCCTTAACTACTATATGGAGCACGAAGGTTTGCCTTGACACACATGGACTAGTTTTTCATTTAAGACTTTACAGACGCCATCAAGAATTATACGAACAACATACTATTACCTTTATATTAATTAGAGGTTGAACAATATAAACTCGTGCCTTATATTCTAACTCCTCATTGGCATCGAGGGCACATTCCCAACAATCTACCACTTGCACTCAATGCCAATCGCTATGGTATTAAATACCCATCTTCTAAAGATGTCGCTCTAGCACCGCCTGTGACAATTCCCAGTGAGTAGGTCAGTCGTTTAATCGGCTAAGCTTATTTTCTACAAGGCTACATCGCTCTTTCCAACGATCTCTCAAGAAATGTTGTATCTCTCATCATTTGTCTGGATTTGTGAGACCTAGGTTCCTTTCATACGCGTGAACTTCATTTCATCACAGTAAAGTGACAATGCAAGCTCTGCGCTATGGACCAATAGAAGTTCTACAACGAACTTTAGATCCAAATAGTTTCTTTCGACAGCCTCCAAGACTCCAAGGCATTTCATATTCATTCTTAGTGGTAGAGTATTTTACTTGAAACCTTTCCAAGTTACTACTCCACAATTGAGGGTGAATATTAACCCAAAGTAGCATTTTTAATCTCCTTTGTCAAACTCAAGGTCCGAGTAAGTATAAAACTTCCACTATCAGTTCTCCATGGGCATAGACGAAGAATATATCCTAAGTTCTTCTCAAGTACTTCATGATATATATTATGTTTATCCATTGCTTTTGCTCTCTAGGCAAGAGCCCTTTCTCAGATCTTCTTCCAAAATTGCTTTAGGATTTATTCTAAGCAAAGGGCTTGGGTGGGGGCCCATTATCCTATTCGCTCTATTTTCATAGATGCAAATTATAAGGATAAAGAAGGCTATTCCCAAGTCTTTCATGGAGAACATGCTTGATGTTTATGTCTTGACATGATCAACGAGCCCTCATCATTTCTCATAAGTAGAGTATTCTCCACATATAGCACCAGAAATGATATCTCGCTCCCACTGACCTTATTTCACACAGATGGTCTCTCTTCATTTTGATGATATCATAATTCCAAATTATGTCATCAAAGTGAAGATTCTAACTACGAGAGGTCCGCTTAAATCCATAAATGAATTCTTACATCATGTAGACCTTATGAGAATCGACCTCAAATGTGAAACCCTTGGGTTGTTCGAAATGGATGTCCTTCTAGAGGAATCTATTGATGAACGAGTCTTCACATCCACGTGCCAGATTTTCATAATATTGGTGTGTTTTTTATTGAAAGTATGATTCTAATGAATTTGATTGTAGTTGTGGCAAAGGGGCTTCCTCATAGTCAATGCCCTTCTTTTGACTACACCCTTTCGCCATCAGTCTGGCCTTGCCATTCGAATCAATCTTTCTCTTGTAGATGTATTCGTCTATGATGAGTACAAAACTCTTGGGGCCATCTACTAGAGTCCAGGATTGATTCAAAGATATCTAATCCATCTTCACTTTCATAACCTCGACACCTTCTTGTAGAGTCCATATCCACCATCGATTTGTCATGGTAGAGGGATTGTATCCTTGGTTATCCTCAGCTACATCATTCATTCTATGCTTTCTTTATAGCAGACAACCACTTCTGCGGCTGAGAGACTCTTCCATATCAATCGTTGGTGGTTGTGTTTTTAATGGGCTTAGTTTGGTTCCTTGAACAGTAGTGTCCTAAGTTGTTTTGTTTTATTCTTTTTGAATAATCTTTCCACCTTCTCCAATTTCTCGAGCGATCTTATCTTCAAGCATACAAACCTCTAAGGCCATAATGATCCCCTGATCATCATGTAAGTAAAAAGAGTTCTCCCACTGAATCATTGGGATAACTAACAAAATGTCCTTTTAAGGACCAAGCCTCTAGATTCTTTACCTTTATCTTTTCTACGTAGGTTGGGAATTCCCATACCATCAAGTGTTTAAGATCAGGCTTCCACTGGCGCCACATCTGATATGGTGTTGTAGGAATGAATTTGGAGGGACATCCATTCAAGATGAACCTATGAGTAGCGCAAGACTCACTATGAATTGGGGAATTCTATTTAGTTTAACATAGAATGAGTCATGTCCAACGATGTCTCGTTCTTGCATACTACTACCCTATTCATTTGTAGAGTCGCTGGAAGTGTCAACTGTGAAACTATGTTACGTTCTTTTAGGAACGGGTCAAATTAAGAAATCATATCCTTGACCTTACAATCCAATTGTAGCGTCTTAATATGATACCATATATTCAACCATAGACGTCAGCACGCACAAAATTTAGAACTTGAGTGGCCCTTTAATATGTTCCCTGTGAAGGGAGATTTGGTCATTGATGATGCTAAAAATCGTCAGACAGTTGATGTCATGTGATTGACCACGTGGAGTAAAGGAACCGGTCCAACTCACGACAAACTAGGTTGAGGTTTAAATAATTTATAGACTGCACCTGATTACTTCGAGCTGCCTACATACCCAACATATGTGGGATCAAGTCAGTTCGTAGTTCTTTTCTGTGGTTACTCTCTATAGCCAGTGAATTTTTACTGGGGGAGTAGATTCTGAGCCTCTCCCAGCTCCTCTGAGGTATTTATAGGGAGCTGGTAGTGGGCCATGGGCCATGGGCTTAATATTAGGTAACAACCCATCAGGGTTAGTCTCCTTGAGATTATGGTCTTTTAGCCTGATACTAGGACCTAACTATCTCCGGTGGGTCCTTTGTCCTTTTCAGATTGTTCCGTTGGATCCCTCACGGATCAGCCTGCAGGTAGCGACCCGACCCGTCATATGTACACCAACAATTACCGCAATTAACGTCATATGCTCATAAGGCATGACCTAATCTTAGGTGCCAAACAATTCTTCCAGTTCATTTCTAGCATACTACGTTCTCTAGCTTATGTATTCACATAATAGTAATTCCGAACTTTCAAATCGTGTTTACAATTTTAGTAAGGATGTATTGTTCCTACACTTATTTACAAAATAAATGCCATGAAAGTTATTACCAAACTTAAAGAAATACCATTTCTAGACCATGTCAGAAAATGGTAACGTTCTTAGTACCATTTGGTGAAACTAATCAATTATCCAAACCTGTTCAGAATTATAAAAGAACAGAGGTGGATTATATTTGGATACACCCGACACCATGTCTGGTTCCAATATTGATCACCTCTTATTTTTCCAGCTTTTGTACTTCTTTCTAATTCTTCAATCATGAGCACTAGCTCTAGAATGTGGAATACAAAAAGTTGAGAAAATCGGTCATAGAACAGTTGTTTCCAAAACACATGGTTCTATGTCCAGTGCACCTCATATTTAAGCCCTACTCATCGTCTCATTCTTAGATTTGAGTAATGCTTGCTTCAAGCATACAAATCAATAACTCTGAACTGAGGACCTTCCTCAAGTTTCTAAGTTTGTTGATTTGGTTAGGCCAGTACAAACAAAATTCTTGAGCAAATATTAAACAGGTTAATTTCTAAGAGAGATATAAACACAGAAAATAAACAAGATTCAATTAGGAAGTTTATATTGTACACAAGTAAAACTAGGACTTTAATTTTACTTGACTCCCACTATATTTTTTGAAATATCGCACTCCCAATGCAATTTTCTGGAAATCTCGTTGGATAGATTTCGTAGTGAGTATTGAGTTCTGCTAATAATTTAGTGAGTTGCAACCTAACCGATTTCTGGCCCACTGATTATTCAAAGTGGTGTCGTACACCAATTTATCCAATAAATGATTCAATACCTTTCCCCATAATTCACAAAGCCGCAACCTAATCGATTTCTAAGTCCGTGACTCGAGTTCATCCCACTAACTCCTATAATCTAACATTTGAATTTCACCTTGCAACTTAACCGGTTTCTGGGGTGAAATATGTTTCGACTAAGGCATCCCATTCACTTAACAAAACTTCAAATTATTTCCGAATGCATAACCCCCATAACTGGGAAGCATTACACATTGGTCGTAATTTTAATTTCATTAAACTTAGTGGAGGGAGAGGATGTCCCATATCCTTTACTAACTCGGTATTATTTTAATTGGGAGAATTTTAAATATTTTAATCAAGGTCTCACAATGCATATTAACTCCTAACATGCAAACATGCATATAAAGCGTAGAAAAACCTAGCAACTCTACTATTACACATTTTCATGGACTATCTAGATGGGCCCAAGTCAATGGGCTAATCAACATATATAGTTTAAGGATGCATAGTAAAACATAAATCCAATTCCATGAAATGTGCATCTCATCACATATAACAAGCATTTAACCATAAAATTACACATGCGAGAAGAGCATAAAAATAAATTTAATTTATTTTGTTAATCAAATCCAATTTGATTATTACAAAATTAAATCTCATTTAATTTTGTCACTAAGACTAAATCCTATTTAATCAAAGTGAATTAAATCCAATTTAATTTTATGTGATCTAAAAATCTATATCATAATCAATTAAATCTAATTTTGTTCATAGCAAAACTAAATTTAATTAATTTTGATATTAAATTCAATTTATCCTTCATGGAATTAAATCCAATTCAATTTTCATTAGAATATTAATACTAATTTAATCAAAGCAATATTAAATCTACTTGAAATTAATACTTACTTAATTTCAATGGGAGGATTAAATCAACTTTAATCTAAGTGGAATTAAGTCCTACTCAATTTCCATGAAAAAGATTAAACCGATTTCAATCATTGTGAAAACGAGTCTCACATAATTTCCATGAAAATGATTAAATCAACTTTGATCTTAGTAAAATTAAGTCACACTCAATTTCTATGAAAATATTATATTAATTTTAATCAGTATGATATCAAGTCACACTTAATTTCAATGGGAATGATTAAATCAACTTTAGTCTTAGTGAAATTAAGTCCTACTCAATTTCAATAAAAGATTAAATTAATTTCAATCAATGTAAAATGAAGTCCTACTTAATTTCTATGGGCTTGTGAATCATTGACAAAGTCTCACATAATCAATTACAAAATTAAATCTCATTTAACTTTGATGGGCAAATTAAATAGATTCAAAATGTCAACAAAACTAAATCCCATTTAATTTTGTTTAATAATTTAAATCTTTATTTAATTCTATGTAAATCAAATATAATTTAATTTATATTAAATCTAATTTAACAATAATTTAATTTATTTTACAAAGAAGCATTGAAGAAGATTGACCCAATTAATTAAAATTGGGTTTGAGTCTTACCCAATTAATAATTCAGTTGCAATTGGGTCCAAGCCCAATATTTAGTTGAATTAATTCGTGTTGGGCCAACACAACAAAATACGTTAATAGTCCAAAGCCTAACTCTCATCTTCTTCCTTCCTCTCATTAGCGCCGCCATTGCCAAGCAGGTGATGTGCCCTCACCGGCGGTGACAGCGACACCTGCGCTGCCGCTTCCGCTGACATCACTGAAATCATCAAAACCACCGGATCGGCGAAAAACCTGGCGAAACGAAGCAAAAAATCCCAGAGGCCTTTTTCGCATCTTCTCTGGCGATTTTCGCATCCTTTCCGGCTAATTTTCAGCGGAAATTTGGGCCGCCCAGTGGCGCATTCAATCGCCGCCTTTCGAATCCGGATCTCTAAAGATTGGGCCATCTTCTTCCTCAACGAGGAAAGCCAACATTACCGAAGATTTTGAGCAGCAGACCATGGTGTACGGCCAAGCTTCTGAAGGCGATTTCAGAGGCGACATGAACGGCGATTATGGCGAATGATTTCAGGCATTCCACACCCATCATCATCCACGACCAACACCGAAAATTCAAGCCCTTTTTGCAAATTCAGATTTCAAACCTAGATTCAGATTCAATTCGCAATTCTCCAGAATTCATGAACAAAGAACGATTCCAGATTGTTCAATTTTTCAGATTGCAGAAAATCGAATTTTTCAGCCCCAAATTCAGATTACTCAAAATCCAGATTTGGTAAAACAGCTACAAACTCAAAAGTGATTCGCAACAACAATTTTCAGCCCCTTTTGCAGATTTCATATATTTCAAAAATTTTCGATCCAACTTTAAATTCCAAAATAGCAAAAGCAGGTTTTTCGATTAACAATTGTGATAATTCTAAATTATCAAATACGCAATTAACATGATAACAACATATAAACATGATAATTCGCGTAAACAAAATCGACGAAGCCAAGAAATTTGGCTCTGATACCACTGTTGGGAATCTTGTTGGGCATGCGCAGCAGAAACGAAAAACAGATCCAGATTCCCAAACCAAGATCAATTGTGATTTTTGTCAATTTTAATCATGAAAAAGATGAATATGAAAAACTTACCTTTTCACGTATTCAATCTTTAATCTTCGCGAATCTTCAATCTTCTCAAACGGTTCAATTGTACCATCTCTAGATCATCACGTGGCGGAATTGACTCCGGAAAATCTCCATCTCCAATCTCCATAGGCGGCTAGGTGAGACTGAGTTGGAAGAAAAATAATTTTCTTTCTTGTATTTCTGGTGGAGGAATTTTAGTTATGTTTTTCTCTCTACTGAAAAATGAACTTTCAACTATGTTCTCTGGTGTGTGTTGGAGGATTAAATAAATCCTCCAACAAGGCCACGCCTATTATGGGCTAATTAGACAATTAATTGGGCTTGTTGACCCAGTCAACTTAGTCCAATTAGTTTAATCAATTAATATTTAATCCAATTAAATATATATATTGATTAAATCAAAATTCTTATTAATTAATTTAATTAACTAATATTATAGTTAAAATATTTAATTAACCTAGTCAATTAAATATTCAAAGTTTCAAACTAATTAATTTAATTTACCATTGTTTAATCCAATTAAACAACCAATTAAATTAATTTTATCCAATTAATTAATTCATCCTACCCAGGGACAAATTACCAAAACACCTTCCAAATACAAGACCTGATTTCCCCGTTTATTCCTTTATAGCGCGACTCTCTAGGTTCGTCTCTATTGGCAATGGAAAGATACCAAAGGATGTGGGTGACACCTAGCCAGCACCATGGCCCCCACATCGTAGCCCAATCGAGTACGAAATGACTATGTCATTACGAACCTCTAGATTATGCATACCGTATGAGTATAAGCCTTTCACTGACGTATCCCGATCGAGTGAGAGTTATGGAATATATCGAACTCACAGGACTCGATGCTATGCTTAAGAATCATAGTAATAAGAGATTACTAAACACGAGTTTGTTCATCAGCTCTGGCCAGAGATTAGAGCCAGAGACTTCTAATCTCATTTATCTATGATCACATAGGATACTTCTCGTTTACTTTCGAGACAATGAATTCCTTCTTGGTAATCACCTCACATGCTACTTGCCCATTGGAACGCATTTCGAGGTCGACCCCTCCTTTCAACGGGTGATTTGGGCCTAACAACTCTAGTGACAGAATCCAACGTCACAAGCACACTGTGACCGTAACTCCTCAGGTCTAAGGCTCACGCATACCTTCATAATCAGTAATCCAATCATTGACAGTCACTGAATAAAACCCATGTGATCGGATTACTACGAGCCGTGTTCGAATACACTAATCTGATTAATGTATCTATGACACAAACTCCCACTATCCCATAACGTTCGACTGGCACCCCTTTGCCAAAGCATGTGTCATACAAGTCCATATGAATCTCAATACCCAATTGAGATTCTCTGACTTGCGAACGATTTAAAGGATCAAGTATCAAAACCCTTCTAGTGCCCATCTCCTTAACTACTATAAGAAGTGCGAAGGTTTGCCTTGACGCACATGGACTAGTTGTTTATTTAAGACTTTATAGATGCCATCAAGAATTATACGAACAACATACTATTGCCTTTTATATTAATTAGAGGTTATACAATATTAACTCGTCCCTTATATTCTAACTCCTCGTTGGCATCGAGGCCATATTCCCAACAGTTCTAATACCGTCTGTGATAATGGCTTGGTGTGTGGGTCAGCCACATTGTCTACTGAGGCTATTTTCTGCATGGCGATATCGCCTCTTCCAACGATTTCTCGTATTATGTGATATTTCCCCACCGCGTGTTTAGATTTACTGTGAGACCTTGGTTCTTTAGCTTGCGCAATTGCTCCATTTTTGTCACACCAAAGTGGTAATGACATTTCCACGCTAGGAACCACTTGAAGTTTAGTTATGAACTTTCTCATCCAAATAGCTTCTTTAGCTGCCTCAGACGAAACCACATATTATGCCTCGGTAGTGAAATCAATAGTTGTGCTTTGTTTGGAACTTTTCTAAGACACTGCTCCATCATTGAGCGTGAATATGTACCCAAAGGTGGATTTAAGGTCATCTGAATCAGATTGAAAATCCGGATCAGTGTGACCATCCACCTTCAATTCTCATTTCCATATATCTAAAGTATATCTTTAGTTCTTTTTAAGTACTTCAAGATACACTTCACTGCTGTCCAGTGTTGCTCCCTTAGGTTTGCTTGAAACCTACTAACTATGCTCACAGCATATGCCAGATTTTGTCTCGTGCACAACATCGTGTACGTGAGGCTCCATACTGCTGATGCATAAGGTGTATTCTTCATTTCCATTCTATCCTTGTACGTCTTAGGACTCATAGATTTTGAAAGATGGATACCTTGTCTCATGGGCAGAAGTCCTCCCTTAGAATTATGCATTTCATATTTCTTGAGGACTTTCTCTAGGTAGAGTGCTTGGGAGAGTCCTATCATTTTATTCGCTCTATCTCTATATAAGCGAATTCCCAAAATGTAGGCAACTTTTCCCAAGTCTTTCATGGAGAACGTGCCTGAGATCCATGTCTTGATCAATGCTAATAAGCTTATGTCATTCCCTATAAGTAGTATATCATCTTCATATAGAACCAGGAATGTCAACTTGCTTCCACTGACCATTTTGTAGACACATGGTTTGTATTCATTCTTGATGAAGCCATATTGTTGGGAAATATACATATAGCCCGACTAAGCACAACGGAAAATTAAATTTTTAGTTTCTAGGATTTAAACATGCGAGTTCATTAATCCTACGGGCTTATCACGTATCATAGGCTTGCGCATCTCTACACTAGTTATTTAAAACTTAAATAAAGAAGATCTTACCTTACTCGATTTTTCGTAAAAATCAAAGAGTTTCTTCTTCCTTAACGTAAGATCCCTAGCTTGCTCCTTGTTTCTTGAATCAACTCCTTCGTTTTTCCCTTTGATGAAGATTTCGAATTCCTCCACCAAAAACGCCTTTGATCGGAATCTTGATTCACTTCAGAGACCCACTCGTTTATAATCTTTAGCTAGGTTGATCTATAAACATTTATTCTAACTCTAAGGAATAGTGTATGGGATTAAGGTGAAAACAAAAATTTACTTCTCTAAGTAATTTGGAAAAATTCTTAAATTCAAGATCTTGATGAATAATCAAGAACTTGTACGTGGAGAGAGAGAAATGATTTTCTATGCTAGAGGAACGAAATTTTTTTGGCTTGTGAAGCTATTAAAATTTCGTTCTCTACATGTCCTATATATAGGACTATGTTCTTGCAATTCTTTCCCATGTAGAACTCTTCTACATTAAATCTTTTCCATGTAGGAATATAAGACTAATTAATTCCCAAATAAAACTCTTCTGTTTTAATTAGTTTTCTTTCTCTCTAAGAAATCTTATGTCTTTCTATGTTGAATGTGAAAGACATAATTAATAGGTACTCCTTGTAGTTCCTCTTCCAATGCCCTGGTTTACGGCAGTGGAAACACTCACCCTTATCCTTATCAACTTTAACCTTCTTGATCCCATCTTTAGCTTTTAGCTTCTTGTTCTTTTGGGAACTCTTCCCTTTCCCTTTCTTTGGCTTCTTAGCCTTAGAATGGGCAGAACTCACAAGTAGGACTGGCTTATCCTTCTTGATGGTGTCTTTTGCAGTCCTTAACATGTTTAACAAGTCAGGCAAGGTCGTCTTCAGACTGTTCATGTTAAAGTTGACCACAAATTGGTCGAATGGCTAGGTAAGGATTAAAGAACTAAGTCCAATGACAGTTAATTGTCTAGAAAAATGTCAGCACTTGCGAGCTTCTCAATGAGCCCAATCATCTTTAGCACATGTTCTTGGACATTTGACCCCTCAGTCATACAAGCTCTGAATAGCTCTTTAGACAATAAGTACCTTTCCCTCCTAGACTTTTCACTATACAATTCTTGTAAGTGTTTGAAAATATCAACAGCACTTGCCATATTTTCGTGTTGCTTTAGCAACTCATTCGACATTGATGCAAGCATCGTGCACCTTGCTTGGAGGTCATTGTTTAACCATTTCTTATGGGTTTCGATTTCCTCCTCCTCAGCACCCTCGGGCAGAATTAAGAGGGGTGTATCAGTCAAGACATAGGCTCTATTCTCAAAGTTGAGCACTATCTTAAGGTTTCTAGGCCAATCAAAATAGTTGGGTCCAGTGAGTCTGTTTGTGTCGAGAATTGTGGAAAGCGGGGTCTTAGCCATTTTAGATATCTAGTTATCTACAAATTAAAGCGAAACGGAGATTGAGAAGATGTTTTATACATTATGTGTAGATATAATTTTAAGGTCTTTTAATCATAAATTACCTCCCACTATTTAATTCAAATTCAATAACCCTCATTAAAGAATCAAGAAAAATAATTTTTCCTAGTGAGTTTGAAGTCCAATTTAATTATTACATACCCCAATTTTATGGACACATACATAATAATTATATAGGTATACAACACTTGCCAATTACATCTCTATGTGACCCTCAATTATTTTACCTCATGTTTCACATGGATCTCAATTTTATGCGCCCCCATGTTACTCCTATGTTAAGTTAGACCCATCAAACCTACATGTAAATAATCCACCCAAAAAGTTCCACTTGCAATGGTCAACTTAGAGGATAAATTACACATGTGCATCTCTATGCTTAATAATAATCACGGCTTTCTCATTATAGAAAGTCCCACTTGCAATGGTCGACTAATCTACATAAGTAGCACCGACATGCTATTACTTTTGATGGTAGGCCTGGAATATTACACCCCATTTAATTTTATCCCATATTAACTTAAAATTAAAATCATTAAGATTTTATAAACTTATCAAATAAGTAAGGGATTTTTAGTATATTATGAAACGGTCTTATCGTTTCGATTATCTTATCTAAGTCTCTATCCTAAACATGCCCAACAACACATGAAAAGAATATAAAAGATAAGCATAATCTTAAAAACATGTATCTTATTCAAACATGCATCTTATACATTGAATCATGCATCTCACACATAAATCATGCATATCATAAAATCCTGCATCTCATATATAAAATATAACATGGATATTTTGGGCCATATTTAAATCGATCCTATCTAGAGCCATCAAGGATCGAATGCTAGCAAGGCGAATAAAATAAAATAAAATAAAATAGAAAGTAAACATGCTTTTACAATCTTAATGGCTTCAAAATTCGATCATGCATATCAATTCATGATAGCATATGAAAATTCTTAATTTACCCTACTCATAAATTAAATTAATTCGGGGTTTCTCAATAAGACTTGTTTTTTCCAAAAATAAATAATTTAAAACACCTTTTAAATAAAATAAAATTTTAGAAAAGTTTGACACACAAAAATGGGTCCATGACCCATTACTTTACACGATCATGTATAGATTCCAAAGCTATTCTCCAATCACATAAAAAACACGGCTGCCTCAAATCATCACCTTTCGGTCAAACCCTTCAATTAATGCATTGACCAAAAAATAAAAATAAAAAGATTCCAAAACTATTCTGCTGCACACCAAATAATGAAATAGAATCCTATTCTAATTCTTCTTACATGATGCTGATAGGTTTTCAACCATCCAATGAAAAAAAGCCACATTTATTGAAACACAATAATTATGTGTATGTTGCATGCACGAATTGAATGATTGGTTGGCTGCCATGCAATTCCAAATTACACAGCCAAAGATATTTCAATCACTCTTCATACGTCACACGTGCACACACACATGTACTTGATTGTGCTACATGGATGGGTTACCTACACTTTCAATTCCAAATTGCAAAGGAATTTCTCATGCACATGCACGTACAAGCCATTAAAAATTGGAAATAAAAGGTTTTTATGAAAATACCCAAATCAATTAAATTCATAAATTTAATAATTTTAAACGTGCATCACATGTAACGATTAAAATTAAACGGATCATGCATAACGATGCGCGAGCCTTGGGCTCTGATACCACTGTTGCGAAATATACATATAACTCGACTAAGCATAGCGGAAAATCAAAATTTTAATTTCTAGGATTTAAACATGCGAGTTTATTAATCCTACAGGCTTATCACGTATCATAGGCTTGCACATCTCTACACTGGTTATTTAAAACTTAAATAAAGAAGATCTTACCTTATTCGATTTTTCGTAAAAATCGAAGAGTTTCTTGTTTCTTAACGTAAGCTCCCTAGCTTGCTTCTTGTTGCTTGAATCAACTCCTTCGTTTTTACCTTTGATGATGATTTTGAATTCCTCCACCAAAAACGCCTTTGATCGGATTCTTGATTCACTTCAGAGACCCAAGTGTTTCTCCTCTAAAGTTGATCCACACCTCGGATACCCACTCGTTTATAATCTTTAGCTAGGTTGATCTATAAATATTTTTCCTAACTCTAAGGAATAGTGTATGAGATTAAGGTAAAAGCAAAAATTTACTTCTCTAAGTAATTTGGAAGAATTCTTGAATTCAAGATCTTGATGAATAATCAAGAACTTATATGTGGAGAGAGAGAAACGATTTTCTATGCTAGAGGACCAAAAATTTTTTGGCTTGTGAAGCTATAAAAATTTCATTCTCTACATGTCCTATATATAGGACTATGTTCTTGCAATTCGTTCCCATGTAGAACTCTTCTACATTAAATCTTTTCCATGTAGGAATAGAAGACTAATTAATTCGCAAATAAAAATATTTTGTTTTAATTAGTTTTCTTTCTCTCTAATAAATCATATTTTCTTCTAGAAAAAAATTAATTAAACTCTTTAATTATTTTCCTCCACCAAATTTTCGACCAAGGCTTAATAAAATTGTCTTTTAATAATTAATCCACCATACTAGATTAATTAAAAGTCACTACCAATTAATTAAATGCTTTCTAGACTTAAGCTTAATTAAATTGATCTTATCAACTTAATTAATTTAGTTATCCAACACTTGAATAAATAAAAGTCTTAATTAATATATTAATTCAATTATTTTAGATTAAATTCCCTTGGTTAAGAAATGGATTTGTCCGAGTATTGTGTGTGACCCTTTAGGTTCACCAACATACTAGTAATGGGTTCATAACCTTTATGATTTAATTTGGACAATTTAATTGTCTCGATTAATTAAACACTTTTAATTAACCATCTTATTATTTAATCTTCATTAAATATAAGATACCCATAAATCAAAGAAAAGTTTCTAGCTACTTATCTTGAAGACCTAGATGTAGGCGATTCAAAGTGAACCTTTCCAATCGCGCATTCCATGCAATTGACATTCTTCCATCAACTAATTTCCCAATTGAATTAAGGATCGAGGAATCTTATTGGTCGAGATCCTTGTAAATTCAATTTTTATAATTCAAATGTGTTTGACTAGTGATTAATTAATTCAAGAAACTCATTTCTTAATTAATTACTTACTTGCCTTGGCCAAGGACTAACTCAGTCAAATCACTTAGAATATTATAAGAAATTCACTTGTTTATCTAGACAAGTGACGGATCCTTTGTTGTCAACACCAACCTCCATATACGAGTCACTACACCCAATCACCAGTCCATATGTATCCTAGTAAAAGAACTAGCACAGGAGTCAAAATGCAATGAGTCAATATACAAGATTACTGTGATGACTCAAGTCAAAAAAAATTAATCTTGCACTATCGTGATTAAGAAACTCCTAATTCGACATATATAGAAATAATCCCAATTTAGGAAGTTTCAGTCAGGGTAATCAGTGAACTTGTTCACAACAAGCACCCCCGTATGTGCATTTGTGTCAACTACACTAATGTCTGTAAAACGAGACATTCTCTAAATAAGAGTGTGCATCATAGGCGCAAGTCTATCCGAATTATCAATGTCCCATCTTGATAATTCTATGACTTGGATGGTATTTAGAAATTACAACCTTAGAAACTTGTTTTATGATATCCATCCAATGAGATATCAAGCCCCATAGCTATATGTGAATTCTAGGGACCTCATCATACAGTTATAACATTATAAACATAAGATGAAGAAACATCTTTTATTAATATAATGTAAAATGAAATTATTTATTACAAGAATAGATAAAGAAGCCTATCTAGGATTCGCTCGCAGGGCACTATTCTAACAATCTCCCACTTGTACTAGAGCTAATCTCCTTGGTATCTAAGACCAATATTGAGGTATCTAAGACCCATCTTCTCAAGATGTCCTTCTAATACGTTACGAGACAAGGGCTTAGTTGTGGATCCGCTATGTTCTCCATTGTGTCGACTCTTTCCATGCGTATGTCACCTCTACCAACAATCTCTCGGATCAGATGGTATCGCATCTCTATGTGTTTGGATCTTTGATGAGACCTTGGCTCCTTTACTTGAGCAATGGCGCCATTATTGTCAGAGTACAGAGGTACTGGATCAACAATGTTAGGGACTGCACCCAACCCTTGGATGAAGTTCCTAATCCAAACAGCTTCCTTTGCTGCATCACATGCAGCTATGTATTCAGCCTCAGTTATGGAATCCTCTGTTTGGAACTCTTCCAACTTATTGCTCCACCATTAAGGGTGAATACAAACCCGACATTGATTTCAAATCATCCACCTCAGATTACAAACTAGAGTCAGTGAACCCTTCTAGTTTCAATTCTCCACCGACGTATATCAAAAACAAATCCTTAGTCCTTCTCAAGTGCTTGAGGATTGCTTTCATGGCTACCCAGTGCAACTCACCTGGGTCAGACTGAAAACGACTCACTATACTTAATGCATGAGCCACATCGGGCCTTGTACATAACACTGCATACATAATAATTCCTATGGCAAAAGCATATAGTATACGAGCCATCCTATCTTGTTCCTGGGGTGTCGAAGGACACATGGATCGAGAATACCGGATCCCATGACTCTCAGGCAGGAATCCTTCTTTGATTTCTCCATACTAAACCTCTTTAGCATTTTGTCTATGTACATTGACTGAGACAATCCTATCATCTTTCTTGATCTATCTCTATAGATTTTGATTCCTAAGATGTAGGATGCATCTCCTAAGTCTTTCATGGAAAATTTGGTGGATAACCATACTCTAGTCGATTGCATCATTCCTACATCATTCCCAATGAGTAGAATATCATCAACATAAAGTACTAAAAATGTCACTGCACTCACACTGACTTTCTTGTATACACATGGTTCATCTTCGTTTTTAATAAAACCATACATCCTTACAGTTTCATCAAAACAGATGTTCCAACTTCGGGATGCTTGCTTTAGTCCATAAATGTACTTTTGGGGTTTGCAAACCTTTTGCTCACATTCCACTAGATATGAAACCTTCTGGTTGTTTCATGTAAATCTCTTCCTCTATGTTTCCATTGAGGAAGGCAGTTTTCACATCCATCTGCCATATTTTATAATCATAATGAATAGATATTGTAAGCAAAATCTTAATGGATTTAAGCATTGCTACTGGCAAAAAGGTTTCTTCATAGTCGATACCCTCTCTTTGAGTGTAACCTTTTGCCACTAGCCTCGCTTTATAGGTCACTACCTCTCCATTTGCTCCAAGCTTTTGCTTATAGATCCCCTTACAACCAATGGGTACTATACCCTCTGGTGGATCTACCAAGGTCCATACCTAGTTAGAGTACATGGAGTCCATTTCAGATTCCATGGCACTTTGCCACTTCCCCGAATCAATATCACATATTGCTTCGTTGTAGCTTATTGGATCTTCATCCACTTGAAGCTTCACCTTATTACTTTCTAGTAATAGACCATACCTCTCAGGTGGCCCTCGAATCCTTTTGGATATTCTCGGAGGTTGTGTGTCAGATATTTCAGTGTTTTCTTGTGTTTGTGTTTCCAAAGTTTGTGAGATAATTTGTGGTTCTTGAACTTCTTAAAGTTCTATGATCTTACCATTTGTATCTAATAGAAACTCCTTCTCTAAGAAAATGGCATTCCTTGAAACAAACACCTTTTGTTCCGATGGATCATAGAAGTAGTACCCCGCAGTTTCTTTAGGGTACCCCACAAATTTACATAAGCAATATTTAGACTCTAACTTATCTCACACTAGCCTTTTCACATAGGCTGAACAACCCCATACTCGAAGATGTTTGTATGAGGCCGGTTTACCACACCATAACTCATAAGGCGTTTTGGGCACTGATTTGGAAGGCAATCTATTTAATAGATAAGCTGCAGTTTCTAAGGCATAACCCCAGAAAGATGGAGGAACTTCAGTGAAACTCATCATGAAATGGACCATATCCAATAAAGTCCTATTCCTTCGCTCAGACACCCCATTCAATTGTGGTGTTCCAGGAGAATTCCACTGAGAGAGAATCCCATTCTCTTTAAGATAACTAAGGAATTCGTCACTTAAGTATTCTCCTCCCCGATCAGATCGAAGAGTCTTAATACTATGACGTAGTTGTTTTTCTACTTCATTCCTAAACTGTTTGAACTTTTCAAAAGCTTCAGATTTGTGTTTCATAAGGTACACATATCTGTACTGTGAATAATCATTGGTAAAAGTAATGAAGGAAGTACACCTTCCTTTAGTACTTATACTAAAAGGACCACAAACATCCGAGTGGATCAAATCCAAAGGATGGGTGACACGTTCCACTTGTCCTACAAATGGTGACTAGGTCATTTTCCCTTTAAGACAAGATTCACAAGTAGGCATGGTTTCCTCTTCCTTAAGGTCGAGTATTCTTTTGCCAATTTGTGCATTCTTTCTTTGGAAATATGTCCTAGCCTAGCATGCCACATTAGTATACTATTTAAGTTATCTTGTTTTCTTTTGTTACTATGTTGAATGTGAAAGACATAATTAATTGGTTGAACAATGTATAAACAATTCGTCAAAGTACAAGTAAAAAGTAAAGAACAATTTTTAATAATAGAGCACTTTCCATCTTTTATAAAAAAACTCAAAACCCTCTCCATCTAAAACTGGGATAGAGATATTGTTCTTTATTATACTATAAACGTAAGGACAATCATTTAAAACTATTCTAATGCTGCCGCCTAATGCCAGGTTAACCGTCCCTATCGCTATGGCAGCAACTTTTACTCCATTGCCAAGTCTCAGAACGATCTCATCCTTTCCTAGCATTCTACTTCTTGTCATTGCCTGCAAATTATTGCAAAGATGTGATGCAAAACCGGTATCTAAAACCCAAGAAGTATCATTAACAGATAAGTTAACTTCAACATAAAACATACCCTTGGTCTCACCTAGGGTCGCAAGGTACTCCTTGCAGTTCCTCCTCCAATGCCCTGGTTTACCGCAGTGGAAATACTCACCCTTATCCTTATCAACTTTAACCTTCTTGACCCCACCTTTAGCTTTTAGCTTCTTGTTCTTTTGGGAACTCTTCCCTTTCCCTTTCTTTGGCTTCTTAGCCTTAGAATGGGCATAACTCACAAGTAGGACTAGCTTATCCTTCTTGATGGTGGCTTCTGCAGTTTTTAACATGCTTAACAAGTCAGGCAAGGTCTCCTCCAGACTGTTCATGTTAAAATTGACCACAAGTTGGTCGAATGAGTTAGGCAAGGATTGAAGTACTAAGTCCACTGAGAGTTAATTGTCTAGAAAAATTTCAAGACTTGCGAGCTTCTCAATGAGCCCAATCATCTTTAGCACACCCCTCAGTCATACGAGCTCTGAAAAGCTCTTTAGACACTAAGTACCTTTTCCTCCTAGACTTTTCACTATACAAATCTTGTAAGTGTTTGAAAATATCAG
Source organism: Buddleja alternifolia (assembly GCA_019426215.1). Classification (NCBI taxonomy): domain Eukaryota; kingdom Viridiplantae; phylum Streptophyta; class Magnoliopsida; order Lamiales; family Scrophulariaceae; genus Buddleja; species Buddleja alternifolia. The sequence continues at coordinate 2,077,123 of CM033406.1, forward strand.
TAGCACTTGCCATATTTTCGTGTTGCTTTTGCAACTCATTCGACATTGATGCAAGCATCGTGCACCTTGCTTGGATGTTATCGTTTAACCATTTCTTATGGGTTTCGATTTCCTCCTCCTCAGCACCCTCGGGCAGAGTCGAGAGGGGTGCATCAGTCAAGACATAGGCTCTATTTTTAGAGTTGAGCACTATCTTAAGGTTTCTAAGCCAATCAAAATAGTTGGGTCCAGTGAGTCTGTTTGTGTCGAGAATTGTGGAAAGCGAGGTCTTAGCCATTTTAGATATCTAGTTATCTACAAATTAAAGCGAAACGGAGATTGAGAAGATGTTTTATACATTATGTGTAGATATAATTTTAAGGTCTTTTAATCATAAATTACCTCCCACTATTTAATTCAAATTCAATAACCCTCATTAAAGAATCAAGAAAAATAATTTTTCCTAGTGAGTTTGAAGTCCAATTTAATTATTACATAACCCAATTTTATGGACACATACATAATAATTATATAGGTATACAACACTTGCCAATTACATCTCTATGTGACCCTCAATTATTTTACCTCATGTTTCACATGGATCTCAATTTTATGCGCACCCATGTTACTTCTATGTTAAGTTAGACGCATCAAACCTACATGTAAATAATCTACCCAAAAAATTCCACTTGCAATGGTCAACTTAGAGGATAAATTATACATGTGCATCTCAATGCTTAATAATAATCACGGCTTTCTCATTATAGAAAGTCTCACTTGCAATGGTCGACTAATCTACATAAGTAGCACCAACATGCTATTACTTTTGATGGGGATATTAAACCCCATTTAATTTTATCCCATATTAACTTAAAATTAAAATCATTAAGATTTTATAAACTTATCAAATAAGCAAGGGATTTTTAGTATATTATGAAACGGTCTCATCGTTTCGATTATCTTATCTAAGTCTCTATCCTAAACATGCCCAACAACCTATGAAAAGAATATAAAAGATAAGCATAATCTTAAAAACATGTATCTTATACAAACATGCATCTTATGCATTGAATCATGCATCTCATACATAAATCATGCATATCATAAAATCATGTATCACATACATAAAATCATGCATCTCATAAAAACATTCATCTCATACATAAAATATAACGTGGATATTTTGGGCCATATCTAAATCGATCCTATCTAGATCCATCAAGGATCAAATTCCGGCAAGGCGAATAAAATAAAATAAAATGGAAAGTAAACATGCTTTTACAATCTTAATAGCCTCAAAATTCCATCATGCATATCAATTCATGAAAGCATATGTAAATTCTTAATTTACCCTCATAAATTAAATTAATTCGGGGTTTCTCAATAAAACTTGATTTTTCCAAAAATAAATAATTTACAACACCTTTTAAATAAAAATAAATTTTAGAAAAGCTTGACACACGAAAATGGGTCGGTGACTCATTACTTTACACGATCATGTAAAGATTCCAAAGCTATTCTCCTATCGCATAAAAAACACGGCTGCCTCAAATCATCACCTTTCGGGCAAACCCTTCAATTAATCCATTGACCGAAAAATAAAAATAAAAAGATTCCAAACTGCACACCAAATAATGAAATAGAATCAATCCTATTTTAATTCTTCTTACATGATGCTGAATAGGTTTTCAACCATCCAATGAAAAAAAGCCACATCTATTGAAACACAATAATTATGTGTATGTTGCATGCACGAATTGAATGATTGGTTGGCTGCCATGCAATTCCAAATTACACAGCCAAAGATATTTCTATCACTTTTCATATGTGAGTGCACACACACACATGTACTTGATTGTGCTACATGGATGGGTTACCTACACTTTCAATTCCAAATTGCAAAAGAATTCCCCATGCACATGCACGTACAAGCCATTAAAAATTGGAAATAAAAGGTTTTTATGAAAATCCCCAAATCAATTAAATTCATGAATTTAATAATTTTAAACGTGCATCACACGTAACGATTAAAATTAAACGGATCATACATAACGATGTGCGAGCCTTGGGCTCTGATACCACTGTTGGGAAATATACATATAGCCCGACTAAGCACAACGGAAAATTAAATTTTTAGTTTCTAGGATTTAAACATGCGAGTTTATTAATTCTACGGGCTTATCAGGTATCATAGGCTTGCGCATCTCTACACTAGTTATTTAAAACTTAAATATAGAAGATCTTACCTTATTCGATTTTTCGTAAAAATCGAAGAGTTTCTTCTTCCTTAACGTAACCTCTCTAGCTTGCTCATTGACTCCTTCGTTTTTCCCTTTGTTGAAGATTTCGAATTCCTCCACCAAAAACGTCTTTGATCGGAATCTTGATTCACTTCAGAGACCCAAGTGTTTCTCCTCTAAAGTTGATCCACACCCCAGATACCCACTCGTTTATAATCTTTAGCTAAGTTGATCTATAAACGTTTATTCTAACTCTAAGGAATAGTATATGGGATTAAGGTGAAAGCAAAAATTTACTGCTCTAAGTAATTTGGAAAAATTCTTAAATTCAAGATGTTGATGAATAATCAAGAACTTGTACGTGGAGAGAGAGAAATGATTTTCTATGCTAGAGGAACGAAATTTTTTTGGCTTGTGAAGCTATTAAAATTTCGTTCTCTACATGTCCTATATATAGGACTATGTTCTTGCAATTCTTTCCCATGTAGAACTCTTCTACATTAAATCTTTTCCATGTAGGAATATAAGACTAATTAATTCCCAAATAAAACTCTTCTGTTTTAATTAGTTTTCTTTCTCTCTAAGAAATCTTATTTCCTTCTAGAAGAAAATTAATTAAACTCTTTAATTATTTTCCTTCATCAAATTTTCGACCAATGCTTAATAAAATAGTCTTTTAATAATTAATCCACCATACTAGATTAATTAAAAGTCACTTTCAATTAATTAAATGTTTTCTAGACTTAAGCTTAATTAAATTGATCTTATCAACTTAATTAATTTATTTATCCAACGCTTGAATAAATAAAAGTCTTAATTATTTAATCTAATTAATTAATATATTAATTCAATTATTTTGGATTAAATTCCCTTAGTTAAGAAATGGATTTGTCCGAGTATTGTGTGTGACCCTTTAGGTTCACCAACATACTAGTAATGGGTTCATAACCTTTATGATTTAATTTGGACAATTAAATCGTCTCGACTAATTAAACACTTTTAATTAACCATCTTATTATTTAATTTTCATTAAATATAAGATACCAATAAATCAAAGAAAAGTTTCTAGCTACTTATCTTGAAGACCTAGATGTAGGCGATTCAAAGTGAACCTTTCCAATCGCGCATTCCATGCAAGTGAGATTCTTCCATCAACTAATTTCCCAATTGAATTAAGGATCGAGGAATCTTATTGGTAGAGATCCTTGTAAATTCAATCTTAATAATTCAAATGTGTTAGACTAGTGATTACTTAATTCAAGAAACTCATTTTTTTATTAATTACTTACTTGCCTTGGCCAAAGACTAACTCACTCAAATTACTTAGAATATTATAGGAAATTCACTTGTTCATCTAGACAAGTGATGGATCCTTTGTTATATACATCAACCTCCATATACAAGTCATTACACCCAATCACCAGTCCATTTGTGTCCTTGTAAAAGAACTGGCACAAGAGTCAAAGTGCAGTGAGTCAATATACAAGATTACTGTGATGACTCAAGTCGAAGAATTAATCTTGCACTATCGTGATGAAGAAACTCATAATTCGACATATATAGAAATGATTCCAATTTAGGAAGTTTCAGTCAGGGTAATTAGTGAACTTGTTCTCAACAAGCACCCGCGTATGTGCATTTGTGTCAACTACTCTAATGTCAATAAAACGAGACATTCTCTAATTAAGAGTGTGCATCATAGGCGCACGTCTATCGGAATTGTCAATGCCCATCTTGATAATTCTATGACTTGGATGGTATTTAGAAATCACAACCTTGGAGACTTGTTTTATGATATCCATCCAATGAGATATCAAGCCCCAAAGATATATGTGAATTTTAGGGACTTCATCATACAGTTATAACAATATAAACATAAGATAAAGAAACGCCTTTTATTAATATAATGTAAAACGAAATTGTTTATTGCAAGAATAGATAAAGAAAGCCTATCTAGGATTGGCTCGCAGGGCACTATTCTAACACATATTTCCTTGCTACTTCATCGAACCGGAGATTCCAACTATGAGAGGCTTACTTTAGTCCATAAATGGATCTATTGAGTTTGCAAACTTTATGATAATCTGCTTCCGATATGAAACCCCTGGGTTGTTGCATATAAATGTCCTCCTCAACGTATCCATTTAGAAATGCGGTCTTCACATCCATTTGCGAGATTTCAAAATCTAAGTTTGCAGCTATGGCTAGCAGAATTCTAATAGATTTGATCATGGCTACTGGCGAAAAGGTTTCCTCATAGTCAATGCCCTCCTTTAGACTATACCCTTTTGCTACTAGCCTAACCTTATAGGTGTCCACCTTTCCATCCAGTCCAATCTTTCTCTTATAAATCCATTTCCATCCAATTGGCCTTACACCATTTGGTAGATCAGTAAGAGTCCAGAATTGGTTTGAATACATCAAATCTATCTTTGCTTTCATAGCATCAAGCCACTTTGAGGAACCTTTATCTGTCGCAGCTTTATCATAGTCAGGGGGATCATCTCCATGGCTCCATTCTGCAACAACATACAAATAATGATGTGTATCGTGCATATAGCCATATCTCTCAGGCGGCTGAGATACTCTACTAGATCGTCCCTGCTGCAGTTGTGTCGTTTCGGGTTCAGTTTGTGATTCTCGAACTAATGTCTCTGAAGGGGCATCGTCTTGTTCTTCCAGAACAATCTTTCTACCCGCAACACCTTCTCAAATGAATTCTTCTTCAAGAAAGTAAGCTTGCAAGGCCACGATGATCATTTGATCATTTTTCAGGTAAAAGAGGCATCCCATCGAATCCATGGGAAAACCGATAAATCATTCTTTCAAGGATATATCCTATTGGTCCTAAGTGGCATACGAAAAAGGTCTAGAAGGAGGGGTTGAATAGACCCTGAAGTCTTTTTTGACTTCAAAAATTCATACTCAAAATAAATTGGACGCTTGAAAATGTAGGCGCTTGGCTGAGCGTCAACTTGAAGACTGTTTTGATAAAGTTAACTTAGACTCAAGATTTGAATACTATAACCAGATAGGTTTAAGCGTTCAGTTCTTTAATCAGGGTTAGCACAGCGGAATGGTTTTAAGTCTTCCTTTTGAAAGGTTTTAGCGTCACAAAGGTTTCCCTTAGTTGCTTAACTTTAAGTGATTTTATCACTGTGTTTACTTAACCGATTATGCAATGATAAAGATGACGGTAAAGTAAGAACATAAAGTTTGAAAGGTTCATTGGGTGGGGTAATCCCAACTACGTCCTTCTTCTCCTTGAACACTTGGAGGCAATCCACTAAAATGATTCTCGATGAATCACACAGAAACTTCTACAAAATAAAGAGAGATGGATATGGATGACTTGAGCTCCTTGGTCACACAGATTTCTGCTACAAGACATTTCTATCCTCTTGCCTCTTTCACCCAGAAATAATGCAAGTATCCAACTTCGACTTCACATAGATTGCGAGACTTGGATGGGGTTTATCTAATGGTATGTTTGATGTGGGAAAGTTCAAACAACTTGGAATATCTCAATAATAGTGTAAGATTCTTCTATGAAGAGGTTTGAGATATTTTCGACTGTCTTGGAATGTATAGAAAAAGCTTTGAGGATTTTTAGCTGTGATATTTGTATGCTTTTTCTTTCAAATAATTTCAGTAAAGTCTTGGCTCTTAGTGCGTGAATGTCGTTGTTTAAGGTTTGCTGAAGGGTACTATTTATAGAGATTTCTTGGGAATTGTCCGTTGGACACATGTAGGCGCATGTCTCTCACGCAGCATGTTAAACAGACCTTTTTCTGACATTCTTGAAATTCTGTTGGTTTCGATTGGACAGGAGCAGGTTTTGAAATCTGATTTCTGACAGTCTAGTCAAAAGTTGGCTTGTCCACAAGTCACAATAGCTTATCACATTTAATGCACTTATCAGGCATTTAATGCGTTTTGAATCTATTTCCCGTTGGAAATAAATGTCCGTCGATGATTGCATTTAAGTCCTTCATGACTTGAGAATTTATTTCAGGTGAGTCCCTTTGTTGAATGCTTGAGCACTTGATTCATAACTCCTGAAACAGTTCTTTAGCGCTTGACGGACGCTAAGAACAAATCTCTATCTTCACTTGATTTCAGACGCTGATCTTCAACTTTATTTTTGATAGACCTAGAATTCTATCATAAACTCAGTATCTAATAATTAATCTAAAAATCTACAAAGATAAAAATTACAAGCCTAACAAAATTACATCTTTTAAACGCTTAAACAAATCTTCTATGAAAGCATAAACGTACATTTTATTTGGGGTCTAACATAAAATCCTAATTGTCATCATCAAAACATCTAACATGAAATTCCTAACATATCCTCTAGTTTCTCTACCTTGGTCTTCTTTACATATTCGGGGTAATCCTATATTCTTATGTACTTGAGACTAGGCTTCCTACCACACCAAATCTCATATGGTGTAGTGGGGACAGATTTTGAGGGACATTTGTTCAGAATATGCGCAACTGTATGCAAATCATGTCCCCACAGAGAAATGGGTAGGTCAGTGTAGCTAAGCATGGAACGTATCATGTCTAACAGTGTACGATTCCGTCTTTCTGCTACCCCATTCAGTTGCGGAGTTGCTGGAGGAGTGAGTTGTAATACTATGACGTGTTCTTTTAAGAAGTCATCAAACTCGACACTCATGCATTCGCTGCCTCGATCAGATAGAAGTGCCTTAATACTATGCCAAGTTTGTTTTTCAGTTAAAGTTTTGAATTTCTTGAACCATTCAAGTGCTTCCGACTTATGCTTCATCAGATAAACTAGACCATACCTAGAGTGGTCATCTATTAAGGTTATGAAGTACTGAAAACCTCCAAGGTCCGCATCCTTAAGAGGCCACATACACCAGTGTGAATTAACCCTAAAACTTCATTTGGCCTTTCGAAATGCCCTGTGAATGGTGACCTAATCATCTTGCCTTTAAGACAAGATTCACAAGTAGGATATGGGTTCAAACCCAAGTGGACCAATAAGTCCACGTTTCTCCAACTCATGAATCTTAAATTCATCGACATGTCTCAGTCTAAGGTGCCATATGAGTTTTTGGTTTACGTCATTCATACTATGTTTTCTAGTCATAGTATTATCAATACATTATTTTTGGACATTCAAATAGTATAAACCATTAACTAAAGATGCAGAGCCAACACACTTATTTCCAAAATAAATATCACAAGAATTATGTTAAAAAGAAAACAAATATCTTTTCTTGACCAATACATGAATAGAAATAATATTCTTGAGCCCATTGGGCAAAACAAGGCAATCATCTAAAATAATTTGATGTCCAGAAACTAATGTAACAGATGTAATTCAAATGTGCATCGCAGCCACCCTGTGTCCGCTTCCAACGTTGATCATTACTTCTTTCTCTTCCAGCTTTCTACTTGCCTCCAGATCCTGGTTCAAAACACAAATATGAGCACTAGCTCTAGGATCTAGAAACCAAGAAGTAGAAAATATCATCATAGAAAAATTCATTTCAAAAACATAAAGTTCTATACCTGATTTGCTTTTAGCTCTTAGCTTGGGATAGTTACACTTCCAATGCCCACTACCTTGCAGTGGAGGCAGGATGCGGTGTCTTCATCCCTCATGCACTTAGTACTTGAATTTTTCATCTTGGATATGATCGGTTCTCTGATGCGCCCGGCCAATGGACATTTCTACTTCTGTCCCCTTTTAGAAGAGATAATAGGAACTATGACCACACCAAATTTTTTTCTCATTTGTGTGTGCTTTGACAAGTTTGTCCATTAGCATTGACAGCGACCCTTCAATGTCATCCAAATCAAAGTTGATGACAAAGGCAGAAAATGAGTTAGGGAGTGACTGGAGAATGAGATCCACTTGTAGATGGAAATACATGTAATAATTCATGGAACAGAGTTTTTCTAGCATGGATAACATGTTCAAAGCATAATCAGCAACGTCATCTCTTTCTCTCATTTTAGTGTTGAAAATCTCCTTTGATAGAAAGTATCGAATGACAAGAGTTTCTCTAAGTGCAACATGATTGACCTAGGACTATCCATGTTTTCATGCGTTTGTTGCAATTCATTGCACATGGAGCTCAACATGAAATTCCTTACTTTCCTTACATTAGAGATCCAATCCGAGTGCGCCAATATGATGGATTCATCCTCGTTGACCCCAGGCCTTTGTGGACGATCCATCTCTAGCGTATATTCAAGTGATTCATCATTGAGGATCGTCCTCAACGCTTTGATCCAATCAGAGTAGTTTGGTCCAGTAAGGACATTTTTCTCAAGCAATACTTTCAAAGGGTTAGTCATTGTGTAGGAAATAAACTGCAGAAAATACCAAGATTCACGATTAGATGTGTTATTATGTACTCTTCAAGTGAAATCAAGGATTTCAATATTTACTTGATTCCCACTATGTTTCTCGAAACATTGCACTCCCACTGCAATAATCGGAAACCTCATTGGATAGATTTCATAGTGAGCGATTGAGTTCCTTAATGATCTAAACAAGTTGCAACCTTTTTTGATATATGGCTTGTTAGATCTTTGAGGTCGTGTCTTACACCAATCGGTCTAACCGATGATTCAATCTTCTTTAGCTTATGGATCACTGAACCGCAACCTTATTCGATATATATGTGGTGATCTGAGTCTTTTTTCCATAAACTCCTTTCAATCTTACAATTTAATCCCGTCTTGCAACCTTTTTCGATATATGAGGCAAAATTTGTTTCGACATAAAGGCATCAAATGCACTAAAGAAGATAGAGTACCACGTCTTGATGCATGACCCCCTTATTCCGGGACGTCACCATGCATTAGAAGTGAACCCATTTTCTAAAGCTTGATGGAGATCTAGGACATCCAATGCCCCTTTACTTACTGAGTATAATATTAGTTTGGTCTCATTGCACATTAAATTCTCTATTGCGCAACCAAGGAAATGCATAAGAATAAGCCTAGCAATTCTAACAACACACACATGTATGGACTACTCTAGATCAACTCGAACCAATGAGTGGCCGGGGGCCTCAAACTCCGGCCCAATACAACCCAGATAAAACAGCAAAGATAAAATCCTATATCCATACACGGTGTCACCATCACATAAATAAGGAGCACGTAAAACAATTAAACAGTTATGTGATAATTAAATATTAAATCTAATTTAATACATTAAATCTAATTTCATGATTGATTAAATCTAATTTAATCATGTCAAAACAAATCTAATTTAATATTGACTACTTTAATCAAATTAAAGTGCGACTATATCAAATACAATCATATGGGTAATCTAATCTAAATACATAACAAAATCATGTAAAATTTAACTAGCTGGTATTTAAATCCAGTTTAATAAATCTAATTTATATATACCAACTTATTTTGAAAATAATTTAAATCTAATTTAATTTGAAAAAATTGAAGTCCAATTAAATTATTCATTAAATCCAATTAAAAATTTGAAAAACTTAAATCCAATTTAAATTATTCACTAAATTCAATTTAGAAGTTGAAATAAAAAAATTATTTAATTAAGGTTTCACAATTGATAAATAGTTTGGTCAATTTAATTGGGTCAAACCCACATAATTAATTATTTCGCAATTGGGTAACCCAATTAAATCACTGGCCAAGCCCGACATAATTAATTATATTGGGTACGACCCAGATTTTATTTTAAATTACAGAGACCAGCACTTAAAAACGTGTGTTGGGCCAAGCCGAGCACTAGTTGACCATGTTGGGCCAAGCCAGCACTAGTTGACCACGCTGGGCCAAGCCCAGCACTATTTACCATGGGTTCGGCTTGACCCAGCGCTGTTTGCTATACTTATGCGCTGGGCCGAGCCCAGTGCTCTTGCTTTGGTGCTCGGCTTAGCCCAACACCCCTCGCCCCTCTCATCCGCGCCGTTAGACGGAGGCGTGCGCAGCACGCACTGCTGTTGCAGCAGCTTTGGCGGCGCGTGTTGTAGCAACGGCACCGACGCCCGCTACTGCGGGCGGTGCGATTTTCCGAAAATGTGGTTCCACCACCAATTTTGAATCCAATTCAATATATTAATTTCACAGATTCGCATGCATAAAATTAATTACCCATTTACAAACAATACGTAAACATGTTTTATGCAATTAAAACACATAAATATACATTGGATATCATGAATCACCGAATTTTGGCCCTGATATCACTGTTGTGATTCGATCTAATGGATAAAGATTTTATTCGAATCACTCCAGAAATCGAATCTGGGGTTTCATGATATAAATTCGCAACAAGAAAATTACTCCAGAGGATAATCGAATTACCTCTTGATGACAAAAATTGATTAAATTAGCAGAACCCCAGACTCCTAGCTCTAGATTATCACGCGAAAGAATATTTCCAAGAGAGCTCCAATCTCCTCCATAGCTAGAAGGCGGCGGCAGCTAGTTAGGAGATAGGGGAGGGAATTTTTGTCTTTTCTTTTTTATAGGTTTCTTTATCTCAAAGTCAGATTCAGAATTTTGACTGAGTTGGAATTCTTATCATTGACTAACAACTTGTGGTTTTAACCAAAACCCCTAGCACTAAAAAGAGGGGCGGCCGCTAGGGCCTTATAGGATTGGGCTTCCGGGATTTGTTTTATCTTAGCCTATGTGTAATTAATTAAGTCCAAGTCCAAATCCAATTTGACTTTTAATTAATTACTTTAATCTAATTAAACTTAATCCAATAATTTAATTCAACTTATAAATTAATTCCAATTATAACTTATGAATTAATGGTTTAATTAATTTATTTAATCTAATTAAATATCTTTAATTAAATCATGTCGTTCATTTTGTTAGTCAATCACATCTAATATGAATGTACCAAAATACCCTTATCATAGAAAATAATTCATTTTCTTCACATAGCGCGACTCTCTAGGCTCGATTCGATTAGCAATGGAAGGATACCAAAGGATAAGGTTGTCATCTAGCCAGCACCGTGGAACCAAATCGTAGCCTAATTGAATACGTCATCATGAACCTTGATTACGATTACCATATACGTATAAACTCTTCACCGACGTGACACGATCAAGTTAGAGCATGGTACGTCAAACTCATAAAACTTGATACTGTAATTAGTAATCATAATAATGTAAAATTACCAAATTACCCTTAGTGACCATCACTAGTTAGTATATATGCTTTGGCCAAAGACTTATATCGTACAGGCCACATACTCGTTTATTATCGAGATGTTGAATCCCATATCTTACAATGTCGAATGCACCATATGAATCGTACTTCGAGGTTGACCCCACCTATCAGGTGATACGGGTCTAACTACTCTGGTAACATATCTAATACTACAAACACATTGTAAATGACTCCAGGTCAAAAGTCCACACATACTATCGCAATCTTAATCGTAATCATTGACTGTCAAAGAGTAAATACCCATATAATTGGATTAAGGCGAGTCGAGTTCAAATATGTTAATTTCATTAACTATATTTATGACACAAGCTCCCACTATCTAATCAGTGTTTGACTGGCACTCCTTGTCAAAGCAGTTGTCATACGAGTTGAATTTTAATGCCCACTTAAAATTCGTTAAATCGCGAACCATTAATAAGAGATTAAATACTTGACTCTTCCAGTGCATCCTCTTATCCATATCAGAGGTGGAAAGTCCATCTTCAAATCTCAAGGACTATTTGTTCAACACAATTAAATGCCATTGAGTTTTACATGAACAAAACCAATACCTTTATTTTATAAATAGAAATATAATCGTTTGTACAAAATAACTTATCAATGCCCTATTAAATCTAATTCATCATTGGCATTGAGGGCATACACCTAGCAATTTGAAGAATTGGCCACTCGAGCATATGACATGGAACTGCGCATGGCTACAAATGGAGTTGATGATGAGCAACATGTCCAGGAGCCTTGGAGACAAGAAGTCAAAAAAAGGGGCATACCATTTTCAAATACTTCCAACAACGAGTCCACGTCTGAAGATATTGATGATCATATGGAAGAAAATGATGTTTAAATCTATCACCACTGCTTTGATTAAAGAATACGCTAAAGAAAGCGCTCCATGGTAAGAGCCTAAACTGTCAGCAATACTCCTTGATAAGAGCTTAAACTATCAGCAATACTTCTTGATAAAAGCTTAAACTATCAAGAAAATTCCTTGATACGAGATAAACTGTCTACAAATAAAAAAAAAATCAAATAAATTCCTTGAAATAAGTATAAACTTTCTACAAATCAAATTCAGCAATGCTCCTTGACAAGTATAAAATGTCTTGAAGTAAAATCAAATTAAATACTCCTTGACACGAGTGTAAAAAGTCTTGAAGTTAAATCAAATGCAACAGAAACAAAACATGAATTTACATGAGAGTTAAATTATTGCTTAAGTCTCAATTTTTCAATTAACATAGTTCCTTCAAATATTGAACAATTCTTTCACACCAATTAATATTTTAATTTTTGTAACTAATTATAGTTTATCAAACAATGCTTCATTTAGTTAAATTATTGTTTAATTCTGGATTTATAACATCTTGAAGCTGCAATATTCATATATATGATTTATTTTAACGATTCACGCTCAAACGTTTTATTTCCTGGTAAGAAAAAAGTCCAAAAGTAAATGAGATGTTTAGCAACCAAATTCTTAAATTTCAATTTTGATATAAATATCGGGATAGTAATTTTTACGAAAATTTCGATGAAAATTTTGAGGATATTCGAAAATTTCTTTTTTGATTTTAAAAAAATCATGAAAATTTATATAAATATTTGAAAATTTACAATCAATTTTCTGATAACTTTAATTATCATACTTATGCATCTTTTACATTAATAATATTTTATATACAATATATGTATAATGAATCTTGCTAAATAGACCAACTGGGGTTAATCCGAGTGGTAAGTAGCTCGATTTCGCTTAAGCAAGGTCTCGAGTTCGATTTCTTGTGTACGCAATTACCCCCATTGGGAGACTCACCTACCAGGTCAGGTGTGCGATCCGGGTCGACCAACAGATTAATCCGGCAATGCCGGGACACTATAGTAGGCAACCCAAAAAAAATAAAAAATCTTACTAAATAGTATGATCAAAATCTGTTACAAAAAGTATGAAATAAATATGACTTCAAAATAAAATCGTAATCAAATCTCATAAAAACTTCATTAAAATAAAATGTATCATAATTTTAGCAAAAATCATGTTTAGTTGAGGTGAACAGTTGATAGGTGTAGACCAATTTGATATATTATTTTTAAAATGTATAAAAAAATATATATTGTTCAAAAATTTCGGAAAATATTAGGTTTCGGCAAAAATTTCGAGAAATTTTAAATTTCGGTCGAAATTTCAAGAGATATTTTGCAAAACTAGATTGAAAGTGAGATTTCGCTTTGGGATCCCCGAAAACTCGAAAGTTTTGTCGAAATTTCGAGGTTTTGAGGGAAATTTAAGACCATGTTAGCAACGGACATAGTTGTCTTTTCTTGGGAACCATAGAAACAATACATTTAAAAATAAAACAAATATCCCGGAGATAACAATAATTTAATCAAATAAAATAAAGAAGAGCAGGAAAGCACATTATAATGCACCAGTAAAGATTTTGACAAAATAAAATGCGAGCCATAGTAATGATATATATAATTCATGCAGAACAAAGTTAAGTGTAACGAGAGTAGAGCAAGATGGTAACATCCTTGGCGTTTTTTTGTACTAGCTTTTCCCTGAGGTAGAGACTTCAGCACTGCATACTGGACAAACCTACACATATTTGCACAACCATTATTCATCCCTTCTTCCATTAATAATCCAACGTTTCAAAAACAAGTTGAAATAAACAACACTTCAACTAATAGAAACGAAAAAAGATAAAACTTTACGTGTCACGACTTCATATTTTACCCATGTCTACTAATAATCTGAATGAAAAAGAAAAGTCAATTAGACGGCAAAGCAAGCAACAATAGCAGCGTACTGAAACAATGCTTAAGCAAAATCAATTGCATAGAACCTTAAATTTCACTTTTTTATCCGAGTAGCAAACAATTTAGAGCACTACCAGGTTACAGCCAGCCAGAAAAATATATCACGGGCAAATAGCACACTACTAGTTTGGCACATAGGGAGTACGAAGCCCCAAAACCGTAACAATTTTTGTGAAACGAGAAATACCTTGTTTATTTGTAACCAATTGTTAATGCATTCGGAATGATAAGAATGTTTGCAAGAAAGAACAGTCAAGGTGTCACCATCCTCGTAGTCCAATCTACAAATTACGCATCTGTGGAACAACAGTGAAAATGGTCAACCTTACAAGGAAGGATGAAAGTGACACACAAAATAAAGTTGGCAAAAACTGGACTACGTTTACATACGAATCACTGCTTCCTTCCCGAATGCCTTGTGATGTATAGTTGATTGAAGGCAAAGAAGAAATTGTCTCTGCAGAAAGACCCCTGCTCTCTGTTCCAACAACATCACCCAGAGCAAGCAACTCCTGTAGGCATAAACTCAATCATCAACTCAAATATAAATGGGCTCCAAGAAGTAATAGAACATGACTTTTACATAATTTACCTCATACGATAGTTCATCTGGATCAACCTCCTCCCATGCATCCTAACGATTCATTAAAAGGGTTAGGCAGCCCCAAATATATGCCAACACATCCCAATTGCAAATTAATAAAGATATAGATGCATGAGTAAACTGAACTAGCATTCGAAGCAAACTCGATGCGTGTGCATAAAAAAATAGAATATTTTTAAACACATTAAATTGTTAGAAATAAAAGGTTTCATCAAACCCACTAATCTCTTGTTTTTTTATTTACAATTTGATGCATTAATGACTACATTCCCTCTACCAATTGTTTTTCACCACTTCCTTCTCATCTTCACCAGAAACTTCTTCTCATAGTTTTTTGTAAGAGGACACTGCCATATTCCATATTTTCTAAGGAGGAACAAAATGTAGAATAAAAAAAAAGAAGCAATAATAATTTTAGCCAAAAAAGAAAAAGAAAAAGAAAAAGCAATAAAAATGGCATAAACCAAATGAATAGGGTGGAGCAAAAATGAATTTCTTATTAACATGTTAATTCTCGTGAGCATCGACGGCCAAAACAAAAATATTGGTGGCCAGTAACACCGATCTCTAATGAGTTTGTAGAATTTGAATCCTGACTGTGAATGAGTTTGTTGCTACTAAAATTATCATGAATAAACTTTTTACCTTTATAGACAATATATCCGCACCAATTGTCTCTCTAAAATCTGAGAGGCAGTATTATTCAAAAGAAAAATCTGAAAGGCAGAAGTTTCAACAATGTGTTGGGTAATTGAAATCACTTTTAAGTGAATTAGCAATGTCACTAAAGGTAGTATTTTGGGGAAAACAGTAAAGAAAATCATGTGCAATGTGTTATGGACCAAGGTGGTATATATATTTGATTTCTACCTTGCATATTAAGATTTTTTAACTGTACACTTGAACGTGAGTTCAATTAGATTCTATATGCAAGTTGTGGGAGGATATTTTAGGAAGATTACCTAAAACCACACCAAAGTAGTTTTTCTGTGGTGTTCCCACTTAATAAAAGAGTAAAGAGATATGCTTACAACCGTGTGTCCTTCGATAAAACAAAAAACAAGAACTTGCATCAAGTTCACTACTATTTACAGACTGCACATAACAATCCATACTGGACAAAGCAAAAGAAGAAAATTCATAATTGAAACAGGCTAAATATGCATAAGTTTCAGCATAGACAAAATAAATCTCAGTTAGTTAAAACAGCAAATGTACCGCCAAAAGATCGAGTGACATAGGAGAAAAGCTCTGAATATCTTGTTCAGTTTTGGTAATAAGGGCAAACATCAAATATGCGAGGAGGCGACTTATCTGATTCTTATCGAAATAATTCCAACAATTTCTTAGGACTTCAAGGATTGGACAAACCCCAATAGTAAAAGAACATTGATAAATGATTTAAAACTGTAGGATGATGACTGATAAGAAAACAGGAAAATAAATAGTAAGTATGGCTATGGGATCAGTCGTGCACAAGGGGTGGCAACTATGAAATGCTCTCGAGGGCTGTGATACTAAAACCCTGTTCAAGTATAGAGACTATAGTCTCGTCAAGACTTGTTTGTGTATATCATTCTCATGGGAGAGTGCCTTGTTCCATGAGCATTGATCTAGAGGTCAGTGCACGCACAAACATCTATACTTGGGTGAGTATGAGATTGAACAACCACATTAGGATCCCATGTTGGTTCCGTGTCGAACTTGGAAACCTAGGATTGCGTAGGTATGAGGTTTATCCTTGTTCACATGAGGTGTCACGACTGCAATGTGTGCTGCCCACTACACTTTGTATTTCATGATTCCAGGAAAATCACGAAATGGAATACCATGGGTGTAGTCTGGCAGTACGACAAAGCAGATGACACCAATAGGGGTTCATCCAAGGCAGGATACCTTTAACTTTCCTATGTTGTTGCGTAACCTAAATGACCGAGAAAGTCTCTAACCAGAGTAAAGTCTTCAAGAGGGTTTTGGTTATCTCTACTTGGTAGACAAGGTCATTAGAGTTCCAACACAGTCATAACTTCTAAGTTATTAGAGTTTCGACAGGTACCCAAACTCTAGACTCAGACGGGAAAATAACAGAGGGATTCAACTCACACGAAGTTCATAATTTGGAAATTTGTTGTTAATCATTAATATCCAGGAAGTCATGGCGACGTTGCTAGACATCGAACCATGATCAATATAAGCTTTGGATTAATTTGGTGGATTAATTCAACGTCTATTCGGCTAAATAATTAATTAAGACAATTTGTTATTGTTTGGCTTTGGGGGGTATGACCTATTGCTAGCTTATTAATGAGCCTAAGAGATCACACACTTAACTTAGTGTAGTACCTTGGTGAAATTAATTCTTAGTTGAGAATTTATTAATTGGGAAAGGAATAATTAATTAAGTGGGCTTAACTAGTGTTTGGTCTTATAATTTAATTTGGTGGATTAAATTAAAACTGAGTCAATTTAATTACTTAGTGGGCTGATTATATTAATTGACTTAGGCTTGAATTGAGAAGAGAAAAAGGCCTGCCAGGGAATTATTTCACTAGCAATGGACGGCCACACCGGGTATAAGTATACCCAACGTGCGCCGCCCATCATAATTGCAAGAAAGCAATTTCTGTCTTCTCTTCTTCTTTACTCATTATTAGAGCCTATATAGCTATATTCCTACCCTTTTCTCCATAAGCCAAATTTGTCAATCTCTAGGCTAGCACTGAAAGAGATCATCGAGGATACGAGCTAAGGTGTGGATACTGTTAGAGGCACTTTGCATAGTTTGCGTGTTGAAGCAAACAAAATCACGAGGAATTTTGGAGCAAAAGTCGTTGCCCTGTTGAGGAAGGAGGCAATTTCTGCTGTTATGGTTTCTCAGTCCATTAGCGACAGATCAACCAAGTGGTATCTCGTTGTGAGCAATACAACGAAATTGGTGAGTTTTGCAATAAACACCCTATAAATGTTTTCGATGGTTCCATGTCTTCCCTAATTTGTGTTTAGGGATTATGCTATTTTTTTAATTCTCTGTTCCGCTGCGAGCACAATCCGAGGGCTGAACCACAGTATCCTATCATAACATACCACTTATGTTAACTTGGGTAGGCAATAAACAAAATAATTTGGACCTTAAATATCACTCACCTATCTGCGGAACTGATGTAGGACTTCCTTCGCATGTAAAACCATATCAGCTAATCGGGGCTTTGCAATTTTCACGGATATCATGCAGCAAATGTTCAGACTTAACATATGTACTATCTAGATTTTTGTCAAGCTAAGAATAGGTTGGTTGCGTAAGGTGGTCGTCAGTCCAACAAATTTGGCAGTCTAAACAACTTCAGAATTAACATTACAGGAAAAAAAAAATCATCTTATACCAATGCAAGGCAACTCCTGGTAAAATTACGAAAATTTTTAAGAGTCTCATAGAATTATTTATTTTTCAACTAAATTTGAGTTCCAAGATTGATGAGGTAATCCAGTAATTGATGCAGTCTCACTTTTTATAAGACTCATGATGGTCATTGATCTTACTTTGTAGTCCAAGAAACTCTAGAGTTGTCCAATAAAATAATTAGTCAAGAGCTTCTGTTTCCTAATCCTTATTTAAGCAACTTGGTAACATGGAATTTGATTTCTTACGTTTAACAAGACTTTGATTGGTCATTTGATCTTCCTTCAAATCAAAAGATCTACAATTAGTGCTAGATCTTAACTAATCAAGAGTTATTCCTAATCCTTGGTCAAAGTCTAGATGCTATGATGCACGGACATCACGACACGAAACACGACACAATACGGACACGGGACACGGTGATTTATGAAATTTTAGGAAACAACACAGCACCGACACGTCCATTTTTCACTTCTAAATTTAATGGCCCATTAGAAAAACCCACATAGTATTTTATATTCTAAGATATTTTCTATTCTAAGAAAAGGCCAATGACTCCTAATATTTAATGGCCTATTTCACAAGCCCACATACTTTTCCATTTTGAAGCAAAAATTAATTTAGTCAAAAAAAGAAGCAGCTGATGCGTCTTCATTTCATATTTTATCTCCATCTACGCCGTCACTCCTCTCTAAACCATCATTTCTACAATACACAATTGTTTCAAGCATACTTAAGAAAAAAAAGGACTTTCTATTAGCTAAAAATTGGTTGCTGCTATTGGTTAAGAGATGGGTTTCATGGAGCAACCTGCCACCGACGTTGCCGGTCTTCACCACCTCTTCCTTTGGGCGACTCAACCATGGTAGAGTAAACCTCAAAACAGACCTTGGTGTGTCCAGCAGCGGCGCAGCGTGTCTGACACCGTGTTAGATTCTTTATTTATTTATTTTTATTTCTGGACATGTTAATGCCGTGTCTGACACGTGTCGGAGCCATGTCCGTGTCCAACATGTGTCGAACACTGCACGGACCAAATTTTTGGCGTGTCTGTGCATGCTAGTCTAGATGTATATTTCTTCTTAATCTACACATTTCCAGGATTCGTGTTCATAGCCTAACTTCGAGTAATTGACTATCAATAAATGAAGTTTCCACGAGCAAAGCCATCTAAACCAATCAACGAGCTCTAATGAGTTTTTCTCTCTCTAAAAATCCTCTCTCTGAATCAACTCAGCCACACCTTGGAAACAATCTGGAGACGGGATTCTCCGGTGCATGCTCATCTTCCACAGTGGAAAAAGGAGAAGTGGGCCCATATCCTCCACTGAGGTCCCCTCCGGACAAAAACCTTCTCGGAACAACTCATACTGTTGTGAATTTGTATCAAGCAGGGGAAAACGGAGAGAAGCCGCTGATCGTTTATCAAAGACGCGGGAAGCAGCGCGAGAAGATTAGAAGGAGATTGATTTACTTAGATTTATTTACTTAATTATGTCGTTATGTTATTTCCTTATTACTTAAGTTATTTCCTTTTGAGTCCTAGTTGCTTTAGGACTTTATTCTTCCTTATGCAGTAGATATATATTTTTAGGAGAACTATTATTATGATCTATCGTTTATTTTGGAGTAAAGAACTTTCGGCTTTAAGCTTGGGCAATTCTCCGGTGAGTTTTGTGAAATCTGTTTTTATCAATTTGGTCCGACCTGCCGAATATCAATAAGGCCTTATCGTTATGAGATTGAGCATCTTGTGGCTAACATGCTCCTAGCCGGAATTATTAGACCTAGTTCCAGCCCCTTTTCTAGCCCAGTGTTACTAGTGAAAAAGAAAGACGAAAGTTGGAGATTTTGTGTCGATTATCAAGAACTGAACAAAATTATTGTACCCGACACATATCCGATTCCGATAATCCAAGAAATGTTGGACAAGCTTTTGGGAGTAGTTATCTTTTCGAAAATTGATTTGCGATCAGGGTACTGCCAAATTCGAGTAGCACCCCAAGACGTCACGAAAACCGCTTTTCGCACCCACAATGGTCATTACGAATTTTTGGTGATACCATTCGGTTTAACCAATGCGCCGGCCACGTTTCAATCAACTATGAACGATTTGTTTAGACCCTACTTACGAAAATTCGTTATAGTTTTTTTTGATGACATCTTAATCTATAGTGCATCTGAGTATGAGCATATTAACCATTTAGCATGTGTTCTTCGTTTATTATAGGAGCATGAGTTCAAGGCGAATAGAAAGAAGTGTTTGTTCGATTGTACGACTATTGAATATTTAGGCCATTTAATTTCGTCAGTCGGGGTAGCGATGGACCCATCGAAAGCAAGTGCAGTGATCGGATGGCCAAGACCACGATTAGTACGCGACATATGAGGATTTTTGGGACTCACGGGGTATTACTGAAGGTTTGTGTAGAATTATGGATTGATTGCTCGACCATTGACTCAAATGTTAAAAAAGGAAGTCGCTACCAAATTTGTGTGGACATCGGTAGCCTAGTAAGCTTTAACAAAACTTAAATCAGCACTCACGGCCGCGCCATTGCTAGCCATGCCAGACTTTCGAAGCACTTTGTGGTGGAGTGCGATGCTTCGGGGTGTAGAATCGGGGCGGATTTGATGCAAGATGACCCCCCGTGGCGTAGTACAGTAAAGCTTTATCATTATCAGATAACACACTCTCAAAATCAGCATATAAACGAGAGTTGTTGGGGTTCTTGCAGTACAGCATTGGAGACCGTATCTCATGGGTAGGCGATTTACCATCCGCACTGACCATAGCAGTTTGCGCTATCTCTTGTCACAATGAATTGTGACGCCATCACAACTAAATTGGGTAGCAAAACTATTAGGATATGATTTCAAGATAGTGTGTAAACCGGGTACTCAGAACTCGGCTGCGGATGCTCTATCTCGTCGTACAGGTGAGGCGGGTTTGTCCGCGATCAGTGTTCCTTTTTGGCCAGCAGAGGGTGACTTAGTTGAGGAACAACGGCAAGACCGTTTCTCGTGAAAGTGATGGCAGATTTGCGCGAGGATGTTGACTCGCATCCGGGGTTTTTATTGTCACACGGCCGTTTGTTTTACAAAGGACGGCTGGTGATTTCAGCCGACTCAGCTTGGATTCCAAGGTTACTTCATGAATTTCACGATACACCGTCGGGGACGTGCGGGTGCGTATAGGTCCTATAGGATTTATCGCCGACTCGCCACAAGTGTGTATTGGAAAGGTATGTTCAAAATTGTTCAACAATATGTGGCTAATTGTTTAATTTGTCAGAAATCTAAATATGAAGCTTTATCTCCGGCGGGTTTACTTCAATCCCTACCGATTCCGGATTTAATTTGGGAAGATGTATCTATGGATTTCATTACTAGTTTGCCAAAGTCAAATGAGTTTACTGGCATTATGGTAGTAGTGGATCGATTATCAAAGTTTGGTCATTTTGTTCCTTTGAAATTTCCATTTACCGCACGTTCGGTGGCTGAGGTGTTTGTGAAGGAAATTGTTCGGTTGCATGGTATACCAAAATCAATAGTCAGTGATCGGGATCCGTTGTTTGTTAGTACTTTTTGGAGCGAAATATTTAAATTACAAGGAACTAAGCTCAAGTTTAGCTCAACCTATCATCCGGAATCTGATGACCAGACGGAAGTGCTTAATCGAGTTCTAGAAACTTATCTGCGTTGTTATACTTCCGAACAACCACGCATATGGGGACGATGGTTGCATTGGGCGGAATATCTGCATTCCAAACAGCCGTGAAACGCACCCCGTTTGAAATCGTGTATGGTCGACCACCACCTACTTTACACAAATTTTTACCAGGAGAATGCAAGGTGGCGGTTGTAGCCGAGTTATTAGAGGCAAGGGATGATATTGCGTAATTTGCACGCTAATTTGGTTAAGGTTCAACAGAGGATGGCTAAATTTGAAAATAAGCGGTGTCGAAATGTCACATTTCACGTGGGGGAGAAAGTGTTTTTGAAAATTCGACCGCATAGCCAGACCTCCATCATCGACCGAGGGTATAACAAGTTGGCAGCTCGTTATTATGGGCCATTTTTTATCAAGGAAAGGATTGGTGCAGTGGCATGATCGGTCGGGTGGACATCCGAAAATCCAACATAAATGCCCACCCCTACTACTAATACATGATTGCATAATCAACATCATGCAAATCATCCTAGCACTTCTTTTACATATTAAAAAGAGGTGGTGTACTTTTGTCGTGTTCATGCGGACACTACAAGTTGAGAAAGTGATTGGTAATGTGACTAAAGTTCCGATCTAATAGCACTGTTGGAAAAGCATCTAACTCCTATTCGTGTTCTTTTTATTGTTGTGGAATAGATGAATGCATTTACTGACTATACAACCATTATAAAAAGATTATGTACTCGGTGTCAATAACAAAGATTTGTCTTTTCTTCACTAGAAAGTTCCATAACATTTTAGAGTCATTACGTATTCATGCAAATTTCGTTTAAATTCATTTGAGTCAAAGAGTATGGAATCTGTTTCAACGTAAGATTGTTAGCAACACTTGATTTTATTTGCAAGACCTACAACTTGAAATTAGCCACTACATACAGGTAAAAAAAAAAATCTTAATCTTAGTATATTCATATTCTAGTAGGAAAAGTGTATAGGATGTGGACATTAGCAACATCACCGTAGGTATATTTATAATTTCATAATTATAAGCTTTTACGGTGCATGTAAAATTGGGGCCAAACATAGTATGGAATCACTTCTTGATAGTCCTTCATGCAACAAGGAACAATTCAGTAGTTGATAGACTAATATTAGATAGATAGCTATGGAAAGGTCATTCCCCCCCCCCCCCCCCCCCCCCAAAAAAAAGAAAAAAACAAAACAGAAATTCGCAGCATAATTTTATATGTGCAGCACTGGAAGACTCATAGACAAAACAAAAATCTCACTTTCTAACTTCACAAAAGAGCATCTTGACATGCGACCACGCAAAAGAAAGGATGAAAATAGAAAGATCTGAGATTGTACCTGAGAATCACCACTGCGCTCCTCTTCATCCTCATCTTCCCCGACAATCACTATGAAATCATCAAAATAATATCAGTAATACCATCCACAGAGTTGTCATGCATTATTCAAGAGATCATTAGGATAAAGGACTGAATTTCGAGGCCTCACTTTCATTTATCCCAGCTAGCATTAACATCCTAGCTGCCATTTCTCGTTCTTCAGCATCTTGCAATGCTCTAGCATAGGCCTCATCACTTGAAAAAGCAGAGGGATCCAATTCAACATTTTGTACTCCTTGAGCTTGAGCATGGTGGTCAGATGCATCTCCTTCATCATCATCGCCCACTCCGACATTGGATCCATCATTATCCTCTTCACTTGCATCATCATAATCATCTTCCTCAGCCTCATCATCATGCCCGTAACTCTCCGCTTCCCAACTTCCATAATCACTGCCATCACCACCATCAATTCTCAACATCATATAAGCTCTTTCCTGTTTCAAGAAATTAAAAAGAAAAAAAGAATTCATGAATTCCCTAAAGTATAGTGTTAAGAGATTTCTCATAATACAAGTCACAAAAATGTGAAGCACTTTAATGTTGTTAAGATATGTAAACAAATCGTCCAAAACAACAACAAGAAGTAAACATAAAAAGAGCAGAGCAGAGGTATGTGTGTAGGGAAAGAGAGTGTAATTAGGAATGAGGAGGCATAAGCGAGAGAGAAATGATTTTCAAAACCTGTTCTTGGAGAGTACGGGCAAGGGCAAGATCGGCATCGACTTGACTGAGGTCCGTAAAAGGAGTTCTCCTCCGATTATTAGTATTTCCATCACCATCATTACTAGGGTTTTCTTCTGCGTCGGTGTTGGTGTTGGCGTTGGTGTTGTTGGAATCATCATCAGCCTTCACATTCGTCGTGCTGTTGGTGTTCTCCATTTCAATTCAAAATAATGAATTACTTACACAACAACGATAGATAGATATTAATTAATATATATATATATATATATATATATATATATATGCGTGTGGCCGCCGGGGGGAAATGAATTATATTCAGTGGTGTGATGGGATTAGGAAGAGGAGACCAATTCTTCCAACTATTATTATTATTATTATTATTATTACACTTATAAATGAAATTGATTTTCCGTGTAGTAGTAATTGCTTTCCACATTTATTTATACGAGAACAAAAAAAACAAATTAGGCAGGTTCAAAGTAAATATCTGACGCCTCTTACGGATATATGTCATTCTCTGTTTTTATTTTCACTGTTTTCAGATTTTATTATTATTATTATTTTATTTTTTTTGTATTTTTATTGACTTTTTGTATTTGTATTGATTTCAGTCGGCAAAACTGTCAATTTAGTCCTGTAGCTTTGTGCCATTGGCAATTTTAGTCCTCCATATTTCTCAATTTGGCAATTTGAGGCCAATTTTCACCGGAATTGACTAAATCAGTCGAAAATTAACACGTGCAACGCACGTGACCCCTTTAAATTGGGGATTTTTAATTTCCCGGCCAATTATTCTGATGTGGACGCTTGACTCGGATAAAGTGCCACCTTGACTGCAATGTGGACTAATTTTTTGGAGGGAAACTAAAAAACACGGTCCCCACCTTCATTTTAACCCTAAATTGACAATCAAAGCATTAAATTAAAAAAAAAAAAAAAAAACTAAACCTTCTTCCCCAATTCCCTTCTCCAACTCATCTGAAAGAAAAACCCTAGAAGAAAAAATTTCAATCAAGGAAGAAAAAGATGTCTTCAAGATCTTCTTCAAGCAGCATTGACCAAGTAGAGTGCGAATGTGAGGGACATAAACTAGCTAAGCTATACACTTCTTGGACAAATGACAACCCAAGGAGAAGGTTCCATGCTTGCCGAAAATTCAAGGTAAGAATGTCTAGTTTTTGCCATTCGATTTGGCTTCAAAGGTTGAATTTTGTCTAAATTTAACCGAACTTTTGCGGAAAGGGGGCTGTAAGTTTTTTTCCTGGCATGATCCTCGAATGTGTAGCAGTGCAAGGGCAATCATACCTGGCTTGTTACGGGGCAAGAATGAGCTAGAGGTGGAGGTGTGTAAACTGAGAGAAAGAGCCCAAAAACTGCAGAAGAAGCTTGTGTTAACTTGGGTGTTAATGTTTGTTTTCAATGTTGGATGGATTTCTACTTCTGGATATGGAAAGGAGAGTGATTCCGGTTATGTGAAGTTGATGATGCTAGATTAGATTAGTAATGTAGTTTAATTTAACTTGCATTGTGTAGTAATGTAGTTTAATTTCAGAATTTTGGTGGATATTTATATCAAATATCGACTCGGTTGTATTGGGCATGTAATTCTGTGATCATAATGAATTTTGGTGGATATTTGTATCCACTCGGTTGTATTATGCATTTAATTCTGTAATTTTCGATATATACGATAGACATTATATCACAGTGACAGTGTAAACAAATTGACTTGGTATGGAAAGTGACAGAAATAGGTACACAATACACATTAAAAACCAAACAAATTGAACATAATAACCAACATTTCATTCATTTAAGAATCTAAACATCTGCAATGTATTATAAGTTGATGATATCCAAAACAAATTACCAACCATATCATCAATACCAAAAAAATATTGTTATTTGGATTGGCCACCAAAATACCCAACTAGACTATAACTACTACAAATCCAAACAACAATACTTCACAAAATACTAAAATCAGGTTTAATCAGACAAAAAATTGCTAACATTGCAGAGTTAATCCTATCTCTAACTGTCCCCTGTGTTTTCCCTTGTTTGGCTTGCTTGAGTAGATGCTAGGCTTGAGAGATTAACAAACTTCCTTCTTCCAATAATGGTGGGCTACACCACTGAAGAATATGGGTTATTGGACCTCATTGGTGTACTGAATTGAGACCCTTGGATGTTCATTGGAGGAGGTGCCCTAATTTGCATGTAAACCATTTTGAACTAATTGTGCAGGGAGAGGAAGTTGTGCCTTTTGACATATGCAGCTAATTGAACATGGAAGGACCTGGAACTCTTAGTGGAGGAATCATTTCAGATTGAGGCTGGCTTAAAGGACCAACATGGTGTGACATAGTCTCCTCATCTTCTGTTTTAGCTTGTTGTGCAGGTGGCAAAAGAGTTCTCTGTATAGGGACATTTTGATCTAAGTTACTCTCCTACATTAGTCAATGTCAGTCGCAAAAACTGTTGGATTGGGTAATCCCCGGGGTAGGTTAGCACAGCGGAATTTAAAAATTTTAATAATCCTACCCCAAAACAGGATTAATGGCCGATTTAATCAAACTAATAATAATGAGAAAAACGAACTACGCAAAATACCTGTCGTGCTTTTTCCCTCATACAAGTTTCTGATCTTTTCAATTCGAACAAATACTCTCTTGAACTAATCTCCAAGAAACCGTCGAACTCCTTCGAAAATTGCAAAGGTCGATTTGTTCCTTTGTATCTTTAAGCAATCCAATTGTCTTGCCTCTAAGATGTATCCACACCTCCGTATAGTTCCCAATAATTATATTTGGTGCTAGCCTATATAATTATTCTAGATCTAATCTAGGCTTAATATATGAAGGTAGGAATATTTGTGAAAGGTTAATCTCAACACATAAGCAAAAATTTGTCAAGAAATAAATAGTGAGGGGCGAGTTTTTGGCAAAACTAAAAGACAAAAATTTCCCTCTTTTCTTCTATGTGGTGGACGAAAATTTGCTCCAAAAATTCAAGTGTGTGTGTTTCTCTTAACACACATATTTATAGAGACTCCTAGGTTTAATTTACTTGGAAGTCAAGATGAAATCAAATCTCCAAAATTTAACTTTCATCTATTCCTAGTCAAACTTAATTAAGGAGTTTCCTAAAAACAAGGAACTTAGCTTTCAAGCTAACTTGTTCCTTTCTTCTCTCCTAAATATTACCTTGATTCCAACTTGATCAAGACTTGGAGAGGAATTAAATCCCCTCCTAATTTTCGTCCACTATGGCGGCCCCCTCATAGCCATGGAATCCACAAAATTTATCCAACTTGATATAATTTTTGACTCCTTATTTAGTTAAATAGTCCAACCATTGAATTAAATATTCCATAATAATTAAAGTCCAACTCTAATCATTATTTCCATTTATTTCTTTAATTTTATTTAATTTTTGACTTTCTCTACTAATTAAATAAAACCCTTGGACTTTACTTAGTTCATTAATTAATTAATCCTACTTGATTAATTAAATAGTCTAATTACTTGATCTCCAACCAATTAATTAATATTCCTCTTTAGGCAAGCACTAGACTTTCCTAATTTCACTTCAACTTCCAAAGTTGATTAATCATATCCTTTAAGCAGGAACATCAGGAGTAAGTGTGTGACCCCTTAGGCTCGTTCATGTTCTAGTAGTAAGTACACTTTCCAAAAGTGTCATTGTTCCTTTCTATATTTAGAAAATACTAGATTAAATCCTCCTTGATTTAATCAGACCATGTATCATTTCCCACAATATCATGGTCCCTACAAATTGAGGTTACTGTCTAGCAACGGCCCGAAGACCTAGACACAAACAATGTTAAGATACTCAAGATCCTCAACCTATCATTACCACGATCCTCGCATAAGTAAGATCCTTCCATCATATTTCCCGGATTGGAATCTTGGGTGATGGCTTAGTCGAAACTCTTACGACCCAATCACTATGTATCCCTTATTGCATGATATCGATTCATGCAATCCAAATGAGAAAACACTCCGCCTCTTTGGATTGCCATACTTTGGCCAAAGATTCCTTGAATCGATTCGTTTAAGCAATTACATAGGAAACTTTTGATTTGCTAAATCAGTGATGGATCTCATCTTGGTCTCTCATGTACTTTGACACATAATCACATTATACCCAAGATATCCCATATGACGACTCGCGATGGAAGCATGAGATAAATCAAAGTATAATCGACTATGCTCAAAGTGACAATGGAACCTCAGGTCCAAAGGATTACTCTTATGCCTACGTGATTATAGGAAATTCCATATTTGATAACCATTTTATGAATTTCCTGGTGGGGTTGTTCAGTTCACTCATTATCCAAATAAGAACCCTCGTGCACATCTATGCCTATGGAACGAGGCATGTTCTCTAAGAACTATGTATACAAGCAAGTCCTTTGAGTCTTTGTCAATATCCCTATTTCTTGACAGACTCATCTCGGACTTGGAACCTTTTTAGAATCACGACCTTGGAGACATATTCCATCATCATCATTCCCGATGACCGATGATGTCCCATAGTCATGTGTGATTCAAGGGACTTCGTTCTAAGCATATAATAATTTAAGAACAAAGAATGCCATAATATAATTGACTTCATTCATTAGAAAAGATTATCTCTAGGGAGTTTATTACACAGTAAATGGTGCCCAAAATTGGCATGCCGGGCACCTACTCTATCAATCTCCCATTTGACCTAGAGCCAATTGCCCATGTATTTGAGGCCCATCCTTCCTAGATGTCCATCAAACACCTTTTGACTAAGGGGTTTGGTGAGTGGGTCTGCTATATTATCTGCCGAATCTACACGCTCCACTCGAACATTACCTTTCCCAATGATCTCTCTAATAAAATGGTATCGCCTTTGTATGTGCTTGGATTTCTGATAAGACCTTGGCTCCTTTGCTTGCGCAATAGCCCCATTGTTATCACAGTACACCGGTACCGAATTAACAATGGATGGAATGACACCCAATTCTTGGATGAAGTTCCTAATCCAAACAGCTTCCTTAGCCGCCTCTGAGGCAACAATGTATTCTGCTTCGGTGGTTGAATCAACAGTAGTCGGTTGCTTGGAAATCTTCCAACTCACTGCTCCACCATTAAGCAGAAAAACAAAACCAGAAATCAATTTTGGATCGTCAATATCAGTTTGAAAACTAGAGTCTGTGTAACACTCTAAATCCAATTCTCCTCCACCGTATACCAGAAACAACTCCTTAGTTCTCCTAAGATACTTAAGGATTGCTTTTATGGCTTTCCAGTGTTCCTCATCGGGATTTGCCTGATAGCGATTGCACACGCTAAGTGCATAAGCTACATCGGGCCTTGTACATATCATCGTATACATAATGTTTCCAATAGCGGATGCATAAGGTATGTGAGACATCTTCTCTCTTTCCATCTCAGTCTTAGGGGACATAGACTTGGAAAGAGTGATTCCATATCTTATAGGCAAGAATCCTCTCTTGGATTCTTTCATGATAAATCTCTTTAGCACTTGATCTATGTACAAGGATTGGGAGAGTCCCAACATCCTACTTGTTCTCTCTCGATATATCTTCATACCGAGAACGTAGGAAGCTTCTCCCATATCCTTCATGGAGAATTGATTTGACAACCATACTTTTGTTGACTACATCATCCCTATGTCGTTTTCGATCAATAGAATATCATCAACGTAAAGTACTAGAAAAGTAACCTCCCTCCCACTAGCCTTCTTGTACACATATGCTTCATCAACGTTTTAAATATATCCATACTCTCGTATGACATTATCAAATCATTTATTCCAGCTTCCGGAAGCTTGTTTAAGTCCATAAATGGACCTCTGGAGTTTACACACTTCGTGTTCACTCTCCTTGGATGTAAAACCCTCTGGCTGCTGCATATAGATTTCCTCCTCAATTTCTCCATTGAGGAATGCAGTTTTAACATCCATCTACCAAATCTCGTAGTCGAAATATGCAGATATGGCTAGAAGTATCCTTATGGATTTTAGCATTGCCACTGGCGAGAAGGTTTCCTCATAGTCAATGCCTTGTCTTTGAGTGAACCCTTTCGCCACTAGGCGTTCTTTATAGGTCGCCACCTCTCCATCAGCTCCAAGTTTTTGCTTGTAAACCCACTTGCAGCATATGGGTTTTATCCCATCTAGCGGGTCTACCAAGATCCAAACCTTGTTGGAGTGCATGGAGTCCATTTTGGATTTCATAGCTTCTAGCCATTTTCCCGAATCGATGTCTAACATCGCTTCCCTATAACACTTTGGATCTATATCCAAAAGGGAATCCTCTGACTTGCCTTACTGCGATTGGCCTACCCATCTCTCGAGTGCCCTTGGAATCCTTTCGAATCTCCTCAGAGGTTGTGTACTTTCAGCTTGTTCTTTATGAATTGCTTCTTGTGTGGTATCAGGCGAGCTCGTTTGTGTTTTTTGAGGTCTCTTAGTGCTTTGAGTCTCCTCGAGTTCTACAACCTCGTTATTTCCATCTAATGGAAAATCCCTCTCCAAGAAGGTTACATTCCTCAAAACAATCCCGGTTTGTTCCAAGGGATTGTAGAAGCAGTATCCAAAAGAGTCTTTTGGATATCCCACAAACTTACACAACATGGATCTCGGATCCAGTTTGTCTCTGGTGGTCCCAAGTGGCATACGAAAGGGTCTAAAAGGGGGTGTTGAATAGATCCTGAAGTCTTTTTCGACTTCAAAAATATTTCGTATTAAAATGTAGACGCTTGTCTGAGCGTTTACTTGAAGACTATTTTGATAAAGTTAACTTAGACTCAAGATTTGAATACTATAACCAGATAGGTTTAAGCGTTCAGTTCTTTAATCAGGGTTAGCACAGCGGAATAATTTTAGAGTCTTCTCTTTTTGAAAGCTTTAGCGTCAGAAGTTGTTTCTTAGTTGCTTAGCGTTTGATTGTGTTTTACTTAATCAATTTATGCAATGAGATGATAATAAGAAAATCGACTGTAAAGTAAATGACACAATATTTGTAAGGTTCGTTGGGTGATGTAATCCCAACTACGTCCTTCTTCTCCTTGATCACTTGGAGGCAATCCACTAAAATGATTCTCAAAGAATCACACAGAATCTTCTACAATTTAGGGATAAAGGAAGAGATGGATATGGATGACTTGAGCTCCTTGGTCACACAGATTTCTGCTACAAGCCACTTCAATCCTCTGCTTCTGGAAAGACGATCTTGAGCTCCTTGATCACACAAATTTCAGCTCTAATAAGATCTTCTCCAAGATGGCCTTGAGCTCCTTGATCACACAGACTTCAGCTCCAATAAAGATCTTTCTTCAACAAGCTTCTCTTACTCAAAAATACTGCTTGTGGAAGTCAACAATCTTTCTCACTCAGATGAAAGGTGTTGAGGGTTTATTGTAACAGGTTTGTTTGATGTTGCGAAGTCAAAACAGCTTGGGATATCTTAGTAAGAATTTAGGTTTCTTCTTTGGAAGAGGTTTGAGATATCTGGTGACTGTCTGGAATGTATTTGAGAAGCTTGAAGGATTTTGACTATGGGGTTTGCAAGCTTTTCTCTCAAATTATTTCTCAGCTCTCTTTCACATTTTCGTCTTTTCACACTCGCACAGAGATAGCTGAAGGGCACTATTTATAGAGAATCTTGGGATTTGTCCGTTGGACACAAGTCAGGCGCGTGTACCTAACGCAGAGATTCAAATAGTCCTTTTTTTACATTCCTTAATTTCTGCTGATTTCGATTGGACAGGAGCAGGTTTGAACTTTGAAAAGCTGACAGTCTAGTAAAAAAAGGTGGCTTGTCCATAAGTTATAATAGCTTATCACATTTAATGCTCTTATCAGGCATTTAATGCATTTGAATTTATTTATTGTTGGAAATAAATGTCCGTTGGTGATTGCATTTAAGTCCTTGATAACTTGGGTTTTATCCTTCAGGTGAATCTGAAAGCTGGACGCTTGAGTCGCTCGGATGCTTGAGTCGGATGCTTGAGACAGCTGAGCGCTTGAATCAGCTGAGCGCTTGAGTCGCTGAGAACAGTCGCTGAGAGCTTGATTGAGCGCTCAGAACAAATCTTCTTCTTTACTCTAACTTTGGACGCTGATCTTCAACTTCATCACTTAATAAACTTACACAGAACTCTATTAGTGATTTGGTATCACAAACTTAGTCTAAAATCTATAAAGATAAAAATTACAAGCCTAACAAAATAAGTAAACTTCCAAACGCTTATACAATATTTCTATGAAAGCATAAACTTACATTTTTGGGGTCTAACAAAAAATCCTATCTTGTCATCATCAAAACATCTAACATGAAATTTCCTAACCGTCTCCCACTTGCTGCTTGACATAAGCAGCACACCCCCACACCCTTAGGTGTTTATATGAAGGTGGTTTACCATACCACATTTCATATGGAACCTTAGGCACGCTTTTTGACGGTGCTCTATTTAACAAATAGGTTGCAGTAGTCAAAGCATAGCCCCACATTGAAGAAGGAAATCCAGTGCGACTTATCATGGATCGAACCATGTCTAACAAAGTTCGATTCCTTCGCTTAGCTATCCCATTTAATTAAGGTGTGCTGGGTGGTGTCCTCTGCGAGAGAATCCCATTCTCTTTTAGGTAATCCAAAAACTCATTGGATAAGTATTCACCTCCTCGATCCGATCAAAGAATCTTGATACCTCTACCAATTTGTTTCTCTACTTCATATCTGAAATCCTTGAATTTCTCAAAGGATTCGGACTTGTACCTTATCAGGTACACATAACCATACCGTGAGAATTCGTTAAATGTTAGAAGTAACTAAAACCACCTCTAGCATTTATGCTAAGTGGCCCACATACATCAGTATGGATGATAAGTGCAATATTTATATATTTTATTACCTCTATCTTTAGCATTTTATTGTGATTATATGGCCATTGTAACTGATTTTATCTCATTTTGTGATTTGGCCAAGATTTGAAGTGCAAAATATCAATTTCAATCAAAATGACAGATTTGGCGATGTTTCGGAAATACTGATATATCTAGAGATGCAGACATTAGTTTCTATTGAATTTTATCTAGTTGGAAAGCTAAGACAAGGACATATATTTCTTATGAAGAAGTCCAGACTCAGTTCGGAAGTTAAAGGGCTCGAAAGTGTTGAAGAATTTAATGAAGATTTCTGTTCTGGACTGGACTGGAATGCGCAGCTTTGGTGAAAAATTCATAACTAGAGTTATGTGTCTTGGATTCAGTCAAGGCCAGTTGGAAATGAAAGCTAACACATAAAGCTACAACGTTCTAGAAGGAGTCAAAGTCAGATTCGATGAAGTAGAGGCGACAAATCAGAGTGTAAAGGGAAGATATATTCTCCATGCTTTGATGTTAAAGAGAAGAATATATTCTCTATGCTTTGATGTTAAAGGGAAGAATATATTCTCCATGTCTTGATAAAGGAAGAGAGAATATATTCTCTCTATGATTATGTCATCTTTCCATTGCCTATATATATGTCTTGCAAGAGTTGAAGTAGGACAACAAAAACAAGAAGAAAACAAAGAGAAGAGAGTTATAAAAATAGTATTTTCAAGTTTTATGCTTACAATTATGAGTAGCTAAGTTTTTCTTTCGATTCAAGGGAGTTCATTTTGATTCACATGTTGTGAGACACGGAGCTTCATCTATCTATCTAC
Source organism: Buddleja alternifolia (assembly GCA_019426215.1). NCBI lineage: Eukaryota > Viridiplantae > Streptophyta > Magnoliopsida > Lamiales > Scrophulariaceae > Buddleja > Buddleja alternifolia. Next base: position 2,110,885 of record CM033406.1, read on the forward strand.
GGTTTGATTATCTTTTGTTTCTTATTCTTAATGTTCATGCTTGTTTAGATAATAATCTAAGGTGCACATTAGTTGATTATCTATTACAATCTATTGCTAACAAATCTTCATAATCCGTAATTGTTATGTTTGATTTGTGCATGTAGCAATTAGGTTTTCATGATTAGGATCCCAATTTTCGTTGATAACCTAAGGGAAACATTAGAGTAAATTAAATAGTTGGCGCTTGCTTAAACTATTGTTTATCCTTAGTCGCTTCTAATTCGTTATGCTATTATTAACATGATTAGGATTGCTTAATACTGAGTCAGTTGATAATAAGAATTTAACCGGGTGCTGGGCTTTGGTTAATGATATACGGAAGTTAATAGGGATATAAATAGCTGGTTATTTATGTTCTTGGCTAAGTAATCAAAGAATAGATAGTATTTTAGGTGTCTATGATCAACTTGAATTGAAAAACGAACTATCCTTGAATCGATGCTTTACATTTATTGAACTTCCTATTTAATTCCTGTCATTATTAATTCATCAAACAAACCTCCCCATTGAATATTATTTTGATCAACCAATCTCTAGGGTTCGACCTGGACTTACGAGTACTACAAATTCTTGTGAGAACAGTAATTATATTTTGGTGCATTCGACACGTACCAATGGACCAAGTCCAATACTCCACTTGCTCGTGCCATTGACCCAGTGAATGGTGTCTTGGTCATCTTTCCCTTAAGGCATGATTCGCAAGTTGGCATCTCATCTGGATCTCCAAGACCAAGTTGATTTTCCAATATGCGTATCCTTTCTTTAGAGATGTGACCTAGCCTCGCGTGCCAAGTTGACGTACTTATGGATTTATCTAATTTTCTTTTGTTACTTTGTTGAATATTGAGAGTAGGATAAGTTGGGAAAATTGTATAAAGACCATCTTGCAATTTCGACTCTATAATAAGATTATATTCATAAAACAAAGAACAACTTTTATTATGAATTTGAAAACGATATCCGTCTCCATCCAAAACCGGAATGGATATGATATTTCTTATTATCTCGGGTACAAAATAGATGGAATTTAAAATTAAAATCCTACTCCCTAAAGCTAAGTGGACGGTCCCTATAGCCTTGGCAGCAACCATTGCTCTATTTCCCATCCTTAGGGTCATCTTTCCTTTACTTAGCGTCTTGCTTCTTACCATCCCCTGCAAATCAATGCAAAGATGAATACCACACCCAGTGTATAGTATCCAAGAAGCAGTGTTAACACTAATGTTAACTTCAACAAAGAACATACCTTGAGCCTTTGGTCGCTCCTTGCAGTCCTTCTTCCAGTGCCCAGGCTTCCCACAGTTGAAGCAATCATCCGATTTAGCTTTCTTACCCTTCTTTGTCTTCTTCACACCACCAGTGCCTTTATGTTCTTTGTTCTTCTTCTTCTTCTTCTTCTTCTTCTTCTTCTTCTTCTTCTTCTTTCCTTTCTTGGATTTCGATGAAGAACTCACAAGTAGCATAAGCTTTTCTTTCTTGATGGTGCTTCCAGCAGTTATCAACATGTTCAACAACTCATTGAGTAAGGCATTCAAGTTGTTCATGTTGAAATTGATGACAAATTGGTCATAGGACCTAGGAAGAGATTGCAACACTAGATCGACACATAGGTCACCCTCGAGTTCCACATCCAAGTCATTTAACTTATTGATCAAACGGATCATCTTAAGGACGTGGTCCCCGACGGCCGACCCCTCTGTCATCTTTGCCCTAAATAACTCTTTGGAGATTGCATATCTCTCTTTCCTAGTCCTAGTTCCGCTCTTCTAGGTGAGTGACAATATCCTTTGCAAGTGTCATCTTGGTGGTCCCAAGTGGCATACGAAAGGGTCTAGAAAGGGGGGGGGGGTTGAATAGACCCTGAAGTCTTTTTCGACTTCAAAAATTTCGTATCACTTTAAAGATTTGAACGCTTGGATAACTGAGCGCTTGGGTCAGACGCTTCAGGAAAGTTAACTTAGACTTAGTGATTTTAGTAGTTTACCAAAGTAGAGCAATGCTTAGATTGCTTAATCAGGGTTAGCACAGCGGAAATGAGTTTTATTTAGTTAATTTAATTGCTTTGCACTTCAACTTGTCTCTTTCAAAGATAAATGATGTAATAATAATAATAAGACAATAAAGATAAATGACACAAAATATGTAAGGTTCACTGGTTGATGTAATCCCAGCTACGTCCTTCTTCTCTTTTTCACTCGGAGGAATTTACTAGATTAATTTTCAAAGAATCACACAGAATCTTCTACAAGATAGTAAAGGGTGAAAATGATCTTGGGCTCCTTGATCACACAACTTCAGCACCAATGAAAATCGTCTTCTTCAAGCTTCTCTCACTCAGAAATACTGCCTGAAAGGGTTCAACAACTTTTTTCACTCAGATGAAAGGTTGAGGTTTGTCACTAGGGTTTTGTTTGTTTTTGAAAAGATCAAACAACTTGGAATACGTCAGTTGAAATTCGGGTTTCTTCTTTGGAAGATGTTTGAGATATTTGTGACTGTCTGGAATGTAGATAAAAAGCTTGAAAGATTTGGCTATGGAGTTTCTAAGCTTTTTCCCAGAAAATGTACGTAAGATTTTTGGCAATAATTTCTCTTCTCTTTTTCGTACGTATCTTGTGTGTATTTAGGATTTGCTGGGGTAAGGTATTTATAGGCAATTTCTTGGGATCTGTCCGTTGGACACATGTAGGAGCGTGCCTTTCACGCAGCACGTGAGTTTGCCTAAAGTCTGACATTCCTGAAAATTCGCTGAAACCGATTGGACGGGAGCAGCTGAAACTCTGAAATTTCTGACAGTCTGGTCAAAAGGTGGCTTGTCCACAAGTCACATTAGCTTATCATATTTAATGCTCTTATCAAGCATTTAATGCAATTTGAATTTATTTCCCGTTGGAAATAAATGTCCGTTGAATGATTGCATTTAAGTCCTTCATGACTTGAGGATTTATTTCAGGTGAATCTGACATCGGACGCTTAAGTGCTTTTGAGCGCTTGATCCATAAATCCTGAAATGAGGTCTTTTAGCGTTTGACAGACGCTAAGAAGAAAATCTTTATCTCTGGTTGACTTCAGACGCTGGTCTTCAACTTCTTCTCTAATAGACTCACCTAGAATTCTACTAGCGATTCAGTCACTAAGACTTAGTCTAAATTCTATAAAGATAAAAATTACAAGCCTAAAAAAAAAAATTACAACTTTCAAAAGCTTATACATCAATCTATGAAAAGCGGAAACTTACATTGTATTCTTGGGGTCTAACATTAAATCCTATCTTGTCATCATCAAAACATCTAACATAAAATTTCCTAACACATCTTCTCATGTTGCTTTTGTAATTCATTAGACATTGAAGTCATAACGAGACATCGCACTTGGATATTGTCACCAGACCACAACTTAGCGTACTCCCTATCTTCATCAGTGCTCTCTGGAGTTATTCCCGGCTATTCAACCGTCAAGATGTACCCCCTCTTGTCCGATTGAAAAATAATTTTCAAGTTTCTCAGCCAGTCGGAATAATTAGGCCAGGTTAACTTGTTGGTTTCAAGAATAACATATAGTGAATTCTTAGCCATTTTTAATTAGTAATCTACAAAGGTTTCGAGGCAGATATATTAGCATACATTCTAAAATACAGTCCTTATACAATTTAGTCTTTAATTGTACAAGTCTCCCACTATTTTTCTAAATTCCACCACCCTCATGATAGAATTTGAGGAAAAATTAATTTCCCTTAGTGGGCTAGAGATCTATTTAAATCAATCAAATCACCCCAATTATATGAGTGTGATTGATCCATTTAGATAGTAGCCTCCCCCGACCTTCCACCTCGTTGGATGGTTCTCAAGATAGTTTTACCTCGTCATTCACATATGGCCCAATTATATGGGTGTCCAATATGCTACCTCAACGTGAGGCCAGACCCAACAAATATTCCATGGTCAATCCTCTCAGTTCATTGCCCCAATTATATGAGTGTACAAAGAGTGATTAAATCCCACAGAGCATCTCTATGCTTAGTGACAATCACAGCCTATCTCGACTAAGTAATCTCCAATTATATGAGTGATTACTTAGCCTCAACGACACTTTACATGTTGCCAGTTATGATGGAAGGCATGGAAGAGAAATCCAATTTCAATTCCATATAGGCCTAATATTTCTAAGGAGGGAATTGCATACAATAGGTCTCATCAGATTAAATTTATCCTGTTTAGTTTTCTATCCTATGCATGCATTCCAAATACATCACGTGTATATAGACAGAAAAATAAATCATCCACAAAGCAGTAAATTAGGATGAACCGCCTTGAGCCCTAACTTAATCAACCCATTGAGCCAAAGTGGGCTGGACTTCTAGGAAATAAAAATAACCTAACTATTACAATGGATCGCCACTGCATACAAGTCTTCGATTTGGCCTTCGTCTTCCCTCTTCGTCTTCAATTGCATAGACTACAATCCAATTACATTCTACTAATCTAAGGACAGAAAAATAAAAGCCAAACCGGCTATTTTTACGACCCATAGAAATTACATACAACAAAAAACAAAGACTAGACTAGGCTCGTGGTTCATCCTATCACATAAAATCATGCCAAGCCATATAATATGCGATATCCAAAATTTTCCTACCTCTTATTCAAAATAAATTGCAATTTATTTGAGATAATTTGGATTTTTCACAAAATTATTTTCCAAGGAAAAATAATAGTTTCCAAAATTATAATTTTCCAAAAATAACTTTAATTTCAAAAATCTAATTTTTCAAAATTAATAAATGTTAAAATATTGATCATGCCGAAAAACTGGGTCGGGCTTGGGCGGCCCGACCTGCTGACAGCGCGTGCTGGACACGCGCGGGCCCTAAACTGGGCACGCGCTGTTGCGGCCCATTTTTTCCAGTGATTCGAGCCGAAACAGTGGGCTTTTCCGATTTTTAATAACCCACCTCGGGCCGGGTTGTTACTCCACTTTTAAACCTTTTGGGTCGTCCGTTTCGCTACTTCCCACCATCGGTGTTTTTCAAAATCGAAAAACTCACTATCAACCCAAATCACCCAATTTCATAGTTTTTTCGCGAAACCAAATTTGTCATAAAAATTCTAAATTTTTGTACAATTGAATCCCAAACTAAATCCAATTTATAATAACTCAAGGCATCTTGATTTAAACATGCTTCCAATTTATTCAAACGAAAATAAATAAAGCATAATAAATCATATAAATTAGTTTGACTAAACTAACCAGGCTCTGATACCACTGTTGGGTTGGGTAATCCCTGTGGTAGGTTAGCACAACAGAATTTAAATTTTTTAATAATCTTACCTCGAAACAGGATTAATGGCCAGTTTAATCAAACTAATAATAACGAGATAAACTAACTACGCGAAATACCTTTCGCGCTTTTTCCCTCGTACAAGTTTCTGATCTTTTCAACCTGAACAAATACTCCCTTGAACTAATCTCTAAGAAACCGTAGGCCTCCTTAGAAAATTTCAAACGTCGATTTGTTCCTTTGTATCTTTAAGCAATCCAATTGTTTCGCCTCTAAGATGTATCCGCATCTCCGAATAGTTCCCAATAATTATATTTGGTGCTAGCCTATATAATTATTCTAGATCTAATCTAGACTTAATATATGAAGGTAGGAATATTTGTGAAAGGTTAATCTCAACACATAAGCAAAACCTTGTCAAGAAATAAATAGTGAGGGGTGAGTTTTTGGCAAAACAAAAAGACAAAAATTTCTCTCTTTTCTTCTATGTGGTGGACGAAAATTTGCTCCAAAAATTCAAGTGTGTGTGTTTCTCTTAACACACATATTTATAGAGAGACTCCTAGGTTTAGTTTACTTTAAAGTCAAGATGAAATCAAATCTCCAAGATTTGACTTTCATCTATTCCTAGTCAAACTCAATTAAGGAGTTTTTTGAAAACAAGGAACTTAGCTTTCAAGCTAACTTGTTCCCTTTCTCTCTCCTAAATATTACATTGATTCCAACTTGATCAAGACTTGGAGAGGAATTAAATCCCCTCCTAATTTTCATCCACTATGCCCGCCCCCTCATAGTCATGGAATCCAAAAATTTTATCCAACTTGATTTAATTTTTGACTTCTTATTTAATTAAATAGTCCAATAATTTAATTAAATATTCCATAATAATTAAAGTCCAACTCTAATTATTATTTCCATTTATTTCTTTAATTTTATTTAATTTTCGACTTCCTCTACTAATTAAATAAAACCCTTGGACTTTACTTAGTCCATTAATTAATTAATCCTACTTGATTAATTAAATAGTCTAATTACTTGAACTCCAACCAATTAATTAATATTCCTCTTTAGGCAAGCACTAGACTTTCCTAATTTCACCTCAACTAATCATATCCTTTAAGCAGGAACATCAGGAGTAAGTGTGTGACCCCTTAGGCTCGTTCATGTTCTAGTAGTAAGTACACTTTCCAAAAGTGTCATTGTACCTTTCTATATTTAGAAAGTACTAGATTAAATCCTTCTTGATTTAATCAGACCATGTATCATTTCCCACAATATCATGGTACCTACAAATTGAGGTTACTGTCTAGCAACGGGCCACGAAGACCTAGACACAAATGATGTTAAGATACTCAAGATCCTCAACGTATCATAACCACAATCCTCGCATAAGTAAGATCCTTCCATCATATTTCCCGAATTGGAATCTCGGGTAATTGCTTAGTCGAAACTCTTACGACCCAATCACTTTGTATCCCTTATTGCATGATATCGATTCATGCAATCCAAACGAGAAAACACTCCGCCTCTTTGGATTGCCATACTTTGGCCAAAGATTCCTTGAATCGATTCGTTTAAGCAATTACATAGGAAACATCTGATTTGCTAAATCAGTGATGGATCCCATCTTGGTCTCTCATGTACTTTGACACATAATCACATTATACCCAAGATATCCCATATGACGACTCGCGATGGAATCATGAGATAAATCAAAGTATAATCGACTATGCTCAAAGTGACAATGGAACCTCAGGTCCAAAAGATTACTCTTATGCCTACGTGATTATAGGAAATTCCATATTTGATATACATTTTATGAATTTCCTGGCGGGGTTGTTCAGTTCACTCATTATCCAAATGAGAACCCTCGTGCACATCTATGCCTATGGAACGAGGCATGTTCTCTAAGAACTATGTACACAAGCAAGTCTTTTGAGTCTTTGTCAATATCCCTATTTCTTGACAGACTCATCTCGGATTTTGGAACCTCTTAAGAATCACGACCTTGGAGACATATTCCATCATCGTCATTCCCGAGGTCCGATGATGTCCCATAGTCATGTGTGATTCAAGGGACTTCGTTCTAAGCATATAATAATTTAAGAACAAAGAATGTCATAATATAATTGACTTCATTCATTAGAAAAGATTGTCTTTATAGATTTTATTACACAGTAAATGGCGCCCAAAATTGGCGCGCCGTGCACCGACTCTATCAAAAACTTCAAATTCAGAATTACCAGGTTAAATGATACATAATGTTGGAGACTTACCATTCCAGTTCCACTTGATTGAGGATTGCATGCAGTTGGTTGACCATTAACAGTAGCCTTTTTTCTAACCTAAAGATAAACAAATATTAGTCAATGTTAGTTGACATCAAATTAAATTAAACATAAGAATTATATACAGTTCAATAAAAATCCTAAAAATTTACCCTTCTCCTCTTTGCTTGGTTTGATCCTTCAGGCTGTTTAGATCCTTGAGGCCTATGGGGACATGTTGCTTTATTGTGTCCAGCCTCTCCACAACATCTGCATTTGATAGTAGGTGTTTGTCTTTTAAGCTTCTGTGTAGTGTTGCCTCTGCTTCTCTTCTTTTTTTTCATCACAGGTTCTCCAACCCCTCTTCTTCTTGCCGTTGCAGGTCTACCTCCAGTTCTTTTAAAGTTGGGTGGTAATGGTGGTATGTAAAGGGTGTCACCCCGTAGGTCTTGACTATTAATCCCATAAATGGCATGTGAATAGACTTTCTTATAAGTCTCAACTATGTAGTATGAGTGCACATAGTCCTCTAGCTGTGCTTCTTGATCATAAATTGCACACAAGGCATGCTTACAAAGAATGCCACTCAACCCCCATTTCCTATAGGTACAACTGAAACTACCCAAGTCCACACAGAACTGCCTACCATCATTACATGAAATTTGATAATGTGTATTATTTGACTTAATGGGCATGCAGTCTCCAACCTTTCTAGTATGCTTGTCAAGGATAGTTCTAATCTTAGGACACACTCTTGACTTCCACTTTGCCTCAGCCCTATCCCTATTAACTTGGAGCCTTTTCATTAAATATTCTCTAATCCACTCAAATATTGTTATAATAGGCTTCTCTCTTGCATCCAAAATGTTACTGTTAAAAGTCTCACATATATTATTCAATAGCATGTCATATTTTGGATGCTCATTGAAATGGGACCTACTCCAGAACAATTTGATTCATTGGAGCTCTCATTTTTATTTTGATTTATGTTCTCCGGATCACCTAATTCAATCCCAGGGTCTACATTCTTTTGAAATAAAATATCATCATCACAACTCTCATCACCCATGTCATAGTTAGAATCAAACAATTCATCTTCATCATCAGGGTTCATTTCACCTCCCTTTTCCTCACTCACATCACCCTTAGTGCCCCCTACATCATCCTCATTTTCTTCTCCCTGTCCAGCCTGACTGCCCCCTACATCACCCTCATTTTCTTCTCACAGTCCAACCCCACTGCCCTCACCTAATTCTACCACATCCTCAAGTGCAGTCTCAATCCTAGCCCCAGACTCATTTTTAGTAGCCATATTTTCATTTTCAAGTTCATTCAAATTAGACTTGTTGGCTAGGTAAGATGGCAATGTCAATAAACACAGACATCTCTCTACTAGTAGAAACAATATTGAAAGCTTCATTCCTTATATCCTCATCATTAATAAGTAGCTTGAAAGCACCATTTATATTAATGTATTACCTCCTATCACCAGTTATCCCCAATTTGAAGTATACTTATCAAGATTTCTTTTACACAGGCCACTAGCATTTACATAGTCATATTTAATTAATAAACCGCCTCTGTAATTAGGATTAGGTCCTACAACATATTTCCCTCAAAAATCATACACAGTGTAATGGATTGAGTCTCTGGATCTGTAAACAATACATAAACAAACAAAAACAAATCTAATTTATTGGAAAATAATAAATTAAACACTTAGGGACAATAAATACAACACAACCACCAAAAATGACAAAAACATAAATATACCCCACAATGTGAAGTTGGAAGCATAACAGATACATACACACACACACATATATATATTGCATATACACAGAAGTATTAAAGTATTGGACAATGTTGGATGGAGGGGGCCTTTTCGAATATTTTTCACTATTCAAGGGCCACACACTTTAAATATTCTTCACTTTACCCCACATTTTGACAAAATCTACTATAAAAGCCATAAAGTAACCCCAACAACCTAAATCTAACAGTATAAAAACAAAAAAAATGCATACAAACTCCCACATTATCAAAAGTTTTACTGAAAGTGTTGGGAATCCTGGTATCATGCACAACGGAAATTAAAATCATATCCGGATTCCCATCAGCCAAGATCAATTTGTTATGTTCGTTGATTTCAATTTAAGAGATGAATGCGAAAACCTATCTTTTCGCGTATTCAATCAATTCCCCGCGAATATTCAAATCTTCGTTCAACGGTCCACTTGTCCCGTCTCTAGATAATCACGTGTCGAAATTGACTTCGGAAATCTCCATCTCTTTTCTCCAAGGGGCGGCTAGATGAGAGAGAGAGGATGAGAAATTATTTTCTCTCTGTGTTGTATTTCTAATGGAGGATTTCAATGTTGTGAATTACAACTGATATTTTTCTGGCTTATGTTAGAGGATTAAATAAATCCTCCAACTAAGCCACTATTCACACGCCCCATAGAGGCCCAATTGGACTTTCATTGGGCTATGTTGACCCAGTCAACTTAGCCCTATTAATTTAATCCTCTACTATTTAATCCAATTAAATATACAAAGATTAAATTAATATTCTAATTAATTAATTAACTAAACAATTAACTAATACCATAGTTGACCTAGCCAACATAATTAATTTAATTATCTATGTTTAATCCAATTAAACAACTAATTAAATTAATTAGTCCAATTAATTAATTTGTCCTTCCAAAGGATAAATTACCAAAACGCCCTCCAAACACAACAAACGATTTCCCGTCTATTCTTATAGCGCGGCTCTCTAGGTTCGTCTCGATTGGCAATGGGAGGAAGCCAAAGGATGTGGATGATACCTAGCCAGCACCGTGGCCCCACATCGTAGCCCAACCGAGTACGAAATGACTATGTCATTACGAACCTCTAAATTATGAATACTGTATAGGTATAAGCCCTTCACTGACGTATCCCGATCGAGTGAGAGTCATGGAATATGTCAAACTCACAGGACTCGATGCTATGCTAAGAATCATAGTGACATGAGATTACAGAACTATCCTCCGTGTCAAACACGAGTTAGTTCATGAGCTCTGGCCAGAGACTTTAATCTCATTTACTCATGATTGCATAGGATATTTCTCGTTTACTTTCAAGACAGTGAATTCCATGTTGCTAGCCAATTAAGACTGCTACTTGGCCATCAAGCCGCACTTCGAGATCGACCCCACCAACGGGTGAATTGGATCTAACTACTCTAATGACAAACTTGATGTCACAAGCACATCTTCAACTCGATTACTCAGGTCAAAGGCTCACGTATACTATCATAATCAGCAATCCGATCATTGACAGTCACTGAGTAAAAACCCATGTGATCGGATTACTACGAGCCGTGTTCGAATACACTAATCCAATCCAATCAATGTATCCATGACACAAACTCCCACTATCCCATAGTGTTTAGAGTGGCACTCCTAATTAGAGCATGTGTCATACAAGTCCACACGAATCTCAATGCCCAATTAAGATTCTCCGACTTGCGAACCATTTAAGTGATCAAGTATCAAACCCTTCCAGTGCCCATCTTCCTAACTACTATAAGAAGTGCGAAGGTTTGCCTTGACACACATGGACTAGTTGTTCATTTAAGACTTATAGATGCCACATATTATTTATAGGTTGTACAATATAAACTAGTGCCCTATTCCCTAAGTCCTCATTGGCATCGAGGGCACAAACCTAACAATCTCCCACTTGCACTCTATGCCAATCGCTATGGTATCCAATACCCATCTTATATGATGTTGCTCTAGCACCGCCTGTGATAGTGGCCTAGTGAGTGGGTCAACCGTGTTACCAGTTGAGGTTTATTTTTTGCAAGGCTACATTGCCTTTTCCAATGTTCTCTCAACATGTCTGGATTTGTGAGACCTTGGTTCCCCAGTTTGCGCTTTAACTCCATTTCATCACAATAAAGTGATAAATGCAAACTTCACGCTGGGGACCAATAGAAGTTCTACCACGAACTTCAGATCTTGGTGGTCCCAAGTGGCATACAAAAGGGTCTAGAAGGGGGGGAGGGGTTGAATAGACCCTGAAGTCTTTTTCGACTTCACAAAATTTTCGTATCACTTTAGAAATTTGAACGCTTGGAAAAACTGAGCACTTGGGTTAGACGCTTCAGAATAGTTAACTTAGACTTAGTGATTTCAGCATTTTACCAAAGTAGGGCAACGCTTAGATCGCTTAATCAGGGTTAGCACAGCGGAAATAATGTTTAGCGTTCTTTTAGTTGAATTAATCGCTTTGCAATTTTACTTGTCCTTTTCAGAATAATATGAAGTGAATAATATAAGACAATAAAATAAATGACACAATAATTTGTAAGGTTCACTGGGTGATGTAATCCCAGCTACGTCCTTCTTCTCTTTTTTCACTTGGAGGAAATTACTATGATGATTATCAAAGGATCACACAGAAACTTCTACAAAATAGTAATGGATGAAAATGATCTTGGGCTCCTTGATCACACAAACTTCAGCACCAATGAAGATCGTCTTCTTCAAGCTTCTCTCACTCAGATGAAAGGTTGAGGTTTATCACTAGGGTTTTGTTTGTTTTAAAGAAGATCAAACAACTTGAAATATCTCAGTTGGAGTTTGGATTTCTTCTTTGGAAGATATTTGAGATATTTGTGACTGTCTGGAATGTAGATGGAAAGCTTGAAAGGTTTTGGCTATGAAATTTCTAAGCTTTTTCCAGAAAGAATGTACGTAGGATTTTTGGCAATAATTTCTCGTATATTCTTGATGTTGTTATACATTTTGATTTTCTGGAGTAAGGTATTTATAGGCAATTTCTTAGGATCTGTCCGTTGGACACATGTAGGAGCGTGCCTTTCACGTAGCGCGTGATTGTACCTAAAATCTGACATTCCTGAAAATTCGCTGGAACCGATTGGACGGGAGCAGCTAAAACTCGGAAAGTTCTGACAGTCTGGTCAAAAGGAGGCTTGTCCACAAGTCACAGTAGCTTATCACATTTAATGCTCTTATCAGGCATTTAATGCAATTTGAATTTATTTCCCGTTGGAAATAAATGCCCGTTGAATGATTGCATTTAAGTCCTTTATGACTTGAGGATTTATTTCAGGTGAATCTTCTATAAGTCGCTTGAGTATTTGAACGCTTGATTCATGAATCCTGAACTGCGGTCTCTTAGCGTTTGACAGGCGCTAAGAAGGAATCTTTATCTTCGGTTGACTTCAGACGCTGGTCTTCAACTTCTTCTCAAATAGACTCACCTAGAATTCTATTATTGATTCAGTCGCTAAGACTTAGTCTAAAATCTATGAGGATAAAAATTACAAGCCTAAACAAAATTACAAACTCTTTAAACGCTTTATACAATGATCTATGAAAGCATAAACTTACATTTTATTTGGGGTCTAACATTAAATCCTATCTTTTCATCATCAAAACATCTAACATGAAATTTCCTAACATTTCCCCCTTTTTGATGATGTCAAGACTTGTAACTCTTTTATAATTTTTAAGAGTTAAAAAAAGAAAAGTCCTAAAGGAATATAAGTCAGCGTTTGAAAGGTTAGTAATGTTAGTTAAAGTTAGGTTGGCTTCAACAAGTTGTTTCAGCAATAAATCATTCATATATATTGAAATGAAGCATACATGATTTATACTGAAAAGAATAAGAAAGAAATAAAATACGCAAAAACATTTATTTCTTCTGTCGCTTTGCTCTTTCTTCGCCTTGAAGAACTTCTAACGCTAGTTCTTTTAAGAGTCGATCAATGTCGATCATAGTTATATGCTGGACTTCATCATAGTCATGCCTGCGGAGTCTGGCGCTTTCATTTAGCTCTAACAACCTTTCCGTCCAATCCCTTGGTGGAATGCCAAGTTCTCGAATCATATCATAATATATATCTCTTTGACGGTCATTTGACGGTCTCCAATTTACAGGTCGTTGTAGCGGTCCGGCATAAGCATGAAATCCCATACTCTCTAAGAAGTCGGGGTCCAACTGGGGAAAAGCGTATTTTCCGAGATAATACTTTGGTTTTCGTTTCTTGGATAGCATTCTCTTAATGATTACCAGTTCATCGAACATCGAACGCCAATGTTTATTATCCGTCTTGGAAATCGCTTTGGTCTTTTCTTTACTTTCCCCCTTCTTGACTTCATCAAGGGACAATTTTAGATCAGCGACATCGCGGCGCAAAAGTCTAACTTCTTCGACTAGAAGAGCAATCTGTTGGGCGACACTCTGAGCAACGGCATCGGATGAAGCGTGTCTGTCCGCATCAGCCGAAGCGCTCTGAGCAAGGTGACGATTGAATTCAGAGGAGAGCTCAGCGATAAGAGGGGACATGCTTTCCATGATAGCAATGGTGCTGTAATTTGAAGCGTTGGCAATGTCACGACTTCGCGTATCAGACATTAAGCGAGTCTGTCTGTCAGCGGCTTCAGAAAGCTTGGAGCAGGAACCTTCGATATGGTGAAGCGAGTTCCGTACCGCCTTTCTGAAATCTCGGGCCTCTAAATCACTGTCTGAATCTGAATCCGAAGAAGGACGCTCTGGGGACGGGAAAAGTCCGTAAGAACTTGAAACTGCAGCCTTGCCTTTGGTTTTATTTCTTAGGAGAGGTTCTACAGGCGCTTGAGCAATTTCAGCGTGCACTTCTTCAATTGCGTGATCCAAGGTAGAATCAGCAATTGCTGGGGGCTCGACTACTGGGGCACTAGAAGAATCTGGCAAGGAAGCCTCAGGAAGATGAGCGACTTCCGCAGTAGGAGCAGAATCTTCTTCCAGAATTTGGATTGAGGGAGGAGAAGGTTCTCGAATGCCAATAACCCAGAGGGGGCCAAGGGCTTCCATCACATGCCGGGGACTGATCAGGCTAGATTGCGGGATAAAGAATATAGCGTCTTCGCGCTTGTTAGTACTTAGTGCAAGTTGCACACCTTCTGGTAAAGCAATCCCTGATGTATATTTGTTGAAAAAGTCCAAAATCAACGGCATGAACGCTTGAGCTGCTTCTTGGTCCACTGGCCTAATCAGCGAGATCATCTTGGCCACTTGAATATTCTGTTCACTGAAGAGCACAGGGTGGAGAGTATATCCTCGGAAATCGTTTAACCCTGAATAGTGATTGAAACTTGTATCCAACGCTTGGACATTTTCTATCACTGCTCTGATATCTCGGTGGAACTCAGCAAACTCAGCGTGTTCTATTGAAGTGTCAACACGAATCTGACTCTGGCCTTGAAGAACTGGTTGTTTACTTGACGAAGCGTCTTCGTTGAGGTCAGGGAAGATTCGTTGAACAAAGTTTGCACGAGGATGCAAAACGTAGCGTCTGCCCTGGCTGAATAAGGCGAGCTGCTGGCGAATGTAGCTTTCGATTGGCTGTCTGTATCGTGGCAAAGTGCTAACATTCCCGGCAATTATCTGACGCTGTTGAAGCAAAAAGGTGGCAAATCCTCGGCGTCTGTATTCTATTCCAAAATTAAACAGGAATGGATATTTGACGAGTTCATCAAGGGTGTAGAAGTGAAGAACGAACTCTTCACCCTATTTGGCTGTATCCATCATCCATCGTTTTCCAAGTTTGTTCGCTTTGTTTTGCTCTTTTCTAGCTGCTAAGAATTTCTCGAAGCGTTCCGTTTCATCATCATAGTCTTCAGCCTATAATCTGGCAAGATATTCACGAGCCTCATCTTCAATCCACGAGTTGACCGGATTTGGGCGCTCCGCAACAAGCGAGCCTTTGCCTTTCCAGAGTTTGAGTGGATTAGGAGAGAGAGCGTTCTGGGGAGACTTGACAACGGAGGGGAGAGCAGAATATCCTATCTTATTGAGATCTTCCTCATCAGGATTTTTGTTCCAATCACCCATGTGTGGGTTCTTGAAAACAATCTTGCTTGGGCGCAGAGGATAAAAGGACTCGTCCGAGCGACCGGTTAGAGTGAATCGCTGTTGCTCAAGGTCAGCTCTATTGAACACTGGACGACGAATGTACTCAAGGCGAGATTGAAGTCGCTCTAAGTCATATAGTCCTAGATCTGCAATACGCTCGAAAAACTCAAATTTCTTGGTGTTGGACATATCGGGCCGATGGAGAGTGGTTTGAAAGTTTATTTCCAACTCGGCAAGCATTTGAGCGTCACGTTCTCTGGCGGCATAATAAAATTCGACGTATGGATGATATCCGCGCGGGAAGAAATCAATGACACGAGGAGGAGGTCCGGTTGGCGTAGGAACAGGGGCAATAGCTTCTGTTGGAATGGGGGCCACTTCTATCGACCGCTCATGGTTGAAAGTTGCTTCACTCGCTGATGAGCTTTCAGCGTCAGGAAGAACTTGGAATGCTTCTTTAGCAATATTCACAACAGTTGCCATGTCCACATCTAGTTCAACTGGAATCTCCGAGAGAGGAGGGGCTTCAGCGATTGGTTCATCATGAGCTCCGTCATGAGCTGAAACATGTAAGCGATTGAAAAAAGCAAGCAAAAATTCCTACTGAGTAGAAATTTACAAAGAAAATACTACATCGCTTACCCTGAGGACTATCATCGACTGTCTTAGTCGCTTGATCTGTTTCTTGGACAAGTTCCTCAGGCTCCTGAACTTCTTCTTCGGGTTCTAAATCGATAAAAGAAGTTATTGGATCAGCACGAATAGGGATATTTAGTTCTTCAAGCGTGTTGAGAACATAATGAATATCTGCTTCACTTGGTGCTGAGAGAATTTTTTTTGTTTTTATCCTAGCGTTAGAGACTTAGGAAACTAACGAGGAAAGGATAGACTAATTTGCTTAGCAAATACTTACCCTGAACATTGGGAAGCCTTTCAGATGGAGAAACGGCTTGAGGATCTGAGCTGATTTCGGGAACAGCGTCAGAGACGGAAGCACTCGCTGACTCTCTAAGCGCTGGATTTGTGGGAGCGCTAGAAGATACTGCGAGAGTGGGAGTAGGAGTACGCCTTCGTGCAAGCGGTACTTCTTCTTCCACTGCTGTCTCTTCTTCCTCAGGAACGGAAAAGAAAAACGCTGGAGGAGGAGAAGGAGACTTAGGCGAGGGAGAAGGAGAAGGGATCTTTTGTTTCTTTTTGGGTTCCGGCTTCTTCTTCTTCAGTTCAGGCTTTTGCTTCTTTGCGGGCTTGGATGGCTCAGCGACTTTGAGAATGATCTTTCTCTTAGGTCGCTTGACCACCACTTCTTCTTCTGATGATGATGAAGAAGACGCTTGATCTTCATCATCACTGCGAACAACACGCTGATCTTTTGGAACCGCTGCTCCGCCAGGTTTCCGCGGGTTAAGAAGCTCGCTTATCATTTTCTTGCCATAAAACTTGGTCGCTGGGATCTTTTTCCCAGACGCTTGCGTATATCCGCTAGAGCAGAGAATACGACTTAGCAAAATCCCGTAAGGCTTGGGATTAACAGATTTAGCCATCACTGCTTTGAAGCGATTGAACACGTAAAGAGACCAGTTAACTTTTAACTTGGTCAGGATGGCAACCATCATCTTGTATTGAATGTTAGTGATTTTATCGAACGTCCCTTTTCTGCATTCAATAATCTTTGAACATATGTCAGCGAGGATGACATATTCGCCTTTCATATCGTTCTTCTTGAAGTTGGGCTCGTAGGCGTTGTGAACATCTTCTTTCTTTATCACGTCCCAAACTTTGGTAGCATCGCCGAGATTTACACGTTCTACCTCAATACCAGTATTAGGCAGAACAAGTAATGAAGAAACCAGAGAAGGAGTGAGGACAAAGGTCTCTTTTGCAGAGGGGAAGGCGCAGGATATGGAGTTTCCGTCTTCAGAAATTTGACCATTGGAGAAAAAGTGGAGAGATTCTTCTTCAAAGTAGTTGAAAGTAGTAGTAAGCATGTCTTTCAAACCAGATTCTTGAACGAGTGGAAGAATCGTTCGAAGAGGGAAGTTCTGGTTATCAAAAAGATAGTCCCAGTTAACCAAAAATCCGGCGTTAACTGTAACTGGTTTAGTTGCTGTTTTGTAAGATTTTGAAACTTTGGGTGCCATTGCTGAAGCTTTTGAAGAAAATAGAGGAGTTTTTTTTTTTTTTTTTGCCTTTGGAGAGAAAAAGCTTTTACAGTAGGAAAGATTGAAAATGATAAAGGTTTTCTGTAAAAGTCTTGGTGAGTTTAAATAGAAGGTGAAAGTAACTCCTCAATTGACAGATGAATGACACGTGTTCAGAGGTTAATGACAAAAGGAATCTGAACCGTGTACATTTAATTTCGGATGTCAAAAAGTGTGGTAAAGTAGGGTACTATAACATTTTTCGGATCCGCAGTTAATTTGAAACAGTTTGAAAAAATTTGAAATTTTCAGCGTGAAGTGCACGCGCCTGATAGTGTACTGACACTTACTCAGACTCATGCAATCACTGAACCGCCTCGGTTTAGATAGGAATCATAACCGTCAGTTCGATTTGACAGGCACGTGTGGGTAGTTGTCAAATCTGATCTTTTGGACTTATCCATACGTTATCTTTAGCGATGAAAACTATGCATGAATTTTTTTTTTTTTTTAAATCGAGTTACTTAGCGTTAAAGTGGGAATCTTTTCAACGCTGAAGTCTTTTCATAAAATATTTCAATAAATGAATCAATCGCTTGGATTTATGAGAGACAACATTATTAGAGATTGATTTTGTCATGCATAAAAGATAAGAGCTAGTGATCAATGCTTAAGATTTTGAAAGTCATTTTTGATCACAGTCGCTTGATACATTGAAGTAAGTACAATTTTAGAGTTCCCCCTAAAGTTGATGACTCATTTCAAATTTTGATAAACGCTTTAGACATAAACGTAAAGTGGATTCCCCTTAAATTATATGCCTATTAAATATGATGCTTTATGATTTAAGCGTTTAAATCGATCATACCTAATTCACTTCTCAAAGTGAGAAAGCGTTGTTCGTTGAGCGCTTTTGTGAAGATATCTGCCAGTTGTTTGTCAGTTCCAATGAAGTGCATGGAATATCTTTCTTTTGAACATGGTCACGCAAGAAATGGTATCTAATGTCAATGTGTTTGGTTCTAGAATGAAGAACAGGATTTTGGGTCATAGCTAAAGCACTTTGGTTATCACAATGGATTGGGGTAGGACCTAGGATTATTCCATAATCTCTAAGTTGTTGCCTCATCCAAAGGATTTGTGCACAACAGCTTCCAGCGGCTACATATTCTGCCTCAGCGGTAGAAGTTGCTATGGATTGTTGTTTCTTACTATGCCACGAAACTAGTCTATCACCTAGAAATTGACATGTATCACTAGTACTTTTTCTATCTATTTTGCATCCTGCAAAATCTGCATTTGAATAACCAATTAGTTCAAAAGAAGAATCCTGTGGATACCATAAGCCCACATTTTGTGTGCCTTTTAGGTACTTAAGGATCTTCTTGGTAGCAATTAAGTGTGATTCTCTATGATCAGATTGAAAACGTGCACACATGCATACCGAAAACATAATATCAGGTCTACTAGCGGTAAGATAAAGAAGTGATCCAATAATTCCCCTATAGTTAGTAATATCAATTTTCATCCCACTTTCATCTTTATCTAACTTAAGCGTCTGGCTCATTGGAATTTTTGAAGATGATGCATTTTCCATACCAAATTTCTTAATCATATCTCTAGTATATTTAGCTTGGTTTATAAATATTCCATTAGGGAGTTGCTTAACTTGTAATCCTAAGAAGAAAGTTAATTCACCCATCATGCTCATTTCAAATTGATCTTGCATCATTTTCGAAAATTTCTCACACAGTCGCTTATTAGTAGAACCAAATATAATATCATCAATATAGATTTGGACTAAGAGAATATCTTCATTATAGGTAATTTTAAATAACGTTGTGTCAACGCTGCCTTTTGAAAAGCCTTTACCTATAAGGAAGATAGAGAGAGTGTCATACCATGCTCTTGGTGCTTGTTTAAGGCCATAGAGTGCCTTATCCAGTTTGTAGACCATACTTTTGCCATGGTTGTTAATGAATCCTGGTGGTTGCTCCACATAGACTTCTTCTTGGAGTTTACCATTCAAGAATGCACTCTTCACGTCCATTTGGTATATTGTGAACTTGTTGAATGCGGCAAACGCTAGGAACATCCTAATTGCTTTAAGACGGGCTACTGGGGCATATGTTTCATCAAAGTCAATACCCTCTTCTTGACAATAACCCTGAGCGAATAATCTAGCTTTGTTTCTTATAACAATGCCATCTTCATCCATTTTGTTCCTAAAAACCCATCTCGTTCCAATAACTCCTTGGTGAGTTGGTCTTGGTACTAGCGTCCAAACCTTGCTTCTTTCAAATTGGTTAAGCTCTTCTTGCATTGCTTCTACCCAACTCGAATCATTAAGCGCTTCATCCACTTTCTTTGGTTCCATTTGAGATAGGAAACTTGCGAACATGGCCTCATTAAATGTAGCGGACCTAGTTCTAACAGGTGCTTCAATATCTCCAATTACTAGCTCTGGTGGATGATCTCTAAGCCATTTACGATCTGGTTGGAACGGGTTAAGAGACTCTTGGTTGTTAATCGCTTGATTCTCATTTGTCTCTTGCGTAGACGCTGCATCATTCACAGTTCCATTCTGCTCTTGATGATCATTCTCTTCATGATCATCAATGATTCTGACATTATCATTTTTGTTAACCTCACGAGTATCCTTAGGAGGAAGTACATGAATCCCATCATCCTCGTCATCACTA
Source organism: Buddleja alternifolia (assembly GCA_019426215.1). NCBI lineage: Eukaryota > Viridiplantae > Streptophyta > Magnoliopsida > Lamiales > Scrophulariaceae > Buddleja > Buddleja alternifolia. Next base: position 2,131,226 of record CM033406.1, read on the forward strand.
TCATCACTAAGGTTGATTTGCGATGCTTGTTGGGAGAGATCTTAAATTCATACATCATCAGGATTAACCTTACTCGGTTCTTGGTTAGCATCATCAAACACAACATGAATGGATTCTTCAACCTTCGATTTGATCTTATTTAAGATGCGAAAACTCTTTCCATTCTTGGCATAGCCTAGAAAGATTCCCTCATCTGCTTTAGGATCAAATGTCTTTAGGCTGTGAGATCCATTGTTATGAATGAAACATTTTGAACCAAACACATGAAAGTGTGAAATGTTAGGCTTACGTCCCTTCCACAACTCATATGGAGTCTTCTCATGTTGCTTGTTAATCATACACCGGTTCTGAGTGTAGCAAGCGGTGTTGATGGCTTCGGCCCAGAACCTTTGAGGCAGCTTGGACTCTGCTAACATCGTCCTTGCGACTTCTTTAAGCGTTCTGTTCCGTCGCTCAGCAACTCCATTCTGTTGAGGTGTTCTAGGAGCAGAATACTCATGAAGTATTCCTAAATCTATACAAAACTTCTCAACAACTTGGTTAGTAAATTCAGTTCCTCTATCGCTTCTAATTCTTGTCACTTTTAGATCTTTTGAATTTTGCAATTGACGAATTAGCGCTGTGAGCTTGACACTGGTTTCATCTTTGGTTGCTAGAAATTCTACCCATGTATAGAGAGAGAAATCATCAACTATTACTAGCGAGTACTTTTTGCCACTAACACTCATGATTTGAATAGGTCCAAACAAATCTAAATGCAATAGTTCAAGAACTCTAGAAGTAGATAGACATGGTTTCTTTTTGAAAGATGACTTAACTTGTTTACCCATTTGACATGCATCACATAAGCGATTCTTTTGAAAGGAACCTTTAGGTAATCCCTCTACAAGATTTAGCGATATTAACTGAGAGATTGCCTTGAAATTGAGGTGATTCATTTTTCTATGCCATAACCAACCCAATTCATTTTGACTTTTAGCAACAAAGCACGTGGGGTTGTTATCAACTGTAGAATCCCAATCTACTAAATACACATTGTTTGTTCTTTTTCCTCTTAATTTAGTAGACTTAGTCTTAGCGTCGTTAACATAGCAGAAGTCGCTTGAAAATTTTACTTCAAAGCCTTTATCACAAAATTGACTAATGCTTAACAGGTTATGCTTAAGACCCTCAACATAATAAACATCACTAATCATGATGTTCCCCCTATGCATGATACCTATACCTTTTGTTTTACCTTTTGAGTTATCACCGAATATAACTTGAGGACCGTTGGTAGCTTGATAGTAGACTAGAAGATTCTTGGAACCAGTCATGTGTCTTGACGATCCACTATCAAAGTACCAAACTGAAGTATCGGTGCTGGCTCTAGGTACCTGCATTTAAAGGACAATTCTAATTCTTCTTAGGTACCCATGTTGTTTTGGGTCCTTCAGCGTTAGTAACCTTGGTTTGAATTAGAACTTTAGGAACCCATATTTGCCTGGTCTTCATTGTAGGAATACCGGCCTTCTTGGCTTTCACATTGTGTTGTGTGTGCTTTTTGTTCACCTTGTGCTGTGTGTGCTTTTTGGGTGTGTAATAATATCCTCGATTATAATAATAGTCATAATCATAGTCATAGTCATAATCATCATAGTATTGATGATATGATTTTGACTGTCTTGGATATTGACGCTGCTAAGTCCTTGGCGCTGGCTTGGGTTGCACTTTTGCTGCTTGACGCTTAGCGCTTGATTCACAGTGATTAGACTTGTCATTGACTTTTTGAGCGTTTGGATGAGTTTGTCTTTGTGAATCATTTGCCTTAGCCTTACCCTTGCCTGAGTCAGCTTTGGCTTTCTCATTTGGCCTCGTACCATTGTCGCTAGGTTCACTTAGCGTTTGACTCTGTGAACTTTTCTCAACAAAGATAACACCCTTTTCTTTGTTGTTTGCCATAACATTGGATTTATTTGGTTGTTTACCGAATTTATTGAATCCTAAACCGGACTTTTCACCAAATAATCTAGTTACCTTAGTCACATTATCCAACTTTCTAGAAGCTTTTGATAATGATGAGATAAGCTGCTCTGATTTAGCAAGTTTAGCGATCAAATCAGCTTCTCTTTTGCCTATTATATCAAGATCGCTTTTTAACTGAATAACTTCACTCTCAAGTGATTTGTTCTTCTCAATGCACTGTTTCTGAACTTGCAACTCGGCTTTGAGTGTTACTTTATCACTTTTGAGCGACAAAATAATAGCGAGATCGTTTTGATATATTTTGGCGGCCTCTTGACAATCTTTATAATATTCTTTAACTTTGTCAAGTAATTCATCATAAGAGAGAGGATGATATAATTCATTGGTTACCTCTGGTAGCGAGTCGTCAGACGGTTCATCATCTCTTGCCATGAGACAAATCAATGCTGAGTCGCTTGTAGGCTCATCATCACTACTTTCGTCTGATGATTCCAAATCCTCTTCAGGTGCGGAGAATGGTTCAGATTCCGCTAGCAGACCTTGTTGGCGAAGGTTGCTCCTGAATTGGTTTCTATCCGCATAGTCTTGCCTTGAGGGCTTTGACACATTTGGATAAGGGCAATTTACCTGGTAGTGCCCTGGTTTCCTGCAATTATAACACAAATTAGTTTTCATTTTTTGTTCAGCAGTTAATCGCTTTGAGACTACTGGTGCTGAGAGATTCTGAGTGGGGGATGGAGGCGCTTGGTATGGAACTGGCGCTATTGGTTGAGGTGCAGAGTACACTGGCGCTTGATACTGAGGCGCTGGTGCTGGAGGAGGAGTTTGAAATGAATTCTGTCCAATAGGAGTTCTCTTCTCATATCGTAGAAATTTCTTGAACTTCTTTACCAATAAGGCCATTTCCTTTTCTTCATTTGACTCAACCGGTTTAACCTCAATAACCGCTTTTCCCTTATTTTTGGTGGTAGCGATTAAAGCTCCTGATTCAATCGCTGAAGTCGATGTGTCGCTGACTTCACCTAATTCGAACTCAAATGCCTTTAACTCTGAAAAGACATGCTCTGGGGTAAGTGTCTCCAATGTTTGTGATTCTCTCATAGCAACAGTCTTAATTAAATACTTGCTTGGAAGACTTCTGAAAATCTTGTTGACCATTTCCTTGTTGGTCAATTCCTTGTCTAATGACGCTAACTCGGTAATGAGCAAAGTAAACCTTGCGTCTAGTTGTTCTAGCGTCTCATTGGGCTGCATTTTGAAATGCTCGAATCTTTGCATGGCTATGGAGAGCTTGTTCTCCTTCATTTGTGCTGAACCTTCACACACAATAGCCAATTTATCCCATATTTCTTTGGATGTCTTGCATTGCTTTATCTTGTTGAACAATGCATCGTTATCTCCTAACGCTGAGTAAAGTGCACTTCGTCCAACATTATCCAGATTCACTCTTTTTCGATCATCTGGCGTCCAGTCTAGTTTATTTTTCTCGACATATCCATCTGGAGTGGCTTCATCGGCTCCAGGTGCTCGAGTTCTCACTTGCATGATTTTGATGGGGCCATCTGTAATAACATCACACATTTCATTATCACATGAGCATAAGTATGCGAATGCTCTAAGTTTCCACGAATCATAATTTGATTCTACCAACTTAGGCATTTTGTTAAAAGCCATAATGATATGTTTTGATAAAAAGATTTAAAGCGATTAAGTTTAGAAAGGTGGATCTAAACAAGCAGTTACGCTTGGAAACGCTTAGGTTTCTACTTCAACCGCTCTGATACCACTTGGTGGTCCCAAGTGGCATACGAAAGGGTCTAGAAGGGGGGGGGTTGAATAGACCCTGAAGTCTTTTTCGATTTCACAAAATTTTCGTATCACTTTAGAAATTTGAACGCTTGGAAAAACTGAGCGCTTGGGTCAGACGCTTCAGAATAGTTAACTTAGACTTAGTGATTTCAGCAGTTTACCAAAGTAGGGCAACGCTTAGATCGCTTAATCAGGGTTAGCACAGCGGAAATAATGTTTAGCGTTCTTTTAGTTGAATTAATCGCTTTGCAATTTTACTTGTCTTTTTCAGAATAATATGAAATGAATAATATAAGACAATAAAATAAATGACACAATAATTTGTAAGGTTCACTGGGTGATGTAATCCCAGCTACGTCCTTCTTCTCCTTTTTCACTTAGAGGAAATTACTATGATGATTATCAAAGGATCACACAGAAACTTCTACAAAATAGTAATGGATGAAAATGATCTTGGGCTCCTTGATCACACAGGCTTCAGCACCAATGAAGATCGTCTTCTTCAAACTTCTCTCACTCAGAAATACTGCGTGAAAGGTTTCAACAACTTTTCTCACTCAGATGAAAGGTTGAGGTTTATCACCAGGGTTTTGTTTGTTTTAAAGAAGATCAAACAACTTGGAATATCTCAGTTGGAGTTTGGATTTCTTCTTTGGAAGATATTTGAGATATTTGTGACTGTCTGGAATGTAGATGGAAAGCTTGAAAGGTTTTGGCTATGAAATTTCTAAGCTTTTTCCAGAAAGAATGTACGTAGGATTTTTGGCAATAATTTCTCGTATATTCTTGATGTTGTTGTACATTTTGATTTTCTGGAGTAAGGTATTTATAGGTAATTTCTTAGGATCTGTCCGTTGGACACATGTAGGAGCGTGCCTTTCACGTAGCGCGTGATTGTACCTAAAATCTGACATTCCTGAAAATTCGCTGGAACCGATTGGACGGGAGCAGCTAAAACTCGGAAAGTTCTGACAGTCTGGTCAAAAGGAGGCTTGTCCACAAGTCACAGTAGCTTATCACATTTAATGCTCTTATCAGGCATTTAATGCAATTTTAATTTATTTCCCGTTGGAAATAAATGCCCGTTGAATGATTGCATTTAAGTCCTTTATGACTTGAGGATTTATTTCAGGTGAATCTTCTATAAGTCGCTTGAGTATTTGAACGCTTGATTCATGAATCCTGAACTGCGGTCTCTTAGCGTTTGACAGGCGCTAAGAAGGAATCTTCATCTTCGGTTGACTTCAGACGCTGGTCTTCAACTTCTTCTCAAATAGACTCACCTAGAATTCTATTATTGATTCAGTCGCTAAGATTTAGTCTAAAATCTATGAGGATAAAAATTACAAGCCTAAACAAAATTACAAACTCTTTAAACGCTTTATACAATGATCTATGAAAGCGTAAACTTACATTTTATTTGGGGTCTAACATTGAATCCTATCTTGTCATCATCAAAACATCTAACATGAAATTTCCTAACAAGATCCAAACAAAATTCCTTGACCACCTCTAAGGTTCCAAGGCAATTTTAAATTCATTCTCAGTAGTGGAGCAATTTACTTGGATATCTTCCAGGTTACTACTTCACAGTTGAGAGTGAATACAAACCCAAAGTGGAATTTTAATCTTTATCAAACTTAAAGTCCGAATAAGTATAAATTTCCACTATCAGTTCTCCACAGGCATAGACGAAGAATATATCCTAAGTCTACCCATTGCTCTTCCTCTCTAGGCAAGAGCCCTTTCTCAGATCTTCTATCCTAACTTGCTTTAGGATTTATTCTAAGCAAAGGGCTCGGGAGGGTCCCTTGATCTTATTCGTTCTATCTCCATAGACGCGAATTAGAAGGATACAAGTGGCTTCTCCCAAGTCTTTCATGGAGAATATGCTCGACATTTATGTCTCGATCCAAGTCAACGAGCCCACATCATTTCCAATAAGTAGAGCACTCTCTACATATAGTACCAAAAATGACATTTCGCTCCCACTGGCCTTTCGCACACACATAGTTCTTCTTCATTTTTGATGATATCATAATTCCAAATTATGTCATAAAAGTGAAGATTCCAACTACGAGAGGTCCGCTTAAATCCACAAGTGAATTTGTACAGCATGTAGACCTTATGAGAATCGGCTTTAGATGTGAAAACCTTTAGGTTGTTCCATATGGATGTCCTCCTTGAGGAATCCATTTATGAACAAGTCTTCACATCCACATGCCAGATTTTTATAATCTTGGTGTGTTACTATCGAAAGTAAGATTCTAGTGGATTTGATTTAGTTGTGGCAAAGGGGCTTCCTCATAGTCAATGCCCTTCTTTTGACTACACCCTTTCGCCATCAGCCTGGCCTTGCCATTCGAATCAACCTTTCTCTTGTAGATGTGTTCGCCTCTGATGAGTACAATACTTTTGAGGCGATCTACTAGAGTCAATGATTGATTCAAAGACATCTAATCCATCTTCACTTTCATAGCCTTACACCTTCTCGTAGAGTCCATATCCACTATTGATTTGCCATGCATAGAGGGATTGTATCCATGGTTTGTCTTTGCTTATGCTTCCTTGTAGCAGACAACCATCTATCTCAGGCGGCTGAGATACTCTACCAGACTAACTCATCATTGGTTATGTTATAATGGGCTTGGTGAGGGTTTCTTGAATAGTAGTCTCCTAAGGAGTTTTGTTTTGTTCTTTATAGAACAATCTTTCTACCAACTTGACTTTCTCAAATGATCTTATCCTCGAGAATGGTGGCTTTTAAGGCCACAATGATCCTCCAATCATCATGTCGGTAAAAGAGGTCTCCCACTGAATTATTTGAGACAACCAACAAAATATCCTTTCAAGGACTTTACCTCCAGATTCTTTACCTTTTATCTCTTATACGTAGGTTGGGTATCGCCGTACCCTCACGTACTTAGGACTAGGCTTCCACTTGCGCCACTTCTGATATGGTGCTTTAGGAATGAATATGGAGGGACATCTATTCAAGATATACCTATGAGCAGCGCAAGACTCATTATGAATTTGGGCAATTCCACGTAGTTTAGCATAGAGTGAGTCATTTCCAACAATGCCTCGTTCTTGCATACTACTACCCCTATTCAATTGTAGAGTCGCTGGAAGTGTCAGTTGTGAAACAATACTACGTTCTTTTAAGAACGGGTCGAATTAGGTAATCATATACTTGTCACTACGATCCAATCGTAGTGTCCTTGTATGATATCCATTTTCATCCATAGACGTCAGTATGCACCAAACTTCAAAACCTGAGTGGCCCTTTAATATTTTCCCGGTGAAGGGAGATTTGGTCATCCTATCCTTGAGATGAGATTCTTGAGTTTGGATAGGGATCCAATCCCAATGGGTTTTTACCCCATGTTTCTCCTAACTCATGAATCTTATGCTCTTAAGGCATAACCTAATCTTAGGTGCCAAACAATTTCTCTAGTTTGTTTCTGGCATACTACGCTCTTTAGTATATTTGTTCACAGTACACTAATTCCGAACTTTTAAATTGTTGTTAACAATTTTAGTAAGGATGCATTGTTCCTGCATTCATTTCCAAATGAATGTCAGGTAAGTTATTACCAAATTTAAAGAAAAATCATTTCTTGACCCAGTCACAAAAGGATAACATTCTTAGTACCATTTGGAAAAACTAATCATTCATCCAACACAAAAAAAAAATGTCCGGAATATATAAAAGAACAAAGCTTGATCTTATGTGGATACCTATGACACAATGTCTGGTTCCACCATAAATCAGCTCTCGTTCTTCCAGCTTTTCACTTCTTTCTAATTCTTTAATCATGAGCACTAACTTTAGAATGGAGAATATCAGAAGCTGAGAAAAACCGGTCATAGAACACTTAAGTTTTTTAAAAACACATAGTTCTATACCCATTGCGCCTCATCTTTAAGCCCATACTCATCGTCCCATGCTTAGACTTGAGTAATGCTTGCTTCAAGCATACAATTCAATGGCTCTAAACTGAGGACCATCCTCAAGTTTTCAAGTCAGTTGATATGGTTAGGCCAGTGCTGACAAAATTTTCGAGCATAATTAACAAAATGGGTTTTTATCTAAGAGAGATATACACTAATACAGAAAATGACACAAGATTTCAATCAGGTGTTCATATTGTACACAAGTAAAATTTAGGACTTTAATCTTACTTGGCTCCCACTACATTTTTCAAAACATTGCACTCTCACTGCAATTTTCGAAAATCTCGTTGGATAGATTTCGTAGCGAGTGATTGAGTTCTTTAAATGGTTAAGTGGGTTGCAACCTTTTAACGATATTTGGCACACTAACCTTTTAAACTGGTGTCTAACACCAATCTATCCAGTAGATGGTTCAATCTTCTTTTCCCATAATTCACCAAACCGCAACCCTTTAACGATATATAAGTTCGTGAACTACCTGAGTTTATTCCCACTAACTCCTTATAATCTAACATTTGAATTTCACCTTGCAACCCTTTAACGATATTTGGGGTGAAATATGCTTTGATTAAGACATCTAATGCACTTAATGAAATTTTAGAATTGAGTCTTAATATATGACCCCCACTTACTGGGAAGATGCCATATATTAGATTCAATTCTTAACCTCATTAAGCTTAGTGGAGGGAGAGGACACCCAGTGCCCTTTACTAACTCAGTACTATTTAATTGGGAGAATTTAAGCATCAAATAAGGTTTCACAAAGCATATTAACATTTAACCTCTAACATGCTAACATGCATATAAAGCGTAGAAAGATCTAGCAATTCTACTATCACACTTTTTCATGGACTATCTAGATCAGCCCAAGCCAATGAGCTAATCAACATAATAAATATTTTAAGCATGCATCATTAACATAAAATAAATAAATCCTAAGTCCATGAAAAGTGTATACATCACATATACCAAGCATGCATCAAATACAAGACATATATGTGAACATAAATAAAATAAATCTAATTTATTTATTTAATCAAATCCAATTTGATTATTGCAAAATTAAATCACATTCAATTTTCATACTGAGACTAAATCCAATTTAATTGAAGTAAAATTGAATCCAATTTAATTTTCATGTGATCAAAAAATCTAACTTACAAATAATTAAATCCAATTTAATTATCAAGGGAAGATTAAATACAATTTAATCCAAGTGAAACTAGATCCAATCTAATTTCTATGGGAGGACTAAATCTTGATCCAATCTAATTTCTATGGGAGGACTAAATCTTATTTAATCAAAGTGAAATTAAATCTAATTTAATTTCCATGAGCTTACAAATCCAATGACTAAATCCAATTTAATCATTACAAAATTAAAAGCAGTTTAACTAATTATATACTTAAACCCAATTCAATTTCAATTGGTGATTAAATCGAATTTAATCAACTTACAAAATTAAATCCGATTTAATTAATAACTTAGTTAAAATTAATTTAATTTTGATAAGTAAACTAAATTTTATTTAATTTTAATGCGAAAAAGGAAGAAACAACCAAATCAATTCAAAATTGGGTCTTGAACTAACCCAAATTTAATTCAGCTGGGCCGCATTGGGTCATAACCCAATTTAGCCCATCCTATTTAAATTGTAAGGTACTGGGCCAAGCCCAAAATCAAAAACCAATTAACTAATTAATTCGTAACCGGGCTGGGTTAATTTATTTGAACTGGGCCAAGCCCATACAAATCAAATTGATTTGGGTGGGTCAATTTATTCAAACTGGGCCAAGCCCATTCAAACTAAATTGATTGGGTCGGGCCAAGCCCAACCTCAGCTCCAGCCCGTTGCCCGTTAGGTCAACAGGCTTCTTCCCTTCCGCGCCGTCATCGGCGCCGGCCGTCGCAGCCGTGACTTCGCCGGCAATGGTTTCGAATCCCAGCGCCGAAACCTTCTCCGACTATCTCCATCGCCGGAATCGCGCTAAATCGCGATTTCGTGGCCTATTTCATCCGCCGAAATCGCCGACTTCCATGGCAATTTCTGCCATCTCCGGCGATCTTCGAGCGGCGATATCACCGCCACTCTTAGCGCCGCACGGCGATGCTTCATGCGCCACCATCCGTGGTGACTAACGAGCGCCGCCGTTGAACGACTTCACCCCGGTCGCCGATTTGCAAAATTGAATTTGCATATCCCGATCCGGCGGCTGAAACGAGTCCGTTCACGGCGATGTTTCCGGCTACTCCAACGCCAACAAACAGCAGCGAATTTGTAGGGATTCCTAAATTTGAGTGAGGAACACACTCCAAAAGAAAGCTGAAAGAGAAAATAAATTTGCAGGAAGTTTTCTGATATTCCACAATGAAAAATCGTTTAACATAAATACAATAACCATGAAATCCTAAAAAGCAGGAAACTAACTTAGCAATACGTCTATCCACTAAACCAATAACAATTTCCACTAACTTGAACTTTTGACTTAATCTAAAATAATCAAACATGTGCAGGATTAATCCAAATAAAGCAAAATTAGCCCATCACATATCGTAATCCGAAGTCCAGCTGGGTTTGTGTTGACTTCTTTTGGGCCTTTTTCCATCTTTAGGCCCAGTGGCCATATCATTACTCTGCTTCCCAAAAAGGGCCTTGTCCCCAAGGCCCGAGTTAAATGGGGCGAATTGCTTGGACCCGTGGAAGAGATCCGGGTAAGCTTCTAGAAGTGGGTCTAAATCTTCCCAACTAATGTCTTCTTTTCCTGAGTTGGACCACTGTATTAATGCTTGTTTCTTTCGCACACCATTGACTACTCTTTCTTTTATCTCTAAAATTTGCTCTGGGACCTTCAAAAGCTGTTCATCGACTGGTGGTGAGGGTAGTGGCGGATCTGATGGCGGAGGGGGACCACGATACTCTCGGAGTTTGGAAATGTGAAAAATCGGATGGATTTGAGAACCAGGCGGCAGAAGCAGCTCATAGGCGACCTCGCCGATGCGGCGAACAACGGCGAAAGGACCAAAATAGCGACGACAGAGCTTGGCAGAGCTGCGGTGATTGACGGAAGTTTGACGGTAGGATTGTAGCTTGACAAAAACGAAATCACCAGGTTTGAATTGCTTATCTTGACGGTGGTGATCTGCGGCGGACTTCATGTGGGCTTGGGTGTGGAGTAGTGTTTGCTTGATTTGGGTGAGAATTTGTTGGTGGGTTTGAAGTGTATCATCTAAGGCGACGATGGGTGAGGTGCCGGTTTTGTATGTTGGAATGGTGATAGGAGGGCGACCGAAAAGAGCTTGATAAGGTGAAATTTCAAGGGAGGAATGAGGGGAAGAATTATACCAGTATTGGGCTAAGTGAAGGTATCTTGTCCAAAGCTTGGGCGAATCAGAAGTAAAACAGCGGAGGTAGCACTCGAGAGTGCGATTGACGACCTCGGTTTGGCCGTCGGTTTGGGGGTGGTAGGAGCTGCTGTAGAGTAGTGTTGTGTTGAACTGTGTAAAGAGGGATTTCCAAAAGTTACTCAAGAACAGGGGGTCACGGTCGGAGACAATGGTTTTGGGGAGTCCATGGATTTTGTAAATATCAGTGAGAGAGATGGAGGCAAGGTATGGGGCTGTGTATTTGGGTGGTAACGGAATGAAGTGGGCGAACTTTGTGAGGCGATCGACTAAGACCCAGATCGCGGTCTTGCCGTTGGAATTGGGTAAATGGGTAATGAAATCCATGGAAATATCCTCCCACACGTGTTCGGGGATAGGCAGCGGTTGAAGGAGGCCATATGGTTTTGTGGTGAGATATTTATTTTGTTGGCAAGTTTGGCAATTGGAAACAAAGTGTTGAACATCTTTACGCATATTTGGCCAATAAAAAACAGCAGAGAGGCGGCCCAAAGTTGCTTTGATGCCCGAATGACCACCCATAGGGGATGAATGGAATTCGCAGAGCAGCTTTGGGTGTAAGTTTGTTTCAATGGGGACATAGAGTCGCTCATTGAAATAAACTAAGCCATCTCGTATATGATACTTACCAAATGGATTCATACCTGACTGGATTTGTTGTAGGAGCTGCATCCCGGCGGGGGTGATGGAGTAAAAGTGGCGGAGGGTGGAGAGCCAAGGGGTCACGGGGGCAGAAAGGCCAGAGAATTGTGGAATGTCAACGCGGGATAAGGCGTCAGCGACTTTGTTGTCACGCCCCGGCTTGTAGACAATGGTGTAATCAAAACCGAGCAATTTGGTAAGCCACTTTTGTTGATCAGGGGTTTGGATTTGTTGGGTGAGTAAGTGTTTGAGGCTTTTTTGATCAGTGAATATTGTGAACGGTTTGCCTAACAGGTAATGGCGCCATTTCTTGACGGCCTCCGTGACGGCGTACATCTCGCGGGTGTAAGCAGGGGACGATTGTAATCGCGGATCCATTTTCTTGCTGAAGAAGGCGATAGGATGGTCTTTTTGGGACAGGACGGCTCCGACAGCGGTGCTAGAAGCGTCGGTGGTGACATCAAAGGGGGAAGTGAAATCAGGCAAGGCCAAAACAGGAACAGTAGTCAATTTTTCTTTGAGGTGTGCAAAGGCTTGCTGTGCTGTGGGGGACCATATGAATGTTTGGGCTTGTAACAAATCAGTACGAGGAGACACTAAAGTGGCATAGTGATAAACAAACCGACGATAGTACCCGGTTAAGCCTAAAAATCCACGGAGGGCTGTAACTGAAGTTGGCACGGGCCAATCCAAAATGGCCTGTATTTTGTCGTTATCCACACGGACACCATCACCCGAAATAACATAACCCAAGTAATGAATTTGAGGGACACCAAAAATGCACTTTGAGAATTTAGCATAATAAGCATTACTGTGCAGTAAGTGAAAAACTTTGTTCAAATGCTCCACATGAGTTTCCAAATTAACACTGTAAATTAGGATGTCATCGAAAAAAACAAGGACAAACTTACGTAGACAGTCCTGAAAGAGGTCGTTCATTGCCGCTTGAAAGGTGGAAGGGGCATTAAACAAACCAAAGGGCATCACGAGTGCGGAAGGCGGTTTTGTGGGTGTCCTCGGGGACGAGGCGAATTTGGTGATAGCCAGATCGCAAGTCAATTTTGGAAAAAATGGTGGCGCCTCGTAGTTCGTCCAACAACTCATCGACTGTCGGTATGGGGAAGTGATCTCGGATTGTGACAGCGTTGAGCGCCCTATAGTCGACGCAAAAGCACCAAGTGCCATCCTTTTTGCGAACCAATAAAACAGGGGATGAGTAGGCACTTTGACTCGGTTTTATAATCCCATCCTTGAGCATATCTTTGATCAACTGGGTCATTATATCTTTTTGGTAATGGGGGTAGCGATAGGGTTTGACATTGACGGGAGGGGACTCGGGTTGGAGATGGATGCGATGATCATGTAGGCTGGTCGGCGGTAGCGAAGGGGGCGGTTCAAATAGGCTTTGAAAGTGATGAAGTAAGGTTTGAATGACTGTGGGTAATGGAGCAGAGTTTGCTGGAGATGGAGGTGAAGATGGGTGAGGGGCAAGTGTGAGTGAATGGAAGGAGTGGACAGCTTCAGTATGTATCATACGGTGTATTTGGGCTGGTGTGGCTGGGCTAATGGTGGGGTTACCAGAGAGTGTAATCCATGTGTTGTTATACGAAAAACTAATAGAAGGGACAGAAAAATCAGCCACAAGGGGGCCCAAGGTGCGAAGCCACTCGACGCCGAGAACAATATCCACCCCCTGGATTGGGAGCACAAGCAAGGAGACCATGAATTTGGCTTGTGGGAGAACCAAGGAAACGGCCGAACAGCGGCCTTGGCAAGCGAGAAAATCACCGTTGCCAACCATGACATGAAATTGGGTAAGTGGGTGGACGGGCAGTTTGAGGAAGTCGGCAATGCGGGGTTGGATTATGTTGTGTGTACTCCCCGAGTCAATGAGAATGGTAAAGGGCTGACCGGAGATTGTACATGTTACACGTAAGGTTTGGGTTGTGGGAATGCCGAGGTAGGCGGCCATAGATAAATGGCAGGAGGCGTCATTGGAGGGAGGGTGGAGTAAGAGTGTGGGAATGGGCGGGTCATCAGGGTTGGTTGGGACTGGGTCGGGGAGATGAGCGGTAAGGCCATCCTCAACGGTATCGAGTAAGGTAATGGTGGGTTCGGTGGGGTCGAATGGGTCGGGGCCGATGATGGTGAGGAATTGTGGGGATTTACATTTGTGGCCCGGTTGGTATCGCTCGTCACAACTAAAACAAAGGCCCTTGGAGCGACGTTCTTGGATTTCAACAGGGGTTAAACGACGGAATGGTGGATTTAGAGGCTGTTTTGGGGGTAGAGGTGGTGCAGTGAGTTGAGGGCGTGGTGGAGGGGGAAGGTTTTGGGGTGGGGCGGTGGACAAGTTTGGGGGGTTCGTTGTGGAGAAGTTGCGTGGGAAAAAAGGGTGCCGTGGACGGGAAGCGAGAAGCTTGGTTTCGACCAATTTGGCCAAACCAATAGCCTCGGTAATTGAGTGTGGGCGAAGGATAGCTAGTTCATTTTGGATGTCGGAACGGAGCCCGGAGATGAAACAATTGAGTATGGCAGTGGGGTTCAAGTCGTGCACACAATTGCATAGTTCCTCGAATTGAGTTTGATACTCCGTGACAGTGGTTGTTTGGCGGAGTTTGAATAAAGCGGCTTGATGATTATCAAACGCTGTGGGTCCAAAACGAGTGGCGAGAGCGTGAGTGAAAAGCTCCCAACACGTGAGTTGCCCGTTGGTATGCATCCACTTAAACCAACTGAGGGCCGTCCCTTTCATGAAGAAGGAGATGAGGTGCAGGCGTTGTTGGTTCGGAATGTTGTAGAAGGTGAAGTATTGCTCTGCCTGAAAAAGCCAATCAAGCGGATTGGTTCCATCAAAAGGGGGAAGTGAGATTTTGGGGATTTTGATTTCTGGAGGTGGGGGGGCTGTTTGGTGGGGAATATGGAAAGTGGGATGCGAAGAGGAGGAACCGGTGGTGAACGTAGGTGGAAGAGTGTGCGAGTGAGGAGTCGAGACGGGGGGTTGTGATTGGGGCAAGAGGGAGGAGAGCATGGCGAAGAGGGAGTCATGGCGCTGCTTGGATTCTGCTGCGTGCTGTTGGACAGCAGAGTCCGATTCTTCCATGCGGTTTTGCAACGTGCGTAGGGTTTCAGAGAGTTGGCGGACTTGGTCGTCGAGTGGTGGGGTGGTTTCGGCTGCAGGATCACGGCGGGGGGCCATAGTTCAAGAATGAAAGCACCAATTGATATGTTCTTAAATTTGAGTGTGGAACACACTCCAAAAGAAAGCTGAAAGAGAAAATAAATTTGCAGGAAGTTTTCTGATATTCCACAATGAAAAATCGTTCAACATAAATACAATAACCATGAAATCCTAAAAAGCAGGAAACTAACTTAGCAATACGTCTATCCACTAAACCAATAACAATTTCCACTAACTTGAACTTTTGACTTAATCTAAAATAATCAAACATGTGCAGGATTAATCCAAATAAAGCAAAATTAGCCCATCACATATCGTAATCCGAAGTCCAGCTGGGTTTGTGTTGACTTCTTTTGGGCCTTTTTCCATCTTTAGGCCCAGTGGCCATATCAGACTTCCGGCCAAATTCACATTCAGATTCTTTTGTTCAAAAATTGCAGATTCCAAAATTCAAAACCAGCTTTGTTTAATATCTTCTTTGACAAGTTGATTTTCCAGAAATTCAAAATCTTAGGCTCTGTTTGTTTATGTTTTTGAGATGAAATTCTGAAAATTTGTCGGGAAATGCGTACTACATGGATTCGTGTGAGAATTGATGTGATGTGTGTTGTGTTTGTTTATGTTTTCAAATAGTGGTTGAGATTTGTAAAATATAAGTTAAATAATTGAGTTAATTATTTGTGTAATGATTATGTGAATAAATAAATAATAAAATAAGATAGATAGATATATAAAGTTAATTTAATATTAATATATTTTGAAATTTGAAATTTGAAATTTGAAATTTATTATTAATATATAGTAAAAGTGGAAGATTGAATAGAAAAGTAATGATTGGAGGAAATGATGTTGATTGATAAATGTGTGAAATGATTGATATAGTGAGTGATAGGTAGTTATATGGGGAATTGAAAAAGTTAAGTAGAATTTAAATGAAAATGGTTTGTGTTATGGATTTTTAGAATTTTGTGATTCAGAATATTGAAAATGGAATTTGAAAACATAAACAAACAAGGCCTTAGTTTCAGAAATTCAATTGATCAATCCAAATTCCAAATACAAAAAATTTCAGATTCGCAGCCCCAAATCGATATTTCAGAAATTCCCAAAATCTTCAAATTCCCAGATTTTGCGAAGCAGCCCCAAAAATTCAGAAATTCTAAATTTCAGAAATATAGATTCGTAAAGGAGCATCATAAAGAATCAGGATTTCTTCAATTTTTCAGATTTGTTTTTCCAGATTTTTAATCCAATTAAAATTCAAAAAACAATAAATAATCAGATTTTTCGATCCATGTGTGATAATTCCAAATTTCCAATTGCGAAATCAACATGAACATACAATATGAACACGAAAAACACGCAAATAAAAATCAACGAAGCCAACAAATTTGGCTCTGATACCACTGTTGGGAATCCTGGTATCATGCACAGCGGAAATTAAAATCATATCCGGATTCCCATCAGCCAAGATCAATTTGTTATGTTCGTTGATTTCAATTTAAGAGATGAATGCGAAAACCTACCTTTTTGTGTATTCAATCAATTCCCCGCGAATCTTCAAATCTTCGTTCAACGGTCCACGTGTCCCGTTTCTAGATAATCATGCGTCGGAATTGACTCCAGAAATCTCCATCTCTTTTCTCCAAGGGGCGGCTAGATGAGAGAGAGAGGATGAGAAATTATTTTCTCTTTGTGTTGTATTTCTGATGGAGGATTTCAGTGTTGTGAATTACAACTGATATTTTTCTGGCTTGTGTTGGAGGATTAAATAAATCCTCCAACTAAGCCACTATTCACACGCCCCATAGGGGCCTAATTGGACTTTCATTGGGTTATGTTGACCCAGTCAACTTAGCCCTATTAATTTAATCCTTTACTATTTAATTCAATTAAATATACAAAGATTAAATTAATATTCTAATTAATTAATTAACTAAATAATTAATTAATACCATAGTTGGCCTAGTCAACATAATTAATTTAATTATCTATGTTTAATCCAATTAAACAACTAATTAAATTAATTAGTCCAATTAATTAATTTGTTCTTCTAAAGGACAAATTACCAAAACGCCCTCCAAACACAACAAACGATTTCCCGTCTATTCCTATAGCGCGACTCACTAGGTTCGTCTCGATTGGCAATGGGAGGAAGCCAAAGGATGTGGGTGACACCTAGCCAGCACCGTGGCCCCACATTGTAGTCCAACCAAGGACGAAATGACTATGTCATTACGAACCTCTAGATTATGAATACTGTATGAGTATAAGCCCTTCACAGACGTATCCCGATCGAGTGAGAGTCATAGAATATGTCAAACTCACAGGACTCGATGCTATGCTAAGAATCATAGTGACATGAGATTACAGAACTATCCTCCGTGTCAAACACGAGTTAGTTTATGAGCTCTGGTCAGAGACTTTAATCTCATTTACTTATGATTGCATAGGATACTTCTCGTTTACTTTCGAGACAGTGAATTCCATGTTGCTAACCAGTTAAGACTACTACTTGCCCATCAAGCCGCACTTCGAGGTCGACCCCACCAACGGGTGAATTGGATCTAACTACTCTAATGACAAACTTGATGTCACAAGCACATCTTCAACTCGATTACTTAGGTCAAAGGCTCACGCATACTATCATAATCAGCAATCCGATCATTGACAGTCACTGAGTAAAAACCCATGTGATCGAATTACTATGAGTCGTGTTCGAATACACTAATCCAATCCAATCAATGTATCCATGACACAAACTCCCACTATCCCATAGTGTTTAGAGTGGCACTCCTAATTAGAGCATGTGTCATACAAGTCCACACGAATCTCAATGTCCAATTGAGATTCTCCCACTTGCGAACCATTTAAGTGATGAAGTATCAAACCCTTCCAGTGCCCATCTTCTTAACTACTATAAGGAGTGCGAAGGTTTGCCTTGACACACATGGACTAATTATTCATTTAAAACTTATAGATGCCATTAAGTATTATATGAACAACTCATTAATGCCTATATATTATTTATAGGTTGTACAATATAAAGTAGTGCCCTATTCTCTAAGTCCTCATTGGCATCGAGGGCACAAACCTAACAGAAAGTTCACTTACGGTACAGTGGAGTGGGCAAATACAAGTTTCTCTTCGATCTGACTTGCACCATCTCTGGGATTCTTCAACCTCCTACTCGGGTTTACAATGCGCAAGGAAAGGAGGAATTTTTGGGGAGAGATTTGTCAGATGGGATAAGGAGAAATTAGGGCTAGGGCTAGGGCTTTTGGAAATTTTGTGAATTCTGCATTCGCTGCCCCTTTTTTAATTTTAATTGGATTTGGTTTTTGTTTTTGTTTAATTTTAATTCTGAATTTGGTTTTTGTTTTTATTTTAATTAGATTCTAAATTAGTCCACATGGCAGTCAAGGTGGCACTTTATCCGAGTTAAGCGTCCACATGAGATTAATTGGCCGAAAAATTGAAAATCCCCAATTTAAAGGGGTCACGTGCGTTGTACGTGTTAATTTCAGGCTGATTTAGTCAATTTTGGTGAAAATTGGCCTTAAATTGCCAAATTGAGAAATGTGGTGAACTAAAATTTCCAATTTTAAAGAAATGGGACTAAAATTGCTAATGACACAAAGCTACAGGACTAGATTGGCAATTTTGACAGTGGATCCAATACGGTCCAATTCGGTCCAAAACTGAATCAAAATTTTGGATAAAAATCGAACTGAAAAGCTTCGATTCAGTTTGGTTAAAAACCAAACTATTCGGTTCGTTTTGGTCAGACTGAATCTTCGGGAAAAAAGAGAGTCTAAATTTGAATTTTGAATCTAGCCTTTTTCTGTAACATTTTGGCAAAGATTAATTTAAATAATGAAGTGCTTAATTAGTTATAAAAGCATGCAATTCAAATGAGTTTCTTAAACTTCCACAAAAAAATGAAACTAGATGGAAATAATTGGGTTTTAATTAGGGCTAATTTTAATTCTTTTTATTTCTTTTCCTATAAGTTCTCACTAGAAAACACATTTTTTTTATAGTTTTTGGTATATTTATACTATATAAAATAAATAAAAAATCAATTTTTGGTTAACTGAACCAAACCTCAAAATCAAAACAGAACCGAAAATTGATTTTTTCTAAAAAGGAAAATGAAAACCGAACCAATTTTTTGATTCTTGGTTCGGTCTGGCGGATAGCCAAACCGTGCACACCACTGCTGAGACTACCTTGTTAAAGAATAAAATATCTAATTATATGCGGTTTGACGGTGAATTCATCTGTGAGGCATGCAGATGTTTCAAGGAGGCACTATGAAATCGTCCTCAACATGACATACTAATATGGATTTAATTGCATGTTTTCTACTAAAGATTTTGGCTATGGGGGCGAATACAAAAAATGAGGGAGAAAACTTGGGAACGTTCGGTTTTATTTTGGGGATGTATATGTTAAGATTATGCCCTTCTTGCCATAGAAAAGTTAGATTAATTAGGGCATTTACATTTATGTTGTACAAACTCTTATTCGTTAATAAATGCATTGTTTTGTTCATATCAATCTTGATGGAATTAATATAAGTATTGAAGAAATAAGTCCCGAGTAATCAAGAGGGAGCTTCCACTCCTCAATGGTTAGAGGAGAAGGACAATAGAAGTATCGTTTCCTTGTTTACTTAAACTAGAGTTCACAAGTGGAGAGTCTTAATTGGGCATTAAGACCAGACTTGTATGACGCAAGCTGTGGCATGGAGTGTCAGTCCGTCACTTTGGATGGTGGGAGGTAGTCATAGATATTGATGTGTGTGGGACGCACACCAATGATAATATGCGATATATTATATAAGAATATAGTATAAAGCACAAAATAATAGTAAAATGGACACAAGATATACGTGGTTCGTTCGAAATGTGACCTACGTCCACGGGGTAAAAGAGTTTGATACTTTCATTAATGGTTGGAGTTGATATATATACAAGTTTGTGAAGGGGTAGGTAAAAAAGGTACGTCAAATCTCCTAAATATACATTGGAAAGTAGAATAAATCACGATCCTTCCATCTTGAGCTATATCTATTATGATATAATTAGTGAGTCTGCTGGCATGATCTCCGCAGGTCCGTACATGGAAAGTATATCCTTTGATTGATTCTTGTCTGATCTTGTACCAGACTTGCCTTATATAGTATGCTCCACCTGTGCAGGTCAGGGTCGGGCAAACCTCCAGCTGGACAGATTTAAATAAAATGTCTTCTAGAAGGATCCAAGCCCACAATGCCATTGGGCTTAGGCCCATAAAGTATTGGATTAACCAGCTTAGCCCAAAGACCAATTGGATCAGATTCTTGACCTCCATAGCCATCAAATGGTCGCTCCAATTTCCTCTCATCATAGGTATGCGTCTGGATCTGGGTACACCTGGAGTAAGCGCTATCACATGGGTCGTGCTGGGAGCCTAACCACTTCTTTCTTTTTTACGTGACCTATCCTTGTTGCCATCATCTTGCTGGTCTTTCTTTTGTTCAACTCTCCTCATCATGTGAGCGTCTTCAAGGTTAACATATTTTTCAGCCCTGGTGAGTAATTCATCGAAGCTCAAGGCAGGTCTCTTGGTTAATTACTTGAATAAGTCTCCTTCCTTCAGGCCTGTCGTAAAAGCACTTGCCTTCAGGTTTGATATTGTAGCTGGTATCTCCAGTGCTGCAGCATTGAAATGCTTGATGTATGTGTTCAGAATCTTGGTATCATGCACATCGAATATTTAAAAACATATCTGGATTCCCAAAGCCAAGATCAATTTGTTTGTTCGTTGATTTTAATTAAAAAGATGAATACGAAAACTTACCTTTTCACGTATTAAATCAATCCTCGCGAATCTTCAAATCTTCGTTCAACGGTCCACGTGTTCCATCTCTAGATTATCACGCATCGGAATTGACTCTGAAAATCTCCATCTCTTTTCTCCGTAATAGCAGCTAGGTGAGAGAGAGTGGAAGATAATTTATTTTCTCTGTGTTGTATTTCTGATGGAGGAACTGAATTATTAATTCTCTTATTATGTTGTGCTACTCTAAAGCTTGTGTTGGAGGATTAAAGAAATCCTCTAACTAAGCCCACCAAACACACGCCCTATAGGACCCAATTGGACTTCTATTGGGCTATGTTGATTTAGTCATCTTAGCCCAATTAATTTAACCATCTAATATTTAATTCAATTAAATATACACATATTAAATTAATATTATGTTAGGAATTTCATGTTAGATATTTTGATGATGACAATTAGGAGTTTATGTTAGACCCCAAAATATGTAAGTTTGATTTTAGTAGAAATCATGTATAAGCTTTGAAGCGTTAGATTTGTAATAGGCTTTATAGGCTTCGTTCTGTTTTATTCTAGATTGTTAGGCTAAGTAGTCTTAGGCTAAGCGTCTGATGAATTCTGAGTGAGCTTATCAGTAGTTAAGTTTGAAGATTCAAGCGCCTGAAGTCTGAATGAAGATGAAGTTTCCAAGCGTCTAAATATCCAGCTATATCAAGCGTTACCTTATTAGGCAGAAGCAATTCAAAGATGGATAAGCGTCTATCAATGATGGATTTCACCTGAATTTATTTCCAAGTCCAGAAGGAGTTTAATGCAATTATTCTCAGAGCATTAAATACCAACGGGTATTTAATTCAAATGCATTAAATGCTGATAAGAGCATTAAATGTGATAAGCACTTTCAGACGTACGTAGAAGGCACCCTATTGGACTGTCAATTTTTCACAGACTGCAGCACCAACTTTTGTGCAACAGATTTTCAGGAAAAAGGACAAAAGTTGTTCACTCGCAGAAGTGAGAGACACGCGTCTGTGCCTGTGTCAAACGGATACTTTTTCGAAGAATGTGTATAAATAGGACTTCAACAACAAGCCAAAAATAACGATCAATTCCAAGCCAAATTGCTGTTGCATTGAAGTCTCATTCCTTAAAACTCTAAAAAAAGCCAGAATATTCAAGCAAACATTCTCCTTGCTTTTCTTCAATTCCTGAGACAGTCAACCAATATCTCAAACATTCTTTTTGAAGAAACCCACACTACTATTGAGATATTCACAAGTTGTTTGAACTTTATCAAAATCAAACAAACTGTTTAGAAAAACCCCATCCAAGCCTCGCAATCTGTGTGAAGTCGAAGTTGGATACTTGCATTATTTCTGAGTGAAAGAAGCAAGGGGATAGAAGTGATTTGGAGCAGAAATCTGTGTGATCAAGGAGCTCAAGTCATCAACATCCATCTTTCCCTAATTTGTAGAAGTTTCTGTGTGATTCTTTGAGAACCATCTTATTGGATTGCCTCCAAGTGTTCGAGGAAAAGAAGGACATAGTTGGGATTACACCACCCAACGAACTTTACAAATATCGTGCTCTTTACTTTACAGTCATTCTTCATATTATTATATCTTTGTATAAAACTGTTAAGTAAAACTCAAGAGAACACTAAGCAATTAAAACATTTTATTGTGACGCTAAAGCTTTCAAAAGAGAAGACTCTAAAATTATTCCGCTGTGCTAACACTGATTAAAGAACTGAACGCTTAAACCTATTTGGTTAAAGTATTCAAATCTTAAAGTCTAAGTTAACTTTCTAAAACAGTCTTCATCAGACGCTTAGTCTATGCGTCTATATTTCAAGTAAACGCTAGTCAAGCGTCTACATTTCAAGCCTCTAAAATATTTTAATAAGAATCTTTTTGAATTCGAAAAAGACTTCAGGGTCTATTCAACCTCCCCCCCCCCTTCTAGACCCTTTCGTATGCCACTTGTTACCAACAAGTGGTATTAGAGCGGTTATAGTTTAAATTTTTAAAATTTCCAAGCGTAACAGCTTGTTTAGATCCCTTTTTCAAAATTTAGTTGCTTTTAGTTTGTCTTTCATGGCATTTTCTAAAGTTCCTAAGTTGACTGAGTCAAACTATGACTCATGGAAGGTCAAAGCTTTTACGTATCTATGTTCATGTGATGACGAAATGTGCGATATTATTTCAGATGGACCAATACAAATTCTAAAGGTTATTACCAGAGCGCCTGGAGCCACAGAAGAAACTCCAGATGGCTATGTTGAGAAGCCTAAACAAGAATGGTCCACTGATGAGCGTCGAAGAGCAAATCTGGACAATGTTGGTCGAAATGCTTTGTATACAGCTATTGGTGACAACGACAATTTATTCAACAAAGTTAAATCATGTAATACCACTAAAGAAATCTGGGATAAGTTGGCTATAATCTGTGGTGGTTTAGCTTAGATTAAAGAGAACAAGCTTTCTATTGCCAAGGAAAGGTTCAACAGTTTTCAGATGTTACCTAACGAGACCCTAGAGCAATTGGACATAAGATTCACAGCTCTTGTTACGGAACTTACATCATTGGGAATGGATTTACAAAACTGAGAAATGGTGGTTAAGATCTTTAGAAGTTTACCTAGTAGATTCTTGATGAAGACAACAGCTATGAGAGAATCAAATATGTTGGATCTTTTAAGTCCAGAAGACGCCTTTTCAGAACTCAAGGCATTTGAGTTTGAGTTAAACTCAGCTAGTGACGTTGTGAGTAGTCCGGTAATTGAATCTGGAGCGCTCGTAGCATTAATCAAGGGTAAATCGGGTAATAAGGTAAAAGGTTCAGATATCAGTGAGGATGAGGAACTAGCACTTCTAAATAGATTCAGAAAGTTCTTGAGATATGAAAAGAAAGGAAGTAGTCCTAAGCATCAAGGACACAGTTCATATCAAGCGCCTGCTCCAATACATCATCAGTTTCAAGCGCCTCAGTATTCTGTTCCTACATCCCAAGCGCCTGTTCAATACCAAGCGTCTACACAAAATCTCTCAGCGCCTGTGGTCTCAAAACCATACAATGCAAGATTAACGAATGAACAAAAGATGAAAACTAATCTGTGTTATAATTGTAGGAAACCAGGGCACTACCAGGTAAATTGTCCTTATCCAAACGTATCTAAGCTTTCAAGGCAGGATTACTTGGATAGAAACCAATTCAGGAGCAACCTTCGTCAACAAGGTTTTCTAGCGGAATCAGAACAAGCATCCGCACCTAAAGACCTGTAATCTTCAGAAGAAAGTAGTGATGATGATGAGCCAGTTGATGACTCAGCGCTCATTTGTCTCATGGCCAGAGATGATGAAGCGTCTCCTGAGGTAAACACTGAATTGTCTCTTCTTCTTTCTTATGAAGAATTACTTGACAAAGTCAAATAATATTATAATGATTGTCAAGTTGCCGCCAAATTATACCAAAATCACTTTGATATTATTTCATCGCTCAAAAGTGATAAAGTGATGCTCAAAGCAGAATTTCAAGTTCAGTAACAGTGCATTAAGAAAAACCAATCGCTTGAGAGTGAAATAATCCAGTTGAAAAGTGATCTTGATATGATAGTCGAGAGAGAAGCTGAGCTGATTGCTAGACTTGCTAAATCAGAACAGCTCGTCTCATCATTGTCTAAAGCGTCAAGAAAGCTAGACAATGTGACTAAGGTAACAAGGTTATTTGGGGAAAAGACCGTTTTAGGATGTAATAAATTCGGTAAACAACCAAACAAATCAAATGTTACGGCAAACAACAAAGGAAAGGGTATTTTCTTTGTTAAAGAAGGTTCACAAAGACAAACGCTAAATGAACCAAGTGACAATAGTAAGAGGCCAAATGAGAAAGCCAAAGCTGACTTAGGCAAAGAAAAAGCGAGAGCGAATGATTCACAAAGAAAGGTTTATTCAAACGCTCAAAAGGCTAAGGATAAACCTAACCACTGTGAGTCAAGCGCTAAGCGTCCAGCATCAAAAGTGCACCCTAAGCCAGCGCCTAGGAAATACCAGCGTCAATATCCACAACGGTCTAGATCATATTATCGCTACTATGATGATTATGACTATGACTATGATTATGATTACTATTATAATCGAGGATATTACTATACACCCAAACATCACACACAACACAATGTGAAACCCAAAAAGGCAAGTATTCCTATAATGAAGACTAGGCAAATATGGGTTCCTAAAGTTCTAATTCAAACTAATAATGCTACTAATGGTAAAGGACCCAAGCAACAATGGGTACCTAAACAGAAATAGAACTTCCTTTTTGATTGCAGGTACCTAGAGCTAAAGCCAATACATCTGTTTGGTGTTGTTGAGCTCCCAGAACTCCCCAACAGAATGGTGTTGTTGAGCGCCGGAACAGAACGCTCAAGGAAGCTGCTAGGACAATGTTAGCAGAGTCCAAGCTTGCTCCTAGGTTTTGGGCCAGAGCGATCAATACTGCCTGTTACACTCAAAACCGTTGCATGATCAACAAACAGCATGAGAAAACTCCATATGAACTGTGGAAGGGACGTAAGCCAAATGTTTCATACTTACATGTCTTTGGTTCTAAATGTTTTATCCATAATAATGGATCCCAAAGCCTAAAGACATTTGATCCTAAAGCGGATGGGGGAATCTTTCTAGGCTACGCCAAGAATGGAAAGAATTTTCGCATCTTAAACAAGATCAAATCGAAGGTTGAAGAATCTATTCATGTTGTTTTTGATGATGCTAACCAAGAACCGAGTAAGGTCAATGTGAATGATGTAGGAGTTGAAGATCTATGTCATCAAGCGTCTAAGATTACCATTGATGATGATAGTGACGACGATGGTGAGATCTCAGTGCCACCTCCTAAGATTACTCGTGAGGATATTTAGGATAACAATGTAAGATCTACTGATGATCATGAAGAAAGTGATCATCGAGAGCAAACAAGGATTGGTGAACTTGAAGCGCCTACGCAAGAGGGAAGTCAAGCGTTTGATCGTCAAGCACCTGTCCAACCTCTTAACCCATTCCAACCAGATAGACTATGGCTGCGTGATCATCCACCTGAGCAGATTATTGGAGATATTGAAGCGTCTGTTAGGACTAGAGCCGCTACATTTAATGAGGCTATGTTCGCAAGCTTTCTATCTCAAATGGAACCTAAGAAAGTGGATGAAGCGCTAAGTGATCCAAGTTGGATTGATGCCATGCAAGAAGAGCTGAATCAATTCGAGAGTAGTAAGGTTTGGACGCTAGTACCAAGACCAACTCACCAAGGAGTTATTGGAACTAGATGGGTATATAGAGACAAGATGGATGAGAATGGCATTGTGATAAGGAACAAGGCTAGACTCGTTGCTCAAGGATATTTCCAAGAAGAGGGAATTGACTTTGATGAGACATATGCTCCAGTCGCCCGTCTTGAAGCAATTCGCATGTTTCTAGCGTATGCAGCGTCCAACAAGTTTACGATGTATCAGATGGACGTAAAGAGTGCCTTCCTGAATGGTAAACTCCAAGAAGAAGTATATGTGGAGCAACCATCGGGATTCATCAACAACCATGGTAAGGGTATGGTTTACAAGCTGGACAAAGCACTTTATGGGCTTAAGCAAGCACCCCGAGCATGGTATGACACTCTCTCTATCTTTCTTATTGGTAAAGGCTTTTCAAAAGGCAGCGTTGATACAACGTTATTTAAAATTACCAATAATGAAGATATTCTCTTAGTCCAAATTTATGTTGATGATATTATATTTGCCTCTACTAATAAGCGTCTGTGTGAGAAATTTTCAAAAATGATGCAAGAACAATTTGAAATGAGCATGATGGGTGAATTAACTTTCTTCTTAGGATTACAAGTTAAACAATTCCCTAATGTCATATTTATTAACCAAGCTAAATATACAAGAGATATGATTAAGAGATTTGGTATGGAAAATGCATCATATTCAAAAATTCCAATGAGCCAAACGCTTAAGTTAGATAAAGATGAAAGTGGAAAGAATATTGATATCACTAATTATAGAGGTATCATTGGATCACTTCTTTATCTTACTGCTAGTAGACCTGATATTATGTTTTCGGTATGCATGTGTGCACGGTTTCAAGCCGATCCTAAAGAGTCACGCTTAATTGCTACCAAAAAGATCCTTAAATACCTAAAAGGCACACAAAATGTGAGCTTATGGTATCCTAGGGACTCTCCTTTTGAACTAATTGGTTACTCAGATGCAGATTTTACAGGCTGCAAAATAGATCGTAAGAGTACTAGTGGTACATGTCAATTTTTAGGTGATAGGTTAGTTTCATGGCATAGTAAGAAACAACAATCCATAGCTACCTCTACAGCCGAAGCTGAGTATGTAGCTACAGGAAGTTGTTGTGCACAAGTGTTATGGATGAGGCAACAACTTAGAGAATATGGTATAATCCTAGGTCCAACTCTGATTCATTGTGATAACCAAAGCGCTCTACCCATGACTCAAAACCCTGTTCTTCATTCCAGAACCAAACATATTGACATTAGATACCATTTTCTTTGTGACCATGTTCAAAAGAAAAATATCTCCATGCATTTTATTGGAACTGACAAACAATTGGCAGATATCTTCACCAAAGCGCTCAACGAACAATATTTTCTCACTTTGAGAAGTGAATTAGGTATGATTGATTTAAACGCTTAATCATTATGCATTATATTTTATTAGACATATGATTTAGGGGGAATCCAATTTATTTTTGTCCAAAAGATTTTGAAAAGTTGTTACAAGTTATCAAACTTAAGGGGAACCTTAAAATTGTACTTGAAACATATTCCAAGCGTCAATGATCAAAAACTTTCATATGCATGATCATCAACGCTCAGAATTATTTATGCACAATATGTTGACGCTAAAAATATAAAAGGATCTAAATTTCAAGCGTCAATATAAATTTAACAACGAATGGTATCTGTTGAGCGTTGAACCAATTCCATTCAATACTCAATATAAAATCGTTTATAATACTCATGCATAAATTTTACAAGCTTCTTGAAGTAGTGGTTAGACTCAACAGTCTATGTTGTACTCTATCGACACGCTTCCATCACATCAAACTGGCGGGTAATCAAAACTTTTCAAAATGGCGGTTCAAAAATAACACGTGTCTATGTACGTGTCAGTGTACCATTAAACGCGTGTACTACACTCTGAAAATCCCAAACGGTTTTCAAAATTTAACTCTCGGATGTCAAATCATTATATATGGGAGTTACCAAATGTAACTTCTGTCTCTTACACAAAACTCGCGTCCGCAGTTAATATTTTCATGACTGAGATTCAAAATTAAAAGAAATTCTTTACACGTGTCTAAATCCTACAGAGACTAGAGAACACAAGTTTCAAAATTTTTCTTCTGTGTCATTTAAAACACAATTTTTGCAAAAAATTATTTACTTTACTCTCTGCAAATTTTACTCTCTCTCTCTCTTTCAAAGCAAAAGAAAAATCTCAGTTCATCTCTTTCATTGAAAATGGCACTAAAGAAATCTGCTTCTACTTTGGTCGAGCCTATCATCAAGGTGACTGAAGGCCTTGTTGTCGATTGGAAATTTCTTTATGAACAACCTCAGATCAACCTAACTGATATGATGGACATGGTAACCAAGGCTGGGCTCAAAACATTAGTTACTAAGTATTCCTATCTGTTTCCAACGAAAGTCGACCTCTTCTGGAAAACTGCTAAACTCTCTACAGATAAGAAGTTTATCTCTTGTCTCATCCCTTTATCCGAGAAGGAGCCACCAAAGGAATTTGTTTTGTCTGCTACTTCCATTGCCAAGAACTTCAATCTCCCAAATGAGGGTGAGGTATTGGATTGCGTCACTTTGAATCAAATCAAAGAAGCATGGACAACCATGAGTGCTTATGAAGGTGTACCCTACAAACAACACTTTGAAAAGAAAGATCTGGTATCCAAATACCGACTGTTGGCTGACTTCTGCAGCAAAATTATAGAATGCAGAGTGGGTACCTTTGATAAGGTGAACCCAGTTCAATTTCAGATGATGATGGCTATACTCCTCAATCTCAAGATAAACTGGAGTGAGTATGTATTTGGAAGGTTTAGAGACTGTTTAAGCGCCCCAAATAAACCTTATGGACTTATTTTGAGCGACCTATTGTATAAATCAAACTGTGTCTACTCATCCGGTCAACCGCTGAACAAGACCAAGATGCTGGGAAAAAAAATTCTGAATAATCTGTTCAATCCTCCCAAGGTTAGTGGTGCTGCTAGACCACTATCTGAGCGTCTGGAAGTACGCAAAGCGTCAGATAAAGAAGCTGAGCGTCCAGTTCTAGAAGAAGCCGTGAAGCGTCCGGCTGCAACAAAGAAGAGAGCTCCCAGAAAGCCCAAGGCTCAAGTCATTCCTTCTCCTCAAAAGGATGATGAGGACACTGATGAGGATGCAGAGGACAAGATTCCTCTCATCAGGCGTAGGAAGCTGGAAGGGATTATTAAACAAATAGACTTTGAGGAACCATCTACCGCTCCTCCCGCTCAAACGCTCAAGCTCATTGAAGGAGTAAATGTAATGAAGATCTTTAAGCGTACCAGGACAAGTAAGCGTTAAGCTGCTCTTGTTCCTGAGAAGCCTGAGACTGTTTAGCCAAGCGCTCAAGTTACTGTTGAGCCAAGCGCTCAAGTTGCTGTTGAGCCAAGCGCTCACGTTGCTGTTGAGACAAGTTCTCAGGGTAAGTTTATTTCTTCCCATAGCATTTCTATTCCTACATCTATAGAAGATCCTGCTCTTATAGAGGATAGTTCATGTGTTACAGCTTTAGTTCCAGCTGCTGCTGAAGCATCAACAGATGTCCACCTAGATGTTGAGATGACAGAAGTTGTGGGTATTGCCAAAGATGTTGCTGCAAAAGCTGCTACACTTGAAGTAGAGGAACCTGCTCCCCATATAACAAAGGCACGCTCAGAAGGTCAGAGCGTTGCTGAAGACGTTACAAAACCAAGACACTTCTTCAAGCGGGACCCACTGAAGACGATTGATCATTCAATCAATTTTATGCCCCCAGCGCTCGAAGAAGACTTCATTCCAGTTGGATATAATGAAGAAAGATACATTAATGCTAAGAATGAGGTAGCCTCGCTAATTGACATCGACAATCAGATCAGGGATATAGTGTTCAACACCGAGCTGACAAAAATTGAGAGGAAGTACTATCTGGCCCTTCAACTGGGTAAATCTCCTGGTCAGATACCATCTTCTCTTATTCTTCAATAAGACAGACAAGGAGGAAGAACTCCTAGGTGTGATGTGGATCTCGCCTACTACCTGGATTATGGGCACAATAAGTCTACTGGTTTTGCTCTAAGAGACTACAACATCAGAGTGTATGATCCTTTTCGCCCAGAGTTTCTCAACCCTTCAGAGGAAGTCTTAAACAGAGAAGACTACACACATTTTCCTCTTATAGCAAACAGTGATGAGAACAAGAATTCTGTCAATCCTCTTCGACTGTGGAAGAACAAAGGAATTCATGCTGGTGAGCGTCTCGAATCTCTAACGGATTTGATCCAGACTGAAGCTGATGCATATTTTGATAACTAATAATTAATTAATACTCATAGTTGACCTAGTCAACATAACTAATTTAATTATCTATGTTTAATCCAATTAAACAACATTAAATTAGTTTGTCCAATTAATTAATTTATCCTTCCAAAGGATAAATTACCAAATTGTCCTCCAAATACAACAATCGATTTCCCCATCTATTCCTATAGTGCGACTCTCTAGGTTCATCTCGATTGGCAAAGGAAGGATGCCAAAGGATTTGGGTGATACCTAGCCAGCACCGTGGCCCCACATCGTAGCCCAACCGAGTACGAAATGACTATGTCATTACGAACCTCTAGATTATAAATACTGTATGAGTATAAGCCCTTCACTGACGTATCCCGATCGAGTGAGAGTCATGGAATATGTCAAACTGACAGATCTCGATGCTATGCTCAAGTATCATAGTAAATGAGATTACCGAACTACCCTCAGTGTCCAACACGGGTTAGTTCATAAGCTCTGGCTAGAGACTTTAATCTCATTTACCTATGATCGCATAGGATACTTCTCGTTTACTTTCGAGACAGTGAATTCCATTTTGCTAACCAGTTAAGACTGTTACTTGCCCATCAAGCCGCACTTCGAGGTCGACCCCACCAACAGGTGAATTGGATCTAACTACTCTAATGACAGACTTGATGTTACAAGCACATCTTCAACTTGATTACTCAGGTCAAAGGCTCACGCATATTATCATAATTAGTAATCCGATCATTGACAGTCATTGAGTAAAAACCCATGTGATCGGATTACTACGAGCCGTGTTCGAATACACTAATCCAATTCAATCAATGTATCCATGACACAAACTCCCATTATCCCATAGTGTTAGAGTGGCACTCCTTGTGAGAGCATGTGTGATACAAGTCCACACGAATCTCAATGCCCAATTGAGATTCTCCAACTAGCGAACCGTTTAAGTGATCAAGTACCAAATCCTTCCAGTGCCCATCTCCTTAACTACTATAAGGAGTGCGAAGGTTTTCCTTCACACACATGGACTAGTTGTTCATTTAAGACTTATAGATGCCATTAAAAATTATATGAACAACTTACTAATGCCTTTATTTATTCTCTAAGTCCCCCTTGGCATCGAGGGCACAAACCCAAAAATCTCCCACTTGGACTCTATGCCAATCGCTATGGTATCCAATACCCATCTTATAAGATGTCACTCTAGCACCGCCTGTGATAGTGCTCCAGTGAGTGGGTCAACCGTGTTACTGGCTGAGGTTATTTTTCTGCAAGGCTATATCGCCTTTTCCAATGATCTATCAAAAGATGTTGTATCTCTCAACATTGTGTCTAGATTTGTGAGACCTCGGTTCCCTAGCCTGTGCATAAGCTCCCTTTCGTCACATTAAACTGATAATCCAAGCTGCACGCCAGGGACCTATAGAAGTTCCACCACAAACTTCAGATCCAAACAGTTTCCTTGACAGCCTTCAAGGCTCCAAGGCAGTTTCATATTTGTTCTCAGTAGTGGAGTACTTCACTAGGAACTCTTCCAGGTTACTACTCCACATTTGAGGTTGAATACAAACCCAAAGTGGAATTACAGTCATCTTGATCAGACTTCAAGTCCGATTAAGTATAACCTTCCACTCTCAGTTTGCCATGGGTATAGACGAAAAGTATATCCCAAGTTCTTTTAAAGTACTTCATGATATATTTTATGTTTACCCATTTTTGTTCCTTATAGGCAAGATCCCTTTCTCAGATCTTCTATCCTAAATTGTTTTAGGATTTATTCTAAGCAAAGGGCTTAGGAGGGCCCCACCATCCTATTTGCTCTACCTCCATAGATGCGAATTATAAGGATATATGTGGCTTCTCCCAAGTCTTTCATGGAGAATGTGCTCGACGTTTATGTCTTGATCCAAGTCAATGAACCCACATCATTTCCCATAAGTAGAGCACTCTCTACATGTAGTACCAGAAATGACATCTCTCACCCACTGGCCTTTTTGTACACACATGGTTCCTCTTCATTTTTGATGATATTATAATTCCAAATTATGTCATAAAAGTGAAGATTCCAACTACGAGAAGTCCGCTTAAATCCCCAAGTGAATTTATACAGCATATAGACCTTATGATAATCGGCCTCAGATGTGAAACCTTTGGGTTGTTCCATATGGGTGTCCTTCTTGAGGAATCCATTCATGAACAAGTCTTCACATCCATGTGCCAGATTTTCATTATCTTGGTGTCTTACTATCGAAAGTAAGATTCTGGTTGATTTGATTATAGCTATGAAAAATGGGCTCCCTCATAGTCAATGCCCTTCTTTTGACTACTCCCTTTCGCTATTAGCCTGGCCTTGCCATTCGAATCAATCTTTCTTTTGTAGATGTGTTCGCCTCTGATGAGTACAATACTCTTGAGGCAATCTACTAGAGTCTAGGATTAATTCAAAGACATCTAATCCATCTTCACTTTCATAGCCTTACACCTTCTTATAGAGTCCATATCCACTATTGATTTGTCATGCTTAGAGGGATTGTATCCGTGGTTCCCTCTGCCATAGCATACAACTTATGCTTTCCTTGTAGCAGACCACCATATATCTCAGGCGGTTGAGATATTCTACTAGACCAACTCATTGATGGTTGTGTTATAATGGGCTTGGTTTGGGTTTCTTGAATAGTATTATTTTAAGGAGTTTTGTTTTGTTCTTATAGAACAAACTTTCTACCTACTCTAATTTCTCAAACGATTTTGCCTTCGAGAAAACAGACCTCTAAGGCTCTAATGATCCTTTGACCATTATGTAGGTAAAAAGAGTTTTTCCACTGAATCCTTGGGATAATTAACAAAACGTCCTTTTTAGGACTTGGCTTCCAGATTCTTTACCTTCATCTTATCTATGTAGGTTGGGAATTTCCATATCATCACGTGTTTAAGATTAGGCTTCCACTTGCCCCACTTCTGATATGGTGCCTTAGGAATGAATTTGGAGGGACATCTATTCAAGACATACCTATGAGTAGCGCATGACTCACTATGAATTTGGGCATTTCATGTAGCTTAGCATAGAATGTGTCATGTCAAACAATGTCTCGTTCTTTCATACTACTACCCTATTCAATTATAGAGTCTCTGGAAGTATCAGCTGTGAAACTATACTACGTTCTAATAAGAACGGGTTGAATTGACAATCATATACTTGACATTACAATCCAATTGTAGTGTCCTAATAAGACACCATATTTTTAACCATAGGCATCAGTACGCACTAAACTTTAGAACTTGAGTGGCCCTTTAATATGATCCCTGTGAAGGGAGACTCGGTCCTTTGCCTATGAGACAAGATTCTTAAGTTTGGATAGTGATCTAATTCAAATGGGCTTGTACCCCCATGTTTCTCCTTACTTGTGAATTTTATGCTCATAAGTCATAACCTAGTCTTCGGTGCCAAACAATTATTCTTATTTGTTTCTAACATACCACGCTTTCTAGTTTATGTGTTCACAATATACTAATTCCAAACTTTTGCACTTCTTTCTAATTCTTCAAACATGAGCACTAACTCTAGAATGTTGGATACAAGAAGTTGAGAAAACCTGTCATAGAACACTTAGTTTTTAAAACACATAGTTCTATACCTAGTGCGCCTCATATTTAAGCCCCTACTCATCGTCCCGTACTTAGACTTGAGTAATGCTTGCTTCAAGCATATAGTTCAATGATGCTAAATTGAGGAACATCCTCAAGTTCCAAGTCAATTGATTTGGTTAGGCAAATGTTGACAAAAGCATCGAGCATAATTAACTAAATGGGTTTTTATCTAAGAGAGATATAAACTAATACAGAAAATAAAACAAGATATCAATTAGGTGTTTATATTGTGCACAAGTGCAATTTTTGAAACATTGCACTCCCACTGCAATTTTTGAAAATCTCATTGGATAGATTTCGTGGTGAGTGATTGATTTCTTTAAATGGTTAAATGGGTTGCAACCCTTTAATGATATTTGGCCCACTAAACTTTTAATGTGGTGTCTAACACCAATCAATCCAATAGATGATTCAATCTTCTTTTCCCATAATTCACCAAACCGCAACCTTTTAACGATATATAAGTTTGTGAACTATCTGAGTTCATTCCCACTAACTCCTATAATCTAACATTTGAATTTCACCTTGCAACCCTTTAACGATATTTGGGGTAAAATATGTCTCGATTAAGGCATCCAATGCACTTTATGAAATTTCAGAATTGAGTCTTAATATATGACCCCCATTTACTGGGAAGATGTCATATATTAGATTCAATTCTTAATCTCATTAAGTCTAGTGGAGGGAGAGGACGCCTAGCACCCTTTACTAACTCAGTATTATTTAATTGGAAGAATTTAAGCATTAAATAAGGTCTCACAAAGCATATTAACATTTAACTTCTAACATGCTAACATACATATAAAGCGTAGAAGAACTTAGCAATTTTACTATCACACATTTTCATGAACTCTCTAGATCAGCCCAAGCCAATGGGCTAATTAACATAATAAATATTTTAAGAATGCATCATTAACATAAAATAAATAAATCTTAAGTCCATGAAAAGTGTATCCATCACATATAATAAGCATACATCAAATACAAGGCATATATGTGAACAAGAATACAAAAATAAATCCAATTTATTTATTCGTCAAATCCAATTTGACTATTGAAAAATTAAATCCCATTCAATTTTCATACTATGACTAAATCAAATTTAATTGAAGTCAAATTGAATCCAATTTAATTTTCATGTGATCGAAAAATCCAACTTACAAATAATTAAATCCAATTTAATTATCATGGGAAGTTTAAATATAATTTAATCCAAGAGAAATTAAATTCAATATAATTTCCTTGGGAGGACTAAATCTTATTTAATCAAAGTGAAATTAAATCTAACTTAATTTCCATGGGCTCACAAATCGTTACAAAATTAAAAATAATTTAATTAAGTGTATGATTAAAACCAATTCAATTTTGATAGGTGATTAAATCTTATTTAATCAACTGACAAAATTAAATCCAATTTAATTAATAACTTCATTAAAACTAATTTAATTTTGATAGGTAAACTAAATCCAATTTAATTTTAAAACAAATCAAATCTAATTTAATTTATTACAAAATTTAGTCCCATTTAGTTTATTACAAAATCAAATCCAAGTTAAGTTTGAGAGGACAGATTAAATCCAATTTAATCGTTTACAAAAATCCCATTTGATTTGGAAGAAGAAATTAAAACCAATTTAATTTAATATAAATCAAATCCAATTTAATTTATTATAAATTAAATCTTATTTAATTTAATTGAAGACTTTAATTTAAAAGAAGAAGGAAAAACCCAATTAACAAATCGGTATTGAGTCTAGTCTAATTTAATCGAATTGGGTGTCATTGGATCATTATCCAAATAAACCCATATTCATTTAAATACAAGCCCAACACCTCTTAATTTTGAAATTAGGTTGGCCCATTTATTAAATAAATCTGAGTTGGGCCAAGTCCAACTCTTTATTAATTAATAAATCATCTAGGGCATTAATTTAATTAATCCGAGTGGGCCAAGCCCAAATCCCTATTAATTAAATAAATCAGGTTGGGCCTTTATTTAAATAATCCGGAGTGGGCCAAGCCCAACTCCCTTTTAATTAATAAATCATGTTGGGCTATTTATTTAATTAATCCGAATGGGCTAAGCCCAACGCCCTTTTAATTAATAAATTATGTTGGGCCATTTGTTTAATTAATCCGCTAGTGGGCCAAGCTCGGTTCGCATTAATTAATTAATGCATTGGACCAAGCCCAACACATTATGTGCTGGGCTCGGTCCAACAGAACAAAGAGCCCTAGTCCGTTAGCCCACAACCCACCTCCTTCATCTTCTTCCTCCAGCCGCGCCGTCATGGCCGGCGAGGACAGCGCCGGCGATATCAACGCCGTGTTTGGCTTCGCCATCAACAATCCGTAGCAGCGCTTCAAGCGCCGCCCATGATGTTTGATAAGGCCGCCCTCAAGAAATCTGCTCTAACCAGATTTCCCGACAGCAGCCTCCGAACTCGCCGGCGATAACCAGCGCCGATTCTTACATCACTCCCGGCGTGACGAGCGGCTAGATGAGAACGCGCCGCCCCACACCACGATCGATTGGCCGCTGTTCTCTTTAGGAAATCGAAGCCCATGTACAATATTTTTGAGATTCGCAAATCAGCCCCAAAATTTTCGAATTCCAGAAATTCAATTTTCCAGAAAAAAATTAAAATTGATTTTCAGCCCAAAATTAAAACTGAATCAAAATCTGCTTTTTTGGATATTCCAAAAAAGCAGATTTTGATTTAGTAAAAAACATTAACAGATTTTTTGATCCATAATTATGATGATTCTAAATCACCAATTGCGTAATCAACATGAACATACAATATGAACACGAAGAACATGCATATAAAAATCAATGAAGCCAACAAATTTGGCGCTGATACCACTATTGGGAATCCCGGTATCATGCACAGCGGAAATTTAAAAACATATCCGGATTTCCAAAGCCAAGATCAATTTATTTGTTCGTTGATTTTAATTAAAAAGATGAATACGAAAACTTACCTTTTTGTGTATTCAATCAATCCTCGCGAATCTTCAAATTTTCGTTCAACGGTCCACGTGTCCCGTCTCTAGATTATCACGCGTCGAAATTGACTCCGGAAATCTCTATCTCTTTTCTCCGTAATGGCGGCCAGGTGAGAGAGAGTGGAAGATAATTTATTTTCTTTGTGTTGTATTTTCTGGTGGAGGAACTGAATTATTAATTATCTTATTATGTTGTGTTACTCTAAAGCTTGTGTTGGAGGATTAAATAAATCCTCCAACTAAGCCCACCAAACACACGCCCCATAGGGCCCAATTGGACTTCTATTGGGCTATGTTGACTTAGTCATCTTAGCCCAATTAATTTAACACTCTAATATTTAATCCAATTAAATATACACAAATTAAATTAATATTCTAATTATTTAATTAACTAAATAATTAATTAATACTCATAGTTGACCTAATCAACATAATTAATTTAATTATCTATATTTAATCCAATTAAACAACTAATTAAATTAATTTATCCAATTAATTAATTCATCCTGCCAAAGGATAAATTACCAAATTGTCCTCCAAATACAATAATTGATTTCCCCGTCTATTCTTATAACGCGACTCTCTAGGTTCGTCCCGATTGACAATGGGAGGATGCCAAAGGATGTGGGTGACACTTAGCCAGCACCGTGGCCCCACTGTTAGTGTGTATGCCCTCAAATTTCATAAAAATGATAGATTTATAGGGCATTGACTTGTAACTAAACAGTATTTTTTCGTAATATAAGACATTGTTTTGTTGTTTTCTTATAGACATTTGTAAGGTTTTAATAAACAACGTAAAGTCTTTACCTTGATAATAAGGCAAACCTTCTACTTCCTATAGGTTAGGAACAATGACACTAGAACAGTTTGATCCTTATTATCTAAAACTGGTTCTCAAGTCGAAGAGAGTATTGATTGGACATCAATACTGGATAAAGACTTGTATGATATAAGCTTTGATAGAGAAAGTGTCAGTCAAACACTATGAGAATGGTAGTGGGAACTTATGTCATAGACACCTTAGTTAGATTGATATGTTTGAACACGACTCGCATCGGTTTCATCACATGGGTTTTCACTCACTGACAGACAATGATGAAACTAATAAGTTGTGATAGGTACGCGTGAACCTTAGACATGAGGAATCATGTTGAAGATGTACTTGTGACATCAAGTCTGTCGTTAGAGTAGTTAGATCCAATTTACTCGTTGGTGGGATCGACCTCGAAGTGGGACTTGATGGGCAAGTAACAATCTTAACTGATTAGCAAAATAGAATTTATTTTCTCATAAGTGGATGAGCTAAATATCCTATGAAGTCATGAATGAATGAGGTTAAAAGACTTTGGCCAAAGCAATACTCCTTGACCTCGATTCATTATGAGCTAAGCATATGGTCAAGTCCTGTGAGTTTGACTAAACCTTGATCACTTGACTGGGATATAAAAATAAAAGGTTTATACTCGTACGGTATTCACAGCGTAAAAGGTTTGAAATGATCCCATTCATTTCTCAATTGTGATACGATGTGAGATGGGTCTGGCTAGGTGTTACTCACATCATCTTGGTTTCCTCCCAATTGCCTTTTGAGACAAATATAAAGAGTCGCGCTTAAAGAAATTGCAAAAGGAAAAACATGGAATTGACTTGAGAGATTTTTTCAGTATTGGATATCACAATTAATTAATTAATTAATGGATGATTCTATTAATTAATTAAGTTAATATGTTAATTAATTTCTTAGAGGAAATTAATTAGAAAATTAACATGGATTTTATTAGTTATTTAATTAAATTATTTATTGGATGAATAATATTAATTAATTAATCAATTAATTAAACAAACAAAAGTGGATTAAAGCCCGAAGGCTTTAAAACACTTAAAAGTGGGCACCTTACAAGCCTAGGGTTATTGACTTTTAGTAGTAGTATAAATATACTACTTAGTGAAATTAATAACAAACCTCAAGTCATAACTTTCTCTCCAAGTCAAAACAATCTTCCATCTCTCTCTCTCCATCTAGCCGATTTCAAGGAGGAAAAAGAAGAGGTTTTTCGCTTTTGATTCCGACGTGACAATTTAGAGACAGTGGCAATTTCGTTGTTCAAAAGGGATCGTGATTTCTGGTTCAGAATTCAACATACGTAAAGAAAGGTGCATAATTTCAAAACCCAATTTGAATATGTGAAATCGAGATGAACCACGTGGGAGTTTAATTTTCCGCTGCGTATTTATGTAATAAATCCCAACAATGGTATCAGAGCAAATCTCTGATTTCCATATTTAATTGAATACGTGAATTATGTGTTTTTCTCGTTTTTGAAGCATGTTATTCTAATATGTTTTTATGATTTTAAAGCCATGATTTTTCTGCGTTTATTCATGAATATTGTAGTATGATGATATGTGAATTGAAAAATCAAAGTTGTGTGAGAATTGGATCGGAAAAACCCCGCAACGTGCGCTACACGTGCGCATGACGCCTGGCCATCCAGCATGCGGCCATGCTCACCAGCGCACGGCACACACACGTGTCGATTCGGGTCCTAACGGGTTGGGTCATAAAATTCGCGGGTCCAATTTTAAATAAATGTGTTTTGGGCTATTTTAATTATCCGGGTGGGTCAAAAGGATGATGTCCCAGATTTAATTAAATAAGCCCAAATTGTTTTATTTAAAAAAATTATGGACTTTCAATAAATTAGTTTTGAGCCTAATTAATTGAATTTAAATTTGCCAATTGTTGGTAATTTATGTTTGATGAAATCGAGCCCGAATTGTTTTTATTGAATATTATTATTTAAGTAAAATAATTAATTAATTATTATTGGAGGATTTTTAATTAATTAATTTATTTAAATAATAAATTCTCACTAGATGATTTATTATCATAAATGCCAATAAAATTTGGAATTTTATTGAGGAGATTAATTAGTTGGACTGATTAATTTTAATTTTTCACCAACATAGTTGCTTTAAATAACGCGAGCATGTATTATGTGATGGTGACATTTATTCATGGGCTTAGGTTGTTTTGTTTTGATTGTATTTCCTTTTAATGGGTTGTAAGGGCCGGATTTGAGTCCGTTTATTTTATTTCTAGAATTATGTATAGGTTGTTAAATTAATCTCATGTAATAGATAGAAATAGAATAGGCCTTTTAAGAGGAGATTGATCTAAAAGAAGAGGAGCTTGGAGCCCAAGAAGAATAGCTAGGCTTATTTTTCGTTTTCATGATGAACCATTGGCTTGGACCCTTTAGATAAAGCCCATGGATAAATGTGTTGGATTTTATTGCTTTCGATGCATGTTCATTAGTTGTATGAAGCATGTATGTAATCAATATGCGCTACATAAATATGATAATGTGCAAAGTAAGACTTAGATACATGTTCAGAACATGAATTCTCCCAAATAAAAATTATACCAAGTTAGTAAGGGGTGCTAGGTATCCTTTTCCTCCACTAAACTTAATAGAATTAAGATTTAAACCTAGTGCATGACATCTTCCCAGTAAGTGGGGATCATATATCAAGATTTAATTCTAAAATTTTATTAAGTGCATTAGATGCTTTAATCGAGACATATTCACCCCTAATACCGTTAAAGGGTTGCAAGGTGAAATTTAAATGTTAGACTATGAGGAGTTAGTGGGAATGAACTTAGATAGTCCACAAAGCTTATAAATCGTTAAAGGGTTGCAGTTTTCGTGGATTATGGGAAAAAGAAGATTGGACCGTCTATTGGATAGATTGATGTTGGACATCGATTTAGTTAAATAATGGACCAAATATCGTTAAAGGGTTGCCATCCATTACATTAATTGAAGTACTCAATCCCCACTATGAAGTTATAAACAACGATCACTTCCGTTTTTCACAGTGGGAGTGTGAATCTCCAAAAATGTAGTGGGAGCCAAGTTATAAAGCAAAGTCCTTGATTTTAAACTTGGTTTTAGTTTAGTTACATATGTCTAATTAAGTCTGGTTTATTTTTTGCAGTTATTTAATTTATCTCTCTCAAAACAAAAATGTCTATCAACCCACTTTCCATTTTACTCGAAAAGAACATCCTTGCTGGACCCAACTACGTGGACTGGCTGAGGAACTTGAGAATAGTTCTCAACATGGAGTCATTGGGATACGTGTTGGACACTGACATCCCTACTCCACCTGCAGAACACGTGCCAACGAAGAAGGAGTCCAAGCTCACGAAAAATGGGTGAAGGACGACGTCCGAGTGTGTGGGTACATTCTTGGCTCATTGACGAACGAGTTTCAGAGGTCCCACGAGAATGTAACACTCTTACACGTAACACCTAGATACCAAGAGCACACATATATACGTTACCCATTCGGTCATTATATACAAGTGTTAGCATTCACATACTAGTTGCACAATCCTCAAACTTGGACATTAAACAGAAATACACACATCTAGTAATTATACTTTACAAGAGGCCAAAAAGAAGCCCTATATGATATGCAAATGATGACTGAGGGAGAAGGACTTGAAAACTAGCCAGCCGACCTTTGATCCATGCTTCAGCTTTATGTACACAACTTCACGGATCGACTCTATCTACAGCACTAAAAAAAAACATTGCGTTTGGTGAGTCGCAAACTCAGCAAGTATAATTAAGTAAGAAGATAATTTACATCCAATAAGCACACAAAAACAGCATCCAATCACTCATGTGAAGTCACATAAGAACGTCACACATAATCATATCACATTCCATTCATATCATTCAGAAACACATGATGCACGTGCTTAGTCATTTTCTTTTACTGTTAATGGCCTGCTATAACCAAGAGTAAATCGTGATCACGAAAATGGACATGGCACTCTGTAATTCATATAACACGTGGGAGTTCAGTGAACTCGGGTGGCCGTACGGTACTCTGTGGTCTAGTTTTACTGGAAATTCGTTAACACATGGCTCAAGGTGAATAGCAGCCATAACAGAGCTTCTTATCTCGAATGAGTGCATTTTCATATCATATATCTCATTTTCATCAGCAAATCATCAACAACATTTCCACCTTGTTCAAGTTTATTACACAATGAATTTTATTCACCATATGCATTTCCATCATTCAATCATCATATAACCACGTTCATAACACCATAAGCTTCCCAATCAACACAATTAGACAAATAAAGGATGCATTTAGAACTATCAATCAAAGTAAAGAATGTGTCAATTATCAAGCCACCCAATTATACTCACAAATAGAGCTCATCGAGATGTCTTCGGCTAGTCGGCGTTTTCGGCTCCTCTATTGAAATCTTGACCTAATAACACATCAAAATGCATAAATACCCTTGATATAATACATTGAATAACATGACATAATATTTTCATATTTAATTTCAGATTCGATTAACGAAACAGGGCTGTCCTGACAGAGTTTTCTGAACCGACACACTATATTCAACTATTTTTCTAAAATCCCCAGTTTATTGAAAAATTCCGAAAGTTTTATACAATACTCTAAACACATGTATAATTAATTATACAGTAAAAGTTTCAGATTAATCCAAAATATCCAGATCAGTCAAATAAGCTCAAAACAGTAGCCTTTGCCAATCCCGCCGAACAGACTGGCAGTGTTATTCAACGATTTTTAGAAAAATCTACAGAACTCC
This sequence comes from Buddleja alternifolia, assembly GCA_019426215.1. NCBI lineage: Eukaryota > Viridiplantae > Streptophyta > Magnoliopsida > Lamiales > Scrophulariaceae > Buddleja > Buddleja alternifolia. The sequence continues at coordinate 2,173,946 of CM033406.1, forward strand.
AATCGTTACGAAATTTTGCAGAGATATTCACGACACATATAAGTGTATCCATAAAATTTTACATAATCAAAATCTTACGTTAGATACCTATTTACAGCTTTAAAAACTAATTACAGAATCTGAATTTCTGGAAACTGGGTGTCATGCAATTTACTTAGCTAACTTACATATAATTTCAGGCCTCTAATTCACCAAAACATACAACCTTTAATCTATTACAAAAAATTATAAGCAATATACGACTTAGCTACCATACCTTAAAAGAAATAAGAGAGGAGGATGCTTCCTAACTAGTATCTTTTCTTCTCCCTTCAAACTAAATTTCTTAACTCCACTTCTTGTGTTTTTGAGAGGAACTAAACAGCTGATTTTGAGGGAAATTTCAGGGGTGGTGTGTGTGTGAGAGTGAAGGTAAGATAGATCCTCACAAAAGAATTACAAACTCCCTTTATTTGCCAAGGTTGAGAGGGGATGCAAGGTGTACCATTTCCAAGATGACACCTAAGATCTTATATAGGAATTAAAATTACTCTACATACAAAAGCTAGTATATAGTTAGAGCATAATTTTAGTTATATGACCAAAGAGTATAATATTTAGGGTCGAGCACGAATCGTGGAAATTGAATAAATTATAAAATCTCATGAACGAAAATTATTATTCTACCAAAATGCATGTATTTATACTAATGTATGATTTAATGAAAAGTAATGTATGATTTAATGAAAAGTGAGGTTTTGGGTTATGACAGAGAAAATGACCGTTGCAAGGGCTACTTTGGCACACTTGGTCAAGCTCTATGGTGAGCACAACCGTACTGCTAGATATGAGATATATACAGAGCTCTTCGTGGCCAAAATGAGAGAAGGTGAAAAAGTTGGGGATCATGTCCTCAAGATGATCTCGAGGATCGAAAGATTGGAGGCTCTCGATTTTACAATGAACCCACAACTTCAAACTGATCTCATTTTGCAGTCACTTCCTGATTCTTTCTCCCAATTTGTCATGAGCTTCAATTGCAATGAAATTGAATGCAACTTAGCTGGGCTAATGAACAAATTAAACACTGCACAATCTCAATTGAAGCCTAAGGGAAAAGAAACTGCATTGGTTATCTCTTCTGGGCCCAAAAGGGCGAAGAATAAGAAAACAAAAGCCAAGAAGCAGGGTGGCGAGCTTGGAGCTCAGGGTGGTGTAGACAAAGGAAAAGGGAAAGCTCCTGTGAATCGCAAGCGTAAGGGGCCACAGAAGACGGATAGATACCTATACTGTGGTGAGCTAGGCCACTGGAGGAGGAACTGTCCAAACATGGGCCCGGTTGCACAAGGTATGGAACTTTATGTTCATGAAACTTATTGTTCTATGACCGTTTTCTCTACATCTTGGATTCTTGATTCTGGAGCTAGTGCTCACATTTGTTGTGTTGGTCCCAAGTGGCATACGAAAGGGTCTAGAAGGGAGGGGGAGGGTGAATAGACCCTGAAGTCTTTTTCGACTTCAAAAAGTTTTGTATTAAATTTTGGTTGGACGCTTGAAAATGTAGACGCTTGGCTGAGCGTTTACTCAAAGACTGTTTTATAAAGTTAACTTAGACTTCAAGATTTGAATACTATAACCAGTTAGGTTTAAGCGTTCAGGTCTTTAATCAGTGTTAGCACAAAGAATGATTTTAAAGTCTTCTCTTTGAAAGTTTTAGCGTCACAAGATGTATCTTAGTTGCTTAGCTTTTGATTGTGTTTACTTAATAGATTTATGCAATGATATGATAGTAATGAAATTGACTGTAGAGTAAAGAACACAATATTTGTAAGGTTCGTTAGTGGTGTAATCCCAAGTACGTCCTTCTTCTCCTCGAACACTCGGAGGCAATCCATTAAAATGATTCTCATAGAATCACACAGAATCTTCTACAAATTAGGGAGAGATGGATATTGATGACTTGAGCTCCTTGTCACACAGATTTCAGCTCCAAGACACTTCTATCCCCTTGCTTCTTTCACCCAGAAATATTTCAAGTATCCAACTTCGACTTCACACAAATCGCGAGGCTTGGATAGGGGTTTTTCTAACGGTTTGTTTGATTTTGGAAAAGTTCAAACAACTTGGAATATCTCAATAGTAGTGTAGATTTCTTCGAAAAGAATGTTTGAGATATTTGTCGATTATCTCAGGAATTGAAGAAAAGCAAAGAGAATGTTTACTTGAATATTCTGGCTTTTCTGAGAGGTTGAGTACTTGATATTTCAATGCAACAGCAATTTGGCTTGTAATTCGATGGATGTTTTGGCTTGTTGTTGAAGTCCTATTTGTAGGCATTCTTGGAAAAAGTGTCCGTTTGACACATGCACAGGCGCGTGTCTCTCATTTCCGCGAGTGAACAACTTGTCCTTTTTCCTGAAAATCTGCTGCACAAAAGTTGGTGTTGCAGTCTCTGAATAGTTGACAATCCAATAGGGTGGCTTCTCCGTACGTCCTGGAGTGCTTATCACATTTAATGCTCTTATCAGCATTTAATGCATTTGAATTAAATGCCCGATCGCAATTATTGATCTGAGAATATTTGAATAAAACTCCTTCTGGACATAGAAATAAATTCAGGTGAAATCTGTCACTAATAGACGCTCATTCATCCTTGAATAACTTCGGTCCTATAATCAACGCTTGATATAGCTTGACTCTTGGACGCTTGGAATCTTCATCTTCATTCAGACTTCAGACTCTTGAGTCTTCAAACTTAACCACTGATAAACTCACTCAGAAATTATCAGACGCTCAGTCTAAGACTGCTTAGCCTAACAGACTAAAATGAGAATAAATAAAGCCTATTACAAATCTAACACTTAAAGCTTATACGTGATTTCTAATAAAATCAAACTTATATATTTTGGGGTCTAATATAGAATCATAATTGTCATCATCAAAACATCTAACAAGAAATTTCCTAACAATTTCCCCTTTTTTGATGATGGCAATACTTACTCTTTTATAGTTCAAGAGTTAGACAGCCAAAATGTAAAAGTTAGCTTTGAATAAAGGTTAGATAAAGTTAGTTAAGCCTCAACGAGATGTTTTAGTTGAAAAATGCACTTCATTAATATATCAGGTAAAGTACAGGCATTTTACAACTAAACAAAATTAAAGAGACAAGAATATAGATAATGCAAAGTAAACAAAAGTTCTTAATCTTCTATTTGAGCGTTGACTCTTCTATTTACTTCAGCCCTGATCGCTTCAGATATATTCTCTTCAAGTCTAATCATGGCAGCATGATCTCTGTCAATTACGGATATCTTCTCTTTCTTTTGTCTCTCTCTATAAGAGACAAACTTCTTATCCCATTCAACTGGGTCAATACCAATACTCCTTACACAAATTCTGAATGTTTTGTTGAAATCTGTCATCCTCTGTTCCTTAGCTATAAGTTTGGGATCAGAAGGTTCTAGAATAGGCGCTCGTTCAAATGGAATGTCAAATTGTTCAAGTAACGCTCGAGAGGGCACTGGTAAAATGATAAGAGTAGGAGGAGTTACTTGACGCTTGGTCGGAGGACTAGTAGCTTTTGAACTAGAAGCTTTCCTCTTCATCCCTTTACTCTTTTCTTTCCCCTTATTGCCATCATCAGCCTTCAAAAAGTGTTCAGTTAAAAGGCTGACTTGAGTAGCAATTTGAGCCATTGAAGCCTCTAAAGTATCGATGCGTTTGTCAAAATGTTCTTTCATGGCCAGTTGATTTGACCTTGTAGCATCATTCATCTCTTGAAATCCTTAAGGCAATCAGCAACTGCCGCTTGACCTGCACGGCACATATGAGCAACTTGGGCGCTCATGTTTTGAGACTCAATCTTGGCCAAATCAATTTTGATCCAATGTAGGGCTTCTTCATTTTGAGTGGCATGCACTTCCTCTAAAACTGATTTCAAAAGTGGCCCAAAAGTTTGACTCACATCTGAAGGAACCGCTTGCCGGTCGCTTAAACTTTGATGTGTACTTGAGTGAGTCAAGGGAGACTTGATGTGCTGGATCAAAGACGGTGCCGTGCACTTCAATCTGTAACTCAGCAACATCTGGAACATCAGATTCAGACGCATCAGGATTGACCTCTGGTGGAGACACTTGAACTGGTTCCTCAGCAGATGCTGGAATACTTGCTACTTCTGATGCAAGCTCTGGAGCAGACGCTTCAATTAATTCCACAGGTACTTCCACAAGCGCTGACTCTTCTTGACAAAAGTCAGTGAATTGGAAATTCAACCTGGTTAATGGTATATCTGCATAAAAGTCTGAAGCATCTTCAAGAAGTTCGTTCAGTCATGAACGAGAAATGCAAGATCCCTGAACGAAAGTGCGTAAAGGACTATCTATGGCCCTAACATAGATCGGACCAATGATGTGCAGCACATGCCTTGGAAAGATCCTTGACTGCGGCTGCGGAATAAGGAACAACATATCTGGGCAGAAAGGCAAGGAAAAGGCAATGATCCTATCTGTTGGAAGACGTTGAACTCTTTGTGACTCAGGCACATAAAACGTGTAGTATTCTTCCAAATAAGGATACACAGCTTGAGCAATGTCTTGATTTTGTTCTAGCAAGGAAAAGACATACTTGTAGTGTTCGCTTACTTCTTTTCTGATTGAAGATAGGAGTGGATATCCTTGAAAGGAGCGAATCCTTGAGCCGTTGGGTTGCCGCAGGTTTTCTATGAAGATCTTATCGAAGTGTGGAATATGAGCCATGATCTTCAACATCATCCTAAAGTTGTCATCACAGCGGTTGGGAGTCGTTGATAAATCTGATGCTAGAAAACTTCCACTGTTAGACGCTTGACTATTGAAGTTAAGAGGAGTAGCTACAAGCCTATGAAGCGCTTGATGTAGAAACTTCTCTATTGGTTGGTGAACGCTTGGCAACTAATCTATTGGTCCCACACATTGCTGAAGCTTCTCTAGGCAATACTTGGTGAATTGACGCTTCTTGTCATGCATGCCCATGCTAAAGAGATGAGGTGCTTTGACCAAATCTTTAAATGTATACCTATTGCCCATGTACGCTTCAACCCAATTAACCTCATTCATGCAGTAATCAACACCTGCATTGACTATAACCCGAATGCCCTCATAGTGAATGTCTCTGATGAAATCAAAGTGGTATTTGTCTGTTTGATAGCTAGCATTCCACACGCTCTGGAAGTAGTCATTCGCTTCTTCTTGAATCCAGTCTGTGAGAGACGCTGGATGATCACTAATATAAGGGCCCTTATTTTTCCAAAGGCGAAGTGGATTAGCTGAATTTAGATTTGCAGCGCTCTTCACCACTTCTAGAAAATGTGAGTATCCATCTCTGTTTAAGAGTTCTTCTGATGGATTTAGAAGCTCAACTGGTAGACGCTCATAGACTCTGATCTTGTAATTTCTAGGGACAAAACCTGATGGTTTGCTCTGTCCCATATCCAGATAATATGCTAAGTCCACATCAGCTAGAGGAGTTCTTCTATCCATTCTGTTTTCATGGATAAGAATGGAAGTAGGAATCAGACCAGTAGGTTTACCATCTTCAATAGCCTGATGAAATGCTCGCTCTACATCAGTCAAATCCATGTTGAATAGCATCTCACAGATATATTTGTCATGCTCTATCAACATGGCAACCTCATTCTTAGCAACTATGTATCTTTCTTCATTGTAGCCTGTTGGAATAAAGTCTTCTTCGGCGGCTGGTGGCATGTAGTTCATTGAATGATCAATCATCTTGAGTGGATCTAGCTTAAAGAAATGACTTGGTCTTGTAACGTCCTCAGCGACGCTCTGACCTTCTTCGCATGCCTTAATTATGACCTTTGAAGAATGTAGTGGTTGGATCCCTTCCGTTGTAGGTTCCTCGGCATCCAATGCAACGCTTGTTCCAATATCTTTGGCAATGGTCACCACTTTTTCTAAATCAACATCCAGATGGACCTCGATTGGTGCTTCAGCAACAGTTGGAACAATAGCTGTAGCACAAGAACTATCCTCTATAAGAGCAGGATCTTCTACAGATGTAGGAAAAGAAACGCTGTGGGAAGAAATAAACTTACCCTGAGAGATTGTCTCAACAGCAGCTTCTTGAGCGCATAGCTCAACAGTCTCAGGCTCTTCAGGAGCAGGGGCAGGTTGACGCTTTTCTGTCTTGGAATGCTTGAAAATATTCTTGACGTTTACTCCTTCAACGTGCTTAAGCGTTTGGGCAGGAGGAGCAACAGTTGATTCTTCAAAATCGATTTTCTTGATGATTCCTTCCAACTTCTTCCTCTTTATTAATGGAATCTTGTCCTCCTCATCCTCATCAGTTAATTGATCAGAAGCCTTAGGAGGAGACTTAACAATAGGAGCTTTGGGCTTACGAGGAGACCTCTTCTTCTTTAGAGTCAGACGCTTCACGACTTCAAACGGAGCAGGACGCTCAGCTACCTCATCGGACGCTTCACATACCACTTGGCGCTCAGATAGTGGTCTCACAGCACCACCAACTCGGGGAGGGTTGAGGAGATTTGTTAGAATTCTCTTCCCTAGCAACTTGACCTTGGCCAAAGGAAGCCCTGAAGAGTGAACACACTTGGCTCTATACAGCAAATCACTCAGAATAATTCCATAAGGTTTGTTTGTGGCGCTCAAACAGTCCCTAAATCTTCCAAACACATACTCACTCCAGTTAATCTTGATGTTGAGGAGTATGGCCGTCATCATCTGAAACTGCATTGGGTTGACCTTATCAAAGGTACCCACCCTGCATTCGATGATCTTGCTACAAAAATCAGCCATTAATCTGTACTTCGGCATAATTTCTTTCTTCTCGAAGTATGGTTTGTATGGTACACCATCATATGCACTCATAGTTGTCCATGCTTCTTGGATTTGTTCTTGAGTAACATAGTCCAATGCCTCACCTTCATTTGGCAGATTGAAGTTCTCGACAATGGTAGCAACAGCTAGGACAAATTCTTTCGGAGACTCCTTCTTAGATAACGAGAAGAGGTAAGAGATAAATGTCTTGTCCTCTGGTAGTTTAGCAGTCTTCCAAAAAGTGTCTACTTCAGTAGCAAATAGATATGAATATTTCGTCAACAAAATCTGAAGCCCAGCCTTGGCCACAGAGTCCATCTTGTCCGTCCGTCATGTTGATCTGATTCTGTTCATACAAAAATTTCTAGTCTACTACAAGGCCTTCAGTGACCTTGATGGTGTCTTCAATAATGCTTACTGATTTCTTGGGTGCCATTTAAATGTTTTGAAAGATATGAACTGAGATTTGCTTTGAGAGAGAGAAAGAGAGAGAGAGAGAGAGAGAGAGAGAGAGAGAGAGAGAGAGAGAGAGAGTAATTTTGCAGATAGCTTGAGTAAAAAGTGAATAATTTTTCTGCTAAAAATTGTTTTAAATGACACATTAAAAATTTTGAAACTTGTGTTCTCTCGTCTCATTAAGATTTTGACACGTGTAAAGTAATTGAATCTCAGCCATAAATGTTTTTAACTGCGGACGTGAGTTTTTGGTAAGAGAGGGAAGTTACATTTGGTAACTCCCATATATAAGGCTTTGACGTCTGAGTGAAAGTTTTAAAACGTTTGGCATTTTCAGAGTGTGATGCATGCGCTTGATGGTACACTGACACGTACACAATCACGTATTAACTCTGAACCATCATTTTGAAAAGTTTTTAATTCACCCGCCAGTTTGATGTGATTGAAGCGTGTGGATAAAGGTCAAAATTAATCTTTGAGTCTATCCATCACGTCACTAGTCATTGAAAAACTATGCATGAATTTTATAAGAATTTATATTAAGTGTTGATGGGAATATTTTCAACGCTTAACATATATCACTTGTAAGATTTTTGTGGACGCTTGAAATTAAATTCTTTTTATATTTGAGCGTCCAACATATCATGCTAAAATAACGATAAGCATTGATGATCTATGCATATGAAAATAATTTTGATCATTGATGCTTACAGATATGTTCAAGTACAATTTTAAGGTTCCCCCTAAATTTGATAACTTGTAACACTTTTCAAAAATCTTTTAGACATAAATAAAGTGGATTCCCCCTAAATTATATGTCTAATTAAAGTATGATGCATAATGATTAAGCATTTAAATCAATCATACCTAGTTCACTTCTTAAAGTGATAAAGCGTTCTTCGTTGAGAGCTTTGGTGAAGATATCCGGCAATTGTTTGTCAGTTCCAATAAAGTGCATGGAGATATCTTTCTTTGGAACATGGTCATGAAGAAAATGGTATCTAATGTCAATATGTTTGGTTCTGGAATGAAGAACAGGGTTTTGAGTCATGGCTAGGGCGCTTTGGTTATCACAATGAATGGGGGTTGAACCTAGGATTATTCCATAATCTCTAAGATGTTGCCTCATCCATAACAATTGTGCACAACAACTTCCTGTAGCTATAGGCTCGGCTTCAGCTGTAGAAGTAGCTATGGATTGTTGTTTCTTACTATGCCATGAAACTAATCTATCACCTAGAAATTGACATGTACCACTAGTACTCTTACGATCTATTTTGCAACCTGCAAAATCTGCACCTGAGTAACCAATTAGTTCAAAAGGAGAGTCCCTTGGATACCATAAGCCCACATTTTGTGTGCCTTTTAAGTACTTACGGATTCTCTTGGCAGCAATTAAGTGTGACTCTTTAGGATCAGCTTGAAAACGTGCACACATGCATACCGAAAACATAATCTCAGGTCTACAAGCAGTAAGATATAGAAGTGATCCAATGATACCTCCATAATTAATGATATCAACCTTCTTCCCACTTTCATATTTATCTAACTTAAGTGTTTGGCTCATTGGAATTTTTGAAGATGATGCATTTTTCATACCAAATTTCTTAATCATATCGCGTGTATATTTAGCTTGGTTAATAAATATGCCATTAGGGAGTTGTTTAACTTCTAATCCTAAGAAGAAAGTTAATTCACCCATCATGCTCATTTCAAATTGTTCTTGTATCGTTTTCGAATACTTCTCACACAGACGCTTATTGGTAGAACCAAATATAATATCATCAACATAAATCTGGATTAAGAGAATATCTTCGTCATTGGTAATTTTAAATAACGTTGTATCAACGTTGCCTTTTGAAAAGCCTTTACCAATAAGGAAAATAGAGAGAATGTCATACCATGCTCGGGGTGCTTGCTTAAGCCCATAAAGTGCTTTATCTAGCTTGTAGACCATACCCTTACCATAGTTGTTGATGAATCCTGGTGGTTGTTCCACATATACCTCTTCTTGGAGTTTACCATTTAGGAAAGCACTCTTCAAGTCCATCTGATACACTATAAACTTGTTGAACACTGCATACACTAGAAACATGTGGATTTCTTCAAGACGGGCGACAGGAGCATATGTCTCATCAAAATCAATACCCTCTTCTTGGTAATATCCTTGAGCGACAAGTCTGGCTTTGTTCCTTATTACAATGCCATTCTCATCCATTTTGTTTCTATAAACCCATCTAGTCCCAATAACTCCTTGGTGAGTTGGCCTTGGTACTAGCGTCTAAACCTTACTACGCTCAAACTGATTAAGCTCTTATTGCATGACTTCAATCCAACTAGGATCACATTATGCTTCATCCACTTTCTTAGGTTCCATCTGAGATAGAAAGCTTGAGAACATGGCCTCATTGAATGTAGCGTCCCTAGTTCTAACAGGAGCTCCAACATCTCTAATAATTTGCTCTGGTGGATGATCACGCAGCTATAGTCTATCTGGTTGGAATGGGTTAGGATCTTGAACATGTGCTTGGTTCACTTGCTTATGCGCTTGACCATCCTCTTGCGTAGGCGCTTCAAGTTCACAGATCCTTCTTTGCTCTTGAGGATCACTCTCTTCATGATCATTAGCGTATCTTACATTGTTACCCGAAATAATCTCACGAGTAATCTTAGGAGGGGCACTAAGATCTCATCATCGTCGTCGCTATCATCATCAATGGTAATCTTAGATACTTGATGACACAGATCTTCAACTCCTACATCATTCATTTAACCTTATTCGGTTATTGGTTAGCATCGTCAAAAACAACATGAATAGATTCCTCAACCTTCGATTTGATCTTATTTAGGATGCAAAAATTCTTTCCATTCTTGGTGAAGCCTAGAAAGATTCCCTCATCCGCTTTAGGATCAAATGTCTTTAGGCTTTGGGATCCATTATTATGAATAAAGCATTTAGAACTAAAGACATGAAAGTATGAAACATTTGTCTTACGTCCCTTCCATAGTTCATACGGAGTTTTCCCATGCAACAGTTTTGAGTGTAACATGTAGTTTTGATCGCTTTGGCCCAAAATCTAAGATCAATCTTGGGCTCAGCTAACATTGTCCTAGCGGCTTCCTTGAGCGTTTTGTTCCGGCACTCAGCATCACCATTCTGTTGGGGAGTTCTGGGAGCTAAATACTCATGATGTATTCCATTCTCTGCACAAAACTTCTCAACAACCTTGTTAGTAAACTCAGTACCGTGATCGCTTCTTATTCTTGCAACCTTAAGATTTTTCAAAGTTTGCAGTTGCCGAATAAGCGTTGTTAACTTGTCACATGTCTCATCTTTGGATGAAAGAAATTCCACCTAAGTAAATTGAGAGAAAGCATCTACTATCACCAAAGTATACTTTTTACCGCTCACACTGATCGTTTGAACGGGTCCAAACAGATCCATGTGAAGTAGTTCAAGTATCATAGAGGTAGATAGATGAGGCTTTCTCTTAAAAGATGATTTAACTTGTTTTCCCATTTGATAAGCGTCACAAAGGCGATCCTTATGAAATGGTCCTTTAGGTAATCCTTCTACAAGATTTAGCGTTATAAGCTGAGAGATTGTCTTAAAGTTGAGGTGATTCATTTTTCTATGCCATAACCAACCTGTTTTAGATTCATTTTGACTCTTAGCAACAAAGCATGTTGGGTTGTTATCAATTGTTGAACCCTAATCTACCAAATACACATTGTTTGTTCTTTTACCTTTCAATTTAGTAGATTTAGTCTTACCGTTATTTATATAGCAACAGTCGCTTGAGAATTTGACTTCAAAGCCTTTATCACAAAATTGACTTATGCTTAATATGCTTAAGACCCTCAACATAATAAACATCACTTATCATGATGTTCCCCCTATGCACAGTACCTATACTTTTGGTTTTACCTTTGGAGTTGTCACTAAATACAACCTGAGGACCATTGGCAGCTCGATAGTTGATCAGAAGATCCTTGGAGCCTGTCATGTGCCTTGACGACCCACTATCAATGTACCAAACAGATGTATCGGTCCTAGCTCTAGGTGTTAGAGTTAGTGCCCGGCGCACCAATTATTGGGCGCCATTCTTTGTAATAGTAACTTTAGAGTTGAACAATCGTTTTCTTATAAATAAAGTCAATCTCTTTTTTATGTGTGGCATGTCTTTATTCTTAAATTAGTTTTTTACTTTGGCTTAGAATAAAGTCCCGAAGGATCACACATAGCTATGGGACATCATTGCACATTGAGTGTGGCAATGATGGAATATGTCTCGAAGGCTGTGATCTTTAAACATTGTTCCAAGTCGTGAAAGGGTTCATCGAGATAAAGGGATATCGATGCAACCCAAAAGACTTACTCATATGATGCATACTCTGGTAGAAGTGTATCTCGTTCCATAGATACTGGCACGGTGAAAGCCAATGCATATATGAGGGTTGCCATTATGGTAATGGGCGAACTGAACAACCCCATGGAAGTTCCTGAAATGGATTCCTAGTCGAATGTGGAACTTCCAGTGGTCTTGTAGTATAAGAGTAATCCTTATGGACCTAAGATTCCATTGGATGTCTTATGCGTAACCGCACATGTTCTTGATTTGTTACATGATCACTTTAGATGATCGAATATGGGCAAACTCAGACATGCACGTCTTACGTAGTAAGGCACGTGAGAATCAAGAGGAATCTATCTCTGACATTAGCCAGTCGATTAATCTCCTATGGTTACATAGTGAATCGACTTAAGGAATCTTCGGCCGAAGTATGATATCTAAAGAGGCGTAGGGTTTCCTCGTTTAGATAGTCGAAGTCGATTTCACATAACGTGGGAAACATAGTATTGAATTAATAGAGCTTCGACCTTAGCCAATGCTCTAGATTCAATCGGGAGATTAGATAGAGAGATTTTACTTATGCGAGGATCAAGGTTGCAAAAGGCGTATCTTTACTTTCGTTTTATCTAGGTCTTCGGGACCCTATGCTAGGTGGGCAACCGCGATTTGTAAGTGCCGAGAATTAGCTTGGTGACTAATTCGAGGCTTAATTAAATCAAAAGATTGATTTAATCTAGTACTTTCCATTTTAGGAAGGTACACTAGCACTGTGGGAAGGTGTACTTACTACTAGATAGAAACGAGCCTAAGGGGTCACACACTAACTCGAGAGAGTCACTACTTGAATAGATGTGATTAATCAATTTCGAGGAAATTGAGGGAATTAGGAAAGTGTAGTATTTTCCTAATATGGAATATAAATTAATTGAAGGATTCAATTAATTTTACTCTTTTAATTAATCTTGTAGAATTAATTAAATTAATGGACCTAGTAGAGTCCAAGTATTTTATTTAATTGGGTAGAGCCCAAGTTAAATAAATAAATGTTGGAATTAGTTGGTTGGATTTAATTTGACTTGTATTTAATTGATGGGTTGAACCTATAATTAAATTGAGAAGTCAAAATTAAATCCTAGAATCCAATTGACTTGTGTTGACCGATTTTATGAGTAAATAAGGGAGGGGGCGGTTTTTTTATGTGTGGTGGAGGAGGAAAAGAGTTTTCCCTTCCTCCAAGTCTTCATAGGATAAGGATTACTAGAGAGTTTGGGAGAAATGAAGTTTTCTTTTCCTAATAGGACTCTAGGTAATCTTCACCTATAAATAAGAGATGAAGAAGACTAAAAGGATGATGAATAATTGCTGGAAAATCCGCCCCCCTCCCTAACCTAAAAATCGGCCACCTTCTCCCTTTCCAACAAGACGTCGTTCTATTCATGTGTTGAATTAAACGATTTAGAAAATATTCCTACCCTTCACATAATCAAGACTAAGATAAGCTTAGAATCGTTTTGTTGTCTAGAACGCAAGGTAAGACGATTGGTGACTTGAACGAGGTGTGGATACATCTTAGAGGTGCGATGCTTGGAGCACTCTAAACCGGAAGATACGAAATGACGACGGGCAATTTCTCACCCAAGGGAAATTGTGTGGATTTGCACCACAGGGTTGCTAAGATCCAAAGTACGAGGTGAAACGAAATTTTCGAAAGGTGTAGTTTCGTTTATCTCCTTATCAAATTCGATCGAACCAATTCCATATTCCCAATTTCGGGTGGTTGTACGTTTACTTTTGTAAAATTTTAATTTCCGCTGCCACGAGCCACCCGAGGGAATGAGTCAACCCAACAGTGGTATTAGAGCCATGGTTTGGCTCGATCGAATTTTTATGTGATTATGCATGTTTATTTTTATGTTTTAATTGTAAAATCGAAAGCATGATAATCAATATGTTTATTGTTAGACTAGGATTGATTTTGATTTGGGATGTTGTTTGATTTTTATGATTTTAATGTTTAAAAGTCATTGGTTTTAAAAATCATGAAATCTGAAATTTAGGTATATGATTGTTTTCAAAGGTTTTGATCTAGTTTTATGAAATCACCTTTGGTGGGGTGTTGCGAGATGGTTGAACCGAAGGTTTAATCATCAAGTAATACAACTCAGACCTTAGGAGAATTCAGATTCGTTAATCGAAACTCGAAAGAATCACAAACGTGCGAAAAACTCATTTGAAAATTGCGAGCAGTAACAGCCGCTGCACGCAGCGTCCAGGCGTGGGATAACCCACGCCCAGGCGTGGGTCAGACCACGCCAACAGAAAGTTAAATAAAAAAATAATAATTTGTTTTTCCTTTCTTCGTACTTTCTGAAGGTGGGTGACCCAAAGACCTTACCTATGATGTTTTAGACTTGTAAACTCTAAGAAAGGTTTTAGAAATCAATATCGAACTTATCCCAATGATATTTGCAATCTAGTTTGAATGATGAATGGGTACAATTTACTTTATCACATGTATGTTTGTTGCTTGGCTTGTTTATGTGATAAAAGGATGAACCACGAGCCTAGTCGTAGTGTTGGTTTTCTATGTATGTAATTATTCTAGAGTTGTAAATAATAGCCGGTTTGGCTCTTTCCTTTTCGTATAGTAGATTAATAGTTTTTGATAGTCTATGTAATCGAAGACGGGGCAAGGAGATGGAGCCAAGACTTGAAGACTTGTATGCTGAGACGATACCATTGTAATAGTCAAGGCTGTGTTTTTATTTTCTAGAATGTCCAAACCCACTTTAGCTCGAGTGGGTTGCTAGGTTAGGGCTCGAGGTGGTTCATCCTCAATTTTACCGCTTTGTGGATGTTTTTCTTATCTGTCTATGATGATTATGTGATGTAATGCATGCATAGGATAGATAATTAGAACAAGATAATTAAATCTGATGAGACCTCCCAATAGGCATGTTATAATTCCTTCCTGTGAAAATGTTAGGCTTATATGATATTAAGAATGGAATTCTATTATCATGCCTTCCATCATAAGTATACACCGTGTGAAACGCCGCTAAAGGTTCAATCCTTTTGCTCAGAAAATGGGGTGGATTGGATCCGAGGTAGGCTGTGAGTGTTTACTAAGCACTACGGTGCCTCGTGGAAACCGGTTAGTTTCATTGCTTTGCTCAGAAAATGGGGGCAATGAAATTGATGGTTATACATGGGATACTTGATGGGTCGAGCCTAACATCGTCCCTCATGTGTTAGCTCAGAAAATGGGGCACATGTGGGAGATGAGGAAAACCATTTTGAAAACTATCTAAAAAGATAGAAGGTCCGGTAAGGCTACTATTCAAAATCATCGTATGTTAGCTCAGAAAATGGGGCATTTGATGAAGTGAGAATGGATCTCAAGCCCACTAAAGAAACTAACGTTTCTTCGAATCATGTCAAGAGGGTGGTATGATTTGAGAAAAATAGTGGGAGACTTGTACAATTAAAGACCAAATTGTATAAGGACTTTATTTGAAAAATACGTTATTAAGTGTCTGTTATGCATTTTTGTAGATAAACGAAAACGGCTAAGAATCCTCTTTATACAATTCTTGAAACCAACAAACTGAACGGACCAAACTTTCCAGACTGGCTTAGAAACCTCAAAATCGTTCTTCAATATGAAAAGAAGGATTATATCCTGACGACTATACAGCCGGAGATTAACAATGAAAGTAGTGATGAGGATAGAGAGTACGCAAAGCTGTGGTCGGATGATAACATCCAAGCTAGATGCATCATCATGACTTCTATGTCAAATGAGTTGCAAAAGCAACATGAAAATATGATGATGGCAAAGGAAATCATCGACCACTTAGAAGACCTTTACGGTACTAGGACTAGGAGAGAACGATATGCTATATCAAAACAATTATTTGGAGCAAGGATGAATGAAGGGGCGTCTGTGAGTGAGCACGTCCTTAAAATGATCCAATTAATTCATAAGATGAATGATTTGGATGTGCTACTCGACGGAGACCTTTGTGTCGACCTTGTGCTTCAATCTCTCCCAAAGTCATATGATCAATTCGTCATCAATTTCAACATGAACAACTTGAATGCTTCATTGAATGAATTGTTGAACATGTTGATAACTGCTGAAAGCACCATCAAGAAGGACAAACCGGTGCTTCTTATGAATTCCTCTTCAAAAGCCATGAAGGGCAACAAGAAAAAGAATAAGACTAAGAAGCTGAAAGGTAATGGTGGTGTGAAGAAGTTAAAGAAGCCAAAGTCTGAGAAGTCTGACAAGTGCTATCAATGTGGGAAAGTTGGGCACTGGCAAAGGAACTGCAAAGAGCCTCTCGCTCGAGGTATGTTCTTTGTTGAAGTTAACTTCACTGTTAACGATTCTTCTTGGGTTTTTGACACTGGATGCGGTGTTCATATCTGCAATGATTTGCAGGTGATGAAAAGAACCAAGGAGCTAAGTAGAGGAGATATGACTCTGCGGATGGGGAATGGAGCATTGGTTGCTGCCAAAGCCGTGGGGACAATCTACTTAGAGTTAGGAGATAGGAAATTAGTTTTACATTCCGTTTATTTTGTTCCTGAAATAATAAGAAATATTATCTCGATTCCGGTTTTGGATAGAGAAGGATATTGTTTTGAGATTCGTAATAAAAGTTTGCTTTTGTTTTATGAATCGTCTCTTGTTATGGAATCGAAAATGAAGGATGGAATGTATACTATATCCCCAATAATTTCCAATCTCAATATTCAACAAAGTAACAAACGTAAACAAGATAATCAAGTAAACGCACAAATGTGGCACGAAAGACTTGGACATATTTCCAAAGAAAGAATTCGAACAATGGCAAAACATTTAGGTGTAAATGACTTAGATGAATTGTTGGTCCCAAGTGGCATTCGAAAGGGTCTAGAAGGGGGGGGGGGGGTTGAATAGACCCTGAAGTCTTTTTCGACTTTAAAAAGTTTTGTATTAAATTTTGACTGGACGCTTGAAAATGTAGGACTGTGTTTACTTAACAGATTTATGCAATGATATGATAGTAATGAAATTGACTGTAGATTAAAGAACACAATATTTGTAAGGTTCGTTGGGTGGTGTAATCCCAAGTACGTCCTTCTTCTCCTCGAACACTCGGAGGTAATCCACTAAAATGATTCTCAAAGAATCACACAAAATCTTCTACAAATTAGGGAGAGATGGATATTGATGACTTAATCTCCTTGGTCACATTGATTTCAGCTCCAAGACACTTCTATCCCCTTGCTTCTTTCACCCAGAAATATTGCAAGTATCCAACTTCAACTTCACACAGATCGCGAGGCTTGGACAGGGGTTTTTCTAACGGTTTTTTTGATTTGGAAAATTTGAAACAACTTGGAATATCTCAATAGCATTGTTGGTTTCTTCGAAAAGAATGTTTGAGATATTTGTTGACTGTCTCAGGAATTGAAGAAAAGCAAAGAGAATGTTTGCTTGAATATTCTGGCTTTTCTGAGAGTTTGAGTACTTGAGACTTCAATGCAACAACAATTTGGCTTGTAATTCGATGGATGTTTTGGCTTATTGTTGAAGTCCTATTTATAGGCATTCTTGGAAAAAGTGTCTGTTTGACACATGCACAGGCGCGTGTCTCTCACTTCTACCAGTGGACAACTTTTATTTTTTTTTCTTAAAAATCTGCTGCACAAAAGTTGGTACTGTAGTCTCTGAATAGTTGACAGTCCAATAGGGTGGCTTCTCCGTACGTCCTGGAGTGCTTATCATATTTATTGCTCTTATCAGCATTTAATGCATTTGAATTAAATTCCCGTTGGCAATTAATGATCTGAGAATATTTGCATTAAACTCCTTCTGGACTTAGAAATAAATTCAAGTGAAACCTGTCATTGATAGACGCTCATTCATCCTTGAATAACTTTGGTCCTATAATCAACGCTTGATATAGCTTGACGCTTGGAATCTTCATCTTCACTCAGACTTCAGACTCTTGAGTATTCAAACTTAACCACTGATTAGCTCACTCAGAAATGATCAGACGCTCAGTCTAAGACTACTTAGCCTAACAGACTAAAATGAGAATAAATAAAGCCTATTACAAATCTAACGCTTAAAACTTATACATTATTCTAATTAAATCTAACTTACATATTTTGGGGTCTAACATAGAATCCTAATTGTCATCATCGAAACATCTAACAAGAAATTTCCTAACATGTTGTATGAATTAGGATCTAGTGCGAGGAAGGAAGCTGGACAGTGATGAGGTAAAGATCAGAGTAGGTAGCGAGCAAAGCATCGCAGCTACTGGAATTGGATCTACCTCATTGCTTTTACATTTTGGACATTTAGTTTTTCTGGATAATGTTTTAGTTTTGCCCAATGGGCTTAAAAACTTTGTTATACTTTTCCGTTTTATTGATGAACATTACAATATTTATTATGGTAATAAATTAGTAGGCTTTGCTTCTTTGGTAAATGGAATGTATTACCTTAATGTCCAGAATGAGTGTTTTGTGAATACTATACAAAGGAAACGTAGTAGGCCGGGAATTAACCAAAGATTGATTTGGCATCTTAGACTAGGCCATGCCAGCGAACGCAAAATTTACAAAATGGAGAAAGATTGATTAATCGGTCCATTTGGATTGGATCCCTATCCTACTTGTGATTCTTATCTCAAAGGCAAGATGGCTAGATCTCCCTTCACAAGGACTTTTGAAAGAGCCTCACAATTCTTAGGTTTAGTGCATACTGACGTTTGTGGACCATTTGGAGAAATGGCTCGAGGAGGTTTCCTTTACTTCATCACATTCATTGATGACCACTCAAGATATGGTCTAGTGTACCTGATGAAGCATAAGTCTGAATCCATTGAAAAGTTCACGAAATTCAAGGCTTTAGTGGAAAATCAAACTGGTCAACATATAAAAACTCTTCGATTGGATCGAGGAGGAGAATATATGAGCGACGAGTTTGATGTATACCTTAGAGAGAAAGGTATAGTATTACAACTCACACCTCCAGCGACACCACAGTTAAATGGAGTAGCAGAGCGAAGGAATTGAACCCTGTTGGACATGGTTCACTCCATGCTTAGCTACACTGACTTACCCATTCCACTGTGGGGTCAAGCGCTGCGTACAGTTGTACACATTTTAAATAGATGTCCGTCCAAGTCCATTCATAAGACTCCATATGAGATATGGAGAAATAGGAAACCAAGTTTTAATCACATCAAAATTTGGGGATGTCCGACTTATGTCAAAAAGACCAAAGTGGATAAATTGGAGGCAAGATCCTTGAAAGGACGTTTCGTTGGATATCCTGAGGATTCAATGTGATACCTCTTTTACTTGCATGATGATCAGAGGATCATCATAGCTTTACAAGCCCACTTTCTTGAAGATGAGTTAATTCAAGAATGAGGAACGGGTAAAAAGATTGTTCTCGAAGAACAAAATGAAACTCCAGTGGATACGTCTACACAGGAAGTGAGAACCAAACCTTCTATAGCACAACCACAACCGCGAAGATCAAGTAGGGTACCTCAACCGCCTGAGAGGTATGGATATCTAGTACAGAGGGAGCTGGATCTTTATTCTATATTAGAAGAGGGTCATGGAGATGATCCCTCCACTTATGATCAAGCAATGGTGGATGTGGACGCTACAAGATGGCGTGAGGCTATGCAAACCGAGATTAATTCGATGCATTCAAACCAAGTGTGGAAACTTGTGGATCGACCTGATTAGGTAAAACTAATTAGGTGCAAATGGATCTACAAGAGAAAGATTGGTGTTGATAGCAAGGTTGACACTTACAAAGCCAGGCTAGTGACAAAAGGGTATAGTTAAAAGGAAGGAATTGACACAAAGAAACCTTTTCGCCAGTGGCTATGATCAAATCAATAAGGATCCCACTTGCAATAGCAGCACACCTAGACTATGAAATATGGCAAATGGATATCAAAAGTGCTTTCCTAAATGGATAACTAGAAGAGGACATCTATATGGAACAACCTAAAGGTTCTGTATTCGAGGACGATATTCATAAGGTGTGTACGCTTGAGAGATCCATTTATGGACTCAAGCAAGCGTCTCGTAGCCGGAATCTACGTTTTGATGAGGCCGTCAAAGGATTTGACTTCATCAAGAACGAAGACGAGCAATGTGTTTACAAGAAGGTTAGTGGGAGCAACATAACATTCCTTGTATTATATGTAGATGACATATTACTCATAGGGAATGAAATAGGAATGCTCACCACTGTTAAAAAGTGGCTTTCGAGTACTTTCTCCATGAAAGCCTTGGGAGAGGTAACCTATATTCTAGGGATTCGAATATGCAGAGATCGAACAAATAGAATGATAGAGGTCTCTCAAGCCCTTTACTTAGAAAAGGTCCTAAAGAGATATAGGATGGAGGATTCTAAGAAAGGGTTCCTACCAATGAGGCACGGGATACATCTCTCGAAATCTATATGTCCTTAAAGTGAGGAAGATAGAAAAGAAATGAGCATTGTACCCTATGCATCTGCAATAGGTAGCCTAATGTATGCAATGCTGTGTACTAGACCTAACATTGCTTATGTAGTAAGCGTTGTTAATCGAGTTCAAGAAAACCCTGGCAAGGAACATTAGATGGCCGTGAAGAATATCCTAAAGTATCTAAAGAGAACTAAGGATATGATTCTCATCTATGGGAGTGGTAACCTGAGAGTGGACGGATACACTGACTCGAATTTTCAATTAGATGTCAATGATCGGAAATCCACCTCAGGATTTGTATTCACCCTCAATGGTGGGGTGGTGACTTGGAAAAGTTCCAAGCAAAGCACAACCGCGGACTACACAATAGAGGCTGAATACATTGCTACCTCTAAGGCAGCTAAAGAGGCTGTTTGGTTTAAGAAGTTCATAGAGGAACTTTAAGTGGTTCCAAGCATAAAGCTCTTGTTGCCACTTTATTGTGACAACACTCAAGCAATAGAGCAGGCTAAGAAACCTAGGTCTCACAACAAGTCTAAACAAATTGAAAGGAGATATCACATTATAAGAGAGATCATTTGCAAGAGGAGAAATATTTGTTCAGAAAATAGCCTCAGCTGACAATGTCGCTGACCCATCGACCAAGCCATTAGCACAGGCGGTGCTAGAAAAACATCTGGAAGGGATGGGTATAAAATACCATAGCAAATGGCATTGAGTGCAAGTAGGAGATTGTTAGTGTGTATGCCCTCAAATGCTATAAAGAGGATAGATTTATAGGGCATTGACTTGTAACTAAACAATATCTTTTCGTAATATAAGACGTTATTTTGTTGTTTTCTTATAGGCATTTGTAAGGTTTTAATAAACAACGTAAAGTCCTTGATAATAAGGCAAACCTTCTACTTCCTATGGGTTGGGAAGAATGGCACTAGAAGAGTTTGATCCTTATTATCTAAAATTGGTTCGCAAGTCGAAGAGAGTATTGACTGGACATCAATACTGGATAAAGACTTGTATGATATAAGTTTTAACAGAGAAAGTGCCAGTCAAACACTATGGGAATGATAGTGGAAACTTATGTCATAGACACCTCAGTTAGACTGATATGTTCGAACACGACTCGCATCGGTTTCATCACATGGGTTTTCATTCACTGACAATCAATGATGAAACTGATAAGTTGTGATAGGTACGCGTGAACCTTAGACCTGGGAAATCATGTTGAAGATGTACTTGTGACGTCAAGTCTATCATTAGAGTAGTTAGATCCAATCCACCCGTTGGTGGGATCGACCTCGAAGTGCGACTTGATGGGCAAGTAGCAGTCTTAACTGATTAGCAAAATGGAATTTATTCTCTCATAAGTGGATGAGCTAAATATCCTAGGCAGTCATGAATGAATGAGGTTAAAAGACTTTGGCCAAAGCTTAAGAGATACTCATGTTAGACATGAAGGTATACTCCTTGACCTCGATTCATTATGAGCTAAGCATATGATCAAGTCCTGTGAGTTTGACTAAACCATGACTCTCACTTGACTGGGATATAAGAATAAAAGGTTTATACTCGTACGGTATTCACAGCGTAAAAGGTTTGGAATGATCCCATTCATTTGTTCTCAATTGGGATACGATGTGAGCCACGGGTCTAGCTAGGTGTTACTCACATCCTCTTGGTTTCCTCCCAATTGCCTTTTGAGACGAACCTAAAAAGTCGCGCTTAAAGGAATTGCAAAAGGAAAAACATGGAATTGACTTGAGAGATTTTTTCGTATTGGATATCGCAATTAATTAATTAATCATTGGATGATTCTAATAATTAATTAAGTTAATGTGTTAATTAATTTCTTAGAGGAAATTAATTATAGAATTAACATGGATTTAATTAGTTATTTAACTAAATTATTTATTGGATAAATAATAATATTAATTAATTAAACAAACAAAAGTGGATTAAAGCTCGAAGGCTTTAAAACACTTAAAATGGGCATCCACATGTGCCTTAGAAGCCTAGGGTTATTGACTTCTAGTAGTAGTATAAATATACCACTTAGTGAAATTAATAACAAGCCTCAAGTCATAACTTTCTCTCCAAGTCAAAACAATCTTCCATCTCTCTCTCTCTCTCTCCATCTAGCCGATTTCAAAGAGGAAAAAGAAGAGGTTTTTCACTTTTGATTCCGGCGTGGCAATTTAGAGACGGTGACAATTTCGCTGTTCAAAAGGGATCGTGATTTCTGGTTCAGAATTCAACATACGCGAAGAAAGGTACATAATTTCAAAACCCAATTTGAATATGTGAAATCGAGATGAACCACGTGGGAGTTTAATTTTCCACTGCGTATTTATGAAATAAATCCCAACACCCACATCGTAGCACAACCGAGTATGAAATGACTATGTCATTACGAACCTATGGATTATGAATACTGTATGAGTATAAGCCCTTCACTGACGTATCCCGATCAAGTGAGAGTCATGGAATATGTCAAACTCACAAGACTCGATGCTACGCTCAAGTATCATAGTAAATGAGATAACCAAACTACCCTTAATGTCCAACACGGTTTAGTTTATGAGCTCTGGCCAGAGACTTTAATCTCATTTACCTATGATCGCATAAGATACTTCTCATTTACTTTCAAGACAGTGAATTCCATTTTGCTAACCAGTTAAGACTGCTACTTGCTCACTAAGCCGCACTTCAAGGTCAAATCCACCAAGGGGTGAATTGGATCTAACTACTCTAATGACAGACTTGATGTCACAAGCACATCTTCAACTTGATTACTCAGGTCAAAGGCTCACACATACTATCATAATCAGTAATCCGATAATTGACAGTCACTGAGTAAAAACCCATGTGATCAGATTACTACGAGCCGTGTTCGAATACACTAATCCAATCCAATCAATGTATCCATGACACAAACTCCCACTATCCCATAGTGTTAGAGTGGCACTCCTTGTCAGAGCATGTGTCATACAAGTCCACACGAATCTCAATGCCCAATTGAGATTCTCCAACTTGCGAACCATTTAAGTGATCAAGTATCAAATTCTTCCCGTGCCCATCTCCTTAACTACTATAAGGAGTGCGAAGGTTTGCCTTGACACACATGGACTAGTTGTTCATTTAAGACTTATAGATGCCATTAAGAATTATATGAACAACTTACTAATGCCTTTATATTAATTATAGGTTGTACAGTATAAAATAGTGCCCTATTCTCTAAGTCCCCCTTGGTATTGTTGAGAATTATACGAATAAAACGCAGCGAAAAGTAAATTTAATTCCAAAGCCCGAATTATCTCTAATCCTCGTGTTTAATTGTGTATAGAAAAATTACCGTTCTCGCGTATGTTGATTTCTGAACGTGATCTTTTTCTCTAACGCCGAATTTGCCAACGTCTCTAATTCGTCACGCCGGAATCAAAAACGAAAAACTGCTCCTTTCTTCCTTGTCAAAGACGGCTAGAGAGAGACAAAGAGGTGGGAGACTTTTTCTTGGAGAGAAAGTTATGTAAGTTGCCTTGTGTTATTTTTCACCTTGTGATAATTTATATCATTATGAAACAATAACCCTAGTATGCAAGAGCCCTATTTGGGCGTCTAGTTGGCCGCCCCTTACTGGGCACGGAAGCCTTCGGGCTTTCGTCTTGCTTGCTAATTAATTAATTGGATAATTTATTTATCCAATAAATAAATTAATAATCCAATTAATTCAATTCCTAATTAATTTATAATTTAATTTCTCCAAGAAATTAATTAACTCATGAATTTAATTAATTAATTAAATTATCCAATAATTAATTAATTAATTATGGCATCCAATGCCGTGAATTTCTCTCAAGTCTTTTTTCCATGTTTTTCCTTTTGCATTTTCTTTAAGCGCGACTCTTTAGGTTCGTCTCAAAAGGAAATTGGGAGCAATCCAAAGGGGTGTGAGTGACACCTAGCCAGTCTCGTGGCTCACACCATAACCCAATTGAGAAAAAATGAATAGGATCATTCCAAACCTTTACGCCGTGAATACCGTATGTGTATAAACCTTTTATTCTTATATCCCAATCAAGTAAGAGTCATGGTTTAAAGTCAAACTCATATAACTTGACCATATGCCTAAGCTCATAATAAGTCGAGGTATTTAAATGCTTTGGCCAAAGACTTTCATCCTCACTTATTCATGATCGCATAGGATATTTTACTCATTCACTTATGAGAGAATAAATTCCATATTGCAAATCAGTTAACAATGCTACTTGCCCATCAAGTCACACTTCGAGGTCGATTCCACCAACAAGTGATTTGAATCTAACTACTCTAATGACAGACTTGATGTCACAAGTATATCTTCAACTCGATTTCTCAGGTCAGAGGTTCACACGTACCTATCACTACTTATTAGTTTTATCATTGACTGTCAATGAGTGAATACCCATGTGATGAACTGATGAGAGTCGTGTTCGAACATATCAGTCCAACTGACACGTCTATGATATAAGTTCCCACTACCATTTCCATAGTGTACGACTAGCACTTTCTTTGTCGAAACTTACATCATACAAGTCTTTATTCACTATTGATGCTCAATCAATATTTCTTAGACTCGCGAACCCTTTTAGATGTCAAGGGTCAAACCATTCTAGTGCCTTTCCTCCTATCCCATAGGAGGTAGAAGGTTCGCCTTGTCATCAAAGACTTTACGTTGTTTATTCACACCTTATAAATGCCTATAAGAAAACAATAATCAACTGCCTTATATTAATAGAAAAACCATAGTTTAGTTACAATGTTTATGCCCTATAAATCTATCCTCTTTATGGCATTTGAGGGCATATACTCTAACAGGCATCGAGGGCACAAATCCAACAGTATGCATGTAGGGTCTCATACTCTCTTTGCATGATGCTAAACAAACTCAAGGGTGTTTTCTCGTGCCGCTTAATGCTGGCGAATTGGTGCAAGAACTTTGAGCTAAACTCTGAGAAAGATCCGATGGATCTCACCGAGAGTTGGTTGAACCACTGCTGTGCAGATTTGGCCAAAGTACATAAGAACATCCTGCATTTGATAACATCGAAGTACATATGTAGCAAAGCGTAATTTCAAAAAATATATAAATGGTCTTCTGGATCCGCAGTTCCATCATAGAGTGAAATGGACTGGACCTTGAAATCTCTTGGAAGTTCTTCCTTTGCAATGAAATCCATAAACGAAATGCCTCGATCTGCCGAGGTCCTGCCTCCTGTTGCTTTGCGCTCCTGCTCTTCCATCCGTCTTGCTGTTTTCTCCATTTGTTCAAGCCTTGCCTTTGCTTTTTCTTTCATACCATGGTCTACCCAACTAGATCGGGCAGAAATGTAGCTGCTGGCATCATCCTCGAGATCTTTGTCATGCTTGGTGTGGACTCGCGCTTGACGTTTTTGCAGGTTGTCATTACACAAGTGTTGCATCAAGAGATGCGACTTGTCCTCGTGTAGCTGTTCCTTGCGCACATTAGGTTGGGGGACCTAACCTTCCAGGTCTTTCTCATCCAGGTTTAGGCGACGAATGTGGAGTCCCTCTGAAGCTAAGCACTTTTTTGGAGGCACGTTGTCTCCTTTTCCTCTGTCTTGTTCTAGGTACTCAGGTCGTTCCACTCGCTTGCCTGAATTTCCATCGGGGATAACGTTACCATTTCCCCCAATCTCCACGTTTCCAACATTGGGTGTTCCCCTTGGAAGGGGAGACACGACATCCTCTTTTTGTGCCAGATCGGGCACACCTGCAAGTTTAGAATTTACTACTTTATTGACAACTTTGTCAATGACACCTTCTATTCTTCCCATGAATTGTTCCAGGTCTAGCACTCTTTGAGGAGAAGCTTCCTTCCCGCTTGTTTGCTCTCCTGGAGAATTTTCCATTATTGGGTTCTGCAGGTCATCCGCTAATCACCTCACTAGGTTAGCCGGAGTTATAGGCATGACCTGTTCTGTTAGGATTATGCCCTCAGATGCCATAGAGGATAGAATGATACGACATCTTTCTTGTAATGAACTTATTTGATATTTATAATAAAAGACATTATTTAGTTTTCATTTAAATCTTATCCGCATCTATAAGTAGTGTAAAACGTCTTTTTCATGTTTTCAGTGCAATCCCTCTACTTCCTATGGGATAGGAAGATTGGCACTAGAGAGATTGATCTTGATTACTTAAACTCGTTCACAAGTAATATGAAGTCTTTAATGGACAAATAAAGACTTAGAATACTTGTACAATCTTAGTTTTGACATGGGAGAGCCAGTCGAACACCATGTGATGGTGGGAGCTTAAGACTTTAGGCACATCAGTGGAACTGATATGCTCGAACACGACTCACATCGGTTCTGTCACATGGATTTTTACTCTGTGACTATCAATGACAGAACTAATTATGCGTAATAGGTATAAGTGAACCTTTGACCTGGAGTATCAGGCTGAAGTTGCACTTGTGATATCAAGTATTTCACTAGAGTAGTTAGACCCAATTCACCTGTTGGTGGGTCGACCTCGAAATGCGGCTTGATGGACAAGTGGTAGTCTTAGCTGATATCTAATATGAGATTTGTTCTCTCATAAGTGAATGAGAAAGTACCCTATGTGATTATAGATAAATAGAGATCAAAGTCTTTGGCCAAAGCAAAAAGAGACGATTTTGCGAGGCACTAAATCGATCTCAATGAT
The DNA here is from genome assembly GCA_019426215.1 of Buddleja alternifolia. Classification (NCBI taxonomy): domain Eukaryota; kingdom Viridiplantae; phylum Streptophyta; class Magnoliopsida; order Lamiales; family Scrophulariaceae; genus Buddleja; species Buddleja alternifolia. The sequence goes on from CM033406.1 coordinate 2,200,784, forward strand.
CTTGTATTATTATAATAAATAATATGGTCAAGTCCAGTGAGTTTGATATAACCATGACTCTCACTTGACTGGGGCACGTGAACAAAGGGTTTATACTTATACGGTATTTATGATTGGAAGGTTGTCAAATGATCTAATCATTTGATTTCGTTTGGGCTACGAAGTGGGCCACATGATTGGCTAGGTGTTACCCACTTCCTTTGGTTTTCTCTCATTGCCAAACGAAACGAACCTAAAGAGTCAAAGGATTGATAATGAAAAATGAAAAAGGATTTTCTATTTTATTCTAGGAGATTTAACTTATTAGATAAATTAAATAATTAATTATAAAGATGAGATTAATTATTAATTAATTTCCTATGAAAATAAATTAATGAATTAATTTATCTAAATTAATTTGGTTATTTAATTAATTGGATTTATTTATTTAATTCGATGTTTATATTGATAGGCATGATTATTAGTAGTATAAATTATGCATGTCCAATATGTGATAATTGCGCTATATAAATTGATTAATGTGCAAATTGAGACCAAACATTTGAAAATTTAAATTCTCCCAAATAAATAATATCGAGTTAGTAGAAGATGTGTGACATCCTCGCCCTCCACTAAACTTATTAAAATTAAAATTACTACAAATGTGTAATGCTTCCCAGTCATGGGGGTTATGCATTTGAAAATAATTTGAAATTTTATTACGTGCATGAAATGCCTTAATCGAAACATATTTCACCCCAGAAACCGGTTAGGTTGCAAGATGAAATTCAAATGTTAGATTAAAGGAGTTAGTGAGATTGAACTCGGGAAGTTCATGAGCTTAGAAATCGGTTGGGTTGCAGCTTGGTGAACTATGGGGAAAGGTATTGAAATATTTATTGGATAAATTGATGTTAGACATCACTTCAAATAATTAATGGGCCAGAAATCAGTTAGTTTGCAACCCATTTTATTAATTGAGGACCTCAATACCCACTGTGGAATCGATGCCAATGATAATAGAAAATCAAGTCTTAATCACATTAAGATTTGGGGATGTCCCACTTATGTCAAGATGACCAAAGTGGAGAAATTGAAGACAAGATCCCTCATGGGACGTTTCATTGGTTATCCTGAAGATTCCACGAGATTCTTATTTTACTTACATGATAATCATAGAATCATTGTGGCCCTACAAGCCCACTTCCTTGAAGATGAATTCATCTTGAAAGGGGGCAAAGGTAGAAAGATTGTTCTAGAAGAACAAAATGAAACTCCCTCTGAGACATCTGTCCATGAACCAAGGCCTGACCCAATAGTAGCACAACCACCACGTAGATCTGGTAGAATACCACATGAACCTGAGAGGTATGGGTATCTACTTCAGGGGGAGCCAGATCTTTGTTGGGAATGTGCCCTCGATGCCAACGAGGAGTTAGAATATAAGGCACGAGTTTATATTGTGCAACCTCTAATTAATATAAAGGCAATAGTATGTTGTTCATATAATTCTTGATAGCATCTATAAGTCTTCAATGAACAACTAGTTCATGTGTGTCAAGGCAAACCTTCGCACTCCTTATAATAGTTAAGGAGATAGGCATTGGAAGGGTTTGATACTTGATCACTTAAATGGTTCGCAAGTCGAAGAATCTCAATTGGGCATTGAGATTCGTATGAACTTGTATAACACATGCTCTGACAAAGGAGTGTCAGTCGAACACTATGGGATAGTGGGAGTTTGTGTCATAGATACATTGATGGGATTAGTGTATTCGAACACGGTTCATAGTAATCTGATCACATGGGTTTTTACTCAGTGACTGTCATTGATTGGATTACTAATTATGAAGGTATGCATGAGCCTTAGACCTGAGGAGTTATGGTCACAGTGTGCTTGTGACATTGGATTCTGTCACTAGAGTAGTTGGACCCAATTCACCCGTTGGTGGGGCCGACCTCGAAATGCATTCCAATGGGCAAGTAGCATGTGAGGTGATTGCTAAGAAAGAATTCACTATCTCGAAAGTAAACGGGAAGTATTCTATGTGATCATAGGTAAATGAGATTGAAAGTATCTGGCCAGAGCTGATGAACTAACTCGTGTTTAGTAATCTCATATTACTATGATTCTTAGCATAGCATCGAGTCCTATGAATTTGACATATTCCATGACTCTCACTCGATCGGGATAGGTCAGTGAAGGTTTTATACTCATACGGTATTCATAATCTAGAGGTTCGTAATGACATAGTCAGTGCTGGCTAGGTGTCACCCACATCCTTTGGTATCCTTCCACTGCCAATCAAGATGAACCTAGAGAGTCACGTTATAAGGAATAGATGGGAAAATCAAGTCTTGTACTTGGAGGGTGTTTTGGTATTTGTCCTTTGGAAGGACGAATTAATTAGTTGGACAAATTAATTTAATTGGTTGATTAATTAGATTAAACAATGGTAAATTAAATTAATTAGTTTGAATATTTAATTGACTAGGTTAATTAAATATTTAAACTATAATATTAGTTAATTAATTAATTAATAAGAATATTGATTTAATCAATATATATTTAATTAGATTAAATGTTAATTGATCAAATTAATTGGACTAAGTTGACTGGGTCAACATAGCCCAATTAATTGTCCAATAGCCCATATGGGCGTGTGTACTGATAGGCTTAGTTGGAGGATTTATTTAATCCTCCAACATAAGTCAGAGAACACAAGAGATTCACATTACGTGAAATTCCTCCACCAGAAATACAAAGCAGAGAAAAGCTCTCTCTTCCACTCTCTCTCTCACCTAGCTGCCTATGGAGTCAGAGCTGGAGATTTCCGGAATCAATTCCACCGCGTGATGATCTAGAGACGGTACAACTGAACCGTTGAAGAAGATTGAAAATTCACAAAGATTAAAGATTGAATACGCGAAAAGGTAAGTTTGTTGTAATCATATTTTTCTTATTTAAAAAATCGACGAAAGCCACGAATTGTTTTTGGTTTGGGAATCCGAATCTGTTTTTTGTTTCCACTGCGCATGCCAACAGAATTCCCAACAAGCTTCACACTGTAGTACAAGAAGGTCATGAAGATGATTCTTGTACCTATGATCAAGCAATGGTGGATGTCGACGCTTCAAGATGATGAGAAGCAATGGAAATAGAAATGGACTCTATGCAATCGAACCAAGTCTGTACTTTGGTAGATCGTCGTGAAGGTATCAAAACTATAGGATGTAAATGGATCTACAATAGAAAGATAGGTAGTGATGGCAAGGTTGACACCTTTAAAGCCAAACTCATAGCAAAAGGCTATAATCAAAGAGAAGGAATTGACTATCGAGAAACCTTTTCTCCCGTGGCTATGATAAAGTCTATCCGAATACTGTTATCCATAGCTACATACTTAGATTATGAGATATGATAGATGGATGGCAAAACGACTTTTCTAAATGGATTCCTCAAAGAGTACATCTATATGGAATAGCTAAAAGGTTTTGTATCCGAGACTAATAACCATAAAGTATGTAAACTATAGAGGTCCATATACGGTCTCAAGCAAGCATCTAGAAGCTGGAATCTTCATTTTGATGAAGTCGTAAAGGGTTATGGCTTTATCAAGAATGAAGATGAACCTTGTGTCTACAAGAAGACTAGTTGGAGCAAGATCGCGTTCTTAGTGCTATATGTGGATGACATTCTACTTATAGGAAATGACGTGGGAATGCTCACCACTGTCAAAAAATAGCTTTCGAGTACGTTTTCCATGAAAGATATGGGAGAAGCAACATACATTCTAGGAATTCGTATCTATAGGGATAGAACGAATAAAATGATAGGTCTTTCCCAAGCCCTTTACTTAGAAAAGGTCCTAAAGAGATTTAGGATGGACAATTTTAAGAAAGGGTTTCTTCCCATGAGGCATGGAGTAAACTTATCTAAATCTATGTGTTCTCAAAGTGAGGAAGATAGAAAGTAGATGAGCAATGTACCCTACGCTTCTGCAGTTGGTAGATTGATGCATGCAATGTTGTGTACAAGACCCAACATTGCCTATGATGTAAGCGTGGTGAGTCGATTTCAGGAGAACCTGGGAAAGAAACATTGGATAGCTATGAAGAATATCCTGAAGTACCTCAAAAGAAATATGGATATGATTCTCATCTATGGAGGTGGAGACCTGAAGATGGAAAGTTACACTGACTCAGACTTTCAGTCTGACGTTGATGACCAAAAATCCACTTCAGGGTTTATTTTCACGCTTAATGTTGGGGCGGTGTCTTGGGAAAGTTCGAAGGCACAACCACTGATTCCACCATTGAAGCAGAGTATGTGGCAGCCAAAGAAGATGTTTTGGATGAGAAAGTTTCATGGAGAACTTGAAGTGGTTCCTAGTGCACAGCTCCCATTGCCACTTTATTGTGATAACAATGGAGCAATAACGCAAGCCAAGGAACCAAGGTCTCATAACAAGTCTAAACATATTGAGAGAAGATTTCACATCATCAGAGAGATCGTTGGCAGAGGAGAGATAGCAGTGCAGAAAATAGCCTCAGCTGACAATGTAGCTGACCCTATCACCAAACCACTACCTCAGGCTGTTCTGGACCGACATACGGAAAGGATGGGTATAAGATACCACAATGAGTGGCATTGAGTGCAAGTGGGAGATTGTTAGGATTATGCCCTCAGATGCTATAGAGGATAAAATGATAGGGCGACTTCATTGTAATGAACTTATTTGATATTTATAATAAAAGGCATTATTTAGTTTTTACTTAAATCTTATCTGCATCTATACTTAGTGTAAAATGTTTTTTTCCATGTTTTCAGTGCAATCCCTCTACATCCTATGGGATAGGAAGATTGGCACTAGAGAGATTGATCTTGATTACTTAAACTCGTTCGCAAGTAATATGAAGTCTTTAATGGACAAATAAAGACTTAGAACACTTGTACAATCTTAGCTTTGACATGGGAGAGCCAGTCGAACACCATGTGATGGTGGGAGCTTAAGATTGTAGACACATCAGTGGAACTAATATGCTCGAACACGACTCGCATCGGTTCTGTCACATGGGTTTTCACTCTGTGACTGTTAATGACATAACTGATTATGCGTAATAGGTATAAGTGAACCTTTGACCAGAAGTATCAGGTTGAAGATGCACTTGTGACATCTAGTATTTCACTAAAGTAGTTAGACCTAATTCACCCGTTGGTGGGGTCGACCTTGAAATGCGGCTTGATGGGCAAGTTGTAGTCTTAGCTGATATTTAATATGGGATTTGTTCTCTCATATGTTAATGAGAAAGTACCCTATGTGATTATAGATAAATAGAGATCAAAGTCTTTGGCCAAAGCAAAAAGAGATGATTTTGCAAGGCACTAAATCGATCTCAATAATCTCGTATTATTATAAGTAATACATATGGTCAAATCTAGTGAGTTTGACATAACCATGACTCTCACTTGACTGGGGCATGTGAACAAAGGGTTTATACTTATACGGTATTTACGATTGGAAGGTTGTAGAAATGATCAAATCATTCGATTTTGTTTGGGCTACGAAGTGGGCCACATGACTGATTAGGTGTTATCCACTTTCTTCGGTTTCCTCTCATTGCCAAACGAAACAAACCTAAAGAGTCGCACTAAAGGATTGATAAATAAAAATGAAAAAGAATTTTCTATTTTATTCTAGGAGATTTCATTTTTAGATAAATTAAATAATTAATTATAAAGATGAATTAATGAATTAATTATAAAGATGAATTAATGAATTAATTTATCTAAATTAATTTGGTTATTTAATTCATTTATTTATTTATTGGATATAATAAATTATTAATTAAATATATAATTAATTAAAATAAAAGAAGCCCGAGGCCTAATTGGGCGTCCATAAGGATGCCCAACAACAAAGGTCTCTTTTGTTTGTCTTGGTCAATAAGTCAAGAGGATATAAAAGGATTCTTTGACCTAAAACAAGACATACACAGTCATAACTCTCCTACAAAGAAAAGAAGAAAATGTCCTCCCTCTCTCTATACCTAGCCGTCGCCTACCTTAGAGAAAAAGAGGGAATTTTTTGTCAATCAATCCGTGCATGATAATTTAGAGACAACGTGTTCGTTGTTCGGATCAAATTTCAAGAAAACTCAACGAATTCAAGAAGAGAAGATTACATGAGGATTAAAGAAATTGAGAATTCATTGATTCGAAATTTAGAGAAGGAATCAAATTCTCCCACCACTTCGCTTCAATGAGTAAGTCGTTATTCGTTATGTGATTTAATTGATTCATTATGCAAACAGAGAAAAACTTTTGGGTTAAAAATTTTAAACTTCCGCTGCGTCTATTAGATTTTTTGCGAAACCCAACATATTCGACCCCAGATTGGGACAACATCGCCTTCTTCCCATTTCCACCATTTTCGATTAGATTTTCCACTCCCAACATAACCTCCTCCGCCATCACAAAATGTTAACGTGAAAGAAAAAAAAATTGTGAAAAAATAAATTTACCTCACACCTTATTTTGCTCAGAACTTCCCCAGACGGCGCCAATTGATATGTGTGGGAAGGACACCAATGATAATATGCGATATATTATATAAGAATATAGTATAAAGCACGAAATAATAGTAAAATGGACACAAGATATACGTGGTTCGGTCGAAATGTGACCTATGTCCACGAGGTAAAAGAGTTCAATCCTTTCATTATTGGTTGGAGTTGATATATATACAAGTTTGTGATGGGGTAGGTAAAAAAGGTAAGTCAACTCTCCTAAATATACATTGGGAAGTAGAGTAAACATGATCCTTCCATCTTGAGCTATATCTCTTATGGTATAATTAGTGAGTTTGCTGGCATAATCTCCGCAGGTCCGTATATGGAAAGTATATCCTTTGATTGATTCTTGTCTGATCTTGTACCAGGCTTGCCTTATATAGTATGCTCCACTTGTGCAGGTCAGGATCGGGCAAACCTCCAGTTGGACAAATTTAAATAGAATGTCTTCTAGAAGGATCCAAGCCCAAGATGCCTTTGGGCTTAGGCCCATAAAGTATTGGATTAACCAGCTTGACCCAATGACCAATTTCAATCCACATCAGATATATCAATGAAATTGATATATTCGAACACGGCCCTCCGTAATTCAATCATGTGGGTAATTACTCTTTGACTGTCAATGATTGAACTACTGGTCACAGTAGTGTGCGTGAGCCTTAGACCTGAGGATTCACGAAGATTGGACTTGTGACACTGAACGAGTTATTAGAGTAGCTTAGATCCAATTCAACCTTTGGTGGGATCAACCTCGAAGTGCGGTTCAGAAGGACAAGTGGCAATTGTTTGGTGATTGCCAATAGGGGATTCACTGTCTCAGGTAGTAATGAGCTAACTTAGTATCATTTAATTTTGGGAGAATTGTGAATTTTCAAAATAAATTTGGTCTCACTTTGCACATTAACCAATTTATAAAGCTCAGGAATATACATGATATATACAACTAATATAACATGCTTTAGCAATTCTAAAAAGTTAACAATACACACAACCATGGACTTTTCCAGAGGATCCAAGCCAATGGATCATCAAATAAAATTAAAAAAGAAAAGGCGAAAGGAAAAACTAATCTAATCTTCATGGGTCTCCAAGTATCCACCGTCTTCAAAAAGCCTATTCCTTTACAAGATATTTAAGCAACCTATACATAAAATCTAGTAAATAAATTTGGGCTCAAAACGGCCCTTATAACCCATGAAAATAAAATACAAACCAAAAGCCTAAGTCCATGGAAGGTGTCATCATTACATAATATATGCTCGCATTAAAGTAAATCAAATATGTTGATGATTATTAAATTTAATTAGTACAACTAATTAATGCCTTGTTTTATTTTTAATATTTCATACAATCATAATTTTAATCAAAATCAAATAGCATAACTAAATGACTTAGATATATTTAAATTCCAAATTTAATATGTCTACCTTTGATTAAAATAACTCGTCCAACTAATTAAACATATAAAAACTAAAATTCTCACGCAATGTCATAATTTGAAGCAACCCCATTTAGGAAGAAAAATAATAAAAATATTATTTAAATAAATAATTAATCATAATTCTCCAAAAAATAATAATTAATTAATTCAAATTTAAATATTTTTATTTCAATAAATACTACATGGGCACGATTTCATCAAACCCAAGTCACCATCCATTTGACCCACTTAGATTTAATAAATTGAACCCATAATCAATTTATAAAAATCCTAATTTTTTAATAAAACTAGTTTCGTGCTCATTTAATTAAATTTGGGTCATCATCCTTTTGACTAACCGAATTAATTAAAATAGCCCAAAACCCAAATATTAAAAATTAGGCCCGTACGCAGCAAACCGTCCCATCTTTCATTGTCAGTCCTTCGGCCCGACCCGACATGTAGACCCCGCACATGCTGGCCAGGCCACCAGGCGGCCTGGCCACACGATGTGGCGCCTATGGCGTCTCGGCCAGGCTGCGCAGTAGCGCACCCCCTGTGCGTGCGTGTGTCGGGCTTCTCAGCCCCGTTTTTTCTTCCTTTCGTTCTCAATTTTCTTTGCAATTTCAGATTCATAAAACACCATGAAATATAAATCCAAAAACATAAAATCATGCTTCAATAACAACATAAAATATTTCATATTTTAACATGCTATAAAATACCAAAAAACAAAGCACATAAAGCTCAAAGCTATAGTTGAATATGGATATCAAAGATTGGCTCTAACACCACTGTTAGGAAACGACATAAAAACGTAGCGGAAGTATAAAATCCCAATATGTGGTCATCTTTGATTTTTTATATCCAAACTTAGAGGAAGAATAACTTATATGTTCTTCCTTATATGCGTCTTCTCAAAAATCTGACCCGAGCAGCAAAATTATCACTGCCTCTAAAGCTTCACGCCGAAAGCCAAAGCAGAAATCCTCTTCCTTTCTTCTCTGAGGGCGACGACTAAGAGAGAGGATGAGGGGAGAGAGTTTTTGACAGAGTTCTTATTCTTTTTGCTGTAAAAAGAGGCTACGGTTTTTAACTCTATTTAAGTAGTATGTAAATACACTACTCAAGAGTTACAAAACTCTTGGTAACCAAGGCATAAGGTGTCCATATTGGATGCCCATCTTGACCGTGTGCTAGCCTTCGGGCTAGTGCACCACTTGGTTCCGATTTTGATTCAATTCTATTTATTAATATATTTATCCAATAATTAATTAAATAAATGAATTAATTAAAATATAATTAATTCCTCCAAGAAATTAATTATTTTATTAATTAATTCATTACATCATCAAATGACAAATTAATTATTTAATAATAATCGATATCAAATATCAAAAAACTCTTTAAGTCAAAAATCCCTTTTCCTTTTGCAATTCCTTTAAGCGCGACTCTTTAGGTTCATCTCAGAAGGCAATTGGAAGGATACCAAAAGGATGTGAGTAACACTTAGCCAGTTTCGTGGCTCACATTGTAACCCAATAGAGAACAAATGATGAAGACCATTCCAAACCTTTCCTATTGCAAACACTATACGAGTATAAACTTTTTATTCTTATATCCTAGTCAAGTGAGAGTCACAGTACTATTAAACGCACATTACTTGACTATATGCTTAAGTATATAATGAGTCTAGGTCAATAAGATTACCCTTGTGTCTAACACTAGTAATCTCTATCGCTTTGGCCAAAGACTTTTGACCTCACTCATTCATGACGGCATAGGATAATTGCTCGTTCACTTATGAGAGAATAAATTCCAATCTTGCAAATCAGTTAAGACTGCTACTTGTCTATCAAGCTGCACTTCGAGGTTGACTCCACCAATGGGTGAGTTGAGTCTAACTACTCTAATGACGAACTTGATATCACAAGTACATCTTCAACGTGATTTCTCAGGTTTAAGGTTCACGCGTACCTATCACAATTAATCAGTTCTGTCATTGACTGAAAACCCATGTGGCAGAACCGATGCGAGTCGTGTTCGAACACATCAATCTCACTGATATGTTTATGATATAAGCTCCCACTACCACCTAGTGTTTGACTAGCACTTCCTTGTCAAAATTTATTCCATACAAGTCTTATCTGTTCCTTATGTCCAGTCAAGACTTTCTATGACCTGCGAACTTATTTAGAAAATGAGTACCGAATTCTTCTAGTGCTATTCTCCCTAACCCATAGGAAGTAGAAGGTCAACCTCAATTTCATGGACTTAGAGTTGTTTATTTTATCATACAAATGCCAATAAGAAAACAATGCAAATGCCTTTATTTAAATAATGATTAATCACATTGAATATGCCCTATACATTTTATCCTCTATGGCATCTGAGGGCATAACACCAACAATAAATTAATTATAATAAATAAATAGACTTATTTACTATACTCATCCTTTTATTAAATAATTAGATTATTTAATTTAGATGAATATTAATTAGTATTATATTTTAATTGGATTAAAATAGAAAACCGATAAAACCTCCTTTAAGGGACCTAGCATCCAATAGCTCTGCCTTTACCTTCTTGATATAGGCAGGGCATCCCCAAACCCTAATGTATTTAAGGTTTGGTTTCCCTATTTCCCTATATCTCATATGGGGTCCTAGAAGCGGATTGGGAAGGACATCTATTCAAGATATGACCAGCCGTAAGGAGTGCATGCCTCCAAAAGAAAATGAGTAAATTATCCCTCGGCTGAACTCTCTTAATGGAATCCCAGGAAGTGTAGCTGAGCATAGATCGAACCATGTCCAAAAACGTTCGATTTCTACTCTCTGCTACCCCATTTAGTTGTGGAGTCGTTGGTGGTGTAAGTTGCAATATTATCCCTTATTCCTTCAGGAAATCATCAAACTCAGCACTCATATATTCACTTCCAAGATCCGATCGTAGTGTTTTTATATGATGTCCAGTTTGATTTTCCACTAAAGCCTTAAATTCTTTGAACTTGTCAAATGATTCAGACTTGTATTTCATTAAACACACAAGACCATACCTTGAATGGTCATCAGTGAAAGTAATGAAATAGTGAAAACCTCCACGAGCCATTTCTCCAAATGGTCCGCAAACGTCGGTGTGCAAAAGTCCTAATACTTCAGTGGCTCTTTCAAAAATCCCAGTGAAGAGAGATCTTGCCATTTTGCCTTTGAGAAAAGATTCACAAGTTGGATAGGGATCCGATCCTAATGGGTCAATTAACCCACATTTCTCCATCTTACATATCTTTTGCTCGCTAACATGGCCTAGTCTAAGATGCCACTTTAAGTTTAGGTTAGGTCCTTGCCTACCGCGCTCCTTCGAGATAACACTTACAACACATTCATTTTGCATGTTTAAATAATAGAGGCCATTGACTAAAGTAGCTGTGCAAACAATCTTATCATTAAATAAAATGCTACAAGTACTGTCAATGAAATTAAAAACATAATTATTCCTAATCAACATAGGAATTGAAGTAATGTTCTTAAGCCTGTTGGGAAAAACTAAAACATCCTCTAAAATTAAAAGATGTCCAAATGATAAACATAAAGAAGTTGATCCAATATGAGAAGTTGTGACACTCTGCCCGCTGCTAACACTGATCAACACCTCTCCATGCTCCAGCTTCCTACTTCACTCCAGATCTTAATTCATTTCATAGACATGATCACTGGCTCCAGAATCAAGTATCCACGAAGTGGAGAATACAGTTATAGAACAATTGGTTTTCAAAACAAAAAGTTCCATACTTGTAGCACCTTTGTCAAAGTTAGGACACTCTCTCCTCCAGTGGCCTAGCTCACCGCAGTGAAGGCACCTATCCATTTTTTTTGGCCCTTTGTTCTTCTTCACATTCAGAGCTTTACCCTTTCCTTTATCTATCTTACCATGTGGATCCGGATGCTAGTACGCTTCTTAGTCTTCTTCTTCTTGGTTTTAGGCTTAGAAGTGATGACTAAGGCTGCCTCTTTTCCCTTTGGCTTGATTTGAGATTGTGTAGTTGTAAGCTTGTTCATCAACCCAGCTAAATTGCACTCTATCTCATTGCAGTTGAAGTTCATTACAAATTGGGAAAAGGAGTCTGGAAGTGACTGCAAGATGAGGTCAGTTTGTAGTTTTGGGTCCATGTTGAAGTCGAGGGCCTCTAACCTCTCAATTTTCGAAATCATTTTAAGTACATGATCCCCAACTTTTTCACCTTCTTTCATCTTGGCTCCAAAGAGCTCTTTCGATATCTCATATCGAGCAGTACGACTATGCTCACCATAGAGCTCTACCAGGTGTGCCATAATAGCCCTCCCCGAGACCATTTTGTCGTGAGATCTCTGCAACTTACTTGTCATTGAGCTTAGCATGTACCCATGAACCCGGACGTCATCTTTGATTCATTTTTCATGAGCTGTGACTTCCTCCTCATTAGCACGCATCCTTGCAGGCGTGGCTGGGTTATCAGTATCCAATACATACCCCAGTGATTCCATGCTGAGGGCTATCCTCAGATTTCAGAGCCAGTCCACATAGTTTGGACCAGTCAAAGTGTTCTTTTCAAGTAGTATAGATAACAGGTTGATTGTCAATGTGAGAGAGATAATAAGCAAATAACTGCAGAGAAGTAAAAAGACTCATTAGATTTTATTATAATGGTTGTTCCAAGTTTAAATTAAGGACTTTCAAAATAAACTTGGCTCCCACTATATTTTTCAAAAATCCACACTCCCACTGTGGAATTTGGAAGTCATCGTTGGAAGGCTTCGCAATGGTGATTGATTTCTTTAACTAGATTAATAGGTTGCAACCTTTTGCTTATATGTGGCCCAATTAATATATTAAAGTGATATCCAACATCAGCCCATCAAATGGATGATTCAATCCCTTTGTCCATATTTCATCAAATTTCAACCTTTTAACGATCTTATTGATTTATGAATAATTTAAATTTTTTTCATTGACTATCTATTAGTCTAGCAATTGAAGTTCACCTTGCAACCTTTTGCTGGTATGTGGGGTGAAATTTTTTTCCACTATTGGCATTTCATGCACTTAGAAAAATCCAAAATATATTTCAATATATAACCCCCTTTGCTTAGGGACGATCTTATATATTAAATATCATTTTAATTTCTCCTAAGTTTAGTGGAGGACAGGATACCTCCCTTTACCAACTTAATATTTTTCAAAGTGGGAGAATTTAAATTATTTAACAGGTGTCACTTTGCACATTAATCCATTTTATACTAAGCATACAAACATGGATTAAATATAATTGAAAGCAATCCTAGAAAGCTAAAGTGCTAAGAGTCATTTTTACGTGTTTTTAAGCCCTTACGTTTATGTTTTAGATTCATTTATCGCTTGATTTATGCCACATATGCGTATAACCTATGTGCTTATTGAGTAAAGGTGGAAAACCACTGCAATTGACGTAAAGTGCACAAAAACACAGTATTTTAGTATATTTTGAAATCAAATTTGAGGATGTTTTTCTATAAAGTTGTATATCTCTGTCTTGGCTACACATGAAAACTTGAATCATCCAAATCCAAGGTCCGTGGAGAAAGTTATGAAGAAAACACGATTGCTGCGCTGAAAAACAAGAAAACGGTTAAGACTTCGCACTGTGGCGCCTAGGCGCTACCTTATCCGCGCCTAGGCACCGGTCAACTTCTTCCCCAAGCCACTTAGGCCACTTGGACCGCGCCTAGGCACCATTTGGGTCACGCTTGGGCGCCGATACAGCAAGTTTGAAGGTATAAAGGCCAAAAATGAAAGGAAAAAGAGAGGGGTTCGAATTCTAAAAGAATCTTAGGGATTTCTTAGGATTGGGACCTCACTTTTCATCACTTTAGAAGAGCAAAAGAGAAGGAAAAGAAGAGATTCAAGCCTCCAATTAACGATTCGATCATCAATTCAACATAGGGAGTTTCTTAGCTTTAGATTTTGTTGGTCCCAAGTGGTATACGAAAGGGTCTAGAAGGGGGGGGGGGTTGAATAGACCCTGAAGTCTTTTTCGACTTCTAAAAATTCGTATCACTTTGAAGTATTTGAACGCTCGGAAAGCTTTAAGCGCTGGGTGTGGCGCTTGAGGAAAGTTAACTTAGACTCGGTGATTTCAACGCTTACCAAAGTAGGGCAGAGTTTAGTCACTAAATCAGGGTTAGCACAGCGGAAATTATTTTAGCTTAGCCTTCGTTTTAACCAATTAGTCGCTTAGTCGTTTTTAAAAGCTTTTATCAAAATATATGCAATATGAATAGTAAAGCAATAAAACATTAAATGATACAGGATATTTGTAAGGTTCACTGAGTGATGTAATCCCAGCTACGTCCTTCTTCTCCTTTTATCAGGGAGGATTTCCACTATGATGATTATCGAAGAGTCACACAGAGACTTCTACAAAATAGAGAGAGATTGGATATAGATCTCGGAACTCCTTGGTCACACAGATTTCAGCTCCAATAAATATCCTCTATCCCCTTGCTTCTTTCACCCAGAAATAATGCAAGTTACAATCGATCTCGGAACTTCTTGGTCACACAGATTTCAACTCCAATAGAGATCAACTTCAAGTACTCCACTGATCTTGGAACTCCTTGGTCACACAGATTTCAGCTCCAATAAAGATCAACTTCAACAAGTTTCTTTTACACAAAAATGCTGCTTGTGAATCAACAAACTTTCTCACTCAGATGAAAGATGTTGAAGGTTTTTGTAATGGGTTTGTTTGATGTTGGGAAGTTCAAACAACTTGGAATATCTCAGTAATAGTGTATGGTTCTTCTAAAAAGAGGTTTGAAATATTGGTGACTATCTTTGGAATGTATTTGAGAAGCTTGAAGGATTTCGGCTCTGGAGTTTATAAGCTTTTTCTCTCAAATAAATTCAGCAAAGTTTGGACCTTTTTCTTGTGTATGTGCGTGTATAATCTCGGTCACTTCTTCCCTCTGTCACGCCGAGTGTTTTGCTGAAAAGGGTACTATTTATGTTTCTTGGAATTTTGTCCGTTGGACACAATTTGGAGCGCGTTTCCCTAAACATTCCTTGTCTCTAACATTCCAAACATTTGGCTATATTAAATAGCCAAACATGTTGGTTTTTGGAATCTAATAGTCTTGGTCAAAAAGGTAGCTTGCCCATGTTATAGTGCTCATACTTTAATGCACTTTATCCAACTTTTAATGCATCTTGTCTTTATTTCTGTTGGAAATAATTATCTTTTGATGCTTGCATTTAAGCCTTTTATAACTTGGGTTTTATCTTCAGATGAATCTGAAATTTGTTCGCTTGAATAGTGATGCATGAATAGTAGCACTATTCAGAAGACGATGAACACTGCTCACCTGAATAGTAACGCTTGAACTCTGAGCCCTTGAACACTGTTCATATGAATAGTGACGCTTGAAACTTTGAGCGCTTGAACAGTGTTCATCTGAATAGTACGCTTGGAACTTTAAGCGCTTGAACATTGTTCATCTGAATAGTGACGCTTGGAACTTTGAGCGCTTGAACATTGTTCATCTGAATAGTGAGCGCTTGAATAGTATGCTTGAATAGTGAGCGCTTTACGCTTGAGTCGCTGGACGCTTGAGCGCTTGAATAGTAATGCTTGAATAGTGAGCACTTTACGCTTGAGTCGCTGGACGCTTGAGCGCTTGAATAGTTACGCATGAATAGTAACACTTGAATAGTGAGCGCTTGACGGACGCTTGGAACAAATCTTCATCTTCTTTTGATTTCAGATGCTGATCTTCAACTTCATCACTTAATAGACTCACACAGAACTCTATTAGTGATTTGGTATCACATAGTCTAAAATCTATAAAGACAAAAATTACAAGCCTAACCAAATAAGTAAACTTTCAAACGCTTATACAATATTTCTATGAAAACATAAACTTACATTCTTTTGGGGTCTAACATGAATCCTATCTTGTCATCATCAAAACATCTAACATGAAATTCCTAATAGATTCATCTTTGTCTATGAACATGGATCTTATGCTTAGCTTTTTCCTTATGCATTTTATGAGCTAAATTGTTGAACTAGGGCCATGAGAAGGCCATGTTGTTAGTATTGTGATAATAAGATCGTTTTTCATTTCAATTCGTATATTGCTATGTGTTGTGATTTTGTGGTTGAATGCCTTACATATGCTTGATCACCATGTGTTTGATATCATGCTTAGGTGAATTATTCGAGAGAAAATTGACTTAGGGTGCAAGAATTTCACAACATCACCAACCAAATAGGAATTGCCCTAGACATAGGTAAAGATTCCCGGGTGAAGTCGTTCGATTTTAATCGAGAAAGCTCTAACTCTTTAATGCATGCTTAGTGGTTAGATTTTCGGGTAGATATACTTAGGAAACCGCCATTTAAGTATAGGAGTCTATCACGAGACATCGGTTATTCTTTACCTTAGGAGCTTTCACCATAGCAATGTATGTCTAATGAATTGGTAATGATCTTAGGATAGCAATACGCAACATGTGCCCGAACATGAGCCTTAGTCACCTCTCCACCTTGGAAGTTTAATTTCTCTTTACTTTTGCTTTAGCTTATTTTACTTTCCTTTTTAGTTAAATCTCTAATTTACTTCCTTTTGTTTTCGAAAATCATAAACTAGAATTCAAGTCCTTGTGGTTCGACAACCCGGACTTACCGTCCACTTATTACTACACACGACTAGTGCACTTGCTACCAAAGCACATTAGCTTCTCGCGTGTCACTAAGCATTCAATTGTGGTGTTCCAGGCAGAGTCCACTGAGAGAGAATATCATTCTCTTTAAGATAACTAAGGAATTCGTCACTTAAGTATTCTCCTCCCCAATCAGATCGAAGAGTCTTAATACTATGATTTAGTTGTTTTTCTACTTCATTCCTAAACTCTTTGAACTTTTCAAAAGCTTCAGATTTGTGTTTCATAAGGTACACATATCCATACCGTGAATATTCATCTGTAAATGTAATGAAGTAAGTACACCTTCCTTTAGTACTTATACTAAAAGGACCACAAACATCCGAGTGGATCAAATCCAAAGGATGAGTGGCACGTTCCACTTGTCCTACAAATGGTGACTTGGTCATTTTTCCTTTAAGACAAGATTCACAAGTAGGCATGGTTTCCTCTTCCTTAAGGTCGAGTACACCTTCCTTAGCCAATTTGTGCATTCTTTCTTTGGAAATATGTCCTAGTCTAGCATGCCACATTAGTGTACTATTTATGTTATCTTGTTTTCTTTTGTTACTATGTTGAGTGTGAAAGACGGAATTAATTGGTTGAACAGTGTATAAATAATTCGTCAAAGTACTAGTAAAAAGTAAAGAACAATCTTTAATAATGGAACACTTTCTATCTTTTATTAAAAACTCAAAACCCTCTCCATCTAAAACAATGATGGAGATAATGTTCTTTATTATACTAGAAACATAAAGACAATTATTTAAAACTATTCTAATTCCGTCGCCTAATGCTAGGTTGACCGTCCCTATCACTACGGCAATAACTTTTGCTCCATTGCCAAGTCTCAGAGCAATCTCATCCTTTCCTAGCACCCTACTTTCTGTCATTGCCTGCAAATTATTGCAAAGGTGTGATGCACAACCGGTATCTAATACCCAAGAAGTATCATTAACTGATAAGTTAACTTAAACATAAAACATACCCTTGGTCGCACCTCGGGTCGCAAGGTACTCCTTGCAGTTCCTCTTCCAATGCCCTGGTTGACCGCAGTGCAAACACTCACCCTTATCCTTATCGACTTTAACCTTCTTAACCCCATCTTTAGCTTTTAGCTTTTTGTTCTTTTGGGAACTCTTCCCTTTCCATTTATTTGGATTCTTAGACTTTGAATGGGCAGAACTCACAAGTAGGACTGGCTTGTCCTTCTTGATGATGGTTTCTGCAGTCTTTAACATGCTTAACAAGTCATGCAAGGTTGCCTCCAGACTATTCATGTTAAAGTTGACCACAAATTGGTCGAATGAGCTAGGCAAGATTGGAGTACTAAGTCTATTGAGAGTTCATTGTCTAGAAAAATGTCAAGACTTGCGAGCTTCTCAATGAGCCCAATCATCTTTAGCACATGTTCTTGGATATTTGACCCCTTAGTCATACGAGCTCTGAAAAGCTGTTTAGACACTAAGTAACATTCCCTTCTAGACTTTTCACTATACAACTCTTGTAAGTGTTCGAAAATATCAACAGTTGTTGCCATGTTTTCATGTTGCTTTTGTAACTCATTCAACATCAATGCAAGCATCGTGCACCTTGCTTGGAGGTCATCGTTTAACCATTTCTTATGAGTTTCGATTTCCTTCTCCTCAGCACCCTCGGGCAGAGTCGAGAGGGGTGCATCAGTCAAGACATAGGCTCTATTCTCAGAGTTGAGCACTATCTTAAGGTTTCTAAGCCAATCAGAATAGTTGGGTCCAGTGAGTTTGTTTGTGTCGAGAATTGTGGAAAGTGGGTTCTTAGCCATCTTAGACATCCATTTATCTACAAATTAAAGCAAAACGGAGATTAAGAGGATGTTTAATACATTATGTGTAAACATGATTTTAAGGTCTTTTAATCATAAATTATCTCCCACTATTTAATTCGAAGTCAATAACCGTTATTAAAGAATTCGAGAGAAATATTTTTTCTTAGTGAGTTTGTGTTCCAATTTAATTTTTACATACCCCAATTTTATGGACACATACATAATAATTAAATAGGTAGACAACACTTGTCAATTACATCTCTATGTAACCCTCAATTATTTTACCTCATGTTTCACATGGACCTCAATTTTACGCGTCTCCATGTTACTCCTATGTTAAGTTAGACCCATCAAACCTACATATAAATAACCCACCAAAAAAGTTCCACTTGCAATGGTCAACTTAGAGGATAAATTACCCATGTGCAACTCTATGCTAAGTAATGATCACGGCTTTTTCATTATAGAAAGTCCCACTTTCAATGGTTGACTAATCTACATAAGTAGCACTGGCATGCTATTACTTTTTATGGTAGGCATGGAATATTAAACCCCGTTTAATTTTATCCCCATATTAACTTAAAATTAAAATCATTAAGATTTTATAAACTTATCAAATAAGTAAGGGAATTTTAGTATATTATGAAAGGTATCATCAACACTTCGATTATCTTATCTAAGTCTCTATCCTAACATGCCCAACAACACATGAAAGGAAATAAAACATACGACAAGCATACTCTTTAAAATAAAATAAAATTGTACCTCATAATACATCTCATACATAAAATCATGCATCTCATACATAAAATATAACATAGATATTTTGGGCCATATCCAAATCGATCCTATCTAGAGCCATCAAGGATCGAACACCAGCAAGGCGGATAAATAAATAACGGAAAGTAAACATGCTTAACAATCCTAATGTTTTCAAATATCCATCATTCATATCAACTCATGAAAGTATATGTAAATTTTTAATTTACCAAATAGTCCTCATAAATTAAATAAATTCAAGATTACTCAATAAAACTTAATTTTTCCAAAATAAACAATTTAAAACACCTTTTAAATAAAATTTTAAAAATAATTATTAAAAAAAAAAACATTATCCGAAACGGGTCGGCGACCCGCTGCCCGACTATCGGGTCGGGTCGCCCCGTTTCACTTGATAGTGTTAGGTGCCCGACGAGCCAATTGTTTTGTGCTCTGCCATATTAAATGTAAAACACTATGACAGTCTTGTTTTAAATATATTGAACTTTTATTTATGGTATGCTTTTTTATTGTTATAACTTGTGTTAGTATAGATAAAGATCCCATGGATTACACATGGTTAGTGGAGCGGTCGGGATACATATGGAATGCTCCAAAGACCATAATCCTAAATATTGTTCCAAGTCATAGAGGCTGTGAGATGTGGGAAATCACTGGCCTCGTCAAGACTTGTTCATGCATGTAACTCTTCCAAGAGGTCGACGCATTCCATTGTCGATGACTTGTATGGCAATACATGCATGAAGATTCATACTGGATTATGGAATTGAATGGCCCCGCCAAAGGACTCCTATTTGGTGCTGTCGAACATGGAGTCCTTGGGTTTCGTAGCGTGAGATTAATCCTTAGACCTAAGATGTCATTTGGAAAGGGTACTACCCACTCTGCTTTGATATGCACGTGCACTCCATGAGAGTCATATGGCGTGTATGTTGGGTATAGTCTGGTAGTGCATCAGAACAAATGACAGTCAGAGAGGGATTCATCCAGGGTCACGAGTACCCGGTATTTCCTATATTGTTGCGAGAATCTAAATGATCGTTAAAAGCCTTTGATCAAAGCGATTGTCTTCTGAGAGGGATTGGTGATCTCGGATTAGAAGACTGGATCATTAGATGTCATAACACAGTTATAGTTTCTAAGGTTATTAGGGTTCAACTGTCGCCATACCCTAGACCATAGACGGGAAAATGATGAAGGGATTCTACTCACATGACGATCGCAACTCAGATAGGTTTTTGCTTTTCATCGTTGACATCTAGGAAGTCGTGGCGACGTTGCTAGACATCGAACCATGACCAATAGGCGCCTTGGATTAATTTTGTGAAATTAATTCAAGGTCTAGTTAATTATTTATAATAATTAATCTAGCCTACGGGGACTTATTGCTAGCTTGACAACGAGCTTGATGGGTCACAAACATAACTTAGTGTAGTACCTATTGGCTAATTAATTCTTTGTGAATTAATAGTGGGATTAATTAATTGGATTTAATTAATCAAGGAAAAGGAATTAATTTAACTAGTTAATTAATGGTCCTATAATTTCATATTATAATATTAAATTGGGAATGACTAATTAATTATTTAGGGGAAAGAAAATAAAATAATATATATATATATATATATACACACATAAAGTGCACGTGTGGTGTGTGTATTGTGTATGTGGATTTGGTGGAAATATTTATCTTGCTCACCAAGTTTGTAAAATATATATATTAATTAGTATCCTATAAATATTTAAAGTAACTAATTAATTGGATATGGAAGGATTCTATTTGATATATATTAGGATATTATTAGATATTGTAATATCTAGTTAATTAGAAGGAGTCCAACTAAACAAGGAAGAGAATAAAAGAAAAAGAAAATACACACACACACACATATATATATATATATATATATAGTACACGCCTCTCCCCTAATTTTTAGGAGAGAGGGGCGTGTATTATGGTTAGAGTTTTTACCCTAGTTGGTCTATATATATATATGTTGGTCCCAAGTGGCATACGAAAGGGTCTAGAAGGGGGGGGGGGGTTGAATAGACCCTGAAGTCTTTTTCGACTTCAAAAAGTTTCGTACTAAAAGATTTTTGGACGCTTGAAAAGGTAGATGCTTGAAGTGTCTAACGCTTGACTTAAGCGTTCACTTTGAGATATAGACGCTTGGGTTAAGCGTCTGATGAAGACTATTGATAAGTACATATTTTACAGTATTTTATGCCCCATTGTAATATGATTTGATCGTTACTTTGATCACTTTTTATCCCTCATAATGCTTTGATTGGTATAGATTTTGTTTTCTAGGATACAAGTTGATTTACGCAAGAAAGACGAGAAAGGAGATCCAAATTGAGCTTGAAATTGAAGAAAGAAACAAAAAAAGATAGTTGATGAAAGATTTTACACAATGCTCATATAGACACGCGATTTCCGTCCACTTACATCCCGAATCAGACTAAGGTTTCTTCTCCAATATTGTAGATCTTTGTCTTAGCTTCGCGTATCAACTTGAATCACCTCAATCCGACATTTGTAGAGATATTTATGATCAAAATACTAAAGCTGCGAATTTCACGTTAGAAGACCGCGGTCCGAAAATGCAGTGCCAAATTTGACCGTGATCCAAGACCGCGGTCCACTTTCCCGAGCCTTATTTTTTATATCCTCCGTTTTTGGTCTTTATAACACATTCTTCACTTACCTAAAGGAGAAGAAATGCTCTAATACACCAAGGGGAAGCCATGGGAAGTCCTAAGAAAGCTTGAAGAGTCATCATCATCATCATTTTCATCATCAAAGCTTGGATTCAAACTTTGTAATAGGGAGTAATTCAACTCTTTCTCTTTGATTTGTGTATCAACCATGTCTTGTAGAATTGTTGAATCACTTGTTGTTGTAAGTATGAGCTAAGCATCTTTGTGGTTGGGTTATGTGAATACTTTGTGATGTTTTGTGCTTAATGAATCATTAATTTCCGGATTTATTACATTCTTGTTACATGTTTGATTTTATGCTTAATGCTTTCACATGAATGATCACCATGTGTTTGATATAATGCTTTGTCTTGAGACCGAGAGGAGATAGATAAAGGGAGATCGAAAAATCAAACATCATAACGTAACAATTGACTAGAGATAGAATCGATTGCGTTGTGTGGTTTTTTGTGATAAGATGACCCGATTGAATGTAGGATCTTCGTAAACAAGGAATTCCTTTGAACCCAAATGCATGTTAGTTAATTCAATCTTCGCTATAGAGATATAGGAAGTTGTTAACTAGTATAGGCTTGTTATTTCAAGAGATTGAATAATAAATACATTAGGGGGTTTCGCCATAGTAAGAACGTTCTAAGAATCCGGATAATTGAGAGTTCAACTATTTTTAGAAAGTTAACTTAGACTTCAAGATGTGAATACTTTAACCGAGTGGGTTTGAGCGTTCACTTCTTTGATCAGTGTTAGCACAGCGAAATGATTTTTGTAGTCTTCTTTTATAAACTTTAGCGTCACAAGAAGTTTCTTAGTTGCTTAGCTTTTGATTGTGTTTTACTTAATCAATTTATTCAATGATATGATAGCTAAAAGAAATGACTGAAAAGTAAATGACACAATATTTGTAAGGTTCGTTGGGTGGTGTAATCTCAACTACGTTCTTCTTCTCCTCGAACACTTGGAGGCAATCCACTAAAATGATTCTCAAAGAATCACACAGAATCTTCTACAATTAGGGAGAGATGGATATCGATGACTTGAGCTCCTTGATCACACAGATTTCTACTCCAAATCACTTCAATCCCTTTGCTTCTTTCACCCAGAAATATGACAAGTATCCAACTTCGACTTCACACAGATCGCGAGGCTTGGATAGGGTTTTTCTAAAAGGGTTTGTTTGATTTTGATGAAGTTCAAACAACTGGAATATCTCAGTAGTAGTGTAGTTTCTTCAAAAAGAATGTTTGAGATATTGGGTTGACTGTCTCAGGATTTGATGAAAAGCAAAGAGAATATTTTCTTGGGTATTCTGGCTTTTCTGAGAGTTTAAGGAATGAGACTTCAATGCAACAACAATTTGGCTTGATACTTGTTCTATGTTTGGCTTGTTGTTGAAGTTCTATTTATAGGCATTCTTGGAAAAAGTGTCCGTTTGACACATGCAAGGGATCGTGTCTCTCACTTTCGCGAGTGAACAACTTTTGTCCTTTTTCCTGAAAATCTGCTGCACAAAAATTGGTGCTGCAGTCTTTGAATTGTTGACAGTCCAATAGGGTGGCTTCTCCGTACGTTTGAAAGTGCTTATCACATTTAATGCTCTTATCAGCATTTAATGCATTTGAATTAAATGCCCGTTGGTATTTAATGCACTGAGAATATTTGCATTAAACTCCTTTCGATCTGATGCTTCAGGAGAATGTTTGTCATATGATAGACGCTTCATTCATGAGTTGAAAGTTCCATTTAATCTGGAGGACTGTTTAATGGCTAGGACTATTTAATGTTTTGGCATCTCCAATGGACGCTCAGACTCTGATACGTACATTGCCATGTATTTTTCAACGTAAGGCAAGGCTGCACGCGAGATGTCCGGATTTCTTTCGAGTAAAGAGAGTACATAGGTATAGTGTTCTATCAGTTCCTGTCGGAAAGAGAAGAGCAATGGATATCCAAAAAGAGGTCTTATAATGGATCCATTTGGCTTCCTCAGGTTTGCAGTGAAGACGTTGTCGAAATCCCGTAAAGGAGGGAGCATCTTCAACATACGTCTGATGTTGTCTTCCTGCTGGCCAGGTGTAAGCGTCAAATCTGAAGTAGGCTTTGTTCCGCTTGTTGACGCTTGGCCACAATAATTAATTGGCAAATCTGCGATCCTAGCCAACGCTTCACGCAGAAAGCGTTCAATTGGTTGACGGAAAGAGGGTAAGAGAGCAAGTGGCCCAACTCTTGCTTCTCGGCACTGTAAGCAATATCGAGCAAACTGTCTTATTTTATCTAGCATGCCGATTGTGAACAAGTGAGGTTCCTTGACCAGGTCTTCAAACTTGTAACGCTGGCCAACGTAGGTTTCACACCAGGTAACCTCATTCATGCAGAAGGTTGTGCCTACATTCAGGATGGCACAAAAGCCTTCATGATGAATATCTCGGATGGCTTCAAAGCGATGATTATCAGGATGATAGTTTGCATTCAGGACGCTTTGT
Source organism: Buddleja alternifolia (assembly GCA_019426215.1). NCBI lineage: Eukaryota > Viridiplantae > Streptophyta > Magnoliopsida > Lamiales > Scrophulariaceae > Buddleja > Buddleja alternifolia. The sequence goes on from CM033406.1 coordinate 2,225,263, forward strand.
AAGAAGTAATCAGCCTCCTCTTGAATGAGAGCGTTTAGAGAGGCAGGACGCTCACCGATATAGGGACTTTTATTTGTCCACAATTTTAGTGGGTTGGGAAGACTCTGATTAACAGCACTGTGCACAACTGAACAAAAGTGGGAATAACCTTCTTTGTTTAAGATTTCCTCTTCAGGATTTAAAAGCTCCACAGGTAGACGCTCATAGGCTCTAATCTTGTAGTTTCTTAGAGCAAAACCTGAAAGCTTGTTGCGTCCCATATCCAGAAAGTAAGCTAAGTCCACATCCCCTTGTGGAATTCTATCAGTACCCCATTTTTCAAAAATCTGTATAGACGCTGGGGTAGGTGGTAGAGGATCTCCATTGGCCAGTGCCAAGTAGTATGCGAATTCAACGCTTGATACTTCGTTACTAAACAGCATTTCCACAAGAGCTTGATCTCTATCAATTATCGTGGCTAAATCATTTTCAGCGACGATGTAACATTCTTCATTATAGCCAGCTGGAATGAATTCTTCTTCAGGGACTGGAGGCATGAAATTGACAGAGTGATCAATTGTTCTGGAGGGGTCCAGACTGAAGAAGTGCCTTGGCACAGGAGAACGCTTTATTGATTTTGTAGCGTCTTCAGCAATGCTCTGATCTTCTGAGATTGCCTCTGCTGTAATCAATGTTGTTGGTGGTGGGGCAGCTTCCTCTGAGATAGGTTCCTCAATGTCCAAAGTCATCATGCTTCTGACAGCATCTTTGGCAATGGCCACCACTTCAGTCAAATTGACATCCAGATGGACATCAGTTGACGCTTCAGCCGCAGCTGGAATAAGAGCTGAGAGAGAAACATCCTCTATAAGAGCAGGATCTTCTACAGATGTAGGAATGAAATAGCTGTGGGAAGAAATAAACTTACCCTGAGAACTTGTCTTAGCAGCAATACTTTGAGCGCTTGGCTCAACAATCTCAGGCTCTTCAGGAACAGGAGCAACTTGACACTTGCTAGTCCTGGAACGCTTGAAAATTTTCTTGACGTTGACTCCTTCAACGAGCTTAGGCAGTGGAGCGGGAGGATCAACAGCTGGTTCTTCAAAGTCTATTTGTTTGATGATCCCTTCCAGCTTCCGTCTTTTGAGAGGTAACTTGTCCTCAGCATCCTCATCGGTTTCCTCATCAAACTTTTGAGAGGAGGCGGCAAATTGAACCTTGGGCTTTCTGGGAGCCCTCTTCTTTGTTGTAGCCGGACGCTTCACAGCTTCTTCTGGCACTGGACGCTCCGCTTCTTTATCGGATGCTTGACGTACTTCCAGATGCTCAGACAGTGGTTTAGCAGCACCACCAATTTTGGGAGGATTGAAAAGATTATTCAGAATCCTTTTTCCCAGCAACTTGGACATATTCAACGGAAGTCCAGACGAGTATACACACTTTGATTTGTACAATAGGTCGCTTAGAACGAGTCCATAAGGTTTATTCGAGGCGCTTAGACTGTCTCGAAACCTTCCAAAGATGTACTCACTCCAGTTGATTTTGATGTTGAGGAGTATAGCAGTTATCATCTGAAATTGTACTGGGTTCACCTTATCAAAGGTTCCCACTCGGCATTCGATGATCTTGCTGCAGAAATCAGCCAACAGTCGGTATTTGGACACCAAGTCTTTCTTTTCAAAGTACTGAGTGTAGGGTACATCGTCGTACGCACTCATGGTTGTCCAGGCTTCCTTGATTTGTTTTAGAGTAACACAATCCAATGCCTCACCCTCATTTGGAAGATTGAAGTTCTCGGCAATGGAGGCGGCAGACAAGATAAATTCCTTGGGAGGCTCCTTCTTGGATAGAGGAATTAGACAGGAGATAGACTTCTTGTCCTCTGAAAGTTTAGCAGTCTTCCAAAATGTATCGATTTCAGTAGGAAACATATATGAGTATTGTCAAGAACGGTTTGAGCCCAGCTTTGACGACCATGTCCATCCTGTCTGTTAGGTTGATTTGAGGTTGTTCATAGAGAAATTTCCAGTCGACAACAAGACCTTCAGTCACCTTGATGGTAAGTTCAGCAAAAGTAGACGAAGATTTCTTTGGTGCCATTTTTAGTGAAAGAGATGAACTGAGATGTTCTTTTGCTTTGAGAGAGAGAGAGTAAGTGTTGCAGATATGTTTGAGTAAAAGTGAGTTATCTTTCTGCAGAAATTGTATTTTAAATGACACAGTAAATAATTTTTGAAACTTGTGTTCTCTAGTCTCTGTAGGATTTAGACACGTGTAACGATTTTTGAATCTCAGCCATAAATTCATTAACTGCGGACGCGAGTTTTGTGTAACAGAGAGAAGTTACATTTGGTAATTCTCATATATAAAGATTTGACATCCAAGTTAAAATTTAAAAAAAAACGTTTGGCATTTTCAGAGTGTAACGCACGCACCCGTTTGTACACTGACACGTACACAAACACGTGCTATCTCTGAACCGTCATTTTGAAAAGAAACTTTTGATTACCCGCCAGTTTGATGTGATAGAAGCGTGCGAGTAGAGTACAAAATAGACTTTTGAGTCTACCCACTACTTCGAAAGAAGTTTGGAAACTTTATGTATGGCTTGTAAAGAAAATATTTTTATATTAAGAGTTGATTGGAATAGTTTCAACGCTTAACTTGATACCATTGGTTGGTATTCATTATAACTGTTGTAATATAGACGCTTAAAGTCAAAGTCCTTTTTATGTTTGAGCGTCCAATATTTTATGCAAAAATAATACTGAGTGTTGATGATCATGCATCTGAAAATTTTGATCATTGACGCTTATAGTTATGTTCAAGTACAATTTTAAGGTTCCTCCTAAAGTTGATAACTTGTACCATTTTGTTTTTCAAAGAAAGCTTTTAGACATAAATTAAGTGGATTCCCCCTAAATTATATGTCTAATAAAGTATGGTGCTTGATGATTAAGCGTTTAAATCAATCATACCTAGTTCACTTCTCAAAGTGAGAAAACGTTGTTCGTTGAGTGCTTTGGTGAAGATATCTGCCAATTGTTTGTCAGTTCCAATGAAGTGCATGGAGATATCTTTCTTTTGAACGTGGTCACAAAGAAAATGGTATCTAATGTCAATGTGTTTGGTTCTGGAATGAAGAACAGGGTTTTGAGTCATGGCTAGAGCGTTTTGGTTATCACAATGAATGGGGGTTGGACCTAGGATTATTCCATAGTCTCCAAGTTGTTGCCTCATCCATAATACTTGTGCACAACAACTTCCTGTAGCTACATACTCAGCTTCGGCTGTGGAGGTAGCTATGGATTGTTGTTTCTTGCTATGCCATGAAACTAACCTATCACCTAGAAGTTGACAAGTACCACTAGTGCTTTTACGATCTATTTTGCAACCTGCAAAATCTGCATCTGAGTAACCAATTAGTTCAAAAAGAGAATCCCTAGGATACCATAAGCCCACATTCTGTGTGCCTTTTAGGTATTTAAGGATCTTCTTGGCAGCAATTAAGTGTGAATCTTTAGGATCAGCTTGAAATCGTGCACACATGCATATTGAAAATATAATATCAGGTTTGCTGGCAGTAAGATAAGAAGTGAACCGATGATACCTCTATAATTAGTAATATCAACTTTCTTTCCATTTTCATCTTTATCTAGCTTAAGCGTTTGGCTCATTGGAATTTTTGAATATGATGCATTTTCCATACCAAATTTCTTAATCATATCTCGTGTATATTTAGCTTGGTTAATAAATATGCCATTAGGGAGTTGTTTAACTTGTAGTCCTAAGAAGAAAGTTAATTCACCCATCATGCTCATTTCAAATTGTTCTTGCATCATTTTCGAAAATTTCTCACACAGACGATTGTTAGTAGAACCAAATATAATATCATCAACGTAAATTTGGACTAAGAGAATGTCTTCGTTATTGGTATTTTTAAATAACATTGTATCAACGTTACCTTTTGAAAAGCCTTTACCAATAAGAAAGATAGAGAGAGTGTCATACCATGCTCGGGGTGCTTGCTTAAGCCCGTAAAGTGCTTTTTCTAGCTTGTAAACCATACCCTTACCATGATTGTTGATGAATCCTGGTGGTTGCTCCACATACACTTCTTCTTGGAGTTTACCATTCAGGGAGGCACTCTTCACGTCCATTTGATACACCATGAATTTGTTGAACGCTGCATATGCTAGAAACATGCGGATTGCTTCAAGACGAGCGACAGGAGCGTAAGTCTCATCAAAGTCAATACCCTCCTCTTGGCAATATGCTTGAGCTACGAGTTTGGCCTTGTTTCTTATAACAGTCCCGTTCTCATCCATCTTGTTTCTATATACCCATCTAGTTCCAATAACTCCTTGGTGAGTTGGTCTTGGTACTAGCATCCAAACCTTATTTCGTTCGAACTGATTAAGCTCTTCTTGCATAGCTTCAATCCAACTTGGGTCGCTTAGCGCTTCATCCACTTTCTTAGGTTCCATTTAAGATAGAAAGCTTGCGAACATAGCCTCATTGAACGTAGCGGCTCTAGTCCTAACAGGTGCTTCAATATCTCCAATAATTTGCTCTGGTGGATGATCACGCAGCCATAATCTGTCTGGTTGGAAGGGGTTAATAGGTTGAACAGGCGCTTGAGGAACATACGCTTGACTACCTTCTTGCGTAGGCGCTCCAAGTTCACAATTCCTTGTGTGCTCTTGATGATCATTCTCTTCATGATCATCAGCATTTCTTACATGATTATCTAGAGTAATCTCACGAGTAATCTTAGGAGGTGGCACTGAGATCTCATCATCGTCGTCAGTATCTTCATCAATAGTAATCTTAGACACTTGATGACATAGATCTTCAACTCCTACATCATTTAAATTAACCTTACTCGGTTCTTGGTTAACATCATCAAAAACAACATGAATAGATTCCTCAACCTTTGATTTGATCTTATTGAGAATGCAAAAATTCTTTCCATTCTTGGCGTAGCCTAGAAAGATTCCCTCATCCGCTTTAGGATCAAAAGTGTTTAGGCTTTGGGATCCATTATTATGGATAAAACATTTAGAACCAAAGACGTGAAAATATGAAACATTTGGCTTACGTCCCTTCCACAACTCATATGGAATTTTCCCATACTATTTTTTGATCATGCAGCGGTTTTGAGTATAACAGGCAGTGTTGATCGCTTCGGCCCAAAACCTAGGAGCGAGCTTGGATTCTGCTAACATTGTCCTAGCGGCTTCCTTTAGCGTTCTGTTCCGGCGCTCAGCATTACCATTCTGTTGGGGAGTTCTGGGAGCTGAATACTCATGATGTATTCCATTTTCTGCACAAAACTTCTCAACAATCTTTTTAGAAAACTCAGTACCATGATCACTTCTTATTCTTGCAACTTTAAGATCTTTCAATGTTTGAAGTTGTCGAATAAGCGTTGTTAACTTGCCACATGTTTCATCTTTGGATGGAAGAAATTCCACCCAAGTAAATTGAGAGAAATCATCTACTATCACCAAAGTATACTTTTTACCGCTTACACTGATCGTTTGAACGGGTCCAAACAAATCCATGTGAAGTAGTTCAAGTATTCTAGAGGTAGATAGATGAGGTTTTCTCTTGAACGATGATTTAACTTGTTTACCCATTTGACAAGTGTCACAAAGACGATCCTTATGAAATGGTCCATTTGGTAATCCCTCTACAAGATTTTGACTTATTAGCTGAGAGATTGTCTTAAAGTTGAGGTGATTCATTTTTCTATGCCATAACCAACCTATTTTAGATTCACTTTTAGCAACAAAACATGTTGGGTTGTTATCAGGTGTTGAACCCTAATCTACCAAATATATGTTGTTAGTTCTTTTTCCTTTCAATTTAGTAGACTTAGTCTTAGCGTCGTTTATATAGCAATAGTCACTTGAGAATATGACTTCAAAGCCTTTATCACAGAATTGACTTATGCTTAATAAATTTTGCTTCAGGCCCTCAACAAAATAAACATCACTTATCATGATGTTTCCCCTATGCATAGTACTTATACCTTTGATTTTACCTTTGGAGTTGTCATCAAATACAACCCGAGGACCATTGGCAGCTTGATAGTTGATCAGAAGATCTTTGGAACCAGTCATGTGCCTTGACGATCCACTATCAAAGTACCATACAGATGTATCGGCTCTAGTTCTAGGTACCTGCAATCAAAAAGGGAAATTCTATTTCTATTTAGGTACCCATTGTTGCTTGGGTCCTTCAACATTAGTAACATTGTTAGTTTGAATTAGAACTTTAGGAACCCATATTTGCCTAGTCTTCATTGTAGGAATACTAGCCTTTTTGGGTTTCACAACGTGTTGTGTGTGCTTTTTGGGTGTATAATAATATCCTCGATTATAATAATAGTCATAATCATAGTCATAATCATAATCATCATAGTATCGATAATATGATCTTGACTGTCTTGGATATTGACGCTGGTATTTCCTTGGCGCTGGCTTGGGTTGCACTTTTGGTACTGGACGCTTAGCGCTTGATTCACAGTGGTCATACTTATCTTTAGCCTTCTTAGCGTTTGGATAGACCCGTCTTTGTGAATCGTTTGCCTTAGCCTTACCCTTACCTGAGTTAGCTTTGACTTTCTCATTTGGCCTCTTACCATTGTCACTTGGTTCATTTTGTGTTTGACCTTGTGAACCTTTTTCAACAAAGATAACACCCTTTCCTTTGTTGTTTGCCGTAACCTTAGATTGATTGGATTGTTTACCGAGTTTATCGCATCCTAAACCGGTCTTCTCACCAAATAATCTGGTTACTTCAGTCACATTATCCAGCTGTCTAAACGCTTTTGATAATGATGAGATGAGCTGCTCTGATTTAGCAAGTCTAGCAATCAAATCAACTTCTCTCTTGACTATTATATCAAGATCGCCTTTCAATTGAATAATTTCACTCTCAAGCGATTGGTTCTTCTTAATGCACTGTTGCTGAACTCGCAACTCTGCTCTGAGCGTCACTTTATCTCTTGTGAGTGATGAGATAATAGCGAGATCATTTTGATATATTTTGGCAGCTTCTTGACATTCATTGTAGTATTCTTTGACTTTGTCAAGTAATTCATCATAAGAAAGAGGAATTGATAATTCATTGATTACCTCAGGAGACGCTTCATCATCTCTGGCCATGAGACATATGAGCGCTGAGTCATCTAATGGCTCATCATCATCACTACTTTCTTCTGATGATTCTAAATCTTCAGGTGCGGATGCTGGTTCTGATTCCGCTAGCAAACCTTGTTGACGAAGGTTGCTCCTGAATTGGTTTATATCCAAGTAATCCTGCCTTGAGGGCTTGGATACATTTGGATAAGGGCAATTTACCTGGTAGTGCCTTGGTTTCCTGCAATTATAACAAAGATTAGTTTTCATCTTTTGTTCATTTGTTAACCTTGCAATGTGTGGTTTTGAGACCACTAGAGCTGGGAGACTTTGAGTAGACGCTTGGTATTGAACAGGCACTTGGGGTGAAGGAACAGAATACTGAGGCGCTTGAAACTGTTGTTGCACAGGAGAAGGCGCTTGATATGAACTTTGTCCTTGATTATTGAAGCCTTTTCCTTTCTTTTCATATCTCAAGAACTTCTTGAATCTATTCAGCAAAGCCAACTCCTCTTCCTCATTGATATCTGAATTCTTTCCTTTATTACCCGATTTACCTTTGATTGATGCAATAAGCGCTCCAGATTCAATCACTGGACTATTCACAATATCATTAGCAGAATTCAACTCGAACTCAAATGCTTTCAGTTCTGAAAAGGCGTCTTCTGGAGTTAGGAGATCCAGCATATTTGATTCTCTCATAGCGGTTGTCTTCATCAAGAATTTACTTGGTAAGCTTCTAAAGATTTTAACCACCATTTCTCGGTTCTGTAAGTCCATTCCCAACGATGTAAGTTCTGTAACTAGAGCTGTAAATCTTATATCCAATTGCTCTAAAGTTTCATTGGGTAGCATCTTAAATCCGTTAAACTTTTCCTTGGCGATGGAAAGTTTGTTTTCTTTGATTTGAGCTGAACCACCACAAATCGTAGCCAACTTATCCCAAATTTCTTTAGTAGTTTTGCAAGACTTGATCTTGTTAAATAAGTTGTCATTATCACCAATAGCCGTATATAGAGCGTTACGACCAACATTGTCCAAATTAGCTCTTCGACGCTCATCTGGAGACCATTCTTATTTTGGTTTCTCAATGTAACCATCGGGAGTTTCTTCCGTGGCTCCAGGCGCTCTTGTGATAACTTTGTATATTTTGATTGGCCCATCTGAAATAATATCACACATGTCATCATCACATGAATAGAGATATGTAAATGCTTTGACTTTCCATGTGTCAAAATTTGATTCAGTCAGTTTGGGAACTTTAGCAAATGCCATATCGAAAAATTTTAAACGCAACTAGATTTTGAAAGAAAAGGATCTAAACAAGCAGTTATGCTTGGAAATTTTTTAAAAAAATTTCAATTTTAACCGCTCTGATACCACTTGTTGGTCCCAAGTGGCATACGAAAGGGTCTAGAAAGGGGGGGGGGTTGAATAGACCCTGAAGTCTTTTTCGACTTCAAAAAGTTTCGTACTAAAAGATTTTTGGACGCTTGAAAAGGTTGACGCTTGACTTAAGCGTTCACTTTGAGATATAGACGCTTGGGTTAAGCGTCTGATGAAGACTATTTTTAGAAAGTTAACTTAGACTTCAAGATGTGAATACTTTAACCGAGTGGGTTTGAGCGTTCACTTCTTTGATCAGTGTTAGCACAGCGGAATGATTTTTGTAGTCTTCTTTTAAAAGCTTTAGCGTCACAAAAAGTCTCTTAGTTGCTTAGCTTTTGATTGTGTTTTACTTAATCAATTTATGCAATGATATGATAGCTAAAAGAAATGACTGAAAAGTAAATGACACAATATTTGTAAGGTTCGTTGGGTGGTGTAATCCCAACTACGTTCTTCTTCTCCTCGAACACTTGGAGGCAATCCACTAAAATGATTCTCAAAGAATCACACAAAATCTTCTACAAATTAGGGAGAGATGGATGTCGATGACTTGAGCTCCTTGATCACACAGATTTCTGCTCCAAATCACTTCAATCCCCTTGCTTCTTTCACCCAGAAATATGGCAATTATCCAACTTCGACTTCACACAGATCGCGAGGCTTGGATAGGGTTTTTCTAAAAGGGTTTGTTTGATTTTGATGAAGTTCAAACAACTGGAATATCTCAGTAGTAGTGTAGTTTCTTCAAAAAGAATGTTTGAGATATCGGGTTGACTGTCTCAGGATTTGATGAAAAGCAAAGAGAATATTTTCTTGGGTATTCTGGCTTTTCTGAGAGTTTAAGGAATGAGACTTCAATGCAACAACAATTTGGCTTGATAATTGTTCTATGTTTGGCTTGTTGTTGAAGTTCTATTTATAGGCATTCTTGGAAAAAGTGTCCGTTTGACACATGTAAGGGCGCGTGTCTCTCACTTTCGCGAGTGAACAACTTTTGTCCTTTTTCCTGAAAATCTGCTGCACAAAAGTTGGTGCTGCAGTCTTTGAATTGTTGACAGTCCAATAGGGTGGCTTCTTCGTACGTCTGAAAGTGCTTATCACATTTAATGCTCTTATCAGCATTTAATGCATTTGAATTAAATGCCCGTTGGCATTTAATGCACTGAGAATATTTGCATTAAACTCCTTTCGATCTGACGCTTCAGAAGAATGTTTGTCATTTGATAGACGCTTCATTCATGAGCTGAAAGTTCCATTTAATCTGGAGGACTATTTAATGTTTAGACGCTTGGAAAAGTCTTTAGACTTTATTTAGAAGCGTAGACGCTTGAGACTTCAGTCTTCGTTACTTGACAACTCACTCAGAACATGTCAGGCGCTTAGAGTGAACTTCTTCAAACTTCATTCACTATTGATTTCTTGGATGCTTGGGGTCTTCAGATTTCGCAGTCTTGATAAGCTCACTCAGAAAGTATCAAACGCTTAATCTAACCGACTTCTTGATCTAAGAATGTCAAAAGTAAAAGATAAAATAAAGCCTATATATTTCTAATGTTCAAATGCTTATACAAGTATCTATGAAATTTAAGCGTACATAACTTTGGGGTCTAACAAGATTCCTAATTGTCATCATCAAAACATTTAACATGAAATTCCTAACAATATATGTGTATTCCACCTCTTTTAAACCTAATGAAAAAGTGACTTTGAATTAGTTTTTGGTTTTGAAAAAAGGCATGAGAGAATAAGTTTTTGAGAAAAGCACTTTTTCTATTATTCTCTCCCAATATTTTCTTTCATACGATTTCTTCAAACTCATGTGTTGAGTGCGAAGAACACTTAAATAATTCCAAACCCTTTTTCCTAAAAAGCCAAGATTCGATATTCTCTTTGCTAGCACTGGTGGAGAAAATTGAGGGTACAAGCCAGGGTGTGGATACATCTCAGAGGTGCAACGCTTGGGGCGCTAGGGCAAATCATTTCGAAGGCTGTTGCTGCTTTAAGGTCTACAAGAGGTAAACACGAGTAAACTTTCTCCTAGAATAGTTTTGAATTCGATGGTACCATGTCGACCTAGCCCTAATTTCGGGGATTTCGCTTTAATTTTTTAAAATTATATGTTTTTCGCTGCGCTGATATTCCCGGGGGTTGTACCGATCGCAACATCACTGTCACATGATTGTTCGAAACAGCCGTTGCTCAGCCATATAGTTTCACACGTATATTAATTTCATCAATTACTCATGATCACACATTAGAATTCAAATCCAATTTGAATACCAATTCCACCGCCAACTGAATTCAACTTCTAGTTGGATGTTATGCATGCAAATTCAAACTGCATGGGAAAAAAATCTGCATGTTTAACTAACAATTGGGATTCTCAATCCCATTCATGTCCAACATCCAACCTTGCATGCGGCCTACACGTAATGTACACGTGGCATTTAATTGTGTTTCGATGGCTGGGTGGAACACCGGCGCTTTGGCCCGATTCGATTTCCATGTAATCTGATTTCTATGTAATCTCATTACAAAAATCAATTTTTCAGATTTAAAGAACTTTCAAAAACTGAAAATAAATAGTTTTTATGAAAATCCCCAAATTAATAAAATTCATGAATTTAATAATTTTAAACGTGCATCACATGTAACGATTAAAATAAAATGGATCATGTATAACGATGTGCGAGCTTTAGGCTTTGATACCATTGTTGGGAAATATACATGTAGCCCGGCTAAGCACAGCGAAAAATTAAAATTTTAGTTTCTAGGATTTTAACATGCGAGTTTATTAATCCCACAGGCTTATCTCGTATCATAGGCTTGCGCATCTCTATGCTAGTTATTTAAAACTTAAATAAAGAAGATCTTACCTTATTCGATTTTTTGTAAAAATCGAAGAGTTTCTTCTTACTTAACGTAAGCTCCCTAGCTTGCTGCTCGTTCCTTGAATCAACCAACTCGTTCTTTTCCTTGATGAAGATTGCGAATTCGATCCTCCACAATAATTCACCCTTGCCCGGATTCTTGATTCACTTCAGAGATCCAAGTGTATGAGATTAAGGTGAAAGCAAATAATTACTTCTCTAAGTATTTTGGAATAATTACTTCTCTCAATTTTCGAAATCATTTTAAGTACATGATCCCCAACTTTTTCACCTTCTTTCATCTTGGCTCCAAAGAGCTCTTTCGATATCTCATATTGAGCAGTACGACTATGCTCACCATAGAACTCTACTAGGTGTGCCAAAATTGCCCTCGCTGAGACCATTTTGTCGTGAGATCTCTGCAACTGATTTGTCATTGTGCCCAGCACGTACCCACGAACCCAGACATCATCTTTGACCCATTTTTCATGAGCTGTGACTTCCTCCTCATTAGCACGCGTCCTTGCGGGCGCGACTGGGATATCAGTATCGAATACATACCCCAGTGATTCCATGTTGAGGACTATCCTCAGATTTCAGAGCCAGTCCACATAGTTAGGACCAGTCAAAATGTTCTTTTCAAGTATTATAGATAACAGGTTGATAGTCGTTGTGAGAGAGATAATAAGCAAATAACTGCAGAGAAGTAAAAGACTAATTGTATTTTATTATAATTGTTGTTCCAAGTTTACATTAAGGAGTTTCAAAATAAACTTAGCTCCCACTACATTTTTCGAAAATCCACACTCCCACTATGGGATTCGGAAGTCATCGTTGGAAGGCTTCGCAATAGTGATTGATTTCTTTAACTAGATTAATAGGTTGCAGCCTTTTGCTAGTATGTGGCCTAATTAATCTATTAAAGTGATGTCCAACATCAACTCATCAAATGGTTTATTCAATCCCTTTGTCCGTTATTCATCAAATCTCAACCTTTTAACGATCTTATTAATTTATGAATAATTTAAGTTTAACCCACTGACTATCTAATAGTCTAGCAATTGAATTTCACATTGCAACGTTTTGCTAGTATGTGGGGTGAAATTTGTTTCGACTAATGGCATTTCATGCACTTAGAAAAATCCAAATATATTTCAACTGTAAGGAGTGCATACCCCCACAAGAAAATGGGTAAATCGGTGTAGCTGTGCATAGATTGAACCATGTCCAAAAGCGTTCGATTTCTGTGCACTGTTACCCCATTTAGCTGTGGTGTCGTTGGTGGTGTAAATTGCAACATTATCCCATGTTTCTTCAGGAACTCATCAAACTCGGAACTCAAATATTCACCTCCACAATCCGATCGTAGTGTTTTTATATGATGTCCAGTTTGATTTTCCACTAAAGCCTTAAATTCTTTGAACTTTTCAAATGATTCAGACTTGTATTTCCTTAAATACACAAGACCATACCTTGAATGGTCACCAGTGAAGGCAATGAAATAGTGAAAACATCCACGAGCCATTTCTCCAAATGGTCCGTAAACGTCGGTGTGCAAAAGTCCTAATACTTCAGTAACTCTTTCAAAAGTCCCAGTAAAGGGAGATCTAGCCATTTTGCCTTTGAGAAAAGATTCACAAGTTGGATAGGGGTTCGATCCCAATAGGTCAGTTAATCCATCTTTCTCCATCTTATGTATCTTTTGCTCGCCAGCATGGCCTAGTCTAAGATGCCACTTTAAGCTTAGGTTAGGCCCTTCTCTACCAGGCTGTTTCGAGATAACATTTACAACACATTCATTTTGCATGTTTAAATAATAGAGGCCATTGACTAAAGTAGCATTGCCAACAATCTTATCATTAAATAAAATGCTGCAAGTACTGTCAATGAAATTAAAAACATAATTATTCCTAACCAACATAGGAATTCAAATAATGTTCTTAAGCCTGTTAGGAAAAACTAAAACATTCTCTAAAATTAAAACATGTCGAGATGATAAACATAAAAAAGCTGATCCAATGTGAGAAGCCTCGACACTCTGCCCGCTGCCAACACTGATCAATACCTCTACATGTTCCTACTTCCTACTTCGCTCCAGATCTTGATTCATTAGACAAACGTGAGCACTGGCTCCAGAATCAAGTATCCACAAAGTAGAGAATACAGTTATAGAACAATTGGTTTCTAAAACAAAAAGTTCCATATCTATAGCACATTTGCCAAAGTTAGCACACACCCTCCTCCAGTGGCCTAGCTCACCGCAGTGAAGGCACCTATCCGTTTCTTTTGGCTCTTTTCTCCTCATCACTTTCAGAGCTTTACCCTTTCCTTTGTCTATCTTACCATTTGGACCCGGAGTGCTAGTAGACTTCTTCTTCTTTTTGTTTTTAGGCTTAGAAGTGATGACTAAGGCTGCCTTTTTTCCCTTTGGCTTGATTTGAGATTGTGCAGTTGTAAGCTTGTTCATCAACCCAGCAAAATTGCACTCTATCTCGTTGCAGTTGAAGTTCATTACAAATTGGGAAAAGGAGTTTGGAAGTGACTGCAAGATGAGGTCAGTTTGTAGTTGCAGGTCTATGTTGAAGTCGAGGGCCTCTAAGCTCTCAATTTTCGAAATCATTTTAAGTACATGATTCCCAAATTTTTCACCTTCTTTCATGTTGGCTCCTAAGAGCTCTTTTGATATCTCATATCCAGCAGTACGACTATGCTCACCATAGAGCTCTACCAGGTGTGCCAAAATTGCTCTCGTCGAGACCATCTTGTCGTAAGATCTCTGCAACTCATTTGTCATTGAGCCCAGCATGTACCCACGAACCCGAACATCGTCTTTGACCCATTTTTCATGAGCTGTGACTTCCTCCTCATTAGCACTTGTCCTTGCGGGTGCGGCTGGGATATCAATATCCAATGCATACCCCAGTGATTTCATGTGGAGGACTATCCTCAGATTTCGGAGCCAGTCCACATAGTTTGGACCAGTTAAAGTGTTCTTTTCAAGTAGTATAGATAACGGATTTATAGTCATTATGAGAGAGATAATAAGAAAATAACTGCAAAGAAGTAAAAAGACTCATTAGATTTTATTATAATTGTTGTTCCACGTTTAAATTAAGGACTTTCAAAATAAACTTGGCTCCCACTATATTCGAAAATCCACACTCTCACTGTGGAATTCGGAAGTCATCGTTGGAAGGCTTCGCAGTGGTTATCGATTTCTTTAACTAGATTAATAGGTTATAACCTTTTGCTGGTATGTGGCCCAATTAATGTATTAAAGTGATGTCCAATATCAACCCATCAAATGGATGATTCAATCCCTTTCTCCATTTTTCATCAAATCCCAACCTTTTAACGATCTTATTGATTTATGAATAATTTAAGTTTAACCCACTGATTATCTATTAGTCTAGCAATTGAATTTCACCTTGCAACCTTTTGATGGTATGTGGGGTGAAATTTATTTTGACTAACGGCATTTAATGCACTTAGAAAAATCCAAAATATATTTCAATATATAACCCCCATTGCTTAGGGGCAATCTTATATATTAAATATCATTTTAATTTCTCCTAAATTCAGTGGAGGACAGGATACCTAGTACCCTTTACCAACTTAGTAATTTTCAAAGTGGGAGAATTTAAATTATTTAATGGGTCTCACTTTGCACATTAATCCATTTTATACTAAGCATACAAACATGGATTAAAAATAATTGAAAGAAATCCTAGAAAGCTAACAACACATGATTCATGGACCTTAATCCTAGCTTGAGACAAGCCAAAGTCTCAATCGCTGATTAAAAGAAACTACACTAAAGCTTTCAAAGCTCCTTCTTGTATCTCCTTGACTCGACTTGGATTTCTCCTTTGGCTCTATTACCAACTATTACATTTTTAATATAAGCAACCTATACAAAAATCTATAGAAAGAAAATAAAAATAGGCTCAAAATGGCCTTTACAACCCATTGAAAAGAAACATAAATTAAAAACGAGCCTAAGTCCATGAATCATGTCCCCATCACATAACATGTCAAACATGATATATCACATAACACACGAAAAACATATATGTTAATTTCTAATTAAATTCCAAATTTAATTATTGTTTTCATATTCTCGAGGAAATTAAATTTATTTTATTCTATTAGAAAATTCAATTTTAATAAACTCCAATTAATTTTATATTAAAATCCAATGTTAATAAAAATTAATCTTCAAGTTCATTAAAACTAATTTCACAATAGAAAAATCTAATTTAATTCAAAGTCCAACTTTAATTAACATTAGATTAGATGCAATTAAAATCCTTTTATTAAATAAACTATATTATTTACTTTTTCATTAAAATCCAATTTTAATAAAAAACTAGATAAACATATATATTGTAAATGACCCGGGTCACCCATGGGTTGACCCGGGTCAAGTCAACTCGATCCGTGTGTTTTTAAAACACACGTGTGGGCTAGCCGTGCGGCCTAATTGCACGACAGAGTAAATGTCCAATGGGATGCATGGGCCACATATTTAATCATGCATTGCGAAAAATTGTAAATTATGCATCTAATCACATACTTACACGTAAATTACATACGTAGAACCCCACGGTTTGGCTTGATACCACTGTTATGAAAATTATACAAAAACGCAGCAGAAACAGTGTAATAAAATATTTGGATTTTTCCATAACAGGAGCAATCCCGGGGTTTTATCACACGTATGTATGATAGGGATATTGAAACTTTACCCGTTGTAGTGAAGTGGTTGGAGAAACTCACGAAATCGTCTTATTCAACTCTTTCGGAAAATAGTCCGGTTGTTTGCTTGATAATCCGAGCAGTCCAAAAGTGCTGCCTCTGAATTTTCTCGCCGAAAAAAAGTTGATCAGAAAATCTTCTTCTTCTTTGGCACAGTGATCGACGGCTAAAGGAAGAGAAGAGGGGAGGAATTTCTTTCTTGTGGCTCAATTGTACAATTAGTGTTATGACCTAGTTATTAACTAATGTTATATATTTATATCACTTAAGTTATAACCTTGGACTTAAAAAGCCCAAGTTGGACGCCTCCTAGTCGCCCCAACTCGGTCATGGTGCACCAATTTGAGCTCGGTCCAATCCTTTATTTAATTAATATATTCAATCCAATTAATTAATCTAATTAAATAATAGATGTGATATTTAATTAATTTTAAGTAAATACTTAAAATATTACCACAAGAAACATACCACATTTTCTTTCGATTTTTTCATTTTTCCATTGAATGTGGGTTGCACCTAGCCAGTCAAGTGGCCCACATTGTAACCCAAATAAGATGAAATTATTGGAACATTTTACCTTTCCCATTGTAAATACCATGTGAATACAAATTCTTCGTTTCCTTATTTCGGTCAAGTGAGAGACATGGTTTTAGGTCAAACTCACAAACTTGACTCTATGCTATATTTATAATAAGTCTAGATTATTGAATGATTTGGCCAAAGACCTTAAAATCTAACTTACTTATAAATACATAGGATAATTCCTCGTTCACTTTCGAGGGAACGAATCCCATCTTGGATATCAATTAAGACTACTACTTGCCCATTAGGCTGCAGTTCAAGATTGACCCCACCAAAGGATGAATTGGGTGTAACTACTCTAATGACAAACCTAATGTCTCAAGTATATCTTCAACTCGATTCCTCAAGTCTAAAGTTCAGACACATCTATTACAATTTAACCTAATCTGTCATTGACTGTCAAAGAGTAAAAACCCATGTGATAGAATCGATGCGAGTCATGTCTGAGTGCCACCATCTCCATCAATGCACCTATGGTAAGAGTTCTTCACTACTTCCTAGTGATTGACGGGCACCTTTCTCGTCAAAACTCACATCATATAAGTCTTGATATTTTCAATGCCCAATTGGGAATCATTGACTTGCAGGCTATTTTAATACATAAGTATTAAACTTCTGTAGTGCATTAGAGAGTTCACTCTTGTGTTCATAGACTTATAATTGATTAAAATATATAAATGCCAATATAAAAGTAAATAACTAATTGCCTTTTTATCAAAAGAATAGGAAACAATTATAATTTATTAATGTCCTTACATTCTCTAATCCTTTAGTGGTATTTGAGGACATTAACCTAACAATCTTCAGAGCAAGGATGGGAGAAGGAGAGAAGGTGGGAGATCATTTACTCAAAATAATTTCAATGATTGTGAGATTGGAAGCTCTCGATTTCTTCATGGATTTTCTCCTTCAAAGTGATCTCATCCTACAATCACTTCCTAGATCTTTTTTCCAGCTCATTGTGAACTTCAATATGAATGACATCGAATGTACATTGGCAGGGTCAATGAACAAACTGATTAGTGCCCAGGGCTAAATGAAACCAAGGGGAAAGGAGTCTGCTCTGGCCATCTGAACCTCTAGAGGAACTTCGAGTTCTAACAAGAGAAAGAGAGGCAAGAAGAAGAAGGGAGCATTGTAGGCTGAGGGAAACATAGGAAAAGGAAAAGCTGTCAAGAAGTACCGAGGGCATGGGCCAAAGAAGACAAACATCTGCCTTTACTCCATAGAGGCTAGTCACTGGAAGCGTGACTGCCCAAAGCTAAAGACGGATACTGGCACAGGTATGGAACTTTATGTTTTAGAAACTAATTGTTCTATGACTGTATTCTCCACTTCATGGATTCTAGACTCAGAAGTTAGTGCTCATGTCTGTGTTTTGAAACAGATCTGGGAAGAAGTAGGAGGCTTGAAGAGCAAGAAGTGATGATCCATGTAGGCACCAGACATAGTGTGGTAGCTACTCACATAGGATCTACTTCTTTATTTTTATCTACTGAACCTTTACGTGTTTTAGATGATTGCCTTGTTTTGCCCAATGGGCTTAAAAACATTTGTTCTAGTCCCGTATTAGTTAGACTTGGATATGATTTCCGATTTTTGAACAATGTTTGCAATATTTATTTTAGAAAAAATTTTGTTGGCTCTGCATATTTAGTAAATGGTTTATATTACTTAAATGTCCAAAATAGATGTATTGTGAATACAATCACCAAGAAATGAGGTATGTCTGGGATAAACCAAAGACTTATCTGGCACTTAAGACTAGGTCATGATGGAGAATACAAGATTAACGAACTTGAGAAAAATGGGCTAATAAGCACATTTGGGTAGGACCCACTCCCCACTTGCGAGTCTTGTCTCAAAGGCAAAATGACTAGGTCACCCTTCACAGGGCATTTTGAACAAGCCAATGAAGTCCTTCGTTTAATACATACTGAAGTTTGCAGGCCTTTCGGGGAAGTAGCTCGTGGAGGTTTTTAATACTTCATTACATTTACTGATGACCAATTTAGGAATGGTCTTGTATACCTAATAAAGCATAAGTCTAAATCTATTGAATGGTATAAAGAATTCAAAGCTTTGGTTGAAAACCAAACTGGCAAACGTATCAAAACACTACGATCTGATCGAGGTGGAGAATACATGAGTGTACAATTTGGTGAGTTCTTAATTGAACATGGAATTGTATTACAATTAACTCCTCCAACAACTCCATAACTCAATGGGGTAACCGAGCGATGAAATAGAACACTATTGGATATGGTTAGATCGATGCTCAGCTACATGGACCTTCCCATGTCGTTGTGAGGCCATGCATTGCTTACATCAGCCCACATCTTGAACAGGAGTCCATCTATGTCAGTTCCTAAAACTCCTTATTAGATATGGAGTAGAAAGATGCCTAGTCTTATACACATTAGGATATGAGTTTGTCCAGCATATGTGAAAAAGACAAAGATGGAGTAATTGGAAGATAGATCTTTAAAAGGTCAAATCATTGGTTTCCCAGAAGATTTTATGGGATACCTCTTCTACTTGCATGATGATCAAAGTGTCATTGTGTCTTTACATGCATACTTTCTCGAAGATGAGTTCGTTCGAGAAAATGGTGCAGGAAGAAAGATTGTTCTGGAAGAACAAAATGAAATCCCTTTAGAGACCACTGTTCAAGAGACTCAAAATGAACCTAACCAAACCTAACTACTATCATGTAGCTCGAGAAGAATATCTCAGCCGCCTGAGAGATATGGTTATCTGCTATAGAGAGAGCATAATTTGTATGCCATAGCGGAAGGAAACTATAGAGATGATCCCTCTACTTTTGAGCATGCGATGGGGGATATAGATTTTACGAAATGGCTTGAGACTATGAAGATAGAGATGGATTCGATGCATTTGAACCAAGTCTGGACTCTAGTAGATCTCCCTAGGGGTATTGAACCAATAGGTACAAGTGGATCTACAAGAGAAAGATTGGTCCGAATGGCAAGGTTGATACTGTTAAAGCTACGCATGTGGCAAAAGGGTATAGTAAAAAAGAGGGTATTGACTATGAGGAAACCTTCTCTCCCATTGCCATGATCAAACCCATCAGAATTCTGCTTGTAATAGCCACGTAACTAGACTATAAATTTGGCAGATGGACGTGAAGACCGCGTTCTTGAATGGATAACTCGAGGAGGACATATATATGGAACAGCCCAAAGGTTTCGTCTCCAATGAAGATTATCATAAGGTATGTAAATTGAATAGATTAATTTATGAACTTAACCTTGCTTCACGGAGCTGGAATCTTCATTTTGATGAAGAAGTTCAGAACTATGGCTTTATCAAGAACGAAGATGAACCTTCATCATGTATTTACTAGAAATTCAGTGGGTGTAAAATATCGTTTCTAGTCCTATATGTAAACGACATTCTACTAATAGGTAATGATATAGGCCAGTTGACTTCGGTCAAAATGTGGCTCCCAAGCACGTTCTCCATGAAAGATTTAGGAGAATTGACCTATATCCTTGGAATTCAAATCTTCAGAGATAGAGCGAATAGGAAAAATGGGTCTCTCCCAAGCCCTCTATTTGGAAAAGGTTTTGAAAAGATTCGGAATGGAAGATTCTAAAAGAGGCCTCTTGCCCATAAGATATGAACTCCATTTCTCTAAATCGATGAATCCTTAAAGTGAGGATGATTGTAAGAGAATGAGTGGAGTCCCCTATGCATCAGCAGTAGGAAGTCTTATGTACGCTATGTTATGCACAAGACCGGACATTGCCTACATTGTGAGCGTGGTAAATAGGTTTCAAGCTAACCCAAGGGAAGAGCATTGAATTGCTGTGAAGTATATCCTCAAGTACTTGAGAAGAACTAAGGATATGTCTTTGACCTATGGAGATGGAGAACTAAAGGTGGAAGGTTATACTAACTCTAACTTTCAGTCCGACGTCGATGACGGCAAGTCCAATTTGGGATTTATATTCGCTTTGAATGGTGGAGCAGTGACTTAGAAAAGTTCCAAGCAAAGCACGACAGCTGACTCAACCACCAAAGCTGAGTACATGGTTACCTCAGAAGTAGCTAAAGAGGCTGTTTGGATAAAGAAATTTGTAGATGAACTTCAAATGGTTCCTAGCATAAAGCTCCCGTTGCCACTTTTTTATGACAACAATGGAGCCATCATGCGGGCTAAGGAACCCAAGTCTCACAATAAATCCAAACACATTGAGAAAAGACGCCACATCATTAGAGAGATCATTGGAAGAGGTGACATCGCTGTGTAGAGAATAGATTCAGCAAATAACGGTGCTGACCCACTGACCAAGTCACTATCACAGGCGGTGCTAGAACGACATCTTTAGAAGATGGGTATTAGATACCAAAGAGATTGGGATTAAGTGAAAGTGGGAGATTTTTAGGATTATGCCCTCCATGCCATAGACGAAGTAGATTAATTAGGGCATTTAACTCTTATTCGTTAATAAAGGCATTGTTTTGTTCATATCAATCTTGGCATTAAGTGCAAGTGGGAGATTTTTAGGATTATGCCCTCCATGCCATAGAGGAATTAGATTAATTAGGGCATTTACATTCATGTTGTACAAACTCGTATTCGTTAATAAAGGCATTGTTTTGTTCATATCAATCTTGATGGAATTAATATAAGTATTGAACAAATAAGTCCTGAGTAATCAAGAGCGAGCTTCTACTCCTCAATGGTTAGAGGAGAAGGACACTAGAAGTACCATTTCCTTGTTTACTTAAATTAGAGTTCGCAAGTCGAAGAGTCTTAATTGGGCATTAAGACCAGACTTATATGACGCAAGCTTTGACATAGAGTGGCAGTCGGTCACTTCGGATGGTGGGAGCTGATGATAGATATAACAATGAAATCGATATATTTGAACACAGCTCGCTATAATTCAATTACATAGGTAATTACTCTTTGACTATCAATGATTGAATTACTGGTCATGGTAGTATGCGTGAGCCTTAGACCTGACGATTCACGAAGATTGGAGTTGTGACACTGAACGAGTTATTAGAGTAGTTAGATCCAATTCACCCTTTGGTGGGATCAACCTCGAAGTGCCGTTCAGTAGGACAAGTGGCAATTGTTTGGTGATTGCCAATAGGGGATTCACTGTCTCGTGTAGTAACAAGTTAACGTCTTGTGAGATCGTAAGTAAATGATTTTAAGTCTTTGGCTAAGGCAGGAGAACTAACTCATGCATAGTACATAAGGGTAGTTCAGTAATTTCATCTTACTATGATTCATAAAGTACAACATCGAGTCATGTGAGTTTGACATAATCCATGACTCTCACTCGATCGGGATGTTACGGTGAAGGGCCTATACTCACATGGTGTCTGTGACCTAAAGGTTTGAATTGATCTATTCATTTCAATTGGGTTTCGATGTGAGTCCATGTGACTGGCTAAGTGTTGGTCCCAAGTGGCATAGGAAAGGGTCTAGAAGTGGAGGGGGGGGGGGTTGAATAGACCCTGAAGTCTTTTTCGATTTCAAAAATTTTGTATAAAAATTCATTGGACGCTTGAGAAGTAGGCGCTTGACCTGAGCGTCTAATGAAGACTGTTTTATAAAGTTAACTTAGATTTCAATATTTGAATACTACAACCAAATAGGTTTAAGTGTTCACTTCTTTAATCAGTATTAGCACAACGGAATGATTTTGTAGTCTTCTTGTTTCAAAGCTTTAACATCACAAACGGTTCCTTAGTTGCTTAGCGTTCACTTGAGTTTTACTTAACAGATTTATACAATGATATAATAATATGAAAAATGATTGTAAAGTAAAGAACACGATATTTGTAAGGTTCGTTGGGTGGTGTAATCCCAACTACGTCCTTCTTCTCCATGAACACTCGGAGGCAATCCACTAAGATGGTTCTCAAAGAATCACACAGAAACTTCTACAAATTAGGGAGAGATGGATGTTGATGACTTGAGCTCTTTGATCACACAGATTTCTGCTCCAAATCACTTCAATCCTCTTGCTTCTTTCACTTAAAAATAATGCAAGTATCCAACTTCGACTTCACACAGATCGCGAGGCTTGGATGAGGTTTTTCTAAACGATTTGTTTGATTTTGATAAAGTTCAAACAACTGGGAATATCTCAATAGTAGTGTAGGTTTCTCCGAAAAGAATGTTTGAGATATTTGGTTGACTGTCTCAGGAATTGAAGAAAAGCAAGGAGAATGTTTTCTTGAATATTCTGGCTTTTCTGAGATTTTAAGGAATGAAACTTCAATGCAATAGGAGTGGATCGTTATTTTTGGCTTGTTGTTAAAGTCCTATTTATAGGCATTCTTGGAAAAAGTGTCCGTTTGACACATGCACAGGCGCGTGTCTCTCACTTCCGCGAGTGAACCACTTTTGTCCTTTTTTCCTGAAAATCTGCTGCACAAAAGTTAGTGCTGCAGTCTGTGAATAGTTGACAGTCCAATAGGGTGGCTTCTCCGTACGTCTGAAAGTGCTTATCACATTTAATGCTCTTATCAACATTTAATCCATTTGAATTAAATGCCCATTGGCACTTAATGCACTGAGAATATTTACATTAAACTCCTCCTGGACTTGGAAATAAATTCAGGTGAAATCCATCATTGATAGACGCTTATCCTTGAATCACTTCTGTCCTATAAGGTGGCGCTTGATATAGCTGGTCTTTTAGACGCTTGGAAACTTCATCTTCATTCAGAATTCGAGTGCTTGAGTTTTCAAACTTTACTACTGATAAGGTCACTCATAATTCATCAGACGCTCAGCCTAAGACTTCTTAGCCTAACAATCTAGAATAAAAACAAAACGAAACCTATAAAGCCTATTACAAATCTAATGCTTCAAAGCTTATGCATGATTTCTACTAAAATCAAACTTAACATATTTTGGGGGTCTAACATAAAATCCTAATTTGTCATCATCAAAACATCTAACATAAAATTCCTAACAATTTCCCCCTTTTTGATGATGGCAATACTTACTCTTTTATAGTTCAAGAGTTTAGACAGCCAAAATAAAAGTTAGCTTTGGTTAGATAGGGTTAGTTGATGCTAGTTACGCTTCAACGAGTTGTTTCAGCTGAAAAATGAATTTTATAAATGTCAATGATTACAAGCATTTTTACAACTAAACAAAAATTCCATAAGAGACAAGAATATAGATAGTGCAATCAAGAAGTGTTTAATGACTTGCTCTAACTATGTATCGCTTGGGCATTTCAGCTCGAATAGCTTCAGTTAGGCTGTCTTCCAAAGTCATCATCGCTTCATGATCTATGTCGATTATGAGCTTGTTCTCTTCCTTTTGTCTCTTCTTGAAAGCAATAAAGTGTTTGTCCCATTCAGTAGGGTCAATACCCATATACCTTAAGCAAATTCTAAAAGTTCGGTCGAAGTCAGTCATCTGCCTCTCTTCAGCTAAGATTCTTGGATCTGTAGGTTCTGGAATAGATGCTCTTTGAAGAGGAATGTCAAACTGTTCAAGCCGTGCTCTAGTAGGTATTTGTAGATTTAGATATAGAACTAGTGGAGATTCTCTTAGCGTTCTACTAGGCACTCCAGCAGAATCACTTACTCCATAAGCTGTTATTCAAGATGGGAGTCTTGACGCAGAAAGAGTAGATAATTGCTGACGCTTCAGCTGCGGAGGAGGATCTTGAGCTCTTGGACCAGATGCTCTTCTCTTCTCTTCCCCCTTATTGCCATCATCAGCCTTCAGAAAATGTTCTGTGAGTAGGCTAACTTGAGTAGCAATATGAGACATTGAAGCTGTGATATCATTTAGACGCTTGTCAAAATGTTCTTGCATTGCAAGAAGCTTAGCGCTGGTAGCATCATTCATAACTTGAAATTCTCTGCGACATTCATCAACAGCCGCTTGAGCAGAACCTCGCATATGAGCAATCTGAGCGTTCATAGTTTGAGATTCAATCTTTGCCAGATCTATTTTAATCCAGTGGAGGGATTCTTCATTCTGAGTAGCTTGATTGCTCATCTCCTCTAAGACAGATTTCAGCAAAGGTCCAAAGGCTTGACCCACATCCGATGGAACCGCTTAAGGAGCTGGTCTCTTGAATCTGGATGTATGCTTGAGTGAGTCAAGGGGAGCTTGATATGTCGGATCAAAAATTATACCTCGTACATCAGTTTGAAGATCCTCAGCAGTATCAGCAGCAACAAAATCAACGAGTTCAGGAGCGTCAGGAATAGCTTTTGGTGGAGACGCTTGAACTGGTTCTTCAGCAGATGCTGGAATACTTGTGACTTCTAAAGTGGACGCTGGTACAGATTCTTCAACCAACTTAGTAGGTGCTTCCTCAATCACTGACTCATCTTAATGAAAGTCATCAAATTGGAAGTTCCAAGAGGCGAGAGTAGCATAGGAATTTGAAGCAGCTTCCAAAAGTTCAGTCAGCTTGGAACGAGAGATGCAGGTCCCTTGAATGAATGTGCGAAGGGGACTATCTATGGCCCTGATTTACATTAGACCAATGATATCCAGCACATGATTTGGAAAGATTTTGGACGGCGCTTGGCAGATAGAGAAAATCGCATCTGGGCAGTAATTCCTAGAGAATCCAATCAACCTGTCGGTTGGAAGACTTTGAAGACGTTGAGATTCAGGAACATACGAATTAGAGTACTCTTCCAGATAAGGATATATAGCCTGAGCCAGTCCGTGATTTCTTTCCAGCAAAGAGTGGACAAACTCATAGTGACTGAGTACCTCCTAGCGAATAGACGGGAGCAAGGGATATCCTCGAAAGGGGTAGATGACTGAACCGTTCCAGTTTCTGAGATTGGTAGTGAAGATTCTATCGAAAAGAGATACGAGAGTCAAAATATTCACCATCATGTTGAAGTTATCATCGCAATGGCTTGGAGCAAAATTCAAGCTAGATATTGAAGTACTGCCACTGGTTGATGTATGAGCATTGAAGTGAAGAGGAGTAATGGACAGTCTGTGAAGCTCTTGACGCAAACACTGCTCAATTTGATGTCGGATTAGTGGTAGCTTGAGAACAGGTCCAACTCTCAATTGACGTTTCTTAAGGCAATACTTGGCAAACTGACGCTTCTTGTCATGCATGGCTATGCCAAATAAATGGGGAGCTTGAACTAACTCCGGGAAAGTGTATTTATGACCCACATACGCTTCAGCCTAATTTACCTCGGCCATACAATAATCTGTCCCAGCGTTAATCATTGCTCTAATGCTTTCATGGTGGATATCTTTGATAGATTCAAAACGGTATCTATTAGTCTGATAGTTAGCATTCCAGACGCTGTCAAAGTATGCATCAGCTTAAGTCTGGATCACATCTGTGAGAGATGCTAGATGCTCACCGGCATGAATTCTTTTATTCTTCCACAAGAGAAGTGGATTGGCAGAATTCAAGTTCTCTTTATTGTTTTCTATGAGAGGAAAGTGTGTGTAGCTTTCTCTGTTCAAAACGTCTTCAGACGGATTGAGAAAGGTTGGGCGAAAAGGATCATACACTCTGATGTTGTAGTCTCTTAGAGCAAAACCGATTGACTTGATGTGCCCATAGTCTAGATAGTAAGCCAGATCCACATCACACTTAGGAGTTATGCCTCCTTGTTTGTCTTGTTGGAGAATAAGGGAAGATGGTATCTGATCAGGAGTTTTACCGAGTTGAACTGCCAGATAGTATTTCTCCTCAATTTCTATCAGCTCACTGTTGAACACTATACCCCTGATCTGATTGTCAATCAGCGAGGCTACCTCATTCTCAGCATTAATGTATCTTTCTTCATTATATCCTGCTGGAATGAAGTCTTCTTCGAGCGCTGGGGGCATATAATTGATTGAATGATCAATCGTCTTCAGTGGGTCCAGCTTGAAGAAATGCCTTGGCTTTGTAACGTCTTCAACAACACTCTGACTTTCTGAGCGTGCCTCTGTTATAGCCGGAACAATAGTTGACTATTGAACCTTTTTGGGAGCAGGTTCCTCTACTTCTAGTGTAGCAGCTTCTGCGGCAGCATCTTTTGCAATGGCCACAATATTTGTCATCTCAACATCCAGGTGGACGTCTGTTGATGCTTCAGCAGCAGCTGGAACTAAAGTTGTAACACAAGAACTATCCTCTATAAGAGCAGGATCTTCTACAGATGTTGGGAAGGAAATGTTGTGGGAAGAAATAAACTTACCCTGAGAACGAGTCTCATCAACACCTTGAGCGCTTGACTCAATAGTAACTGGAGCGCTTGGCTCAACAGCAACTTGAGCGCTTGGCTCAACAGTCTCAGGCTCTTCCGGAATAGGAGTAACTCGACCCTTGCTTGTCCTGGAACGCTTGAAAATTTTCTTCATGTTAACTCCTTCAACAAGCTTTAGCATTTGAGCGGGAGGAGCAGCAACTGGTTCCGCAAAGTCTATTTGTTTAATAATCCTTTCCAGCTTCCTACGCCTGATGAGAGGTATCTTGTCCTCTGCATCTTCATCAGTGTCCTCATCATCCTTTTGAGGAGAAGGAATGACTTGAGCCTTGGGCTTTCTCGGAGCCCTCTTCTTTGTAATAACCGAACGCTTCACAGCTTCTTCTAGAACTGGACGCTCAGCTTCTTCATCTGACACTTCACGTACTTCCAGACGCTCAGATAGTGGTCTAGCAGCACCACCAACCTTGGGAGGATTAAAGAGATTGTTCAGAATCCTTTTTCCAAGCAACTTGGTCTTGTTCAGCGGTTGACCAGATGAATAGACACATATTGATTGATACAGTAAGTCACTCAAAATAAGCCCATAAGGTTTATTTGGGGCGCTTAAACAGTCCCGAAACCTTCCAAAGACATACTCACTCCAGTTGATCTTAAGGTTGAGGAGTATCGCCGTCATCATCTGAAGTTGAATTGGATTCACCTTATCAAAGTTACCCACTCGACATTCTATGATCTTGCTGCAGAAATCAGCCATCAGTCGGTACTTGGACACTAAATCTTTCTTTTCAAAGGTTTGTTTGTATGGTACTCCATCATATGCACTCATAGTCGTCCATGCATTCTTGATTTGTTCTAAAGTTACACTGTCCAATGCCTCATCCTCATTTGGAAGATTGAAGTTCTTGGCAATGGAATCAGCAGTCAATACGAATTCCTTGGGTGGCTCTTTCTTGGATAGAGGAATGAGACAAGAGATAGAGTTCTTGTTTGCGGAGAGTTTAGCAGTTTTCCAGAAGGTGTCGACTTCCATTGGAAACAAATAGGAATACGTAGTCAAGAATGTTTTGAGCCCAGCATTGGTTACCATGTCCATCATATCAATTAGATTGATTTGAGGTTGTTCATAAAGAAATTTCCAATCGAAAACAAGGCCTTCAGTAACCTTGATGATAGGCTCGACAGAAGCAGAAGTAGATTTCTTTGGTGCCATTTTAGTAAAGGGATGAACTGAGATTTTCTTTTGCTTTGAAAGAAAGAGAGAGAGTGAGAGAGAGAGAGAGAGAGAGAGAGAGAGAGAGAGAGAGAGAGTAAAATTTGCAGAGAGTAAAGTAAATAATTTTCTGCAAAAAATTGTGTTTTAAATGTCACAGAAGGAAAATTTTGAAACTTGTGTTCTCTCGTCTCAATAAGATGTAGACACATGTAAAATGATTTCATCTCAGCCATGAAAAGTATTAACTGCGGACGCGAGTTTTGTGTAAGAGAGAGAGAGAGAGAAGTTACATTTGGTAACTCCCATTTATACAGATTTGACATCCGAGTTAAAGTTTTAAAAATGTTTGGGATTTTCAGAGTGTAGTACACGCTCCTGATGGTACACTGACACATACATAGACACGTGTTATTTCTGAACCGCCATTTTGAAAAGTTTTGATTACCCGCTAGTTTGATGTGATGGAAGCGTGTAGATAGAGTACAACATAGACTGTTGAGTCTATCCACTACTTCAAGAGGCTTGTAAAATTTATGCATGATTTTTATAAATAATTTTATATTAAGTGTTGAATGGAATTGGTTCAACGCTTAACAGATACCACTCATTGTTGTACCACTTGTTGGTATTTATTGTAACTGTTGTAATATTGACGCTTGAGATCAAAGACCTTTTTTTAATTAATTTTTATGTTTGAGCGTCCAATATTTTATGCGCAAATAATATTGAGCGTTGATGATCATGCATATGAAAGTTTTTGATCATTGACGCTTGGAATATTTTTCAAGTACAATTTTAAGGTTCCCCCTAAGTTTGATAACTTGTAACAACTTTTCAAAAATCTTTTGGACATAAATAAAGTGGGTTTCCCCTAAATTATATGTCTAATAAAATATGATGCATAATGATTACGCGTTTAAGTCGATCATACTTAGTTCACTTCTCAAAGTGAGAAAGCATTGTTCATTGAGCGCTTTGGTGAAGATATCTGCCAGTTGTTTGTCAGTTCCAATAAAGTGCATGGAGATATCTTTCTTTTGAACATGGTCACGAAGAAAATGGTATCTAATGTCAATATGTTTGGTTCTGGAATGAAGAACAAGGTTTTGAGTCATGGCTAGAGCACTTTGGTTATCACAATGAATAGGCATTCTTGGCAACAACAATTTGGCTTGGAGTGGATCATTATTTTTGGCTTGTTGTTGAAGTCCTATTTATAGGCATTCTTGGAAAAAGTGTCCGTTTGACACATGCACAGGCGCGTGTCTCTCACTTCCGCGAGTGAACCACTTTTGTCCTTTTTCCTGAAAATCTGCTACACAAAAGTTGGTGCTGCAGTCTGTGAATAGTTGACAGTCCAATAGGGTGGCTTCTCCGTACGTCTGAAAGTGCTTATCACATTTAATGCTCTTATCAGCATTTAATCCATTTGAATTAAATGCCCGTTGGCACTTAATGCACTGAGAATATTTGCATTAAACTCCTTCTGGACTTGGAAATAAATTCAGGTGAAATACATCATTGATAGACGCTTATCCTTGAATCACTTCTGTCCTAAAAGGTGACGATTGATATAATTGGTCTTTTGGACGCTTGGAAATTTCATCTTCATTCAGACTTCGAGCGCTTGAGTCTTCAAACTTTACTACTGAGAAGCTCACTCAGAATTCATCAGACGCTTAGCCTAAGACTTCTTAGCCTAACAATCTAGAATAAAAACAAAATGAAACCTATAAAGCCTATTACAAATCTAACGCTTCAAAGCTTATACATGATTTCTACTAAAATCAAACTTACATATTTTGGGGGTCTAACATAAAATCCTAATTTGTCATCATCAAAACATTTAACATGAAATTCCTAACACTAAATGACACTCACATCCTTGGTTTCCTCCCAATGCCAATTGAAACGAACCTAGAGAGTCGCGCTTCAAAGGAATTGAGCCAAGAAAATTCTTTCGTTGTCAAATATATAAAATAGGTAATTTGCTATTTGATTAGCAAATTAATTTATTTGATTAATTGGATTAGTGAAAATAAATTAATAATAAATAATTAGATGTATTTATTATGAACACATTAATTTATTTGATTAATTAGATTAATGTAAATAAATTAATTATAATAAATAAATAGACTTATTTATTATACTCATCCTTTTATTAAATTATTAGATTATTTAATTAAGATGCTTATTAATTAGTATTATAGTTTAATTGGATTAAAATATATTGGACCTAAATAATAATTAGACTAAGTTGAAAGTCAACTTAGCCTAACAAGGATGAGTGAGGCATGTGTTTTAGGAGTTGGATGGGATCAAGGAATTAGTTAATTCCAAGCCCATCATTCCTCATATATACCTAACTCACTAGTTCAGAAAAACCTAACTCTCACAATTGGCTTGACAGCAAAGAAAGAAGAAGAGAAAAACTCTCTCTCCCCCCTTGTGTAGCCGTCGGCCTTAGAGAGCCCAAAGGAGGTGGATTTTTCTTCAAGCTTATTCCGGCGTGATATCTAGAGGCAGGAGTTTACCAATTGCTGCTATCCGAAAGATCAAGTTTTAGAATCAAATCAAAAGGTTAGTAAAAAGATGAAATTAGATTTCATCTTTTTTTATAAATTTTGAATTTTATAAAATCGTTAAAACCCAAAAGTGATCCGATTGTGAATCCGGATATGTATTTATGTTTTTGCTGCACATGAACTAGGATTCGCAACAAGGGAGAATGACGGTTGGAAATGAGTAGTGTCACTTGTCCATTTTGATGAGAAAATGTTTTGTTTTATTTTGAAAAAATAGTATTTTAATCCATTTTCGGGAGAGTGTGTTTGGTTTAACAATTTCCAAGTGCTCTTTTGGTTGTTTTTTGGTGTGGGAGTGTTTGGTTTTATATCCAAAGGGAGCAAAAGATATTGTAGCAGTCAAATCATATAAACTTCTGTTTGTTAATAATTAATTAACTATTCAAAGTTATATTATAATATTGAGTTTGTATGATTTGTTATATATATAAAAGTTATATATATATATTACTTTCTTCGTCCTCTATTTTTTTTGCTTTTCATTTATTATACGGGACCAACGAAATGATGTTGTTCAATGTATGTGATGCACGAACCGATGTTGTTTTGAATGTGGCCTTGGTATGGGATTGTCAGGGTCCACACCACACAATTGCTTCATCCTATATTGCTTTTTGTTTTATTTAACAATCAGCGGATCTACCTACTAAGCGACGTTATTCTGGTGATTATTGTGTGAAACATTGGCGTTTTTTCT
This sequence comes from Buddleja alternifolia, assembly GCA_019426215.1. Classification (NCBI taxonomy): domain Eukaryota; kingdom Viridiplantae; phylum Streptophyta; class Magnoliopsida; order Lamiales; family Scrophulariaceae; genus Buddleja; species Buddleja alternifolia. The sequence goes on from CM033406.1 coordinate 2,256,696, forward strand.
AGATCTACAGTAATCTTTTCATCGTCCACTGTTTCATTTTTGCCTTTTTCTTATTGCGCGGGACCAACAAAACGACGGTGTTTAATGTTCGAAGCAACATCGTTTTGATTATGGCCTTGGTGTGGAATGTCAGTGTTCAGACCGTACCATTTCGTCGTCCTATACTTGATTTTATGTTTTATTTAAAAATCAACAGGTCTGCGCTAAACGACATTGTTATGGTGATTATTATGTTAAATGTTGGGGTTTTTTTCCCAAATTTCAATAAGAGGGAACACCCCAAATCTACAGTAATCTTTTCGACATCCTTTATTTAATTTTTACTTTTTGTTTATTACGTGTAGCCAATGAAACAATGATGTCTAATGTATCTGCTATGCAGAACAGCGTCGTTTCACTTTTACCCTTGGTGTGGCCTTGCAGGGGTCCACATCAGACAATTTCGTCGTCCTATATTTGATTTTTGTTTTATTTAAAAATCGGTTGGCATGCGTGTTGGGTTGGGTAATCCCCAAGTTGACTAACTCAGCTGAAGATTAAAATTTTCACATTCAATGAAAGCATAAACACAAAACACCCCGACACGGATTCAGCCAGCTCGATTAATTCGTACTAAATTAAAATTACGAAACATAAAATTACCAATAGAGAATTTTAGTTTCGGTTGGATATTTATCAGCTCGATCCGAGCTTTCAAAACCCATACTTTGTTTCCACACAAAAATGCCTTTTGTATCTCTGGTTGTAGCACTTCAATTGCTACGCCTCTCAGAATAGTCCACACTTCCTTGAATCTTCAAACGTCCTATTTTCGATGCTAGCCAATAGAACGAATCTAGAAACTCTTTCTAGGCTTATGTGAAAAGTTGAAGAATATACTTAGTGAGTAATCAATATCAACGCGAGCAAAATTAAACCTTGAATATTGGTATAGGGATGAGGAACGACTTTTCCTGTTCTTTTTCTAGTGATGGCCAATTTTTCCATGTGTAGGAACAAGTATATTTTTCTCTTGCTGGATCACATATATATAGAGGTGGAATCCTAACCCTAGTACAATTCAAGATTTAATTCCTTCCTTATCTCTATATGTACCCTATCATAATATATAATATATAATAATATACATACATATATATTACAAGCCTAGCGTGTATGTATAATATATATATATATATATATATATTTTTTACCTTATATGTATATCTAATATATATATATATGTATAATCTTTTAAGGAATAGAATTAGTTACCAAGTAACTTATCCTCCATTGAACACATAAACCATCCAATGATTTACCTTTGATCAAGAAGTTGAGGAAGGAAAAGATTCCTTTCCCAAATTTTCGCCTATCACACGCCTCTCTCTCTCTCGGGTGTGGGTGGAAAAAAGATATTAGGCTAAGCGGAGGAGCCCAAGGCTTAATGGGCTGAAATTCATTACAAATATGGGCTTCCCCTTCTAGAAGGAAGCAATCCCAACCTGGCATCTCTGGACAACCCGCCGACCTAGATTTGCAAAGGAGAATATTTCTATATAAGGCAAGTCTGGTGATAAGAATCAATTAAATTAAATACTTTCCTAAATGAAGACCTGAGGCAATCAAGCCCAAGATTGCAGATGAATCAGCATTTATGCACGCCACGATTAGAAGATTATGTCTTGTATTTATTACTATATGTATTTTGGGCTTATTTGACTTACCATATCTTGTCATACCCATTAAAAACTTTTATATATAAACACATGGTTGAAGCATAATAAAGGATACGCTTATTTCTCCTGTGGATGTAGGTCTGATTTTGGATCGAATCACGTTAAATCTTGTGTTATCTACGTTCTTGTTCTTATATTATATATTGCATCTCACTATAATACTCATATTATTACAAATATTAATATAAATATTATTGGTGTGAAACCCTCACACATCAATTGGCGCATTCTGTGGGAAATCTGTGTCAAAGATGTGAGGTAATCTAAATCTTTTTCATATACATAAATATAACAAGTTGTGATGGCAGATTAGGATATGGTGGAAATTCCAAGTACGAAAGAGAATATTGGAAAAGGAATGCTGGTATCATCAGGAAATGCAGATCGGAATGCTCCAGAGACTCCAGCTATTCCGGCTAGGCATTTGGTGGATGACATGCAGGAGCCCGTAGGAGAAAACTCCCCAAGAATGCAAAGTGGAGAGAAAGACATTTCCCTACAAAATGCTGTAACTCTGTATTTGATCTAGGGTAAGATACAAAGGATTGTAGACAAACCTGTCAAGGCTGCGTTGCAATCCAAAAGTGCAGGTTTGTAGGATTTGTAGGTGAACCAGGGAATGGCGACCTCACCTTTTCAGGGGACACCAAAAGCCAGAAATAAGGAGATCAGGGATAATTACGATGTTTCCACTGATGGAAACTTTGGAAAAATGATAGAAGGACTAGATCTGCAGGATATGCAGATGGACCAGGAAAGAGTGTCCCCACCTCTGCAGGGGACCCCAAATGGTGGAAATAGGGAGATCTGGGGTAATTAAAATATTTCCCCTGATGGGAACCTTGAAAAAAGACGGGAGGGGCCAAGATTCTTGGAACGTGAAGAGGTTAAGAACAAAAATGAACCACGAAAAAAATACCTAGCCCTAGAAGGACGCCAAATGCGTCAGATGGATCTAGGAGAGAAAGAGGAAGGTTGGATAGCCCAACCTAAAATACAGAAGGAGCATGTTCACTTGAATGAGCCTCAGTTTTAGGTACACCAGGAGCATAATGGAATACTTGGAAAAGAAGGCCCCCAGATGCGTCAGCCGCAGGGCTAGGCAGGGAAAGGAAAAGATCTTGAGGATGAAGTTAGAAACTATGAATCTGCCCAATCTCTTTGGGTAGATCATGAGATAAAACAGAAGGCGAAGGAAAAGCTGAACCAGCTGGAGCTTATGGCTAAAAGGATGGAAAAAATGGAGAAAAGGATGACAGGAGGAAAATCCAAATGGATCGAGGAATTCCATTCACGAACTCTATCATGAGAGAGTAATTGCCATGGGATTTTAAAATCCACTCTATTGTACTATACGATGGTACCATGGATCCAGAAGAGCATCTCTATACATTTCAAAATTATGCCTTGCTGCATAGGTATTCAGATGCAATCAAGTGTAGGGTGTTCCTGACTATACTGGACAGGTCAGCCCAGCAATGGTTCAACCAATTACCAGAAGGAGTCATTAGATGTTTCGCAGACTTTAGCTTAAAATTTCTTCATCAATTTGCTAGTAGCAAAAAGCATGGAAAAACCCCACTGTGTTTATTTAATATAAAATAGAGGGGAGATGAAACTTGGCCGATGTATGTTAGACGCTTTAATGCTGCTATCCTGGAGGTACCTTCTGCCATGGTAGACTTAAAATCCAGTGTTTTTACGCAAGGACTAAAGGATGGGAACTTATTCAAATCTTTGACTAAAAAGCCAGTGTTGAACTTTGATGAGTTGCTCAGCCGAGCTGAGAAATATATTAGCATGGAGGATGCCTAGCTAATGAGGAAAGCCGAGCAAAACCAGTAAAGGAAGGGCTCGAGCAGGAAAATCGTAATAAAGCCAGTAAGGACGGAGGATCTAAGTAGGCCTTGGGACCACCTCTCAAGCCAAGTATACGAGCCAGACATGGATTTATACCTTTAAGAGGTACTAAAAATGAACAATTAATGGTTGTGGAAGAGAAGGACATAGTGCAATGGCCGTAAGGAGCTGACAAACGACCCCAAAATCCATCTTGTCATATTTACTGTCATTACCATAGGGAGTATGGGCATGATACGGACATTTTACAGCCCTGGAGGAAGAAATTCAATGCCTGGCCAAGCTGGGATATGTGAAAGAGTTTGTTATGCAAAATAACAATCAGTTCGGTAGGGGAAACTCAACCCCATTTTGAGGAGGAGGAACCTGGGAAAGAGGTAGAGGTGCACCAGGAAGATGGCAAGTAAGAGGAGCTGGAAGAGCTGGGCCTATTGGAAGAGGAAACTTTCCTCAACAAATTAACAAACAGCCGGAGATATGGGAAAATCAAGGACAACCTTTGGGAGAAGTGAATAATGTGGATCGGGCAACAATACATATAATCTTGGGAGGATTGACAACAGATGATTCCAAACGATCCTTTCATCGACAGGTACGGATGGTAGAAACCACACCTGTTTTTTTTATATATGTTAGCCAAACTCGACCAGGAAAGGAGATTAAATTCGGACCAGAGGATGCTAAATCAGTCTATACACCGCATAATGATGCCCTAGTTATTATAGCTAATTATGATGTTCAAAAAATATTCATTGATAGTGGGAGCTTGGTGGATATCCTAGTCTACCAGGCGTATCAGCAAATGAACTTGGGGAGTAGCAAACTGGAAGTAGTGCAAACAAAATTGTTTGATTTCACAGGTGAGGTAGTACAACCAGTAGGACAAATCACTCTACCTATATCTCTCGGAGCAGGATCTTACAAACAGACAAAGTTGACTAAATTCTTAATGGTGGATTCTCCATCAGCATATAATGTGATACTTGGAAGACCTGCATTAGTTCTATTTGAGGCTATAATCTCAATTCCTCACACGAAGATAAAGTTTCCAATGATCAATGGAGTGGGAGAAGTATCCGGTGATCAATGTCAGTCCAAGAAATGCTATGTGGCCTCTTTAAAACACGAGGATAAGCTAATGGAGGATAAAAAATGCAATCCTGATAAAGTTGGACTCAAAGGAGGCGAACCTGAAAAAAGAACTACTTTAGATCATGTGGAACCAATAGGCGAGCTTATGAATGTAGAACTCATACCTGGGGATGCGGAAAAAACAATCTGGATGGGCTCACACTTATGTCCAGAGCTGTAGGAAGAACTAGTGGCTATGCTAAGGAAACATGTGAATGTCTTTTCAAGGTCAGCAAATGACATACTAGGAATTGACCCAATGGTTGTACAACATCATCACAATGTGTATCCAGATGCAAAGTCAGTTATCCAAAAGAAAAGGCATTTTGGTCCTAAAAAGGATGCTATCGTCAGGGCTGAGTTGGACAAGCTGCTTAAAGCCAAGCATATCGCAAAAATCCAATTTCCAGAATGGGTGTCTAACGTGGTCTAGTACCTAAAGGAGGATCAAAATAAAGAATGTGGATTGACTTTTGCGATTTGAACAAAGCTTGCCCCAAGGATCAGTACCCGTTACCACAGATAGACCAGTTAGTGGAATCCACAGATGGGTTTGAGCTACTCAGCACCATGGATGCGCAGAGTGGGTATTATCAAATACCTCTGGATGAGGAGGATCAGAGGAAGGTTATCTTTATAACCTCCTTTGGCATTTGGCACATATTGCTACATGATCATGCCCTTCGGTCTCAAAAATGCCTGAGCTACTTACCAAATGCTAGTGGATTTGTATTTCCAAGATCAAATCGGAAAAAATATTGAGATATACGTGAATGACATGGTGGTAAAAAGTCGTACTACCAATACGCATGTGCAAAACCTGCAGCAAACCTTTGATACACTAAGAAAATACAGGATGAAGCTGAATCCAGCTATGTGTGCATTTGGAGTCAAGGGAGGAAAATTCTTGGGTCACTGAAACGGGGGTAGGAGTTAATCCCAAAAAAATTAAAGCTACTCAAGACATGGCGAAGCCTCGAAATATCAACAAGGTGCAACAACTGATGGGATGAATCACGACTCTAAGTCGCTTCATCTCTAGGTCTGCAAAAAGAAGTCTCCCATTTATCAAAATTTTACGAAAGACAAAGGGCTTCAATTAGACAAAGGAGTGTCGCAAGCTTTTGTGGAGCTAAAGGGGTATCTGAATCAAATTCCTCTACTCATCAAACCTATATTGGGAAACTCCTGATATTATACATAGTTATGGCTGATTGAGATGTCAGTACGGTACTGGTGCGTGAGGAAGGAAAAACTGAAAAACCTGTGTACTACATTTGCAAGATATTAAGTGACAAAGAGTCTAGATAACCGGAGATTGAGAAAATAACATTAGCACTGGTTATCACGGCTAGGAGACTCAAACCATGCTTTCTGATATATAAGATCATTGTTAAGACCAATCAACCACTCAATGCTATTTTGGGAAAAGCTGGAACATCTGGAAGGCTAGTTAAGTGGGTGGTGGAGCTGGGAGAGTTTGAAATAGAGTATGCAGCTCGAACGGCCATTAAAGCACAAGTCTTGGTGGATTTCATTATGGAAATGACAAAGCCTGAAAATATTGAGGACGAGAAGGAAAAAGTATGGCTACTGCACGTAGATGTTTTAGCCTCAATGAATGGAAGTGGAGCAGGTGTGGTATTAACAACACCTGAAGTTGGTCAATTGGAGTATGCTATCAAATTTAAATTTAAGGCGAGCAACAATGAAGCGGAATACGAGACATTAATCATTGGACTTAAATTGGCACTCAAGGGAGGAGCCAAGAATCTGATAGTGTGTTCAGATTCGCGGCTCTCCATAAAGCAGGTGGAAGGCACTTATAAAGCTAAGGAAAAAAGAAAGGCGAAGTATTAAAAACTATAGAAATGCTACGCAAGATTTTTGACAAACTAAAGGTGCATCAGATACCTCGGATTGAAAATACAATGGCGGATTATTTGTGAAAGCTGGGTATCTCAGTCACTAATTGTAAGCCCGACAAATTAGCATCTAATCTATAGCCGGATCAAGCAATGACGAGGAAATCATGCACGTGGACGAAGGAGAGGACTGGAGGACCGAGATAATTTAATACCTCACAAAAGGAATACTTCCTGAATCTCGGAATGCTAAGCAAAGGATGCTAACCAGGGCCACCAGGTTTATGATGATTGATGATGTATTGTACAAAGGCATTCGTTCAATCACACCTAAGATGCATATCTGTGGAGGAAGGCAATTATGTACTCAGAGAAATACATGAGGGATGTTGTGGCGGCCATATAGGAGGATCTGCCCTCGCTGGTAAGGCACTTAGGGCCAGATACTTCTGGTCATCTTTAAAGGAAGACTTGGCCGAGCTAGTTAAGTGGTGCAAGCAATGCCAGGTGCATGCTAGTCTTGTTCACCAACCTGCAGAAGAAATACGATCCATGAGTGTTCCATGTCCTTTTTCTAGGTGGAGAATGGATATCATGGGACCCTTCCCCATAGCAAAAAGCCAAAAGAAGTTTTTATTAGTACTAGTGGATTATTTCAGCAAATAGGTGGAGGCTGAAGCCTTAACCCAAATTACGGAGGCCGAAGTCATTCGATTTTTATGGAAGAACATAATATGCCAATTTGACATACCTAGGGAGATTGTAGCTGATAATGGAAGAAAGTTCAGTGGAGCTAAGCTGAGAAATTAGTGCGAGGAAATGGGCATTCAGCAACGCTTTAGCTCGGTAGCTTATCCCAAATCAATGGCCAGGTGGAGGTCACTAGCAGAATCATAGTGCAAGGTTTAAAAACCAGGCTAGATGGAATAGGTGGAGATTGGTTGGAGGGGCTATGATCAGTGTTGTGGTCATACTGGACTACTCCCAAATCTACTACGAGTGAAAGTCCTTTTAGCTTGGTGTATGGATCTGAGGCTGTCATACCTGCAGAGATAAGAGTGCAGACCCACCGGGTTAGGTACTTCAACTTAGATCAAAACAAGGAAAGGCTAAAAGAGGAGCTGGACCTGATCGAGGAAAACAGGGAGAAGGCATACTTGAGGATAGAGCAATATAAGCAAAGGATACAAAAAGCGCAAGGAGCAAAAGTGAAGACCAGGGTTATGTAGGTAGGTGACCTGGTGCTAAAAAGGGTGGATACGGTACGCACTGTGAAGAAGCTGGACCTCAACTGGGAGGGACACTACAAAGTGGTCAAAGTATTAGTAGGAAGAGCTTATGAGTTGGAGGATAGCAAGGGAAAGCAACTCCCTCGCCCATGGAATATCCAAAATCTAAAAAAATTTATGTTTAAAATAACCTTTTTTATTAAAGGGACTCATAAGAGTTTACTAATGTTTTCTATGAGATTTTAGTTTTTTGTCCTTTTAGGAATAAATCAAGAATTGTAATGCCTTCTTTGCAAGGTCAGGTGCAAAGCCTCAAAATTCTAGTAAAAAAGTATTCTCCTATTTTGAGATTCGGTCTTTTTTTCATGTATATATGTATACTTGCTTGGTTGAAATTGAGGAGAAGGGGGAGTTGGTAGAATAGGAGGTAGTGGAGTTAGGATGCACCACTTGGGCGGGTAGCCAGTATTCGTTAAGTTAGGTGGCCTACAGCTTCGAATCCTATGGCCCCATACCAAGAGGATATAAGGGTGGGTTGGTATGGAATTATTCCGAGAATAATTTTGGGACCAACTCATATTCGAAGACCAGGGTTAAGGGATATACAAGGTTGTATGGAGCAACAAGGTTGGAGGAGAGGACTAATTCTCCCATTCCTGGCTGAAATAAGGAGGGAAAATCCGGATAAAGATGAATAAGGAAGGATGCCGACGGTAGTAGACTGGCCAACTGTGAGCCCGTCTAGGAAAATATGTGGGAACAGAGAGGAGAAAAAGGGGAAAAAAAGAAGGTGAAAAACGTTGTGAAAGGCAAGTCTACACGATTTCTAGTGAGAATGAAAGGAAAGTCTCCACGATTGCTAGTGAGAATGAAAGACAAGTCTACACGATTGCTAGTGAGAATGAACGGCAAGTCTCCACGATTGCTAGTGAGAATGAAAGGCAAGTCTGCACGATTGCAAGAGAAAGTGAAGTACAAGTCCCTATGATTGCACACCTGGGTCATCTGGAAGAGCTGCAAGCTGCGGCTCATCTCGAGCTAGATGACGTTTTTGATAACTAACGAGTTTGTGTATTTTTGAAAGGAACACTTGAAATTTTACTCATAGGAAAATTCTTAAAACATGAAGGCGGATTAAACAAAGGTATGGTTATTAGTTTTGCAATTTTTTGTACCATATTCACCTTGGGATTATTACTGGTTCATATATGAGAAATGGTAACCTGCTCTCCCTGGAAAGTAGAGTAGCTATTGTTTGTTTGCAGTTTTTAGATATGCAGGAGTAATATAAAACCAACCCAATAATTCCAAAGGTAAACAATTAAGTATGACTACTTCACAACTTCTAGACTTTATGGTGAATATCTATGAAATAAAGGTGCAGGAAAAAAAGGAGATAAACACTTAAAGCATTTCATAAAAGCTGGGGGAATACCTGGCATACATTTGCCCTAACTTGGGCAGATGGTGGAAAGAAAACTATGGATGTTCCTGCCCTAACTTGGGCAAGACGGGAAAAAGAAACTAATTATCCAAATAGGGCTACATATGCCCATTCAAAAAACTAAGCAGGAAAATGGGTTTATTGCATAAGATCTCCCCGTGATAAGCGAAACCTGCGCCAAACACCTTTGTGTTAAATTTTTTGCGAATCACCACCTTGTGTTATTTTTTATTCTGCATACTCTCCCTTTTTTGATTTTTTTGTATTTTTTTTCATCATAAATGTCAATCCAAATGCATTTTTGCCCTAAACATGTTTATAAATAATTTAATTTGGGTTGGATCTAGAACATTTATGATGGAAAAGAACACCAAAAAAAAAAAAAAACTGAAAAAGGGAGAGTATGCAGAATAAAAAATAACACAAGGGGGTGATTAGTGATAGGATGTGAATTTACTGGTTCTAGAGCCTCAATGTGCATGATTTATGCCACATATGCTTGTAATTTGTGTGCTTATTGAGTAAAGGTGGAAAATCATAACAATCAAGAAAATGGACGAAAATGCAATATTTCACTATGCTTAGAGATGGAATTTGGGGAAGTGTTCTTCGACAAAGTTTTAGATCTATGTCTTAGTTTCATGTGGGAACTTGAATCACCTAAATCCGAGATCGGAGGAAAACGTTATGAAGGAAACATGATTACTGTGCAAAAGACAAAATGAAACTGTATTTGAAGTACGTACTTGAGCGCAGTCAACACCAGTCAATCCACTTATGCCACGTCATCAAGTACGTACTTGAGTATTGTGAAGTACGTGTTAGAGTATATGCCCTCGAATGCCATAAAGAGGATAGATTTATAGGGCATAAACATTGTAACTAAACTATGGTTTTTCTATTAATATAAGGCAGTTGATCGTTGTTTTCTTATAGGCATTTATAAGGTGTGAATAAACAACGTAAAGTCCTTGGTGACAAGGCGAACCTTCTACCTCCTATGGGATAGGAGGAAAGGCACTAGAATGGTTTGACCATTGACATCTAAAAGGGTTCGCAAGTCTAAGAAATATTGATTGGGCATCAATGGTGAATAAAGATTTGTATGATGTAAGTTTCGACAGAGAAAGTGTCAGTCGTACACTATGAAAATGGTAGTGGGAACTTATATCATAGACGTGTCAGTTGGACTGATATGTTAGAACACGGCTCGCATCAGTTCATCACATGGGTATTCACTCATTGACAGTTAATGATGAAACTGATAAGTAGTGATAGGTACGTGTGAACCTCTGACCTGAGAAATCAAGTTGAAGATGTACTTGTGACATCAAGTCTGTCATTAGAGTAGTTAGATTCAAATCACCTGTTGGTGGAATTGACATCAAAGTCCGACTTGATGGGCAAGTAGCATTGTTAACTGATTTGTAATATGGAATTTATTCTCTCATAAGTGAATGAGTAAAATATCCTATACGATCATGAATAAGTGAGGATGAAAGTCTTTGGCCAAAGCATTTAAATACCTCGACTTATTATGAGCTTAGGCATTTGGTCAAGTTATATGAGTTTGACTTTAAACCATGACTCTTACTTGACTGGGATATAAGAATAAAAGGTTTTTACACGTACGGTATTCACGGCGTAAAGGTTTGGAATGATCATATTCATTCGTTCTCAATTGGGTTACGGTGTGAGCCACGAGACTGGCTAGGTGTCACTCACACCCCTTTGGATTCCTCCCAATTGCCTTTTGAGACAAACCTAAACAGTCGCGCTTAAAGGAAGTGCAAAAGTAAAAACATGGGAAAAAGACTTGAGATAAATTCACGGCATTGGGTGCCATAATTAATTAATTAATAATTGGATAATTTAATTAATTAATTAAATTAATGAGTTAATTAATTTCTTGGAGAAATTGAATTATAAATTAATTAGGAATTGAATTAATTGGATAATCAATTTATTTATTGGATAAATAAATTATTCGATTAATTAATTAGCAAGCAAGACGAAAGCCCGAAGGCTTCCGAGCCCACTAAGGGGTGGCCAAATAGATGCCCAAATAGGGCTCTTGCATGCTAGTGTTATTGTTTCATAATGATATAAATATATCACAAGGTGAAAAATAACACAAGGCAACTTACATAACTTTCTCTCCAACAAAAAGTCTCTCACCTCTCTCTCTCTCTCTAGCCATCTTTGACAAGGAAGAAAGGAGGATTTTTTCGTTTTTGATTCCGGCGTCACGAATTAGAGACGTTGGTAAATTCGGCGTTAGAGAAAAGGATCACGTTCAGAAATCAACATACGCGAGAACGGTAATTTTTCTATACACAATTAAACACAAGGATTAGAGATGATTCGGGCTTTGTGAATTAAATTTACTTTCCGCTGAGTTTTATTAGTATAATTCACAACAGTACGTACTTGGCGAGCAGCTGGAAGTTCTTTGGCAAGTTTTTGATACCTAATGCAAGTAGAAGACTTGGGGATCCTTTCTATAAATACCTCCTCTTATAACAGCAACAGGGTTCGGAAATTCACTACTTTGAGAGACTTTCGAGCAAGGAGATGACCCAAGGCAAGAAGAAAGACGTTTCTACTTTGACATTATTCATGAATCCGTAATAGGGAGATTTTTAGATTTAGTTTATTTGTCTATGAATAATTCTACATCTTTTGTTGTTTTTCACATTACGATTATGAACTAATTTCATCAAACTAGGGCCATGTGAAGGCTTGATTATGATTTTATATATATGATATTGTTCTTCGTATTAATTCTACAATTGCTTTGTGTATTGATTTTGTGCTTAATTACTTGCATATGCTTGATCACCATATGTTTGTTATATTGCCTAGCTTAATAGTTTGAAAGAATATAAGTTAGGGTTCAAAGAAATCATCACATAATCCATAAACAATAAGGAGTTGCCCCTAGAAATTGGTAGAGACTCCCGAATGCAGTTAGCCGGATTAATCCGGGGAAATTCTAGAACTTGAATGCATGATTGTTGATTAGATTCTCGGATAGAGATATTTTAGGGAACCATCAATTAATCATAGGATTATTATTTCCGAGAAATGGGGTAGTAATTAATTAAGGATTTTTCCACCAAGAGTAGTCTAATAATTCGAGGAATAATTCATATATTTAAATAAGTAATTCGGTTGAAGCATGTGCCTTGTTGTTTTCTCACATAAGAATCTCAATTAAATTGCCAATCTCGTTTTCACCTTTTATTGTCAATTAATCACAATCTTTTAATTTAATTTTAATTGCTTTTAAATCCTTAGTTTTAATAATCTTGTCTCTGTGGGATAGATAACTTGGACTTAAAGTCCACTTTATTATTGCACACGACCAGTTTACTTACTGTTTAATACACGTAAGGATTTTTTATGTCAATTAGCAAAAAGATTAACACGGGGGTGTTTGGCGCAGGTTTCGCTTATCACAGAGGGATCTTATGCAATTATCCCCAGGAAAATAAATTGTTAAAAGGGAGATTCTCAGCATTGTCAACAGCAGGGAGAGGGAAACATCCACTTGAGCATCATCAACAGGGAGATTCTCAGCATTGTCAACAGCAGGGAGAGGGAAACATCCACTTGAGCATCATCAACAGGGAGATTCTCAGCATTGTCAGGTTAATCAGCTGTAGCAACAACGAGCTGGTCAACCAACGGAGGAACAACTGGATCAATCATTGGAGGAACAATTGGATTGGCAGGAGGAGGATTCTCTGGCAGACTGCACAGGCCATGTCTGCAACCGCAGTAACAATAGCTGCGTCGGGATCTAGAAACAAAATAGTACTACCGAAGGGAGGGTAATTCTGAGCTTGGAACTGGGAAGTCCAGGCATCAAATCCTTTGTAGAAATAATCTAAGGCCTTATCATCTATCATATCTGCAAACTCAGTAGAAGCCAGAAACCTGGCTTTGACCTGCTTATAAAAGGCTTCACCCTTAGCAAAAGTGTGGAGAAAAGCTGCCCAATCCTAGTGTGCTTCATCCAGGGCTTCCTATAGGTCTGCAACTTGGAGAGCAAGGTAAGCTTGCATATCTGCCTCCACCAACTTCTTCTCGGCATCTAGTTTCTGATAGCTGGATTCCAGGACCAAGCCTTCTGCAGCATTTTCTTTTCCTTGGCTTCCCATAAGCTTTGGGCCTTTTTAAGCTGTTCATGGGCCTTGCGAAGTCTCCTCTGCAACTCCCTCACCTCGTTAGACCTGCTCAGGTCTACTAAGGCTTTACCGAACAACAAGAAAAACTACGAAAATACAGAATAAATAAAGGTGTTAGAAGCTGAGGAAGGAATTACTAACTAAAATAACATTCTAAAAATTTACCTTTAGCGCTGATGTTAGAGTAGATGCTCCGCGCGCCAATTTTGGAGCCACTTTCTGTGTAATAAACTCTATGAGACATTATTTTCTTATGAATAAAGTTAATTCTTAAATTGTTATTATATGCTTAGAACGAAGTCCCTTGAATACACATGACTACGGGACATCATCGGACATTGGAAATGACAATGATGGAATATGTCTCTAAGATCGTGATTCTTAAAAGGTTCCAATTCATCAATGGGTCTGTCAAGATGAGGGATATTGACAAAGACCCGAAAGACTTGCTTGTGTACATAGTTCTTGGAGAACGTGCCTCGTTCCATAGGCATAGATGTACACGAGGGTTCTCATTTGGGATAATGAGTGAACTGAACAACCCATCCAAAATTTTCTAAAATGGTTATCCTGATCGAATATGGAATTTCCTATAATCACGTAGGCATAAGAGTAATCCTTATGGACCTGAGGTTCCATTGGTCACTTTGAGCATAGTCGATTATACTTGGACTTATCTCATGATTCCTTCACGAGTCGTCATATGGGATATCTTGGGTATAGTATGATTACGTGTCGAGGTACATGAGAGATCAAGATGGGTTCCATCATTGATTTAGCGAATCAGACATTTCCTATGTTTTGCTTATTGAATCATGGCCAAAGTATGGCAATCCAAAGAGGTGGAGTATTTCCTCGTTTGGATTGCATGAATTGATATCATGCAATGAAGGAGACATAGCGATTAGGTCGTAAGAGTTTCGACTAAACCATTACTCGAGACACCAACAGGAAATTTGATGGAGGGATCTTACTTATGGGAGGATCGTGGTTATGATAGGTTGAGTATCTTGACATCGTTTGTGTTTGGGTCTTCGAGGCCGTTTCTAGACAGTAACCTTGATTTGTAGGTAACATATTATTATTGGTGATAATTCATGGTCAGATTAAATCAAGGAAGATTTAATCTAGTACTTTCTAAATATAGAAAGGTACAATGGCACTTTTGTAAAGTGTACTTACTACTAGAACATAAACGAGCCTAAGGGGTCACACACTTACTCCTAAGGTACTTGCTTAAAAGATATGATTAATCAACTTTGGAAGTTGAGGTGAAATTAGGAAAGTCTAGGACTTACCTAAAAAGGAATGTTAATTAATTGGTGGAAAAACAATAAATTAGACTATTTAATTAATCAAGTAAGATTAATTAATTAATGACCAAGTAGAGTCCAAGGGTTTTATTTAATTAGTTGAGAAAGTCCAAAATTAAATAAAATTAGAGAAATAACTAGGCAATAATAATTAAGGTTGGACTATTTAATTAAATAAGGAGTCAAAAATTAAATCAAGTTGGATAAAATTTTTGGACTCCAAGTGTAAGAGGGGGCGAGGTGGCGGATGAAAGAGAGAGAGAGGATTTAATTCCTATCCAAGTCTTGATCAAGTTGGAATCAAGAAAATATTTAGGGGAGATAGAAAGGAACAAGCTAGCTTGGAAGCTAAGTTTCTTGTTTTTAGAAAACTCCTTAATAGAGTTTACTTAGGATTAGATGAAAGTCAAATGTTGGAGATTTGATTTTATCTTGACTTCCAAGTAAACTAAACCTAGGAGTCTCTCTATAAATATGTGTGTTAAGAAAAACACACACACACACACACATTATTTTATGTAAAAAAATTTGTCCACCTCAAGAAGAAAAAGAGAGAACTTTTGTCTTTTTAGTTTCTCCATAAACGCGCCCCTCACCCATATTCCTCAGACAAGGTTTTGCTCATGTGTTGAGATTAACCTTTCACATATATTCCTACCTTCATATATAAGCTTAGACTAGATCTAAAATAAATATATAGGCTAGACGATTGGATTGCTTAAAGATACAAGGAACAAAAATGGAGCTTGGAGATTGAAGGAGGCCGACAGTTTCTTCATTGATTTGAGTTAAGGGAGTATTTTGTTCTGATTGATAAGATCAGAAACTTATACGAGGGAAAAAGCGTGAAAGGTATTTCGCGTAGTTAGTTGTTTCTCTTTTTTATTAGCTCAATTAAACCGGCCATTAATCCTGTTTCGGGGTAGTGTTTATTAAATTTTTAAATTCCACTGCGCTAACCTACCCCCGGGGATTACCCAATTCAACAGTGGTATCAGAGCTGGATTAGTTTAATCGAACTGATTATGTGATTTATTATGCTATATTTATTTTTCGTATGAATAAATTGGAAGCATGTTTAAATCAAGATGCTTTGAGTTATTATAAATTGAATTTAGTTTGGGATTTAATTGTATAAAAATTTGGAATTTTTATGACAAATTTGGTTTCGCAAAAAACTATAACATTGTGTGATTTAGGGTTGATGGTGAGTTTTTTAGAATTTGAAAACACCGGTGGTGGGAAGTAGCGAAACAGACAATCGGAAAGGTTTGAAAGTGGAGTAACAACCAGGCCCGAGGTGGTTTAGTAAAATCCGGGAAAAAGCCCACTATTCAGCCCAAATTGCTGGACGAAATGGCTGAAACAGCGCGTACTGGGCACGTGCAGTTTTGGGCCTGCACGTGTCCAGCATGCGCTGTTACGCGGGCCGGGCCGCCCAAGCCCGACCCAGTTTTTTGGCGTAATTAAAATCTTAATATTTTAATATTTCTGGAAATTGGTTTTTGAAAATTTATGATTTTGAAAATTTTTATTTTTCCTTGGAAAATAATTTTTTTTTAAAAAAATTCAAATTATCCCAAATAAAGTGTAATTTATTTTGAACAAGAGGTAGTTAAATTTTAGATATTGCATATTATGTGACTTGGCATGATTCTATGTGATTGGATGAACCACGAACCTAGTTTAGAGTCTGGTTTTTGTTGTATGTAATTTCGATGGATTGTAAAAATAGCCGGTTTGGCTTTTATTTTTTGTCTTTAGATTAGTAGAATGTAATTAGATTATAGTCTATATAATTGAAGATTAAGAAAGAAGACGAAGGTCAATTGAAGACTTGTATGCAGTGGCGAACCAGTGTAATAGTTAGATTATTTTTATTTCCTAGAAGTCCAGCCCACTTTGGCTCAGTGGGTTGATTAGGTGAGGGCTTGAGGTGGTTCATCCTATTTTACAGCTTTGTGGATGGTTTATTTTTCTGTTTATATATATGTGATGTGTTTGGAATGCATGCATAGGATAGAAAATCTAAACAAGATAAATTTAATCTGGCAAGACCAATATTTATGCAATGCCCTCCCGAGAAAATATTAGGCATATATGGAATTAAAATTGGATTTCTCTTCCATGCCTTCCATCATAAGTGATAACATGTGAAACTCCGTTGAGGCTAGGTAAATCACTCATATAATTGGGGATTAACTTAGTCAAGATAGGCTGTGATTGTCACTAAGCATCGAGATGCTCTGTTGGGATCTAATCACTCATTGTACACTCATATAATTGGGGTAAAGAACTGAGAGGATTGACCATGAAATATTTTATGGGTTTGGCCTAACGTTGAGGTAGCATATTGGACACCCGTATAATTGGTCCATATGTGAAAGATGAGGTAAAATAATCTTGAGAACCATCCAACGAGGTAGAAGGCCGGGTGAGGCTACTATCTAAATGGATCAATCAAACTCATATAATTGGGGTGACTTCATTAATTTAAATAGATCTCAACCCACTAAGGGAAATTAATTTTTCCTCGAATTCTATCCAGAGGGTGGTGGAATTTAGAAAAATAGTGGGAGCCTTGTACAATTAAAAATCAAATTGTATAAGGACTTTATTTTAGAATGAATGCTAATATATCTGCCTCGGTGAAACCTTTGTAGATCATTAAGTAAAATGGCTAAGAATCCACTATACGCTATTCTTGAAACCAACAAGTTAACCGTGCCTAATTATGCCGACTAGTTGAGAAACTTGAAAATTGTCCTTCAATCTGATAAGAGGGAGTACATCCTGATGGATGAACATCCGAGAATAACTCCTGAGAACATTGATGAAGATAGGGAGTACGCTAAGTTGTGGTCTGATGAAAATATTCAAGTGCAATATCTCATTATGACTTCAATGTCTAACGAATTACAAAAGCAACATGAAAAGATGACACTTGCAAAAGATATTGTTACTCACCTAGAAGAGTTCTACGGAACTAGGACTAGGAAGGAGAGATATGCTATCTCCAAAGAGTTGTTTGGGGCAAAGATGATCGAGGGGTCTGCCGTCGGGGACCACGTCCTCAAGATGATCTGTTTGATCAATAAGATGAGTGACTTGGACATGGAATTTGATGGTGACCTGTATGTCGATATGGTGCTACAATCTCTTCCTAGGCCCTATGACCAATTTGCCATCAATTTCAACATGAACAACTTCAATGTCTCACTCAATAAGTTGTTGAACATGTTGATAACTGCTGAAACCACCATTAAGAGAGAAAAACCTATGCTACTTGTGAGTTCTTCAGCTAAATCCAAGAAAGGAAAGAAGAAGAAAAACAAGACCAAAGAGCTTAAAGGCACTAGCTGTGTGAAGAAGACAAGGAAAGGTAAGAAAACCTAGTTTAATGATTGCTTCAACAGTGGGAAGCCTGGGCACTGGAAGAAGGGCTGCAATGAGCCACCAAAGGCTCAAGGAATGTTCTTTGTTGAAGTTAACATTAGTGTTAACATTGCTTATTAGATACTTAACACTGGGTACGGTATTAACCTTTGCAATGTTTTGCAGGGGATGGTAAGAAGCAAGGCGCTAAGTAAAGGAGAGATGACCTTAAGGATGGGAAATGGAGCAATGGTTGCTGCTAAGGCCATAGGGACCGTCCACTTAGCTTTAGGGAGTAGGATTTTGATTTTAAATTCCGTCTATTTCGTACCCGAGATAATAAGAAATATCATATCCATTCCAGTTTTGGATGGAGAAGGATATGGTTTTGAGATTCATAATATAGTTGCTCTTAGTTCTATGAATCTAATCTTATTATAGAGTCAAAATTGCAAGATGGACTTCATACAATTTTCCCAACTTATCCTACTCTCAATATTCACAAAGTAACAAATGAAAATTAGATAATTTCATAAGTACATCAACTTGGCACGCTAGGCTAGGTCATATCTCTAAAGAAAGGATACACATATTGGCAAATCAACTTGGTCTTGGAGATCTAAACGAAATGCCAACTTGCAAATCATGTCTTAAGGGAAAGATGACCAAGACTCCATTCACTGGGTCACTGGCACGTGTAAGTGGAGTTTTGGACTTGGTCCATACTGATTTATGTGGGCCACTTAGCATAAATGCTAGAGGTGGTTTAAGCTACTTCATAACATTTACCGACAACTTCCAGTGGTATGGTTATGTGTACCTTATGAGGTACAAGTCTGAATCCTTTGAGAAATTCATGGAGTATAGATATGAAGTAAATAAACAAATTGGTAGAAGTATCAGGACTCTTCGATCAAATCGAGGAGGTGAATACTTATCCAATGATTCTCTGGATTATCTAAAAGAGAATGAGATTCTTTCACAATGGACTCCGCCTGGCACGCCTCAATTAAATGGGGTAGCTGAGCGAAGGAATCAAACTTTGTTAGACATGGTTCGATCCATGATGAATCATACTGGACTTCCTTCTTCAATGTGGGGCTATCTTTGACGACCGCAACCTATCTGTTGAATAGGGCTCCGTCTAAGAGTGTGCCTAAGGTTCTATATGATATGTGCTATGGTAAGATACCTTCATATAAACACCTAAAGGTGTAGGGGTGTGCTGCTTATGTCAAGCAGCAAGTGGGAGACAAACTGGATCCGAGTTCCACGTTGTGTAAGTTTGTGGGGTATCCGAAAGACTCTTTTGGATACTACTTCTACAATCCCTTGGAACAAACCATGATTGTTTCAAGGAATGAGACTTTCTTGGAGAAGGATTTCCCATTACATGGGAATAACGAGATTGTAGAACTTAGGAGACTCAAAACATTGAGATATCTCAAGAACCACAAACGTGCTCGCCTGATGCCACACAAGAAGTGATTCATAAAGAACAAGCCAAAAGTACACAACCTTTGAGGAGATCCAAAAGGATTCCAAGGGCACCCGAGAGATGGGTCGGCCATTTGCATGAAACCAAGTCAGAGGATTCCCTTTATTCTTAAATCCAAAGAGTTATAGGGAAGCGATGTGCGACATCGATACAGGAAGATGGCTAGAAGCTATGAGATCCGAGATGGACTCCATGAATTCCAACAAGGTTTGGACCTTGGTAGACCCGCTAGATGAGATTGAGCCCATAGGCTGCAAGTAGGTTTACAAGCGAAAGCTTGGAGCTGATGGAGAGGTGGCGACCTGTAAGGCGCACCTCATGGCGAAAGGGTTTACTCAAAGACAAGGTATTGACTATGGGGAAACCTTCTCACAAGTCCCTAAAAGGATTCCCTAAACCTGCATATTCTTCCGAACACATACTCGCTCCAATTAATCTTGATGTTGAGGAGTATGGCAGTCATCATCTGAAACTGTATCGGAGGTTCCCACCCGGCATTCTATGATCTTGCTGCAGAAATCAGCCATCAATCTATACTTCGACACTAAATCTTTCTTCTCGAAGTACGGTTTGTAAGCGACATTATCTTCTGCACGCATCCTTGACCATGCTTCCTGGATTTGTTCAGCAGTAATAAACTCCAATGCCTCACCTTCATTTGGCAGATTGAAGTTCTCGGTAATGGTAGCAATAGAAAGAACAAATTCTTTCGGAAACTCCTTCTTAGACAAAAAGAAGAGGCAAGAGATATATGTCTTGTCCCCTGAGAGTTTAGCAATATTCGAGAAAGTGTCTACTTCAGTAGCAAACAGATATGAATATTTTGTCAAGAAAATCTGAAGCCCAGCCTTGGCCACAGAGTCCATTATGTCCGTCATGTTGATCTGATTCTGTTCACAGAAATTTCCAGTGTTCTACAAGGCCTTCAGTAACCTTGTGCTCACTGATTTCTTGGGTGCCATTTGAATGTTTTGAAAGATATGAATTGAGATTTGCTTTGAAAGAGAGAGAGAGTGTAATTTTGCAGATAACTTAAGTAAAAGTGAATAATTTTTCTACAAAAAATTGTTTTAAATGACACAGTTGAAAATTGTGTTTCTCTCATCCCACTAAGATTTTGCCATGTGTAAAGTTGTTGAATCTCAGCCATAAATGTTTTTAACTGCGGACGTGATTTTTTGGTAAGAGAGGGAAGTTACATTTGTTAACTCCCATATATAAAGTTTTGACGTCCAAGTAAAAGTTTTAAAACGTTTGGCATTTTCTGAGTGTGATGCACGTGCTTGATGGTACACTGACATGTACACAAACACGTACTAACTCTGAACCGTCATTTTGAAAAGTTTTTAATTTACCCGCCAGTTTGATGTGATTGAAGCGTGTGGATAAAGATCAAAATTAATCTTTGAGTCTATCCATCACGTCACTAATCTTTTAAAATTTATGCATGAACTTCATAAAAAAGTTATATTAAGTGTTGAAGGGAATATGTTCAACGCTTAACATATGTTACTTGTAAGATTTATGTGGATGCTTGAAATTAAAATTCTTTATGTTTTAGCATCCAACCTATCATGCTAAAATAGCGATAAGCGTTGATGATCTATGCATATGAAAATAGTTTTGATCATTGACGCTTACAGATATGTTCAAGTACAATTTTAAGGTTCCCCCTAAATTTGATAACTTGTAACACTTTTCAAAACTCTTTTAGACATAAATAAAGTGGATTCCCCCTAAATTGTATGTCTAACAAAAATATGATGCATAATGATTAAGCGTTTAAATCAATCATACTTAATTCACTTAAAGTGCGAAAGCGTTGTTCGTTCAGAGATTTAGTGAAGATATCTGCCAATTATTTATCAGTACCAATAAAGTGTATGGAGATATCTTTCTTTTGAACATGGTCATGAAGAAAATGGTATCTAATGTCAATATGTTTGGTTCTTGAATGAAGAATGGGGTTTTGAGTCATGGTTAGGGCGCTTTGGTTATCACAATGAATTGGGGTTGGACCTAGGATTATTCTATAATCTCTAAGTTGTTGCTTCATCCATAACACTTGTGCACAACAACTTCCTGCAGCTACTGTTGGTCCCAAGTGGTATACGAAAGGGTCTAGAAGGGGGGGGGGGGGTTGAATAGACCCTGAAGTCTTTTTCGACTTCTTAAAAGTTCGTATCACTTTGAAGTATTTGAACGCTTGACAAGTTTAAGCGCTGGATGTGGCGTTTGAGAAACGTTAACTTAGACTCGGTGATTTCAACGCTTACCAAAGTAGGGCAGAGTTTAGTCACTAAATCAGAGTTAGCACAGCGGAAGTATTTTATAGCTTAGCGTTCAGTTAGTTAATCGAAAGTAGTCGCTTAGTTGTTTTAAAACTTTATCAGAATGTATGTAATATGAATAGTAAAGCAGTAAAACAATGAATGCTTAAAGAGGTAAATGACACAAGATATTTGTAAGGTTCACTGGGTGATGTAATCCCAGCTACGTCCTTCTTCTCCTTTTATCAGGGAGGTTTTCCACCATGATGATTATCGAAGAGTCACACAGAGACTTCTACAAGATAGAGGGAGATTGGATATGATCTCGGAACTCCTTGGTCACACAGATTTCAGCTCCACTAAAAACCTTCTATCCCCTTGCTTCTTTCACTCAGAAATGGTGCAAGTTACTCTTGATCTCGGAACTCCTTGGTCACACAGATTTTAGCTCCAATAGAGATCAACTTCAACAAGCTTCTTTTACACAAAAATATTGCTTGCAAGTCAACCAGCTTTCTCACTTAGATGAAAGGTGTTGATGGTTTTGGTCACGGGTTTGTTTGTTTTTGGAAAGTTCAAACAACTTGGGGATATCTCAATGGTAGTGTAGGTTCTTCTTAAAAAGAGATTTGAGATATGGGTGACTGTCTCTGGAATATTTGTGAAAAGCTTATATGGATATTTGGCTATGATTTTCAGTAAGCTTTTCTTTCAACAAAGTAGGTATTTTTTTTTTTTGCTTTTTTTGTGTCTCTTTACTTGTTTGTTGAAAGAGCTATTTATAAGGTATTGGTGGTTTTTGTCCGTTTGATACGGTTGGAGTCTCGTTTCCCCAAACATTCCTTGAGTTCAGACATTTCTAACTTTGGGTATACTTAATTAGTTAGGCATGTTCTTGGTTTCATAACTTCTGACAGTTTCGGTCAAAAGAATGGCTTACCCATACGTTATAGTGCTTATATTTTAATAGCACTTATCCGACTTTTAATGCATCTTGTCTTATTTCCGTTGGAAATAATTCGTCCGTTTGATTCATGCATTTTTAAGTCTTTGGATAGTTTTGGGTTTGAGTTTTCAGGTTACGTTCTTTGTAGGTTGTGTTGGTTTAACCTTTTGGACGCTTGCTGAAGAGAATAGTTATTCTCGTGTATTGGACAGACGCTTGGACTGATCCTGAGTTTCTTCTCTTTGTTTCAGACGCTTACTCTTCAATCTTGTCTTGATGGTCTCACTGAGAATTCCGTCATTTCACTTGATGTTGAGTATTCGGCCTGAGTTATCCATTCGTAGTTTGAGCACTGGGATAATCCCTAATGCGTTTGACGGACGCTTCAAGATATCTTTATCTATCGTAGCTTCAGACGCTTGATCTTCACCTTCATCACTTGGTAGACTCACCCAGAATTCTCCTAAGTGATTTAGTGTCACATACTTAGTCTAAAGAATTCTACAAAGATAAATACTATAAGCCTAAGATAAATAAGCTTTCAGGTACTTATACATAACATTCTATGAAAGCTTTTACACTTTTCGGGGTCTAACAGGAAGTCCTATTTGTCATCATCAAAACATCTAATATGAAATTCCTAACAATTTCCCTCTTTTTGATGATGGTAATACTTATTTAGTTCAAGCGTTAGATACCTAAAGTGAAGGTTAGCGTAAGTAAGTTAGTTTGAGCTTTAACGAGATGTTTCAGCTGTAAAATGCATTTTATATATATATTTCATAGTACAGGCATTTTACAACTAAAAAGAGAGAAGCACAAGTAAAAATCAAGATCGTGACTTGATCTTGTATCTCTTATTCATTTCAGCACGGATTGCTTCAGTTATCTGATCTTCTAACGTCATCATCGCAGCATGATCTTTACTGATTATGTGCTTGTTTTCTTGAATTTGTCGTGCCTTAAAGGCAATGAAGTGTTTATCCCATTCCTCTGGACTGATGCCTATGTATCGTAGGCAAATTCTGAAGGTTTGGTCGAAGTCAGACATTTTTCTTTCTAAGGCTAATACTGCTGGATCAGATGGTTCTGGAATTGATGCTCTGAGAAGAGGAATGTCAAACTGTTCAAGCAGTGCTCTTGAAGGCAATGGAAGAGTTGGATAGAGCACTCTGGGAGTTTCTTTCTTATTGGACGCTTCAACCGATGTAGTTACCCAAGAGGGATAGGGATACCTTGGTTCTGTACTCAGTGTGAGAGAAGTATCAATATGTTGACGCTTGGATGGTGGAGGAGGAACTTGATCTTTAGATGTTGACGATTCCCTCTTTTCTCCTTTCTTTTCCCCCTTATTGCCATCATCAGTCTGTATGAAATGCTGAGTAAGAAGACTGACTTGAGTAGCAATCTGAGCGACAGAGGCCTCAAGAGTGGTTAGACGCTGGTCGAAATGTTCTTTCATGACCAGGAGTTGAGCGTGATTAGCGTCTGTGAGAGAGGTCTCTAGAGCCGTGAACCGGTCTTGTAGATCATTGGTTAAAGCCACATGACTTGCCTGAGTAGCTGTAGATAGTTGCTGTATTTGAGTGAGGCATTCAGTCATGGACGTTTGAGCGTCGGGAATTGCAGTGCTGACTCGAGGCTTAAAACGAGATGTGTGTTTGAGAGATTCAATAGGTACTTGATAAGTAGGATCAAATACTGTTCCTCGAAGCTCTGGGGCACTGTTGGACTCGGTGGATGCAGTAGAGTCGGATTCAGTTGGACTGGGGAAATGAGGCGCTTGAGGTAATTCTAATAAGCGCTCAGGAGCAGGTAACGTGTCAGCTGGTGCTACAGTAAATTCTGATTCTATACGACTAAAGTCCGTAAACCGAAAGTCCAAGCTGGCAAACGGCTCATCTGCATATGGATACGTAGCAGTCTGTAGAAGTTCATTCAAATGTAGAGTGGGGAGATAAGTACCTTGAATGAACGTTCTGATAGGACTATCCAGAGCCCTGATATACATTGGCCCGAGGATATCCAGCACATGAGTGGGAAAGATTTTGGAGGGCGCTTGGCAGATGGAGAATAAGGCATCTGGGCAATAGTGTTGTGAGAAGCCAATTAGCCGATCTGTTGGGAGAGTCTTCGGTTTCTGAGAGTCGGGAACGTGGAGTCGGTAATACTCTTCCAAGTATGGGTAGATGGCTGAAGCAAGCGCTTGAGATCTTTCTAGCAGCGACAAAATAAAATCATAGTGACTTAAGACTTCTTGTCGAATAGACGGAAGAAGTGGATATCCTCTGAAGGGATTGATCCGAGAGCCATTCCACTGTCGCAGATTTTCTGTGAAGATTTTGTCGAATAGGGAGACTGGAGGCATAATTGTCATCATGAGAGAAAAGTTGTCTTCACAGTGGCTATGGGTGAAGTTCAGACAGGACAGGGGAGAAGAACCGCTGGTGGACGCTTGATCAGCAAAGCGTAGAGAAGAGTTGGCCAGTTTGTGCAACGCTTGTCTTAAGCGGTGTTCAGGTTGATGGCGGATCAGAGGCAGCTTCAGAACGGGTCCAAGTCTATGTTGGCGCTGCGTTAGCATGTAGCGTGCAAATTTGGTCTTTTTATCATGAATCCCTATTCTGAACAGATGGGGAGTGCTAACCAAGTCTTCAAATTTATACGTGTCACCCATGTAAGCTTCAGCCCATCTTATCTCAGTCATACAATACTCAGTTCCTGCATTAAGTATAGCACGAAATCCTTGGTGATGAATATCACAGATGGATTCAAAACGATACCTGTCTGGTTGGTAGTTAGCGTTCCAGACGCAGTCAAAATATGCATCGGTTTCAAGTTGAATCATCTCGGTCAGTGAAGCTGGACGCTCACCGGCATGTACTCCTTTATTCTTCCACAGGAGGAGAGGATTAGCTGAGCGCTTGTTTTCCCTGCTTTTTACCAGTGTTGGGGAGTGAGAATAGCCTTCTCTGTTTAGTAGCGTTTCCGTTGGATTCACAAGCTTATCCTGACGCTCATAGACTCTGATGTTGTAGTCTCTGAGAGCGAAGCCAGTGGGTTTGCTTGTCCCACAGTCCAGATAATAAGCTAAATCAACATCAGCTCTGGGAGGCTTGCCTCCTTGCCTCTGTGCTTGGAGAGTCACTGAAGCCGGGATGTGTTTGGGAGTCTTCTTGAGTTCAAGGGCTGTGTAGTAAGCTTTATCAGCTGGGGTTAATGCTGTGTTAAATAGAGTGTTGCGTACAGCCAGATCAAACTTTATGAGCTTGGCGATATCATTCTCAGCATTGATAAGACTTTCTTCATTATATCCGGTAGGTATGAAGGTTTCTGCGGGCGCTGGAGGGAAATAATCGACTGAGTGATCGATAGTCTTTAAGGGATCCAGCTTGAAGAAATGTCGATGAATCACAACGTCGTTAGCATCGCTCTGACCTTCTGAGCGTGCCTCTGTTGGACTAGGTAATGCAAGCAATGGTTGAACCCCTGGAATTTCAGGTTCATCAGGCTCGAGATTTGTGGATTCGATGGCAGCTTCATGTGCGATGGCCACGATGTGGGCCATATCCACATCCAGATGGACATCAATTGGTGGTTCAAAGGATGATATCGGGACAGCAGCTATGGCTTGGTCACTTTGTGTAGCCTCAGAAGAAATGGCAGCAGTTGGACGCTTACGTCTCTTGAAGATACGCTTCACATTTATACCTTCGGCGGGGAACGCTTGAGTCTGTGGAACTGCAGGTTCTTCAAAGTCAATATTTTTGAGAACCTTTTCCAGATCTTTCCGACTAATGAGGGGTATAGAATCCTCGTCATCTTCATCGCTTTTGATAGGTTGAGCCTTGGGCTTTCGAGGAGCCCGTTTCTTTGTGACAGTGGGACGCTTCACATTACGTTTGGCTTTCTCCTGATCTGGACGCTCAGCCTCCTCATCTGACGCTGCTCGGACAACTTGGCGCTCAGAGAGAGGCTTAGCAGCACCTCCAACTTTGGGTGGATTGAAGAGATTATTGATGATTCTTGGCCCATAGAACTTATGCTTGGCCACGGTGACTCCTGCTGAAGAGGTGCACTCTGCTCGAAAATTAGATCACTTAAAACTAGACCATAAGGTCTGTTTGAAGTGCGTAGACTGTCTCTGAACCTGCTGAATATATAGGCGCTCCAGTTGATTTTTATCTTGAGCAGGATGGCAGTCATCATCTGGAACTGGGTTGGGTTGATTTTGTCGAAGGTTCCCACTCTGCATTCAATGTTTTTACTGCAGAAATCAGCCAAAACTCGATACCTGTTCACTATATCTTTCTTCTCAAAGTACGGTTTGTATGGAACATCATCGTAAGCGCTAATCTGAGTCTAGACTTCTTGAATTTGTTCTTCAGTGATAGTGTCTAAAGTGGCTCCAGCATTAGGTAGAGAGAAATTCTGGGCAATAGAGGCCGCAGAGAGAGTGAACGTCTTTGATTCCTTCTTGGAGACAGGAAACAAACAAGTGATGGAAGTCTCATCATCAGACAGTCGAGCATTTCTCCAGAAAAATTCTAGTTCTTCAGGAAACATATACGAATATTTTGTGAGAAATTTCTGAAGCCCAGCCTCTGCTACAGAATCCATCGTTTCCGTTAAATCAATTTGGGGGTTTTCATAGAGAAACTTCCAATCAACTATAAGGCCTTCAGTGACCTTAACAACAACTTCAGTGGTTCCAGCAGTAGCTTTCTTGGGTGCCATTAGTGAGAAGTAGACAGAGATTACGAATGAAAATTTTTGTTTTGAGAAAGAGAGAGATTTTTCTTGCACGAATGTAATAGAGTATAAGAGTGTTTGTTTTCTGCAGAAAGTGTGTTTTTGAGATACTTCAATTTGAATGTTCTTTGTGTTTGAAGTTTGAGATGTTGACACGTGGAGAAATATAAATCTCAGCCGTTAAAATATAACTGTGGACGTGAATTTAGATTAAATAGGCACGGTTTCTTTTAGTAACTTCCACATATACTATTTTGACGTCCGATTAAAAGTTTGAAACAGAGACTTTTGATATACTGAGAGTGATACGTGTGCCCATGAAAAGCGGATACGTTTTTTATGAAAACTGTTCGGGAACCATAATTTTGAACAACTATTCAAATACCCGCCAAAAATTTGTTACAGCGTCCGGACCTATTCAGAATGACGCTTGAAACAATTCAGTGTTATGTTGACGCTTGAGAATCTTGAGGTTCTCTTTCAAGTAACATTTTGTGCTTTAGCGGTCATTGTAACATATAGAATTATTCTTTTCAGGGTGTGTATGAGGACACAGTTTCCCAGTACTTATCATTATGTCTTGGTAGTAGTGTTTTACTTTTGGTTTAAAATATTCAGCGCTGGTTGTATTCGTCTAAGATACATGGTAGTTGTACTGACGCGTGTACATCTGCTGAACCATCTTTGAAAAAACGTGATGAGTACCCATGGGTTTTCTTGAGCGAAGGGTGAGGAATGTCAAGTCAGCATTAATTGCATTGATTGACTAATCTACTTTCTCGTTTTAGCGTAGGGTAATGTACGCTTGCTTTTAAAGGATCTTTTTACTAAGTGCTTTAGCCGGGAATAAAGCTAAGCGTTTAGTTTATTTTGAAAGAAGTGCAGACGCTAAGACAGATTTGTGTAATAAGCGTCAAAAGGATTAAAGTGTATGGTGCTAAGTGCGTATGACCGATGCAAAGGAAAACATTTTTGGTCATATTCACTTAAGTATAGTTAGCTCTTTTAAGGTTCCCCCTATGTAGGTTCCCCATAAATTACATAAAATAAAGTGAATACCTCCTAAATTTCATGCCTAACAAAAGTATGATGTTTCGAATGATTAAGCATTTAGATCAATCATACCTAGTTCACTTCTTAAAGTGAGAAAACGTTGTTCGTTAAGCGCTTTGGTGAAGATATCTGCCAGTTGCTTTTCTGTACCAATGAAGTGCATGGAGATATCTTTCTTTTGAATGTGGTCACGTAGAAAGTGATAGCGAATGTCAATGTGTTTGGTTCTAGAGTGAAGAACTGGATTTTGAGTCATTGCTAAGGCGCTTTGATTGTCACAATGGATAGGAGTTGGATCTAGGATTATTCCATAATCTCTAAGTTGTTGCCTCATCCAAAGGATCTGTGCACAACAGCTTCCAGCGGCTACATACTCAGCTTCAGCGGTGGAAGTAGCGATGGACTGTTGCTTCTTACTATGCCATGAAATTAGTCTATCACCTAGAAATTGACATGTTCCACTAGTACTTTTTCTATCTATTTTGCATCCTGCAAAATCTGCATCTGAATAACCAATTAGTTCAAAAGGAGAATCCCTAGGATACCATAAGCCCACATTTTGTGTGCCTTTTAGGTACTTAAGGATCCTTTTAGCAGCAATTAAGTGTGATTCTCTAGGATCAGCTTGAAATCGTGCACACATGCATACTGAGAACATAATATCAGGTCTACTAGCTGTAAGATAAAGAAGTGATCCAATAATACCTCTATAGTTAGTGATATCAATTTTCTTTCCATTATCATCTCTATCTAGCTTAAGCGTTTGGCTCATTGGAATTTTTGAAGGTGATGCATTTTCCATACCAAATTTCTTGATCATATCTCTAGTATATTTAGTTTGGTTTATGAATATGCCATTAGGGAGTTGTTTAACTTGTAATCCTAGGAAGAAAGTTAATTCACCCATCATGCTCATTTCAAATTGATCTTGCATCATCTTCGAAAATTTCTCACATAGACGCTTATTGGTAGATCCAAATATAATATCATCAACATAAATTTGAACTAGGAGAATATCTCCATTATGGGTAATTTTGAATAACGTTGTGTCAACGCTGCCTTTTGAAAAGCCTTTACCTATAAGGAAGATAGAAAGAGTGTCATACCATGCTCGTGGTGCTTGTTTAAGACCATAGAGTGCCTTGTCCAATTTGTAAACCATGCTTTTCCCATGGTTGTTGATGAATCTGGTGGTTGCTCCACATATACTTCTTCTTGGAGTTTACCATTCAGAAATGCACTCTTTACGTCCATTTGATACACTGTAAATTTGTTAAATGCTGCAAACGCTAGAAACATGCGGATTGCTTCAAGACGGGCAACTGGAGCGTATGTTTCATCAAAGTCGATGCCCTCTTCTTGACAGTATCCCTGAGCTACGAGTCTGGCTTTGTTTCTAATCACAATCCCATTCTCATCCATTTTGTTTCTATAGACCCATCTAGTTCCAATGACCCCTTGGTGGGTTGGTCTTGGTACTAGCGTCCATACCTCATTTCTTTCAAATTGGTTTAGCTCTTCTTGCATGGCTTCTATCCAACTTGGATCGTTAAGCGCTTCATCCACTTTCTTTGGTTCCATTTGAGATAGGAAGCTTGCAAACATGGCCTCATTTATTGTAGCGGCTCTTGTTCAAACGGGTGCTCCAATATCTCCAATAATTAGTTCTGGTGGATGGTCTCTGAGCCATTTTCTATCTGGTTGGAACGGGTTAAGAGATTGATCTAATGTTTGATTAAACTGTGCAGGCGCTTGACCAATTCCTTGCGTAGGCGCTTCAGTGTTTATAGTTTGAGTTTGCTCTTGATGAACATTCCCTTCATGATCATCAGCGTTTCTTGCAATGTCATCGTTGATGTCTTTACGAGTAGTCTTAGGATTAGGTACAATGATTTCATTATCTTCATCAATATCACTATCATCACACAGATTGATTTGTGACGCTTGTTGAGATAAATCTTCAATTCCTGCATCATTAATATTAACCTTACTCGGTTCTTGGTTAGCATCATCAAACACAACATGAATGGATTCTTCAACCTTCGATTTGACCTTATTTAAGATGCGAAAGCTCTTTCCATTTTTGGTGTAACCTAGAAAGATTCCTTCATCTGCTTTAGGATCAAATGTCTTTAGGCTTTGGGAACCATTGTTATGAATGAAACATTTTGAACCAAATACATGAAAGTATGAAACATTCGGCTTACGTCCCTTCCATAACTCATATGGAGTCTTTTCATGTTGCTTGTTGATCATACACCGGTTCTGAGTGTAGCAAGCAGTGTTGATAGCTTCGGCCCACAACCTTTGAGGCAGCTTAGACTCGGCTAACATAGTCCTAGCGGCTTCTTTAAGCGTTCTGTTCTGTCGTTCAGCAACTCCATTTTGTTGAGGTGTTCTAGGTGCTGAATACTCATGAAGTATTCCAAAGTCTTTACAAAATTTCTCAACAATATGGTTAGTAAATTCAGTTCCTCTATCACTTCTAATTCTTGTCACTTTTAGATCTTTTGAGTTTTGTAGTTGACGAATTAGAGAGGTGAGCTTGGCACTAGTTTCATCTTTAGATGCTAAAAATTCTACCCATGTATAGCGTGAAAAATCATCAACTATTACTAGTGAATACTTTTTACCACTAACGCTCATGATTTGAATAGGACCAAACAAATCTAAATGTAGTAATTCAAGTATTCGAGAGGTCGATAGATGAAGCTTCTTCTTAAAAGATGATTTAACTTGTTTACCCATTTGACAAACATCACATAAGCGATCTTTATTAAAAGAACCTTTAGGTAATCCCTCTACGAGATTTAGAGATATTAATTGAGAGATTGTCTTGAAATTGAGGTGATTCATTTTTCTGTGCCATAACCAACCTAATTCGTTTTGATTCTTAGCTACGAAACATGTAGGGTTGTTATCTAATGTTGAATCCCAATCTACTAAGTATACATTGTTTGTTCTTCTTCCTTTTAATTTAGTAGATCCTGTCTTAACATCGATTATCTCGCACAAGTCACTAGAAAATTTAATTTCAAAGCCTTTATCACAGAATTGACTTATGCTTAGGAGATTATGTTTAAGACCCTCAACATAGTATACATCATTGATCATGATGTTCCCCCTATGCATGATACCTATACCTTTAGTTTTACCTTTAGAATTATCACCGAATATAACTTGAGGACCATTGGTTGCACGATAGTTGATCAAGAGATCCTTTGATCCAGTCATGTGTCTCGATGATCCACTATCTATGTACCATACTGAAGCGTCGGTGTTGGCTCTAGGTACCTGCATTCAAAAGGGCAGATCTAATTTCCTTTAGGTACCCATTTTGTTTTGGGTCCTTCTTTGTTAGTGACGTGAATTAGATTTTTCGGAACCCATATTTGCCTTGTCTTCACTATGGGAGAAAGATTGGCCTTCTTGGGTTTCGTTTTGAGTTGCATACTTTTTCTAGATGTATAGAAATATCCTTGATTATAGTAATAATCATAATCGTAATCATAATTATCATAGTGTTGATAATATGAACTGGATTGTTTTGGATATAGACGTTTGATTCTGTTTGGTACTGGCTTAGGATGCACTTTTGGTGCGGGACGCTTAACGTTTGATTCACTGGCAGAAAATATCTCCTTAGCTTTTTGAGCGTTTGGATATATTTTCTTTTGTGAGACATTCGCTTTGGTATTTCCTTTGCCTGAGTCAGTGTTGACTTTATCATTAGCTTTTGTATCAGTATTTGTTGATTCATTCAGCGTTTGTCTGATTGAACTTTCTTCAACAAAGATTACACCTTTTCCTTTGTTGATTGTTGTAACATTGGACGCTTTGGCTTTATAACTAAATTTATCAAAACCTAGACCGGTCTTTTCACCAAATGCCCTGGTTACTTTAGTCACATTATCTAGCGTTTTAGACGCTTTTGATAATGAAGAGATAAGCTGCTCTGATTTGGCAAGTTTAGCGACCATTTCAGCTTCTCTTTTGACTATTATATCAAGATCACCTTTTAGCTGAGTAATTTCACTCTCGAGTGATTGGTTTTTCTCAATGCACTGTTGCTGAATTTGCAACTCTGCTTTGAGCGTTAAGTTATCACTTCTGAGTACTGAAATAATACAATGGTGATTTTGGAATAATTTGGTGGCATCTTGACAATCTGTATAATATTCCTTTACTTTGTCAAGTAATTCATCATAAGAGAGAGGATGATACAAATCAGTGGTTACCTCAGATGGTAAGTCATTAGATGCTTCATTTTCTCTTGCCATGAGACAAATGAATGCTGAGTCCTTTGATGGTTCATCATCGCTGCTTTCATCTGATGATTCCAAGTCCTCTTCAGGCGTATAGAGAGGTTCTGATTCTGCTAGCAAGCCTTGTTGTCTCAGGTTGCTCCTGAATTGGTTTCTATCCGCGTGATCTTGCTTTGTAGGTTTAGACACATTTGGATATGGGCAATTAACTTGGAAATGCCCTGGTCTCCTGCAGTTGTAACAAAGATTGGTCTTCATCTTTTGTTCGTTTGTTAATCTTGTGGATCGTTCGTTTAACGCTGCAGGCGCTGAGAGATCTTGCTGAGAAGGAGTTTGATATTTAATTGGCGCTAGGGAGGAGGACGCAGGATAGTGAGGCGCTTGATATTGTGGTTGTATTTGAGGAAGCGCTTGATATGAACTTTGTCCTGGGTGCTTAGGACTGTTTCCCTTCTTTTCATATTTCAGGAATTTCCTGAATCTATTTAGAAGCGCCAGTTCTTCTTCCTCACTTATATCCGAGCCTTTTTCTTTGATAGATTTTCCTTTGATTGATGCCATTAGCGCTCCAGATTCGATCACTGGATTACTTACTGCATCGCTGGCCGAATTCAGCTCAAACTCAAATGCTTTGAGTTCTGAGAAAGCATCTTCTGGAGTTAGGCTGTCCAGATTGTTTGATTCTCTCATTGCAGTTGTTTTCATCAGGAATCTGCTTGGGAGACTTCTAAAGATTTTGACCACTGTTTCTCGATTTTGTAGCTCCATACCCAGAGATGTTAGTTCAGTGACAAGAGCTGTAAACCTCATGTCTAATTGCTCTAGCGTCTCATTAGGCAGCATCTTGAAGCCATTGAATTTTTCTTTGGCAATTGATAATTTGTTTTCCTTTATTTGTGCTGAGCCACCACAAATAGTAGCCAATTTATCCCAAATTTCTTTAGTTGTATTGCATGATTTGACTTTGTTGAATAAGTTGTCATTGTCACCAATGGCTGTGTATAATGCATTCCGACCGACATTGTCTAGATTGGCTCGTCGACGCTCATCGGTGGACCATTCTTGTTTGGGCTTCTCCACATAACCGTCAGGTGTTTCTTCTGTGGCTTCGGGCGCTCTGGTGATAACTTTGTATATTTTGATTGGCCCATCTGAAATGATATCACACATTTCATCATCACATGAACACAAATAAGTAAACGCTTTGACCTTCCAAGAGTCATAATTTGACTCGGTCAACTTGGGAACTTTAGAGAATGCCATGAAGAATTTAAAGTAATTTTAAAGCGACTATATATAAAAAAAAATTTTTTTTTTTAAAAAAAATGGATCTGAACAAGCAGTTACGCTTGGAAACGCTTAGGTTTCAACTTCAACCGCTCTGATACCACTTGTTGGTCCCAAGTAGTATACGAAAGGGTCTAGAAGGGGGGGGGGGTTGAATAGACCCTGAAGTCTTTTTCGACTTCTTAAAAGTTCGTATCACTTTGAAGTATTTGAACGCTTGACAAGTTTAAGAGCTGGATGTGGCGCTTGAGAAACGTTAACTTAGACTCGGTGATTTCAACGCTTACCAAAGTAGGGCATAGTTTAGTCACTAAATCAGAGTTAGCACAGCGGAAGTATTTTATAGCTTAGCGTTCAGTTAGTTTATCGAAAGTAGTCGCTTAGTTGTTTTAAAACTTTATCAGAATGTATGCAATATGAATAGTAAAGCAGTAAAACAATGAATGCTTAAAGAGGTAAATGACACAAGATATTTGTAAGGTTCACTGGGTGATGTAATCCCAGCTACGTCCTTCTTCTCCTTTTATCAGGGAGGTTTTCCACTATGATGATTATCGAAGAGTCACACAGAGACTTCTACAAGATAGAGGGAGATTGGATATGATCTCGGAACTCCTTGGTCACACAGATTTCAGCTCCACTAAAGACCTTCTATCCCCTTGCTTCTTTCACTCAGAAATGGTGCAAGTTACTCTTGATCTCGGAACTCCTTGGTCACACAGATTTTAGCTCCAATAGAGATCAACTTCAACAAGCTTCTTTTACACAAAAATATTGCTTGCAAGTCAACCAGCTTTCTCACTCAGATGAAAGGTGTTGATGGTTTTGGTCACGGGTTTGTTTGTTTTTGGAAAGTTCAAACAACTTGGGGATATCTCAATGGTAGTGTAGGTTCTTCTTAAAAAGAGATTTGAGATATGGGTGACTGTCTCTGGAATATTTGTGAAAAGCTTATATGGATATTTGGCTATGATTTTCAGTAAGCTTTTCCTTCAACAAAGTAGGTATTTTTTTTTTTTTGCTTTTTTTGTGTGTCTCTTTACTTGTTTGTTGAAAGAGCTATTTATAAGGTATTGGTGGTTTTTGTCCTTTTGACACGGTTGGAGTCTCGTTTCCCCAAACATTCCTTGAGTTCAGACATTTCTAACTTTGGGTATACTTAATTAGTTAGGCATGTTCTTGGTTTCATAACTTCTGACAGTTTCGGTCAAAAGAATGGCTTACCCATACGTTATAGTGCTTATATTTTAATAGCACTTATCCGACTTTTAATGCATCTTGTCTTATTTCCGTTGGAAATAATTCGTCCGTTTGATTCATGCATTTTTAAGTCTTTGGATAGTTTTGGGTTTGAGTTTTCAGGTTACGTTCTTTGTAGGTTGTGTTGGTTTAACCTTTTGGACGCTTGCTGAAGAGAATAGTTATTCTCGTGTATTGGACAGACGCTTGGACTGATCCTGAGTTTCTTCTCTTTATTTCAGACGCTTACTCTTTAATCTTGTCTTCATGGTCTCACTGAGAATTCCGTCATTTCACTTGATGTTGAGTATTCGGCCTGAGTTATCCATTCGTAGTTTGAGCACTGGGATAATCCCTAATGCGTTTGACGGACGCTTCAAGATATCTTTATCTATCGTAGCTTCAGACGCTTGATCTTCACCTTCATCACTTGGTAGACTCACCCAGAATTCTCCTAAGTGATTTAGTGTCACATACTTAGTCTAAAGAATTCTACAAAGATAAATACTATAAGCCTAAGATAAATAAGCTTTCAGGTACTTATACATAACATTCTATGAAAGCTTTTACACTTTTCGGGGTCTAACAGGAAGTCCTATTTGTCATCATCAAAACATCTAATATGAAATTCCTAACAGCTACATACTCGGCTTCAGCTGTAGAAGTAGCTATGAATTGTTGTTTCATACTATGCCATGAAACTAACCTATCACCTAGAAATTGACATGTACCACTAGTACTCTTACGATCTATTTTGCAACCTGCAAAATTTGCATCTGAGTAACCAATTAGTTCAAAAGAAGAGTGCCTTGGATACCAAAAGCCCACATTTTGTGTGCCCTTTAGGTATTTAAAGATCTTCTTGGCAGCAATTAAGTGTGACTCTTTAGGATCAGCTTGAAAGCGTGCACACATGCATACCAAAAACATAATATCAGGTTGTTAGGTGTATGCCCTCAATGCCTATGAGGAATTAGATTGTGTAGGGCTTAGATAAGTTATTTGTACAAAAAGCTTGATATTTCTATTTATAGAATAAATGTTTTGATGTTGTTCATATAAATCTAATGGCATTTAAACGTATTGAACAAATTAGTCCAAGAGATTACAAGATAGACTTTCCACCTCTTATGGACAAAAGGAGGCACTGGAACAGTCCAGTACTTAATCTCTAGAACTGGGAGTTCATGAGTTAACGAATATTAATTGGGCATTAATATTCAACTCATATGACACCTTCTTTGACAAAGAAGTGCCAGTCGTACACTGATTAGATAGTGGGAGCCGGTGTCATGAATATGATTAATGGAATTAACATACTTGAACTCGACTCGCATTAATTCGATCACAAGGGTATTTACTCTTTGACAGTCAATGTTTGGGATTAAGATTGCGATAGTATGTGTGAACTTTAGACCTGAGGAGTCATTTATGTTGGGTTGACTCATTCCCTCGGGTGGCTCATGGCAGCGGAAATTAAAATTTTACAAAAGTAAACATACAACGACCCGAAAACAGGAATATGGAATTGGTTCGATCGAATTTTGATAAGAAGGTAAACGAAATTATACCTTTTGAAAATTTCGTTTCACCTCAAACTTTGGATCTCAGCAACCCTGTGGTGCAAATCCACACAATTTCCCTGGGGTGAGAAATTGCCCGTCGTCTTTTCGTATCTCCCGGTTTAGAGTGCTCCAAGCGTCGCACCTCTAAGATGTATCCACACCTCGTTCAAGTCACCAATCGTCTTGCCTTGCGTGCTAGACAACAAAACGATTCTAAGCTTAACTTAGGCTTGATTATATGAATGGTAGGAATATTTTCTAAGTCGTTTAATTCAACACATGAATAGAACGACGTCTTGTTGGAAGTAGGAGAAAGGTGGCCGATTTTAGTAGGTTAGGGAGGGGCGGTTTTTCTAGCAAGATTCATCATCCTTCTAGTCTTCTTCATCTCTTATTTATAGGTAAAGATTACCTAGAGTCCTAGTTTCTCAAACTCTCTAGTAATCCTTATCCTATGAGGACTTGGAGGAGGGGAAAACTCTTTTTCTCCTCCACCACACATAAAAAAATGCCCCCTCCCTTATTTACTCATAAAATCGGTCAACACAAGTCAATTGGATTCTAGGATTTAATTTTGACTTCTCAATTTAATTATAGGTTCAACCCATCAATTAAATACAAGTCAAATTAAATCCAACCATCTAATTCCAACATTTATTTATTTAACTTGGGCTCATACCCAATTAAATAAAATACTTGGACTCTACTAGGTCCGTTAATTTAATTAATTCTACAAGATTAATTAAAAGAGTAAAATTAATTGAATCCTTCAATTAATTTATATTCCATATTAGGAAAGTACCAAACTTTCCTAATTCCTTCAATTTCCTCAAAATTGATTAATCACATCTATTCAAGCAGTGACTCTCTCGAGTTAGTGTGTGACCCCTTAGGCTCATTTCTATCTAGTAGTAAGTACACCTTCCCACAGTGCTAGTGTACCTTCCTAAAATGGAAAGTACTAGATTAAATCAATCCTTTGATTTAATCAAGCCTCGAATTAGTCACCAAGCTAATTCTCGACACTTACAAATCACGGTTGCCCACCTAGCATAGGGTCCTGAAGACCTAGATAAAACGAAAGTAAAGATACACCTTTTGCGATCTTGATCCTCGCATAAGTAAGATCTCTCTATCTAATCTTCCGATTGAATCTAGAGCATTGGCTAAGGTCGAAGCTTTATTAATTCAATACTATGTTTCCCACGTTATGTGAAATCGACTTCGACTATCTAAACGAGGAAACCCTACGCCTCTTTAGATATCATACTTCGGCCGAAGATTCCTTAAGTCGATTCACTATGTAACCATAGGAGATTAACCGACTAGCTAATGTCAGAGATAGATTCCTCTTTATTCTCACGTGCCTTACTACGTAAGACGTGCATGTCTGAGTTTGCCCATATTGGATCATCTAAAGTGATCATGTAACAAATCAAGAACATGCGCGGTTACGCATAAGACATCCAATGGAATCTTAGGTCCATAAGGATTACTCTTATACTACAAGACCACTGGAAGTTCCACATTCGACTGGGAATCCATTTCAGGAACTTCCATGGGGTTGTTTAGTTTGCCCATTACCACAATGGCAACCCTCATATATGCATTGACTTTCATCGTGCCAGTATCTATGGAACGAGATACACTTCTACCAGAGTATGCATCATATGAGCAAGTCTTTCGGGTTGCATTGATATCCCTTTATCTCGATGAACCCTTTCACGAATTGGAACAATGTTTAAAGATCACAGCCTTCGAGACATATTCCATCATTGCCACACCCAATGTGCAATGATGTCCCATAGCTATATATGATCCTTCGGGACTTTATTCTAAGCCAAAGTAAAAACTAATTTAAGAATAAAGACATGCCACACATAAAAAAGAGATTGACTTTATTTATAAGAAAACGATTGTTCAACTCTAGAGTTACTATTACAAAGAATGGCGCCCAATAATTGGTGCGCCGGGCACTAACTCTAACAATTTATAACATGCTTGTAGTATTGGATATGTTATTAGAGTAGTTAGACCCGTATCACCTGATAGGTGGGGTGGACCTCGAAGTACGATCCAAAAATGCATTCGATGTTATAAGATAACTTGACAAAATGGGATTCACCGTCTCAATAGTAAATGAGTATGTGACATGTACGATCGTAAGTAATTGAAATTATAAGTCTTTGGCCAAAGTATATAAACTATCCTGTGATTGTCACTCAGGCTAGTTTGGTAGTTTCACATTATTATGATTCTTAGTACAGTATCAAGTTCTATGAGTTTGACTAAACCATGACTCTTACTTGATCGGGTCACATCGGTAAAAAATTTATACACATATGGTATTTGTAGTCAAGGTTTGTGATGACATGATCATCTCGTTTTCAATTGGGTTACGATTTGGTTCCACGGTGTTGGCTAGATGACAACCTTATCCTTTGGAATCCTCTCATTGCCAATTGAATCGAGCCTAGAGAGTCGCGCTTGTGAAGAAAAAGAATATTTCCTTAAGCTAAGGGTATTTTGGTAAAATCACATTTGATGTGAATTGTTTGACAAAATAGATGGCCTGATTTAATTAAAGATATCTAATTGGATTAAATAAATTAATTAAATCATATTAATTCATAAGTTAAATTAAATGGAAATTAATTTATAAGTTGAATTATATTAATTGGATTAATGTAATTAATTAATTACCAATTTAGTTGGACTTGGATTTAATTAATTACACATGGGCTAAGTGAAAAACAAAGCTCGAAGCCCATCTGAAATAGGCCAAATCGGCCGCCCCTCACTGAGTAACCTTGGGGGTGTCTTTTACTTGGTATAATTATTCAGTCAGTGCCAGAACTCCAAACAGACAAGTCATTGTTTTAGAATCTGACACTGAGCCAAAATAAACCTAGGGCATTAGGAAAAAAAATCCCTCCCTCTCCATCCGTCTAGCTGCCTGCAATAGTTGTCGAGGAGGAGATCGAGCTTTTCTTGGAGAATTTTTCCTCCGCGTGATTATCTAGAGGCAGGAGTCCGGGGCTGCTGCAGATAATTCAAGAATCAATAGACGAAAAAGGTAATTTGATTACTCTTTACAATTTTTGTTAGTTGAT
This sequence comes from Buddleja alternifolia, assembly GCA_019426215.1. Lineage (NCBI taxonomy): Eukaryota > Viridiplantae > Streptophyta > Magnoliopsida > Lamiales > Scrophulariaceae > Buddleja > Buddleja alternifolia. The sequence continues at coordinate 2,296,812 of CM033406.1, forward strand.
CTACATGCTAATATCATGAATATTCCCGAATCGGATTCTCGGGTGTGATTCGGTTTAAAATTTTCATCCGCTAGACTGAATCACAACAGTGGTATCAGAGCCAAAATTCGGGAATATCATAATATTCGTTTTATGTTTACATGTTTTAATTGTTATAATATCATAAACATGTATTTACATATTGTATGTAAATTTGGGTAATTCATATTGTGAATGCTTATCTGTAAAATTAATTTTTCATGAGTTGAATTGGATTTACTGGGAAAAACAAAAAATTGAATTGGATTCGTGATTTTAATAAAAATTGAATTCATGATTTTAAAAAAAATTGGACTCCGAGCGGCAGCTACTGTACAGTAGGGGCGGCGGAAACAAGTGTTGGGCTTTAGCCCAACACATTAGGGTTGTGTTGAGCTAAAGCCCAACACCCGGATGTACAGCACTGGGCCTTATGCTGAAGTGTGCATATCAAGCTCATCACACAAAGTTGCGCTGGGCTCATAAGGAAATAGCGCTGGGCCGAGCCCAACACTAGATAAATAGCGTTGGTCGTTAATGTTTTTTGTTGCTGGGCTTAGCCCAACGCAATGAATTAATAATTTTGGGCCAAACCCAGTGCTTGTTGTTTAATTAATTGGGTATTTTTGTATTGAGTCTAATATAATTAATTATAGGGCTTGGCCCAAATGATTTAAATTGGAATTGACCAATTATCAATTAATTAATTATATGGGTTCAATCCAAATTGAAAAACTTAACCTAAACATTTATCAAATATACAACCCTAAATAAATTTCGTTTCAACTTCTAAATTATAGAAGTTGGCCCAAATGATTTTACTCACCTTTCTTCTACAATGTAAGTTTAAAAGTCTCATATATCGCATTAAATAAATGATGTTTTTCCATAACCTTTCCAACTGCTATATAATATTATCTACCATTTTGTGAATTCCAGTAGTATACTACTATAAAAGTGTGGATCTTGGAAGTGTTTATTCCAATTGTAAAAAGACCGTTTAGCCCATAAATGCACCCCTAACATTTAGTCCCACTAATCTAACATTAGTACACTTAAAAATACACTTAATAATACTAAATCAAAAAAATCAAAAAAACTCTCCAACTCCTCGCCTTTCATCATCTACAACGGAAGTTTAAACTACATTATTATATTATATTATATATATGAATGCAATAAAATACACCCCCAACATCTAGTCCCATTAGTCCTAACATTAATACACGTTTAGCCCTTGATTGAAAATGAATGCAATAATATACACCCCTAACAAATGATTATAGGGCTTGGCACAAATGATTTAAATTAGAATTGACCAATTATCAATTAATTATAAGGCTTGGCCCAAATGATTTAAATTGGAATTTTCCAATTATCAATTAATTAATTATATAGGTTCAATCCAAATTGAAAAACTTAACCTAAATATTTATCAAATATATAACCCTAAATAAATTTCGTTTCAACTTCTAAATTATACGATTAACAGGTCATATACAACCCCATCGAGGCGGAGGTGCTGGCCACACTCTCCACGTTAACGGCGGTGGCAGGCCGTCCTACGCCGCGAGAGGTCACACCCGGGCGAGGAAACGGTTCATGCTGAAAGTACATCGATGGGCAAGGAATCCACTGGAGCGAATTCCCCGTCACCACTTTTGTTACCAACATTTGAAGGTAATCACCCATTGGGTTGGCTGGCTCGAGCCAATCAACAATTTGAAATCCATCAAACACCCCCAGAGTCGAAGGTTCAGTTGGCTATGGTCGCAATGGAAGGGGATGCATTGTACTGGTTTACGTGGGTATGTCAACGAAAATCAGAAATCTCGTGGAATAAATTTTTGAGGGCATTGATGGTGCGCTTTGATACGCGTTATACGGGCAGCCCGTATGAGCACTTGTCAGACATTAAGGAAACGGGCACGGTGGATGACTATATCAGTTTGTTTGTTCAATTATCTAGCCAAGTGCCTGACGAGTACTATCTGGGAAAATTTCTATCAAGCCTAGCTGATCATATTCGCTGTAGGTTAAGTTTACTTCATCCGAGAGACTTGGAGACGGCCATGGAGTTGGCTCGGGATGTGGAGATAGACTTGAATGTTCCGATGGGTGGACGGATGACCCGACAATTCACGTCCGGGACTACTCGATCCGCAAATTTTAGCTGACCCGCAGTATCGGCACCTATGCACACGTCTTCAGCCACTGAGAGTGTGGGTTCTCCGCCCCCTGAGAGGAATCAAGCCACACGGTATACGGGAATGGGGCAGTCATTGGCCCGAACCCCTTTTAGGAGACTCACTCCTAATGAATTTGCGAACTTACGTGCGAAGGGTTTATGTTTTAAGTGCAAACAACCGTATAACCCATTACATGAGTGTCCTATGAAACAATTACGGGTGCTTTTAGCTGAAGAAATTGAGACATTGGATACGAATGAGCTTCTGAATGAGCATCTCGAGCCATTTATTTCGGCAGGTGATGAACAGCCCTTAGACGCCGAATTACCCTATATTCTATAGCGGGCCTATCAGGGCCATGAACTATGCATTTGGAAGGCACAGTAAGGGGCAAGTGAGTTACTGTTCTTTTTGATAATGGAGCTAGTCACAGTTTTGTGACGGATAGACTAGTGGCCGAATTAAAGATACCAACTCAAGCAATTGGGAGGTTCGGGGTCCAGTTAGGAAACAGGTTGCATTAAGAATCTGAAAAAGTATGTCGTGGGCTATGTATCCACTTCACTTTGTACCAAATGGGCAGATTGTTACGTTTTCCCTCTTGGTGGAGTGGATATAATTCTAGGGATAACTTGGCTTGAGACACTCGGCAAGGTGCAAGTAGATTGGAAGGATATGTCCATGGAATTTTGGAGGCAGGAAGAGCTCATCTTATTGCGAGCTAACTTGGCGCTGTGCTGATCTCGAGTAAGCATCAAAATACATGATTCGGATTTTTGTGCACTCTTGGTCCAGGGTTCGGGTACTATGCCCTAGGCAGCCCTTAATGCTGTGAGATCGACGATTAAGGCCGAAGTAGAGGGGCTGGTGAGGGCGTTCCTGTTAGGATTATGTCCTCAGATGCCATAGAGGATAGAATATGTAGGGCAGCTATCTTGTATTGAACTAAAATTATAATTTATAAAAGGCATTACTTAGTTTTTCACTTAATTTTTATTCATTAGGAGACTCACTCCTAATGAATTTGCGAACTTACGTGCGAAGGGTTTATGTTTTAAGTGCAAACAACCGTATAACCCATTGCATGAGTGTCCTATGAAACAATTACGGGTGCTTTTGGCTGACAAAATTGAGACATTGGATACGGATGAGCATGTCGAGCCGTCTATTTCGGCAGGTGACGAACAACCCTTAGATGTCGAATTACCCCTATATTCTATGGCGGGCCTATCAGGGCCATGAACTATGCATTTGGAAGGCACAATAAGGGGCAAGCGAATTACTGTTGTTTTTTATAATGGAGCTAGTCACAGTTTTGTGACGGATAGACTAATGGCCGAATTAAAGATACCAACTCAAGCAACTGGGAGATTCGGGGTCCAGTTAGGAAACGGGTTGCATCAAGAGTTTGAAGGAGTATGCCGTGGGCTATGTATCCACTTCACTTCGTGTACCAAACAGGCAGATTGTTACGTTTTCCCACTTGGTGGAGTGGATATAATTCTAGGGTTAACTTGGCTTGAAACACTCGGCAAGGTTCAAGTACATTTGAAGGATATGTCCATGGAATTTTGGAGGGATGAGGAGCTCATCTTATTATGAACTAACCTGGCACTGTGCCGATCTCGGGTAAGTATTAAATCCCTCTTCAAAATACATGATTCGGATTTTTGTGCACTCTTGGTCCAGGATTCGGGTACTATGCTTGAGGCAGCCCCTAATGTTTTGAGATCGACGGTTAAGGCCGAAGTAGAGGGGCTGGTCAGGGGGTTCCTGTTAGGATTATGCCCTCAGATGCCATAGAGGATAGATTACGTAGGGCATCTATCTTGTATTGAACTTAAATTATAATTTATAAAAAGCATTACTTAGTTTTTCACTTAATTCTTACTCATTAGGAGACTCACTCCTAATGAATTTGCGAACTTACGTGCGAATGGTTTATGTTTTAAGTGCAAACAACCATATAACCCATTGCATGAGTGTCTTATGAAACAATTACAGGTGCTTTTGGCTGAAGAAATTGAGACATTGGATACGGATGAGATTCCGGATGAGCATGTCGAGCCGTTTATTTCGGAAAGGGACGAACAGCCCTTAGACGCTGAATTACACCTATATTCTATGGCGGGCCTATCAAGGCCATGAATTATGCGTTTGGAAGGCACAGTAAAGGGCAAGCGAGTTACTGTTCTTTTTGATATTGGAGCTAGTCACAGTTTTGTGACGGATAGACTAGTGGCCGAATTAAAGCTACCAACTCAAGCAACTGGGAGGTTCGGGGTCCAGTTAGGAAACGGGTTGCATCAAGAGTCTGAAGGAGTATGCCATGGGCTTTGTATCCACTTCACTTCGTGTACCAAATGGGAAGATTGTTATGTTTTCCCTCTTGGTGGAGTGGATATAATTCTGGGGATAAGTTGGCTTGAGACACTCGGCAAGGTGCAAGTAGATTGGAAGGATATGTCCATGGAATTTTGGAGGGACTAGGAGCTCATCTTATTACGAGCTAACCTGGCGCTGTGCCAATCTCGGGTAAGCATTAAATCCCTCGTCAAAATACATGATTCGGATTTTTGTGCACTCTTGGTCCAGGGTTCGGGTACTATGCCCTAGGCAGCCCCTAATGCTGTGAGATCGACGGTTAAGGCCAAAGTAGAGGGGCTGGTCAGGGCGTTCCTGTTAGGATTATGCCCTCAGATGCCACAGAGGATAGAATAAGTAGGGCATCTATCTTGTATTGAACTTAAATTATAATTTATAAAAGGCGTTACTTAGTTTTTCACTTAATTAGAATACATAGCGTCTACTAGTTGGTCGATTCTAGGTAGGGGGTAGTGATCTTTACGGCAGGCGTTATTTAGATCACGAAAGTTGATGCACATTCTCCACTTAGTCTCTCCTTTCGATACTAGAACAATGTTAGACACCCATTCTGGGAACTGAATCTCTGCTATATGCTTTGCTTTGAGTAGTTTGTCTATTTCTGTCTTGATTATGGTGTCTTTTTCCGGGCCAAAGTGTCTCTTCTTTTGGATGGCAGGTTTCGTGACGGGAAATACATTGAGATGATGTTGTATGACTGTTGGGTCTATACCTACAAGGTCATTGGCTGACCATGAGAACACATCTGTATGCTCTCTCAGCATGGCTACCAATTCTTTCTTCAGGTCCAGGTTCAGGTGAGAACCAATCCTGACTGTCTTCTTGTTAGGATCGGTATGCCCCCACAAACGATGTGACACGCGAAATCCTAGAAAGTATACTAGGTCGTGTAATGTAATAAAGTGGACTATTTAGCCCGGGGTATATCGTCTCCACAGGGACAATTGGATTCAATGCTCGTAATTGCTATGTTATCTAATTCTAAGCTAAATCAATTTATAAGATGATAGGTGTTTATACTATGAAAATAATCAAAGATAAATAAAGTGATTATCAAGGTAATAAATCAAATGGGAAGAGGTGATTGGGTTATGATCCTACTATGTTCTATTCTATGTTCATGAACTCTCAATTATCCGGATTTTTAGAACGCTCTTGTTATGGCGAAACCCCCTAATGTATTTATTATCCAATCTCTTGAAATAACAAGCCTATACTAGTTAACAACTTCCTATATCTCTATAGTGAAGATTGAATTAACTAACATGCATTTCGGTTCAAAGGAATTCCTTGTTTACGAAGATCCTACATTCAATCGGGTCATCTTATCACAAAAAGCCACACAACGCAATCGATTCTATCTCTAGTCAATTGTTACGTTATGATGTTTGATTTTTCGATCTCCCTTTATCTATCTCCTCTCGGTCTCAAGATAAAGCATTATATCAAACACATGGTGATCATTCATGTGAAAGCATTAAGCATAAAATCAAACATGTAACAAGAATGTAATAAATCCGGAAATTAATCATTCATTAAACACAAAACATCACAAAGTATTCACATAACCCAACCACAAAGATGCTTAGCTCATACTTACAACAACAAGTGATTCAACAACTCTACAAGACATAATTGAAATAATAATCAAGAGAAAGAGTTGAATTACTCCCTATTATAAAGTGTGAATCCAAGCTTTGATGATGAAAATGATGATGATGAGGATGAAGATGGCTCTTCAAGCTTCCTTAGGACTTCCCATGGCTTCCCCTTGGTGTTTTTGAGCATTTCTTCCTGTTTTCCAAGAGAAAAGTGTGTTATAAAGGGAGAAAACGGTGGACTTAATTTTAGGGCTTCGGGAGAATTGGACCGCGGCACAAACTCTTATCAGACCGCGGTCCTCTGACGCAGAATTCACAGCTTTCGTATTTTGATCATAACTCTCTCTAAAAATGTCGGATTGAGTTGATTCAAGTTGCTACGCGAAGCTAAGAAATAGATCTACAATATTGAAGAAGAAACCTTAGTATGATTCGGCCTGTAAGAGGACGAAAACCTCATTTATATATGAGCATTGTGTAAAATCTTTCGTCAACTATCTTCTTTTGTTTCTTTCTTCAATTTCAAGCTCAATTTGGATCTCTTTTCTCGTCTTTCATGCGTAAATCAACTTTTATCCTACAAAACAAAATATATATACCAATCAAAGCGTTATGAGGGATAAAAAATGATCAAAGTAACGATCAAATCATATTACAATGGGGCATAAAATACTGTAAAATATGGACTTATCAACTACCCCCCAACTAGGCTATGATCGTCTCGATCAATAAATGGCGAACAAGTACTCATAAGTTCAGATTTTACAACTTGCTTTGGGATCTTGAAAGGTTTTATGTCTCAATTATCAAGCACGTACACGAATTAAACCCTCGAAAATGATTATGACAAGTTACACTTTACCTAGAACACTCAACAATTTGAAAGCCTCCAAAACATCTTCGATTCCATCTCAAAATCATGAACTCCATATCCATTTTTATGCCAAGAGCACACTTTAAACAAGATTATGCAAACTCATTAGATAATAAAAACATTAAAACACTTCAAAACTTGTTAACCTATCGGTGTGCATGAAATGTGAAAGTCAAGATCAAAAGGTCTTTTTGGCTTGTAACGTAAGGCTAGGTAATGGCTTGGACGGGAATATATGGATAAAGTGACTAAACTCAAGAAAGCATACAACTCAATATCATCGAGCTAAACACTCACTTATCAACCGAATAAATCTCCACATCTCGCCACTTATAGCTTTTTGATTTCTTTTCCCCTTGAACTCATAACCTCAAAACTTGTTTCTTTTGATGCTAAGGGTGGAAAAATGATTCCCAAACCAAATAAATCACATTGAAGCTCAAGTCGTAGCCAAGTCGAGAGAGAGCTCACATAATATATTTTTCGGTAACTTCCAATGTCTCGACTCTTTAGCCAACTTACAACATTTCTTTTTCCTCTCTTGATTTCACATAAACTCAAGACCTCAAAATTTTTCAAAATCATCAAGAACAAACACACATTTTAACCCATTAATCCATGAGATTCGACACCCAAAACAAAGCGTAAACCCAAATTAAAGCCAAATGATATGAAGTTATATGCTCTCTTACTTGGGAAATAGACTTTGTTTTTTTTTTCTTTTAGGCTAAAGGGTGGTTGGTGTGGCTTGCGAAAGAAAATCGAATGGTGGTTTTTAGTGTGCTAAACACACTCCATTCTTATCAATACGGCTCAAAATAAGGTCTAGAGATTATGTAATATCGTGAAGACCAATTGTAAGGTTAAAGAAAATGAAAGATGGCCTAAATCATTTCATGACTTCGCACACTCAACACACATTTCAAAGTTGACAAAATTGAACGCTCAATGCTTTAAATCCTCAACAATTTACATAAGCATGGCTAAAAAGGCTTTCACATATAAAATACGACAAATTATTTCATCTTAGATGAAGTAGAGACACTCAAACGAATCATGCTCCAAGCAAAAGTATAACAAATCATGAATATGAAATCATTGACTATCACAGTTTTCTAATCCCAAATCAAGCATGAAACTTAACAAATGAGTACAAGTTACACCATATCACCACATCACAAAAAAAATTAGGACGTCTATCCCACCCCCCAACTAATCTAGCACATTGTCCCCAATGAGCGAACATACAAATGTAAAGTAAAGGAAGGAAAGACGTCCCTGATGTTTGAATCTAAGTGATGTCCAAAACGCGAAAGAGCAACAAGGCGAAGAGTCTGAAAATAACGCCTAGCCAACTGTAAAGTTAGAAAAACAAGAAGAGACACAAAGCATCATCAAAACAACTAAGAACACTTCAAATGAAACAAACAAAACAAAACAAAAAAAATAACGAGAATGAAAGAAAGCATGTAAAACGTGGGTTGCCTCCCACGAAGCGCTTGTTTTAAGTCATTAGCTCGACTCCCTTGCACTGCTCATGGTGGATCATAAGGAGTAATGCCAACTTTGTATAGATGCGCCTTTTTGTGCTTTTTCCAATTGCGTAAAGGCTTCTCATTTCCCATCACATTCACAAATCCTGAAAAACTAAGATATGAGCTCAGATTCACTTTTATAAAAATGTAATAAAATTGTAAATAACTAAAAGTGAATTTTAAAGATGGGGAGTTTTCCATTGATGGTTTTAATAAGTATGTGGTCAGGGCTAACTCCCTGGGCCTTGATTCGGACAACTTTAGTGGTGATATATCCCAGTGACTTGTATATCTTCGAATCTCCTCATTCTCAACCGTAGTATCACTTGGGTTCTTAGTGTATGCCTCGAACGGGCCACTAAAGTTGTAAACTTTGTCTTCAACCTCCACCACTCTAGCTCTCTGGTTATTGATGCACATTCTTAAGAAATCAAGAGATATGATGGTAGGTGGCATTGGATTCTTGAATATTTCTAATGCTTTTTCTTGGTCAATTGATGGAGTGGATTTTGGGATCTCTATGCTGAATTGAAGGTGCTCCAGTGATGTTGTATCTACTTCACCACACATAGATTCTGAAGGTAGTGCTGGTGTAGCAATGGGTTGTAGACAATGTGGTGTCGAATCAACAACTTGTTCAACTTCGGTATCAGATACCTCATCATTCTCCTCTGTGCCACTCTGAGAAGTGTCTGATGATCTCTCTGCCAATAAGTTGGAAAGTTGGTTGAGTTGTGTTTGCAATTCCATTATAGATGCTTCGAGATTTTGAGACCGCTCATCGTTCGACTTCATCCATTGGATCATCAACTCCTCAAAACTTGGGTCCCTATCACATTGTTGCTGATAATCCCCATGGTTCTGAAAGTTAGCCGATTCAAATTCTCCCTGCATTAGAAAGGGGGACCTATCTTGTTGCAGGTATGCTTGTGAATCTCTCATAACATAATAACTCAATGGCAAGTCTTGCTGACTTCTCCATCCGTGTTGACAATAATCGCTATGATGAGCGTCTCCACACCACGAACATAAATCTTGCACTCGACTCCCGTACTCGGCACCTTCATCCCATCCTTGTTTTGACCAATAAAAGTCATTGATGCTCATCTATTCAAGAATAAATAAAAAAAAAAAACATAACAAAACTACAACTAAAAAAAACAAAAACAGCAACTTAATAAAAAACAAAAACAGCAACTTAAAACACAAAACCAACAACTAAAAAAACAAAAAACAGCATCTTGAAACACAAAAATAGCAACTTACAACACAAAAACAGCAACAAACAACACAAAAACAGCAACTTAAAACACAAAACCAGCAACTAAAAACACAAAAACAGCAACTTGAAACACAAAAACAGCAACTTAAAACACAAAAACAGCAACTAGAAACACAAAAACAGCAACTTAGTCTTAGAGAAGATAAGTGAATTACAATATCAAATAACGCAATTGTCCCCGGCAACGGCGCCAAAAACTTGACACGCGAAATCCTAGCAAGTATACTAGGTCGTGCAATGTAATAAAGTGGACTGTTTAGCCCGGGGTATATCGTCTCCACAGGGACAATTGGATTCAATGCTCGTAATTGCTATGTTATCTAATTCTAAGCTAAATCAATTTATAAGATGATAGGTGTTTATACTATGAAAATAATCAAAGATAAATAAAGTGATTATCAAGGTAATAAATCAAATGGGAAGAGGTGATTGGGTTATGATCCTACTATGTTCTATTCTATGTTCATGAACTCTCAATTATCCGGATTTTTAGAACGCTCTTGTTATGGCGAAACCCCCTAATGTATTTATTATCCAATCTCTTGAAATAACAAGCCTATACTAGTTAACAACTTCCTATATCTCTATAGTGAAGATTGAATTAACTAACATGCATTTAGGTTCAAAGGAATTCCTTGTTTACGAAGATCCTACATTCAATCGGGTCATCTTATCACAAAAAGCCACACAACGCAATCGATTCTATCTCTAGTCAATTGTTACGTTATGATGTTTGATTTTTCGATCTCCCTTTATCTATCTCCTCTCGGTCTCAAGATAAAGCATTATATCAAACACATGGTGATCATTCATGTGAAAGCATTAAGCATAAAATCAAACATGTAACAAGAATGTAATAAATCCGGAAATTAATCATTCATTAAACACAAAACATCACAAAGTATTCACATAACCCAACCACAAAGATGCTTAGCTCATACTTACAACAACAAGTGATTCAACAACTCTACAAGACATAATTGAAATACTAATCAAGAGAAAGAGTTGAATTACTCCCTATTATAAAGTGTGAATCCAAGCTTTGATGATGAAAATGATGATGATGAGGATGAAGATGGCTCTTCAAGCTTCCTTAGGACTTCCCATGGCTTCCCCTTGGTGTTTTTGAGCATTTCTTCCTGTTTTCCAAGAGAAAAGTGTGTTATAAAGGGAGAAAACGGTGGACTTAATTTTAGGGCTTCGGGAGAATTGGACCGCGGCACAAACTCTTATCAGACCGCGGTCCTCTGACGCAGAATTCACAGCTTTCGTATTTTGATCATAACTCTCTCTAAAAATGTCGGATTGAGTTGATTCAAGTTGCTACGCGAAGCTAAGAAATAGATCTACAATATTGAAGAAGAAACCTTAGTATGATTCGGCCTGTAAGAGGACGAAAACCTCATTTATATATGAGCATTGTGTAAAATATTTCGTCAACTATCTTCTTTTGTTTCTTTCTTCAATTTCAAGCTCAATTTGGATCTCTTTTCTCGTCTTTCATGCGTAAATCAACTTTTATCCTACAAAACAAAATATATATACCAATCAAAGCATTATGAGGGATAAAAAATGATCAAAGTAACGATCAAATCATATTACAATGGGGCATAAAATACTGTAAAATATGGACTTATCACGATGCCAGCGCAATGGAAAAATAAAGTATATAAAACGCATATATATCGACATCCCAAGCTAGGGGGTCAAAGTAATGCACAACAAAAACTAATACGAGTAAAGGGGTTTTAAACCGATTACAAGATTTGGGGTTTTATTAAAGTGAGGGTGTAAAACCACAACACAAGGAAAACCACACCAAAAACTTTGGCTCTCATTTTCGAATACTCACCTCAACATGGAGGGGTTTGAATCAAACCACCATAAGCTCTTACAGAAAGAAGCCTCTACAAGGACACACCTCAAGTAAGTTCATACCTTAAGCAAAAGATTGGCTAGATATATGCTCTAAGGAAATGGAGTCTATGTAGTGAAAGGTGGAAGACAAGAAGAGTTACTAAAAGAAATATCTATGGAAGATAATCTTTTACAACTAATCTTCAAGAAGAAGTTCTATAGAAGAAAATATTCAAGAATCACAAGAGAAGTTAGAAAAATCTAGAGATGAAGAACTAAGCTCTAAGCTTTTTTTTCTTTTTAAGTTTTCATCAAGTTCTAAATGAGAGCAAGAACACCTCCTTTTATAGCCACCAATTTTCGGCCATATGGTGTTAGGTGGAGTAGAAGACTTGTTTTTCTTCACCTACCACCTCATTCTCACCTACCATTCCATTCTCAACTACCACCACATGTGTAATAGAATATTTTTCATTTTCTTCTTCATTTAAAAAACATTACAAGTCAAACTTTAACTAGCTTTGAATTTCACTCTTGTGACTTCATTTAATTAAGTCCAACTTAATTAAAATGACTCCGAAGTCTTCCAAGACTTGTTAATTAAATAATTTTCATGATTAATTAATAGTAAAATTAGTAGCTTAAATATATTCCCGGATAATAATAATTTCCGTTAACGATTAATCTCCAAGATTAATTAATAGAAAAATTATTTTTCCAAGCCTACTAATTAAAATGTCTTCCACTTAATTAATTAATCTCATTAATCAATTTCACTTTAATCCTAAACCGGATTAATATTCACATAGCAATTGAACTTTCTTGAGTAAGTGTGTAACCCCATTGTAGGTTCGTTCATGTACTAGTAGTAGGAACACAACCCCGTTGTGCCTTTGCAATTTTCATTGCTAGATTTAATTACTCCAAGAATTTTAATCCGACCGAGAATTAATTACCGATTAATTCATGGTTCCTACAAATCAAGGTTAGTACTAGCCACGCGCCAAGAAGACCTAGCCATGAACGATTATTAGGTGACCTTTCCGCATTACGATTTTCGCATAAGTAAAATCCTTCCATCAAATATCCCGATCGAATCTAGGACTTGGATGTCAGTCGAAATCCCAGTAACTCGATTCTATGTATATCGATCTAAGTGACATTGACCAATTTATCAATCAAGCGAGGAAACACTGCTCCTCCTTATTGATACTACTCCGGCCGGAGGTTCCCATGGTCAATACACTGTGAAGTACATAGGATATGCGCCGATGCTAATGATCAGTGACGGATTCTCTCTTGGCACTCATGCGCCTCCGTACATAACCAGACTGGACCCAATATACCCCACTTTATGACTCACCTGGAATCGTGTGACAAATCTAAGTACAGTGGGCGATGCACGAGACGACCAATGGTGCCTCAAGTCATGAGGACCAATCTTATGCCTACGTAACCGTGGAGATTCCAAATTCGACACTGACTCCAATATGGAATCTCGGCGGGGTTGTTCAGTTTACTCGATCCAACGAGAACCCACATACATGCACTGATGTACACAGTATCAGTATCCATGGAATAGGATACACTCTCCAAGAGTGTGCATTGTACGTGCAAGTCTTTACGAGTCATTGATATCCCTATCTCAATGATTCTATGACTTGGAACATTTTTAAGACCACAACCTTAGAGACATATTCCATGATTGGCATCCTCGATACCAAACACATCTCATAGCTTAAGAGTGATCTAGGGGACTTTATCTAATTGCATATAATGATAAGATAAAGAAGAATATGCCTTTTATTAAATAACTTGACAAGATACAATATAAGACTGTTTAAAGAGTCGGCTACTACGCCCAACAAATGGCACGTCGGGCACCTAACTCTTTCAATCTCCCACTTGCCCTAGAGCCAATTGCCCATGTATTTCAGGCCCATCTTCTCAAGATGTCCCTCCAATACTCTTTGGCCCAAGGGTTTGGTAAAGGGGTCTGCTATGTTATTTGCCGAGTCCACACGTTCCACTTGAACGTCCCCTCTACGAATGATCTCTCTGATCAGATAGTATCGCCTTTCTATGTGTTTGGACCTCTGATGAGACCTTGGCTCTTTTGACTGTGCAATAGCCCCATTGTTATCATAGTACAATCGTACGGGATCAATAATAGATGGAACAACACGCAACTCTTGGATGAAGTTCCTTATCCAAACAGCTTCTTTTGCAGCCGCCCAGGCTGCAATGTACTCAGCCTCTGTGGTGGAGTCAGCAATAGTTTCTTATTTAGAACACTTCCAGCTGACCGCTCCACCATTGAGTACAAAGACAAATCCCGAGATAGATTTGAAATCATCCACATCAGATTGGAAGCTAGAATCTGTATAGCCTTCCAATTTTAATTCTCCTCCACCGTAGACTAGGAAGGCATCCTTAGTTCTTCTCAAGTACTTAAGGACTGCCTTTACGGCTTTCCAGTGCTCTTCGCCTGGATTGACTTGATATACGCTTATTGCACTAAGTGCATAAGCCACATCAGGCCGTGTACATAGCATAGCATACATAATACTCTCTATAGCGGAGGCATATGGTATGTGAGACATCTTTTCCTTTTCCTCCGGTGTCTGAGGGGACATAGACTTGGAAAGAGAAATACCATATCTCATAGACACCAGTCCTCTCTTGGACTGATCCATTTTGAATCTCTTCAAAACTCTATCTATGTACGCAGATTGTGAGAGTCCCAGCATTCTACTGGATCTATCTCGATGAATCTTCATTCCGAGAATGTAGGATGCCTTTCCCATATCCTTCATTGAGAATTGTGTGGATAACCACGCTTTTGTTTCTTACAACATTCCTATGTTGTTTCCAAACAATAGAATGTCATCAACGTAAAGCACCAGAAATGTTATCGCGCTCCCACTAGCCCTTTTGTACACACATGCTTCATCAGCATTTTGAAGAAAACCATATGTTTGTACAGTATCATCAAAACACTTGTTCCAGCTTCGGGAAGCCTGTTTGAGTCCATAAATGGATCTCTGAAGTTTGCACACCTTGTGCTCACTTCCTATGGATGCGAAGCCCTCGGGCTGCTCCATGTAAAGCTCTTCCTCTATTTTACCATTGAGGAAAGCAGTCTTCACATCCATCTACCATATTTCATAGTCTAAATATGCAGCTATGGCTAGAAGTATCCGAATGGATTTGACCATCGCCACTGGTGAAAAGGTTTCATCATAGTCAATTCCTTGCCTCTAAGTGTAACCTTTCGCCACGAGACGTGCCTTGTAGGTGACTACTTCTCCATCTGCTCCAAGCTTTCGCTTATAGATCCACTTGCAGCCTACGAGTTTAGACCCGTCAGGTGGATCCACCAAGGTCCAGACCTTGTTGGAGTGCATGGAGTCCATCTCGGATTGCATGGCTTCTAACCATTTTCCCGAATTGACGTCGAACGTCGCTTCCCCATATGTCCTTGGATCAGGGGAATTACCATCCTCGTTGCTATCAAGCAAGAAACCATACCTCTCAGGTTATTTCAGGATCCTTTCGGATCTTCGAGGATGTTGTGTACTTGCTACTACTTCTGGTTGTGCATCTGTGGTATCAGGTGAACCCTTTTGTGGTTCTTGAGTTTCCTCAAGTTCTACAACCTCGCCATTTCTATCCAATAGAAATTTCTTCTCTAAGAAGGCAGCGTTCCTTGAAACAAACACTTTATGTTCCGATGGGTTGTAGAAATAATATCCATAGGATTCCTTTTAATATCCCACAAACTTACATAAGGAGGATCTTGCATCCAACTTATCGCCCACTAGTTGCTTGACATAAGCCGAGCAACCCCATACCCTTAGGTATTTATAAGTGGGTGATTTACCAAACCACATTTCATATGGCACCTTGGAGACACTCTTTGACGGTACTCTATTTAATAGATGCGTCGCAGATTCTAGGGCATATCCCCAGAAGGAAAAAGGAAGTCCAGTGAAACTCATCATGGATCGAACCATGTCCATCAAGGTCCGATTCCTTCGCTCGCTTACCCCATTAAGTTGGGGAGTACCGGGTGGAGTCCACTGAGAGACAATCCCATTGTCTTTTAGATAATCAAGGAATTCACGGGACAAGTATTCTTCCCCTCGATCCGATCGAAGAGCTTTGATTCTTCTTCCCGTTTGCTTCTCTACTTCATGTCTAAAATCCTTGAACCTCTCAAAGCCTTCAGACTTGTATCTCATAAGATACACGTAACCATAGCTCGAAAAGTCGTCGGTGAAGGTTATGAAGTAAGAATGGTTCCCTTTAGTGCTTACATTAAGCGGACCACATACATCCGTATGGACCAAGTCCAAAAGGTTAGTAGCTCGCTCCATTTGCCCGGAAAATGGTGACTTGGTCATCTTACCCTTTAGACAAGATTCACAAGTTGGCATATCTAGCATTTTCCGAAGGTCAAGCTTATCCGCCATCTTATGAATTCT
Source organism: Buddleja alternifolia (assembly GCA_019426215.1). Lineage (NCBI taxonomy): Eukaryota > Viridiplantae > Streptophyta > Magnoliopsida > Lamiales > Scrophulariaceae > Buddleja > Buddleja alternifolia. The sequence continues at coordinate 2,313,040 of CM033406.1, forward strand.
ATCTTTAGAGATATGGCCTAGTCTAGCATGCCACAGGTATGTATCATTTTGATTATCTAACTTTCTCTTACTAGTATGTTCCTCATGTTGAGATAATAAGATTGGAGTATCGGGGAGAACCGTGTATAAGCCATGAGACAACTTCGATTCCAATATTAAAGAAGAATCATAAAACATGGAGCAAGCTCCATTTTTGATAACAAAACTATAACCTTCCTTGTCCAACAAGGGTACAGAAATGATGTTCTTAATTAATTGCGGAATGTAAAATACATTGTTCAAAATAACACGATTTTTGTTGGGAAAAGATAAGTAGATAGTTCCTACGGCCGTGGCAGCAACCCGTGCTCCATTCCCAAATCGCATGGTCATCTCCCCTCTACTTATCTGTTTGCTTCTTGCCATCACCTGCAAATCATTGCAAAGGTGAACTCCATATCCAGTGTCCAACACCCAAGAAGCATCATTAACTGATAAGTTAACTTCAACATAAAACATACCATTCATTGGTTTAGTGCAATTACGCTTCCAATGTCCCTTTTTACCACAATTGAAGCACGCATCATGATCGGTACCCTTAGCCTTTTTTACACCACCTTTGCCTTTCAACTGTTTTTACTTCTTGTTGTTCTTCTTCCCCTTATTCTTATTGGCCTTACGACCCTTAGAACGGGATGAGGAACCAACAAGCAGTACCGGCTTATCTTTCTTGATGGCGGCATCTGCACTTTTCAACATGTTCAACAATTCGGGTAATGAAGCCTCAAGTTGATTCATGTTGTAGTTGATGACAAATTGGTCAAACGACTTCGGAAAGGACTGTAGCACGAGGTCAACAGAAAGCTCGGTCTCAAATTTTACGCCAAGATCAGAAAGCTTATTAATAAGACTGATCATACGTAAAACATGATTATCGACCGAAGATCCCTCATGCAGACGAGCACGGAATAGCTCTTTAGAGATTGTGAATCTCTCCCTCCTAGTTCGAGTGCCATAGAGCTCCTCGAGACTTTCGATAATATCCTTGGAGATGGTCACATGCTCAAATTGCTTTTGAAGCTCATTAGTCATTGAAGCCATCATGATACATCTCACTTGGATATTATCATCGGTCCATTTATCAAAAGCAGCACGTTCATCATCAGTGCTTGTGCGAGTGACGCGAGGCAAAGGCGTATCTAATACGCTATCCTTGCGCTCACTTTGAAGCACAATTTTAAGGTTTTGGTACCGATCGGCGTAGTTGGGACCGACAAGTCTATTGGAATCTAGGATTGTTCAAAGTGGATTTTTGGCCATTTTGTTAACTACAAAATAAATAGCGAGGCAAAACAATTAACATTCAATATGTATCTTGTCCACATATAATTCGGTCTTTAATAGTACGTGTCTCCCACTATTTTATCAAATTCCATAACCCTCTTATATGGATATTCGAGGAGATATGCGGGTCTCCCTAGTGGGCTCGAGATCCATAAGAGACTCTTCATATGTCCCGAGAACACGAGGCCATATGATAAATCCGTATGGTAGGCTTACCGGCCTTCTATATCGACGTATAGTTCTCAAGATATTTTGCCTCATCTTTCCCATACACCCCGAGAACACGAGCCCATATGGTAGTAAACGTTAAGTCAAGCCCATCAAATATTCATGGTCAATCGACCGGACTAGTGTGCCCCACGACTCATGGACGACACCTAGACAAATCGATCCCACGAGCATCTCTATGCTTAGTGGTGGTCACAGCCTAATCCACTTGATGCCACCCCACGACTCATGGACGGCGGGCCAAGCTTCATGGCATTTCACATGCTACTACTTATGATGGAAGGCGTGGACAATAGAACCTCATTCAATTTCCACATAAACTTAATATTTCTTGGATTTACTTGAAACAAATCAAGCGAGGGGTTTCAACATGCAAGGTCTCATCAAGATAAGGATTATCTTTAATTATGTGATCATGCAATCCAAGTAGCATATAAGAAAACATAATATAAGACATCCACAAAGCGGTAAACAAATATGGATGATTGTGGGTCCCTAAGCGATCCACCCGAGCCACCGGTGAATCTAAGGAAATCTAGGGTTCTAAATTAAAATAGACCATATCTATTACATAAGCTTCCAACGGCATACATAATCTTCAATAATGGTCCATCATCTTCGTCTCCATCTTCGATTACAATAAAATGAAAAAGAAAGTGCGAAAATAAAATATACAACCAAATTGAAATAGAGGCCAATAATAATTACAACCCAATTGAATAATCTAAGGCTCTACCCACAATCCATCCATTATGCAAATCAACCATCAAGCGTATGAAGATGACATGCAAAGCATTAATTAATCATAAGCCCATCACATAGTTGAAACAATCATAACTTTGGGATTTATATGTTATGAGGAAAAACCGAGTTTTTCTAGTTTTTCAAAAATTCCAAACTTTTAAATAACTAAAAAACGCGTGGAAGTTGATTCCAAAATCAAGAAATGGGCCAAAGGTAGGAGTCCTTGAAGACCCGGGTCGTGTGTACCACACCACGTCAAGATGGTCCAACCATCAAGCACATGGTGTGCGTATGTACGCTGCCCGGCAACGCACCGTGCGCCGCCGAGCAGCGCACACACTGTCCAGCAGCTGCTGGACAGTTTCTCGACCATGGTTGAGACCACCAAGGGGTGGAATCGGCCATGGTCAGCCCCGTCTTGACCCCCGCCAAGTTTCCTTTAACTGTTGGCAATGATTCGCGATATTGAGTCCTACTAAATGAGCACACCCTTATGCGCACAAAGCCTTCAGCCGGGTGCGCACAAAGTCTCGTAGCTTGGGTTCAATATCAACGGTCCTCGCCCGGGTTTCGACCTTCCCTTTTAGTGTCTCTTAATTTTCAATCATTTCAAAAAAAAAACAAAATCTCCAAGATTTTAAGAAAAACGATGACAAATCCCGAGCTATTATTAAATCAACAAATGTAACATATAGATTTAAGCAACCGGTTAAAATACTACATGAACCGGAAAGCAAAAACATGCAAAGTTTTTAATGTGCATAACCCGGGCTCTGATACCACTGTTAGGATCGGTATGCCCCCACAAGCGATGCCCGCGCAGCGGAAGAAATAAAGTATATAAAACACATATATATCGACATCCCAAGCTAGGGGGTCAAAGTAATGCACAACAAAAACTAATACGAGTAAAGGGGTTTTAAACCGATTACAAGATTTGGGCTTTTATTAAAGTGAGGGTGTAAAACCACAACACAAGGAAAACCACACCAAAAACTTTGGCTCTCATTTTCGAATCCTCACCTCAACATAGAGGGGTTCGAATCAAACCACCATAAGCTCCTAAAGAAAGAAGCCTCTACAAGGACACACCTCAAGTAAGTTCATACCTTAAGCAAAAGATTGGCTAGATATATGCTCTAAGGAAATGGAGTCTATGTAGTGAAAGGTGGAAGACAAGAAGAGTTACTAAAAGAAATATCTATGGAAGATAATCTTTTACAACTAATCTTCAAGAAGAAGTTCTATAGAAGAAAATCTTCAAGAATCACAAGAGAAGCTAGAAAAATCTAGAGATGAAGAACTAAGCTCTAAGCTTTTTTTTCTTTTTAAGTTTTCATCAAGTTCTAAATGAGAGCAAGAACACCTCCTTTTATAGCCACCAATTTTCGGCCATATGGTGTTAGGTGGAGTAGAAGACTTGTTTTTCTTCACCTACCACCTCATTCTCACCTACCATTCCATTCTCAACTACCACCACATGTGTAAGAGAATATTTTTCATTTTCTTCTTCATTTAAAAAACATTACAAGTCAAACTTTGACTAGCTTTGAATTTCACTCTTGTGACTTCATTTAATTAAGTCCAACTTAATTAAAATGACTCCCAAGTCTTCCAAGACTTGTTACTTAAATAATCTTCATGATTAATTAATAGTAAAATTAGTAGCTTAAATATATTCCCGGATAATAATAATTTCCGTTAATGATTAATCTCCAAGATTAATTAATAGAAAAATTATTTTCCCAAGCCTACTAATTAAAATGTCTTCCACTTAATTAATTAATCTCATTAATCAATTTCACTTTAATCCTAAACCGGATTAATATTCACATAACAATTGAACTTTCTTGAGTAAGTGTGTAACCCCATTGTAGGTTCGTTCATGTACTAGTAGTAGGAACACAACTCCGTTGTGCCTTTGCAATTTTCATTGCTAGATTTAATTATCCAAGTATTTTAATCCGACCAAGAATTAATTACCGATTAATTCATGGTTCCTACAAATCAAGGTTAGTACTAGCCACGCGCCAAGAAGACCTAGCCATGAATGATTATTAGGTGACCTTTCCGCATTACGATTTTCGCATAAGTAAAATCCTTCCATCAAATATCCCGATCGAATCTAGGACTTGGATGTCAGTCGAAATCCCAGTAACTCGATTCTATGTATATCGATCTAAGTGACATTGACCAATTTATCAATCAAGCGAGGAAACACTGCTCCTCCTTATTGATACTACTCCGGCCGGAGGTTCCCATGGTCAATACACTGTGAAGTACATAGGATATGCGCCGATGCTAATGATCAGTGACGGATTCTCTCTTGGCACTCACGCGCCTCCGTACATAACCAGACTGGACCCAATATGACCCACTTTATGACTCACCTGGAATCGTGTGACAAATCTAAGTATAGTGGGCGATGCACGAGACGACCAATGGTGCCTCAAGTCATGAGGACCAATCTTATGCCTACGTAACCGTGGAGATTCCAAATTCGACATTGACTCCAATATGGAATCTCGACGGGGTTGTTCAGTTTACTCGATCCAACGAGAACCCACATACATGCACTGATGTACACCGTATCAGTATCCATGGAATAGGATACACTCTCTAAGAGTGTGCATTGTACGTGCAAGTCTTTACGAGTCATTGATATCCCTATCTCAATGATTCTATGACTTGGAACATTTTTAAGACCACAACCTTAGAGACATATTCCATAATTGGCATCCCCGATACCAAACACATCTCATAGCTTAAGAGTGATCTAGAGGACTTTATCTAATTGCATATAATGATAAGATAAAGAAGAATATGCCTTTTATTAAATAACTTGACAAGATACAATATAAGACTGTTTAAAGAGTCGGTGACACGCTAAAAGCTAACGTGCTATTCTAGCAAGTGCACTAGTCGTGTGTAGTAATAAGTGTGGACGAAAAGTCCGGGTTGTCGAACCACGGAGACTTGAATTCTAGTTTAAGATTTGTAATGAAGTGAATAAACAAAGTAAGAATAAATTCAAATAAAATTTGTAAAGAACAAGAACAAAGATGAGCAAGTGATTTAAAACCAATTATAAAGGGAGACTAAGGCACATGCTAGGTTCAAATTGATCAAATATACTTATAAAGGTTCTTGTTGAAGGATTACACTTATATTGTTATGGTGAGAGCTCCAAGAGTAGAGAATAACCGATGTCTTGCGTATAAACTCCTATGCTTAGATCGTGATTTCCCAAATATTCCTATCCGGAAATCTAACCACTAAACATGCATTAACGTACTAGAGTTCACTCGATTAGAATCGAACAACTTCACCCGGGAATCTTTACCTATGTCTAGGGTAATTCCTCATTAGTTGGGGGTCATGATGTGAATTTCTTGCACCCTAAGTTAATTTTCTCCCGAAATATCAACCTAGGCATAAGATTCTAACATATAGTGATCAAGTATATGCAAGATAGGTAAAAACACAAATTCACATCACATAACAATATAAGTATAACCTCTACAATCATCTATTATAAGCATATATCACAATTTGACCTTACATGGCCTTAGTCTTATGAATTTAGTTCATGATAGTTATTATGAAAAACAATAATGAATAAATACACATGTTCATAGACATGAATGAAATGAAAAGGCTATAAAAACTCCCTCTAATGTGATAGATGATGGCCCCTTGATTGGAGCTTCAATTCCTAGCTTTCTCCTCTTAGAATGATGAAGAATGGTGATGAATGGTGGAGAAATCAGATTAGGGGCTGCCCTCCTCTCCTCCAAGAATCTGAAATTGATAGTGAATGATGAAGAGTATGGGTTCCTCCTCCTTTTATAGCCAAAAATTCCACTAAAGTATGCATTAAGAATTCTCATTAAAGTTCCCCAATGAGAATTCCACCTAAGGTGATGCTTAAAGTTTGGCTTTTAAGATTCCAACCAGCTAAAAAATGTTGAACTTTCAGCCATTAAGAATTCCACCAAGCATAACCATGTGAAAACTTCAACAAAACACATGCATGCTGCCATTTTCTTGCTTTCCAGCGCAGTCTTTGTATTTTCCTCATAAACTTCTCCCCAGATCTCCACATTGGATGATTCAAGTCCTCATGTTCAGATAAAACATAGATCTCCAACTTTGAAGAAGGACATTTTGTCCAATTCGGTCTCTAAGTATACCTAAATTACGTTTCAACATGGAGGTTGTTTCTGATTTGGCGCCCATAAAGTAAATCTACCAAGAAACACACTTATGACAACCCCTCAACACATGTGCTGAATTATGGCCAAAAGTGATTCTTACCCATCATATAATGCTGGAATTTAGGCTGAAAAAGGAGTAACATTCGGACTATCCATGCCTAGGCATGACTAGGAGGGAGCTGGGGCGTATCCTGGCACATGTACTTCTCTGTTCGGCGCAGCAATCGTATTTCCTTCAAAATTATCTCTATAGACCTCCGATTTGGATGTTTCAAGTTCCCATTTGAAGCTAAGACATGCATCTAAAACTTTGTAGAAGGAAACTTTGTCTAATTCGGTCTCGAAATATACGGAATTATCGCTCGAATGTGGTAGGAGATGCATAAACCGCCTAGGTGTTGAAAAACATGCTTGAACTTGTTTTGTACATCGTTTTTCTTCCCTTTTCTTCATGTATTCTCATTTATTACCTGTATTCACTTAACACACCTATTAAATGCAAATGTGACATGATTTAAGCAATAAGTGGATCCAAATCATAAGAATTACGGTCTTAAAAACACGTAAAAACACCTCTTAACAACACCCCCAAACTTATCAATTGCTCGACCTCGAGCAATACGAGCTATAAGGCAAGACCAACATCATTCAATGGGAGAAAACAAAACAACTAACTAACTCACTTTCGTGGAGTAAACGATTGCACTTAGCGGGTGCAACAAGCCTTTAAACCTTTGAGTTACCTCAAAGGACGAGTTATAGTCTCGTGAGGGTTTGCATAAGATATACCCACAAAATCTAGAAAATTTTCAATCCCAACCGAATAAACACATCTCAATATGATCAACAAGAATGAATGGCATAAAATCAACCTTTTAAAGTTCACAAATATATATATACATATCAACTACTTTTGCTCATGTGACACCAATACTTGAAACGACTCCCTAGGGTATAGTGAAAAATAAATCTAAGGTATTATAGTCGAGAGGCATCCTTACCAAATTTTGGACATTAATCCCATATCTATAAACTTTTGATCAAACACAAGGCACAAGAATTATAGAAAATCTCATAGCCATTTAAATTTCATTATCTCAAATATTCAACATTCAATTCATATAGAATTTCCATTAAACTTCATTAAGGCTAGATCATGTGCAATGTTTTATTCCATTAGGCTTTCTATGACACCCATGTGACAAGTTTTAGATCAATGACTCCCAAACTAGATAGTTTTAGGGCATTAAGTGTAGAGACACTCCTAAGGATTTAATCACTTGAGTATCAAAGGCCACGAAATAAAACTAGATCTTTTAAACAATTCACTTCTTTTGGCTTGAGCATAGCTCAAATTAGCATAATAGTACAGTATATAGGCATGAAAATTTTCACCTCCGGTACGTATTAGCCTGACCACTTTTGGTCATACCAAAATTCAACCTTTTCAATTCATTGTTAGCATATAAAATTACTACTCAACTTATAACCTTATGAGAAATCTAAGTTAATATTTCTGGGAATAATTCCTTAAGTGTTTCAAGATGGTTATCCTCTCAACTCCTCTACCTTCAATTTAAGTGCATTGTGAATCATCTAAAGAATCAATTCTAGTCTAAGGTCTCCACGAGCAATTTCAAAGATATATATATTCCATTAAATTCAGATTATTTCAAGAATTCATGCCATTTTTCCAAGTCAATCAATTTCAATGCATCAATTGGAAGGACTAAAAATTTTTCATGCTTGATTTTCTCAACAAAGAAGCATATAAACATGATATCAAACAAACTTTCCCCAAATTCAAGTTAAAAATTAGGATTGCATTTTCAATATTCAAAATAGATACTCTTCTACCCCCAAACTTAAATCCAACATTGTCCCCAATGTTGTTACAACATGCATACACAAAGGTAAAAGAACACTTACAACCAAGGATATTGAAGAACATCCTTAAGCTTCCAATGCATCCTTACAAAGTTTCTCCTCTTATCGAGTAAAATAAGAATCTCTAAAGGTGGGGTCCAAATGTGCATCATATCTAACACTTCAACTTTTTAAACCATCAAGCATAAGAAAAACATATATGCCCAAAGTGCATGCTTGAACACAATAAAAAGAAACAAACTAAACAAAACAAAAACGAAAGCAAAAAGAAAAGAAAACTTACAAACTTGGGTTGCCTCCCAAGAAGCGCTAGTTTAGAGTCGGTAGCTCGACTTGAGATAAAGAATCGCTAAAGATCCTGGAGGGGAATGGTCACTTTATCCCTCGACCCGTCAATCCCAATGTAATGCTTTAACCTTTGGGCGTTTGTCATGAAGGTTCGTCCATTATCCGTTATAAGTTCAATGGCACCAGAAGCATACACACGAGATACAACAAATGGTCCCGACCATTTTGACTTGAGCTTCCCGGGAAAAAGTCGAAGGCGAGAATTGTATAGTAAAACCTTGTCTCCTTCATGAAATTTTCGGGGAATAATACGCTTATCATGCCATATTTTCGTTCGCTCCTTGTAAAGCTTGGCGTTCTCATACGCTTGATGGCGCCATTCCTCAAGTTCGTGTAATTGGAGTAATCGCTTGGTACCTACGACTTGAGAATCAAAATTTAGAAATTTAATAGCCCAAAAAGCGCGATGTTCGAGCTCAACCGGTAAGTGACATGCTTTTCCAAAGACAAGGCGATATGGGGACATGCCAATCAGAGTTTTAAACGCGGTTCTATATGCCCACAAGGCGTCATCTAGTTTAAGGGACCAATCTTTTCTAGATGCGTTAACCGTTTTTTCAAGAATGCGTTCAATCTCCCGATTCAACACCTCCACTTGACCACTCGTTTGAGGATGATATGGGGTTGAGATTTTATGCCGTACCCCGTACTTGTTCAGTAAGTGCTCGAATTGTTTGTTACAAAAATGGGTGCCTCCGTCACTAACGATTGCTCTAGGAGTTCCAAAACGAGTGAAAATCCTTTTTTTTAAAAATCGAGTAACCACCCGAGCATCATTAGTTGGTAAAGCCTCAGCTTCGACCCATTTGGAGACATAGTCGACCGCAACAAGAATATACTTATTGGAACAAGAACTAGGGAAGGGTCCCATAAAATCAATACCCCATACATCAAATAGTTCACATTCAAGCATGTTATTCAATGGCATTTCGTGTCTTTCAGAGATGTTACCTGTTCGTTGACACCTATCACAAGATTGAACATACAAGAATGCATCTTTAGAAAGAGTAGGCCAAAAGAAACCTGATTGAAGCACTTTAGCCAATGTTTTAGAGGGTCCAAAGTGACCACCTACCGACATATCATGACAATGGGCGAGAATTGATGCTATTTCCTCCTCGGGGATACATCGTCGAATGAGGCCATCTGCACAAATCTTAAATAGATATGGTTCGTCCCACAAATATCGCTTCACATCAAATAAGAATTTCTTCTTTTGATGATAAGTTAATTTGCATAATTGCATACCAAGGAGCATCATTATGAAGTATAGCATACAATTGCTCATCGGGAAACTCCTCACAAATAGGTTTATCAAACACACACTCAGGGTTAGGAATCTCTATCCTAGACAAGTGGTCGGCAACAACATTTTCTACTCCTTTCTTATCCTTAATTTCTATGTCAAATTCTTGAAGAAGTAAAATCCACCTAATGAGTCTAGGTTTGGCATCCTTTTTGGCAAGCAAGTATTTTAATGCGGAGTGATCAGTGTACACAATTACTTTATTCAAAATGAGATAAGCATGGAACTTGTCAAATGCAAATACTATGGCTAGTAATTCTTTTTCCGTGGTTGCGTAATTCATTTGTGCATCATTTAAAGTCTTACTAGCATAGTAGATGGTTTCAAATACCTTATCCTTCCTTTGGCCAAGGACCGCACCCACCGCGGTGTCACTAGCATCACACATCAATTCGAAGGGCAAACTCCAATCGGGAGGTGCCATGATGGGAGCGGATATCAATAGCTCCTTAAGAGTCATGAAGGCCTGTAAACAAAGGGAATCAAAATTGAATGGTGCATCTTTGACAAGCAAGTTAGATAACGGCTTTGCAATTTTGGAAAAATTTTTGATAAATCGCCTATAGAAGCCGGCATGACCAAGAAAGCTCCTCACGGCTTTCACCGATGTAGGTGGAGGAAGCTTTTCTATTACCTCAATCTTGGCTTGGTCCACTTCAATCCCTTTTTGGGAGATTTTGTGGCCTAGCACAATCCCTTCCCGGACCATAAAATGACATTTTTCCCAATTCAAAACAAGATTTATTTCCTCACATCGTTTTAGAACACGGTCCAAATGATCAAGACATGTGTTAAATGAGGTTCCAAAAACAGAAAAATCATCCATAAAAATCTCAAGGAATTCTTCAACCATGTCATGAAAGATCGCCATCATACATCGTTGAAATGTGGCCGGGGCATTGCATAATCCAAACGGCATCCGCCTATAAGCAAACGTGCCATAGGGACAAGTGAAAGTTGTTTTCTCTTGGTCCTCGGGGGCTATGGCAATTTGGTTATAGCCAGAATACCCATCTAAAAAACAATAAAAATCATGTCCGGCTAACCTTTCAAGCATTTGGTCAATGAATGGGAGGGGGAAATGGTCCTTACGAGTGGCATCATTTAACTTGCGATAATCTATACACACACGCCACCCGGTAAGCATTCGAGTAGGGATTAATTCATTGTTCGCATTTTCTATCATAGTTATTCCGCCCTTCTTGGGTACTACTTAAGTCGGGCTTACCCATGCACTATCAGAGATAGGATAGATTATACCTGCATCGAGTAGTTTTATAACCTCTTTTTTTACCACCTCTTGTATTTGTGGATTTGACCGTCTTTGTGGTTGTCGTGTAGGTTTTGCGGACTCCTCCATGAGTATTTTGTGCATGCACACCGCTGGACTTATGCCTTTTATATCCGCAATTTTCCACCCGAAGGCCTTTTTGTTGGCCTTCAATACTCTCATGAGTCGCTCCTCCTGTTCTCCTGTCAAAGAAGATGAGATAATTAAAGGTAGAGTCTCATTATCATTTAAAAATACATATTTCAAATGTAATGGTAATGGTTTAAGCTCAAGGATAGGGGCCTCTTCGATAGAAGGGCGAGGAGGAGCCAAGAGTGATCTTTCTAATTTTTTAGCTCCAATGACGTGGTAAAAAGGTGGCTTCTCTATGCTAAACATGGTTTCCAATTGTTCTTCACTCGCTGAATCGACATCCATAGATTTGGAAAGACATGTCTCCAATGGGTCGTCTACCATTTGTGCCTGAAAAGTCTCATCAATCAACATATCAAATACATCGATGCGTAAACATGAGTCAGGATCACATGGGTGTTTAAGCACTTTAAAAACATCAAAGGTGACCTTTTCATCTCCCACATTTAAGGTTAGCTTACCATTGGCAATATCGATTACCGCCTTACCAGTGGCTAGGAATGGTCTTCCTAGGATCAGGGGTACCTCAACATCTTCCTCCATATCAAGAACCACAAAGTCAACCGGGAAGTAGAATTTGTCGACTTGAACGATTACATCTTCGATTATTCCCCGTGGTCTCTTGATTGATCTATCGGCAAGTTGGAGGCTCATTGAAGTCGGCTTTGGGTTACCAAGGCCCAACTTTTTGAAAAGAGAGTACGGGAGGAGGTTGATGCTAGCTCCCGAGTCGCACAAAACTTTTTCGAAGGATAATGGCCCAATCGTGCAAGGAATAGTGAGACTCCCAGGGTCTTCAAGTTTCATTGGTAATTTATTAAGCAATACGGCGGAGCATTCCTCGGTTAGGCACACCGTTTCGTTTTCCTCCCACTTTTGTTTGTTGGATAAAATATCCTTGAAAAATTTCACGTAATTTGGCATTTGTAAAATTGCGTCTATAAAAGGAATATTAATCCTAACCTCACGAAGAATTGCTAAGATTCGAAGGAAACTTGGATCCATCTCCTTTTTTTTCTTTCTATGTGCATTAGGAAATGGCAGACGGACCTCGATGGGAGGATGCGTTGGATTTGAAGAGCCCGCTGTGGAGGGTTCAGGAGGTGGCGCCTGGGCGCGACAATCGGCGCCAGGGCGCTGGGTCTCGGGCGCCTGAGCGTGATCATCGGGACGCTCGGGCGAGCAATTGCGAAGCATTCGTTCACTGTGGGTTGATTCCGGCGCCTGGGCATTCTCATCGGGGCGCTCGGGCGCGGAAATGCGAACAACATCATTGACTATCTGTTTGCCACTTCTTAAGGTGATGGCGTGGCATTGCTCCTTCGGGTTTTTTTCTGTGTCACTTAGTAAAGTTCCCGGGGCTCTCTCACTGATCGCCTTTGCCATTTGACCCATTTGTGTCTTTAAATCCTTCATGTCCATCATTATATCCTTCATCATAGTACGGAGTTCGTTGATTGCTGAATCCGATTTCTTTATTTGTTCATCGAGACGCTCTTCGGTTGTAAGAGGTCTTATTTGCCTTTATATATGAGGATTACCTTGCCTTTGAGCTTGGTTATTGTTGAATGGGGGCTTTGGTGCTTGATAGACGCCGGGATGGGCATTTTGTGCCGGATTGGGCCTCCTTGGAAAATTTTCGGGCACATGGAAGTTCAATTGAGGTCGATTGGCATTTCCAACATAGTTTACATTGCCAACCATTGTTTCCAAAGCAACTTCTTCGCCCAACTCTTGAACACAAGCAATCTTTTTAGTGGGTGTGATTTCTTCATCATCGGGATAGAGTTCATCTTCTCGGGCTAATTGCTCAATCTTGTCCCACACACTTTGGCAATCGAGCCCAAGGAGATCACCACCGGCGCCGGCATTGAGCCTATTTCGGATGCGCGAACGGACTCCATCATGGAATCGTAATACTTGCTCGCTCAATCTTAGGTTGTGATCCGGACATTTTCGGAGCATGTTTTTATATCTAGCTCATGCTTCGGCTAAGGACTCATGATTCCCCTGCTTAAACTCCTTTACGTTGCTCCTTAGCTCATTGATTTTGGAGGGTGGAAAGAATTTGCTCAAAAAGGCATCGACCAATTGTCCCCATGTTGTGATGGATTGGGGTGGTAGAGATTTGTACCACATGGTCGCCCTTTCCTTTAATGAGAAGTGGAAGACTCTTAGACGAATTGCATCGAGATCCCGTGGATGAAATTGGGTAGTCACGAGAGTATCGTCTAAAGTCTCCAAATGCTCATGAGGTGATTCATGGGGCTCTCCATAGAAGGGTTCGCTTTGCACCATGCTAAAGATGTGTGACGGAATGTGATAATTTGGTGCAAAGAAATTTGGAAAGACTACGGCCCCCGGTATAGTGTGGACCCTTGGAGGTAGACTTTCTCGGACCGATGGAAGTCTTTGAGGAGGTGCCGGTTGCATAGCTTGGAATAGATTTTGCAACCATTCCCTATTTTCCGGGAGATTTATGTCGGGAAAATTTCCATTTGGATTTAGATTGTCGGCCATTTCTCGAGCGCGTCTACTAGATCGAAGAACACGCCCTATCTCCGGCTCAAAATTGTATAGAGGCTCGTTAGAAGAGCGGGTCATGCACCACAAATTACACCTAACAATTAAACAAAAAAAACAAAATTAGAATAATAAAATAAAAGAAAGGTTAGAAATAAACGAAGAACTAAGAATTAGGAAAATTTAAACGAAAAATCAAAAACTAAAATGAACAAGTCCCCGGCAACGGCGCCAAAAGATTCTAACATATAGTGATCAAGTATATGCAAGATAGGCAAAAACACAAATTCACATCACATAACAATATAAGAACAACCTCAACAATCATCTATTATAAGCATATATCACAATTTGGCCTTACATGGCCCTAGCCTTATGAATTTAGTTCATAATGGATAATATGAAAAACATAAATGAATTAATACACATGTTCATAGACATAATTGAAATGAAAAGCTATAAAAACTCCCTCAAAAGTGAATAATGATGGATCTTGAAGTTGAGCCTTCAATCCCCAAGCTCTTTTCCTTCCTCTAGTTTTCCCCTCCAAGAGTGATGAAGAATGGTGATGAATGGTGGAGAAATCAGATTAGGGGCTGCCCCCCTCTCCTCTAAGAATCTGAAATTGATAGTGAATGATGAAGAGTATGGGTTCCCCCTCCTTTTATAGCCAAAAATTCCACTAAAGTATGCATTAAGAATTCTCATTAAAGTTCCCCAATGAGAATTCCACCTAAGGTGATGCTTAAAGTTTGGCTTTTAAGATTCCTACCAGCTAAAAAATGTTGAACTTTCGGCCATTAAGAATTCCACCAAGCATAACCATGTGAAAACTTCAACAAAACACATGCATGCTGCCATTTTCTTGCTTTCCAGCGCAATCTTAGTATTTTCCTCATAAACTTCTCCACGGATCTCCAAATTGGATGATTCAAGTCCCCATGTTCAGATAAAACATAGATCTCCAACTTTGAAGAAGGACATTTTGTCCAATTCGGTCTCGAAGTATACCTAAATTACGTTTCAACATGGAGGTTGTTTCTGATTTGGCGCCCATAAAGTAAATCTACCAAGAAACACACTTATGACAACCCCTTAACACATGTGCTGAATTATGGCCAAAAGTGATTCTTAACCATCATATAATGCTGGAATTTAGGCTGAAAAAGGAGTAACATTTGGACTATCCATGCCTAGGCATGACTAGGAGGGCGCTGGGGCGTATCCTGGCACATGTACTTCTCTGTTCGGCGCAGCAATCGTATTTCCTTCACAATTATCTCTATAGACTTCCGATTTGGATGTTTCAAGTTCCCATTTGAAGCTAAGACATTCATCTAAAACTTTGTAGAAGGAAACTTTGTCTAATTCGGTCTTGAAATATACGGAATTATCGCTCGAATGTGGTAGGAGATGCATAAACCGCCTAGGTGTTGAAAAACATGCTTGAACTTGTTTTGTACATCGTTTTTCTTCCCTTTTCTTCATGTATTCTCATTTATTACCTGTATTCACTTAACACACCTATTAAATGCAAATGTGACATGATTTAAGCAATAAGTGAATCCAAATCATAAGAATTACGGTCTTAAAAACACGTAAAAACACCTCTTAACAGTCGGCTACTACGCCCAACAAATGGCACGTCGGGCACCTAACTCTTTGACTTCTCCTTGTCTCCAGGTATGAGCTCTATGCTCATGAGTTCTCCTATAGGTTCGACGTGTGACAAAACTGACTTTTTAGCCACTTCACTTCCTTCTAATGTCGTTGATTCGGGCTTGCGCTTTTTATCTTCAGCTGGCATTTCTCTTTGTTTTAGTGAGACTAAGTAACATTTTTTGGATTGGTGTTGATCTATAGATACTTCTCCCACTCCATCGAGTGTTGGGAATTTGATCTTCATATGTGGTATTCATACTACCGCTTCAAACAATACTAGTGCAGGTCGGTCGAGTATTACGTTGTAGGCTGAAGGGGTATCTACGACTAGGAATCTAGTCAACTTTGTTATTTTGTTGAATCCCCCTCCCAGGGAGAGAGGTAATACTACCTGTCCCACAGGTTGTGTCGCCTCACTTGAGAAACCAAAGAGAGAAGTCTTCACCTGTTCCAGTCTAGCATCCTCCAGGTTCATCTGTCGATATGCTTGGTAGAACAAGATATCTACCGAGCTACCGTTGTCGATAAATATCCTTTGAACTTCGTAGTTTGCAATCATCGCCGTGATGACCAATGCATAGTTGTGGGGTGTTAACACAGTCCGCGCGTCCTCAGGTCCGAATCGTATTTCCTGCCTAGGTCGTGTTTAACTGACGTTCATGTAGAATGCAGGTGCGGTCTCTACCAACCTTACCTGCCGCTTGACCTGTCTCTTAGATTCCTCCTCAGCTAATCCTCCCGAGATCATATAAATGATCTCCTGATCAATGTTGTTGTTAATTGGTTGGGGAGAATTTCCCATTCCTACAGGTCCGGCTCTACCACCTTCACGGCCCTGCCATCTTCCTCCTCGACCTCTCCAGCTACTACCCCCACGAAATGGGGCAGAATTGTTCCCATTACTGATTTGTATCACGAATTCTTTCAAGTATCCCATCCTAGCTAGCCGTTGGATTTCTTCGAAGAGCTTCGGGCAATCATCGGTGCGATGCCCGAATTCTCTATGGTATCTGCAGTAGACATTGCTAGGTGGGTTCTTAGGGTCTTAGTCTGCTCTTTCTGGCCATTGTACCACATTCTTCTCTTCCGCCTCCATTAGATGCTCACTCTAGTTGCATCGAAAGGGTATTCGTTGTTGTTTGGGGTGCATACCTGGCCCAGGTAGGGCTACCGGAGCTGGACTAGGTGCCCAACCACTCCTGCGAGTCTTATTGAGATTATCCTCCTCAAGATTGTCTTTTCTTTGCTCGGACCACCGCATGATTTGCGAGTATTCCATGTTGATGTACTTTTCGGCCCGGCCAAGTAACTCGTCAAAGCCCAGGATTGGCCTCTTGGTGAGTGATTGAAGAGATGTCCATCCCTCAAGCCTTGCGTAAAAGCATTGACTTTCAGGTTGGATGTTAGAGATGGTACCTCCAACGTAGCTGTATTGAAACGCTTGACGTATGCACGTAGGATCTCGTCTCCTCTCTGTTTGATGTTGAACAAACTCAAGGGAGTTTTTTCGTGCCGCTTTCTACTAGCAAATTCATGCAAAAACCTTGAGCTAAACTCTAAGAAGGATCCGATGGACCCATCGGGAATTTGATTGAACCATTGTTGTGCAGATTTGGCTAACATAGTCAAGAAGACCCTGCATTTGATAGCATCGGAATACCTGTGCAGCACAGCAAAATTTTGAAAAGTGTATAGGTGATCCTCTGGATCTGTTGTTCCTTCGTAGGGTACGATGGAGAGAACCCTAAAGTCCCATGGCAATTCTTCCTTTATGATGTGTTCCGTGAATGGAATCCCCCGATCCATTTGGATCTTGCCTCTTGTCATTTTGCGCTCCATTTCTTCCATTCGTTTTGCCATGAGCTCCATCTTCTCCATCTTCTCCTTTGCTTTAGCCATCCTGCCGAGGTCTGCCCAGCTAAATGTAGCAGACACGAAGCTATTAGCATTATCCTCCAGATCTTTATCACGCCTGTCGGGAGCCCAATAGGGACGTTTCTGCAGGTTGCCCTTCCCAGGTATGTCATGGTTCGAGTGTTATATCGGCCGATGCAGTTCTTCATCATGCTTTTGTTGTTTCTGCAATCCAGGTTGGGGTGCCCAACCTACCAGGTCATCCTCGTCCTCCAGGTCTAGACGACAAATGTGACGCTCCTCTGGAGCCAAGTACTATTTTCGAGGCGCGATGCCTCCTCTCTCTCCTTCCTCCTCCGGATATTCTGGCCTTTTAGCACGTTTACCCGAGTTGCCGTCAGGGGTGACATTGTTGACACCCCCAGCCTCCGCGTTTCCAGCTTTAGACGCTCTCTTTTGAGGAGGGGACACAAAATCGTCCTTAAATGCACGATCTGCCACACCTGCAAGTTTAAAATCTACCACCTTGGTGACAGCTTTGTCGATGACTCCTTCTAGCCTTTGAACGATGAGATCCATGCTCAACACGCTTTGAGGGAAAACGTTATTTCCCTCCATCAGGCCTTCTGGTGAATCTCCTAACACTGGATCTTGCAAGTCATTTGCCGAGCGCCTCACCAGGTGCGCCGGTGTCTCAGGTGTGTACTGTTCTTCTTCAGGCAGGAATATCATCGCATTTTTCCCTCTCTCGATGTTGTCGCCTCCATTTCTCATTTCCATGACATTCCCTTTTGCCATTAAAAATTATTACAGTAAAAGAAAGTATTTTCACGAAAAAATATGGTTACCTCACGCCTTTTCTGCTCAGATTTTCCCACAGACTGCGCCAATTGATGTGTGTGGGTTTCACATCAATAATATTTATATTAATATGTGGGATAATGTGAGTACTGTAGTTAGATTTGATGTATAATATAAGAACGATAATGTAAATAACAAGAGATTTAACATGGTTCGGTCCAAAAATTAGACCTACATCCACAAGGGTAAAGAGTTTGGCTCCTTTTATTGATGTTGGAGTTCGATATATATACAAAATTTGATTTGGGGGGGGGGGGGTTAAATAGAGTAGGTCAACTATGCTAAATATACATTTGGTAATAAGAATAAATCATAATCTATCTAAATGAGGCTACAATCAATTCAGGTATAATTAGGAAAGATTGGCCGGATCTCCGCAGGTCTATATATGGTAAGATTGAGGATTGATTGAATCTTGTCTCCCAGCTGTCCATAATAAGCGCTGCCCTACCTGTGCAGGTCGGGTCGTCTGGGCCTTCAGCTAAGCCTGGATATGATGTCTTCTAGAAGGATCCAAGTCCACGAAACCATTGGGCTTGGGCCCATATGATGTTAGACAACCCAGCTTGGCCCAAAGACGGATTTCTACCCACATCAATATGGATGATCTAAATATTCAACCATGTTTTATTACTCTACTATGGTTAATGTATCTCGCTGGATTAAGATAGGTTTATATAAGTGTATAAGTATACATATAGTCACGATTTTAGAATT
Source organism: Buddleja alternifolia (assembly GCA_019426215.1). Classification (NCBI taxonomy): domain Eukaryota; kingdom Viridiplantae; phylum Streptophyta; class Magnoliopsida; order Lamiales; family Scrophulariaceae; genus Buddleja; species Buddleja alternifolia. Next base: position 2,332,133 of record CM033406.1, read on the forward strand.
TAGGCCTCTCATTTTTTGAAATTAAGATCCGCATAATATGACAAGTTCATTTCTACTAATTAGAAGACTAATCCAATGCTTTCCATTCTAAGAATAACAGCGAGACAAGGTCCAAGATAGAACTTTTTCAGCTGACCTAATTTTTTACCAATAGAGGGTTATGACATGATTTTGCGAATTAACTAGCTTTCTGAACGCCATGCCCGACTGGATTGCTGATCTACGGTCATTAGCTTTTGTGAAGCGGGAAAGTCGTCTATAGAATTGGTAGGTGATCATAAGCCAACTGGAATTAAGTTTATTTCTACTAACCAGGCGAAGATAGCATTATGGAGAGGAGAGTTGGGGATTTTAGCATATGTGATAAATAAACCTAAGGACGTGGCAAAAATTGAGGATGTCCCTATCATATCAGATTTTGTAGACGTCTTTCCTAATGAGTTAACATCGCTACCCGTGGACCGCGAAGTGGAGTTCACTATCGAACTCATCCCAGGCACAACTCCCGTGTCCAAAGCTCCCTATCGCATGATACCGACAGAACTCAAGGAACTTAAGACCCAACTACAAGAACTACTTGATAGTGGGTTCATTCGACTGAGTTATTTCCCTTGGGGAGCTCCGGTGCTATTTGTGAAAAAGAAGGATGCGAAATTAAGAATGTGCATAGATTATTGAGGATTGAATGGCGTAACTATTAAGAAAAAATACCCTTTACCTCAGATAGAAGAGTTGTTTGATCAACTACAAGGTTCCCGAGTGTATTCAAAGTTGGACCTTAGATAAGGATATTACCAACTGAAGATAAGAGAGGAAGACATTCCTAAGACGGCATTCAATTCCTGGTATGGGCAATACGAGTTGGTAGTGATGCCTTTCGGGTTAACTAATGCTCCAGCAGCGTTTATGGATTTGATGCATTGATTATTTCAACCATATCTGAATCAATTTATGGTCGTCTTCATTGATGACATCTTATTTTACTCAAAGTCTGAAGAGGAACACAGACAACATTTGAACACAGTGTTACAGACACTTTGCGGACATAAGCTTTATGCAAAATTCAGTAAGTGTGAGTTTTGGCTAAGTAAAGTAGACTTCTTAGGTCATATCATATCCGGTGAAGGGATTTCGGTCGATCCTTCTAAAGTAGAGGCAGTGTTGGACTGGAAGAGACCAAAAACAGTAACTGAAGTTAGGAGTTTCTTGGGTTTAGCTGGGTACTACAGAAGATTTGTCCAGAATTTTTCTAAAATAGCGGCTCCTTTGTCTGGGTTAACTCAAAAGAAGAAACCCTTTGAATGGACTGAAAAGTGTGAAAATAGCTTTGACGACGACGCCATTTTGGCACTGCCAGATGGCTCTGAAAACTTCATCATGTATACAGATGCCTGGAAGGAAGGTCTAGGATGTATTTTGATGCAAAAAGATCGGGTAATAGCCTATGCTTCGAGGAAGTTGAAGCCATATGAGCAGAACTACCCCACGCATGATCTGGAGCTAGCAGCAATTATATTTGCTTTGGGAAAATGGACACACTATCTATACGGGGCGACATTTGTGATATTCCTTGACCACAGAAGTCTAAAGTATCTCTTCTCTCAAAAGGACTTAAACATGAGACAACGACGATGGATGGAGTTACTTGAAGATTATGACTGCTCGATTCAGTACCATCCGGGCAAGGCTAATGTGGTAGCAGATGCCCTAAGTCGTAAATTGCAAGTGGCCCCACTTCTTGCAAGTGGTTACACCGGAGTCAAAGAAAATAATCGATACCCTCCAAAGGATATGGTGCGAGTAACTTCAAGAGTAATGTTCGCCAACATCTCAATGAGACCAACGCTTTTCCAAAGGATTAGAGAGGCGCAAGGAAAAGGCGCGACACTTCAAAAGATTACGTCTAATGTGTTGGGTTCTACTAGGACTAACTTTATGATAGACAGTGATGGGATTTTAAAATACAAAAATAGAGTTTGTATTCCGAAGGATGAAGAATTAAGGAGAACCATCTTAGATGAAGCTCATAAATCTAAGTACACAGTTCATCCTGAGGATAACAAGATGTATCAAGACTTAAAGAAGATTTATTGGTGGGTCAACATGAAAAGAGAAATTGCTGGTTACGTTCAAAGATGCCTTACGTGCCAACAAGTAAAGGCAGAACATCAACGACCCGCTGGGCTGCTTCAGCCGTTAGAAGTACCAACATGGAAGTGGGAAATGATAACGATGGATTTCATAACAGGATTATCAGTGGCCAGAGGTTATGATAGTATATGGGTAATTGTTGACCGCTTGACTAAGTCAGCACATTTCCTACCAGTTAAGTCATCCTACACAATGGATAAACTAGCTGAAGTTTATAGAGATAATGTTGTGAGACTACACGGGATACCTCTCAGCATCGTATCCGATCGAGACCCAAAGTTTACATCTCGATTGTGGAAGTTAGTACATGAGAATTTAGGATCGAAATTAAACTTCAGCACTGCTGCACACCCGCATACTGATGGCCAATCAGAGCGAACCATACAATTCTTAGAGGATATGCTTAGAACTTGTATTTTAGATTAAGGAGGAAGTTGGGCAAATCATCTCCCTTTGATCGAGTTCGCATACAACAACAGCTACCAAGCGACTATTCAGATGGCACCTTATGAAGCACTGTATGGGAGAAAATGTCGATCACCATTGCATTGGGATTTGGATGAACATCGTGCACCAACATCATCAGGGCATGGAAGGGCAATGAAAACTGAATTTATATAAGAGGTCGTTGATAAGGTTCGGTTGATAAAACAGAGGATGAAGGTAGCTCAAAGTCGTCAAAAGAGTTACGCGGATAATAGGAGAAGAAATTTAGAGTTTGATGCTGGAGATTTTGTATTTTTGAAAGTGAGCCCGAGGAAAGGATTTACGAGAATTGGAAAAGGAGGCAAATTGAGCCCTCTTATATAGGACCTTTTGAAATCATAGAAAGAATAGGGCCAGTGGCTTATCATCTCTCTTTACCATCCACCTTAACTGGAATACATAGTGTTTTTCATGTCTCACAATTGAAGATATACCACCCTGACCCTTCGCACATCATAGAACATGAAACTCTACCCCTTGAGTAAGACCTGTCATTTGAAGAACAACCCATCCAAATCTCAGACCAAAGGATACAAGAACTTCGTAAGAAAAGGATTCCACTGGTGAAGGTCTTGTGGAGGAATCAAAAGGTGGAAGAAGCAATTTGGGAGCGAGAGGAAGGAATGAGAAAACATTATCCAGAACTCTTTAATAACCCAAGTTAGAATTTGGGGACCAAATTCTGTTAAGGGGGGTGGAGTGTGATGCCTAAGATTTTAAAGTATACGTTTTATGTGTATAGATATATATGTGTGCTCAATTTAAATAAGAAAGAAAAGTGAAAAATGGAGTAAATACAAGAAAGAGTAAGTATTATATTTTCTTGCAAATTTATGTTTTGGAAATACTTGATTTTTGTAGGTCATTCTATTCTAGAAATCGATACTTGACTATATGAATTTTTGTTAGTTGCTTGCATAGCTAATTGTTCCCCAAAAATTTGTAATTAGACTTTTACTGTAAAATATATTGTGTATTGTAAGACTTAAATAATGCATCCTATATGTAGAAAAATATTTATGTTATGGTGCATCTTGCAAAGAACAAAAAAAGGGGGGAGAAATGGGCAAATAAAAGGATGAACGAGAAATTGCACTCAAGCCCTCCTTCATACTCTATATATACCTCTAACCATTTGGTCTTCAACCTTATTCCAACTTAAAGACACACCAAAGAGAGAGAATTCAGCAATTCCCGTATATAAACCCATCCCTGGCAGTTTTGTCCTTTTCAAATTTTGAGAGAGCAAATGACCTCCAAATTTAGTGTTCTTTAGCTCAAACTCTTTCTAAGAGGATAATATACAATATTATGAAACCCAATTTTACTTAACACCTACCCAAAAATTCAGAAAAATCCCCGAACCAGAAGCTGCTGCTGAGTCACATTCATTCTTGCTTGTGTGGAAGTTTAAGCTATAATTGTTGTAATTTCTTCAATTGGAGTAGGTAAATCACCTTTATTTCTATTAGTATGTGTTTTTATTTGAGTTAATGAAAATTATTATAGAATATACCTTGATTTGTTCAATGGGGGGGGGGGTTCAATGGGTTCATGCATGAGGTGATTTTGAATGTTGGAGTGAATCTTTGGTTGCGTGTATGATTGAGGGTATGATCTGAGTAAATTGTTGTAGACCCATGAATATATGTGTATTTTAAGCTTAGTTAGGTGATTGCATGTCAAATTTAATGGGTTTTCAAAGAGCATCTAGGTCATGCATGTTTGTTTTGAAATGAAAGTACGATGAATGGAAATTTCTGTTTCTGCAAGTGATATTCAAGGCTGTAATTAAGTAGATCAAAGTATTAATTTGATTATGTAAAATTTTATAAATTAATATGTATGTGTTTTGAGTCTCTCTGTAAAATGTTGTAAACATTGGAGTTCTGTGGAGTTTTCTAAAATTCGTTGAATAAAACTGCCAGTCTGTTTGGCGGGATTTAAAATTGCTACGGTTTTGGGCTTATTTGGTGAATCTAGAAATTTTTGTTTGCTCTGAAAATTTTACTGTAGCTATATACATGTGTTAGGAAACTTTCATAAAAATTTGGGAAGTTTTCAAGGGACAGGGAATGTTATACAATATTTTAAATATAGACTGACTGTCTTGAAAAATCTATTAGGACAACTATGTTTTGGAAATTGAATCACTAATTCAATGATTTCAATTAAAGTTGAAATTTTTTTGGAATGTTCCATAATGTATTTTTTTTTGTGTTTCTCCAAAGTTTCTGAGAAAATTCTTATCTTTAGAAATTATACAAAATTTTATAGTAAAACCGAGCAAATTTGTAGCTTACTTGAGTCTTCTTCCAACTAAATTGCCTATATGTCTAGATTTTTTTATTTTTTTTTTCTGTTGTGCATCTTGCCTTATTTAGTAGGATAACTTTGGTTAGGAAGAGGACATATCATGGGTAGAATTTTTAGGTATTGACAAGGTTAAGCCTGAATACGTTATTCATTTCACCGCCACAGGTAGCATATCGACTTTTCGACATCCAAACCAGTTTGAGGTTATCGTACTCTGTGAGTGCCCCTTAACTCTATAGTAGTATCTTTGAAAAATGGAAGGAATATATGTATGTAAATTTCAATTGCTATATATATATATATATAGGGGTAAAGACAACAACCCACCTGAACTTTGCGCATTTTTACACTTTTTTATCCAAACTTTTTTTTGTTACACTTTTTTATCTTAACTTCCTGGGTTTTACACTTTTTTATCTTTTCACATTTTCCGGAGGATTAAACAAACTTTTGTTTACACTTTTTTATTGACACGCTAGAAGCTAACGTGCTTTGGTAGCAAGTGCACTAGTCGTGTGTAGTAATAGAAATGGACATTAAGTCCGGGTTGTCGAACCACGGAGACTTGAATTTTTAGTTTATGATTAGCAAGAAAATAAGAGACAATTCAAATTGAGAAGATTAAAACAAAATTAAATTGCAATAATATGAGAAGCAAAATGGAGAACAAAGGAGAATGGACTATAGATTAAAACTCAAGATCAATAAATTAACTAAGGCACATGCTCAATATACGTGAGCTACTCTCCGAATTATTAGACTCCTATTGCTTTGGTGGAAACTCCTTAATTAACTATTACCCGATGTCTCGGCACATAATAATCCTATGATTAATTGACGGTTCTCTAAATATGTCTATCCGAGAATCTAATCAATAGCCACGCATTAAAGTTCTAGAGCTTCCCCGGATAAACCCGGCTAACAGCACCCGGAAATCTCTACCTATTTCTAGGGGCAATTCCACATTTGTTTCGGATGATGTGTTGATTCCTTTGAACCCTAATCTATCTTCTCTCGAATGACTTGGGGAAAATCGCATTTTTAGTCCCGTAAGTTTGCCCTGGTACACTTTTGGTCCCATAAGTTACGGGATTCTCACTTTACGTCCCATATGTTTCACAAATTCTCACTTTTGGTCTCATCCGTCTATTTTTAACGGAAAATGGCACGTGAGTGGCACGTGCCCGGTTGCCAGCAGGTTTGGGGGGGGGGGGGGATTGTTCAATTTTCACTGTTTTGGGGCAAAATTTGAAATTTTGAAAAGCCGATTTGGGGCAAAATTTTGGAATTTGACAGCAGCCCATCTTCTTCTTCATTGCAGCAGTGAATTCCCGGTCATGGCAGCTGTAAATTTGCCTGGAAACGCGCGGGAGAAGGTCATGTTTTGCTGTGAAAAAATGACGTTGAAAATGGCTAAAATCGAGCCCAAATTCGCCGGAAAAACACCGACGTGGGTCCCTGAGTGCAATGCCATTAACACCGGCTGAATTGCTGCTCGAAGCCGTCCTTAAATCGGTTGAGAAGACGATTTAAAAATTTCAAATTTTGCCCCAATTAACTTTTCAAAATTTCAGATTTGCCCCCAAACAGTGAAAATTGAACAATTCGCCCCCCCAAACCAGCTGGCAACCGGCGCACGTGCCACTCACGTGCCATTTTCCCTTAAAAATAGACGGATGGGACCAAAAGTGAGAATTTGTGAAACATATGGGACGTAAAGTGAGAATCCCGTAACTTATGGGACCAAAAGTGTACTGGGGCAAAGTTATGGGACTAAAAATGCGATTTTCCCGAATGACTTGATTAGGCAAGATAGCAAGCATATGGTGATCAAGCACATGATTGTGATAAAAGCACAAAATCAACACACAAAGCAACAGGAGTATTAATACGAAAATTAACTTCACATGTATTGATTTGTAAATTAGGCCTTCACATGGCCTTAGTTCCACAAAATCAGCTCATCATCAATAAGTCAAGAAAATCTAGAACAAACATATACATAGTTATTAACACAAACATGTAAATGAAATGCAAGTAAAACTCCCTAAAGCTTAAATGATGATGAATCCTTGCTTTTAGCTTCAATCTCTAGCTCAATCTCCCTTCTTCCCCTTCTTAGAGTGATGAAAAGATGGCTCCAATCTCAGAAAATGGCCTCCCAACTCCAAAATTCGAACCCCCTTTAATGTGCTGAAAATTTAGCTTTATTGAACTGAAATTCGGTTATATCGGCGCCCAGGCGCGTCCTGTGTGGCACAAATGACTTGGGGAATAAGTTGCGGGGCGCCCAGGCATCCATAATGGCGCCTAGGCGCGGTGGTGGTGGCGCCTAGGCGTGATAAAGTGGCGCCTGGGCGCCACAGTGCGAACATTGAACCGTTTTCTTGCTTTTCAGCGCAGCAATCGTGTTTTATTCATAACTTTCTCCACGAACCTTCGATTTGAATTATTCAAGTTCCCAATTAAATCTAAGACACAGAGCTACAACTTTCTAGAAGGAAAGTTGCTCAAATTCGGTCTTGAAACACACAGAAATGGCGCTCAAACGTGGAAGATGGGCAGATATCGCGCCCAAGCGTGAGGAAAAGGCGCCTAGGCGCCCATCTGCATAACTCCAACTTATTTCATGCTTGTTTGGGCGCCCAGGCGTGATTATGGATGCGTTTGGGCGTAGGGGTGTGAAACAGCTTCGCCTAAACTTGGTTTATACGTCGTTTTTCCGCCCTTTCTTCGTTTGCATCCATTTACAACCTGAAATCACTTCACACACGGATTAAACGCAAATGTGGCAAGAATCAAGCGATAAATGAACCTAAAACATAAACACAACGGGCTTAAAAACACGTAAAAATGACTCTTATCATTTATCCAAACTATTTTTTGTTTACACTTTTTTAGCCAAACTTTGTGTTTTTTTGCACTTTTTTATCTAACTCCACCGAATGTGCAGTAACTCCGATGGAATATTCCGTCAGAATATGCTAATAGATAAGAAAGTATAAAACTCGTGGAGTTGAGATAAAAAAGTGTAACGAAAAATAGTTTAAATAAAAAAGTGTAAAAACACGCAAAGTTCGGATGTATTATTGTCTTTACCCCATATATATATGTATATTGTATAAAATAAAAAGTTTTTAGTTTTGAAAAATTGTGGAATCATGTTTCTGTTCTGAACTCATACCCTGAAGGTTACTGATTTGTTTCTCCACAATTTTAAATCTCTTTTGTTTATGAAGATCAAATTGTGGAATCATGTTTCTGTTCTGAACTCATATCCTGAAGGTTACTCATTTGTTTCTCCACAATTTTAAATCTTTTTTGTTTATGATGATCAATGACTAGTATGGTTCTATTCTGATCTGTTCTATTAGTTGGATCCAACTTAGCTTGGGTTGACAAAGGGTACTGCTGGGCAGTAGCGGACTTGCCGGTTGGACCCCGAGTCCCCAAGCCCCCTCACAACGCACAACAGAAGTCGTTTGTGGTTGTGTTGGGTAATATCTGTTTCTGTTCCACATGTACTCGAGCATATGTTTCTGTTTGGTAAGGTCGCTCCTTGCCCGGAGTGATGAGGTGGTCTGTCACTATCGGTTGGGAGTCATAAGGTTGTCTGGCATCAGCAATTTGGTTATTTGATCATCATAATCATAATCACAATTGTTTTCAATTCTTTTGCTGCTTACTATTTTTAACGTTATTTCGATGAAAATATATTTATGTCTCGAATTGATATTTATGAATGTCTTAAATCGGTTACATTAAGTTTGAACCTTTCTAAAGATTCGTGTTTGTAAAAAAAAAATTTTGATTATGTTCACTCATTTGAAAAGTTATATGTATTTGCTTAGCACATCACACACATCGGGCATTCACTGAGTCTTTTTACTCACGTACTCTCTATATTTTACTTCCTTCCTTCCAGCAATAGATGACCTCTTTAGGCTAGAGCATGGAGACTCATCTAGAGCTGAGTGATCTATGCAGATCTTTGCTTTGTAATAGCTAGGCGTTGACATTTAGTTTTTCCAGTCGTGAGTTTTCATTAGAATATATTTTCTTAAGATCTGCAGTTATGTTTGTCGGGAGCACCTGATTAAAGAATTTTTGTCATACGTTTTATTTCGGATAAAATTTATTAGAATTCATGCCTCGAGTTTGAACCCTTTTCAGTGGTAAAATTGGGGCGTGACAAAGTGGTACCAGAGCTTAGGCTAGTGCCTGAGCTATACCAAGATAGGTTCCTCGGACTGTGGTATAGGTATGGAGTGATAGTTAGAGATTGTAATATGATCGGGGATATGGCATTTTCAGTGCTGAAATTGTGGTAGACCATTATTTGGTCGGCCGACCAAACGATGATTTATTTCAATTGTAGCACTGAGTTAGGATAGGTTCCTCGGATTGTGAATGATGGATAGGACGTGGGTACGCAAGTGATCTAGTTTGGATTTCAGCATATTTAAGGACATACGAACATTAGTTTATGAGTTATCCATAGAAGATCTTTAAGTTATAAATTATCTAGAATTCCGTTGTTTTATGATTGTTTATTTACTTTTCTCCTTTTGTTTCTTGATTAGGTATTGTTTGATTTCTTGTTTCCTCCTTTTGATTGATGCATCATTACAATATGGAACCCTATGAAAATAATAGAGATCTTGAGATGAACCAAAGGGTAATGATATGTGATGTGTGTGGGCTTTACATCAATAATATTTATATTAATATATGGGAGAATGTGAGTATTGTAGTGAGATTTGATGTATAATATAAGAACGATAATGTAAATAACAAAAGATTTAACGTGATTCAGTTCAAAAATTAGACCTACGTCCACGGGGGTAAAGAGTTCGACTCCTTTTATTGATGTTGGAGTTCGATATATATACAAAATTTGATTTGGGGGGGGGGGGTTAAATAGAGTAGGTCAACTATGCTAAATATACATTTGGTAATAAGAATAAATCATAATCTATCCAAATGAGGCTACAATCAATTCGGGTATAATTGGGAAAGATAGGCCAGATCTCCGTAGGTCTATATATGGTAAGATTGAGGATTGATTGGATCTTGTCTCCCACCTGTCCATAATCAGCGCTGCCCTACCTATGCAGGTCGGGTCGTCTGGGCCTCCAGCTAAGCCTGTCCGAATATGATATTTTCTAGAAGGATCCAAGTCCACGAAACCATTGGGCTTAGGCCCATATGATGTTAGACAACCCAGCTTGGCCCAAGGATGAATTTCTACCCACATCAATAGTCCCCCCCAACTCTAAAGTTTGACGTAGTCAAGCTATAATAGTTGAAAAGAAATAATTGATATGGGCCGAGCTGACAAAGGGTACCGTCGGGTAGTAGTGGACTTGCCGGTTGGACCCCGAGTCCCCAAGCCCCTTCACAACGCACAATAGAAGCCATTCGTAATTGTGTTGGGTAATATCTATTTCTGTTCCACATGTACTCGAGCATGTGTTTCTGTTTAGTAAGGAGCGTGCCCAGAGTGATTTGGTTATTTGATCGTCATAATCATAATCACAATTGTTTTCAATTCTTTTGCTGCTTACTATTTTTTAACCTTATTTCGATGAAAATATATTTATGTCTCGAATTGATATTTATGAATGTCTTAAATCGGTTACATTAAGTTTGAACCTTTCTAAGGATTCGTGTTTGGAAAAAAAAAAATTGATTATGTTCACTCATTTCAAAAGTTATATGTATTTGCTTATCACATCACACACATCAGGCATTCACTGAGTCTTTTTACTCACGTACTCTCTATATTTTACTTCCTTCCTTCCAGCAATAGGCGACCTCTTTAGGCGAGAGCGTGGAGACTCATCTGGAGCTGAGTGATCTGTGGATCTTTGCTTTGTAATAGCTAGGCGTTGACATTTAGTTTTTCCCGGTCATGAGTTTTCATTAGAGTATCTTTTCTTTCTTAAGATGTGCAGTTATGTTTGTCGGGAGCACCTGATTAAAGGATTTTTGTCATACGTTTTATTTCAGATAAAATTTTATTAGAATTCATGCCTCGAGTTTGAACCATTTTCAGTGGTAAAATTGGGGAGTGACAAAATCATAAGTTAAACTAATTGAAAATTAATTTATAAGTTGAATTATATTAATTTGATTAATGTAATTTATTAATTACGAATTTGATTGGACTTGGATTTAATTAATTACACATAGGCTAAATGAAAAACAAAGCCCGAAGCCCATCTGAAATAGGCTAAATCGACCGCCCCTCACTGAATAACCCTGGGGATGTCTTTTACTTGGTATAAGTATTTAGTCAGTGTCAGAACTCCAAACAGACAAGTCATTGTTTTAGAATCTGACACTGAGCCAAAATAAACCTAGGGCATTAGGAAAGAAAAATCCCTCCCTCTCCATCCGTCTAGCCGCCTGCAACAGTTGTCGAGGAGGAGATCGAACATTTCTTGGAGAATTTTTCTTCCGCGTGATTATCTAGAGGCAGGAGTCCAGGGTTACTGTTGATAATTCAAGAATCAATAGACGAAAAAGGTAATTTGATTACTCTTAACAATTTTCGTTAATTGATCTATATGATAATATCATGAATATCCCCGAATCGGATTTTCGGGTGTGATTCGGATTAAAATTTTCATCCTCTAGACCGAATCACAACACATGTCTACTAGCAGTAAGATAAAGGAGTGATCCAATGATACCTCTATAATTAATGATATCGACCTTCTTTCCACTTTCATCTTTATCTAACTTAAGCGTTTGGTTCACTGGAATTTTTGAAGATGATGCATTTTTCATACCAATTTTTTTAATCATATCACGTGTATATTTATCTTGGTTAATAAATATGCCATTAGGGAGTTGTTTAACTTGTAATCCTAAGAAGAAAGTTAATTCACCCATCATGCTCATTTGAAATTGTTCTTGCATCATTTTCGAAAATTTCTCACACAGACGCTTATTAGTAGAACCAAATATAATATCATTAACATAAATCTAGACTAAGAGAATATCTTCGTCATTGGTAATTTTAAATAACGTTGTACCAACGCTGCCTTTTGAAAAGCCTTTACCAATAAGGAAGATAGAGAGAGTGTCATACCATGCTCGGGATGCATGCTTATGCCCATAAAGTGCTTTATCTAGCTTGTAGACAATACCCTTACCATGGCTGTTGATGAATCCTGGTGGTTGCTCCACATATACCTCTTCTTGGAGTTTACCATTCAGGAAGGCACTCTTCACGTCCATCTAATACACTGTAAACTTATTAAATGCTGGATACGCTAGAAACTTGCTTCAAGACAGGCGACAGGAGCATGTGTCTCATCAAAATCAATACCCATTTCTTGGAAATATCCTTGAGCGACAAGTCTAACTTTGTTCCTTATTACAATGTCATTCTCATCCATCTTGTTTCTATAAACCCATCTAGTCCCAAGAACTCCTTGGTGAGTTGGCCTTGGTACTAGCGTCCAAACCTTACTACGCTCAAACTGATTAAGCTCTTCTTGGATGGCTTCAACCCAACTAGGATCACATAACGCTTCATCCACTTTCTTAGGTTCCATCTAAGATAGGAAGCTTGCGAACATGGCCTCATTGAATGTAGCGGCCCTAGTTCTAACAGACGCTCCAACATCTCCAATAATCTGCTCTGGTGGATGATCACGCAGCCATAGTCTATCTGGTTGGAATGGGTTAAGAGGTTGAACAGGTGCTTGGTTCACTTGCTCAGGCGCTTGACTATCCTCTTATCCATACTCTTCAAGTTCACAGATTCTACCTTGCTCTTGATGATCACTCTCTTCATAATCATCAGCAAATCTTACATTGTTATCCGAAATAACCTCACGAGTAATCTTAGGAGGAGCCACTAAGATCTCATCATCGTCGTCACTATCATCATTAATGGTAATCTTAGATTCTTAATGACACATATCTTCAAATCCTACATCATTCATATTAACCTTACTGGGTTCTTGGTTAGCATCGTCAAAAACAACATGAACAGATTCTTCAACCTTCGATTTGATCTTATTTAGGATGCAAAAATTCTTTCCATTCTTGGCATAGCCTAGAAAGAGTCCCTCATCCGCTTTAGGATCAAATGTCTTTAGACTTTGGTATCCATTATTACGAATAAAACATTAAGAACCAAAGACGTGAAAGTATGAAACATTAGGCTTATGTCCCTTCCACAGTTCATATGGAGTTTTCCCATGCTGTTTGTTGATCATGCAATGGTTTTGAGCGTAACAAGCAGTATTGATTGCTTCGGCCCAAAACCTAGGAGTAAGCTTGGACTCTGCTAACATCATCCTAGCGGCTTTTTTGAGCGTTCTGTTCCGACGCTCAGCAACACCATTCTGTTGGGGAGTTCTGGGAGTTGAATACTCATGGTGTATTCCATTCTCTACACAAAACGTTTCAACAACCTTGTTAGTAAACTCAGTACCGTGATCGCTTCTTATTCTTGCAACCCTAAGATTTTTCAAAGTTTGTAGTTGCCGAATAAGCGTTGTTAACTTGTCACATGTCTCATCTTTGGATGAAAGAAATTCCACCCAAGTAAATCGAGAGAAATCATCTACTATCACCAATGTATACTTTTTACCGCTCACACTGATCATTTGAACAGGTCCAAACAGATCCATGTGAAGTAGTTCAAGTATCCTAGAGGTAGATATATGAGGCTTTCTCTTGGAAGATGATTTAACTTGTTTTTCCATTTGACAAGCGTCACAAAGGCGGTCCTTATGAAATGGTCCTTTAGGAAATCCCTCTACAAGATTTAGATTTATAAGTTGAGAGATTGTCTTAAAGTTGAGGTGATTCATTTTTCTATGCCATAACCAACCCGTTTTAGATTCATTTTGACTCTTAGCAACAAATCATGTTGGGTTGTTATCAATTGTTGAACCCCAATCTACTAGATACACATTGTTCGTTCTTTTTCCTTTCAATTTAGTAGATTTAGTCTTATCGTCATTTATGTAGCAATAGTATAGTCGCTTGAGAATTTAACTTTTATCACAAAATTGACTTATGCTTAAGACCTTCAACATAATAAACATCACTTATCATGATGTTCCCCCTATGCACAGTACCTATACCTTTGGTTTTACCTTTGGAGTGGTCACCAAATACAACCTGAGGACCATTGGCAACTCGATAGTTGATCAAGAGATCCTTGGAGCCTGTCATGTGCCTTGACGACCCACTATCGATGTACCAAACAGATGTATTGGCTCTAGCTCTAGGTACCTGCAATCAAAAGGGAAGTTCTATTTCTGTTTAGGTACCCATTGTTGCTTGGGTCCTTTAACATTAGTAGCATTGTTAGTTTGAACTAGAACTTTAGGAACCCATATTTGCTTAATCTTCGTTGGGGGAGGATTAGCCTTCTTGGGTTTCACATTGTGTTGTGTGTGAGTTTTGTTCACCTTGTGTTGTGTGTGCTTTTTGGGTGTATAATAATATCCTCGATTATAATAGTAATCATAATCATAGTCATAATCACAATCATCATAGTAACGATAATATGATTGTGGATATTGACACTGGTATTTCCTTGGCGCTGGCTTTGGGTACACTTTTGGTGCTGGATGCTTAGCGTTTGATTCACATTGGTTAGGTTTATCCTTAGCCTTTTGAGCATTTGGATAAACCTTTCTTCGTGAATCATTTGCTTTCGTCTTTCCCTTGCTTGAGTCAGCTTTAGCTTTCTCAGTTGCTTGCTTCAACAGGTGTTTGACTTTTTGAACCTTTCTCAACAAAGAAAACACCCTTTCCTTTGTTGTTCGCCGTAATATTAAATTTATTTGGTTGTTTACAGAATTTATTTCATCCTAGACCGATCTTCTCACCAAATAGTCTTGTTACCTCAGTCACATTGTCTAGCTTTCTTGATACTTTAGACAATGATGAGACAAGCTGCTCTGATTTTGCAAGTCTAGCAATCAGCTCAGCTTTTCTCTTGACTATTATATCAAGATCACTTTTCAAATTGATTATATCACTCTCAAGTGATTTGTTTTTCTCAATGCGTTGTTGCTGAACTTGCAACTGTGCCTTGAGCGTCACATTATCACTCTTGAGCGATGAAATGATATCGAAGTGATTTTGATATAATTTGGCGGCATCTTGACAATCATTATAATATTCTTTGACTTTGTCAAGTAATTCTTCATAAGAGAGAGGGTAAGATATCTCAATGTTTACCTCAAGGGACGCTTCATCATCTCTAGCCATGAGATAAATTAGTGCTGAGTCATCCACTGGCTCATCATCATCACTACTCTCCTCTGAAGACTCCAAATCTTCAAGTGCGGACGCTGCATCTAATTCCGCTAGCAAACCTTGTTGACGAAGGCTGCTCCTGAATTGGTTTCTATCCACGTAATCCTGTCTTAAGGGCTTGGATACAGTTGGATAAGGGCAATTTACATGGTAGTGCCCTAGATTCCTGCAATTATAACAAAGATTAGTTTGGTGCTGAGAGATTCTGTTGAGTAGACGCTTGGTAATGAATCAGCGTTGAAGGAGAAGGTACAGAATATTGAGGCGCTTGATACTGGTGTTATACTGGATCAGGCGCTTGATATCAACTCTGTCCTTGATGCTTAGGACTATTTCCTTTCTTTTCATATCTTACAAACTTTCTGAATCTGTTCAAAAGCGTTAGTTCCTCATCCTCACTGACATCTGAAACCTTTCCCTTGTTACCCAATTTACCCTTCATTGATGCTATAAGCGCTCCAGACTCAATTACCGGACTGCTCACAACATCACTGGCTGAATTCAACTCAAGCTCAAATGCTTTGAGCTCTGAGAAGGTATCTTCTTGACTTAAAAGATCCAACATGTTCGATTCTCTCATTGCTATTGTCTTCATCAAAAATCTACTATGTAGACCTCTGAAAATCTTAATTACCATTTCTCTGTTCTGTAAATTCATACCCAAAGATGTTAATTCTGTAACAAGAGCTGTAAATCTTATGTCCAATTGCTCTAAAGTCTCATTGGGCAACATCTTAAAACCTTTCCTTGGCAATGGAAAGCTTGTTCTCTTTAATCTGTGTTGAACCACCACAAATCATAGCCAACTTATCCCATGTTTCCTTAGTAGTATTACACGACTTGATCTTGTTGAATAAGTTATCATTATCACCAATAGCCGTATATAGAGCGTTACAACCAACATTGTCCAAATTCGCTCTTCGACGCTCGTCTGGAGACCATTCTTGCTTTGGCTTTTCCACATAGCCATCCGGAGTTTCTTCAGTGGCTCTAGGCGCTCTAGTGATAACCTTGTATATATGAATAGGTCCATCTGAAATAATATCGCACATGTTATCATCACATGAACAGAGATATGTAAATGCTTAGACTTTCCATGTGTCATAGTTTGACTCAGTCAATTTAGGAACTTTAGCAAATGCCATAAAAAATTTAAAATCAACTAGTTTTGAAGGATCTAAACAAGCTGTTACGCTTGGAAATTTTAAAATTTCACCTTTAACCACTCTGATACCACTTGTTGGTCCCAAGTGGCATACGAAAAGGTCTAGAAGGGGGGGGGGGTTGAATAGATCCTGAAGTCTTTTTCGACTTCAAAAAGATTCGTATTAAATTGTGGTTGGACGATTGAAAATGTAGACGCTTAGTTGAGCGTTTACTCGAAGACTGTTTTATAAAGTTAACTTAGACTTGAAAATTTGAATACTATAACTAGTTAGGTTTAAGCGTTCAGTTCTTTAATCAGTGTTAGCACAGCAGAATGATTTAAAAGTCTTCTCTTTGAAAGTTTTAGCGTTCCAAGATGTATCTTAGTTGCTTAGCGTTTGATTGTTTACTTAACAGATTTATGCAATGATATGATACTAATGAAATTGACTGTAAAGTAAAGAACGCAATATTTGTAAGGTTCGTTGGGTGATGTAATCCCAACTACGTCCTTCTTCTCCTCGAACATTCGGAGGCAATCCACTAAAATGATTCTCAAAGAATCACACAGAATCTTCTACAAATTAGGGAGAGATGGATGTTGATGACTTGAGTTCCTTGGTCACACAGATTTCATCTCCAAGACACTCTATCCCCTTGCTTCACCCAGAAATATTACATGTATCCAACTTCGACTTCACACAGATCGCGAGGCTTGGATGGGATTTTTCTAACGGTTTCTTTGATTTTAATAAAGTTCAAACAACTTGGAATATCTCAATAGTAATGTAGGTTTCTTAGAAAAGAATATTTGAGATATTGGTTGACTGTCTCAGGAATTGAAGAAAAGCAAAGAGAATGTTTGCTTGAATATTCTGGCTTTTCTGAAAGTTTGAGTACTTGAGACTTCAATACAACAGCAATTTGTCTTGTAATACAATGGTTGTTTTGGCTTATTGTTGAAGTCCTATTTATAGGCATTCTTGAAAAAAAGTGTCCGTTTGACACATGCATAAGCGCGTGTCTCTCACTTTCGCGACTGAACATCTTTTGTCCTTTTTCCTAAAAATCTGTTGCACAAAAGTTGGTGTTGTTGTCTCTGAATAGTTGACAGTCCAATAGGGTGGCTTCTCCGTACGTCCTGGAGTGCTTATCACATTTAATGCTCTTATCAGCATTTAATGCATTTGAATTAAATGCCCGTTAGAATTAATGATCTGAGAATATTTGCATTAAACTCTTTCGGGATTTAGAAATAAATTCAGGTGAAATCTGTAATTGATAGATGCTCATTCATCCTTGAATAACTTTGGTCCTATAATCAATGCTTGATATAGCTTGAGGCTTGGACGCTTGGAATCTTCATCTTCATTCAGACTTCAGACGCTTGAGTCTTCAAACTTAACCACTGATAAGCTCACTCAGAAATTATCAGACGCTCAGTCGAAGACTACTTAGCCTAACAGGCTAAAATGAAAATACATAAATCTTATTACAAATCTAACTCTCAAAGCTTATACAGGATTTCTAATAAAATCAAACTTACATATTTTGGGGTCTAACATAGAATCCTAATTGTCATCATCAAAACATCCAACAAAAAATTTCCTAACAATCCCATGTGATCGGATTACTACGAGCCGTGTTCGAATACATTAATCCCATCAATGTATCTATGACACAAACTCCCACTATCCCATAGTGTTCGACTGACACTTCCTGCCAGAGCATGTGTCATACAAGTCCAAACGAATCTCAATGCCCAATTGAGATTCTCTGACTTACGAACTAATTAAGTGATTAAGTACCAAACTTTCCAGTGCATATCTCCTTAACTACTATAAGGAGTGGAAAGTCTGCCTTGATTCACATAGACTTATTATTCATTCAAGTCTTATAGATGTCATTACGACTTATACGAACAATATATTAAATGCCTTTCTATTAGTTAAGGTTTGTGCAATATAAAATAGTGTCTTATATTCTAATCTCCACGTTGGCATCGAGGGCACTTTCCCAACATCAGGTTGATGTGGTACTCTCCCAGATCTTCGCAACGTTGGTTGTGTTTCATCAGGTTCAGTGTTTGTTTCTTGAACAGTCGTCTCCCTAGGTGTTTCATCTTGTTCGTTAAGAACAATCTTTCTACCTGCACCACCTTCTTGAATAAATTCATCTTCTAGAAAGTGTGCCTGCAGTGCAACAATGATCCTCTGATCATCTTTTATGTAGAAAAGGTATCCCATGGAATCCTCGAGAAAACCGACAAAACGTCCTTTAAGGGACCTTGCTTCTAATTTCTTTGCCTTTGTCTTCTTGATATAGGCAGGGCATCCTCAAACCCTAATGTACTTAAGGTTTGATTTCTTATTTCTCCATATCTCCTATGGCATCTTAGGAACGAACTTGGAAGGACATCTATTCAAGATATGAACAGTTGTAAGGAGTGCATATCCCCACAAAGAGATGGACAAATCAGTGTAGCTGAGCAGAGATCAAACCATATCCAATAGCGTTCTATTTCTACGCTCTGCTATCTCATTTAATTGTGGAGTTGTTGGTGGTGTGAGTTGCAATATTATCCCATGTTCATTTAGGAACTGATCAAACTCGTCAGTCATATATTCACCTCCACGCTCTGATCGTAGGGCTTTTATATGATGACCAGTTTGTTTTTCCACTAAAGCCTTGAATTCTTTTGAACTTATCAAATGATTCAGACTTATACTTCATTAAATACAATAGGCCATATCTTGAATGGTCATCAGGGAAAGTAATGAAATAGTGGAAACCTCCACGAGCCATTTCTCCAAATGGTCTGCAAATGTTGGTGTGTACAAGTCCTAATACTTCAGTGGCTCTTTCAAAAGTCCCGGTGAAGGGAGATATAGCCATTTTGCCTTTGAGGCAAGATTCACAAGTCGGATAGAGATCTGATCCCAATAGGTCAATTAACCCATCTTTCTCCATCTTGTGTATCTTTCGCTCGCCAACATGGTCTAGTCTTAGATGTCACTTTAAGCTTAGGTTAGTACTTTGCCTACCACGCTTCTTTGAGATAACATTTGCAAGACACTTATTTTGTATGTTTAAATAATAGAGGTCATTGACTAAAGTAGCAGTGCCAACAATATTATTATGAAATAAAATGCTGCAAGTACTGTCAATGAAATTAAAAACATAATCGTTTCTAACCAACATAAGAATTGAAATAATGTTCTTAAACCCGTTGGGCAAAACTAAAAAATTCTCTAAAATTAAAACATATCCAGATGATAAACATAAAGAAGTTGATCCAATGTGAGAAGCTACGACACTTTGCCCGCTGCCCGCTGCCAACACTGATCAGCACCTCTCTATGCTCGAGCTTCCTACTTTTGCTGCAGATCCTGATTCATTACACAAACGTGAGCACTAGCTTTAGAATTATGTATTCATGAAGTGGAAGATATAGTTATAGAACAATTGGTTTCTAAAACAAAAAGTTCCATACCTGGTGTATTATTGCTATTGTTAAATCTCAATCCACTAAATACACATTGTTTGTTCTTTTTCTTCTTAATTTAGTAGACTGAGTCTTAGTGTCGTTAACATAGCAACAATTGCTTGAGAATTTGACTTCAAAGCCTCTATCACAAAATTGACTAATGCTTAATAAATTATGCTTAAGACCCTCAATATAATATACATCACTAATCATGATGTTCCCCCGATGCATGCTACCTATACCTTTGATTTTACCTTTGGAGTTATCACCGAATATAACTTGAGGACCTTTGGTTGTACGACAATTGACCAAGAAATCTTTTGTGCCAGTCATGTGCCTTGATGACCCACTATCAATGTACCAAACTGAAGTATTGGTGTTGGCTCTAGGTACCTGCATTTAAAGGACAGTTCTAATTCTTCTTAGGTACAATGTTGTTTTGGGTCCTTCAATGTTAGTGCCTTTAGTTTGAATTAAAACTTTTGGAACTCATATTTACCTTGTCTTCATTACTGGAAGATTGGCCTTCTTGGATTTCGATTTGTGTTGTGAGTGCTTTTTAGGTGTATAGTAATACCCTCGATTATAATAGTAATCATAGTCATAATCATAATCATCATAGTATCGATAATATGATCTAGATTTTTGAGGATATTGACGCTGGTATTTCCTTGGCAGTGGCTTAGGAGTTACTGTTGGCGATTGACACTTAGCGTTTGATTCACTTTTGGATGGTTTATCCTTAGCCTTTTGAGCGTTTAGATGAACCTTCTTCTGTGAATCATTCACTTTCGTCTTCTCCTTATTGCCTGAGTTGGTATTAACCTTCTCATTTAGCATCTTACCAATGTCCTTAGGTTCATTCAGCGTTTGACTGTTTAAACTTTTCTCAACAAAGAATACAACTTTTCCTTTGTTGGTTTCCATAACCTTAGATGTTTTTTATTTTTAACCAAATTTATCACAACCTAAACCGATTTTTTCACCAAAAAGTCTGATTACCTCAGTCACATTATCTAGCTTTCTTGACACTTTCGATAATGATGAGACAAGTTGTTCTGATTTGGCAAGTCTAGCGATCAATTCAGCTTCTCTCTTGACTATTATATCAATATCACTTTTTAATTGAGTAATTTCACTCTCAAGCAATTGATTCTTCTCAATGCATTGTTGTTGAACTTGCAACTCTGCCTTGAGTGTCATTCTATCACTTGTGAGCGATGAAATGATATCGAAGTGATTTTGATATATCTAGGCGGCATCTTGACAATCTTTGTAATACTCAGTTACTTTGTCAAGTAATTCATCATAAGAAAGAGGATGAGATAATTCAGTGTTTACCTTAGATAGCGAGTCATCAGACGCTTCTTCATCTCTTGCCATAAGATAAATTAATGCTGAGTCGCTTGTTGGCTCATCATCACTGCTTTCATCTGATGATTCCAAATCCTCTTCAGATGCGGAGAATGGTTCAGATTCCACTAGCAAACCTTGTTGGCGAAGGTTGCTCCTAAATTGGTTTCTATCCTCATAATCTTGCCTTATGGGCTTCGATACATTCGGATAAAGACAATTTACCTGGTAGTGCCTTGGTTTCCTGCAATTGTAACACAAATTAGTTTTCATTTTCTATTCAGTGGTTAATCTCTTGGAAACTGTTGGCGCTGAAACATTCTGTATTGGAGACAGAGGCGCTTGGTATTGAACTGGCCCTGGAGGCTGAGGAGCAGAATACACTGGTGCTTGATACTGCGGCATTTGTGTAGGGAGAGGGGTTTGAAATGAAGTTTGTCCACTAGGGTTTCTCTTTTCGTATCTTAGAAGTTTCTTGAATTTCTTAACTAATAATGTCATTTCCTTTTCCTCATTAGATTCTGTCGCTTTCACCTCATTGACTATCTTTCCCTTGATCTTAGTAGTAGCTATCAGGGCTCCTGATTCAGTCGTTGTGTGGCTGACTTCTCTTAGTTCAAACTCAAATGCCTTTAATTCTGAAAACACATGTTCCGAAGTTAGAGTTTCCAACGTTTGTGATTCTCTCATGGCAACCGTCTTAATCAAATACTTGCTTGGAAGACTTCTGAATATCTTGTTGACCATTTCCTTGTTAGTCAACTCCTTATCTAGTGACTCTAACTCTGTAATGAGCAAAGTGAACCTTGCGTCCAATTATTCTAGCGTCTCGTTGTTTTGCATCTTAAAATGCTCAAATCTTTGCATTGCTATGGAGAGCTTGTTCTCCTTCATCTGTGTTGAACCTTCGCACACGATAACCAACTTATCCTATATCTCTTTTGAAGTCTTACATTGCTTGATCTTGTTGAACAATGCATCATTGTCTCCTAACGCTGAGTATAGAGCGCTTCGTCCAACATTACCTAGATTCGCTCTTTTACGATCTTCTGGCGTCCATTCTAACTTGGGTTTCTCGACATAACCATATGGAGTAGCTTCAGTTGCTCCAGGTGCTCGAGTTACAACTTTCATAATCTGAATGGGACCATCTATAATTACATTACACATCTCATTATCACATGAACATAAGTATGAAAATGCTCTAAGTTTCCATGAATCATAGTTTGATTCAATCAGCTTAGGCATCTTGTTAAAAGCCATGATATGAGATTTAAAAAGAAATAAAGTGACTAAGTTTTAGAAAAATGGATCTAAACAAGCAGTTACGCTCGGAAATGCTTAGGTTTCTATTTTAATCGCTCTGATACCACTTGATGGTCCAAGTGGCATACGAAAGGGTCTGGAAGGGGGGGGGGTGTTGAATAGACCAGACCCTGAAGCCTTTTTTTACTTCAAAAATTTCGTATCACTTTTTAAAGATTTGAACGCTTAGAGAGCTGAGAGCTAGGTCAGGCGCTACAGTAAAGATAACTTAGACTTAGTGATTTTAGCAATTTACCAAAGTAGGGTAAAGCTTAGATCACTTGATCAGGGTTAGCACAACGTAAATGATTTTAAAGCTTTAGCGTTTATTTCGGTCAAATAGTCGCTTAACTATTTTACTTGTCTTTTTCAGAATAAATGATGGAATATAAAATAAGACAATAAAATAGTAAATAACACAAGAATTTGTAAGGTTCACCGGGTGGTGTAATCCCAACTACGTCTTTCTTCTCCTTGACCACTTGGAGGAATTCCACTAAATTGATTATCGAAGGATCACACAGAGGCTTCTACAAAATAGAGGAGGGGATGATGATCTTAGGCTTCTTGATCACACAGACTTCAGCACCAATGAAGATCTTCACCAACAAGCTTCTCTCACTCAGAAATATTGTTTGTAGAGTCAACAACTTCTTCACACCGATGGATGAGGTTGAGGGTTGGATCACGAGTTTGTTTGGTTTTAGGAAGTTCAAACAACTTAGGATATCTCAATAATAGTGTATGGTTATTCTTTGAAGATGTTTGAGATATCTACGACTGTCTGGAATGTATGTGAAAATCTTGGAAGAATTTTGGCTATGGAGTTTCTAAGCTTTTCTTGAGAAAATATTTCAACAAAGTTTTTACTCTCTTGTGTATGTACGTGTTATTTTGAGTTTGCTGAGGTAAGGTATTTATAGGCATTTTCTTAGGATTTGTCCGTTAGACACATGTAGGTGCGTGCCTCTCACGCGCGAGTGAGTCATGCCTTTTCTCGGACATTCCTGAAATCCTGCTGCACTAATTTGATGTGGCAGGTTTGAACTCTGAAATTCTGACAGTCTAAGCCAATAGGTAGCTTGCTCCATATACAATCTGTCCTTATCACATTTAATGCTCTTATCAAGCATTTAATATATTTGAATTTATTTCCCGTTGGAAATAAATTTCCGCTAAATGATTACATTAAGTCCTTAGTGACTTTGGAATTTATTTCAGGTGAATCTGATCTTCTTAATCGCTTGAGTGCTTTGATCGCTTGATTCATGCATCCTGAAACAGTCCACAGCAATTGGCAGTGGCTCCAGAAAAAATCTTCATCTTCACTTGACTTCAAATGCTGATCTTCAACTTCATCTCTACTAGACTCAGCTAGAATTCTACTAGCGACTTGGTATCCAATACTTAGTCTAAAATCTACAAATATAAAAATTACAAGCCTAGAAAGATTACAAACTTTCAAACACTTATACAATTGTTCTATGAAAACATAAACTTACATTATTTTGGGGCTTAACATAAAATGTTATCTTGTCATCATCAAAATATCTAACATGAAATTTCCTAACAATTTTTGCATTAAAATCCAATTTTAATCAAATTTATATAATATATATTATTTAATAAATGACCCGGGTTACCCACGGATCGACCCTGGTCCAATTGCAAAATCAGTGTGTTAACAAACACACGGGCGGCGCCTAAGCATGGACAACAGGATGCTGAACTTGTTGCTTCTTGTCAGGCGCCTAAGCGTGGTAATACTGGCGCCTGGGCGTGGTCAACAGGCTTGAACTTCTGTCGTGCATCGATTTTCACCTTTTTCTTCGTATTTTCTCGTTTATCACCTGAAATCACTTAACACCCCGATTAAACGCAAATGTGACATGATTTAGGCAATAAATAAATCCAAAAACTTCAGATCACGGGCTTAAAAACACGTAAGAACGCCTCTTATCAACATCGATTCCACATCGGGTATTGAGGTCCTCAATCAATTAAATGGGTTGCAACCTAACCAATTTCTGGCCCATTAATTATTTGAAGTGAAATCTAACATCAATTTATCCAATAAATATTTCAATACCTTTCCCCATAGTTCACCAAGCCGCAACCTAACCGATTTCTAAGCTCGTGAACTACCCGAGTTCATTCCCACTAACTCCTTTAATCTAACATTTGAATTTCACCTTGCGACCTAACCGGTTTCTAGGGTGAAATATGCTTTGATTAAGGCATTTCATGCACTTAATAAATTTCAAATTATTTCCAAATGTATAACCCCCACAACTGGGAAGCATTACACATTCGTAGTAATTTTTATTTTAATAAGTTTACTGGAGGACAAGGATGTCACACATCCTTTATTAACTCGGTATTATTTATTTGGAAGAATTTAAATTGTCAAATGTTTGGTCTCACTTTGCACATTAATCAATTATATAGCGCAATTATCACATATTGAACATTCATAATTTATACTACTAATAATCATGTCTATCAATATAATCATGGAATTACATAAATAAATCCACTACACTCGATCATGAATTTTTCCTAGAGGGTCCGAGCCAATGGGTCATCACAAAGAAAGGTAAACGAAAAACTTAATTAAACTTCATGGGCTTCATAAATTTTTGAATTATTTTACTACTATTCTTTAAAACAACCCATAAAAAGAAAAAGTAACTCGAATATAACCTAAGTCCATGATCGGTATCTCCATCACATACTACATGCTCGCATCAATTAATACACACTCGCATTATTAAAACACTTACGTTGATTATTTAAAATTTTAGTCCAACTAAAAAGTCCTTTATTAAAATTCCCAACTTTTATATATTCTTTATTTCAATTAAAATCATTCTAGTCCCACTAGATGACTTAGATACACAAAATTATAAATTAAGTATATCTACCTTTAATTAAAATAATATTAGTCCAACTAAAATGAATACATAAAATATGGAATCCTATTTTATTATGATTTAAAGCAATCATTAATTGGAAAAACTTTTATTTGATTAAAGAATTAATTATTAATCATCCAAGAAAAATAATCTATATTCTTTATTCAAATATTTGAGTAATTTCCATGTTGCGGAAAAATTAATAAAAATTAATACATAAATTAATTATTAATCTCCAAGAAAAATAATTAATTATTCTAATTAAATATTTTATTCCAATTAATTTTATTGGGCACGATTTCATCAAACCAAAGTCACTATCTTTTTGGCCCACTTGGATTTAATTTAATTGGGCTCAAAATCAACTAATTAGAAAAAAAATCATGTTTTATTAATTTTTATTGGGTTAGTTTGAATTTAAATTCAAATCACCAATCCATTGGCCCATTTGGAATAAATTAAATTAAGACCAAACTAATTAATAAATCAAAATTGAGTAATTTTCCAATTGGGATTAATTTAAATTATTCCAGGTTATCATCATTTTGACCCACCCGGATAATTAAATTTACCTAAGACCGAAATACCAATTTCAACTCAAAACCCACAGCCCGTTTTTCAGACCTGGGCGCACAGGGCACTGCTGCGTCGGGGCCATCGGGCCCTGTTTTTCCTCGTTTTTGATTTTTTTTCATATCACAAAAGACCCAGTGTCACGCCCCCAAATTTAGTCCTTAAAGGGCCAAAATCTGAAAGCGTGAGTCTATCAAAACAACAATTCAATAACTTCTAGTAGATTCCCAACTCTAACACTGTTAACCAGATAAGGTGGACTTACTATCCATGTCTTAATCTGCGTCTGCCACGTCTAGGATTGTCCATGTCTACACTCATGATCCTCCGAGCCAGCCCCACCGCTCAAGTTACCTCTAACTGGAAGGAAGTAGTAAAATACGTAAGCAAAAGCTTAGTGAGCGTCAGTGTACGTGTGAAAGGTGCTTAAAATAGTTTTTAGACCCAAAAATGATAAAGTAATGAGGTGAAGTCAATAATAGTTTCTATTTTTCAAAGGTTCATTAAAAACACGAGTAAGAATAGCATTTGCGTTAAAGCAATAACTGGTATGGCACCAAGCTCTTAGTATATGCACGATAAAGTTTTGATCAAGATCATTTAAAATATGTGTGAAAAATGATTTTACGTTTAAAGTGGAAATGAGTGACATGATACTCAAGTTTCAAAACATGTATTTCAATAGCAAGCATTTCAATGCAAGGAACATGTACAAGGCACGCTTAAGCAGGAGGGGGCCATGTTAGCAATACCATCGCGTCCGATGACTAGCCCACGACACTTTGGGTCCCGCTGCTTCTTCCTTATCACCCCTAAACACGCGACTTAAAAGCCATCACCTTATACCTCCCCACGAAGGCTCGCGATGCCTGATTGGTCATATCCAGAGTATGCCACACGATCTAGTACCCACTCACCCTTGGAACACTCCGTCTTTAGGTGTTGGGATTTGGCCGTGGATAGAGGGAACCGTTTAAGACCGCAAGCCCATGCTTGACCAGCCGAATCCTGCCCTATCCACGCCCGACACTTGGGCACGACAATTAACCACGTAATATGCAACACGTATCACTTGAATGTAGTCACGATGTATGATCACGATTGATGCAATAGTAGCCTTTCAGCTCACGATAGAACATTCTTGAATCACTTAGTTTTCAAGATACTTGCCAAAGAAGTATTTTCATTGAAATCGTTTTCACAAAACATGCCTTTGAAATTATTCATGCAGTTAACATTTAGCACCATGAAATGGTGAATGCAAATGAGTTCATGATTTGCTTATGAAAGTGTTGAAACTCATTTTCAGGTGAAGTACTGAAAGCATGATGAAAGTATATACATATATATACGACGTGATAAAATTTCCTTCCAGTTTTGAAAGACATATAACTATAATTTTGAGAGACAACTCACAGTACACTTCCAAGTAATTCCGCGTTGCATGCGAGGGATTCTCCAAGACTGCCTGCTAACCAAGAATCACATCAGAATCTTATTCTCCAGTACTTGATCTTAATAACCTAACCTACCTCAACCACCCCGAACAAGGCTAAACCGGCTTGGTTGTAGGCCACGAGACAAATATTCATAGTACAAGAAGTTTTGGTTCACGCTTGAGAGACTCGTGGTATACAAAAGGAGACGAATAAACATTGCATATCTCAACAAGGTCCGACTTGGCAATTTGTAGTGTGAGAATTGTATCAAATCATAGAAAGCTTGAAATTATTTGAAACTTTTTTAAAAAAGTACTCAACATAGAAATGACCATAAAGGAAAATTATAGTATTATTTTTAGTTAGATACCACCACTTTCTATGTTTGAACATTTTGTTTTGCTGTACAGTATAGTTAGTTTGGGCAGTCCCCTTCAATGAATTTGTTTAAATTATGTAGAACTAGAAAGGCTGTAAATTTTGGATATCCTACTCATCACCCGTCCGTCGATGTTCAGTAAAAGTTTCAAACAAAATGAAAATGTTTAAGTTTGCGGTTTTAGGGGGCGAACTGGACTTCCCCGAAACTGGAAACATCCTGCCACTATAAGTTTCCAGATTTTCGGAAAATTCATCTTAACTTCAAAATTTATAACATTTAACATTCATATTATACACATAAGTAAAAGTTTCCAGAAAAAGTTTCAAGAAATAATATGTTCGTTTTCCCCTTCAAATGATTTCGAAAACACACATCAGCAAATTTGTGGTGTTAAAATCAAACCACCTATTCTCCTCTTAGACATTTCAACAAACAATAGATCTGCTCACACCACCCTCATATACACAATTACACAAAATACCAACAATATAATATGCTCATTAATCAAATCATTCACTTTACTTGAGCATACAATCACCTATCTTAAAACGACACACCTTTGAAACTCAAAGTTTAATTTCAACTCACTTTATAATCCAAGATTAATACTCAATAACCATATGACATTTGCCAATATAGTACTTGAAATCATGGGTAATGAGTTAAACTATCTAATTAATAAGTAATTAACTAGAAAACTTGATGAGGGAAAGAAAAATGAAAGGATGAAAAGGAACGTACCTGTTCTCCCAAAAATGAAGAGGGGTTTATTTTATTTTTTTAGTTCTATATATATATATATATATATATATATATATATACACACAAGCTGTCTTATATAATATATATATATATGCATGAGGTGGCAGGTGTCATTAGCAAATTTTTGGGTGAAGGGTAGAGCATCACCTGTACTCCTCATTCCTTCAACTCCTTTTCTATTTATTTTTTTCTGAATTATAATCTAGTCACTAAACTTTTAGGGATTTATGATTTAGCATCAAAACTTTCTGGAATTTGCAATGTAGTTTGGAATTTAATGTATTTCCTTCAATCACATAGTAACATACTCACCAGATGGTCTTTCGCATCAAATAATCAAAGGTGTGAAAATATGGGGCGTCATACTCTCCCCTCAAAAAAATTTGGCCCCCAAATTCCATCTTGATCGTTTTTTATCGTTGAGTTGCTCGCGGAAGTACATCGTCGAGTTGTCTAGCAGTCTTCAATGCATAACTCTTAAGGCTTCCATCAAGCTTGAGAATAGATTTCTTCTTATTGGAGAAGTCTTCTTGAAGGTTCAATGTATTAGCTTGGAAAATGCTAAATGAGACAAGATAAAAAAAAATTTCTCTAGATTACACGTGGGGCACTTTTACCGTTATTTTTCTTCAACACCATATGGTTTTTTGTTTTCCTACAAACCGTAACTCTTAATCGTTTCTTTGATTGTCAATGTAGACAATATTGACGGAGTTAAGTTCTTCTCTGAAGTTGAATTAGATATCCTTCAAATCGCAGAAAATTGTCGCCATTCCGCAGATCTTCTCTCCTCAAATGGAGTAGTACGGATTGACACTAGAACTAAATTGAAGATCTGACTGGTCTTATGAAGGCTAAATCGCAATTGTATCTTTCTTTAGGAAGCTCCACACTGAGACTACTTGCTTGCTCCAGTGAAATGAAATCGAGTGTTGATGTATCTAATAGTTCCCTTAATAGGATTTATTACAGTTGTCGCTTGCCATCCATAAAGGTTCCAATTGTTTTCCTCTCTCTCTTAAGTTAGGTTCATCGACCATTCATATTCGTTTGTTCTAGTACCAATGTTGCTAAGGTTTGATATTTGCAACTACAACGGAATGGGGGCGAAATGATAGGAAACATAATAAGAGTGATTATTGTTTAAATAGAAAATATACACTATGAGTACCCTCACAATAATTTTAGAAATTGGCTAGAAGATTAATTGAGGAAATAAAGAAGTGATCGAGAACAGTGGGCTAATTTGAATAATTAGAAGAGAAGCTCAAACAGATCTAGGTTATAGAGGCCTTCAAATGGTAAAACTGATTGAGTGCAAAATAGATTATAACCAAGAGGTGGGCACTTAAAAATGACCTTGAAGACAACTTGTCATTCATATGTGTTGTAACTCAAGGATAGTTGAAGCCCATTTTCCCTGTGAAATACATAGAATAAAGCAGGAATACAATGATAAAATTGAAATGAAACTCCCAACAAGGAGGAATCAGAGAAGCAAGCGGTTGCAAATTAAAGATGATTTTGAATATGAACAATATTAGGAATAAACAATTCAAGTGGAAATTACATACTTCATATACTCATGACAAGGAGATTAAAACAAATTGCATCACTCAAACCAGATGAACAAAAATGGCTCAATTTTGAGAAGTTTCCCTACAAAGAGGCCAAAATATAAGCCTTGAATTGAACTAAGAGTATGGTGATATGATGAGAAATTGATACTCAAATGAATGAAGAAAATTTTATTGAAAGAACAAAAAAATATATTCAAGAAGGATCCATTGAAAACGATTTAACTACAACTCAAGATCGAGATAATAACAATAGTCAAACATAATCTTCAAATAAAAGATGGATGAACAAGGAAAATTGTAATTAAAAGACAATTATTAGGAGTCGACAATCGGAGTAGGATAACAAACTCGATTCAAAATGAGAATATTGTGATAGAATTTAACCGGCCTCCAAGAGTAACAGTTTCAATATATATTATAAACTCAAAAATCGAATTATAGAAATATATTGTGAAAGATTTCAGGGAGATAGTTCAGGATGATTTAAATGAACACGAATTTCAAGAATTACAGTTATCGAGAACAAGAATTTAAGAATACACAAGATATTCAATTATGAAGGAATTTATTTTTATAATTCGTTGACAATTTTTTAAGAATAGACAATCGATTACTAAATGAATTCATCGTTGGTTCTTTGTCAAGTAGTTTGAAGGAAATGTCTAAATCATGGTTAAGGAAGAATAGTGGATACCATAAAGGCTTTGGTTCAATAAAGTGGCAAGAAAAGGTTGTGAAGTGAAGGTTTGCGTAGCCGAGTTGACTCTTCCCTCTTCTATGAAGTAAGAGGGATCATCTTTTCCAATTACCTAATACATCCACATTTCATCCAAATGATCACGAATGATGATGGAGAATCATGTAGCATCCAAGGATAAATTGAACAAACCCACGTCTACTACTCTGTCTATTAAAGTGGGCTTGTATGATCCCATGTGCAACCATTATTATGTTGATGGCGTTGCCTACGATTAAAAATTGCCTACAGAAGTCCCTTAGATTTTCTTCCTGGTAATAAGTAAATATACAAAAGTCTTCTCAAAAATTGCCTACAGAAGTCCCTTAGATTTTCTTCCTGGTAATAAGTAAATATACAAAAGTCTTCTCGCAAGTTGTAGAGTGCCCTCCGCGACTCTGAACCAGCTTCATATCAAGGAGATGTAACCAAAAAAAGAACAGCTACATTAAATGATAAGTACATGTGTTGCATAAGAGCTACAAAGTCACTTTCTCAAGGGGATATAATTTAAATATCCAGAAGGAGAACGCCTTCTTAGTAAGGAAGAACGGCGATCATGAAGGAAAGGGCATCAAAAAAAAGGAACAATATACTTTTAGATATACTTGTTCGACCGGATTATGATAATTAAAGGATAGGGTCAAAATCGACGTTGTAATTGAAAGTCTTTGGGCTACAGTGTAAAAGGTCAAGCCTCCACAAAATTTCCATTGAATCAAATTGCTTGTGTTGTGATTTGAAGGTCTTGGTGGAAATTGTATACTTTGTATGCTTCAAGAAACAATTGAGATACAACCACCTGATGTGGTTCCACTTGAAGGAAAGAAGTACCTCAATTTATAAAGTCTGTAGTACAAAGCGACCAACAATAAGTTTCAAGATAGATTGAAAGAACAATGGATGAAATGAAGTTATCAGTATTAAAGAAATAAGGGAAATTCAATAGAGAAAAACATTTGGGAATGACCCAATTAGAGTGAATGATTATGAGCTCAATATTTTATAAGAGAGAGTGCAAAATAGATGGAATAACAATATTCAAACTGAGTTTTCAAAAGAAGATGGATGATACAAATATATTCCATATTAAAAGGAGAATTAGGATTCAATACATGGAGTAGAACAAAATGTGCAGTTCAAATGGCAGTTCTAGAGTAGGGGTGAAGCGTCTTTAAAAGCTAACAATTCAACAAGTATTGGAGCTTATGAATAAAATCATGGAACATAACTTTGAGTGGCACCCACAAGAGGTGAGACAATTCGAGTGAGCAAGATCGTCAAAATGACAATTATCGATGATAAGGAACTTTGAATTCGAAAATTGTCTCATGAAACAAAAATATTTAATAATGATATTTGGATAGACATCCCCAACATAATCAGAAAGCATGGATGCCATAATATTTTGTCTCAATATAAGTACATTAAAGAATTGGAAGATGAAGGTCTACGTGACGAACAAAAGTATTCTATGAAATAAAGGCATTCACCGCCTCAGAGTAGCTCCTACCATGTCTACCTTTCA
Organism: Buddleja alternifolia; assembly: GCA_019426215.1. Taxonomy (NCBI): domain Eukaryota; kingdom Viridiplantae; phylum Streptophyta; class Magnoliopsida; order Lamiales; family Scrophulariaceae; genus Buddleja; species Buddleja alternifolia. The sequence goes on from CM033406.1 coordinate 2,364,591, forward strand.
CCCCACACGGTAGTTAAAGAAGGCAAAAAATTATGTGGTATAAGAGTATGAAATGAACCAACTTATAGACCATTGCTGTTCACATTTCATGATATCATATTAAAGTGCGCTTATACGATTTGATGCATATCCATCATACTAAAGCAACTAAGGAAACAACTTTCACTTCTCTATTCTATGAAGAGTATAGTACTAAACAATGTAAATTCCACATTATTCAAAAATAATACTTATCTATCATATAACTGGACTTCTAACATCTTCCGCATCCATTTATGATCAAATACACCTATAACGCATTATTCTTAACACACTCCTAAGACCTTTTCAAAATAAATCATTTCTTGGTCGGCCACCCCAAACAATGGTCTATCATAATTTGAAACCACTATGTTGCTATCTTGAACTCCCACTTAACACTCAAAACCCCAGTCCAAGGAACCTATCCCGACATAGCTTAGGCACTCGCCCAAGCTCTGATACCACTCTGTCACGCCCCCAAATTTAGTCCCTAAAGGGCCAAAATCTGAAAGCGTGAGTCTATCAAAACAACAATTCAATAACTTCTAGTAGGTTCCCAACTCTAACACCGTTAACCAGATAACTCATGATCCTCCGAGCCAGCCCCACCGCTCAAGTTACCTCTAACTGGAAGGAAGTAGTAAAATACGTAAGCAAAGGTTTAGTGAGCACCACTGTACGTGTGAAAGGTGCTTAAAATAGTTTTTAGACCCAAAAATGATAAAGTAATGAGATGAAGTCAATAATAGTTTCAATTTTTCAAAGGTTCAATAAAAACGCGAGTAAGAATGGCATTTGCGTTAAAGCAATAGCTGGTATGACACCAAGCTCTTAGTATATGCACGATAAAGTTTTGTTCAAGATCATTTAAAATATGTGTGAAAAATGATTTTACGTTTAAAGTGGAAATGAGTGACATGATACTCAAGTTTCAAAACATGTATTTCAATAGCAAGCATTTCAATGCAAGGAACATGTACAAGGCACGCTTAAGCAGGAGGGGGCCATGTTAGCAATACCATTGCGTCCGATGAGTAGCCCACGACACTTTGGGTCCCGCTGCTTCTTCCTTATCACCCCTAAACAAGCGGCTTAAAAGCCATCACCTTATACCTCCCCACGAAGGCTCGCGATGCCTGATTGGTCATATCCAGAGTATGCCACACGATCTAGTACCCACTCACCCTTGGAACACTCCGTCTTTAGGTGTTGGGATTTGGCCGTGGATAGCGGGAACCGTTTAAAACCGCAAGCCCATGCTTGACCAGCCGAACCCTGCCCTATCCATGCCCGACACTTGGGCCCAAAAATTAACCACGTAATATGCACACGTATCACTTGAATTTAGTCACGATGTATGATCACGATTGATGCAATAGTAGCCTTTCAGCTCACGATAGAACATTCTTGAATCACTTAGTTTTCAAGATACTTGCCAAAGAAATATTTTCATTGAAATCGTTTTCACAAAACATGCCTTTGAAATTATTCATGCAGTTAACATTTAGCACCATGAAATGGTGAATGCAAATGAGTTCATGATTTGCTTATGAAAGTGTTGAAACTCATTTTCAGGTGAAGTATTGAAAGCATGATGAAAGTATATACATATATATACGACGTGATAAAATTTCCTTCCAGTTTTGAAAGACATATAACTATAATTTTGAGAGGCAACTCACAGTACACTTCCAAGTAATTCCGCGTTGCATGCGAGGGATTCTCCAAGACTACCTGCTAACCAAGAATCACATCAGAATCTTATTCTCTAGTACTTGATCTTAATAACCTAACCTACCTCAACCACCCCGAACAAGGCTAAACCGGCTTGGTTGTAGGCCACGAGACAAATATTCATAGTACAAGAAGTTTTGATTCACGCTTGAGAGACTCGTGGTATACAAAAGGAGACGAATAAACATTGAATATCTCAACAAGGTCCGACTTGGCAATTTGTAGTGTGAGAATTGTATCAAATCATAGAAAGCTTGAAATTATTTGAAACTTTTTTAAAAATGTACTCAACATACAAATGACCATAAAGGAAAATTATAGTATTATTTTTAGTTAGATACCACCACTTTCTATGTTTGAACATTTTGTTTTGCTGTACAGTATAGTTAGTTTGGGCAGTCCCCTTCAATGAATTTTTTTAAATTATGTAGAACTAGAAAGGCTGTAAATTTTGGATATCCTACTCATCACCCGTCCGTCGATGTTCAGTAAAAGTTTCAAACAAAATGAAAATGTTTAAGTTTGCGGTTTTAGGGGGCGAACTGGACTTCCCCGAAACTGAAAACATCCTGGCACTATAAGTTTCCAGATTTTCGGAAAATTCATCTTAACTTCAAAATTTATAACATTTAACATTCATATTATACACATAAGTAAAAGTTTCCTGAAAAAGTTTCAAGAAATAATATGTTCGTTTTCCCCTTCAAATGATTTCGAAAACACATATCAGCAAATTTGTGGTGTTAAAATCAAACAACCGATTCTCCTCTTAGACATTTCAACAAACAATAGATAAGCTGCTCACACCACCCTCATATATACAATTACACAAAATACCAACAATATAATATGCTCATTAATCAAATCATTCACTTTACTTAAGCATGCAATCACCTATCTTAAAACAACACACCTTTGAAACTCAAAGTTTAATTTCAACTCACTTTATAATCCAAGATTAATACTCAATAACCATATGACATCTGCCAATAGAGTACTTGAAATCATGGGTAATGAGTTAAACTATCTAATTAATAAGTAATTAACTAGAAAACTTGATGAGGGAAAGAAAAATGAAAGGATGAAAAGGAACGTACCTGTTCTCCCAAAAATGAAGAGGGGTTTATTTTAATTTTTTAGTTCTATATATATATATATATATACACACACAAGCTGTCTTATATATATATATATATATATATATGCATGAGGTGGCAGGTGTCATTAGCAAATTTTTGGGTGAAGGGTAGAGCATCACGTGTACTCCTCATTCCTTCAACTCCTTTTCTATTTTTTTTTCTGAATTATAATCTAGTCACTAAACTTTTAGGAATTTATGATTTAGCATCAAAACTTTCTGGAATTTGCAATGTAGTTTGGAATTTAATGTATTTCCTTCAATCACATAGTAACATACTCACCAGATGGTCTTTCGCATCAAATAACCAAAGGTGTGAAAATATGGGGCGTCATACCCAGATTTACAATAAACACAAAAAATAAAAATCCATTATAAAAACCCTAAAAAACGCAGATTTAGGAACACATAATTGCATGTTTCAAAAACACATAATATGCATATCAAAAATCACATAAACATGATCAAATATGCAAATCAGATATTGGCTCTAATACTACTGTTGGGTTTCGCGAAAAATTGAATAAACGCAGCGGAAGTTTTAAATTTTTTAACCCAAAGTAATTTCTCCATTTGCATATATGAATCAATTAAATCGCATAACGAATAACTACTTACCTGTTGAAGCAAAGCGGTAGGAGAATCCGATTCCTCCTCTAAATTTCGAGTTGATGAAGTGTTGTATTCTTCAATCCTCGTGTGATCTACTCTTCTTGAATTTCTTGAAGTTTGATCCAAACAACGAACGCATGTTGTCTCTAAATTATCACGCAGGGATTGGTTGACGATTTTTTTTCACTTTTTCCTATAGAGGCCGACGGCGAGAGGCTATAGAGAGGGGAAGAGTTTTTCTTTTTTTCTTTTCTAGGAGAGTTATGTTTTCATTTTCCTTGTTTTAGGTCAAAGAGTCCTTTTATATTCTCATGACTTATTGACCAAGACAAACAAAAGAGACCTTTGTTGTGCATCGTTATGGATGCCCAACTAGCCCTAATGGGCTTCCTCATGGACGCCCATCCCAGGCTCGGGGATTCTTTTGTTTTAATTAATTATCTATTTAATGAATAATTTATTATATCCAATAAATTAATTAATTAATTAATTAGATAAATTAATTCATTAATTTATTTCCATAGAAAATTAATTAATAATTAATCTCATCTTTATAATTAATTATTTCGTCTAATGATTAATTTATTATTTAATTTATCCAATAAATTAATTCTCCTAGAAGAAAATAGAAAATCCTTTTTCATTTTTCTTTATCAATCCTCTAGCGCGACTCAGGTTCATTTCATTTGGCAATGAGAGGAAACCAAAGGAAGTGGGTAACACCTAGCCAGTCACGTGGCCCACTTCGTAGACCAAACAAAATAGAATGATTGAATCATTCCACAACCTTCCAATCGTAAATACTGTATAAATATAAACCTTTTGTTCATGTGCCTCAATCAAGTGAGAGTCATGGTTATGCCAAATTCACTGAACTTGACTATATGTATTAATTATAATAATAGGAGATCATTGAGATCGAATTAGTGCCTCGCACAATCGTCTCTTTTTGTTTTGGCCAAAGACTTTGATCTTTATTAATCTATAATCACATAGGGTACTTTCTCATTCACTTATGAGAGAACAAATCTCATATTAGATATCAGCTAAGACAACCACTTGCCCATCAAGCCACATTTCGAGATCGACCCCACAAACGGGTAAATTGGGTCTAACTACTCTAGTGAAATACTTTGACGTCACAAGTGCATCTTCAGCCTGATACTTCAGGTCAAAGGTTCACTTATACCTATTATGCATAACCAATTCTGTCACTGACAGTGACAGAGTGAAAACCTATGTGACAGAACCGATGCGAGTCTTGTTCAAGCAAATCTGTTCCACTGGTGTGTCTACAGTCTTAAGCTCCCACCATCACATGGTGTTCGACTGGCACTCCCATGTCAGAGCTAAGATTGTACAAGTGTTATAAGTCTTTATTTGTCCAATAAAGACTTCATATTATTTGCAAACGAGTTTAAGTAACCAAGATCTATCTCTCTATTGCCAATCTTCCTATCCCATAGGAAGTAGAGGGATTGCACTGAAAACATGGACAAAACCTTTTACAACTTATAGATGGAGATACGATTTAAGTGAAAACCAAATAATGTCTTTTATTATAAATAACAAATAAGTTCATTACCAGAAAGATGCCCTATCATTCTATCCTCTATGGCATCTGAGGACATAATCCTAACTGCTTCTACTCCTCAGTGGTTTGAGAAGATGGACACTAGAAGTATCGGTTCCTTAATTACATGAATACTCTCCCGAGATCTCCATGAGTACCCATCTAAACTAATTCTCGTCACTCCCATGATCAAAAACTAATTTAGATGAATCCATTAAGTTTTATGAATATTGTTTAACTAGTCTCATGCAAAATTACCGATATCCCTATTAAGCAATTTACACATGTCTATTAATTCTGAACCGATAAACTAATTCACCTCCTGGTACTTCTTAATTCATCTTAAATCATGCAATTGGTGATCAAGCAATTACAAGCATTAAACACTCTTTAACAGATAAACAAAGCAAGAATCAAACCCATAAATTATCAATAATCCAAATTAATACGCAAGATTACATCTTAAACCCTAGAAAATAATTTAGCTATGCATATTTAGAGAAAAATAAGAAATAAATTGCATTAACATAAAAATACTCATGTTCAACAATGGAGGAATAGAGAAATACAACTTTAGAAGATGAAAGCTTCAAAATCCAATAAATCTTCTCTAAGTCTTCATTTCTTTTTTGTCTAAGTCTTCTAACTCAAGAATATGACTCTCCCCTCCATCTAGCCTCTAAAAAACGTTTTTATATTTATTTCCTAACATAGAAGGAGTCTTAGATACAAAAATAGGCTCATCCAATTCATAAAATTGGCCCATACAAATTATAAAAATCTGCAGCTGCACAACGGTGCGGAATTTTTCCTCTTAATTTTCTTCAAGCAAAATTTCTCGTGTGGCCTCTCTATTGCATTTCTTCACGTCCTCTTGGTTAGCCTTCATTATTCTCGCAAGAAACACTCCTTCAACTCATCAACACAATCGCTTTTATATCTACAAAAGCATCGAAACGACTTAGAAATCAAAATATGTAAATTAGGCTAAAAATAACTGAAAAAAGTAACTACAAAGCATAAAACAGAGATAAATGTGAGGTAAAACATGATAAAAATATGTAAAATATGAGACCTAACAACTTAAACTAGAGTTTGCAAGTCAACGAGTCTTAATTGGGCATTAAGTCCAGACTTGTATGACGCAAGCTTTGACAAGGAGTATTAGTCGGTCACTTTAGACGGTGGGAGCTTAGTCATAGATATGTCAATGATATTGATATATTTGAACATGGCTCGCCGTAATTCGATCACATGGGTAATGACTCTTGGATCCTCAATGATTGAATTACTGGTAGTGGTAGTGTGCGTGAGGCTTAAACCTGAGGAATCACGAAGGTTGGACTTGTGACACTGAACGAGTTATTAGATTAGTTAGATCCATTTCACCCTTTGGTGGGATCAACCTCGAAGTGCCGTTTAGAAGGACAAGTGGCAATTATTCGGTGATTGCCAATAGGGGATTCACTGTCTCGGGTAGTAACTAGTTAACGTCCTGCGTGATCGTAGGTAAATGAAATTATAAGTCTTTGGCCAAAGCAGGAGAATTAACTTATGTATAGTACGTAAGGGTATTTCAGTAATTTCACCTTACTATGACTCCCTAAAGCACAACATCGAGTCCTATGAGTTTGACATATTCCATGACTCTCGCTCGATCGGGATGCTATAGTGAAGGGCTTATACTCACACGGTATCTGTGACCTAAAGGTTCATATTGTTCTATTCATTTCAATTGGGTTTCGATGTGAGTCCACGTGATTGGCTTAGTGACACTAAATACCAATTGAAACGAACCTAGAGAGTCGCACTTAAAAAGAACTGAGCGAAGAGGATTCTTTCGTTGTCTAATACATAAATTAGGTAATGTGCTATTTGATGAGCAAATTAATTTATTTCATTAATTGGATTAATGGAAATAAATAAATAATAAATAATTAGATGTATTTATTATGAAAATATTAATTTATATGATTAATTAAATTAATTACAGTAAATAAATAGACTTATTTATTATACTGATCATTTATTAAATAATTAAATTATTTAATTTGGAAGAATATTAATAGGTATTATATTTTAATTGGATTAAAATATATTGGACTTAATTAATAATTGGACTAAGTTGAAAGTCAACTTAGCCCAATGAGGATGATGATAGGCGTGTGACAGACGATTTGGAGGAGTTGGATGGGCTCAAGGAATTAGTTAATTCTAAACCCACCACTCCTTATAAATACCTAACATTGGTTCAGTCAAAACCTAACTCTCACATTAGACTTGAAATTAAAGAAAGAAGAGAAAATTTTATCTCCTCCCCTTGGATAAGCCATCGGCCATAGTGGTCATAAAGGTGGTGGATTTTTCTTCAAAGCTTGTTCCTGCGTGATATCTAGAGGCAGAGGTTTAGAATTGCAGCTACCCAGAAAATCAAGACTTTCATCAAATCAAAAGGTTAGGCTTTGTATGGTTAGGTTTTTTGAGTTGCATTTTCATTTTCTGGATCACCAGAAAATGAAAATGCACACTCCAAGGTAAATTATACAGAAAATACTCAAATTTTAAATCTTACTATACATTCTCCTATAACTACTCATTCTTTCATTAATTCAATTACTTCATTCTCTCTCTTCATTAATTACATAATTCAACCATCCTACATATTTTCTTTCTTACTTTATCATAAATAAAATATTATTCTAATTTCTTCTCCTATCAACTTTATATCACATCTACACAATTTCCAAACATTTCTCAAAAACACATCCAAACAAACAAAAAAAATTAATATTTTTACACGAATTTCTATAATACACATCCTCTTATAAAAACTCAAAACTCATTTTCAAAAACACAATCATACAGAGCCTTAGTAAAAAGATGAAATTAGGTTTCATCTATTCTTGTTATTTTCAAAATTTACATGAAAAAATTATTAAAACCCAAAAGTGATCCAATTGTGAATCCAGATATGTTTTTCTCATTTTCGCTGCTCATGAATACAGAATTCACAACACACCCCATGTCTCATGGGTAGGAAACCTTTCTTAGAGTCTTCCATCCTAAATCTCTCTAGGACCTTCTCTAAGTAAAAGGCTTGGAAAAGTCTTATCATTCTATTCGTTCTATCTCTATAGATACGAATCCCTAAAATATAGGTCACTTCTCCCAAGTCTTTCATGGAGAATGTACTCGAAAGCTACGCTTTGACTGAAGTCAAGATTTCTACGTCATTTCCTATAAGTAGAATGTTATCTACGTATAAAATTCAGAAAGTGATCTTGCTCCCACTAACCTTCTTTTAAACACATGGCTCATCTTCGTTTTAGATAAAGTCAAATTCTTTGACAACTTCATCAAAGCGACGATTCCATCTCCTAGAGGCTTGCTTAAGTCTATAAATGGATCTCTTAAGTTTGCACACCTTATGAATATCAGATCCAGATATGAAGCTTTTACGCTATTCCATATAGATACCTCCTCCAAGAATCCATTCAGAAAAGCTGCCTTCACATCCATCTGCCATATCTCATAGTCCATATGTGCAGCTATTGCAAGTAGAATACGAATAAACTTTATCATTGCCACTGGTGAAAAGGTCTCTTGATAGTCAATTTCTTACTTTTTGACTATAACCTTTTTCTACGAGCCTAGCCTTGTAGATCCATATTACCCAATAGGTGATATACCTTCAAGATGATCTATCGAAGTCCAGACCTGATTGAACTGCATCGAGTCTATCTCCACTTGCATATCTTCTCGCCACTTTGCAGAGTCGATGTCCATCATTGCTTGATCATAAGTAAAAGGGTCGTCCCCATGGACTCCCACTACTATAGTGTGAAAACGTAGTTCCTCTTGTAGCAAGTATCCATAGTAATTTTCAGGTTGATGAGGTACTCAACCAGATATTCGCAACGTTGGTTGTGTCTCATTAGGCTCAGTATGTGTTTCTTGATCAGTTGTCTCCCTAGGTGTTTCATTTTGTTCATCAAGAACAATCTTTCTACCTGCACCACCTTCTTGAATAATCTCATCTTCAAGAAAGTACGCTTGTAGTGCAACAATAATCCTTTGATCATCTTGCATATAGAAGAGGTACCCCCATGGAATGTTCAGGATAACCAATGAAATGCACTTTAAGGGACCTACCTTCCAATTTCTCTGCCTTTGTCTTCTTAATGTAGGCAGGACTCCAAACCCTAATGTACTTAAGGTTTGGTTTCCTAATCCTCCATGTCTCATATGGAGTCTTAGGAACAGATTTAGATGGACATCTATTCCAGATGTGAACAGTAGTAAAAAGTTCATGTCTCCACAAGAAAATGGGTAAATCAGTATAGCTGAGCATAGATCGAACCATGTCTAGCAGTGTTCTATTTCTACACTTTACTACACCATTTAGTTGTGGAGTTGCTGGTGGTGTGAGTTGTAATATTATTCCATGTTTCCTTAGGAACTTATCAAACTCGACAGTCATATATTCACCTCCACGATCCGATCGTAGTGCTTTTATATGACATCCGGTTTGATTTTCCACCAAAGCTTTGAGTTCTTTGAACTTTTCAAATGGAGTTGCTGGTGGTGTGAGTTGTAATATTATTCCATGTTTCCTAAGGAACGTTTCAAACTCGTCACTCATATATTCACCTCCACAATCCAATCGTAGTGCTTTTATATGATGTCCAGTTTGATTTTCCACCAAAGCTTTGAATTCCTTGAACTTTTCAAATGATTCAGACTTGTGTTTCATTAAGTACACTAGACCATACCTTGAATGGTCATCTGTGAAAGTAATGAAGTAGTGGAAACCTCCAAGAGCTATTTCTCCAAATGGTCCACAAATATCGTTGTGCACAAGTTCTAATAATTGAGTGGCACTTTGAAAAGTCCCTGTGAAGGGAGATCTAGCTTTTTGACGTTTGAGACAAGATTCACAGGTCGGATAGGGATCCAATCCCAATGGGCATATTTATCTTTCAAGCTTAGGTTAGAACCTTTCCTACCACGCTTCTTGGAAATAACATTCACAAAACACTTATTTTGCATAGATAAATAATAGAGGCCATTGACTAAAGTAGCAGTGCCAACAATCTTATTATTATATAAAATGTTGCAAGTACTATCAATGACATTAAAGACATAATTATTCCTAACCAACATAGGAACTGAATAATGTTCTTAAGACTGTTGGGCAAAACTAAAACATTCTCTAAAATTAAAATATGCCCACATAATAACATAAAGAAGTTGATTTAATGTGGGATGCCTCGACACCCTGCCCGCTGCTAACACTGATCAGCACCTCCCCATGCTCCAGCTTCCTACTTCGTTCCAGATCCTGATTCATTATACAAATGTGAGCACTAGCTCTAGAATCAAGTATCCACGAAGTGGGAAAGACGGTTATAGAACAATTGGTTTCTAAAACAAAAGGTTACATACCTACAGTTGTCTTTCCAAGGTAAGGACGTTCTCTTCTCCAGTGGCCTAGCTCACCACAAAAAAGACACCTACTTTTCTCCTTGCGCACTTCCTTATGCTTCTTGTTCTTCCTTTTCTTATTTTCTATTTCTTTTTTAGCTTTCTTAGGTGATCCCATCTTTCCTTTGCTTTTCCTATGTTTGTAGACGTCCAATAATTCAGTAACAGGAGTGGCAAAAGTATTCCTCATTCTCTTCGTCCTTATTTGACTTTGCACAATTTTGACTTTATTTGTTAGCCCAGCCAACAGACCCTCGATATTGTTCATATCAAAATTCATGACAAAATAGTGAAAGGAATCAGGAAATGACTGCAGTATGAGATTAACATGAATGTGAAGATCCATGTAAAAGTCTAAAGATTTTAACTTTTCAATCAAAGTCATCATCTTTAGAACATGATCTCTCACATCCTCATTCTCTCTCATCTTTGTTTTGAAAAGTTCTCTCGATATAAAATACCTAACAGTTCTATCGTTCTCTCCAAACATTAAGTCTAGATGGTTTAGCATATCCCTTACACTATCCATCTTTTCATGAGAGCTTTGCAACTCACTACACATTGAGCTCAACATATATCCTCTTGCTCGATGATTATCACAGACCCAGCCTATGATTTGACCATAATTGTTGTTCCAAGTTTAAATCAAGGAAATCAAGTTTAAATGGAGTTTTACAGAAAATGGGGTCTATACCATACAAAGTGGATATGACATGCTCAGAGGAGACCAACACATTTTCAGCGATACCAGGTTGGTTTGGAATAGGATGGTTATGCCTAAACACTCTTTCATCACTTGGCTTGCAGCCCACCAAAGATTCCTAACAAGAGACATGTTAAGTAAGTTTTTACCAATTTCTGATGTGCTATGTGTTCTTTGTGGAGATGAAACAGAAACTGTTGATCATTTTTTTTTTTAGTGTGAATGGTCCAAAAATTTAGTGTATAACTTGATGAATTGGTTGGAGATGGATAATTGCCCTGTTCAATATTGGAGATGGAAAAGATGGGTAAATTTTGCTTTTAAAACATGGAAACTCAAACAGGATCTGATCATGGCAGGTTTAGCAGGGGTGATATATGTTATCTGGCATGAGAGAAATGCAAGAATATTCACACAGGTTCAGAGAGATTGGAGCAATATTTTTGAGGGGCTCAAACGAGATATTACCATGAGGATAGGTAGACAAGATAGAAAGCTAAAGAATAGAGATCAAAGCTACATAAGAAAAATTTTAGTTACTGGTGTATAGCAGGTGTTCATGGAGTTTGCAAAGTATCATTCTTTTAAATGATGATTGTTAGCACACAAACATAGTTTTGTAAGTTTGTGTGTTTTGTTTGATGTACTTTGGTTGGTTGGTAATGAAGTGCTTACTTTACACCAAAAAAAAAAAAAGTTTAAATCAAGGACTTTCAAAATAAACCTGGCTCCCACTACATTTTTCAAAAATTCACACTCCCACTGTAGAATTCAGAATTCATTGTTGGTAGACTTCGTAGTGGTGATTGATTTCTTTAACTAGTTTAATAGATTGCAACCTTTTAACGGTATGTGGCCTAGTTAATCTATTAAAGTGATGTCCAACACTAACCCATCAAATGGATGATTCAGTCCCATTGTTCATTATTCATTAAATCGCAACCTTTTAATGGTCATATTGATTTATGAATAATTTAAGTTTAACCCACTGACAATCTGTTAGGAAATTTCATGTTAGATGTTTTGATGATGACAAGATAGGATTTTATGTTAGACCCCGAAAAGAATGTAAGTTTGTATCTTCATAGATCTTATATATAAGCGTTCGAAAGTATGTAATTTTCTTAGGCTTGTAGTTTTTATCTATATAAGATTTTAGACTAAGTATTAGATACCAAATCGCTAATAGAATTCTAGGTGAGTCTATTAGAGATAAAGTTGAAGATCAGCGTCTGAAGTCAAATGAAAATAAAGATTTGTTCTTAGCGTCTGTCAAACATTAAAGAACTATTTCAGGATTTATGGATCAAGCGCTCACAGCACTCCAGCGATCAGTATCAGATTCACCTGAAATAAATCCCCAAGTCATGAAGGACTTAAATGCAATCATTCAACGGACATTTATTTCCAACGGGGAAAAAATTCGATTGCAAATTCCTGATAAGAGCATTAAATGTGATAAGCTATTATGACTTGTGGATAAGCAACGACTAGATTGTCAGGTTTTCAGAGTTCAAGCCTGCTCCCGTCCAATCGGAACCAGCAGGATTTCAGGAATGTCAGAGAAAAGGTTGATTCATGCGCCGCATGAAGAACATGCGCTCACATGTGTCCAACGGACAAATCCCAAGAATTGCTCATAAATACCTCATTCCAACAAACCCTAAATATACGTCCAAACACAAGATAACGATCAACACGCAAAAACTTTGCTGAAATATTCTCTCAAGAAAAGCTTAGAAACTCCATAGCCAAAATCTTTCAAGCTTTTTACATACATTCCAGACAGTCACAAATATCTCAAACATCTTCCAAAGAAGAAACCTAAACTTTTGCTGAGATATTCCAAGTTGTTTGATATTTCCGAAAACAAACAAAACCTATGTGACAAAACCCTCAACCTTTCACCTGAGTGAGAAAGTTGTTGAAACAACTTACAGGAAGTATTTCTGAGTGAGAGAATCTTGTAGAAGAAGATATTCATTGGTGCAGAAATCTGTGTGATCAAGGAGCTCGAGATCATTTGTCACCTCTTTACTATCTTGTAGAAGATTCTGTGTGATTCTCTGATAATCAATTTAGTAAATTCCCTCCAAGTGAACAAGGACAAGAAGGACGTAGCTGGGATTACATCACCCAATGAACCTTACAATTTCTTGTGTTATTTACTATTATTATTGTCTTACTTTATATTCTCTTCCTTATTTTGAAAAAGACAAGCTAAGCTGCTAAGTGACTATTTAACCAAAACTGAATGCTAAAGCTTTAAAATCATTTCCGTTGTGCTAACACTGATTAAGCGATCTAAGCTCTACCTTACTTTAGTAAATTGCTAAAATCACTAAGTCTAAGTTATCTTTACTGTAGCGCTTGACCTAGCGCTCAGCTTTTTAAGCGTTCAAAACTTTAAAAGTGGTACAAATTTTTGAAGTCGAAAAAGACTTCAGGGTCTATTTAACACCCCCCCCCCCCACTAAACCCTTTCGTATGCCACTTGGGATCAACAAGTGGTATTAGAGTGGTTGAAGTAGAAACATAAGCGTTTTCGAGCATAACTACCTGTTTAGATCCATCTTTCTAAAACTTAGTCACTTTAAATTTTCTTTTAAACATCTCATTATGGCTTTTAACAAAATGCCTAAGTTGGTCGAGTCAAACTATGATTCTTGGAAATTTAGAGCCTTCGCGTATTTGTGTTATTGCAATAATGAAATGTGTGATGTAATTTCAGATGGCCCCATTAAGATCATGAAAGTGATAACTCGAGCGCCTAGAGCTGATGAAGCAACTCAGATGGTTATGTTGAAAAACCCAAGTTAGAATGGACGCCAGATGATAGAAAAAGAACGAATCTGGATAATGTTGGACGAAGTGCACTTTACTCAGTGTTAGGAGATAATGATGCATTGTTTTACAAAATCAAACAAAGTAAGACGTCAAAAGAGATATGGGATAAGTTGGCTATAGTGTGTGAAGGTTCAGCACAAATGAAGGAGAACAAGCTCTCCATAGCCATGCAAAGATTTGAGCATTTCAAGATGCAAACCAATGAGACACTAGAAAAATTGGACGCAAGGTTTACTTTGCTCATTACAGAGTTGGCGTCATTAGATAAGGAGTTGACCAACAAGGAAATGGTCAATAAAACTTTCAGAAGTCTTCCAAGCAAGTATTTGATTAAGATTGTTGCTATGAGAGAATCACAGACATTGGAGACTCTTACTCCAGAACATGTGTTTTCAGAATTAAAGGCATTTGAGTTCAAATTGGGTGAACTCAGCGACACATCGACTTCAGCGACTGAATCAGGAGCTTTAATCACTACAACCAAAAGTAAAGGTAAAGCGATTAGTGAGAAAAAATCAACGAAATCCAATGGAGAAAAGGAGATGGCTTTATTGGTTAAGAAATTCAAGAAATTTCTAAGATATGAAAAGAGAAACCCTATTGGACAAACTCATTTCAAACCCCTCCACCTGCACCACAGCCTCAATATCAAGCGCCAGTGTATTCGGCATCGCAACCAATAGCGCCAGTTCCTTACCAAGCGCCTACAACTCCTACTCAGAATCTCTCAGCGCTAGTTGTGTCAAAGCGATTAACCACTGAACAGAAAATGAAAACTAATTTGTGTTATAATTGCAGGAAACCAGGGCACTACCAGGTAAATTTCCCTTATCCAAATGTGTCTAAGCCCACAAGGCAAGACTATGCGGATAGAAACCAATTCAGGAGCAACTTTCGCCAACAAGGTTTGCTAGCGGAATCTGAACCATTCTGCGCACCTGAAGAGGATTTGGAATCATCAGATGAAAGTAGTGATGATGAGCCAACAAGCGACTTAGCGTTGATTTGTCTCATGGAAAGAGATGATGAAGCGTCTAACGATTCGCTACCTGAGGTAACCACTGAACTCTCTCATCCTCTTTCTTATGATGAATTACTTGACAAAGTTAATGAATATTATAAAGATTGTCAAGATGCCGCCAAAATATATCAAAACCACTTTGCTATTATTTCATCGCTCACAAGTGATAAAGTAACGCTCAAAGCAGAGTTGCAAGTTCAGCAACAATGCATGGAGAAGAACCAATCGCTTGAGAGTGAAATTACTCAATTGAAAAGCAATCTTGATATAATAGTCAAGAGAGAAGCTGATCTGATCGCTAGACTTGCCAAATCAGAGCTGCTGGTCTCATCATTATCAAAATCTTCAAGAAAGTTGGATAATGTGGCTGAGGTAACAAGAATGTTTGGTGAAAAGACCGGTTTAGGATGCAATAAATTCGGTAAACAACCAAATAAATCTAATGTTACGGCAAACAACAAAGGAAAGGGTGTTTTCTTTGTTGAGAAAAGTTCACAAAGCCAAACGCTGAATAAACCAAGCGACAATGGTACGAGGCCAAATGAGAAAGTCAAAGCTGACTCAAGCAAGGAAAAGGCGAAAGCAAATGATTCACAAAGACGGGTTCATCCAAATGCTCAAAAGGCGAAGGATAAACCTGACCACTGTGAATCAAGTGCTAAGCATCAAGAACCAAAAGTGCAACCCAAGCCAGCGCCAAGGAAATACCAGCGTCAATATCCAAGGCAATCAAGATCATATTATCGATACTATGATGATTATGATTATGACTATGATTATGATTACTATTATAATTGAGGATATTATTATACATCCAAAAAGCACACACAACACAATGTGAAACCCAAGAAGACCAGTATGCCTACAATGAAGACTAGGCAAATATGGGTTCCTAAAGTTTTAATTCAAACCAAAGTCACTAACGTTGAAGGACCCAAGACAACATAGGTACCTAAGAAGAATTAGAACTATCCTTTAAATGCAGGTACCTAGAGCTAACACCAATACTTCAGTTTGGTACATTGATAGTGGGTCATCAAGGCACATGACTGGCTCAAAAGATCTCTTAGTCAACTATCGTGCTACCAACGGTCCTCAAGTTATATTCGATGATAACTCCAAAGGTAAAACCAAAGGTATAGGTATCATGCATAGGGGGGACATCATGATTAGTGATGTATATTATATTGAGGGTCTTAAGCATAATTTGTTAAGCATTAGTCAATTCTGTGATAAAGGCTTTGAAGTGAAATTTTCAAGCGACTTCTGCTATGTTAACGACGCTAAGACTAAGTCTACTAAATTAAGAGGAAAAAGAACAAACAATGTGTATTTAATAGATTGGGATTCTACAATTGATAACAACCCCACATTCTTTGTTGCTAAAAGTCAAAATGAATTGGGTTGGTTATGGCATAGAAAAATGAATCACTTCAACTTTAAGGCAATCTCTCAAATAATATCGCTAAATCTAGTAGAGGGATTACCTAAAGGTTCCTTTTAGAAAAATCGCTTATGTGATGCATGTCAAATGGGTAAACAAGTTAAATCATCTTTTAAAAAGAAACCATGCCTATCTACTTTTACAGTTCTTGAACTATTGCATCTAGATTTGTTTGGCCCTATTCAAATCATGAGTGTTAGAGGTAAAAAGTACTAGCTAGTAATAGTTGATGATTTTTCTCGCTATACATGGGTAGAATTCCTAGCGACCAAAGATGAAACTAGTGCCAAGCTCACATCGCTAATTCATCAATTGCAAATTTATAAAGATCTCAGGGTGATAAGAATTAGAAGCGATAGAGGAACTGAATCCACTAACCAATTTGTTGAGAAGTTTTGTACAGATTCTGGAATACTTCATGAGTATTCTGCCCCTAGAACACCTTAACATAATGGAGTTGCCGAGCAACAGAACAGAACGCTTAAAGAAGCCACTAGGACGATGCTTACAGAGTCTAAGCTACCTCAAAGGTTTTGGGCCGAAGTTATCAATACCGCTTTCTACACTCCGAACCCGTGTATGATCAACAAGCAACATGAGAAGAATCCATATGAGTTGTGGAAGGGACGTAAGCCTAATGTTTCATATTTTCATGTATTTGGTTCAAAATGTTTCATTCATAATAATGGATCTCACAATCTAAGGACATTTGATCCTAAAGCGGATGAGGGAATCTTTCTATGCTATGCCAAAAATGGGAAGAGTTTCCGCATCTTAAATAAGATCAAATCAAAAGTTGAAGAATCCATTCATGTTGTGTTTGATGATCCTAACCAAGAACCGAGTAAGGTTAATCTTGATGATGTAGGAATTGGAGATCAAGTCTAACAAACGTCACAAATCAATCTTGGTGATCACAGTAATGATGATGAGGATGATGAGATCTTTGTGCCTATTCCTAAGATTACTCGTGAGGTTATCAATGATGATATTGTAAGAATCGCTGATGATCATCAAGAGCAAATTGGAACTGTGAATGATGCAGCGACTGCACAAGAGACAAATGAGAGTCAAGCGATTGATAATCAAGAGTCTCTCAACCTGTTCCAACCAGATCATAAATGGCTTAGAGACCATCCACCAGAGCTAGTGATTGGAGATATTGAAGCACCTGTTAGAACTAGGTCCGCAACAATCAATGAGGCCATGTTCGCAAGCTTTCTATCTCAAATGGAACCAAAGAAAGTGGATAAAGCGCTCAATGATTCAAGTTGGGTCGAAGAAATGCAAGAAGAGCTTAACCAATTTGAGAAAAGCAAGGTTTGGACGCTAGTACCAAGACCAACTCACCAAGGAGTTATTAGAACTAGATGGGTTTTTAGGAACAAGATGGATGAAGATGTCATTGTTATAAGAAATAAAGCAATATTAGTCGCTCAGGGTTATTGTCAAGAAGAGGGTATTGATTTTGATGAGACATATGCCCCAGTAGCCTGTCTTGAAGTGATTAGGATGTTCCTAGCATTTGCCACATTCAACAAGTTCATAGTGTACCAAATGGACGTGAAGAGTGCTTTCCTGAATGGTAAACTCCAAGAAGAGGTATATGTGGAGCAACCACCAGGATTCATCAACAACCATGGGAAATGTATGGTCTACAAATTGGATAAGGCACTCTATGGCCTTAAACAAGCACCAAGAGCATGGTATGACACTCTCTCTATCTTCCTTATAGGTAAAGGCATTTCAAAAGGCAGCGTTGATACGACGTTATTTAAAATTACCCATAATGAAGATATTCTCTTAGTCCAAATTTATGTTGATGATATTATATTTGGTTCTACTAATAAGAGATTGTGTGAGAAATTCTTGAAAATGATGTAAGATCAATTTGAAATGAGCATGATGGGTGAATTAACTTTGTTCTTAGGATTACAAGTTAAACAACTCCCTAATGACATAATTATAAACCAAGCTAAATATACATGAGATATGATTAAGAAATTTGGTATGGAAAATGCATAATCTTCAAAAATTCCAATGAGCCAAACGCTTAAGTTAGATAAAGATGAAAGTGCAAAGAAAGTTGATATCACTAGCTATAGAGGTATCATTGGATCGCTTCTTTATCTTACAGCTAATAGACCTGATATAATGTTTTCAGTATACATGTGTGCAAGCTTTCAAGTTGATCCTAGAGAATCACACTTAAATACTGCGAAGAGAATCCTTAAATATCTAAAAGGCACACAAAATGTGGGCTTGTGGTATCTAAAGGACTCTCCTTTTGAACTAATAGGTTATTCAGACGCAGATTTTGCAGGATGCAAAATTGATAGAAAAAGTACCAGTGGTACATGTCAATTTCTAGGTGATAGATTGATTTCGTGGCATAGTAAGAAACAACAATCCATAGCGACTTCTACCGCTGAAGCAGAATATGTAGCCGCTGGGAGCTGTTGTGCACAAATCCTTTGGATGAGGCAACAACTTAGAGATTATGGAACAATCTTAGGTCCTACCCCAATCCATTGTGATAACCAAAGCGCTTTAGCTATGACCCAAAACCCCGTCCTTCATTCTAGAACTAAACACAATGACATTCGCTACCATTTCTTGCGTGACCATGTTCAAAAGAAAGATATCTCCTTACACTTCATTGGTACTGACAAACAACTGGCAGATATTTTCACCAAAGCGCTCAACGAACAACACTTTCTCACTTTGAGAAGTGAATTAGGTATGATTGATTTAAACGCTTAAACCATAAAGCATCATATTTTATATGCATACAATTTAGGGGGAATCTACTTTAATTTTATGTCCAAAGTGTTTTTTTTTTTCAAGAATGAAATAAGTCATCAATTTTAGGGGGAACTTTAAAACTGCACTTATTTCAATCTATAAGCGACTGTGATCAAAAATGACTTTGAAAATTTATGCATTGATCACTAAGCTTATCTATTATGCATGACAAAATTAAATGAATAAAATTAAATGAATATATCTTTTAAAAATCCAAGCGATTGATTTGTATCAAAAATCTTCAGCTTTGAGAAATTGAACTTTATTAATAAGACTTCAGCGTTTAAGAATATTCTCACTTAGACACTAAAATAACCTTTTTCTAAAATTCATGCATAGTTTTCATCGCTAAAAGGTAGTGTGTGGATAAGTCCAAAAGATTAGATTTGACAACTGCCACATGTGCCTATCAAATCAAACTGACAGTTAATGATTCCTATCTAAAAACTAGGTGGTTCAGTAACTGCACCTGTCTGAGTACGTGTTAGTGTACTATCAGGTGCGTGTAATTCACGCTAAAAATTTCAAAATTATTCAAACGTTTTGAAAAAGTAACTGCGGATTTCAAACTTTTATAATTCATAGTTGTTACCCTATTTTACCGCACTTTTTGACATCCGTCTTTATTTGTAAACAGCTCAGATTTAATTTTTTTATTTTCAAAATTAGTTTCTGTACACGTATCACTCATCTAATTGTTGAGGAGTTACTTTTTACCTCCTATTTAAACCTTTTGCAATATTTACAGTAAAACTTTATCACTTCCAAATACTCCTACTGTAAAGTTTTTCTCTCTAAGGCAAAAAGACTCTCTTTCTCTCCTCAATCGAAGCTTTTTCAGTTCATCAATGGCACCCAAGTCTTCAAAATCTGCTGCCGAAAAATCTTCTAAATCTGAAAAACCAGTCACTGTTAACGCCGGATTTCTTGTTAACTGGAACTACCTTCATGAAAACTAGAACTTCCCTCTAAGGACTGTTCTTCTCATGGTCCAAGAGTCTGGTTTGCGCGATATGATAACTTCCTTCTCAAACATCTATGAGGAAAAAACCCTTTTCTTCTTCCAGAATGCAAAAATCTCCGACAATGGAAACTCCATTTCCTGCGTCTTTCCCTTTGCTCGTGAGACCTTTGTTGTCACTCCTTCTCTTATATCATCTTTACTCAATCTGCTAAACCATGGTGGCGAAGTTGAGAATGTTACTCTCGGAGATGCTACCAAAGTCTGGGCTTTGATCAAGAAAGAAGAAGTTGAAGCTACTTACGAACCCAACTTCAAGAAGAATGACATGAAGGGCTAATATGTCATTCTTGCTGACATCTATGCAAAATGATCGAATGTAGGAAGGGGAGTTTCGACAACATCTCCAACGTTCAATACAAAATGATGGTGGCCATTCTGACCAAATTGAAGATTGATTGGTCACTTTATGTTTTTAATCGCTTTAAGGTGGCAATGGCCAAGTCGGTAAATCCCAAGCCTTATGGGATTGTGTTAAGTCGTATTCTTAGCGCTAGCAGTTTCGTCAACACCGTTGGAAAGAAAGTCCCAGAGCTTAAGTTCTACGGGAAGAAATGATCAGCGAGTAGCTCAAACCAAGGCGACGTGGCGGTGCAACTATTCCCAAAGAAGAGCATGAATGACTTCTTTCCGAAGGAGTTGTTCGTAGCGATGATGAAGAGCAAGCTTCTTCGTCTTCATCATCTTCATCAGAAGAAGCAGTGGTGGTTAAGCGCCCAAAATGAAAAATAGCTGTTAAGGTCACTGAGCCAGCTAAGCCAGCAAATAAACAAAAGAAAGCCAGAGCCAAAGAAGAAATCACCCTCTTCTCCTCCAGCGTTTATCTTCCCTCAAAAAGAAGAAAAAGTAGAAGAAGTACCGCTAGCCCGAAGGCGTACTCCTTTATCCACTCCAGCTGCGTCAACAAGCGCTCCAGTCGAGCCAGCGCTTGAAGAACCAGCGAGTGTTCCTCTTCCTCATTCTGACACTGTTCCTGAAACCAGCTCAAAAGCTAAAGCCACTACTCCATCTGAGAGGCTTTCCCATATTCAGGGTAAGTACTTGTGATAAGCAACGTATTATATCCTTTCCTCGTTAGTTTCTAAATCTCTAACGCTAAGATAAAATTCTTTCAGCCGAGTGTGAAGCAAATATCCAGACTGTTCTTAACACTCTTGAAAACTTGTGTATTCCTATTCGTGCTGACCCAATTACTTCTTTTCTCGATTTAGATCCAAAAGACGTTATCCCGGAGCCTGAGGAGACTATACCAAATGTTGAAACAGATCAAGCAACTGCGTCAGTCGATGATAGTCCTCAGGGTAAGCGTTGTAGTATTTTATTTGCGATTTCTACTTAGTAGAAATTTTGCTTGCTTTTCTGAAACGCTTGCTTGTATCAGCTCAAAATGCCCCAGACGCTGATGCACCTCCACATTTCGAGATTTCTGTTGAAGTGGATATAGACATGGAAGCAGTTTTGGATATCGCTAAGGAAATAGCCCATGTCCTTCCTAACGTTGAAACATCTCCAGTCAGTAAAGCGACTGTGCATGCTGAGCGGTCGATAGAAGTGGCCCCTATCCCAACAGAGTCTATTGCTTTTGTTCCTACTCCAATTGGATCTCCTCCACATGTCATAAATTTCTTTCCCCATGGCTATGACGAAAATGATGAATTCTACTTTGCCACCAGGGAGCTTGACACCAGAAAAATGGTCGATGTGGAGATAAACTTTCAAAAGACTCTCCATAGGACTGATGTCTCCAATTCTGCTAAATTTGAATTCTTTGAGCATTTTGCTGACCTGGGTCTCTACTCTCTTAAGCGTCTTCAATCTCGCCTTGAATATATTCAATGACCAGTGTTCAACATGACAAAATTTAACGAGAAGCGTTTCAACTTTACTGGCCATTCTGAAGAGTCCTTTTATTCCTTGCGCTATAATATGATCGTCATCAAGAATCCCCATATGGGTGATTGGTCAAAGAATCCTGACGAAGAAATTCTTAACAGAATCGGGTACTCCGCTGACCTTAAAGTCGTTCATTCTCCTCAGAACGCTCTATCCCCCAAGCCCCTCAGATTATGGAAAGGAAAAGGACCAATTGTTGCTGAGCGTCCCAATCCTATTAATTCTTGGATAGAAGCTGAAGCCCGTGAGTATCTGGCAAGATTATGGTCTAAGGATTATGATGAAGAATTTGAACGGTTTGACAAGTATCTAGCCGCTAGAAAAGAACAGAAAAAAGTTAATAAACTTGGTAAGCGATGGATGATGGATACTGCAAAATGGGCTAAAGAGTTCATGTTGCATTTTTACATGCTAGAAGAGCTTGTGAAGTATCCATTCTTGTTTCTATTTGGAGTAGATTACAGACGCAGAGGTTTCGCTATGTTTCAACTCAAGCAATATAAGAATCTGGTGGGCAATATTAGCGCTTTGCCTTATTACCGGAAATCTATAGAATGCTATATTCTCCAGCATCTAAGCTTAATCGCTCAGGGAGGACGCTATGTTTATCATCCATCTCAAGACTTTGTACAGCGACTTCTTCCTGATTTGAATGAAGATGCCTCCACCAGTAAGAAACCTCTTTTGCCAGGGCAATATGAAATCCCCTTGAGTCTTGACAACGATCATGCTGAGTTTGCTGAACTCTACAGAGATAGGAGAGTGATCTTTGAGAATGCGCAATCGCTAGACATCTCCTTTATTGAATACTTTGGCTTGAATAACTTCAGAGGCTATAGTCTTCACCCCATCTTTATTTGTGAGCAAAACGTACAAGTGGCCAAGATGATTTCACAAATAAGGTCTGTAGACCTAGAGGCTACTCAAGCACTTATGCCTTATTTATTGGACTACTACAACTCTTACATTTCAGGAGTTGATCTGCCAGAAGATGTGCAATTTGCACTAAGCACAGAAGAGCGCGCAGACGCTATATTATTTATTCCACAGACCGACTTGATAAGTCCAAGGCATGTCATGGAAGCGATTGGCCCCCTTTGGGTCATTGCTGTTGAGAATCCTTCTCCTCCTATAGAGATTGTTGAGATAGTAGAGGAAGTCACTCCTACTGTGAAAGTTGCTCAAATTCCAGACGCTTCTTTGCTAGATATTTCTAGCGCCCCAGTACTCGAGATCCCTACTCAAAAACCTATTTGTCAACCAGCGACTGCAGATCCATCCTTCAATCAAGTGATTCAGGAAGTTCATGAGGTCCTTGATGAGCCTAAAGAGCCTTTTGTAAGAGACCAATCTAAAGACAAGGCTCCAGTTTCTAGCTCACATGGTCCTGAGCGTTCCTCCTCGGACTCGGACTCAGATAGTGATCCAGAGGCACGAAATTTCAAGACAGTCGTTCGCAATTCTCTTAGCGATCTAACGGGCTCTTGTTCTCGTTTGGAAGAGCGCAGCAACTCAATGCTTCATCAAGTAGAGAAACTACTTAAGGCTGACATGAGTCACGCAAAGAAGCTTTCAATCGCTATGATGAATAGTATCGCTCCCCTGATCAAAGAACTCTCTGACGACTTCAACAGGAAGCTTGCCCAGAATGCATCTACTGATACTGAGCATCACAATTCTTCTGATCTGACCTCTCAGAGTATCGCTGAGCAAGTTGCTCTTTTGATAGATGAAGTCAAGCTTCTCCGTCGGGACATCACTGAATTAAAGACCTCCCTTGATGATTCCAAGAAGGGGGAAGATCTTAAAGAAAAGTCTCAGTCCAAGGCTATCTCTAAGACAGACAACAAGCACTGGCGATCTATGTTCGAAGAGATAGTGAGCATAAAGAAAATGCTTACTAAGAAGCGAAAGCCTAGATATTATCAAGGCAGGCACTTGCTTCCGGACTTAGACATTGAGTTCCTAGAGAGTATGGGTTTTCACCCATATGCCGGACCGCTTAGAAGACCTATCAACTAGAAATCCACCAATGATCGAAGATAAGACATTTACCATGACTTGATCCGAGAACCTGGAATCCCTCTAAGGGATTGGGTGGAAAGGTTGTTGGAGCTGGAAGAAAGCGCTATACGAAGAAGACATGACTACAATGAAGTCCAGCATGCAACCATGATAGATGTTGATAGACTTCTATTGGACTTAGCGTCTGAAATATATCAAGAAGAAGTAGCAAATAGGAAGCGATAGAAAAGATGAATGCTTATGCTTAATTCTTCCATATGAATCAATGATTTAATGCTGAAACAACTTGTTGAAGCTAATATAACTTAACTAACCTTCCAAACGCTAACTTATGATTTTTTTTACTTTTCTTTGAACTCTTAATCTATAGAAGAGTTATAAGAATTAAGGTCTTGACATCATCAAAAGGGGGGAAATTGTTAGGAAATTTCATGTTAGATGTTTTGATGATGACAAGATAGGATTTTATGTTAGACCCCAAAAACAATGTAAGTTTCTGTTTTTCATAGATCCATTGTATAAGCATTTGAAAGTATGTAATTTTGTTAGGCTTGTAATTTTTATCTTTATAGATTTTTGACTAAGTATTTGATACCAAATCACTAATAGAATTCTAGGTGAGTCTATTAGAGATGAAGTTGAATATCAGCGTCTGAAGTCAAATGAAGATGAAGATTTGTTCTTAGCGTCTGTCAAACGTTAAAGAACTATTTCAGGATTTATGGATCAAGCGCTCAAAGCATGCCAGCGATCAGCATCAGATTCACCTGAAATAAATTCTCAAGTCATGAAGGGCTTAAATGCAATCATTCAACGGTCATTTATTTCCAACGGGAAATAAATCCGAATGCATTAAATGCCTGATAAGAGCATTAAATGTGATAAGCTATTATGACTTGTGGACAAGCTACCTTTTAACTAGACTGTCAGGTTTTTAGAGTTCAAACCTACTCCCGTCCAATCGGAACCAGCAGGGTTTTAGGAATGTCAGAGAAAAGGTTGATTCACGCGACTCACATGTGTACAACGGACAAATCTGAAGAATTTCCTATAAATACCTCATTCCAGCAAACCCTAAATACACGTACATACACAAGATAACGATCAACACGCAAAAACTTTGCTGAAATATTCTCTCAAGAAAATCTTAGAAACTCCATAGCCAAAATCTTTCAAGCTTTTTATATACATTCCAGACAGTCACAAATATCTCAAACATCTTTCAAAGAAGAAACCTAAACTCTTACTGAGATATTCCAAGTTGTTTGATATTTCCAAAAACAAACAACACCTGTGTGACAAAACCCACAACCTTTCATCTGAGTGAGAAAGTTGTTGAAACCCCTTACATGCAGTATTTCTGAGTGAGAGAATCTTGTAGAAGGAGATCTTCATTGGTGCAAAAATCTGTGTGATCAAGGAGCCCGAGAACATTTTTCACCTCTTTACTATCTTGTAGAAGATTCTATGTGATTCTTTGATAATCAACTTGAAAATTCCCTCCAAGTGAAAAAGGAGAAGAAGAACGTAGCTGGGATTACATCATCTAGTGAACCTTACAATTTCTTGTGTTATTTACTATTATTATTGTCTTACTTTATATTCTCTTACTTATTCTGAAAAAGACAAGCTAAGCTGCTAAGTGACTATTTAACCAAAACTGAACGCTAAAGCTTTAAAATCATTTCCGCTGTGCTAACCCTGATTAAGTGATCTAAGCTCTACCCTACTTTGGTAAATTGCTAAAATCACTAAGTCTAAGTTATCTTTACTGTAGCGCTTGACCTAGCGCTCAACTTTCTAAGCGTTCAAAACTTTAAAAGTGATACGAATTTTGAAGTCGAAAAAAACTCCAGGGTCTATTCAACCCCCCTCCCTTCTAGACCCTTTCGTATGCCACTTGGGACCAACACTATTTATTAGTTTAATAATTAACTTTCACCTTGCAACCTTTTAACGGTATGTGGGGCGAAATTTGTTTCAACCAATAGCATAATATGCACTTAGAAAAATCTAAAAGTATATTTTAATATTTAACCTCCATTTCTTAGGGGCGATATTATATATTAAATATCATTTCAATTTTTCCTAAGTTCAGTGGAGAACACGATACCTAGTACCCTTTACCAACTTAATATTTTAAATGTGGAAGAATTTAATTATTGAATAGGTCTCACTTTGCACATTAACCTATTTTATACATAGCACATAAACATGGATCAAAAATTAATTGAAAACAATCCTAGAAAGCTAACAACGCACGATTCATGGACTATAATCCTAGATTGAGCCAAGTCAATGCCTCAATCACTAAATAAAAGAAACTCCACTTAAGCTTCCAAAACTCCTTCTTGTATCTCCTTGGCTCGACTTGAATTTCCTCTTTGGGCCTATTCTATTTTTAACTATTACAATTTAATATGTGCAACCTATAAAAAATTCTAGAGAAAGAAAATAAACATAGGCTCAAAATGGCCTCTACAACCCATAAAAAGAAATACAAAATAAAAAACGAGGCTAAGTCCATAAATCGTGTCTCCGATCACATAACCATGTCAAACACGGTATATTATATAACACACGAAAAACATATATGTTAATTTCTAATTAAATTTCAAATTTAATTATCGGATTTATATTCTCGAGGAAAATAAATATTATTTAATTCTATTAGAAAATCTAATTTAATAGATTCCTATTAATTTTATATTAATATCCAAATTTAATAAAAAATTAAAACTAATTTTATAATAGAAAATGTGTAATTTCATTTAAAGTCCAACTTTAAAAAAATTAGATAACTTGGTCTTTTAAATCATATTTTAATAAACTATATAATTTATTTTGGCATTAAAATCTAATTTTAATAAAAAAAACTAAAATATAAATTTATTAAAAAACAACCCGGGTCGGTCGGGTTGATTTGATCCGTGTGTTAAATAACACACGGGTGGGCAACGCGCGGGCGATGGGCCACGTTGTGCGGCCCATCCATCTCGACAACCCAACTGCTGAGATGGATGCACCGCCGACGATGGGTTATCCGCTCGAATCACCGGATTTTCAAATCCTGGTTTTCTTTGTTTATTTCATCACATCAAAATTACTTCAAATCCAATTTTATTAATTTTTAACGAATAAAAATAAACTAATTCCACAAGAACATAAAAACATGAAATCTACATATCTAATCATGCATCGCGAAAAATTGTAAATCATGCATCTAATCACATATTCACACATAAACTCCATACGCCGAATCCCAAGGTTTGGCTTTGATACTACTGTTGGGAAAAATTCATAAAACGCACCAGAAATGGAATAACGAATTTTTTTTAGATTTTCCAAAAACAGGATCAACCCGGGGTTTTATCATGCATATGTAAAAGAAGGTTTTCATTACATTACCCATTGTAGCGAAGTGGTTGGAGAAACAAAAGCTTTCTTCAACTTCTTGAAATCTTCAAGCTTTTGACGAATAAATCTGGCTGATTGAATCTTGATTTGAGCAGTACAACAGCGCTGCCTCTAAATTGTATCGCCAGAAAACTTGAACAAAATTCTCCTCCTTCTTAGGCTTGGTGGCCTACGGCTAGGGTGGATAGAGGGAGAGAGTTTTTCCTTTTCTTGTAGCTCAAGTGTATTATTACTTGTTTTATGGCTAGGTTTAATTAAGTGATATATTTATATCACTTAAGTTACAACCTTGGGCTTAAAAAGACCATGTAGCGCCTACTAGGGCCGCCCCACACACCTTAAGGTGCACCAATTTTAAGCTTAGCTCAATCATTGATTTAATTATTTAATTCAATCTAATTAATTACATAATTGACAAGATGATTAATTAATTTTATTTCTCTAAGAAATAATATATTAATTAATATTATAAATGAATTAACTTATTTCTGCAAATAATTAATTCCATTTATCCATTAATTAATTTTAAGTATCCAATACTTAAAATAGTGCTACAAGAAATACTTCAAAAATTTATTCAATTTTTTCTTTTTAAGCGTGACTCTTTAGATTCATCTTAATTATGCAATGGGAAGATTTCATTGAATATGGGTAACACCTAACCAGTCAAGTGGCCCACATCGTATCCCAAATAAGATGAAATGATTAGATCATTGTAAACCTATCCTATTGTAATTCCAGTATGAATATAAATTCTTTGTTTCTACATCCCGGTCAAGTAAGAGTCATGAATTTGGTCAAACTCATAAACTTGACCTTATGCTATATTTATAATAAGTCTAGATCAATGAGCTTTCGTATTTGATTCTTTCTCAAATAGCTCGTATTCTTTGGCCAAACACTTTAGATCTAAATTACTTATAAATGCATAAGATAATTTTTCATTCACTTAGAGGGAACGAATTCCATCCTGGATATCAATTTTAGATTGCTACTTGCCCATTAGGTTGCAGTTCGAGGTCCCCACCAAAGGGTGAATTGATTCTAACTACTCCAATGACAAACCTAATGTCACAAGTATATCTTCAACTCAATTCCTCTTGTCTAAAGTACAGACACACCTATTATAATTTAATCAATTCTGTCATCGACTGTCAAAGAGTGAAACTCATGGGACAGAATCGATGCGAGTCATGTCTGAGTGTTGTGACCTCTATCACTGCACCTATGATATGAGTTCTTCACTACTTCCTAGTGATTGACAGGCACTTCTCTCATTAAAACTAATATCATATAAGTCTTGATGATTTTCAATGCCCAATTGGGAATCCTCGACTTGCAGACCAATTTAGTATTCAAGTATTAAACTCTTCTAGTGTTTTAGAGAGTTAACTCTTGTATTCATGGACTTGCAGATGATTATAGTATATATAAATGCCAATAAGAATGTAAACAACTGAAATGCCTTTATTGAAATATAGAATAACAATTACAAACTTATAATGTCCTTATTTTCTCTAATCCTGCATTGGCATTTGAGGACATAAACCTAACACATATGTCCTGAGCATCCTGGTTGTTCGTTACATGATTTTATTCACAGACTTGCTTGTAAACTTCCCATTGCTAGCTCGAACCAAATAAGCTTGTCTTTCATCTTCTTGTTGTCCGAGGTAAGGATGTCACCAATTTTACGCTTGCTAAGAGGGGTGTAAAGATTATCTAATTACCATTCTCCATTCTCCCCAAGAGATTTCGAAACCTTGGCCTTCTTCTCATTTTCCACCATCTCCAAGTTTTCCGTGTCAACAAGGCTTGCTTCACCGAGCCAATAGTCATGCCAATAGGATACCTTTCTATCATTGGAAATACACCATCGAATGTGACTCTGAACAAGTTGGATACTAGACACAATACCCCTCCATTGGTGGGAGTTATAGGGCTTCGGGATCATTGTGAGAATGTTGTTGTCTTTGATATATTTTTCCTGAAATAAATCTCCCCAAACAGTCAGCCTCCTAATGGCAAGATTGTTATCTCTGGTCACTTTTTCTCACTTGACTGTATGCATCTTTCGAGTATTGCTATCCTTAGACCAAAGGAAAGTATGATTGATTTTGTCGAGTTGATGACAAATGTCGGTGGGGAGCCACGGCGTTTGCATGGCTTGAGTGCGCATCGCTGAAGAGACCCACTGAATTAGAGTGGCCCGGGCAACTATATCGAGTAGGTTAGCTTTCCACGAACATAAGTGAGCTTGAAATTTATCAATCAAGAAGCGGTTGAGTGAAGGTGATACTTTCCATCTATATGGAGAGTGATAAGATACCATATGACATTCGAGATACTTCATAACCCTTTTATAAAATAATAGTACAATGCACGTACGTTGCGCGTGATCTACTATGTGTATTTTGTATTATGATATTTTGCTTGAAAGTTATTGTAGCTAAATTATCTGTCGTATCATGTGATAACGATATGACAAAAAGATTCAAGCAAAAAAAGAAGAAGAACTGATTAGTTTAAGTGTTCCCTTTTTTTTTTCTTGCAATGGCTAATTGCATACCTACTTTAATCACATTTTGATTGATTTTCTTCTTAATTATCTATTATTGTTAACTTTGCAATAAGTAGTAAATCATTGACCCCCTTCTAAATTTTCATTTTTCTACTTTAATTTTCTATCATCATATGAATTCAATTTTAAACTGAAATCTTGTTTTATCAATTGAATTATGCCACAATCCTATAATTTTCATGAACTTGGACTTTTTTCCTCTTATATGTATATTCTTTAGATCCACTTGCATTATTAGCGATTTCGATTTGTGAATAAACTTCTTTGTAGGTTTATAATTTTTAAAAAGAAAATAAAAAAATTAAATTATTTGGAACATTTATGTCTAAACAATTCTTGTAAAAGAGTTAATATGAGATTATTGAATATCATTTGCATGAACAATAGAATTTTTTTTATTTTTTCAATTAAAAAAATAAAATAAATTATAATGCCTATGTCATCTACCACATAGGGAGTGTTTGCAAACTCTACTGCTTCTAAAGAAGTGATTTTAAGTGAAAAATAAGAAGAATCACTTGAGAAGCAGAAGTGGGTAGTGTTTGCAAACAGAAGCTCAAAGTGGAAAACAGTTGCAGGGAGTGTTTGTAAATAAAAGTGATTATCAATTAATTTTTTTGCAGAAAGTACAAAATTGCCCCTAAAATAATATAAAAATTATATTTTTTTTCACATTTATGCTCCTATTCTTCTTTTTAACCAAATACTCCTAAAAGCATATGTTTATGAAATAATATTTATTACTTTTATTTTAGATGATATGTCTTATTTGGCTAATAAAACCAATGGAAAGTCTCCTACATAAAACCTTAAGAATAAAAAAAGTACCAAATATGTCTTCAATATGAACAAGAAAAATCATATTAATTTAAGCATAAAGAAAACATCAGACAGACAAAAATATTCAAAAATACGATTGACGTCATGTTAAGTGATGATAGTGCAACGAGAAGATGAGAACATAACCATCAAATAAGGAATAGACATATAAAGTAGCCAAAATGCTACAAATGAAAACGTCAGTAGAACTTCAATTGTAAAATTAGCAAAAGATGATAAATTAACAGTATTTTCTTAAAGAAAATTAATGATCAACAAAAATAAAATGTGAATGATATCTTCAACTAAGGTATTTGTGACCTTAAAATCCTTAAAAAAAATTAGCAAAATTGTTAGGATTTTAGCTCAAACATCTCTAAATGGGTTCTTAATTCGCATATTAGATGTGGAAAGGGTATTCTTTAGTTACATGAGGATGATAGGCACTATTAATTTGTTGATGTTCATAGAAAAATTAGGCTTATTCAATGAGAAAAATATCAATTCAGAATATTGGTCCAAATATTACAAAAATTAAGAAACTATTTGAGAAGAATGATAAATAAATTACAACAAAAAATAATAATACAAACTTGAGAATAAAATTCATATCTTCTTCTCGGTTAATCTCTTTGTTTTTCCCTCTCTGCCAATTAAGAGAGATATTGCTTTGTATTGCTGTATATAAAGCCTAGGTTGGCAGTTTTCAGATTTTTTAAGGCTCTTGAATGATATATCTCTTGATTTTAGCAATATTCCATCCAGTAAGATATAATTAACTATAAAGAAAATTGATGAATTTTACGTTTCTTTTTCAGGTTTCTGCTCCCTGAAACTTAATCGCAAGGTTTTTTTAAAAAAAAATTGATGGGGTTAGTTTAGGAATATAGAACTATTGTCAAGGATACAATTGTCATTAAAAAATTATTTTAATTGCAGGAATTTAAAAAGCACCCCCTACCCAACTTGAAGCTTTTGCCTTCTAGGAGCTTAATTTTTTAGAATCAGAAGCAAAATCTGAATTTGCAAACACTACAAAATGACTTATTTTTAGCTAAAAGCTGAAAAACACTTTTATTTAGGGTTTGCAAACACTCCCATAATCTCACTTTGTAAACAATTAATTGTTGACATTCATTTGTGCATGACAAAATAACTGGACATAAACATGCGTTTTGAGTTGTCAATCTCCTAAAATTGGTAGGAAAAGCATGTTATGTAACTCAAGTTGAATAAAATTGAAGTTATTGACATGTCATTCTCTTGATTTGGAGCTCAATTGAAATTTTAATCCTCATAAATAGGCATTTACATATTACTTATTTAAGAAACTTTGCGATGGAATATTGAAAATTGCTGATTGCAATGTAAGATTGTGTATGTCATTTCTTTTGCTAGAGATTGGTTTAAATTCATTAAAAATATTTAAAAAATACAAAACACTAAAAACTACTCATAATGTATATAAGATTATAAAATATCATATTATTTAGAAAACTCTATGTTTGGTTATGTTTTGGAATGATATTTTGGTGAGAATTATTGGTGAGAAATTTATGGGGATACGTGCGTATTTGATGAGATTGTGTTTGATTTTATTTTGAGAGTTGGTTTTTGGGTGGTTTTTTTTTTTTTTTTTGTGAGATAATGTTTGGTTTTGTTTCCAGAGGGAACAAAAGTTACTGTAGCAGTCAAATCATGAAACTTTTGTCTGTTAGAAAGGAGAGAGAAGAGAGAGAGCACATAGAGAGGAGTGTAGGGACAAAGTAGGTATAGAAGATGGAAAATAATTATTATGTTTTTTTTGACCAAAAAAGTAGTGTATTTTTGACCAAATATTTTGTGAGCCAAACATGGTTTGGTGAGAATTTTGGACCAAACGTGGTATGGAAACATAACCAAACATTACTGTTTTCCTTTTTCTCATATGTATTTTTTTTTATATACATAAATTGTGGCACTGAGTTCTTTTAATTTGATAATATATATATATATATGTATTTGTTTATAATTTCAAAAATGGTTCATGTGATTTAAGTTGTTTGATACCTATAGTAATATGAAATTATTAAGCAATATATGATTATGGATATTACTATATTTGACAATATCAAAACTGAGAGCATGTCTTTTTACTCAACTATGACTGTAATTGCAAAAAAGTTAAAAATGTAATATAATCTAGTTTAATGGTGTGGTGTCATTAATCATTTAATCTCATTACGGGAACCTTCAAGGATCGTGTAGACAAATATAAGAAAAAATAATCAGTCACCATCCCAAATTCATTTAAAGATAGCACTTCTACATTATTATAGACTTTTTAAGATTTTCTCTCATTTGCTCGTCAATTAACTTATTCCTATAATAATGCTAGAGACAAAGAAAAGGCAAATTTCGGTAAAAATAAATAACTATATTAATTCCATAACACTTTGTAGTTAGATAAATTCTAAACAAAAATTGTCATTTGTTTATTTCTTCAAGAAGTTGCATGGAGTAAAATTTCTTTCTTATAATATTTTTTTTCTCCTTTTCATTTAGGTGTTTGATGTGACGAACTCTCGTAATGTTAGAAATATCTTTTAATATTTTTTATTTTATGTTGTTATCTTTCCAACTAAATTTTTAAATTAAAATTTAAAAGCTAATTAACTAGAAAAAAAATTAAATTTTTAAAAGGTAAAGCATGTATATTTAATATGTTTCCAACAACCACGTCTTTTCCCCCTCAAATTTATTTTTCGTATTCTTTTATTTATAGAATTCACGTGGGATACACATCAAAATTTTCGACATATGATATATTTTATTTAGAGTTCATTAGATAAAAAAACAAGTATTCATCATTCAAGAAAAAATATATGGTGGAATACATAAATTTACTCACTATGAATATATATCAATCAATTTTACAAAAATATTTAATAAAATAAGTAGATACAAAGTTACATGTGAGTACATACAATGACCATAATAACTTATTTATTGTAGTAGTGTATACAACGAACAGATTTATTTTGGTTATATTAAATTAATTATTAATATAATCCATTTTTTTGCTTAATTAATCTTACTTTTTTTGTAGTATAGTATTCATACTTTTTTTCTAGTATAGTATTCATGTAGGGTTATTTTAGCCTTCACAAAAAGTTATGAAATGTAAATCATTCTTTATCATCCACACTTTTATAATTGTTATTATTATTATTATTATTATTATTATTATTATTATTATTATTATTATTATTATAAAAATGGACAATTTATTAAGTTTGAAATGCACGTGCACATGTGAATCATAAATCAAATGTAATACTCAACAAAAGCTGAACTGTGATATTAGTGAATCATAAGTGGAACTTATACCTTGACTATAAAATTGATTTCAAATAAATTCTTGATTAGTAAAGTTAACAGTTGACTCCATGAATCACAGAGAATAACTAAAGGAAAAAATTATTGCTCCATGTTTTATATTTTCAAATAAAATCAATCCCGTGCTAATAAAATCGTAAGATACATAACAAAGACTGGCAGTCTCGACTCTACCCCTGGTACAAAGAACTCGCCCCTTCAATCAGGACGAAGAAATATAAGCTGAGAGTTGAATATCAAAGGTTGTTTATGTATCTTTACAAAATATCTTAAAAATAGTACATAAAATCTAATAGTGTTACATTATAGAAAAAGAATAGCTAATTTTCACGCAATCATGTACAAAAGGATTTGCATGTGACAATCTTAAATATATATCAGTATTGCTTTTGTTTATTCAGTATTATAAATTTGGTCTGGAATTAGTGTGGGGAGGATGAATTTGTAACTAAGGTCTTGATGGAAAATAAGAGGTATTTGTGGTCCTTTGGTATATCGTAAGCAATCAAAAATCTTTTCTCCTCCCCATTGCTCGCCAATTCACAATGCCAGTCAGTCCATACTATACCACCGGAAGTAAACAGTTGCTGCTCACTACTTCGATTTCCCTACTCCAATCAAAGTTAACTGCCAAAGTTAAAGTTGTCTTTGTCAAGAGAAAGAAACAAACACCTTATGAAAAACATAACTTCATCAAAGACATCCCCGAGCTATATGGATTCAATCATGTAGGATCTACTACATGGACTAAGGATCTACTACATGAGTAGTCCTGTCCCTGGAGTAAGAGGTCTCGTAACTAGTAAAAAATTACACTAGCTATACTCACAATGTTGTTACTAGGCTGCCTCCAGTAAAATCCTTGTAGAATAAGAGGTAATATATTGCAGGCTACAAGAATATAAATGAGCAATGCATTCATCCCCATCCATTTGAGCACCATAGTAAACCGCCTGTACCCATAGAAATCCACCTGCAACACTAGCACACATTCACTACCCTCAAAAGTTCTTTCACATGTCCGTCATATGATGTCATCAGATCATCAATAGTAGTAAAGATAGGCTTTTAAATGTGAATCAGGGATTGGAGGTTGAACAAAAGCTTTAACATAAGACAAGTAAAGCTTAAGAGATTGGCAAGGCTAGAAATCTGACCACTAGATATATTGTAGCAAATAGGATCCCCGCAACACCAGTTGTAACACACATATAGCTGAATGAGTATAGAGCCTTGTTTATATGCATTCCTACGAGATGGAGAAAATATGCTGTCGGTGGCATAACTATTTATCATCTGTAAAACTAGTTCACAAAGAAGTGGAAATCTCACCAAATAAGTCGCACAATACACCCAAGACTATAAAACCTGATGATGGGACAAACCACAACAAAAGTCTTGTTTTGTGATCCTGAGTCAGATCAAGGTACATGCGAATAATCAGCACACTTGTTTCTCAAAAAGTAATGAGATAAAAAGCAAGTACAGTTCTCACACGAAATAGGAACTTTTACCTTAAAGTGGACAATAATGTGCCCACATTGCAAGCCAACCAAGCATGTGACAATTGCCATCATTGTACTGCAAAATGATAGAATTAGCTCAATAGCAGAACTGATAGCAAGAAAGATAAACAAGATAAAAGAAAAAAGTGTCAGATCTTGTTATATAAGAAAAGATTGGCTTGATGCATCAATCTTAATCAAGGCTCGGACATATTGCATGCAGACTCTTCCAGGACTTTTGAACCCACCCAATTCCTTTAAATGGTGGCATGTACCAATACCCATTTCATCACAATGTTCGTTCTTTGAACGTTAAAGGATAGGTGGCTGTATAATAATCCCATCTAGTAAGAAAATAAGAAACCAAAAGAAAACTGTTTTCCTAATGTGAACCTCTATATTAGTGCTTGTATAACCATATACAAAATAAACAACATCCAACTATCAAGTCTTGTGAACTAGAACAAGTAAATCGCACAACTTCTTTTCCAGTGGTTAATTCTCCTTTTCTAATAGAAAGTGAGTGCAAAAATTCAAAGTCCTTATGGTATGATCCCACCCATTGTTTAATGTATGGTTTGCACTTTTGTGATTGGTTGTAGTGATATACAAGTACAAAGAGGCAAATGAACCTCAAAAATCCTTCAGGTTCGAAGGGGGCTTGGCACCATGAAGGAGCACCAGGAGGAAGTGGGCCATAATCTGGTGAGTTGACACTGCATTGCTGTCAACAAAAAAGTAGCATTTAGAATAAAAAACAATCCATACAACTAGTGAAGACAATGTGTATTTTAACTTAATAAGAAGAAAAGTTACTTTAGTCCGTGCATATATGGGCTTCCGGTACAAGTGTTGTACACCAAAAACCATTCGATCAATCATTCCAACAGCATTACATGCTGGTCCTGTGTCACCACGCACATCACATTTCACTTTCAACTGCAAATGATCATGTCAGTATTTCACTCACCACCATAATATAGATTCTAGTCCAAACTTTCTTTATTAATTACAAAATAAAACAACCTACCGTTAATACTCTTGCCCTAGGATATGCTTCATTTGGAACTTGATACTCCCAGTCAGGAACATGTAAACCATACAGCAATATAAGATATAAAGTAGTAAGCATGAACACCACGACCCTGAAAATTAGCGAAAGAAATTGAAACATTAAAATGGTAGATGTTGCAGTCTTTGAAAGCACAAAGAAACATCAATTTCCGGAAGAAGAAAAAAAAAAGGAAGAAATCTATTCAGTTATGTTTGTAAGAAACGATTATTGAGTAATATATTCCCTTCATTTCCTATACACTAAGGAATCATTTCTCATTTTACAAGGCTAAGAAAAGGATATTGTTGCCTATGGGATATCATCTCCCTAGTGCAAAACTATATACTCTTTATTTCTTAAATCCCATCATGTGGCGTACGTCGGACAATTTTTCAAAAGCACCTCGCTTTTACTCATTCATTCTAGGCAAGAAACTTTCAATTTCCAAACTTGCATATATTTCAATGCCTCGCAAATCCCCATATCAACTCATCCAATTTACTTTTGCATGCATAATTTGAAATCTTATGTCAGTCTCAGTAGCTGCAGGGAGATATACTTCTGACTAGTGATATTATACATAGCATGTCCTCTAATATGTTCTTAAAAAACAAAAACAGAAAAGATTCAATCTCCCGAATTCACCCACTTGAACCAAATATCTGAATGGAAAGACATGTACTACCTTGAATTCATTCACAAGTATGCAAGTTATAAAGTTTTCTTCAGTTCCAACAGTTAGACATTCCCATGTGAATTATCTACCACAAATTGTATTTCTTTAAGCTCAATGAATACTCTAATCAACAAACTATAAATAAAGTGGTCTAGCCACATTATTGTTATGCTTCCTTAACGTGTTTGACACGACATCCAAAATTCATTATACTTTTTGGAGATGGAGATGCCTCTCTAGCACTTAATACAAATACCTCGCACTAAACCAAAACTTAAAATACTGCACCTTAGTATATGTGACTTATCTCATATTACATCCTTGGTCAGAACACATTATATTTTCTTAGAAATGCATCGGATTGAATATTTGACAAGATTTTTTAGTGTAATGCATGTGTTAGAACTTACCAGTGCCATTGATATTTCTTTAGCAATGATGACCCAGATTTAACTTTCTCATCGTTTCTAAGCCAAATCTCGCATATTGCAGCCAGAAAATAAGCTGCTGCAATTCTCTGTAAGAGGAAAAATGGTAAATTTAATTGTTTATTCTCCACAAAACATAATTTCAAGAACGTATTATGCAGCATAAATAACTTATTCACATAATTTAGGTGACCAATAAACAACTTCATTTAAGAACTTGGGGCTTATGCTGCACACCTGCAATATACCCATCCACCTGATCTGCTCCATGTCCACACCAAATGTGAGATGATTTATGCCATGGAAATATCCACCTAAGAAATGAAAAATGGAACAAATATGTATCAATGTGTTAACGGATAAATGAAGTACAGCAGAACACAAACTTATGATGGTTGAGGAACTTCCAGTAAGGGGTGTCCATCAAGATGCATATCTTTTCCAACATATGGAAAACTTCCCCCTTACTGAATTTTCCTAAGCCATCACCGTTACAGAATATTTCCAAAAATACGTAACGGATAAGTTGTCTAAGATTACCTTGGAGGAAGATCCCTAATATTAAAAGCTTTACTGCTCGGTATATTGCTTTTGTGGATGCCGCAACTTTGCAAGACATATTCTAGTTAAAAGAAAATAGTTAGTACATAGAGCCTCAACATATAGCACCAAAAAAACAGCCGGTAAGTACTGGTCATATGGACAGCCGATGTTGCATCCATGGATGCGGTAGATTCTATGTAGAAGGTCAGATTCAAAGAATATGAATAGTACAATATTTTGAAAGGACTATTGAAAAATGATCTAACAAGTTTGGTGTAACTATATCTTCGAAGAAATCATATACCTTATATACAAGCGCAAGTGACACACCAACCATGAAGAGGAAAAAAGGCATAACAAAATCTGCAAGGGTTAAACCATTCCATGGTGAATGATTGATAGATGGTAGGATCCCACCAGCATCATCAACAAGTATCATCAACTGCAAGAGAAG
This sequence comes from Buddleja alternifolia, assembly GCA_019426215.1. Taxonomy (NCBI): domain Eukaryota; kingdom Viridiplantae; phylum Streptophyta; class Magnoliopsida; order Lamiales; family Scrophulariaceae; genus Buddleja; species Buddleja alternifolia. Next base: position 2,403,767 of record CM033406.1, read on the forward strand.
TAAAATGGATTAACTAAATTAATAAACATACGAATCAATGAGAACTTCTGATGCCCCTAAAAGAATAACCCTCCAATCTCGGTATAACTCAAATTTACAATATGAATAATTTGTGCTAGACAACCTTAGTTCTTTTCCAATATTCTTCACGTTCAATGTATTCACAATCTTCATGAACTAAGTGAAAAAATAAAATTAATTATATAGATTCCCTGAGTTCATAATTCATTTAGATCTATAAGCTTATACTTTTATCTCTATGTAGTTTTTTTCTCATGTTTTTCAATGGCATCAAGAAATTTAATTATGCCTTACGTTTCATTATAAAATTCAAATTTCAGTTTTGCTCGCGAGTACATGTTATTGTTTTATGATCCCAGTCTTAGAGGGTTAAAAATCATATTCACCAAACTATGTATTTCATCATGCTGAGTTATCCATCCAACATCTAATTATGTTTATCTTGGTTCCAATTTCGGCAAAAATTAAGCTTCACTCCAAATACAAATTATGAAACGCAAAGTAAACCTTAAGAAGAGACATATGCTAAACCTTAAGAAAGAAGAGTAATCTCATTTCGGAATAAATGAATCTTAACAAATATATATTCTAATACTTCAGATTCTTTAGGTAGCATCCTCGCATTTATGGCGGGATACGTCTAGATTTGGCTTCAATTTCTTTGTTCATTTGGTAATACAAACACAAATAATTAAGATAATGATCATCGAGCGTTTTTCCAATTGGGATTGCAGAAACCATAAGTTTGTTGCAAATTGTAGGAACAGAAGCAAAACACAAAAGGCTGGATAATTGAATGTAGGTACGTATGTATGCAATTGAATGAGTATGCAAAAAAGGAAAAGCAGATGTAAAATTACCACAACAGTGAGGCCACGGAAAACGTCAAGAGATACAAGGCGAGGAGATTGAGATTGAGATTGAGATTGAGATTGAGATTGAGGAGGAGATGAAGTGAGTTTGTGCAATGCAGACTCAACATCACCAACATTGCTGCTGCCTCTCTCAATACGCAGAGAACAATTGTTGCCGCCTCCGCCTCCGCCTCCGCCTCCGCCTCCGCCTCCGCCGCCTTCTTGCAAATCCAATTTCCGTTCGTCGTCGCTTTGTTTGATGAGTTGGTAAGACATAATGTGTGTACTAATCTTCTTCCCTTTCAAATAATAATCAACCCATTCAATTCAATATTAAACAACAAAACTTTTCTCTCCCCACCATTCAATTTAAATCCGTTTCATACAGGCGGTGCGTGCGTGCGTGCGTGCGTGAATTATATATATATATATATATATATATATATAATAGTATAAGTTATTTCAAATTCCAGGAGACGGAGAGCGCACATTGTATATACAGACAGAGGGTAAAACAGAATGGCACCGTTAACTTCTTCTGGTCATTGGGGGTGGGTGTTTCACTGTTTTCTTTCTCCTTCTTTTCTTGTCTTTTTTTTTTTCAATTAAAGAAACAGAGGTATGTATGTATGACAGAGAAAATCGCGCCAAGAAAGAGGTCTAATAATGGCAATAAATTATTATGGCATTTTAATTTCAAAAAAGAGATGATAGAAAGGATAGATATATATATATATATATATAGATAGATAGATAGATAGATAGTGGCTTTTCGGGTGGCCATCATCAGGCACACTACTGCTCTCTCTCTCTCTCTCTCTGCAACTGCAATCGTGAACACACGTTGGTTCCTTTTGATATACTCAAATCAAATCACCTATCCGTTTATATCTACTTTAAAGATATTTTTCGGAAAGAAATACTAGTAATCACAAACGTATCTATGTTAGGTGTTTGTTGTACGTGACTTCTCCTAAACCTAAAGGGTCACGTAATGTTTTCATTCTTTTTCTAAAGTTTTAAAATTTTAAAAAAAAAATCTTCAATTTTTTTATATGAAAATCATAAATAATGTATTTAGATTAAATTTAACCAATTGGATTAATAGGTTGATTTTGTTTTACAACATATATTTGGTTTATGTGTGTTTTTAATTCTGCAATAAATGGGGTTATGCTAATTTAATTAATAATTGAACAATTCGAGTAACAGTCAGTTTAACCGAAGTATATAGTAGTATAAACTACAATATAGAGTTTTTCGAGTCTATCATTATCAAATATAATATACGAATCAATTATAATAAATTGGCCAAACTACCTTTCCACATAATGGAAGTAAGTCGGTGAAATTGTGTCCAACAACCTATCTCCAGTTGATACATATTAAAATTGGTGGTCATTGTTTATTCCAAAAGAATCGAGTCACCTCTATTATTCTTTTAATGTATAGGCATCAGCCAAAACATAGGTTTACTGTTGGTTTGTATACCATGATATTATTCTTAAATATTATCAAAGATAATATAATACTTTCTTAAATATTATATCCTCACATAAGTTAGAAGTGAGTCAGTGAGATGGAGAGCTACATGCAAATTGAGAAATTTATTAGTGAGAAAACGATTGTAATTAAAAAATGATGCGTTACATGTCTTCCTTTTGTTATAATTAAAAAAGTGTTACGTGTCATCGGCTAATCTTTACCGTTTAATAACCAGCCTTTAACATGACAAAGATATTAGAATATACATAATTATATATATAGTTTTTTCTTTAATGAGATATATATATATATATATATATATAGGATATGGATCAAATATATACCTGGATATTAGGTAAGATCTAAGACCCAATCTAGACCTTTGATTCAATTTGATCTCAAGGTGTGTGTTTATCTTATTTTTCAGATTATTTAAATTGTTTTAATGATGGGAGGGGCATTTTAGGCAGTAAAACATAACAAACTAAATCTTCCCATAACAGATTCCTGATTTTTCTCCATAACTGATTTTGCTTTCCAATTTATTTTTATTTCTAATTATAATTCGATCTATTTACAGAAATTATCAATTTCATTACCAGAATCTGAAATTTCTTCATCATTCATCAATTCTGCTTCAAAATTCGTTTTTTCTTTCGAATCATAAATTGTAAATTCTGCATTTTTTTTCTGTATATTATACAGTACATTAATCATCATTATACAGTATATTATATTCCATTATACAGTCCATATAACGCGATTATACAGAATGGTTTAAATGCAAAGAAAGTCAGTTTAATTTACAAACAAATTCTTCAAAAACAGAATTCACAAGAACAGATTCTTCAAAAATAAGAAATCAAAGCAAATAACAATGATATAAGTGAAATCATGGGAAAAAAATTCACTATATCGGAATGATACAAAAATTGTACAGCTATAGTGAAACGGCGTGTTGAACAAGACGCACTGCTTTGCAGTGCGGTCTCGTGATTTTAGCCATCTGAGATCGTTTAGAGCTTCAAAATTGCATTTTGTTAGTTTTTAAGACTTGTAAATAACAATTACATATCATATAAACCATTATACAACATCTTATACAGTGTGATACTAGTGACAAACACAATTAGTGATTTTTAAAACATTATACAGTAGCTTATAGATTATACAATTAGTGTGTGTTTATAATTATACAATTACAATCTTATAAACCATTATACAGTATCTTATAGCACATTATACAATATCATATTAATCAATATACAGTATTATATAAGTCATTATACAATGAATACAATAGCTAATTAATTTATTATACAATAGTTAATAAACAAATATACAGTAAATACAAACAAGGTAAAGTTTGGAAATAATGGAAATAAATAAAAATGAAAATAAAAATTCGACTGAAAACATAAAAACACGAAAAAATCTATTAAAACAATGGAATTTGGGCCCGAGAGGGTGGTGTTCAGCATACTTATGATAAGTATCTGAATTGTTTTTAAAACGACGTTTCCTTCGAGATTGATGTAGAGCTTGGAGCCAAATTCCAAAAACAGTTTTTGCCTTTCGAAAATTTAAAATATATATATATTTTATTTTTTAAAGCAAAATATAGTACATGAGTGGTGATATACAGTGTGGTATTTTAGTGACACCACAATTAGTGATTTTTAAACTATTATACAGTAGGTTATAAATCATTATACAGTAAATACAATGGTGATATACAGTGAGCGATTACTGATATACAATTAGTGGTTTTCAAACCATTATACAGTATGTTATAACATATTATACAGTATCATACAACCCATTATACAGTGTGTGTTTATACATTATATAATTACAATCTTATAAATCATTATACAGTATCTTATAACACAATATACAGTTAAATATAAGCCAATATACAGAATCATATAACCCTTTATGCAGTGAATACAACAGCTAATAAACATTATACAATAGCCAATACACAAATATACAGTAGGAGAAGATTGATATTTCACGATCGAATTTTCAGTTCGCGAAATTCATGGCTATTTTCCGGTCGCCTTCCCCAGCTAATTTCCGATCGTCTTCCCCAGATAATTTCCGATCGTCTTCGAGCAGCAACTCACGCAAATTTCAGAAGTTTAATATTTCAGATTTTGGTTTTTTCAATCTCGATTTTTCAGAAATTTTAGAATTTCAGAATTTTTTTTGTGATAATTGACCGAAATATGAGGTTAATACGATTCTATAAATTGATTGCGTTAATCTTGGCCTGAGATTGAGAGATTTTCGTGGGTATCAGATTTGGAGAGATTGTAGGAGATTTTTCTGTTATATTTTGGGTAACTGAATGTTGTATAATCTTGTCATTTTGTTTATTATACCCCTAATCTTTATTTTTCAATTTCTACAGCCTGTTTATTCCTTATTTTTTGGACTGTTGGATTTAATTGATCCAATGGTGTATATTGGATCTTAGATCTTATCTAAGAGAAGATATGTACTCAATCTTGACCCTATATATATATATATATATATATATATATATATATTATATAAATAAATCAGCCGGTGTCAAGATATATAACTTAATGCAATAGAAAAAGGAACCGCCCGCGCCATTTCATTGGCTGTATCATAAGTAGTGTGGCTCGTACACCAAAGTAATCAAAGGTTGATCCAAATTCTTCTTGTTCATCATCCTTAACTAGCTAGAGATCGAAATTCCCATTCCTCCTATTGCTTAATTGTCAGAAGAGCATTCAACATAAATTTAACTAGCTCTCTGATTCTTTTATCTACATCATTTCTTCTTTTATTTTTAATCAAAGGGGAGGCCGGGAGGGGCAATCCTAGCAACCTAGCTCAAAAAGTTCGAGGTTAGGGTTGTGTGTCTAATCCAAGCTATGATGCATGGATACTCTTAAATTTGACTTCGTGCAGTATCATATTTATATCTTGTGCGGATACTCCTGGATACTGTGCCCAGAACAGTTTTGAAGTGTCCAAAAATAAGAAGAAGAAAAAAATTGAATACCATATCTGATACAAATTTTGAAGTATCTGACACATCTTGAATACCATAAAAAATATTTTTTAATATCATATAATGCTTTTTTGGGGTAAAATAGGAAAATAGATAATACTTTCAGTTTTTTGTCAAAACTAAAAACTTAAAAGTTAAATAAATAGCAAAAAAATTTAAAGACTTGGACATAATTTTATGGAAAAATTGCAATTTTGGTCCTATATGTTAGGGGTGAGGGTGGCAACGTTGGGACAATTTATTTTCCAACTTGCAATTAAGACCAATATCTTTTAATTTGGTGGCAATTTTGGTCTTTTGGCTGACAATTTTGGTCCTTCGGTGTTGGAATATTAAGAAATTAGGGAATTTCTGACTTTGGAGGGAAAATTGGGGAGGAAATTGGGAATTTGGCACTTTGGAGGGAAAATAAACATTAATTCTTTTTCATATTTTGACGGGAAATTGGAGGGATTTGTTTTTATTTTTCATACTTTAACTTCTTGTATCTAATTTTTTCTTTATTCATTAATTCTCACATTTTAATAATATCATAAAATAATATAGTGACATTATTATTTATCGTATACAATATATACACATGTATATAAATATATACATAATAAAAACAAAATTCACACATTTGAATGTCATAGTAGGATTATATCTAATTAATTTTTAGCTTCATAATCACATATTCTCTTGTTTATTTATGGATATGTGATACATTAATTGAATTTTTAGATAGTAAATTATTCTAAAGTATGAGAATAAAAATATATTTTTTATAAAAGATTCAGGTAAAATTTTGTGAAATTAACTTCCCATCGCTCTCAGATACTTATTGGAGATGAATATGTATTGAAAATAGTCACGGACTATATATCTCAAAAGTTTAAAAAAAAATGCAGAATAATAATTACATGATCAAAATGTCCTTATTCTATCTTATCCTCTAATGGCATTCGAGGACATAAACCTAACAAAAAGAGATTTTATAAAAATTAAATTAGCAAATATATATAATATTAGCAAAAGGCCTAAGTTTTCCCTTACAAAATCAGCAAAAAACTCAATTTTTCCTCCAAAAATTCAAGAATCCCCAAATGGATTTTTCATGTTTCCGACGCCGAATGTCCATACTTGCCAACCGGAGGACCAAAATTCCCACAAAATTAAAAGATATTGGATTTAATTGCAAGTTGAAAAAGAAATTGTCCCAAAGATATTGGATCTAACTACTCTAGTGATAGACTTGATGTCACGAGTGCATCTTCAGCATAATGCTTCAAGTCAAAGATTCACTTATACCTATCACGAATAGTCAATTCTGTTATTGACAATCATAGAGTGAAAATCCATGTGACAACCGATGCGAGTCGTGTTCGAACATATTAGTTCCATTGATGTGCCTACAATTATATGCTCCCACTATCACAAAGTGTTCAACTAACACTACTATGTCAAAGTTCGACTCAATATTCTTGAAGGAATTCTTTAGCTACTAATAACGCTTTCTATCTCTCTACCGAGCCATCTGCTTTATGCTTGATCTTGTAAATCCACTTGCAGCCAATGGCTTCTTTCCCTGCACGCAATGAGACTCAGTCTTATTCTTTTTTTCCTGGGCATTGTGTACAAGTATTCTAAGTCTTTATTTGCCCGTTAAAGACTTCATATTACCTGCAAATGAGTTAAGTAATCAAAATCAATCTCTCTAGTGCCTATCTTCCTATCTCATAGGAAGTAGAGAGATTGCACTAAGTATATGGACAATTGTTTTACACTACTTACAAATGCTAATAACATTTATGTGAAAACAAATATAATGCCTTTTACTATAAAAAGAATAAGTCAATTACAAATTGAATTCCATATACAATCTATCTTCTATGGCATCTGAGATAATCCTAACAATAAAAACAAGACTTCACCTTGAAATTGAATGCATGAGATTAAAGAAAATGTTAAGAAAGCATAAAAATGAAGATTACAAGCGGATTCAATAATTTACTATTTAAACTGCAAAACAAAATAAATAGTAGTTATAAATAAAATCAATTAAAACATGATCGAAATAGGACCACAATTAGTTATTGCAAGGATTAAGAAAAGACTGATAAATTAAATTTTTTCCTTGTTTGGATTTTGTTATCACGTACAACAGATAATTGAGCTACAAAAGCTTTTAGACAAAGTGTTATTATGTACGAGAATATTAGGTATAAGTCATTTGACTAAATTATGAAATTTGCTAATCCAATTAAGAGAGTGTTTGAATGAGCTTATAAACACTTTAAAATGTCTTATAAGTAGTTTGAGAGCTTATAAATTGTTACAAAATGTTTGGTAAATGTTTTTGTAAAACAACTTACAAGCTTTCAAAATAAGCTGTCAGGAACTTATAATTGCTCTTAAAAAATAAGTGAGGAGACCCCAACTTATTTTTTAACAGCTTATAATATGAAGACCTTATAAGCTCTAAAAACATTTTACGGTTAAATCCATAAAAAAAATTTCCTGTGTTATATTGAAAATGCAAAAAAAAAAAAAAAACATATGTTAACGAAATAGACTAAACACCCCTTGTACTATTAAAAAGTCTGCACAAAATCCTCGGTATGTTAGAAAGATAGAAGGAAATATGTGTTTTTGGGTGAAATAACATTATCTACGTTTTATATTGTATTGAAAGGATATAAATGTCAAATGAGCATATCAATAAAGGTGAAAAACATAAAAAATATGCCCATTTTCTAACGGAATGGGGATTTCTCGTTGACTTTTTAATAACACTAGGTGTAATCAGTCTATTTGGTTAATATATGTTTTTTTTTTTTGCATCTTCAATGTAGCATAACGGGTTTTATGCATTTAACCCAACATTTTATAAGCATCAAGAGCTTATAAGCTATTTAAAATAAGTTTAGACAAACACCCTCTAAATATGAACATATATTAGTCTTTGGCCAATTTTATTTTTTATACATTATGATTGCAAATAGTTGTCAAGTAAAATGCCTTTTATTTTCTAATAAAACAAGCATAAAATAAAAACTAAGTATTTTTATTGTTAAAGAAATTAATTTTAACTTATCAGACTAAACTAAGAATATAGATTAAAAGAGTACACCCTTTAGTATTATATTTGGTTGTGGATTACCATCAAGTTAATATTCTATTAACATAGTAGAATTTATTAATTGTAATATCTTACTGGTATAAAGTTAGTTTATTTATATATATCAATAATATGTTGTTATATTATCAAAAAAGTTATACTAAAAGCCATAACATACATAGTAGATCACGCCCAATGTGCATTCATTTTACTTGTTATACTAAAAGTCACTATCTTAAATTTCACTCGAAACTTCGAAATTTTGATTTTTTGGGGGTCTTGAAGCGAAATCGAACTTTCGATCCAATTTTACAAAATATCGTCCGAATTTCGATTGAAACTCGAAATTTCCCAAAATTCTTCTCAAAACCCGAAATTTCCCAAAATCTAAAAAAATGTTAAATTAAATTGTTAAATATTCATCAAAATTTCGATAGGAACCTAAATTTTGAGAAATTTTCATCGAAATCCAAAATTTCTCAAAAGTTAATATAATATTTGTTTTTGGTGTAAAGACAGTAACCCATCCAAATTTTTTGCCTTTTTACACTTTTTTATATAAACTTTTTTTCGTTACATTTTCTTATTTAAACACTATACTAATTTTTACACAATTTTATATTTTAGCATTTTTCAACGAATAGATGTAATATTCCGATGGAATTCCATCACATGCTACCCTGTTAAGAGTAACAATAACATTTTATCAATTGCAACGATATTTTCTCGTGATTTCACCATTTTGAATTTTACAATTCAAAATATCATTTCAATTTATAAGGGTTTATATAGTGAACTAAAAGGGCCATAAAATTTCACTTTTTCTATTTTGGCGATTATTCCAGCGAATGTTCCGTCAAAAAAATGCTAAAAGTATAAAATTTTATAAAAATGAATGTAGTTCAGATAAGAAAGTGTAAATAAAAAAACGTTTATAAAAAAAATGTGTAAAAACAAGTGTAGTTCAGATAAAAAAGTGTAACAAAATGTAACAACGCAAAAAGTTTGGGTGGGTTACAGTTATTACCACTTTATTTTTTTTATATTTTTAAATATTTTATAGTTAAATATTAGGGTCAATTCATATTAAAAAGAAAGATAATAAATGACCAATTATGTAAATCATTAAGTAATAAAATTAATTATGAATTTGAAAGTGATATTAGGCAATAAGTTAATAGAATCCGAGCCTGACTTAGAAAAGAAACATGCAAAAATGACTTACTAAATTCTCATAGAAATCCTCCTAGAAGCTCGATGTGGTTTTGAATAATGCTTTTTATTAAAATTTTGGTACATTTTATTTTGAAGAAGTTCTTATAAGATTTGATTATTATTTTATTGCTAAATCATATTTATTTCATACTTTTCGCCGCAGGTCTTAGTCATGCTATTTAACAAGATTCATTATGCATATACTATGTATAAAATATTATTGATGTAAAAGATGCATAATTATGATAATTAAAGTTACCTAAAGTTTTCATTGTAAATTTTCTAATATTTTTATAAATTTCCATGATTTCCTTAAAACGAAATCGAAATTTTGAATATTCCCAAAATTTTCTACCTTGATATCGACACCAATACCGAGATTTAATAACTAAAAATACGAATTTTTTAATATGTTTCCTCCTATTATGAAAAGACATAGTGACCCTTCAGTTAATGAATCGTTGTTATTTCAAATTAATTCAAATAATAATTGATTGGAGTGACCTTTAATATGCCCCTAAAGATAATGGTGAAATATGGATGTCTGACTCTCTATTTTACGAAATTCTTTAGTTGGACTTATTTTTATTTTTATTTAAACATTTCAATAACTTTTGTTTTTGTATAAAACTTTTAATTGCTTGTTCATTAATGTACCATCAAAATTAATTATGATAAGACATTAGTTATATTGGTCTCAAGTGGCATATAAATAACGTCTAAAAAGGGTGAATGGATCCTTGGAATTTCTGAACTTCAACAATTTGAATTCAAGTTGTATACAGCGTTAATGAAGAATATTTCATAAAGTAATCATTTTATTTCAATTCGAACACTTGAACAAAGTAAGTTCAAGCCTTCAACGCTAAGATCTCGAGTCTGCATAACAAAAATGATTTCTAGATTTTTTCAAGATTTTGAATGTAACTAAACTGGTTACTTTCAGTTGCCTGATATCTCAAGCTTAATAATTTTAAACTTTTTTAGTGAAGTTTATGCAATGTCCATAGAATAATATGAGAGTTGGGTAAAGTTGAAAAATGCACAAGATAAATTGATTTAAAGTTGTAAGGTTAGTTGGTGTTGGGTTTTTAGCAATAAAACGCAGTGGAAAATAAATAAATTCTAAGTGGTTCATCTCGATTTCGTATATTTAAATCGTGTTTAGAATTATGTACCTTTTTTCGCGAATTTTGAATTTCTGAACCAGATATCACGATCCTTCTTTGAACAGCAAACTTGTCGCCGTCTCTAAACTGCCACGCCAGAATCAAAAGCGAAAAATCCTCTTCTTTTACTCCTTGAATTCGGCTAGAGGGAGAGAGAGTATTGGAAGACTTTTGACTTGGAGAGTAAGTAATGACTGGGAGGCTTGTTATTATTTTCGCTAAGTAGTATATTTATACTACTTTAGAAAATAATAACCCTAGGCAACTAACCAATATGGGTGTCCATACTTTAGGTGTTTTAAAGTCTTCGGGCTTTATTCCAATTTTATTTGTTTAATTAATTATTTAATTAATATTATTTATCCAATAAATAAATTAATCAAATGACTAATTAAATCCATGTTAATTCTATAATTAATTTCCTCTAAGAAATTAACTAATACATTAACTTAATTAATTAATAAAACCATCTAATGATTAATTAATTACTTAATCGCGATATCTAATACCGAAAATTCTCTCAAGTCAATTCCATGATTTTTCCTTTTGCAATTCCTTTAAGCGCGACTCTTTAGGTTCGTCTCAAAAGACATTTGGGGGGAAACCAAAAAGATGTGAGTAACACCTAGCCAGTCCCGTGGCTCACATCGTATCCTAATTGAGAATGAATGAATATGATCATTGCAAATCTTTTACGCTGTGAATATTGTACGAGTATAAACCTTTTATTCACATATCCAGTCAAGTGAGAGCCATGGTTTAGTCAAACTCACTGAACTTAACCATATGTTTTGCTCATAATGAGTCAAGGTCATCGAGTATACTTTCATGTCTAACATGAATATCTCTAATGCTTTGGCCAAAGTCTTTTGACCTTATTCATTCATGACTGCATAGGATATTTAGCTCATCCACTTATGAGAGAATAAATCTCATTTTGCTAATCAGTTAAAACTGCTACTTGCCCATCAAGTTGCATTTCGAGGTCGATCCCACCAAAGGGCGATTTGGATCTAACTACTCTAATGACAGACTTGATGTCACAAGTACATCTTCAACTTGATTCCTCAGGTCTAAGGTTCACGCGTATCTATCACAACTTATCAGTTTTGTCATTGACTGTCAGTGAGTGAAAACCCATGTGACAAAACCGATGCGAGTCATGTTTGAACACATCAATCTAACTGAGGTGTCTATGACATAAGTTTCCAATATCATTTCCATAGCGTTCGCTGGCACTTTCTCTGTCAAAACTTACATCATACAAGTCTCTATCTAGTATTGATGTCCAATCAACACCTTCTTTGACTGGCGAACCAATTATAGCTAATAAGGATCAAACTCTTCTAGTGCCATTCTCCCTAACCCATAGGGAGTAGAAGGTTTGCCTTTTCATTAAGGATTTTATTTTGTTTATTAACACCATACAAATGCCTATAAGAATATAACAAGAAATGTCTTATGTTATGGAAAGGTATTGTTTAGTTACAAATCAATGCCCTATAAATCTATCATCTTTATGGCATTTGAGGACATACACACTGACAGTTGGGTGGTGTAATCCCAACTACGTCATTCTCTCATTTTTCCACTAAGTGGAATCCACATAGGTTGATACTCAAGCTATCACACATATTAACTCTACGATACAATGGTTGATAATTGACAGAATTTAACACACATAACATGCGAATTCGATATATAAACACTTACCGAATTCAGATATTTACTTGGTTGTTTCACACTTCTTCCATACGGTTTTGAAGCTCCAAAACGTCTGCAATCTCAATCACGAGGAAAGAGATGCTTTCCACAATCCAAATGCTTCAAATGGTGAATCTCCATGCCAAAGTTACATAAAAAAATCATCTTTTATGCCTTTCTAATTTGGCCCTATTAAATGCTGCGGATTTTCTCTTTTCAGAGAGTATTTTATCATATATTGAATATATGATTATAACGAGAGGGAAAGGAAGTTTATGGTAGTTTTTTTCTACAAAAACTTCTCCCTCTTTTTCTTTCTTTCAAACTAATATGGGTAGGGTCAAGCCCTCATGGGCGACCCACGACCCAAATACATCTCCCACTTGCACATTAGGGCTAGACATACATCTGTTGTAACCATAACGACATATTCATACAAGCAAATGGATCGCGACCAACGACCATATATGATGAGCTTCAAGCTATACACCGGTTAAGGATATATAGCAACTCAATATCGAATAATATGAGGACAACAACTCGCTATACCTCAGACATCTTTTTACTACACAAGTCAATGGATCTCTTGTCCCTCAAACAATATTCAAGAGCATACTTAACTTCTAAGCAATTCCATGAATTCACCATTATGTTTAAAATACTAAGTTTGACATAATTGGCTGGCCTGTGAATACAAAATACATATCAAACAAAGATGGTCTTCCTTTCCCACTAGAATCTCTCAACTATATTATAGTTGTTTTCTTAGACATATACCGCATTGCCGAATCATTCATAGCTATTGGTAATATGCTAAAGTAGAAACACTAAAATAAAGTTTTAAGAAATAGTTGAAAGAAATAAGGGTATAATTTAGGTACATAAACCTCTGAGTCTCACACAATGAGAAAGCTGGGATTTTTCTCATTCCTCCAAAGGTCATATAAGCACACACGGTATGAAAGATGTGCTACAATGTTTTTCTTCCTATTTGGAATCGTATGTCATGATTCAAATCAAATACAATATACAGATCTTAGTTCAAGTGTATCTCAACACTTAACTTGATTTTTCTTCTTGTTCGTCCTCTATCAATAACAACCTCAAGAAAATTCACATTTGGCTACTAGATAGGCCAATGGATGGTGGGAATCCATTTCGATTACATAAATTCATAACAGTAATCTCATCTTAATTATCAATCAAGGCGACATCATCTCTACGTATGGATTTTGTGGAAATGTCTCATCTCTGCACATTACTCAATGCCAGAGGTGATTGCTCGTGTGAGAGTGCCAATCTCAACTTATCAGACATACCCTTAGACATAGAGTGCGTATCATCACAAACATGCTTAGAAGCACATCAATCGAATGTCAAATATTTACGGGCATAAATCTCTATGAACATCCTTTAGTTCAAAAAAGATCACATTTTACGCAATTATAGAGATCTAACTTGACCAACAAATACATCTCTAGGCTAAGGCTAAGCACTAACTTTAGCCACTTCTATATGCATATACACTTATTGTAACACCAGTCATTGGTTTACAGTGATATCTCTCACAAAATCATATTTTGTGTCTATGTTTGATTTTATAGCAATAGGTCAATCGTAAGACTTCTATGTAAGCATTAGCTGGCTGTTTATCATGATATATATATATATATATATATATATATACACATATATATAATCATAGCTCCCACATAATTTCATACAACTCCCACATGCTATAAAACAAATCCAACCAAACATTATCCTACACTGCAAATATATATGCCACAAATTATATTTTATCTATGCAACAAATTATATTTTATCTATGCACAGTGTTACACAAGTTTGCTTCTTACTTCTAGAGTCAGCATCGTTATAGAAGCAAATTCACAGGCAGACTCACACTTATCCAAATCCCCTCCTTAAATCCATATATGAGTTTTCTTTTGACAACTTTCCTCCATACCAAGGAAATCATCTGCAGTGTTTACCAGCTATGGTCCAATACGTCATACTAGAATTGGACAATACCTTATGACCCATGGCATAACAAATATTGGAGAGAGTACAAGTCACATTGTACTTCAAAATCCAAAAACAGAGAAGTATTGGAATATGGTGCTCTGGACAAATTTCAAGGCTACAACTCTATACTATAGGAGTATTGATGAGTAATAAGTATCCATTTGAAATCGTACTATAGAAAGCTCCAACATGGATCTCGAAACTGAGCAAGATTCATCTTTAACAATTTACATGGATTTTGACATCAAATCAAATACTTTACTCATCATCCTCTACTTCATAAGTTAAAGGAAAAACTATTCTCAATGGCTTAACGTATTCCTACTCATCTCGGCTAATAAGACATTACCAATAAAGAGATAGAATTCAAGTATCTTAAAGGACTTACAGACAAAAATAATGATCTACATCTACGAAGATGAAAACACATGTATAAGATCATGTATTCATAAAATCTCATACTCCATTATTTTGAAGAAAAATTTTGGCCACCAAGGTTATAAGTTCACAGACTTTACCTACTGATTTTTGTCGCTGGAATCCTCAAGGTATTTCTATGTATATCTTTCCAACTACATCTCTATCAAGAAATGCAATCTTTTATCCATTTATACATAATTCTAAATCTCAAACGTCCACAAAAACCGAGAAAATATAATGAACAAAGGTATCACCACTAGAAAATAAGTTTGTCTCAAGATATATACACACACATATATGTACCATTTGCCACTGGGTGAGCTTTGTACCTCAAAATCAAAATATCTACATCTTAGCAGACTTCAAGAACACATAAAGTTCTCAATATCCTCACGTCTAATATTGAACCAAAATCCAAACTTGGTTTGATTATATGCAATTTGGTTAACTGCAACATACTCATAACACTATAACTAATAGACACTATGCAACTCAAATCTTTAAACCGTGTGAAAGCCGAAATACCACATTTTTGCTACGACCTTACCACAAGAGCAATTGCTGCCACACAGACAACTATCCCCTCCTCAGCAATTATCACGAGTTATTGGTGCCACAAATGTTTATAGATTTCGCAAGTTCTATAAATACTCTTTCATTGCATTAATTTAATCTTTCTCAATAGAACAAGACGGAGTCCTACTATATTGGACTATATCTAATCTTCCAGAGAATATTTTGTGTTTGCATAAAATTTTGATTCAACTAACTTGTTCACTATGATAAATTTGCTCCCACTCAAATTCGGGAACACGATTCTCATGCGTGATCTATAAGACACAAAGCCACTATATGAATCATTAAATTTTAAGCAAATGTCGCAAAATTATGATTCAAATTTTGCTTGATCACGTTGGTAAATGTGCTCCAACTCAAATTCAGGAACACAATTCTCTTAAGTGATCTATAAGGCACAAAGCCACTATACAAATCATTAAACTTGAGTAGAGGTTAAGCAGTTTCAAGATTCTTCATCCCAAAAAAATTCTCCGGACATTCTGTGATTTACTAATTTTTCACCTCATCATGTTCACTTAGAACACGTACTCCTTAGATCATTTGTGTATCTTCGAGATACAGATACATTGTCCCTTTGAATTTAACCTTTCAAAACAAATTCATCAATTGGATTCTCTCATAATCACGAAACATTTAAACGTTCATATTATGAGAAATCAAACGGACAAGAACAATGTATGTAAAGGAGTTAATAAAATACGAGGTTCATTTCCCAACCTTTATCTTAATTAAATCACAGAAGTCTAACAAAACTGAAAGATCAACTTATTCATCTCTGAATTGTCACATGTGATTTACCACATGTTGACAACTAACTACAAAAGTTATTCAGAGAGTTTGTCTTACTAGCTTAGTGTCTTAGTGTTAGGTGTGTGCCCTCAATGCCAATGAGGAGGAATTAGATTTAAATAGAGCATTGATTTATATTGTACGAACAAATAAAGGCAATGAGTTTTTGTTCATGTAAAACTTCATGGCATTAATAAGTATTGAACAAATAGTCCATGTGTATCGAGGTTGACTTTTCGCCCTTTATGGAATAAAGAAGTGGCACGGGGAGAGTCTTATTCCTGATCACTTAAAAGGGTTCGCAAGTCAATAAATCTTAATTAGGCATTAAGATTCGACTTGTATGACACATGCTCTGACAAGGAATACTAGTCGAACACAGCGCGGCGGAGGCGCAGCCCGAACATCGAGTTTGCTGTTCGTTGTTCTTCCGTGCGCAGATGGCGGTGTTTGACACCGGTCGTGCTTTCGTCGGAGGATACGAGCTGTGATACCGAGTTTTTTTTTGTAGTCGACTAGTTTCTATATTTAAAGCATTAGGACAAGGCCTAGGACCTTAAGCATATGTTCAAGGGAGATATTAGATTATACATCTTAGGTAAATTAAAGGATTTAGTATTCCTTTCATTTCACACTATATAATAATAATAATAAAAAAAAAAGGGTGGAAAGTTGGGCTTGACCACCACCACCACCACCATCACACCATATATATATATATATATATATATATATATATATATAATATGCCTTAACTTCATCATTTCTTTACAAGCATATATCTCTTCAACTCTTCTTCTCCATTTTCATCATCTTCAACCTCTCTTCATCCTTCCATTCATGATAGATATATATAGATATAAATTAGTATATTAGCTTCAACCTCAACCATCTTCACACTTGTTGGTAGCATTAAAGGTAACTTGTAATTCTTTGAACTCACATTAGTAGGTAATGGTAGAGGCTAAATTTGCTTTGAAAATGTTATTGCATGTGTATTAGAAGAGTAGATCTATGAGTTTTAAGCTTAAATTTACAATTTATAGTAACTAACCTAAAGGCTTAAATGAAGAAATCACACATGCATGACAATTTTAAGTTGGGTCTTTAAATCTGCTACTGATTTTGAAGAATTGTATCGAAATGAGGAAATGTTATTTGAGTTCAAAACTTTTAATGTGTATGTTACTGCATGTCTAAAATATCGCTCGAATTTTGTGAGATTTTTGGAGTTGTAATGTGAATTATGGAAATTGTTAAGTATAGGCTGCCAGAAGCCTCACGCGATTTCAAAATATTTGTTTGAGACATCATTTGGGGTTCTTACAAACTTCATTTGGATTTCCAAATTTTACAGGGGATAATCATACGTATTGGGGTTATTGTGTGTGAGATTGGGGCTTATTTGATTAAATTGTGATTTTATATGAATTTTAAAGTAATACTGCCCCAGTAAAAATTGAACCCAATTTTACTTCGGTTTTGAGTAAAATAGCCACATTTAAAGTGACCATTTACCTTTGAAAAATTTATATAAGGTCTTTTAACAAATTTATAACATTTATGGAAATTGTTACCCACAATTATTGAGTTTATGATTTTTAACAATTCATACACTAAAACTGCACAAATCTGTTTTTATGCCTCTTATCGACCTTTTGGGGAGGATTGAAATTAAGCCTAGTTTTCATTAAGGTAACTTGTTGTGCATGATTGTATAGTTATTAGGACCTCATAGGCTACCCCGGGTAGACTTTAGACGAGTTAGAAAATGAGTTTCTGATATAGTTTTCGCTTAGCAGGTGTTGTTGGTGAGACGAACGAGGACAACACCGTATAAGCTTGGACGTAGTGTGAGTGCCTCCAAAATTAGTACTATTTTCAAAACTGGAAGGAAATGGTTTTAAAATGATATATATATATATATTAATGCTTATCTATGGGTCTATCAAAAATTCTCGTTTCAAAAGAGATTGGGGCATAATACTTTTGAATATTCAATTATCACCGAATTGTGATCATTTTGCAGTCATGCATAACTATTTGCGCAGATTGTTAATCATTTTAATTGCATATTTTGAAAGCATGGGTATCACTTAAACTTTGAATCATGGGTTTTCAAAAAGTCATTGCACTTGGCCTTGTATTGTGATCATTTCCCATGATGGTGTTCTTGTGACATGTTTCGTCTTGCGTGGTTGTGTTGGGCCCAAGGTCGGGCGATGGATAGGGCAGGGTTCGGCCGGTCAAGCATGGGCTTGCGGTCTTAAACAGTTCCCGCTATCCACGTCCAGATCCATGCACCTAGGACGGAGTGCTCTGAGGGTGCATGGGTCACTTATCGTGTGGCATATTCCGGATATGACCAAATCGGGCATCGCGAGCCTGCGTGGGGAGGTATAAGGTGATGGATTTTAAGCCGCGTGTTCAGGGGTGATAAGGAAGAAGCAGAGGGACCCAAAGTGCTATGGGTAAATCATCGGACGCGATGGTATTGCTAACATGGCCCCCTACTGCTTAAGCGTGATGTGTACGTGTTACTTAAACATGTTTTGTACATGATACTTGCATTGAGTCTTGTACATGATACTTGCATTGAGTCTTGTACATGGTACTTACATTGACTGCACACTTTTAAAAATGCATGTTTTAAAACTTAAATATCATGCCACCAATCGTTCCAGCTTTATCATGAACGACATTGTTTTAAGCATGTTTCCATGATATTTGACAAAACCTCATCGTGCATATACTAAAACCTTTGTCTCATACTAGCTATTGCTTACTTGTTACCTTGATCATAAATTGCTTTTCTTATTTAGGATTTCAATGATCCTTTGAAAATCAATAAAAACTATTTTAAGCAACTTACACACAAGCACTGGCACTCACTAAGCCTTTGCTTACGTATTTTCTTTTCCTTCCAGTCATGGGCAAGAGCGGGTGGCAATAGCTTGACATACTTTCGGGGAACTTTTGTAATAGTTATTTCGACTTCCATCGTTAGCAATTTTCTTGACATGTTAGACATGATATATGATGATTATATGTAGTATGGGTCTGTATTAGGCTAAGCGATGATGATATTTTGTGTATTTGATTCCGCTGCTAGCCTTTATCCTTGAGAATGTATCGTTAAGTTATTATCGTGCCACCTTAAGTTCAGGCGTTACACGAGCGACTGGAGTTTTGGTGGTGAGGTGATCGTGAGGGCTGGGTTTAAGTTGCCATATGGTGGCATTAGGCGGCGATGAACTCGCCGCTACCCTCATGAACAGTCGTCGCCACAATTCGCAGGAGAAGATGACCGTCGCCAATGACGGCGCTAGACGAAAGAGAAGTTTGCTGCCTCTCTAGGGCAGCAACTTATGGGTGTAGGGCTAAGCCCAACACTTTTTGAATTGTGTTGGGCTTGACCCAATGCAAGGGATATTAATTTTTAGCTGGGTTTTGCCCAGCGTGTAAGGAGTAAGTTGGGCTTGGCCCAGCACTTAGAATGAATAAGGTGTATTATTTGGGGTTTTGACCTAATAACACCAATTGAATTAATTTGGGTCTTTACCCAATGCAATTCAATTATATTAAAATTGAGTTTGACCCAATACCTAATTAAGCAATTAATTGGGTTCATTTCTCCTTTCAAAATTAATAGTCTTCTTCAAGATTAAATTAATTTTAATTTTGTTTTAATTAAGTTGGATTTAATTTACTCGACAAAATTAAATTGTATTTGATCTCATCATCTAAATTGAATTTTGGATTACGCACAACACGAATTAATTATATTGCGAGCTTAAAATGGCCCAACCACGATTAATTAAATTGAGTGTCGAGATTAGCCCATCATCAATTAAAATTCAATTGGGCATTGGGCTTGATCCCATACTAATTAATTCAATTAGATTGCCTTTTGCTACGAGCCTGGCTTTAAAGGTGTCAACCTTGCCATCGCTACTAATCTTTCTTTTGTAGATCCATTTGCATCCTGTAGGTTTGATACCTTCAGGACGATCTACCAAGGTCTAGGCTTGGTTCGATTGCATAGAATCCATCTACGTTTCCATTGCTTCTCGCCATCTTGAAGCGTCGAAATCCACCATCGCTTGATCATAGGTACAAGGATCATCTTCATGGCCTTCTTGTACTATAGTGTGAAGCTCTAGCTCCCTTTGCAGCAGATAACCATACCTCTCAGGTTCATATGGTATTATACCAGATCTACGTGGTGGTTGTGCTACTATTGGGTCAGCTCTTGATTCTTGGACAGATGTCTCAGAGGGAGTTTCATTTTGTTTTTCTAGCACAATCGTTTTACCTTTTCCACTTCCAAGATGAACTCATCCTCAAGGAAGTGGGCTTGTAGGGCCACAATGATCCTTTAATCATTATGTAGGTAAAAGAAGAATTCCATGGAATCTTCAGGATAACCAATGAAACGTCCCATTAGGGATCTTGTCTCCAATTTCTCCACTTTAGTCTTTTGACATAAGCAGGACATCCCCAAATCTTGATGTGGTTAAGAACTGGTTTCCTATTGTTCCACATCTCATGTGGAGTTTTAGGAACGCATTTGGAGGGACATCTGCTCAATATATAAGCAGCAGTAAGGAGTGCATGTCCCCACAATGAAATGGGTAAATAAGTGTATGCATGGAACAAACCATGTCCAACAGTGTTGGGTTCCCACGCTCAGCTACTCCATTTAGTTGAGGAGTTGCTGGTGGTGTTAGTTGTAATATTATTCCTTGTTCCCTAAGGAACTCGTCAAACTCGGCGCTCATATATTCTCCTCCACGATCTGAACATAGAGTCTTATATTTTGGCCAGTTTGATTTTCTACTAAAGCTTTGAATTCTTTAAACCTTTCAAAGGATTCAGACTTTTACTTTATCAGATACACTAGACCATATCTTGAATGATCGTCTGTGAAAGTGATAAAGTAGTAGAAACATCCACGAGCCATTTCTCCAAATGGTCCACAAATGACGGTATGCACTAATCCTAAGACTTGAATAGCTCTTTCAAAAGTCCCGGTGAAGGGAGATCTAACCATCTTGCCTAAGAGACATGATTCACATGTTAGATAGGGATCCGACCCTAGTGAGCTTAAAAGCCCATCTTTTGCCATTTTGTGGATGTTGTGCTCTCCAACATGACCTAGTCTAAGATCAACCTTAAGTCTTAAGTTAGCTTCTTGCCTACCACATTTATGTGTTACAACATTCAAAACAGAAGAATTATGGACATTTAAATAATACAAACCATTCACTAAAGATGCATTGCCAACTTTTATTACCATAGTAAATGTCGCAATTCAAATCAGAAAAATGGAATGTATAGTCAGTCTTAACTAATATAGGAATGGAAACAATGTTCTTAAACCCCTTAGGCAAAACTAAAACATTATTTAAAAACAATAAATGTCCAGAATTCAAAATCAAAGAAGTAAATCCAATCCTAGTAGTTGCGACGCCTTCCCCGCTGCCTACTTTGATCATCACTTTTTCTCGGCCCAGCTTTCTACTTCTCTCTAGATCCTGATCTAAACAACACACATGAACACTAGCCCCTGAGTCCAGAATCCATGAAGTAGAAAAACCAGCCATTGAACAATTAGTTTCATAAACGAAGAGTTCCATACCTTTTGCGCCTTTGCCTAACTTAGGACAGTTCCTCTTCCAGTGGCCAAGCTCACCGCACTCGAGACATCTATCCGTATTTTTAGGCCCTTTGCTTTTATAAAACCTTTGAGCCTTTCCTTACCCTTTTGAACACCGCTTTTTGCTCTTAGCTCGCCAACCTGCTTCTTGTTGTTCTTCTTCTTAGACTTAGACTTTTTAGGTCCAAAAGAGATGACCAAGGCAGTTTCCTTCCCTTAAGTTTTATTTGAGATTGTGCATTAACCAACTTGTTCATTAGCCTTTCTGGATTGCACTCTATCTCATTGAAGTTAAAGATAACCACAAATTGGGAGAGGGAATCCGGAAGAGACTGCAAGATTAAGTTAGTTTGAAGGGTGGCATTCATGGTGAAGTCGAGAGCTTCCAATTTCTCAATCCTCGATATCATTTTGAGGACATGATCACCTACCTTCTCACTTTTTTCCATCTTGTCTCCGAAGAGCTCTTTTGATATTTTATATCGAGCAGTTCGACTATGCTCACCATAGAGCTCTACCAGGTGTGCTAGGATAGCTTTTGCAGTGGGCATCTTATCATGTGACCTTTGAATTTCATTGGTCATAGATCCCAGCATGTATCCTCTCACCCGAATGTCATCCTTGACCCATTTTTCATAGGCTTGGACCTCTTTCTCACTAGAACATGTCCTAGCTGGAGCCGCCGAGATATCGGCCTCCAAAACGTATCCCAGAGATTCCATATTGAGGATAATCCTCAAATTTCTAAGTCAATCCACATAATTGGGTCCAATTAGGGTATTCTTTTCGAGAAGAATTGAAAGTAGGTTTGTCATATATGAGAGAGATAAAAGAGAAAATAACTGCTGAAATAAACCAGATTAATTAGATTATTTGTAATTGACTTAACCAAGAAAAATTAAGGATTTTAAAATTCATCTTGGCTCCCACTGCATTTTTCAAATTCCACACTCCCACGTAGAAGTTGGGAATCATCATTGGCATCAATTCCACATCGGGTATTGAGGTCCTCAATTAATTAGATGGGTTACAACCTAACCAATTTCTGGCCCATTAATTATTTGAAGTGATGTCTTACATCAATTTATCCCATAAATGTTTCAATACCTTTCCCCATAGTTCACCTAGCCCAACCTAACCGATTTCTAAGCTTGTGAATTACCCGAGTTTATTCCCACTAACTCCTGTAATCTAACATTTGAATTTCACCTTGCAACTAAGCAGTTTCTGGGGTGAAATATGTTTCGACTAAGGCATCTTATGCACTTAATAAAATTTCACATTATTTTCAAATGCATAACCCCCATAACTGGGAAGCATTACACATTTGTAGTAATTTTAATTTTAATAAGTTTAGTGGAGGGCGAGGATGTCCCACATCCTTTACTAACTCGGTATTATTTATAAGGAAGAATTTAGATTGTCTAAAGTTTGGTCTCAATTTGCACATTAATCAATTTATATAGCGCAATTATCATATATCGAACATGCATAACTTATAATAGTAATAAACATGCCTATCAATATATGTATATTAATGGAATTAAATAAATAAAACCATCACACTCGATCATGGACTTTTACTAGAGGGCCCGAGCCAATGGGCCATCACAAAAAAAGGTAAAAAATGAAAACCTATCTAATCTTCATGAGCTTCTCATCTCCACCAATCTTGAACTATTCTATTACAATGCTATAAAAACAACCTATACATTATTTCGAAGAAAGAAATAAATAGCCTCAATTTCGGCTTTACAACCCATAAAAAAAAGGTAAAATCGAATAAAACCTAAGTCCATGATCGGTGTCTCCATTACATAAGACATGCTCGCAATATTAAAACAATTATGTTGATTAATTAAAATTTTAGTCCAACTAAAAATTCCTTTATAAAATTCCTAATATATATATATATATATATATTAATTATTTCAATTAAAATCAATCTAGTCCTACTAGATGTCTTAGATATACAAAATTATGTATTAAGTATATCTAACTTCAATTAAAATAATATTAGTCCAACTAAAATGAATACATAAAATATAGAATTTTATTTTATCATGATTTAAAGTCATCGTTAATTGGAAAAAAATTTATTTGATTAAAGAATTAATTATTAATCATCCAATAAAGATAATTTACATTCCTTATCAAATATCTAAGTAATTTCCAAGTTGAGGAAAAATAATAATATTTAATCCATAATTAATTATTAATCTCCAAGAAGAATAATTAATTATTCTTATTAATTCCAGTTAATCTTACTGGGCTCGATTTCATCAAACCCGTGTCATCATCCTTTTGGCCCACTCGGATTTAATTT
Source organism: Buddleja alternifolia (assembly GCA_019426215.1). Classification (NCBI taxonomy): domain Eukaryota; kingdom Viridiplantae; phylum Streptophyta; class Magnoliopsida; order Lamiales; family Scrophulariaceae; genus Buddleja; species Buddleja alternifolia. Next base: position 2,428,165 of record CM033406.1, read on the forward strand.
AATTGGGCCCAAAATTAATTAATTAGAAAAATATACACGTGTTATTAATTTCTATTGGGCTAATTTTAATTTAAATCCAAATCATCAACCCATTGGCCCATTTAGAATTAACTAAATTAAGCCTAAACTAATTAATGAGTCAAAATTAAGTAATTCTACAATTGGGCCTATTTTGAATTATTTCAGGTCAACATCCTGAAAATGTTAGGTGCCTGGAGTGCCATTTGTAGGGCGTAGTAGCCGACTCTTTAAACAGTCTTATATTGTATTTTGTCAAGTTATTTAATAAAAGGCATATTCTTCTTTATCTTATCATTTTATGAAATTAGATAAAGTCCCCTAGATCACTCTTAAGCTATGAGATGTGTTTGGTATCGAGGATGCCAATCATGGAATACGTCTCTAAGGTTGTGGTCTTAAAAATGTTCCAAGTCATAGAATCATTTAGATAGGGATATCAATGACTCGTAAAGACTTGCACGTACAATGCACACTCTGGGAGAGTGTATCCTATTCCATGGATACTGATAACAGTGTACATCAGTGCATGAACGTGGGTTCTCGTTGGGATCGAGTAAACTGAACAACCCCGCTGAGATTCCATATTAGAGTCAATGTCGAATTTGAAATCTCCTCAGTTATGTAGGCGTAAGATTGGTCCTCATGACTTGAGGCACCATTGGTCGTCTCGTGCACCGCCCACTATACTTAGATTTGTCATACGATTCTAGGTGAGTCATAAAGTGGGGCATATTGAGTCCATTCTGGTTATGTACGGAGGCTTGTGAGTGCCAAGAAAGAATCTGTCACTGATCATTAGCATCGGTGCATATCCTATGCACTTCACAGTGTATTGACCAAGTGAACCTCCGGCCGGAGTCGTATCAATAAGGAGGTGCAGTGTTTCCTCGCTTGATTGATAAATTGGTCAATGTCACTTAGATCGATATAGATAGAATCGAGTTACTAGGATTTCGACACCTAAGTCCTAGATTCGATCCAGATATTTGATGGAAGGATTTTACTTAAGCAAAAATCGTAATGCGGAAAGGTCACCAAATAATCGTTCATGGCTAGATCTTCTTGGCGCGTGGCTAGTACTAATCTTGATTTGTAGGAGCCATGAATTAATCGATAATTAATTCTTGGTCGGATTAAAATACTTGGAGTAATCAAATCTAGCAATGAAAATTGCAAAGGCACAACGGGGTTGTGTTCCTACTACTAATACATGAACGAACCTACAATGAGGTTACACATTTACTCAAGAAAGTTCAATTGCTACGTGAATATTAATCCAGTTTAGGATTAAAGTGAAATTGATTAATGATATTAATTGATTAAGTGGAAGATATTTTAATTAGTACGCTTGGGAAAATAATTGTTCTATTAATTAATCTTGGAGATTAATCATTAATGGAAATTATTATTATCCAAAAATTTATTTAAGCTACTAATTATACTATTAATTAATCATGAGGATTATTTAATTAACAAGTCATGGAAGACTTGGGAGCCATTTTAATTAAGTTGGACTTCATTAAATGAAGTCACAAGATTCAAATTCAAAGCTAGTCAAAGTTGATAGCGATATTTTTGGAAAGAAGAAGAAAATGGAAATTACTTTTCTTACACATGGTGTGTTAGATGGGAGTTGCCAAACCTCTCTCTAACACTATATGGCCACAATTTGGGGCCATTATAAGTGGGTCTCTTTCTCTTCTTTCATTATTGATGAAAACTTAAAGGAAAGAAAGCTTTGAGCTTAGTACTTCCTCTCTAGAGTTTTCTTCATGCTTCTCTTGTGCTTCTTGACGACTTTCTTCCATAAAACTTCTTCTTGAAGATTAGTTATAGAAGATTATCTTCCATACATATTTCTTCTAGTAACTCTTCTTTTCGTCAACCTTTCACTGCATAGACTCCATTTCCTTAAAACATGTATCTAGCTCAAGGTAGGAACTTGCTTGAGGTGTGTCTTTGTAGAGGCTTTTTTCTTTAGAAGCTTATGGTGGTTTGATTCGAATCCCTCCATGTTGAGGTGAGGTTCGAAAAAGAAAGCCAAAGTCTTTGGTGTGGTTTTACTTGTGTTGTGGTTATACACCCTCATTTCAATAAAACCCGAAATCTTGTAATCGGCTTAAAACCTCTTTACTCACATTTTAATTTTTGTTGTGCATTACTTCGACCCCCAAGCTTGGGATGCCTTTATTTATATGTTTTTATATATTTTAATTCTTTCGTTGTGCCGGCATCGCTTGTGTGGGCATACCGTATTAGGAGTGTGCCCTCAATGGCAATGAGGAGGAATTAGATTTATATAGGGCACTGATTTATATTGTACGAACAAATAAAGGCAATGAATTTTTGTTCATGTAAGACTTCATGGAATTAATAAGTATGGTACAAATAGTCCATGTGTATCGAGGTTGTCTCTTCGCCCTTTATGAAATAAAGAAATGGCACGGGAAAAATCTTATTCCTGATCACTTAAAAGGGTTCGCAAGTCAAAGAATCTTAATTGGGCATTAAGATTCGACTTATATGACACATGCTCTGACAAGGAGTGCCAGTTGAACACTATGGGATACTGAGAACACGTGTCATAGATATATCAATTGAATTGATATATTCGAACACGGCTCATAGTATTACGATCACATGGGTTTTTACTCAGTAACTGTCAATGATTGGATTACTGACTATGATAGTATGTGTGAGCCTTTGACCTGAGGATTCATCATCACGATGTGCTTGCGATGTGGGATCTGTTACTAGAGTAGTTAGGCCCAATTCACCCTTTGGTGGGGCCAACCTCATAGTGAGATCCCAATGGTCAAGTAGCAGTTGTGAAGTGATTGCCAATAAGGGATTCATTGTCTCAAAAGTAAACGAGCAGATATCCTATGCGATCATAGGTGACTGAACTGAAAAGTCTTTGGCCAAAGTAGAAGAATTGACTCGTATGGGATACGGAGGGCAGTTCAGTCATTTCATGTTACTATGGTTCATAGCATAGCATCGAGTTATGTGAGTTTGACATATTTCATGACTCTCACTCGATCGGGGTACATCAATGAAGGGCTTATACTTACATGGAATTCATGGTCAAGAGGTTCGTAATGACATAGTCATTCGTACTTTGTTGGGCTACGATGTGGGGCCACAGAGCTTGCTAGTTGTCACTCACATCCTTTTGTATCCTTCCATTGCCAATCAAGACGAACCTAGAGAGTCGCGCTACCAGGAATGAGCGAGAAATCACTTTGTGTACTTGGAGAGGCATTTTGGTAATTTGGCATTAGATGGACAAATTAATTGAGTGGACGGATTAATTTAATTAGTTGTTTAATTCAATTAAACAATGGAACATTAAATTAATTTGAATATTTAATTTGAATATTTATTTAACTAGGTTGAATGAATTTGGTTAAATTAAATATTAATTTAATCACACACATATTTAATTAGATTAAATAGGAAATGTAATTAAATTAAAGTGGACTAAGTTGAATGGGCCAACTTGGCCCACTTGGAAATCCACATGGGCCTATGAGGCGTCTAACCTAGGTCCAAATAGGAGGATTCTATTTAAATCCTCCAACACTTAGACTTAGGTCAAGATTTGATCAGTTGCCACCAAACGTTACACAGTAAAATAGAGAGAAAATATTGTCTCCCTCTTCTTCTCTTCTAACCGCCAATCAGAGATGGAGGAGGAAGATTTTTTGGCGAATTCCGTGCGTGATTATCTAGAGGCAGGAGTCACAGGGATTGTTGTTGTAGACGGTGGATCAAGAAACGTAACGAAGTACAAAGAGGTAAATTGTTCTATCTCGTACTTTGATTAAAACCAACGAAAAGCCTAAATTGATCCATGGATCGGGAATCGAATTGAATTTTATTCCGCTACATTTTCGGGTATCAGTTCCCAACATACCGATCCTTACAGTGGTATCAGAGCCCGGGTTATGCACCACAAAAACTTTGCATGTGTTTTGCTTTCAGTTTCATGTAGTATTTTAACCGGTTGCTTAAATCTATATGTTATGTTTGTTGATTTAATAATAGCTTGGGATTTGTCATCATTTTTCTTAAAATCTTGGAGATTTTATTTTTTTGAAACAATTGAAAATTAAGAGACACTAAAAAGGAAGGTCGAAACCCGGGCGAGGACCGCTGATATTGAACCCATGCTACGACACTTTGTGCTCACCCGGACAAAGGTTTTGTGCGCATAAGGGTAGGCTCCTTTAGTAGGGTTCAATATCGCGAATCATTGCCAACCATCGAAGGAAACTTGGCGGGGTCAAGACAGGGCTGACCATGGCCTATTCCACCCCTTGGTCGAGAAATTGTCCAGCAGCTGTTGGACAGTGTGTGCGCTGCTCGGCGGCACACAGTGTGTGCGCTGCCCGGCGGCACACGGTGAGTTGCCAGGCAGTGTACACGATTGTACATACGCACACCACGTGTTTGATGGTTGGACCATCTTGACGTGGTGTGGTACACACGACCCGGGTCTTTAAGGACTCCCACCTTTGACCCATTTCTTGATTTTGGAATCAACTTCCACGCGTTTTTGAGTTCTTTAAAAGTTTGGAATTTTGAAATTAGAAAAACTCGATTTTTCCTCAAAATGTATAAATCCCAAAGTTCTGATTGTTTCAACTACGTGATGGGCTTATGATTAATTAATGTTTTGCACGTCATCTTCATACGCTTGATGGTTGATTTTCATAATGGATGGATTGTGGGTTGAGCCTTAGATTATTCAATTGGATTGTAATTATTATTAGCCTCTATTTCGATTTGGTTGTATATTTTATTTTCGCAGATTCTTTTTCATTATATATTAATTGAAGATGGAAACAAAGATGATGGACCATTATTGAAGATTACGTATGCCGTTGGAATCTTATGTAATAGATAGGGCCTATTTGAATTTAGTACCCTAGATTGCCTTAGATTCGCCGGTGGCTCAGGTGGATCGCTTAGGGACCCACAATCATCCATATTTGTTTACCGTTTTGTGGATGTCTTATATTATGTTGCTCTTATATGCTTCTTGGATTGCATGGTCACATAATTAAAGATAATCATAATCTTGATGAGACCTTGCATGTTGAAACCCCTCGCTTGATTTGTTTCAAGTAAATTCAAGAAATTTTAAGTTTATGTGGAAATTGAATGACGTTCTATTTTCCACGCCTTCCATTATAAGTGGTGGCATGTGAAATGCCATGAAACTTGGCCCGCCGTCCATGAGTCGTGGGGTGGCTTCAATTGGACTAGGCTGTGACCATCGCTAAGCATAGAGATGTTCGTGGGATTTATTTGTCTAGATGTCGTCCATGAGTTGTGGGGCACACTAGTCCGGTCAATCGACCATGAATATTTGATGAGCTTGACTTAACATTTACTACCATATGGGCTCGTGTTCTTGGGGTATATGGAAAATACGAGGCAAATATCTTGAGAACTATATATCGATATAAAAGGTTGGTAAGCCTACCATACGGATTTATCATATGGGCTCGTGTTCTCGGGGCATATGAAGAGTCGCTTATGGATCTCGAGCCCACTAAGGAGATCCACATATCTCTTCGAATATCCATATAAGAGGGTTATGGAATTCGATAAAATAGTGGGAGACACGTATGATTAAAGACCAAATTATATGTGGATAAGATTACATATTGAATTCTAATTGTTTTGCCTCGCTATTTATTTTGTAGTTAACAAAATGGCCAAAAATCTACTTTCAACAATCCTAGATTCCAATAGACTTGTCGGTCCCAACTACGCCGATTGGTACCAAAACCTTAAGATTGTGCTTCAAAGTGAGCGCAAGGATAGCATATTGGATGCGCCTTTGCCTTGCGTCACTCACACAAGAACTGATGATGAACGTGCCACTTTTGATAAGTGGACCAATGATAATATCCAAGTGGGATGCATCATGATGGCTTCAATGACTAATGAGCTTCAAAAGCAATTTGAGCACGTGACCATCTCCAAGGATATTATCAAGAGTCTCGAGGAGCTCTATAGCACTCGAACTAGGAGGGAGAGATTCACAATCTCTAAAGAGCTATTCCGCGCTCGCTTGCATGAGGGATCGTCGGTTGATGATCATGTTTTACGTATTGATCTTATTAATAAGCTTTCTGATCTTGGCGTGAAACTAGAGACCGAGCTTTCCGTTGACCTCGTGCTTCAGTCCCTTCCAAAGTCGTTTGACCAGTTTGTCATCAACTACAACATGAATCAACTTGAGGCTTCATTACCCGAGTTGTTGAACATGTTGAAGAGTGCAGATGCCGCCATCAAGAAAGATAAGCCGATGCTGCTTGTTGGTTCCTCATCCCGTTCCAAGGGACACAACGCCAATAAGGACAAGGGGAAAATAACAACAACAAGAAAAAGCAGTTGAAAGGCAAAGGTGGTATGAAAAAGGCTAAGGATACCGATCAGGGTGCGTGCTTTAATTGTGGTAAAAATAGACTTTGGAAGCGTAACTGCACTGAAGCAGTGAATGGTATGTTTTATGTTAAAGTTAACTTATCATTTAATGATGCTTCTTGGGTGTTGGACACCAGATGTGGAGTTCACCTTTGCAATGACTTGCAAGTGATGGCAAGAAGCAAGTAGATAAGTATACGGGAAATGACCTTGCGATTTGGGAATGGAGCACGGGTTGCTGCCACAGCCGTAGGAACTATCTATTTATCTTTTTCCAACAAACACTGCGTTATTTTGAACAATGTATTTTACATTCCACAATTAATTAAGAAAATCATTTCTGTACCCTTCTTGGACAAGGAAGGTTATAGTTTTGTTATAAAAAATGGAGCTTGCTCCATGTTTTATGGTTCTTCTTTAATATTGGAATCAAAGTTGTCTCATGGCTTATACACGATTCTTCCCGATACTCCAATCTTATTATCTCAACATGAGGAACATACTAGTAAGAGAAAATTGGATAATCAAAATGATACATACTTGTGGCATGCTAGACTAGGCCATATCTCTAAGGATAGAATTCATAAGATGGAGGATAAGTTTAACCTTCGGGAAATGCTAGATATGCCAACTTGGGAATCTTGCCTAAAAGGTAAGATGACCAAGTCAACATTTGCTGGGCAAATGGAGCAAGCTACTAACCTTTTGGACTTGGTCCATACGGATGTATGTGGTCCGCTTAATGTAAGCACTAAAGGGGGACATTCTTACTCCATAACCTTCACCGATGACTTTTCAAGGTATGGTTACGTGTATCTTATGAGATACAAGTCTGAAGCCTTTGAGAGGTTCAAGGAGTTTAGACATGAAGTAGAGAAGCAAACGGGATGGAGTATCAAAGCTATTCGATCTGATCAAGGGGGAGAATACTTGTCTGGTGAATTCCTTGATTATCTAAAAGACAATGGGATTGTCTCTCAATGGAATCCGCCTGGTACTCCCCAACTTAATGTGGCAAGTGAGCGAAGAAACGGGACTTTGATGAACATGGTTCAGTCCATGATGAGTTTCACTGGACTTCCTCTTTCCTTCTGAGGCTATGCCCTAGAATCTGCAACGCATCTCTTAAATAGAGTGTCGTCGAAGAGTGTCTCCAAAGTACCATATGAAATGTAGTTTGGTAAACCACCCACTTACAAATACCTAAGGGTATGTGGTTGCTCAGCTTATGTCAAGAAACTAGTGGGAGATAAGTTGGATACAAGATCCTTCTTATGTAAGTTTGTGGGATATCCAAAGGAATCCTATAGATATTATTTCTACAACCCTTTGGAACATAAAGTGTTTGTTTCAAGGAATGCTATCTTCTTAGAGACAGAATTTCTATTGGATAGAAATGGCGAGGTTGCAGAACTTGAGGAAACTCAAGAACCACAAAAGGGTTCACATGATACCGCAGAGGCACAACTAGAAGTAGTAGCAAGTACATAACATCCTCGGAGATCTAAAAGGACCCCGAAATAACCTAAGAGGTATAGTTTCTTGCTTGACATCAACGGGGATGATAATTCCCCTGATCTAAGGACATATGGAAAAGCGACATTGGACGTCGATTCGGGAAAATGGTTAGAAGCCATGCAATCCGAGATGGACTCCATGCACTTCAACAAGGTTTGGACCTTGGTGGATCCACCAGACGAGTTTAAAATCATAGGATGCAAGTGGATCTATAAACGAAAGCTTGGAGCTGATGGTGAGGTAGTCACCTACAAGGCACGTCTCGTGGCAAAAGGTTAGACTCAGAGGCAAGGAATTGACTATGATGAAAAACCTATTCACCAGTGGTGATGGTCAAATCCATCCGGATACTTCTAGCCATAGCTGCATATTAAGACTGTGAGATATGGCAGATAGATGTGAAAACTGCTTTCCTCAATGGTGAAATCGAGGAAGAGCTTTACATAGAGCAGCCCGAGGGCTTGCATCCATAATAAGTGAGCACAAGGTGTGCAAACTTTAGAGATCCATTTATGGACTCAAACAGGCTTCCCGAAGTTGGAACAAGTGTTTTGATGATACTGTACAAACATATGGTTTTGTTCAAAATGCTGATGAAGCTTGTGTGTGCGAAAAGGCTAGTGGGAGCGCAATAACATTTTTGGTGCTGTACGTTGATGACATTCTATTGTTTGGAAACAACATAGGAATGTTACAAGAAGCTAAAGCGTGGTTATCCACACAATTCTCCATGAAAGATTTGGGAGAGGGATCCTACATTCTCGAGATGAAGATTCATCGAGATAGATCGAGTAAAATGTTGGGACTCTCCCAATTTGCGTAAACAAATAGAGTTTTCAAGAGATTCAAAATGGATCAGCCCAAGAGAAGACTGGTGCCTATGAGATATGGTATTTCTCTTTCCGAGTCTATGTTCCCTCAGACACCGGAGGAAAAGAAAAAGATGTCCCACATACCATATGCTTCCGCTATAGGGAGCATTACGTATGCTATGCTATGTACACAGCCTGATGTGGCTTATGCACTTAATGCAATAAGCCGATATCAAGCCAATCTAGGCGAAGAGCACTGGAAAGCCTTAAAGACAGTCCTTAAGTACATTAGAAGAACTAAGGATGCCTTCTTAGTCTACGGTGGAGAAGAATTGCAATTGGTAGGCTATACAGATTCTAGCTTCCAATCTGATGTGGATAATTTCAAATCTATCTCGGGATTTGTCTTTATACTCAATGGTGGAGCGGTCAGCTGGAAGTGTTCCAAACAGGAAACTATTGCTGAATCCACCACAGAGTCTGAGTACATTGCAACCTGGGCGGCTGCAAAAAAAGCTATTTGGATGAGGAACTTCATCCAAGAGTTGTTCCATCTATTGTTGATCCTGTACGATTGTACTATGATAACAATGGGGCTATTACACAGTCAAAAGAGCCAAGGTCTCATCAGAGATCCAAGCACATAGAAAGGCGATACCCTCTGATCAGAGAGATCATTCGTAGATGCGACGTTCAAGTGGAACGTGTGGACTCGACAAACAACATAGTAGACCGTTTTTACCAAACCCTTAGGCTAAAGAGAATTGGAGGGACATCTTGAGAAGATGGGCCTGATATGCATGGGCAATTGGCTCTAGGGAAATGGGAGATTGAAAGAGTTAGGTGCCCAGTGCACCATTTGTAGGGCGTAGTAGACGACTCTTTAAATAGTCTTATATTATATCTTGTCAAGTTATTTAATAAAAGGCATATTCTTCTTTATCTTATCATTCTATGCAATTAGATAAAGTTCCCTAGATCACTCTTAAGCTATGAGATATGTTTGGTATCGAGGATGCTAATCATGGAATACGTCTCTAAGGTTGTAGTCTTAAAGATGTTCCAAGTCATAGAATCATTGAGATAGGGATATCAATGACTCGTAAAGACTTGCACATACAATGCACACTCTTGGAGAGTGTTTCCTATTCCATGGATACTGATACAGTGTACATCAGTGCATGTACGTAAGTTCTCGTTGGGATTGAGTAAACTGAACAACCCCGCTGAGATTCCATATTGGAGTCAATGTTGTATTTGGGATCTCCTCAATTACGTAGGCATAAGATTGGTCCTCTTGACCTGAGGCACCATTGGTCGACTCGTACATCGCCCACTATACTTAGATTTTTCAAACAATTCCAGACGAGTCATAAAGTGGGGCATATTGGGTCTAGTCTGGTTATATACGGAGGCGCGTGAGTGCCAAGAGAGAATCTGTCACTGATCATTAGCATCGGCGCAAGTCCTATGTACTTCACAGTGTATTGACCATGGGAACCACAGACCGGAGTCATATCAATATAGAGGTGTAGTGTTTCCTCGCTTGATTGGTAAATTGGTCAATGTCACTTGGATTGATATACGTAGAATCGAGTTACTGGGATTTTGACTGACATCCAAGTCCTAGATTCGATTAGGATATTTAGAGGGAGGATTTTAGTTATGCAAAAATCGTAATGCGAAAAGGTCACCTAATAATCGTTCATGGCTAGGTCTTCTTAGCGCGTGCCTAGTACTAACCTTGATTTGTAGGAGCCCTGAATTAATCGGTAATTAATTCTTGGTCGGATTAAAATACTTGGAGTAATTAAATCTAGCAATGAAAATTACAAAGGCACAACGGGGTTGTGTTCCTACTACTAGTACATGAACGAACCTACAATGGGGTTACACATTTACTCAAAAAATTTTAATTGCTATGTGAATATTAATCCGATTTAGGATTAAAGTGAAATAGATTAATGAGATTAATTGATTAAGTGGAAGATATTTTAATTAGTAGGCTTGGGAAAATAATTGTTCTATTAATAATCTTGGAGATTAATCATTAACGGAAATTATTATTATCCAAAAATTTATTTAAGCTACTAATTGTACTATTAATTAATGATGAGGATTATTTAATTAACGAGTCTTGGAAGACTTGGGAGCCATTTTAATTAAGTTGGACTTAATTAAATGAAGTCACAAGATTCAAATTCATAGCTAGTCAAATTTGATAGTGATGTTTTTGGAAAGAAAAAGAAAATGGAAACTACTTTTCTTACACATGGTATGGTAGATGGGAGTTGCCAAAATGAGGAGAAGACTTGCTTCTCCTCTCTCTAACACTATATGGCTGAAATTTGGGGCCATTATATGTGGGTCTCTTGCTCTTCTATCATTATTGATGAAAACTTAAAGGAAAGAAAGCTTTGAGCTTAGTACTTCCTCTCTAGAGTTTTCTTCTAGCTTCTCTTGTGCTTCTTAACAACTTTCTTCCATAGAACTTCTTCTTGAAGATTAGTTATAGAAGATTATTTTTCATAGATATTTCTTCTAGTAACTCTTCTTGTCTTCCACTTTTCACTACGTAGACTCCATTTCCTTAAAGCATATATCTAGCCAATCTTTTGCTCAAGGTATGAACTTGCTTGAGGTGTGTCCTTGTAGTGGCTTTTTTCTTTAGGAGCTTATAGTGGTTTGATTCGAATCCCTCCATGTTGAGGTGAGATTTGAAAATGAGAGCCAAAGTTTTTGGCGTGGTTTATCCTTGTGTTGTGGTTATACACCCTCACTTTAATAAAATCACAAATCTTGTAATCAGTTTAAAACCTCTTTACTCGTATTTTAGTTTTTGTTGTGCATTACTTCGACCCCCTAGCTTGGGATGCCTTTATATATATGTTTTTATATACTTTAATTCTTTCGTTGCGCCGGCATCGCTTGTGGGGGCATACCGATCCTTACACATCCTTTTGACTTACCCGGATAATTAAATTTACCCAAAACCTGAATACTAAATTTGACCCAATTCATAGCCCAATTTTCAGACCCAGGTCGATGAACCATTTCAGTGGGTCGTGTGTCAAACACATGTGGGCCGTGTGGCCACATCACACGGCACCGTGCGGCCACATCACATGGCACCGTGCGGCGCACAGGGCCTTCGGGCCCCGTTTTTCCTCGTTCTTAGATTTTTTTTTCTCATCACAAAAATTACCCAGATTTATTATGAACATAAAAAATCAAATTCTAGGCAAAAAATCATGAAAAATGCAGATTTTATAACGCATAAACATATGCTTCAAAAAACACGTAATACGCATATCATAAATCACATAACATAGATCAAAATTGCAAATCAGAGATTGGCTCTAATACCACTATTGGGTTACGCAAAAAAATTGCACAGCGGAAGATTTTTAAATCCTAAAGTGTTTTTATCAATTTGCATATTGAATCACATAAACGCTAAAACGAATAAAACTTACCCGTTGAAGCGAAGTGGTTGGAGAACTCAATCCTCCAAAAATTCGAACACTTGAAGGCTCCAATTCTTCAAAACTCATGCTATCCACTCTTCACGAATTCCTTGAAGCTTTCTTGAATTCTTGATCCAAACAACGAAAGTACGTTGCCTCTAAATAATCACACGGATTTATTTGACGAAAATTCCCTTTTTTCTTCACCTTGACCGACGGCTAGCTATGTGAGAGAGAGTTTTTTTTTCTTTTTTTTTCTAGGAGAGTTGTGTGAATTCATCAAATTCCATCTAGGTCAAAAGTCCTTTTAATATCACTCGACTTATTGACCAAGACAAAAGATTAGAGCTCATGTTGGGCATTCAAGAGGATGCCCAACTCGGCCTTAGGAGGCATCCAAATGGACGCTCCTTACATGGCTCGGCTCGTCTTTTGTCTAAATTAATTATCTATTTAATTAATAATTTATTATATCCAATAATAAATCAATTCATTAAATAAACAAATTAATTAGATAAATTAATGTATTAATTTATTTCCTAGAGAAATTAATTAATAATTAATCTTATCTTTATAATTAATTATCTCATCTAATGAGTAATTAACTAATCTTATTTAATTTATCCAATAAATTAAATCCCCTAGAATAAAATAGAAATCCTTTTATTTTATTTTATCAATCCTTTAGCGCGCCTCTTTAGGTTCGTTTCGTTTGGCAATGAGTGAAATCCAAAGGAAGTGGGTAACACCTTGCCAGTCACGTGGCCCACTTCGTAGTCCAAACAAAATTGAATGATTGCATCATTCCTCAACTTTCGAATCGTAAATACCGTATAAGTATAAACCCATTGTTCATGTGTCCCAGTCAAGTGAGAGTCATGGTTATGTCAAACTCACTGGACTTGTATGTATTGATTATAATAATATGAGATCGATTTAGTGCCTCGCACAATCATCTCTTTTGCTTTGGCCAAAGACTTGATCTCTATTATCTATAATCACATGGGATACTTTCTCATTCGCTTATGAGAGAACAAATCTCATATTAGTTATCAGCTAAGACTACCACTTGTCCATCAAGCCGCATTTCGAGGTCGACCATACCAATAGGTGAATTGGGTCTAACTACTCTAGTGACAAACTTGACGTCACAAGTGTATCTTCAGCCTGATACTTCAGGTTAAGTGTTCACTTATACGTATTACGCATAATTAGTTCTGTCATTGACAGTCATAGCGTGAAAACCAATGTGACAGAACCAATGCAAGTCGTGTTCAAGCATATCAGTTCCATTGATGTTCCTACAGTCTTAAGCTCCCACCATCACATGGTGTTCGACTGACACTCCCATGTCAAAGCTCAGATTGTACAAGTGTTCCAAGTCTTTATTTATCCATTAAAAACTTCATATTACTTGCGAACGAGTTTAAGTAATCAAGATCAATTTCTCTAGTGTCAATCTTCCTATCCCATAGGAAGTAGAGAAATTGCACTGAAAACATGGAAAAAAATTTACACTACTTATAGATGCAGATAAGATTTAAGTGAAAACTAAACAATGCCTTTTATTATAAATAAGCAATAATTTCATTACAAGAAAGATGTCCTATCATTCTATCCTCTATGACATCTGAGGACACAATCCTAATAGTTTCTACATGATATAGGCATGCTACATTTCAAAATTAAGGCATATCATGGACATATCACAAAATCACCATGGATGAAGCCATATTTCATTCAAAAACGGGAAGCATGGTGAAGCATCATAACTAAGTATAAAATTATCACATTTTCGTGTGAAATCAAGGCTGGAACACAACCAAACTCGCTTTGATACCAATGACGGAAATTAACACACATAACATGCGAATTCGATATATAAACACTTACCGAATTCAGATCTTTACTTGGTTGTTTCACACTTCTTCCACATGGTTTTGATGCTCCAAAACATCTGCAATCTCAATCACGAGGAGAGAGATGCTTTCCACAATCCAAATGCTTGAAATGGTGATCTCCAATGCCAAAGTTACACCAAAAAGTCACCTTTTATGTCTTTCTAATTTAGTCCTATTTAATGCTGTGGATTTTCTTTCTTCAGAGAGTATTTTATCATATATTGAATATATGATTATAATGAGAGGGAAAGGAAGTTTATGGTAGTTTTTTCCTACAAAAACTTCTCCCTTCTTTTCTTTCTTTAAAATTAATATGGGTAGGGTCAAGCTCTCATGGGCGACCCATGATCCGACTCCTATTTCCAACAATAATGAATCATGATGAGTCAAACTTTGAAGTTCTTCAGCTCCTTCAACTACACAAGTCTTTTGCTCGAAGGCCTTCTTCACCAAACTTCTTTCACTTAGAAATAAGGTTTGATCTTTAGCTAGACAGTCTAACCTATATCACACAAATAAGGTTGGATGGCTAATTGTATAACTTTTGTTGTTTTATGATCAAATGATATGGACTATCTGTTTGAGCTTTAGTTTCTTCCTATTGAAGATGTATGATATAGGTTAGACTGTCTAGATATGAGACTTAAGATTTTTTATCTTCTGGAAGTTCTTTTTGCTCGAGTCAATTTTCTAAAAATTTCAGTGGTCTTGAATGCTTACTTGGACCTTCTATTTATAGGCGAAGTCCATATAAATCCTTTGGTCACATGTTGAGCGTGTCCCTCCATTCTCCGTCCTTTATCCTTAAAGTCCGCTGCAATAGTGTATTGCAAACTGTAATTACAACCAAATGCCTTTTATTAATATAAGAAAAGTTTGCAATTACAAAGGTCATACCCTACTCCACTCTATCCTCGATGGCATTCGATGACATATACCTAACAAGTGTTGTTAGGGTCGAGACGTGATGGGAGGACTAAGATAAAGAAGATTCATATTCTTTTTATCTATAGTTGAAAGTAATGGCAAAAAGAAAGAGAAGAAAATAGAGGCTAACATGTGTCGACCTCTTAGTGGTGGATGTTGTTAGGATATGGTATAATTACCAAGATTGTGTATGCAGCAGAAACAAAGAATTTAAAAATAAACACAATCCTAAACAAGGATTAGGCAAGACCTGGTACCATCAAAATTATGTGCCACATACATAGGGGGTTTGATGCGAAATTGTTTGTCCCAAATGGTATACGAAAAGAGTCTAGATTTTTTTTTTGGGGGGGGGGGGGGGGGGGGGGAGTTAACTAGCCTTGAATTGTTTCAAATTTTTTAAAAACTTATATCAATTTTTTTATGCTTTGATAAAAATGCTCGTCGCTTGACAAGTGTTGACAAATGACTCTTTTAAAAGATTAACTTATAACGCAAGATTTGATCGCTCGATCAAAGTAGAATCAAGCTTTCAACACTTGTATCATGAGTTTGTTAGGTTGGTGATTCCCCGGGTTGTGCCCTCAAATGCCATAGACGATAGAATTATAGGGCATTAATTTGTAATTGAACAATCTTATATTAATAAAAAAGGCACTTCATGTTGTTTCTTATAGGCATTTGTAAAGATTTATAAACAACATATAGTCCTTGATAATAAGGCGAACCTTCTACTTCCTATGGGTTAGGGAGAGTGGCACTAGAAGAGTTTGATCCTTAATATCTAAATTGGTTCGTAAGTCGAAGAGAGTATTGATTGGATCATTACTGGATAGAGACTTGTATGACATAAGTTTTGACAGGGAAGTGCCAGTCGAACACTATGAGTATGTTAGTGGGAACTTGTGTCATAGACGCATCAGTGGGACTGATGAGTTCGAACACGGCCCACATTAGTTATGTCACATGGGTTTTCACTCTATGACAATCAATGACAGAACTGATAAGTTGTGATAGGTACGCGTGAACCTTAGACCTGAGTAATCACGTTGAAGATGTGCTTGTGACATCAAGTCTGTTATTAGAGTAGTTAGATCCAATTCACTCGTTGGTAGGGTCGACCTCGAAGTGCGACTTGATGGGCAAGTAGCAATCTTAATTGATTAGCAAAATGGAACTTATTCTCTCATAAGTGAATGAGCAAAACATCCTATGCCGTTATGAATTAGTGAGGTCAAAGTCTTCGGCCAAAGCAATGGAGATGCTCATGTTGGACATAAGAGTATACTTAGTGACCTCGATTCATTATGAGCTAAGCATATGGTCAAGTCCTGTGATTTTTACTGAACCATGACTCTCACTTGTCTGAGATATAAGAATAACAGGTTTATATTCGTACGATATTCACAACATGAAAGGTTTGGAATGATTCTATTCATTCGTTCTCAATTGGGATACGATGTGGGCCATAAGACTGACTAGGTGTTACCCACATCCTTTTGGTTTCCTCTCATTTTCCTTTTGAGACGAACCTAAAGAGCCGCGCTTAAAGGAAATTGCAAAGGAAAAATTATGGTGTGAGACTTGAGAGATTTTTTCGGTATTTGATATCGTAGTTAATTAATTAATTAAATCATTGGATGATCTTAGTAATTAATTATGTTAATATGTTAATTAATTTCTTTATGGAATTAATTATAGAATTAACTTGGATTAATTAGCTATTTAAATAATTTATTTATTGGATAAATAATATTAAATAAATAATTAATTAAATTAAACCACAAACATGGACTAAAGCTCGAGGGCTTAAATCACCCAATTGGGCGTCCAACATAGACGCCTAGGCCCTAGTGAATCAAGCTTGATTATTTCCTTGTGTAGTATAAATACTACTTAGTGGAAATAATTAACCCTAGCCAATCTAATTGTCTTTCTCTCCAAATCAAAAATCTCCACCTCTCTCTCTCTAGCCGTTCATAGGGGAAGAAAATAAGAGATTTTTCACTCTCAATTATGGCATAGTGATTTAGAGGCAGTGACTGATTCTTGCTTGGAAAAAGGATAAAAAATTGGTTAAGAAATTTCAATAATAAGAAGAAAGGTACACTTTTTTTTTTTTATTATCATGACTTGAATATATGAAATTGGAGATGAACCACTGTGGAATTTCTTCTTTCCCCTGCGTTTTATATGTAAAAATCCAACAGTGGTATCAGAGCCAATCTCTGATTTTCGTATTAAGTCAAACATGTGATTTTACGTGTTTTTCGTATTTTTGAAGCATGCTAAATATGATGTTATATATATGATTTAAATCTTTGATTTTTTCTGCGTTTTTCTTGGATACTATTGTATGATAATATGGTGGATCGAGAAAAGTCGAAAAGGGTGAGAAAAACGGAGCCCTAAGGCTCCGGTTCCATGCGCCGCTGCACGTGCGGCAGCGCGCACAGCGTGCAAGCCAACGCACGACCAACAACCCGTAGCTTGAACCGTGGGGGGCTGGGTTTTTTGACCCGGGTCAGATGGGTCGGATTGTGTGAAAATGGGTCTAATGTTTAAATAAACGGGCTTTGGGCTATTTTAATTATCCGGATTGGTCAAAAGGATGATGACCCGGATTTTAATTAAATAAGCCCAAATTGATTTGTTAAAAGATTAGACATTTGATAAATTAGTTTTGGGCCAAACTCGTTAAATTTAAATGGGCCAATGGGATGGTAATTTAAGTTTGATGATATCGAGCCCAATTATTATTTATTGAATATTAATTATTTGAATAAAAGATTAATTAATTATTCTTGGAGGATTTTAATTAATTAATTAATTAAAATAATAAATTCTCATTAGAAGGCTTTTTATTATAAATATGAATAAAATTTAGAATTTTATGAGAAAATTAATTAGTTGAACTAATGAATTATAATCTTAATCACTAACATAATTGCTTTACTTATCGCGTGCATGTATTATGTGATGGTGACATTATTCATGGGCTTAGGTTTTCTTTATGGATGTATATCTTTTTATGGGTTGTAAGGGCCGGTTTTGAGCCCATTATTTTATTCTTAGAATTATGTATAGGATGTAATAATTCTTATGTAATAGATAGAATTAGAATAGAGCTTGAAGAAGAAGTCGATCCAAAAGGAAAGGAGCTTGGAGCCCAAGAAGAATAGTTTAGTTTTCTCTTTTCTTTTGATGGCCCATTGGCTTGGGCCCTCTAGAAAAAACCCATGAATATATGTGACGGTTTCGCTAGCTTTTGATGCATGTTTCATTTGATGTATGTTGCATGTATAATCCTATACTGCGCTATAAAAATTGATAATGTGCAAAGTGAGACATTAATAAATGTTTAGAACATAAATTCTCCCAAATCAAAACAATACTAAGTAAAGGGCGCTAGGTGTCCTCTCCCTCCACTAAGCTTGATGAGATTAAGGATTGAATCTAATATATGGCATCTTCCCAGTAAGTGGGGGTCATATATTAAGACTCAATTCTGAAACTTCATAAAGTGCATAGGATGCCTTAATCGAGACATATTTCACCGCATATATCATTAAAGGGTTGCAAGGTGAAATTCAAATGTTAGATTAAAAGGTGTTAGTGGGAATGAACTTAGATAATCCACAATCCTATATATAGTTAAAGGTTGTGGTTTCGGTGGATTATGGGAAAAGAAGATTGGACTGTCTATTGGATAAATTGATGTTAGACATCATTTTAATTAAATAGTGGACTAAATATCATTAAAGGGTTGCCATCCACTTTATTGATTAAAGAAATCAATCTCCACTACGAAGTAATGAACAACGATCATTTCCGATTTTCACAATGGGAGTGTGAATCTCAAAAAATGTAGTGGCAACCAAGTTATAAATCTAAGTCCTTGAGTATACTTGGTTATAGCTTAAATTACAATTATCTAATCAAGTCTAGTTTATTTTCTACACTTATTTATTGTTTCATCTCCCTCAATCGAATATGTCTCCCAAATCACTATCAAAATTGATGGAGAATACTATTCTTACTGGACCAAATTACATAGAATGGCTCACAAAATTAAGAATGGTCCTTAGTAGTGAATCCATAGATTATGTATTACAGATTTGTTGTCCTCCCATTCCTAGAAGAGATGAAGGTGATGAGTTTCGCCTAGCTCGATGGGATTGGTGCTGTGACAACCATAGAGCAAGAGTGTACATCTTAAGCTCCTTGTGCATTGAGTTGAAAAGATCCCATGATAAGATAGATAATGCAAAAGAAATTATCCTTCACTTGGATGAGTTGTTTGGAGAACGTGGTAAGACCGCAAGATATTTTATATCAAGAGATCTCTTCCGAACTAAGATGGCTGAAGGTGAAGATGTAGGAGAACATGTTTTCAAAATGATGACCATGATAGAAAAACTTAAATCTTTGAACTTCTACAAGTTCTACATGGATCTTCATCTCCAAGTTGACCTCATCTTACAGTCACTCCCTGATTCATTCTATTATTTTGTCATAAACTTTGACATGAATAACATTGAGGGTTCATTACCAGGGCTACTAGATAAACTCAAGGTCGCTCAAAATCAAATAAGGGCGGATGATGCACGAAAACCCAATCGTGTATTTAATAGCAAAAGGACTGACCACGTGTAGTAATAGAGTGGACAATTAAGTTCGAGATGTCGAACCCACAAAAATTGTGTTATAGCGAAAACAGTAAATTAACTCAAGAAATTGTGAACTTAAAGAGAAATAAATCATAAAATAACAAAAACTAATTAAAAATATGTGAAAACCAATAATAAAAACAACTAAGATACATGTGTTGACACAAATTAATCAATTCCCGTTATATCAGTATTCTCGTATTTCAGATAAATATTGGTAAGGTGGAAAATTCCTTAAGATTATTATCATGCGGATCCCTCGCTCATGATAACCTATACTAGATTGGTTGTAGCAATCTCTACTGTATGCATTAAACACTAGAAATTTCCCCCAAATTTATTTTTATCCCTCTAAATAAACTCGGTTAACAGCATCCGGAGTATGTAGCTATCCCTAGCATCAATTGACTGAGAAGATGTCATTAACCCCTCTTGCATCTTAGTTTACTTTCTCCCGAACAGATAAATTAAGCATTAGATCTTAAATATGTTGGCCAAACACACTAAGAATTAAGAACCAAATTATAACACAAAGCAATATAAATCATCCATATGAGAAATACTTTTATAACTCAAAAATCATAATTCGGCCTAAGCATGGCCTTAGCCTAAAAATTTAGCTACTGATAATGATATGAAAAACAACTAAAGAATTCATGAAAATAATAAACAGATAATAAAAACTCCCTATGACTGTATAGAAAATCTTCTTCTTCCTTCAAGCTTCATCGACTTCTATGGAGAATTAAAAAGGATAAAACTCTAACTCTCTCTCTCTCTCCATGTGAAAAGACGGAATATTGCTAGAGAAGAACTTTAAAAAATGCTGCTCTGTAACCCTACTGCATCACTTTGTATTTATAGTGTGGTTTGAGAAGAGTCCGTGTAAGTGTAGAGTTTGGAAATTTCCAAGTCTGTTCTGCCGACTCGCACATTTGAACGTTAGGCTTCCTGGCGTCTGTGCGTAACTTCTCTCAACATTCAAACGTTCTGATGTTCCACGTTCGAACATTAATCTGTTCGACTTTCTGCTCTGAAAATCTATCTTACCGCTCCTTTCATCCTTTTTGTCTCCAATGCTATGATTTATACCTGGATACTCAAAATAGATATATTACACACATATGTGGTATAAAATCATACTTAATTCTGTGAAAATCATACAACTAAAGGACTATAAAACACGTAATTCTCGAATCTATTGACTCCCCCAAACTTATACATTGATCGTCCTTGAGCAATGATAGACATCAACACAGTCAAAGGTAAACAAAAACAAAACAAACAAAGATAAAGATAAACTCTCTTTCATGGAGTAAACAATTACACTTAGCACGTGTAACAAGCCTTTAAACCTTAATGTTCCCCAAAAAGACAAGTATAATCTCGTGAGGGTTTGCAGATGATATACCCACAAAATCTAACAAATTTTCAATCCCAAACCAAATCAATACATCTCAACATAATTAACAAGAATAAATGGCACAAAATCAACCTTTTAAAGCTCACAAATATATATATACATATCAAATACTTTTGCTCATGTGACACCTCAACTCGAAAACATTCCAAAGGGTGTAGTGAAAAGAAATCTAAGGCATTATAGTCGAGTGGCATCCTTACCAATTTTTGAACATTAATCCCATATCTATCAACTTTTGATCAAACACAAAGCACAAGAATCATAGAAAATCTCATAGCCATTTCAAATTCCATTACTTCAACATTCAAACTTTTAAACTCATATGAAACTTTCCATATAAATTCATTTAGGCTAAATCATGTGCAATGTTTTATTCCCTTAGGCTTTCTATGGCACCCATGTATCAAGTTTTAGATCAATGACTCCCAAACTAGATGGTTTTAGGGCATTAAGTGTAGAGACACTCCTAAGGATATAATCACTCGAATGTCAAAGGCCATGAAATAAAATTAGATCTTTTATTCAATTAAACTCCTTTTAGCTTGAGCTTTGCTCAAATTAGCATAATAGTATAGTATATAGGCATGAAACTTTTCACCTCCAATACATATTAGCCTGACCACTTTTGGTCATACCAAAATTCAACCTTTTTCATTCATTATCAAGCATAGAAAATTAACTACTCAACTCATAACCTATGTGAAAAATCTAAGTTAATATTTTCGGGAAAAACTCCTTGAGTGTCTCAAGATTGTTATCCTCTCAACTCCTCTACCCTCGACTTATGTGCATTGTGAATCATCTAAGAAAATCAATTCTAGTCTAGGGTCTCCACGAGCAATTTCAAAGATATATATGTTCCATTAAATTCAAATTTATTCACAAAATTATGCCATTTTTTCAAGTTAATCAATCTCAATGCATCAAATAAAAGGACTAAAAAAATTTCGTACTTGATTTTCTCAACAAAGAAGCATATAAACATGATAGCAAACAAACTTTCCCCCAAACTCAAGCTAAAAATTAGGATTGCATCATCAAAATTCAAAATAAGTACTTTTCTACCCCCAAACTCAAATCCAACATTGTCCCCAATGTTGTTATAACAAGCATACACAAAGGTAAAAGAACACTTACAACCAAGGATGTTGAAAAACATCCTTAAACTTCCAATGCCTCCTTATATAGCTTCTACTTCTCTCGAGTAAAATAAGCATCTCCAAACATGGGGTCCAAATTTGCATCATTTCTAATCTTCAACTCTACTATCCATCAAGCATAAGAAACATGCATGCCAAAAGTGCATGCATCATAAGCAAACAACATAAAAACACAAAACAACCTAACTAAAAACTAAAGGAAAAGCCGAAAAGAAAAGAAAAAAAAAACGAAAAAGAAAACGAAAAAGAAAAGAAAAAAAGGAAAAAAAAGGGTAGGATACAAAGAAATCAAGACCGCACCACCGTCGGGGAAAATGCGGGATCCTCATCATCATTGGTGGTATCATCATCATTCTCCTCATCAACGGGCAAATGGTGGAAGACGGGAATGGGTGGATACGGGAAGTAAGGCCTCCCCAACAAACGATCCATGACAAGGGCTAAATCCCTTTGATAGGCCGTCATCCTCGTGTTCGCCATTATAGTGAATTATGTTGCCCTAATTCTCTTTGGTGCTTTTCTCATCACTTTATGATCATGCGCGATAGTGGAAAGGCAAATAGGTATGGAGGTCTTCTTCGAACTCTCACCCCTCTCGCGGGTGAATCTAGGCATCGGGGCCTTATCTTGCTTCTCTTCCCTAAAAGCGATATCCACTCCCGATCTTTCGAATCCTTCATCACTATCCCTCCTCACTCCTTGCTTAGGGCCTAGTGTGCTAATTAAAGATGGGAATATTAATGGAATCTTCTTGGTAAGACATGGATTAGCCATCTCACTTCCCATCCTTCTTACTTCAACCAACAAAGTATCTAAGATGAGTTGAGCCCAATCTACCCTCTTTAAAGTCATAATGCAATAAATAAGAAGGGCTCTTTCATTGTTAACTGAAGACTGGTTACTAGTAGGTAAGATACAATACCTAATGAACTCGAACCAAAAGAACCCCTCCGGTTTCAAATCCCTAGGTAGTATCTCTCTTTTGTTATCACAAAACGTTACTCCCTCTATTGCAATTTCTTTCAAGACCATATCCCAATCCAAGGTATTTGACTCCTATTTCTCCACCAATGTCTCATAGGCACACTTAGAAGGCACGAGAAGGTTCATATACTCATTCAACTTTGCTTTCGAAAAATCCACTTCCTTATCTCTCATCATCACCTTGTATACCCCATTTTGCAAATTTTCTCTCGAATTCGTGCTTGCACTACTAGCATAGAATTCCTTTACCTAAGCACGTATTATCATCCTCGGAGTAGTAGCAAAGTATGATAAGAATAAGTGTTTCCTTATGGTGAGCACGAACATCTTATTTACTCCTATAGATCTCTCTTTGCGTAGCTCAAATCCATCAAATCTCTTGCAAAATTGTTTGATAATACCTTCTTTCCTTGGAGTGTTTGCTTCTTGTTTAACACCTTTACCCTTCTTCACTCCTGAATTCTTCCCTTGACACAAATGTCCGAATCTTAATCTCGCTATTGAATAAACACTACTCCAACTTTTTCCCCAAACTCTTCCACTACAACCTCTCCTCGGCTCAACTCAATCACCACACCACAATAGTAAATACCAATACCGCAATACAGAATATCAAAAGAAAAAGCTCCACACGGCTGTCACAAGTATTGAATCAAGAAGGGATTAAGCTAATCACTTACAGTGCTATAACGCAGAAATAGAACTCACGTCTAGAAACCGACGTTCGAACGTCCTGCACCAACGTTCGGGCGTGAGTCACGCAAGGTACTGTGTACTTCTTCTTCTTTTCTTCTCTGCCGTGCTGAATAAAAAAATTCTTGAGCTACAGCTGCTATGAAGTCGATTTCTGTGTCAGATTATGTAATGGGTTTGTATTAGGTATGAGTATTTATGGTTTGTGATGGAGTGAAAAGAATTTTATATGGAATAGGTATTCATAATGATGGAAGGTTTTGATGTCATGGGAGGGTTTTATAGATGAGTTATGATTTTGGAAGGTAAGACAGATTTGGAGCTAGTATCTTGAAGAAGAGGGTGTTTTGAATGGTATAGGCTTTTAAATCAGTAAGTTACGATTTCTCCCCTTTTTCCTTCTTTTTCTAATGGGATCCACGTCTGAACGTGGAAATTTGGCACGTTTGGGCATGCTGTTGATGTGAACAAGATCTCTCGCAAAACCCCACGTTCAAACGTTCTACTCCTTACGTTCGAACATCCCATGCCACACGTTCGAACGTTGAGCTCCTCACATTCTGGCATGTTGTCCGACGACTTCTTCCAAATTCTACCTCTTATCTGCACAAAAACAAAACACAAGATCAAAAACAAACAAAATAAAATAAAACAAAGCTAAAATAAGACAAATTAAAAAAACAGCTAGGGTTGTTTCCCGAGAAGCGCTTCTTTAAAGTCATTAGCTTGACTTTGCAGAGTCGGCCTAAGTCGCCGGATCATGGAGTGGACTAGAATCCTTGTCCAATCTCCCATCAATTGGTTCATCATGTTGCAATTCCGTAGATGTAGTGAGAGCCACTTGGTCCATCGTATCGAGGTTTCCAACCTCGTCAGCACTCGTATCTCCCTCACTTTCTTGACTGCTCAGGTAATGAGATGAATGTTCCTACAAAACTTGATGCTTAAAAGGATCAAAAGCATCAATAGAACAAGTATTCTCAGGAAATTCATGCTCAAAACTTCTATAAGCATTCAGAGTTACTTTCTTATCCCTTATATTCAATGTAAGCTTACCATGCGCCAGGTCTAGTGTGGCTTTACCAGTGACTAGGAATGGTCTTCCTAGGATCAATAGGACATTAGATTCTTCCTCCATTTCAACAACCACAAAGTCGACTGGAAAGTAGAACTTTTCGACTTTAACTATGACATCTTCAATCACTCCAATGGGATTCTTGACAGATTTATCTGCGTGCTGCAATCGCATAATTGTGGTTTTTGTCTCTCCGAGGCGTAACTTCTGAAAGAGTGCATAAGACATCAAGTTGATCCCAGCCTCGAAATCACAAAGAACTCTGTCGAACTTCATATCCCCAATAGTGCATGGAATGGATAGACCACCAAAATCTTTGCATCTTTTGGGCATATTGTTCATCACAGCCGCTGAACATGCTTCGGTTAGGTAGACGGTACCCAGTTCTTCCCACTTTTGTTTGTTTGATAGAATTTCCTTGAAAAGTTTCATGAAGTTTGGCATCTGCAAGATAGCATCTACAATAGGAACGTTAATGCACACTTCTCTCAAATTCTCAAGAATATGGAGGAAACTCTTATCATGTTCATTTTTTTAATAATTTGAGCTAAGGAAAAAGGAAAATGTGCTTCAACAGGGGGAGGGGGTCAGTAATAGTAGACTTACAACCTGGATTCACTGCCTTGGACGTTCGAACATTAGGTGGGTCCACGTTCGGACGTTGAGGATGCAACGTTCGGACGTTAACTCCTTCATCTTCGGACCTCTGAAGTGGGACATCCACTGCCTCTAGAATATTATAGGACTTTTGAACATCACATGATTCACGTTCGGTTGTGTTGTACACGTTCTTCACTTCCTTCCCACTTCTGAGCGTTACTGCGAAGGTATCACTCGGTAATGTACCCGTGTTTCTCCCTGAAAAACTATATGATATTACATCTCCTCCATTCCCGTAACGACATCTTTTAGCATCAAGTGGAGTTCTTTAAAAGATTCATCCGACTTGCGAATGTGTGCATCGAGCCAATCATCAATATTCGAAGGTCTTCCTTGACCTTGCTGCTGAAATTGCATTTATCGTTGATTATTGTTGGACTGAAACGGTGGTCGAGGTGCTTCGTATGCTCCAGGATTTTGGGATGTCGAACCCACAGAGATTTGTGTTATAGCAAAAATAGTAAATTAAATCAAGCAATTGTAAACTTAAAGAGAAATAAATCATAAACTAACAAAAATAATAATTAAAGGTATGTGAAAACCAATGAATAAAACAACTAAGACACATGCGTCGACATAAATTAATCAATTCTCATTATATCAGTATTCTCATATTTAAGATAAATATGCTAAGGTGGAAAATTTCTTAAGATTATTATCACGCTGATCACTTGCTCATGATAACCTATACTAGATTGGTTGTAGCAATCTCAACTGCATGCATTAAACTCTAGAATTTTCTCCAAATTTATTCAGATTTATCCCTCCAAATAAACTCGGTTAACAGCATCCGGAGTATGTAGCTATCCATAGCATCAACTGACTTAGAAGATGTTATTAATCCCTCTTGCACCTTAATTTACTTTCTCCCGAACAGACAAATTAAGCATTAGATCTTAAATATGTTGGCCAGACACACAAAGCATTGAGAACAATATTATAACACAAAGCAATATAAATCATCCATACGAGAAATACTTTTATAACTCAAAATCATAATTCGGCTTAAACATGGCCTTAGTCTACAAATTTAGCTATTCATAATGATATGAAAAATAACTAATGAATTCATGAATGTAATAAAAAAAACTCCCTATGACTGTGTTGAAAATCTTCTTCTTCCTTCAAGCTTCCTCTACTTCTACGGAGAATTACAAAGGATAAACCCTAGTCTAACTCTCTCTCTCCCTATGTGAAAAGACGGAATATTGCTGGAGAAGAACTCTTAAAAACGTTGCTCTCTAACCTTACTACATCACTTTGTATTTATAGGCATGGTTTGAGAAGAGTCCGTGTAAGTATAGAGTTTGGAAATTTCCAAAACTGTTCTGCCGACTCGCACGTTCGAACATTAGGCTTCCTGGAGTCTGTGCGTAACTTCTCTCAACGTTCGGACGTTCTGATGTTCCACGTTTAAACGTTAATCTCTTTGACTTTCTGCTCTGAAATTCCATCTTACTGCTCCTTTCATCCTTTTTGTCTCCAATGCTATGATTTTACCTAGATACTCAAAATAGACATATTACATGCATATGTGGTATAAAATCATACTTAATTCTATGAAAATCTTACAACTAAAGGACTATAAAACTTGTAATTCTCGACTCTATCAGCGGATACATGGAATAATCCATTTGCTATCACTATTCCTAATTCATTGGATGCACGAATGAATGATGAGATCAATCAGCGAGTGGAAGCATCCAAGGAAACTCGCAACAAGGTGCAAGGAAGGAGGAATAAGAGGGCAAAATATGAGGACAGGTGCTTATGCAACGGTGAGCTAGGCCACTGTAAGAGAGACTATCCAAACATGAACAAAGGAGCGAAACGTAAGGAACTTTATGTTTTCAAAGCTAATTGTTCTATTACCATATATTCCACTTATTAGATTCTTGATTTAGGAGCTAATACTCATGTATGTTGTGTGAATTAGAATCTGGAACGAACTGAGCCCTGATGAGGTGAAGATAAGAGTAGGCAGCGGACAAAGCGTTGTGGCTACTGGAATTGGATCTACCTCATTACTTTTAAATTCTCGACATTTACTATTTCTGGATAATGTTTTGGTTTTGCCCAATGGGCTTAAGAATACTGTTTCAATTCCTGTTTTAGTTACGCATTGTTATTCTTTCCGTTTTGTCAATGAACTTTGCAAAATTTATTATGGTAATAAAATAGTAGGCTTTCCTTCTTTAGTGAATGGTTTGTACTACCTTAATGTACAGAATGAGTGTGTTGTTAATACTATACATAGAAAACGTGGTAGGCAAGGAATTAACCAAAGATTAATTTGGCATCTCAGACTAGGCCATGTTGGTGAGCACAAAGTTCACAAAATGGAGAAAGATGGACTAATAGGTCCATTGGGATTGGATCCCTATCCTACTTTTGAATCTTGTCTCAAGGGCAAAATGACTAGATCCCCCTTCACAGGGACTTTTGAAAGAGCCACACAAATCGTAGATTTAGTGCATATCGATATTTGTAGACCATTTGGAGAAATGGCTCGTGGAGGTTTCCTTTACTTCATCACATTCACAGATGACCATTCAAGATATGGTCTAGTGTACTTGATGAAGCATAAGTCTGAATCCATTGAAAGATTTAAAGAATTCAAGGCTTTAGTGGAAAATCAAACTGGGCAACATATAAAGGCTCTTTAGTCTGACTGAGGAGGAGAATATATGAGTGCGGAGTTTTATGAATACCTTAGAGACAATGGTATAATATTACAACTCACACCTCCAGCGACACTATAGTTAAATGGAGTAGTCGAGCGAAAGGAATCGAACTTTGTTGGACATGGTTTGCTCCATGCTCAGCTACACTGACTTACCCATTTCACTGTGGGGTCACGCGCTCCTTACAGCTGTACATATCTTAAATAGATGTCTGTCCAAATTCGTTCCTAAGACCTCATAGGAGATATGGAGAAATAGGAAGACAAGTCTTAATCACATCAAGATTTGGGGATGTCCTACTTATGTCAAAAAGACTAAAGTAGAAAAGTTGGAGGCTAGATCCTTAAAAGGGCATTTAGTTGGTTATCCTGAGGATTCCATGGGATACCTCTTTTACCTGCATGATGATCAAAGGATCATTGTAGCTTTACAAGTCCACCTTCTTGAATCTGAGTTCATTCAAGAAGGTAGAGCGGGTAGAAAGATTGTTCTTGAAGAACAAAATGAAACTCCTTTGGATACATCTACAGAGGAAGTAAGAATCGAACCTTCTATAACACAACCATAAATGCGAAGATCAAATAGGGTACCTCAATCGCCTAAGAGGTATAGATATCTACTACTGAAGGAACTAAGTCTCCATTCTGTATTAGAAGAGGGTCATGGTGATGATCCCTCCACATATGATCAAGCGATGGTGGATATGGATGCTGCAAGATGGCGTGAAGCTATGCAAGTAGAGATAGACTCGATGCATTCAAACTAAGTCTGGAAACTTGTAGATCGGCCTAATGGTATTGTACCAATTGGGTGTAAATGGATTTATAAGAGAAAGATTGGTGTTGATGGAAAGGTTGACACCTATAAAGCCAGGCTAGTGGCAAAAGGGTATAGTAAAAAAGAAATAATTGACTACGAAGAAACGTTTCCGTCAGTAGCTATGATCAAGTCTATAAGAATTCTTAATATCAGCTCACCTTGACTATGAGATATGGAAAATGGATGTTAAAACTGCTTTTCTGAATGGATTCCTAGAAGAGGATATCAATATGGAGCAACCCAAAGGATTTGTATCCGAGGATGGTATCTATAAGGTGTGCAAGCTTGAAAGATCTATTTGTGGACTCAAGCAAGCATCTCGTAGCTGGAATCTACAATTTGATGAGGCTGTCAAAGGATTTGACTTCATCAAAAATAAAAATGAACCATGTGTTTATAAGTAGGTTAGTGGGAGCAAGATATCATTCCTTGTACTATATGTAGATGACAAATTGCTCATAGGAAATGATATAGGAATGCTCACCACTGTTAAGAAGTGGCTTTCGAGTACATTCTCCATAAGAGACTTGGGAGAAGCTACTTACATTCTAGGGATTCGAATCTATAGAGATCGAACAAATAGGTTGATAGGGCTCACTCAAGTCCTTTACTTAGAAAAGGTCCTGAAGAGATTTAGGATGGAGGATTCTAAGAAAGGGTTCCTGCTAATGAGGCACGGAGTACATCTCTCAAAAACTATGGCAATGTTTGGTTATGTTTCCATAGCAAGTTTGGTCCAAAATTCTCACCAAACCATGTTTGGTTCACAAAATATTTGGTCAAAAATACACTACTTTTTTGGTAAAAAAAAAAACATAATAATTATTTTCCAACTTTCTACACCTACTTTGTCCCTACACTCCTCTCTATGTGCTCTCTCTCTTCTCTCTCCTCTCTAACAGACAAAAGCTTCATGATTTGACTGCAACTTTTGTTCCCTCTGGAAGCAAAACCAAACATTATCTCACCAAAAAAACACACCCAAAAACCAACTCCCAAAATAAAACCAAACACAATCTCATCAAACACACACGTGTGCCCATAAATTTCTCACCAAAATACCATCTCAAAACATAACCAAATATAGCCTATGTTTCCTCAAAGTGACTCAAAGTGAGGAAGATAGAAAAGAGATGAGCACTGTACCCTATGCATCTACAGTGGGTAGCCTAATGTACGCTATATTGTGTACTAGACCTGACATTGCTTACGCAGTGAGTGTTGTTAGTCGATTTCAAGCAAACCCAGGCAAGGAACATTGGATAGCTGTGAAAAATATCCTAAAGTATCTAAAGAGAACTAAGGATATGATTCTCATCTATGGGAGTGGTGACCTAAGAGTGGGCGGTTACACTGACTCAGATTTCCAATCAGATGTTGATGACCGAAAATCCACCGAGGGGTTCATATTCACCCTCAACGGTGGGGTGGTGACTTGAAAAAGTTCCAAACAAAACACAACTGTGGATTCCACCACAAAGGATAAATACCTAGCTACCTCTAAGGCAACTAAGAAAGTTGTTTGGCTAAGGAAGTTTCTTGGAGAACTTCAAGTGGTTCCTAGCATGGAGCTCTCGTTGCCACTTTATTATGAGAACACTGGAGCAATAGCACAGGCGAAGGAACCAAGGTCTCACAACAAGTCCAAACACATAGAGAGAAGGTAACACATCATAAGAGAGATCATTGCCAAAGGGGAAATATCTATTCAAAAAATAACCTCAGCCGACAATGTCACTGAAACATTGACCAAGCCATTGGCGCAGGCGGTGCTAGAAGAAAATCTCGAGAAGATGGGTATAAAATATACCATAATAAATGGCATTGAGTGCAAGTGGGAGATTGTTAGTGTTATATCCTCAAATGCCATAAAGGATAGAATTATAGGGCATTAATTTGTAATTGAACAATCTTATATTAATGAAAAAGGCACTTCATGTTGTTTCTTATAGGCATTTGTAAGGATTTATAAACAACGTATAGTCCTTAATAATAAGGCGAACCTTCTACTTCCTACGGGTTAGGGAGATTGGCACTAGAAGAGTTTGATCCTTAATATCTAATTTGGTTCGCAAGTTGAAAAGAGTATTGACTGGACATCATCACTGAATAGAGACTTGTATGACATAAGTTTTGACAGGGAAGTGTCAGTCGAACACTATGAGTATGTTAGTGGGAACTTATGTCATAGACGCATCAATGGGACTGACTGATGAGTTCGAACATGGCTCGCATCAATTCTGTCACATGAGTTTTCACTCTATGACAGTCAATGACAGAACTGATAAGTTGTGATAGGTACGCGTGAACCTTAGACATGAGTAATCATGTTAAAGATGCGCTTGTGACATCAAGTCTATCATTAGAGTAGTTAGATCCAATTCACCCGTTGGTGGGGTCGACCTCAAAGTGAGGCTTGATGGGCAAGTAGCAGTCTTAACTGATTAGCAAAATGAGATTTATTCTCTCATAAGTGAATGAACAAAACATCCAATGCCATCATGAATGAGTGAGATTAAAGTCGTTGGCCAAAGCAAAATGGTCAAGTCCTGTGAGTTTGACTGAACCATGACTCTCACTTGACTGGAATATAAGTATAAAGGGTTTATACTCGTACGGTATTCGTAGCGTGAAAGGTTTGTAATAATTCTATTCATTCGTTCAAATTGGGATACGATTGCGCTATAAGACTGACTAGGTGTTACCCACATCCTTTTGGTTTCCTCCCATTTTTCTTTTGAGAGGAACCTAAAGAGCCGCGCTTAAAGGAATTGCAAAGGAAAAATTTTGGTGTCAGACTTGAGAGATTTTTTGGGTATTTGATATCGTAGTTAATTAATTAATTAAATCATTGGAGATCTTATTAATTAATTATGTTAATATGTTAATTAATTTCTTTATGAAATTAATTATAAAATTAACTTGGATTAATTAGTTATTTAAATAATTTCTTTATTGGATAAATAATATTAATTAAAGAATTAAATAAATTAAACAACAAATATGGACCAAAGCCCGAGGGCTTAAATCACCCAAGTGGGCGTCCAACATAGATGCCTAGGCCTTAGTGATTTAGACTTGATTATTTTCTTGTGTAGTATAAATACTACTTAGTAGAAATAATTAACCCAAGCCTCACTAATTGTCTTTCTCTCTAAGTCAAAGAGCTCCATCTCTCTCCCTCTAGCCGTTCATAGGGGAAGAAAAGAAGGGATTTTTTGCTCTCAATTCCAGCGTGATGATTTCGAGGCGTTGATGATTCGCCGCTTGGAAAAAGGATCAAAGTTGGTTAAGAAATTTCAATAATACGAAGAAAGGTACACGTTTTTTATCATGACTTGAATATATGAAATCGGAGATGAACCACCATGGGATTTCTTATTTTCGCTGCGTTTTATATGTAGAAACCCAATAGAAATTAAAAAAAAATTAAATGTACAACCACTTGAAACAGGAATTATGATTTGCTCAATTAAAATTATCTTAAGAAGAAACGAGATAAATACCAACAATGATTTATCCTCGTTATTCAGGTTCTGATCTTTTCAATCCCAGCAACAAATCTGAATCGATCCACCACCTTGAAATTGCCGAGTCCGTTTTTCTGTATCTCCCAGCTGTAGAGCTCCACGCATCGCTCCTGTAAGATGTATCCACACCTCCTTCAAATCACCAGTTATTTCGTTCATGGTGCTTGCCAACGAAATAACTCTAGAACTAAATCCTAGGCTTATATGTGAAGGGAATGAATATTTAGTGAATTGTTAAGTTCAACACACGAACAAAACTATCTCGTTTTGGGAAGGGGAGGGGATGGTTTCTACTAGGAAGAAAAGAGAGGAATTTTTCTTGTTCTTTACTTGTGCAATTCGAAATATGCATTAGTTCTAGGAGATGAATTTTGTCTTGTATTTATAGATGTAAGATTAGATTTCTAATCAAAAAAAAATTTATCTCCTAGATTTATTCCTTCCCTAAAAATCCTCATCCTTATCTCTTTCCTTATCTTGTTGATTTTCCTTAATCAAATATAAGACTTGGAGGAGAAGAAAATCTAATTTCCTTCTCCACCTTAAATTCAAACTCCTCCCTTTCTCTCTCCCCAAATTTCCGTCCTCCATGTATTACTTGGAGTCCAAGAATTTAATTCTTGACTCCATATTTAGTTATAGGTCCAACCAATTAATTAAATATAAATAATTAAATCTAATTTAATTATTTTCTCTTCCCAATTAATATTATTTAATTTGGCCCTAGCCCAATTAAATAAAATACTTAAACAAGATTTATTAATTTAATTAATTTTGCTAGATTAATTAAAAAGTCTAATTAATTGAATCCCATCAATTAATTAATCTTCCATATTAGGAAAGTACCATACTTTTCTAATTTCATCAATTGCCATAAATTGACCAATCACACTATTAAGCGGTAACTCTCCAAAGTTAAGTGTGTGACCCCTTAGGCTCACTTATGTGTCCGTAGTAAGTGTACTTTCCCAAAATGCCATTGTACTTTCCTAAAAAGGAAATACTAAATTAAATCACCTCTTGATTTAATTAGGCCTCGAATTAATCACCTTATTAAGTCTCGGCACTTACCAATTGGTTACTGCTAGCAACGGGACACAAAGACTTAGACATAAACGAGGATAAAGATACGCCTTTCATAGTCATGATTCTCATGTAAGTAAGATCCCTCCATCTGAACTCCCGATTGATTCTAGAGCAGTGACTATGGTCGAAGCTCTATTAACTCAATCACTATGTTTCCCAAATATGGTGAGCTCTACTTTTGATCATCTAAACGAGGAAACATTCCGCCTCTTTAGATATCTTACTTCGGCCGAAGTTTTCTTAAGTCAACTCACTATGTAAACATAGGAAATTCACTGATGTGCTAAGTCAGAGATGGATCTCTTCTTGACTTCCATATGTCTTCATACATGATCAACCCGTATCCAAATTATCCCATTTGTGACTATCAAAGTGATCATAGGAGAACTCAAAATACATTCGATCGTGTATAAGATAGCTTATGGAATCTCAAGTCCATAAGAATTACTCTTACACTACGAGACTATAGGAAGTTCCAGATTCAACTGGGATTCCATTTTGAGGAACGTCCTGTGAGGTTGTTCAGTTCAACCATTTCCAAAATGGGCACCTTCATACATGAACCGGCTTTCACTGTGCTAGTACTTATGGAACAGGGTACACTCTCCAAGAGTATGCATCGTACAAGCAAGTCTTATGGGTTCATGAATATCCATTGATCTCAATGAACCCTTTTAGGACTTGGAACTACATTTAAGGATCATGGCCTTAGAGACCTATTCCATCATCGCCATACCCGATGCGCGATGATGTCCCATAGCCTATGTGTCCTTCAGAACTTTATTCTATGCAAAGTAAAGACTATCTAAGAATAAAGAATGCCATAGTAAATAATCGACTTTATTAATGAAAAAGACTGTTTCTATAGAGCTTATCTAACACTAAGAATGGCGCCCAAAATTGGCGGGCCGGGCATAAACTCCAACAAAATTGCACAACGAAAAGTTTAGTCTTCAAAGTTTAGAGTTTTGGAAGCATCGAGATGGTTCTCTTAGTTGCTCCTTTTAACATATAACATGAGCGCTTGTGATGTTATGCTTTCAAAGTAATAAGTGATAAACTAAAATCAATAAAGTGATGAGTAAATGATACACGTAATTTGTATGGTTCGTTGGGTTTTTGTAATCTCTACTACGTCATTCTTATCCTTTTGCAACTAGGAGGAATGACGAATTGATTTTCGAAATCTCACACAGAACACTTCTACATTACATTGGTAACAAGTAAAGGATAAATTGAGCTCCTTGGTCATTTAGACTTCTGCTTTGAGGTCCTTCAAGTATTTGTTTCTTTCATCCAAAAATATTGCAGTTCTCACCCAAAAATATGGCATATCTTCAGCTTCGTCTTCACACAAATCTCGGCACTAGATGGTTGTTTCTGAAAGGTTTGTTTGAATAATCAAAGTATGGAAACTATCTCTTTGATCAATGCATTTCTTCTTCTTGAAGAGGTATGAGATAACTCGACTATCTAGGAAATGGACTTTTGAATATTTGCTCTAAAAAATTTGGAAGTGTTCTTTCAGAGCTTTTTGGAAGTGTTTTAGCTTGAACGCAATAGTGTTTTTGCTCTTGTAATTTTTAGATGTTTTTTGTTGTTTTTAGGATATTTTATTTATAAGAATTCTCCCCGAAAGATCCGTTTGACACAGATAGGGCGCGTGAACAACTTTTTATCCTTGTTTTTTTAAATTTTAATACAAAAAGTATGTGGCAATATGTGACGTTCTACAATCCAATCAGAGAGGTCCTCTTTATGTTCGATGTACTTATTTTATTTATGTTCTTATCAGCATTATATGCATTTTGAAATAAATGTCATTGAGTTAAATGGCCATTATAAATTACATTTAACACTCTTTGGACTTAGGAATACATTTAGGTGAAACTTGTCTCTTGGACGCTCATCTCATCATTGAACTATCTTCACAGCTTAAGGAGTCTTCTCGACGCTCCATGCTGATCAGATGACTTCTTTCAAACTTAGCCTCGAACTTCTTCATCAGCTTGACTGATTCACTTAGAATTCATTCAATACTGCAAGCGTTCAATATCTAAGCTAGAGTAAAATCTAATGACCTATACAATCTAAGTTTCAAAGCATATATATCTTTCTATAAAGAATTAAACTTACATAATGTGGAGTCTAACAAATATCCTAATTGACATCATCAAGACTCCTAACAAGACAATTAATTCCTAATCGAAACTTACCAATCTTGTTGTATCGTTCCACAAAAAGATACCACTTGGATAATATGTCGCTTATGGATATAGTATAATTCTGCTGGTAGAATTTGTCTCCTTCGCCTAGGTGGGAGACAGTTTTTTGCTCCTTGAAAATCCTCTTGGATTTTGCTTGCTTCAACACTCCAACTATGCGAAGTGTCTACAATGATATCCACACCTTAGCTCATACATTGATGAACTCTTTCAGTGCTAGTCTAGAGTCTATCAAAAAATGGCTTATGGAGAAAGAGGTGGAAAATATTTCCAAGAGAGAGCTCTAATGCAGAGAAAAGAAATAAAGAAGAATGCAATGCTTACAAACACACTAGGGGGCAGCGTGTACTAAGCATACTTATACCCAAGATGGCCGCCCCTACTATGGGAATTACTTCCCTAGCAAGTTTTTTTCTTTAGTTTAAGCTCAATTCAATTATCCCACTAATTAATTCATTGGTCTTGTCTTAAATTAAGCCAACTTAATTAATAAAATCCTTTTCCAATTAATTAATTTCAACTAATTCACCAAGAATCATCCAACCCCCTACGCTCACTAACGGAGTAACAATAGGTCCTATCCACAAAAGACTAGACAATCCAAATTGTCTTAATTAATTAATTACCCAAATATTTAATTAGTTCTTAAATTAATTCACCATATTAATTCAAGGGAACTATTAGTCATTGTTTGATGTCTAGCAACATCATCATAACTACATAGACATTAGTGATTAACAACAAGCCTATCCAGGCTGCGATCTTACCCTAAGTTGAATCCCTCCATTTTCCTGTCTGAGTTTAGAGTTTGGGTACCAGTCAAAACTCTAATACTTAAAAGATATGAATGTGTTGGAACTCTCATGACCTTATCTACCAAGTAGAGACCAACAAAACCCTCTTGAAGACATCACTCTGGAATCGTGGAATAGATCAAAGAGTAGTGGGTTGCAAACATTGCAGCCATGATACCTTAGGTCGTTAAAGATTAATCGCACACCTACGGAATCCTAGGATCCCAAGTTCGACATGGAACCAACATGGAATCCTAGCGTGGTAGTTCAATCCTCATACTTCCTAAGTGAGAATCTTTGTGCATGCACTCCTCCCTGGATCAATGCCCATGGAACAAGACATTTCACAAATAAGTCTTTGTCGAGACTGTGATATCACATTGAGGTGCACCCAAATTTCTAGGGGCACAATTGTAATTAACTTATCTATGATTTGGTCTGGATTATTCCCCACGGGCGAAGTCTAGTATAGCTGGTTACAATTAATATGGTTGAGCCCACTTGGCTAAAGGTCTATCACAAAATGAGCCCATTCTGGCAAATGGCTACAATAATAATTGGGCTAATAAATATGAAATACATGTTTATTAATTTAATTTATAATCCAATGGTCTGGTAGCAAGGTATTAGCCCATGGCCCATATCTACCCTATAAATACCCCCATGAGGTTAACAAAAAATCATTATCTGCTTTGGTCACAAAAAGTTTGGTA
Source organism: Buddleja alternifolia (assembly GCA_019426215.1). NCBI lineage: Eukaryota > Viridiplantae > Streptophyta > Magnoliopsida > Lamiales > Scrophulariaceae > Buddleja > Buddleja alternifolia. Next base: position 2,465,771 of record CM033406.1, read on the forward strand.
GAGAGAATACAACTGACATCTCTAAAGAGCTACCCCACCGTTGAACTACGAAAAAACAGTTGTGAATCCTGTTTCATGCGCAACGGAAACGTAAAATATATCCGGGTTCACAATTGGATCCCTTCTGAGTTTCAATAATTTTGTAATTTTCATAAAATATGAAAAAGGTGAAATCAAATTTCTTGTAATTATTAACCTTTGATTTGAATCCAATTCTTGATCTACTGGGTAGAAGCCTCTAGATATCACGCCGAAAGAAGCTAGAAGAAAAATCCACCACCTTTGCACTCCTAGGCCTAGAGGCCGCAGCTACCAAGGGGGAGGAGAGAGATTTTTCTCTTTTTCTTTCTTTGCTATCAAGTTAATTGTGAGAGCTTAGGGTTTTACAACTAGGCAGTTAGGTATATATAAGAAGTGATGGACTTGCCTATCAAACTCCTCATCACACGCCTAACACATCCAACATTTGGCTAAGTTGACTTTCAACTTAGTTCAACTATTAATCAAGTCCAACCTATTTTAATCTAATTAAAATATGATATTAAATAATAATCATCTAAATTAAATAATCTAATTATTAATTTAGAATAGGATGACTATAATAAATAAATCTAATTATTTATTATTATTAATTTATTTCCATTAATCCAATTAATCAAATAAATTAATTTGTTCATAATAAATACATTTAATTATTTATTTTTAATTTAATTTCATTAATCTAATTAATCAAATAAATTAATTTGCTCATCAAATGACAAATTACCTAATTTATGTATATGACAATGAAAGAATTTTCTTCGCTCAATTCCTTTAAAGCGCGACTCTCTAAATTCGTCTTAATTGGCATTGGGAAAAAACAAAGGATGTGAGTGCCACCTAGCCACTCTAGTGGACTCGCACCGAAAACCCAATTGAGATAAACATATTAGATCAATATGAACCTTTTGGTGACAGACACCCTGTGAGTATAAACCTTTCACTGTAACATTTCGATCGAGTGAGAGTCATGGTTTGTGTCAAACTCACAAGACTCAATGATGTGCTTTATGAGTCATAGTTAGATGAAATTACTAAGGTACCCTTGTGTACTATACACAAGTTAGTTCTTGTGCTTTGTCGAAAGACTTATAATTTCATTTACCTATGATCGCATCGGACGTTAATTCATTTACTACTCGAGACATTGAATCCCATATTGGTAATCACCGAATAATTGCCATTTGTCCTTCTGAACCGTACTTCAAGGTTGATCCCACCAAAGAGTGAATTTGATCTAACTACTCTAATAACGCGTTCAGTGTCACAAGTCCAATCTACGTGAATTCGTAGGTCTAAGGCTCACGGACACTACCGTGACCAGTAACTCAATCATTGACAGTCAACAAGTAATTACCCATGTGATTGAATTATGACAAGTCGTGTTCGAATATATCATCCATTGATATATCTATCGCACAAGCTCCCACCATCTAAAGTGACTGACTGACACTCATTCTCAAAGCTTATGTCATACAAGTCTGGTCTTAATGCCCAATTAAGACTCTTCGACCTGTGTACTCTAGTTTAAGTTGTTATGATTCGGTTTAGGGGATAAATAAAAAATTTGATCTGAATCACTCCATGAATTGAATCTGTGGTTTTATGATATTGTTTCGCAATAAGAAAAATAATGAAAGAGAATAATCGAATTACCTCTTGACAACAAAATTCAAATAATTAGTAGCAGCCCCAGGCTCCTGCCTTAGATTATCACACGGAAGAAAAATCTCCAAGAAAGCTCGATCTCCTCCCCGACAACAATGGCGGTGGCGGCTAGTTGGGGAGAGAGGAAGGGAATTTTGTCTTTTCTATTGCTCTAGGGTTCTTTGGCTCAAAGTCAGATTCAGAATTGTGACTTGTTTAGAGTTCTGACACTGACTAACAACTTATACCAAGTAAACAAAACCCCTAGGTGGAATAAGAGGGGGCGGCCGCTAGGCCTGTTTGGAATGGGCTTCTGGGCTTCGTTCCATCTTAGCCCATGTGTAATTAATTAAATCCAAGTCCAATCTATTGACTTTTAATTAATTACTTTAATCCAATTAAAATTAATCCAATAGTTTAATTCAACTTATAAATTAATTTTCAATTAATTTAACTTATCAGTTAATATGATACTATTAATTTATTTAATCCAATTAAATTTCTTTAATTAAATCATGCCATCCATTTTGTTAGTCAATCACATCAAATGTGATTTTACCAAAATACCCTTAGCATGGGAAAACATCCATTCTCTTCACATAGCGCGGCTCTCTAGTCTCAATTCAATTGGTAGTGGGAGGATTCCAAAGGATAAGTCATAGAGTCAAAATTTATGTGTTTTATAGTCCTTTAGTTGTATGATTTTTTATAGCATTTAGTATGATTTTATACCACATATTCGTGTAATATGTATGTTTTGAGTGTTCAAGTATAAATCATAACATTAGAGGCAAAAAGGATGAAAAGAGCAGAAAGATAGAATTTCAGAGCAGAAAGTTGAAGAGTCGGACATTCGAACGTTAGACATCACAACGCACGAACATCAAGAGAGTCAACACCCGAACGTTGAAAACAGTTACGCACAGACGCCAGCGAGGTTAACGTTCGAATGTTGGAGTCGGCGGAACAGTTTTGGAAATTTCTAAATTCTACACTTACACAGACTCTTCTCAAACCGCACCTATAAAAACAAGTGATGCAGTAGGGTTTGGAGCAGCATTTTTCAGAGTCATTCTCCAACAATATTTCGTCTTTTTCATAAAGAGTTAGACTGGGGTTTTGTCTTTGGTAATTCTCCATAGAAGTAGAGGAAGATTGAAGGAAGAGAAGATTTTCTACACAAGTCATAGGGAGTTTTTGTTATTGTTTATTACTTTCATGAATATTTTAGTTGTTTTCCATATCATTATGAGTAGCTAAATTTGTAGACTAAGGCCACGCTTAGGCCGAATTATGATTTTTGAGTTATAAAAGTATTTCTCATATGAATGATTTATATTGCTTTGTGTTATAATCTTGTTCTCAATGTTTAGTGTGTTTGGCCAACATATTTAAGATCTCATACTTAATTTATCTATTCGGGAGAAAGTGAATTAAGGTGCAAGAAGAATTCATAACATCTTCTAAGTTAGTTGATGCTATGGATAACTACATACTTCAGATGCTGTTAGCCGAGTTTATTTGGAGGGATAAATCTGAATAAATTTGGGGAAAATTCTAGTTCTTAATGCATGCAGTAGAGATTGCTACAACCAATCTAATATAGGTTATCATGAGCTAGGGATCCGCGTGTTAATAATATTAAGGAATTTTCCACCTTAGCAATATTTGTCTGAAATACGAGAATACTAATGTAACGAGAATTGATTAGTTTATGTCGATGCATGTGTCTTAGTTGTTTTTATTCATTGGTTTTTCATACCTTTAATTAGTGTTTTTGTTAGTTTATGATTTATTTCTCTTTATGTTTAGAATTGCTTGAGTTAATTTACTATTTTCGCTATAACACAAATCTCTGTGGGTTCGACATCCCTGACTTAATTGTCCACTCTATTATTACACACGATCAGTCCTCTTGCTGTCAAATACACGACTGGGTTTTCGTGCATCAAGTTTTTGGCACCGTTGCCGGGGAGTTGTCTATTTTAGCATAGCTATTTCAATTTAAGCTTTTCTTATTTTTTGTTTAAATTCTATCTTTGTTTTACTTTTTCATTTGATATCTTTTTCAAGTTTATGACCCGATCTCGTGACGGAGATCTCAAAGAATTTGATCCAGAAATCGAATGAACGATCTGAGCAAATCAACGATGGCGAGCCATGGCAGCCGAATTTCTAGATATGAATTTTTCGGAGAATCTTGAATGGCTCTGAAACATTATACATGCAATGCAGCCGGGAGCACCGGCTCAGTTACCATATGTTCGTGGTAGTCAACCACCTAGGGTACACACCTTACCTGGTCTTGTTGTCATACCCCTTTTTTACTCACCGAATTTCCACATCCCATCACATCTCTTTAGTATGGCACAAAGCGATCCTTTGTATTGACAAAACAGTGAGTCACCACATGATCACTTGTAAAATTTTGAAAACGTTGTTTTAACCATGCAATTTAATCCCAGAGACCTAGATGCTATTCGACGTAGGTTGTTTCACTTACACTTAAAGATGAAGCCACTTCTTGGTATAAGTTCTTACCCTCATAGTCAATCCAAGGACCTAGATGCTATTCGACTTAGGTTGTTTCACTTACACTGAAAGATAAAGCCACTTCTTGGTATAAGTCCTTACCCTTACAGTCAATCACCACTTGGGGAGAGCTCGTTGAAGAATTTTTAAATAAATTTTTTCCACCTTCAAGAATAAATGAGCTTCGCAGTAATATTAAGGGGTTTAGGCAAAGAACGAATGAACCATTAGCAAATGGGTGGGATAGGTATAAAGGAATGATTAGAAAGTGTCCGGACCACAATTTTACTCAAGATGAATTCGTACAACACTTTTACAATGGAGTAAGGTCTAGGATTAGGCACCGACTCAATGATGGAGCCGGGGGAGACTTGTTGGGTCTTGATAATAAATCCATCTGGGAGAAAATAGAGCAATTAGCTCGGGAGGATGAGTTATACTCGAGGAGGAAGATGAGATCATACCTGCACTAAATAAGATAGTAGCAGTTAAAGAGGTAGAGGAAGGAGTTAAACCAGAGGCCACTGCAAAGGTCAACTATGTGAATCAGCAAAGACCTTAAGCTATTTTTGGAAGAGACAAGAATTTCCCTCGAAAGCCATATAATTCATCGTATGGCAATCCAGGAGCATATCAAGCACCTCTACCACCGTTTCAGTCCAACAATAACCAGCACCAAGTGCAATTTCGGCAGCAAGGTCAAGGGAGACCTATGAATGTTGATGATAGGCTCGATGCACACATTTGTAAGTCGGATGAATATTTTAAAAAACTCTACTTGATGCTAAAAGATGTCGTTACGTGAATGAAAGAGATGCAACATCATATAGGGAAACTTTTGAATAGCCTTTTAGGGAGAAACACGGGTACATTACCAAGTGAAATTAAGAAAAATGCGAAGGAATAGTGTTTCGCAAAAACACTCAGAAGTAGGAAGGAAGTGAAGAACGGGTACAGCATGCCCGAACGTGAATCTTTCAATGTTAGAACGTCTTATGATATTCCAGAGGTAGAGGATACCCCGCTTTAGATGTCCGATCGTGAAGGAGTTAACGTTCGAACATTGAACTCTCAATGTCCGAACGTGGACACCTCTAACATTTGAACGTCCAAGGCAGTGAATCCAGGTTGTAAGTCTACTGTTACTAATCCCCCTTCCCCTGTTGAAGTGCGTTTTCCTTTTCCCTTAGCTCAGAAGATTAAAAAGACTGAACATGATAAGAGCTTCCTTCACATTCTTAAGAGTTTGAGAGAAGTGCGCATTAACATTCCTATTGTAGATGCTATTTTGCATATGCCAAACTTCGCGAAACTTCTCAAGGAAATTCTATCAAACAAATAGAAGTGGGTATTGTCTGCCTAACCGAAGCATGTTCGGTGGTTGTGATGAACAATATGCCAAAAAAATGTAAGGATTTGGGTAGTCTATCCATTCCATGCACTATTGGGGATATGAAGTTTGACAGAGTTCTTTGTGATTCTGGGGCCGAGATCAACTTGATGCCTTATCCACTCTTTGAGCAGCTGGGCCTCGGAGAGACAAAAACGACTACTATGCGGTTGCAGCTCGCAGATAAATCTGTTAAGAATCCCATTGGGATGATCGAAGATGTTATAGTTAAAGTTGACAAGTTCTACTTTCCAATCGACTTTTTGGTTCTTGAAATGCAGGAAGATTCTGATGTCCCACTGATCCTAGAAAGACCATTCCTAGCCATAGGTAAAGCCACACTAGATCTGGCGTATGGTAAGCTTACATTGAATATAGGGGATAAGAAGGTAACTTTGAATGCTTATCGAATTTTTAAGCATGAATTTCCAGAAAATCCCTGCTCTATATTAGATGCTTTTGATCCTTTTGAGGATGAAGTTTTACAGGAACATTCATCTGATGACCCGAGCAATCAAGAAAATGAGGGAGATAAGAGTGATGGCTAGGTTGGAAACCTCGATACAATGGAATAAGGGGCTGTCAATACACCCACAAAATTGCAACGTGATTAACCAACTGATGGGAGATTGGACAAGGATTCTAGTCCACTCCAGGATCTGACGACTAAGGCTGACTCTGCAAAGTCAAGCTAATGACTTTAAAAAAGCACTTCTTGGGAGGCAATCCGAGGTTTTTTTTGTTTTATTTTTATTTTTCTCTTATTTTTAGCTTTGGTTAGTTTTGCTTTGTTTGTTTTTTGATTTTGTGTTTTGTTTCTGTGTAAAAAGAAATGGTAGAATGCAAAAAAGTCTTCGGACAGCACGCCCGAACGTTAGGAGCGAAACCTTTGAACGTGGTTCACGGGATGTCCGAACGTTAGAAGCAGAGTGGTCAACCGTGGGGTTTTACGAGAAATTTTGTTCACAACAACAGCACACCTGAATGTGTCGTACTTTCACATTCAAACGTGGATCCCATCAGAAAAGAGGGAAAAAGCGGAGAAATCATCACTTACTAATTTAAAGGCCCATATCATTCAAAACACCCTCGTCCCCAAGATACTCGCGCGAAATATATCTTACCTTCTGAAATAAAACTCTTAATCATAACCCACCCATAAAGCCCTTCCATAATATCAAAACTTTCCATCGTTATCAATACCTAGTCTATATAAAACTCTTTTCACAAAAGGAATTTTCCTATATAAACCCATCTATCACAAATCATAAATACTTATCCCTAACACAAACCCATTACATAATCTCTCACAAAAATCGATTTCATAGCAGCTGTAGCTCAAGGTTTCATTATTCAGCATGACAAAAGAAGAGAAGAAGAAGAAGAAGAAGAAGTGAATAGTATTCTGCGTGACTCGCACCCGAACGTGAGACCATCTAACGTTCGAACGTTAGTCTTTGGACGTGAGGTCTGTTTCTGTGTTACAGCACTGTAAGTGATTGGCTTAATCTTCTCTTGATTCAATATGTGTGATAGCTGTGTGGGGGCTTTTTCTTGTTATTTTGTGTATTGTGGTATTGGTATTGCTATTGTGGTTTGGTGATAGAGTTGAACTGAGATGTGGTTGTAGTGAACGAGTTTGGGAAAAAAAATTGGAGTAGTATTTATTCAATGGCGAGGTTAAGATCCAGAAATCTATGTCGAGGGGAGAGTTCGGGAGTAAACAAGAGTAAAGGTGTTAAGCAAGAGGCAAACACTTCAAGGAAAGAAGGTACTATCAAACAATTTTGCAAGAGACTTGATGGTTTTGAGCTTCACAAAGAAACATCTATAGGAGTAAAGAAGATGTTTGTGCTCACCACAAGGCAACACTTATTCTTATCTTACTTTGCTACTACTCCGAGGATGATAGTACGTGCTTGGGTGAAAGATAAGGAGTAGATTGGACTTTGAACGTTATTTGTTGCATTATGACTTTGAAAAGGGTGGATTGGACTCAACTCATCTTCGGTACTTTGTTTGATTCAAGTAAGGAGGATGGGGAGTGAGATGGCTAATCCATGCCTTACCAAGAAGATTCCATCGATATTTCCATCTTTGATTAGCACACAATGTCTCAAGAAAGGAGTGAGGGGGAAAGTGATGAGGGATTCGAAAGACCGGGCGTGGATATTACCTTTAGAGAAGAGAAGCAAGACAAGGCCTCGATGCTTAGATTCACCCGCGAGAGGGGCGAGAGTTCGAAGAAGACTTCCTCACCTATTTCCTTTTCTACCATCTTACATGATCTTAAAGCGACGAGGGAGGAACAAAAGGGAATTAGGTCAAAACAATCCACTATTATGGTAAACATGAGGATGATGGCACACTACCAAAGGGATCTAGCCCTTGCCATGGATCGTTTGTCGGGGAGGCCTTATTTCCCATCTCCACCGATTCCGGCTTTCCACCGGTTGCCCGCTGTTGATGAGTGATGATGACACCACCGATGATGATGGGGATCCCGCATCCACCCCGATGGGGGTGCGGTCGTGATTGATTTGTATCCTTCCATTTTTTTTGTTTTTTTCATTTTTTTTCTTTTCGGTTTTTTTTAGCACTTTTGGCATGTATGTTCCTTATACTTGATGGTTTGAAGAGTTGAAGTATTAGATATGATGCATATCTGGACCCCATGATTGGAGATGCTTGTTTTTACTTGAGAGGAGGAGAAGCTATGTAAGGATACAGTGGAAGTTTAAGGACGTTTTTCAACATCCTTAGTTGTAAATGTTCTTTTTACCATTGTGTATGCTTGTTATAACAACATAAGGAACAATGTTGGATTTGAGTTTGGGGGTAGAAGAGTACACTTACTTATTTTGAACTTTGATAATGCAATCTCCTATTTTTAGCCTGAGTTTGGGAAAAATTTGTATGATATCAAGTTTGTATGCTTCTTTTTTGAAAAAATTAAGTATGAAAATTTTTTAGTCCTTCCAATTGATACACTGAAATTGATTAACTTGAAAAAATAGCATGATTTCGTGAATAAATTTGAATTTAACGGAAAATATATATCTTTGAAATTGCTCGTGGAGACCCTAAACTAGAATTGATTTCCTTAGATGATTCACAATGCACAATAAGTTGAGGGGAAAGGAGTTGAGAGGATAACCATTTTGAGACAATTAAGGAGTTTTTCCCAGAAGGTTACAAGATGATTAGTTAATTTTGTATGCTAAACAATGAATTGAAAAGGTTGAATTTTGGTATGACCAAAAGTGGTCAGGCTAATATGTACTGGAGGTGAAAAGTTTCATGTCTATACATTGTACTATTATGCTAATTTGAGCTTTGCTCAAGCCAAAAAAGAAGTGAATTGGATAAAAGATCTAGTTTTGTTTCATGGCCTTTGACACTCGAGTAATTAAATCCTTAGGAGAGTCTCTACACTTAATGCCCTAAAAGTATGTAGTTTGGGAGTCATTGATCTAAAGCTCATTACATGGGTTCCATAGAAAGTCTAAGGGAATGAAACATTGCACATGATCTAGCCTTAATGAAGTTAATTGGAAAGTTTCATATGAATTAAAAGTGTGAATGTTTGGAGTAATGAAATTTAAATGGCTATGGGATTATCTAAGATTCTTGTGCTTTGTGTTTGATCGAAGTTGATAGATATGGGGATAATGTCCAAAAATTGGTAAGGATGCCTCTTGACTATAATGTCTTAGATTTATTTTCACTACACCCTATGGAGTCTTTTCGAGTTGAGGTGTCACATGAGCAAAAGTAGTTGATGTATATACATATACTTGTGAGCTTTAAAAAGGATGATTTTGTGCCATTGCTTTTTGGTTAATTATGTTAAGATGTATTGATTTGGTTGGGATTGAAAGTAGTTAGATTTTGTGGGTATATCATCTGCAAACCCTCACGAGACTATACTCGTCCTTTTTGAGGAACATTAAGGTTTAAAGGCTTATTACACATGCTAAGTGTAATCGTCCACTCCACGAAAGAGAGTTTATCTTTATTTCTGTTTGTTTTGTTTTTTCAATGCTCGAGGACGATCAATGTATGAGTTTGGGGGAGTTGATAGAGTCGAAATTTACGTGTTTTATAGTCCCTTAGTTGTATGATTTTCATAGAATTCAATATGATTTATATACCACATATGCGTGTAATATGTCTGTTTTGAGTGTTTAAGTATAAATCATAACAATGGAGGTAAAAAGGATGAAAAGAGTAGAAAGATGGAATTTTAGAACAGAAAGTCGAAGAGTCAGACGTTAGACGTGAGACATCACAACACACAAACGTCAAGAGAGTCAATGCCCAAATGTTGAAAGCAGTTACGCACAGACACCAGGGAGGTTAACGTGTGAACGTTGGAGTCGGCGGAATAGTTTGGGAAACTTTCAAATTCTACACTTACACGGACTCTTCTCAAACCACGCCTATAAATACAAGTGATGCAGTAGGGTTTGGAGCAGCATTTTTCAGAGTCATTCTCCAGCAATATTTCGTCTTTTCATAGAGAGTTAGACTAAGGTTTTATCTTTGGTAATTCTCCATAGAAGTAGAGGAAGATTGAAGGAAGAGAAGATTTTCTACACAAGTCATAGGGAGTTTTTGTTATTGTTTATTACTTTCATGATTATTTTAGTTGTTTTCCATATCATTATGAGTAGCTAAATTTGTAGACAAAGGCCATGTTTAGGCCAAATTATGGTTTTTGAGTTATAAAAGTATTTATTTCTCGTACGAATGATTTATATTGCTTTGTATTATAATCTTGTTCTCAATGCTTAGTGTCTTTGGCCAATATATTTAAGATCTCATGCTTAATTTATCAATTTGGAGAAAGTGAAGTAAGGTGCAAGAGGCATTCATAACATCTTCTAAGTTAGTTGATGCTAGGGATAGCTACATACTCCGGATGTTGTTAGCCGAGTTTATTTGGAGGGATAGATCTGAATAAATTTGGTGAAAACTCTAGTTCTTAATGCATGCAGTAGAGATTGCTACAACCAATCTAGTGTAGGTTATCATGAGCGAAGGATCCGCGTGGTAATAATATTAAGGAATTTTTCACCTTAGCAATATTTGTCTGAAATACGAGAATACTAATATAACGAGAATTGATTAGTTTATGTCGATACATGTGTCTTAGTTGTTTTTATTCATTGGTTTTTCATACCTTTAATTAGTGTTTTTGTTAGTTTATGATTTATGTATCTTTAAGTTTAAAATTGCTTGAGTTAATTTACTGTTTTCGCTATAACACAAATCTCTGTGGGTTCGACATTCCGGACTTAACTGTTCACTCTATTACTACACACGATCACTCCTCTTCCTGTCAAATACACGATTGGGTTTTCGAGCATTAATAAGGTTGTCACCTAGCCAGCACGATAGAACCAAATCGTAGCCCAATTGAATATGAGATGATCATGTCATCACGAACCTTGATTTCGACTACCATATGCGTATAAACTCTTCACGGACGTGATCAGATCAAGTAAGAGCCATGGTACGTCAAACTCATAGAACTTGATGTTGTACTCGGTAATCATAATAATGTGAAATTACCAACTACGCTTAGTGACCATCACTCGTTAGTTTATATGCTTTGGACAAAGACTTTGTAATTTCAATTACTTATGATCGTACAGGTTGTTGGGTTTCGCTAAAAATATAATAGACGCAGTGGAAGTTTAAAATTTTAACCCAAACATTTTTCTCTGTTTGCATATATGAATCAATTAAATCGCATAACGAATAACGACTTACCCGTTGAAGCGAAGTGGTAGGAGAATCCGATTCCTCCTCTAATTTTCGAATTGATGAATTCTTGATTTCTTCAATCCTCGTGTAATCTTCTCTTCTTGAATTCATTGAGTTTTCTTGAAATTTGATCCGAACAATGAAAACACGTTGTCTCTAAATTATCACGCACGGATTGATTGAGGAAAAATCTCCATTTTTTGCTAAGGGAAGCGACAGCTAGTTATAGAGAGAGGAAGGAGATTTTCTTCTTTTCTTTCTAGGAGAGCTATGATTGTGTATGTCTTGTTTTAGGTCAAATGATCCTTTTATATCCTCTTGACTTATTTACCAAGACAAAAAAATAGACCTTTGTTATGGACACCCAACTAGCCTTAATAAGCGTCCTCATGGACACCCATCCTATGCTCGGGGCTTCTTTTTTTTAATTAATTATCTATTTAATTAATAATTTATTATATCCAATAAATTAATTAATTAATTAAATAACCAAATTAATTAGATAAATTAATTCATTAATTTATTTCCATAGGATGTTAATTAATAATTAATCTCATCTTTATAATTAATTATTTCATCTAATGAGTAATTAATTATTTAATTTATCCAATAAATTAAAACTCCTAAAGAAAATAGAAATCCTTTTTCATTTTTCTTTATCAATCCTTTAGGCAACTCTTTAGGTTCATTTCGTTTGGAAATGAGAGGAAACCAAAGGACGGTAACACCTAGCCAGTCACGTGGCCCACTTCGTAGCCCAAACAAAATCAAATGATTGGATCATTCCACAACCTTCCAATCATAAATACTGTATAAGTATAAACCCTTTGTTCACATGCCCCAGTCAAGTGAGAGTCATGGTTATGTCAAACTCATTGGACTTGACCATATGTATTGATTTTAATATACGAGATCATTGAGATCGATTTAGTGCCTCGCACAATCGTCTCTTTTTGCTTTGGCCAAAAACTTTGATCTCTATTTGTCTATAAGAACATAGGGTACTTTCTCATTCACTTATGAGAGAACAAATCACATATTAGCTATCAACTAAGACTACCACTTGCCCATCAAGCTGCATTTCGAGTTTGACCCCACCAACAGGTGAATTGGGTCTAACTACTCTAGTGAAATACTTGATGTCACAAGTGCATCTTCAGCCTGATACTTCAGGTCAAAGGTTCACTTATACCTATTACACATAATCAGTTCTGTCATTGACAGTCACAGAGTGAAAACCCATGTGACAGAACTGATGCGAGTCTGTTCGAGCATATCAATTCCAGTGATGTGCCTACAGTCTTAATCTCCCACCATCACATGGTGTTCGACTGGTACTCCCATGTCAGAGCTAAGATTGTACAAGTGTTCTAATTCTTTATTTATCCATTAAAGACTTCATATTACTTGCGAACGAGTTTAAGTAATCAAGACAATCCCTCTAGTTCCAATCTTCCTATCCCATAAGAAGTAGAGGGATTGCACTTTAAACATTGACAAAACGTTTCACACTACTTATAGATGCAGATAAGATATAGGTGAAAACTAAATAATGTCTTTTATTATAAATAACGAATAATTTCATTACAAGAAAGATGCCATGTCATTCCATCCTCTATGGCATCTGAGGGCATAATCCTAACAATCTCCGACTTACACTCAATGCCACTCATTGTGGTATCGTATACCCATCCTTTCCAGGTGTCGGTCCAGAACAGCCTTAGGTAGTGGTTTGGTGAATGGGCCAGCTACATTGTCAACTGAGACTATTTTCTGAACTGCTATCTCTCCTCTACCAACGATCTCTCTGATGATGTGAAATCTTCTCTCAATGTGTTTAGACTTGTTATGAGACCTTGGTTCCTTGGCTTGCGCTATTGCTCCATTGTTATCACAATAATGTGGCAACGAGAGTTGTGCACTAGGACCATGTCAAGTTATCCAAGAAAATTTCTCATCCAAACAACTTCTGTGGCTGCCTTTGAGGTTGCCACATATTCTGCTTCAGTGGTGGAATCAGCGGTTGTGCTTTGCTTGCAACTTTTCTAAGACACCGCCCCACCATTAAGCGTGAAAACAAACCCTGAAGTGGATTTTTGGTCATCAACATCAAACTAAAAGTCTAAGTCAGTGTAACCTTCCATCTTCAGGTTTCCACCTCCATAGATGAGAATCATATCCATAGTTGTTTTGAGATACTTTAGGATATCCTTCACAGCTATCCGATGTTCATTTCCTGAGTATGCCTGAAGTCGACTCACCACGCTTACAGCATAGGCAATGTCAGGTCTTGTACACAACATTGCATACATCAGGCTACCAACTGCAGAAGCGTAGGGTACATTGCTCATCTCTTTTCTATCTTCCTCACTTTGAGGACACGTAGATTTGGATAAGTGTACTCCATGCCTCATGTAAAGAAACCATTTCTTAGAATTGTCCATCCTAAATCTCTTTAGGACCTTTTCTAAGTAAAGGGCTTGAGAGAGACCTATCATTCTATTCGTTCTATCTCTATAGATATGAATTCCTAGAATGTATGTCGCTTCTCCCAAGTCTTTCATGGAAAACGTACTCGAAAGCCATTTCTTGACATGGTGAGCATTCCCACGCTACCATTGGCACCCCGCTAGAGCTCATGAAGCCACGGGGTACAAAATAATAATTAAGTAACTGGCCTAGTGCTCATGAAGCCTCGGGGTACAAAATAACAATTAAGTAACTGACCTAGTGCTCATGAAGCCATAGGGTACAGAAAGCCAATTAAGTAATGGACCCGGTGCTCATGAAGCCACAGGTAAAAAGTAAATACTACTCGAAGCCTTAGAAAGGGCCAATGTATTATTCATGAGTAAATGTGCTATACGCTAAGATATAAACAAGAAAACCACAAAGGTTAGACTAGCCCATAGTTATGCAAGCAAAAAATAGTCTTACAAAGTACAAATGACTGAAAAAATTCATGAAAACTAAATATAACAACAAGTCAAGTCTTAGATAAAAACATCCCATACAAGGGTTGAGCAGGAGCAAATAGATAAGCCCAAATACTAAAACCAATAAAAGGCTTGTCGCCAAGTGGGTGGCCACTACCCTAACTCTCTAGTTCGGGCCCCGTTCCGGCCTTTCCATTGCTAACATCGGGGATATCACCATACATCCACTTGAAGTCGTCCTCCGGATGGCGACCACTCTCTCAAAGAGCCCTACGGCATTTGTGGACCGTCTTGAGCATGAAGCCTGTGGAAATATTGTTATGTTAATGTCCTGAAATGCCACTAGAGGATTAGTAAATAATAGGACATTATCAATTTGTAATTTTTGATTAAATCAATCAATGAATGGCATTTTAGTTGTTTACATTCATATTGGCATTTATATATTGTAATCATCTATAAGTCCATGAACAGAAGAGTTAACTATTTAAGGCACTAAAGGAGTCTGATACTTGTGTACTAAAATAGTCTGCAAGTCAAAGATTTTCAATTGGGCATTGGAAATCATGAAGACTTGTATGATATGAGTTTTGACGAGAAAGGTGTCTGTCAATCACTAGTAAGTAGTGAAGAACTCATGTCATAGGTGCACTGATGGAGATAGTGGCACTCAGACATGACCGCATCGATTCTGTCACATGGGTTTTCACTCTTTGACAGTCAATGACAGAATTGATTAAATTGTAATAGGTGTATATGAACTTTAGACTTGAGGAATCGAGTTCAAGATATACTTGTGACGTTAGGTTCGTCATTAGAGTAGTTAGGCCCAATTCACCCGTTGGTGGGGTCAACCTAGAACTACAACCTAATGGGCAAGTATTATTCTTAACTGATATCCAAGATAGGATTCGTTCCCTCGCAAGTGAACGAGGAATTATCCTATGCATTTATAAGTAAGTTAGATCTTAAAGTCTTTGGCCAAAGCATTCATTGATCTGAACTTATTATAAATATGGCATAGAGTTAAGTTAGTGAGTTTGACCAAAATCATGACTCTCACTTAACCGGGATAAGGAAACGAAGAGTTTGTATTCATACGGTATTTACAAATGGAAAGGTATAAATGATCTAATCATTTAATCTTATTTGGGTTAAATATGAATCACTTGACTGGTTAGGTGGGACCCATATTCAATGG
The DNA here is from genome assembly GCA_019426215.1 of Buddleja alternifolia. Lineage (NCBI taxonomy): Eukaryota > Viridiplantae > Streptophyta > Magnoliopsida > Lamiales > Scrophulariaceae > Buddleja > Buddleja alternifolia. The sequence continues at coordinate 2,481,288 of CM033406.1, forward strand.
AATCCTCCCATTGCCAAATATAGATGAACCTAAAGAATCACGCTTAAAAATTGAAAAATTGATGAAAAGTGGAATATTTTCTGTGGTAATATTTTAAGTATTGGATACTTAAAATTAAATAAATAGAATTAATTAGTTGGGAAAATAAGTTGATTTATTTATGATTTAATTAATATAATATTTCTTGGAGAAATAAAATTAATTAAATGAGTTATCTATTATTTAATTGAATTAATTAATCGAATTAAGTTAATCAATTAAATACTAGATTAAACGAAGCTTAAAATAATACACCAAGTAGCACACCAAGGTCTTAAGATTATGGGCTTTGTTTTAGTCCAAGGTAATAACTTAAGTGATATAAATATCACATTAGTTATAAGCCTAGATCATAAGTTGCATTACACAACACCACAAGAAAAAGGATTCCTCTCCCTCTCTGACCCGAGTGACCCGGGTCATTTATTAAATATATATTATTTTAATTTGATTTAAATTGGATTTTTATACAGAAATAAATAATATTAATTATTTGATAAAGGTTAATATTTTCATCAAATCTAATGTTAATTAAAGTTGGATTTTGAATTAAATTAGATTGTGTCTATTGTGAAATTAATTTAATGAACTTAGAATTTAATTTTTTATGAAAATTGGATTTTATTAGAAAATTAATTGGAGTTCGATATAATTGAATTTCAAATAGACTTAAATAAATTAGTTTTCTCAAGAATATGAAAACAATAATTAAATTTAGAATTTAATTAGAAATTAGCATATATATTTTTCGTGTGTTGAATGTTTAATATCATGTTTGACATGTTATGTGATGGGAGACATGATCCATGGACTTAGGCTCGTTTTTATATATTGTATTTCTTTTGATAGGTTGTAAGGGCCTGTTTGAGCCTAGTTTTATTTTCTTTCTAGATATATTTTGTATAGGTGAAAATATTGAAATGTAATAGTTAGAAATAGAATAGGCCCAAAGGAGAAATTCAAGTCGAGCCGAGGAGATTCAAGAAGGAGCTTTGGAAGCTTTAGTATAGTTTCTATTTATTTTATGATTGAAACATTGACTTGTTTCAATATAGGAAATATAGTCCATGAATCATGTGTTGTTAACTTTCTAGGATTGCTAATTATTTATTTTAATCCATATTTATATGCATGATATGATATGGATTAATGTGCAAAGTGAGACCTAATAAATAATTTAAATTCTCCCACTTGAAAAATATTAAGTAAAGGGTACTAGGTATTCTGTCCTCCACTGAACTTAGAAAAATTTAAAATGATATTTAATATGTAATATCATCCCTAAGCAATGGGAGGATTATATATTGAAATATATTTTATATTTTTCCTAAGTGCATGAAATGCCATTGGTCGAAAACAAATTTCACCCCAAATACCAACAAAAGGTTGCAAGGTGAAATTCAATTGTTAGACTAATAGATAGTGAGTTGGTTGAACTTAAATTATTCATAAATCAATATGATCATTAAAAGGTTGAGACTTGATGAATAATGGACAAAGGGATTGAATCATCCATTTGATGGGTTGATGTTGGACATCACTTTAATAGATTGATTAGGCCAAATACTAGCAAAAGATTGCAACCTATTAATCTAGTTAAAGAACTCAATCACCACTACGAAGCTTCCCAACGATGACTTCCGAATTCCACAGTGGGAGTGTGGATTTTCGAAAAATGTAGTGGGAGCCAAGTTTATTTTAAAAGTCCTTAATTTAAACTTGGAACAACAATTACATTAGAATCTAATAAATCTTTTTACTTTTTATGCAGTTATTTTCTTATTATCTCTCTCACTATGACTATCAACCCAGTATCTGTACTACTTGAAAAGAATACTTTGACTGGTCCTAACTATGTGGACTAGCTCCGAAACTTGAAGATAGTCCTCAATATGGAGTCACTAGGATGTGTATTGGATGCTGATATCCCAGCCGAGCCCGTAACGACACGTGCTAATGAGGAGAAAGTTGCGACTCATGAGAAATGGGTCAAAGACGACGTCCGGGTTCGTGGGTACATGCTGAGCTCAATGACAAATGAGTTGCAAAGGTCCCATGACAAAATGGTCTCGGCGAGGGCTATTTTGGCACACCTGGTGGAGCTCTATGGTGAGCACAGTCGCACTGCTCGATATGAGATATCGAAAGATCTCTTTGGAGCCAAGATGAAGGAAGGAGAAAAAGTTGGGGATCATGTTTTAAAACTGATTTATAAAATTGAGAGGTTAGAGGCCCTCGACTTCAACATAGACCCACAAATTCAAACTGACCTCATCTTGCAGTCACTTCCAGACTCTTTTTCCCAATTTGTGGCGAACTTCAACTGTAACGAGATAGAATGCAACTTAGCTGGGTTGATGAACAAGATGAATACTGCACAATCTCAAATGAAGTCAAAGGGAAAAGAGGCAGCCTTGGTCATCACTTCTAAGCCTAAAAGCAAGAAGAAGAAGAAGACTAAGAAAGCTACTGGCACTCCGGGTCCACAAGTTAAGATAGACAAAGGAAAGGGAAAAGCTCATAAAGTGATGAAGAGCAAAGGACCAAAGGAAACAAATAGGTTCCTTCACTGCGGTGAGCTAGGCCACTAGAGGAGAAAGTGTCCAAACTTTGGCAAAGGTGCACCAGGTATGGAAATTTTTGTTTTAAAAACTAATTGTTCTATGATTGTATTTTCCACTTCGTGGATACTTGATTCTGGAGCTAGTGCTCACATTTGTGTAATGAATCAGGATCTGCAGCGAAGTAGGAAACTAGAGCATGGGGAGTTACTGATCAGTGTAAGCAGCGGGCAAAGTGTCGTGGCTTCTCACATTGGATCAACTTCTTTATTTTTATCATCTGGACATGTTTTAAATTTAGAGGATATTTTGGTTTTGCCCAACGGTCTTAAAAACATTATTTCAATTCCTGTTTTGGTAAGGAACGACTATGTTTTTAATTTCATTGACAGTACTTGCAGCATTTTATTTCATAATAATATTGTTGGCACTGCTACTTTAGTTAATGGCCTCTATTACTTAAACATGCAAAATGAGTGTGTTGCGAATGTTATCTCAAAGAAGTGTGGTAGCCAAATGACACGCTAAAAGCTAATGTGCTATGATAGCAAGTGCACTAGTCGTGTGTAGTAATAAGTGTGGACGAAAAGTCCGGGTTGTCGAACCACGGAGACTTGAATTCTAGTTTATGATTTTATACAAAGAACAACTACAATAAAAGTAACTTGAATGTAAAAACGTGTACAATAAGAACAAGGTTATGCAAAGGAATTAAAACCAATTATAAAGGGAGACTAAGGCACATGCTAGGTCCAACTTGATCAAATATACTTATAAAGGCTCTTGTTGGAGAATTACTCTTATATTGTTATGGTGAAAACTCCTAAGGTAGAGAATAACCGATGTCTCGCGTATAAACTCCTATGCTTAGATCGTGATTTCTCAAATATTCCTATCCGAAAATCTAACCACTAAACATGCATGAATGTGCTAGAGCTCACTCGATTTGAATCGAACGACTTCACCCGGGAATCTTTACCTATGTCTAGGGCAATCTCTCATTAGTTGCGGGTCATGATGTGAATTTCTTGCACCCTAAGTCAATTTTCTCCCGAAATATTAACCTAGGCATAAGATTCTAACATATAGTGATCAAGTATATGCAAGATAGACAAAAATAGAATTCACATCACATAACAATATAAGAACAACCTCAACAATCATCTATTATAAGCATATATCACAATTTGGCCTTACATGGCCCTAGTCTTATAAGATTAGCTCATCATCAATGGCTTAAAAGAATCTAATGTTGTCATATACATAATCATGAACATAAGAATGCATTGAAAAGCAATTAAAAACTCCCTCAAGTGTGATTGATGATGATCTTTAAGTCGAATCTTTCTTCTCCAAGTTGATCTTCATTCCTCTTCTTCTTCCAAGAATGGTGATGGATGAAGAATGAAAAACCCTCCTCCATGAAGTGATGATGATGATAAGTCAAGAATGAATGATGGCTTTCACCCTCTCCCCAAAATGATGAAGAATCGTGATGAATGATGATCGGTGAAGAGTGATGATCGGTTTTGCATAATGGCCAGCTGCCTCCTCCCCTCCCCGAGTGCTCAGTCAAGAGTCAAGAAGATGCCTTAAGAAGGCAAGAAATGATGGTCCCTCAAGTGTGTGTCTCTTCCTCCTTATTATACTCCAAACCCCATCAAGCCCCCATCAAAGTGTGCAATAAACAATTCCTCTTCCCCTCAAGTGTGTCCTCAACACATGTGCTGACATCTTGGCTTTAAATATTCCATTCCACCATAAAATGATGAACTTTTGGCTGAAAAGAATGAAATGTCGGATGTCGCCACGCCTAGGCGTGGTCATGACCACGCCCGGGCGTCGGCAGCAGAATGTTAGGCGTATTTGCCTCTGTCCGGCGCAGCAATTGTATTTCCTTCATAAATCTCTCCACAGACCTCCGATTTGGATGATTCAAGTTGCCAAGTGAAGATAACACAGAGATAAACAACTTTGTTGAAGGAGACATCCTCAAATTCGAACTCAAAATATGCATAAATTCTGTATTTGCGTGCATTATTCCTCTATTGTAGTGATTTTCCACCTTTACTCGATAAGCACACAAATTAAACGCAAATGTGGTATAAATCATGCATAAACCAATATAAATCCAATAAATATGAGGCTCTAAAACATGTAAATTCACACCCTATCACCAAAGTACTAACCTAAACTTAAAATGGCATCTAAGACTAGGTCATGTCGGCGAGAAAAAGATACACAAGATGGAGAAAGATGGCTTAATAGACCCATTGGGATCGGATCCGTATCTGACTTGTGAATCTTGCCTCAAAGGTAAAATGACTAGACCAACTCTCACCGGGACTTTTGAAAGAGCCACTGAAGTTTTAGAACTTGTGCACACCGACGTTTGTGGACCATTTGTTGTAATGGCTCGTGGAGGTTTCCACTTCATTACTTTCACTGATGATCATTCAAGGTATGGTCTAGTGTATTTAATGAAGTATAAGTCTGAATCATTTGATAAGTTCAAAGAATTTAACGCCTTAGTGAAAAAACAAACTGGTCATCATATAAAAGCACTACGATCGGCTCGAGGAGGTGAATATATGAGTGACGAGTTTGATGAGTTCCTAAAGGAACATGGGATAATATTACAACTCACACCACCAGCAACTCCACAACTAAATGGGGTAGCAGAATGTAGAAAGCGAATACTATTGGATATGGTTCGATCTATGATGAACTACACTGATTTACCCATCTCTTTATGGGGACATGCACTCCTTACAGCTATTCATATCTTGAATATATGTCCTTCCAAGTCCGTTCCTAAGACACCATATGAGATATAAAGAAATAGGAAACCGAACCTTAAGCATATTAGGGTTTGGGGATGCCCTACCTACATCAAGAAGACAAAGGCAGAGAAATTGGAAGTTAGGTCCCTTAAAGGACGTTTTGTCGGTTTTTCTGGGGATTCCATGGGATACCTTTTCTACATGCAAGATGATCAAAGGATCATTGTTGCACTGCAAGCGCACTTTCTAGAAGATGAATTCATTCTAGAAGGTGGTGCAGGTAGGAAAATTGCTCTTAATGAACAAGATGAAACACCTAGAAAGACGACGGTTTATGAAACACACACTGAACCTGAAGAAACACAACCAACATTGCGAAGATCTGGTAGAGTATCACATCAACCTGATAGGTAGTATGGGTATCTGCTACAAGAGGAACCGGATGTCCACACTATAGCAGAGGAAGTCCAAGGGGACGACCCTTGTACTTATGATCAAGAAATTATGGACATCGACTCTACAAAGTGGCGGGAAGCTAGGCAGCCAAAGATAGACTCGATGCATTCCAACCAAATATGGACTCTGGTAGATCGTCCTAATGGCATTGCACCTATAGGGTGCAAGTGGATCTACAAGTGGAAGATAGGCCCGGATGGAAAAGTTGACACATACAAGGCAAAGTTTGTAACAAAAGGTTATAATCAAAAGGAAAGAATTGACTACCAAGAGACCTTTTCACCAGTGGCAATGATCAAGTCTATCCAAATTCTGCTCGCAATAGCTACACACTTGGACTATGAGATATGGTAGATGGATGTAAGACTGCTTTCCTAAATGGATTCCTCGAAGATGATATCTATATGGCAGCCTAAAGGTTTTACATCTGGGTCTGATATCCATAAGGTGTGCAAACTTAAGAGATCCATTTATGGACTTAAGCAAGCTTCTAGGAGTTGGAATCTACATTTTGACGAAGCTTTCAAGAGATTTGACTTTGTCAAAAATGAAGATGAACCGTGTGTTTACAATAATGTTAGTGGGAGTAAAATCACTCTCTTGGTCTTATATGTGGATGACATTCTACTCATAGGAAATGATGTAGGAATTCTCACATCAGTCAAAAGATGGCTTTCAAATACATTTTCTATGAAAGACTTGGGACAGGCGACCTATATTCTAGGGATTTGTATCTACAGAGATAGAACAAATAGAATGATAGGACTTTCCCAAGACCTTTGCTTAGAAAAGGTCCTAAAGAGATTTAGGATGGAAGACTCTAAGAAAGGTTTCTTGCCCATGAGACACGGGGTGCACCTTTCAAAGTGTATATCTTCTGAAAGTGAGGAAGATAGGAGAGAAATGAGTATGGTGCCTTATGTGTGTGCAGTGGGTAGTCTGATGTATGTCATGTTATGTAACGACCAGACATAGCCTATGCAGTAAGTGTGGTAAGTCGTTTTCAGGCTAACCTGGGAAGAGAACATTGGACTGCTATCAAAAATATCCTCAAGTATCTGAAGAGAACCAAGGATATGGTCCTAATGTATGGACATGCAGATTTGAAAGTGGATGGATACATTGACTCAGATTTTCAATCTGATGTAGATGATCGCAAATCCACTTTGGGGTTTATATTCACGCTCAATGGTGGAGCGGTGACTTGGAAAAGTTCCAAGCAAACCACAACCACTGATTCCACCACTAAAGCAAAATACATAGCGGCTTCAGAGGCTACTAAAGAAGGTGTTTGGATTAGGAAGTTTCTTAGAGAACTTCAAGTGGTCCTTAGTGTAGAGCTGCCATTGCCACTTTATTGTGACAATAACGGGGCTATTGCTCAAGCAAAGGAACCAAGGTCTCACAACAAATCCAAGCACATAGAGAAGAGATATCACATAATAAGGGAAATCATTGGAAGAGGTGAAATAGCTATTCAGAGAGTAAATTCAGCAGACAACGTCGCTGACCTATTGACCAAGCCTTTAACACAGGCAGTGCTGGATCGATATTTTGAGAAGATGGGTATTAGATACCATAGTGATTAGCATTGAGTACAAGTGGGAGATTGTCAGGTTAATGTCCTCAAATGCGACTAGAGGATTAGTAAATAATAGGACATTATCAATTTGTAATTGTTTATTAAATCAATCAATGAAAGGCATTTTAGTTGTTTACATTCATATTGGCATTTATATATTGTAATCATGTTTAAGTCCATGAACACAAGAGTTAACTCTCTTAGGAAGGGTGTTGGCGGAACCACCTTGCTGTTAGGAATCCCGTACAGGAAAACAGAGAATTGCAGCGGAAGATTTGAGGATTCCTACTTGTAGATCACAAAAATAGATCTAATGATTTTTCATGGGTTTCGTGAAATTTTGAACGAATAAACATACCCTTTTGATTCGTTTATTGATTCTGCAGAACAGCAATCCTCCAAGGGCTTCTGTCTCTAAAGCTTCACGCAAAACGAGCCTTCCAAAGATCCCGAAACTCCTCCTTTTCTTGCTAGAGTGGACGGCTAGAGAGGAGAGAGGGGAGAGAGTTCTTTTCTTTTGTGTTGTGTAATTAGCTTGTTACTTCTCTCTTAGGGTTTGTTCCATGTAGGAGTCTTTTTAAACTCAACTAGCTTGTGGAACAAGTTGGAGGCTACTCCAAACCCTAGAGTGGCCGCCCCCCTTAGGGCTTCCATGGACTGGGTGGGCTTTTAATTGGCTTGTCTAATTTCTAGCCCACCTGTATATATTTAATTTAAATCTAATTTAAATATAATATATACTATTAATTAATTTCAATTAATTAATATACTAATTAAATAATTTAATTTAATCTAATTAAATTAACTATTTAATTAATTGATTTAATCTAATTAAATCAATCAGTCCATTTAATTCTTTCTTAAAGATTTACACAAAAGATACATCCCGCTCGTTTCTTATAGCGCGACTCTTTAGGTTCGTCTCAATTGGCAAAGGGAGGAATTACCTAAGGATGTGAGTGTCACCTAGCCAGACCCATGGACTCACATCGTAACCCAGTTGAGTACGAAATGAACGAATCATTTTACGAACCTCTTGATCATAAATGCCGTATGAGTATAAGCCCTTCACTGATGTATCCCGATCAAGTGAGAGTCATGGAAAATGTCAAACTCACTAAACTTGATGGTGTGCATTAGATTATAGCATAATGAAATTACTAAACTACCCTCATTGTCCCACATGAGTTAGTTGTTATGCTTTGGCCAAAGACTTATAATTTCATCAGCCTATAATCGCACAGGATACTTTCTCGTTTACTATTGAGACAGTGAATCCCATCTTGGCGATCACTGATCAACTGCTACTTGTCTCATTGATATCGCACTTCGAGGTCGACCCCACCGATGGGTGATATGGGCCATGAATTGGATCTAACTGCTCTAATGACAGACTTGATGTCACAAGCACATCTTCAACGAGATTACTCAGGTCTAAGGTTCACGCGTACCTATCACAACTTATCAGTTCTATCATTGACTGTTATAGAGTGAAAACCCATGTGACAGAATTGATGTGAGCCGTGTTCGAACTCATCAGTCCCACTGATGGGTCTATGACACAAGTTCCCACTAACATATTCATAGTGTTCGACTGGCACTTCCCTGTCAAAGTTTATGTCATACAAGTCTCTATCCATTAATGATGTCCAGTCAATACTCTCTTCGACTTGCGAACTAATTTAGATATTAAGGATCAAACTCTTCTAGTGACAATCTCCCTAACCCATAGATGTAGAAAGTTCGTCTCATTATCAAGAACTAAACATTGTTTATAAAACCTTACAAATGCCTATAAGAAACAACATGAATTGCCTTTTATTAGTATAAGATTGTTCAATTACAAATTAATGCCCTATAATTCTATCCTCTATAGCATTTGAGGGCATAACACTAACAATCTCCCACTTGCACTCAATGCCAATTGCTATGGTATTTTGTACCCATCTTCTCGAGATGTCTTTCTAGCACCGCATGTGCCAATGGGTTAGCGACATTGTCAGCTGAGGCTATTTTCTGAACAGATATTTCCCCTCTAGCAACGATCTCTATTATGATGTGATATCTTCTCTCTATATGTTTGGAATTGTTGTGATACCTTCGTTCATTTGCCAGCGCTATTGCTCCAGTGTTGTCACAATAAAGTGGCAACAAGAACTCCACACTAGGAACCATTTGAAATTCTCCAAAAAACTTCCTTAGTTAAATAGCTTCCTTAGCTTCCTCAGAGGCAGCTACATATTCAGCCTCTTTGGTGGAATCCACGGTTGTGCTTTGCTTGGAATTTTTCCAAGGCACCGCCCCACCGTTAAGGGTGAATATGAACTTGAGGTGGATTTCAGGTCATCGACATCTAATTGGATATCTGAGTCTGTGTAACCGTCCACTCTTAGGTCGTCACTCCCATAGATGAGAATCATATCCTTAGTTCTCTTTAGATACTTCAGGATATTTTTCACAGCTATCCAATGTTCCTTGTTCAGGTTTACTTGAAATCAACTAACAACACTTACAGCGTAAGCAATGTTAGGTCTAGTACGCAGCATAGCGTACATCAGGCTACCCACTGCATATGCATATGGTACAGTGTTCATTTCTTTTCTATCTTCCTCACTTTGAGGACATGTAGTTTTTCAGAGATGTACCTCGTGCCTCATTGGCAGGAACCCTTTCTTAGAATCCTCCATCCTAAATCTCTTCAAGACCTTTTCTAAGTAAAGGGCTTGAGAGAGCCCTATCATTCTATTTGTTCAATCTCTATAGATTTGAATCCCTAAAATATGAGTAGCTTCTCCCAAGTTTTTCATGGAGAATGTACTCGAAAGCCATTTCTTAACAGTGGTGAGCATTCCTATATCATTTCCTATGAGCAATATGTCATCTACATATAGTATAAGGAATGATATCTTGCTCCCACTAACCTTCTTATAAACACATGGCTCATCTTCCTTTTTGATGAAGTCAAATCCTTTGACTGCCTCATCAAATCGTAGATTCCAGCTACGAGATGCTTGCTTGAGTCCATAAATGGATCTTTCAAGCTTGCGCACCTTATGGATATCATCCTCTGATACAAAACCTTTGGGCTGCTCCATATAGATATCCTCCTCTAGAAATCCATTTAGAAAAATGGTTTTGACATCCATTTGCCATATCTCATAGTCAAGGTGAGCTGCTATTGCAAGTAGAATTTTTATAGACTTGATTATAGCTACTGGAGAAAAAGTTTCTTGGTAGTCAATTCCTTCTTTTTGACTATACCCTTTTGCCACTAGCCTGGCTTTATAGGTGTGAACCTTGCCATCAACACCAATATTTCTCTTATAAATCCATTTACACCCAATTAGTAAAATACCATTAAACCGATCTACAAGTGTCCAGACTTGATTTAAATGCATTGAGTCTATCTCTATCTCTGCTTGCATAGCTTCACGCCATCTTCCAGCATTCATATCACCATCGCTTGATCATATGTAGAGGGATCATCTCCATGACCCTCGTCTAATACAGAATAGAGACTTAGTTCCTTCTGTAGTAGATATCCATACCTCTCAGGCGGTTGAGGTGCCCTATTTGATCTTCGCGGTTGTGGTTGTGTTATAGAAGGTTTGGTTCTTACTTCCTGTGTAGATGTATCCAAAGGAGTTTCATTTTGTTCTTCAATAACAATCCTTCTACCCGCTCCACCTTCTTGAATGAACTCATCTTCAAGAAAGTAGGCTTGTAAAGTTACAATGATCATTTGATCATCATGCAGGTAAAAGAGGTATCCCATGGAATCCTCAAAATATCCATCAAAACGTCCTTTTAAGGATCTAGCCTCCAACTTGTCTACTTTAGTCTTTTTGACATAAGCAGGACATCCCCAAATTTTGATGTGATTAAGATTTGGCTTTTTATTTCTCCATATCTCCTATGGGGTCTTAGGAACAGACTTGGATGGACATCTATTTAAGATATGTATAGCTGTAAGGAGTGCATGACCCCACAGTGAAATGGGGTAGTCAGTGTAGCTGAGCATGGAGCGAACCATGTCCAACAAAGTTCGATTCTTTTGCTCGGCTACTCTATTTAACTGTGGTGTCGCTGGAGGTGTGAACTGTAATATTATACCATTCTCTCTAAGGTATTCATCAAACTCCGCACTCATATATTCTCCTCCTCGGTCAGACAGAAGAGCCTTTATATATTGCCCTGTTTGATTTTCCACTAAAGCATTGAATTCTTTGAATCTTTCAATGGATTCAGACTTATGCTTCATCAAGTACACTAGACCATATCTTGAATGGTTGTCTGTGAATGTGATGAAGTAAAGGAAACCTCCAAGAGTCATTTCTCCAAATGGTCCACAAACATCGGTATGCACTAAACCTAAGATTTGTATGGCTCTTTCAAAAATTTCGGTGAAGGGGGATCTAGTCATTTTGCCCTTGAGACAAGATTCACAAGTAGGATAGGCATCCAATCCCAATGGACCTATTAGTCTATCTTTCTCCATTTTGTGAATTTTGTGCTCACCAGCATGGCCTAGTCTAAGATGCCAAATTCATCTTTGATTAATTCCTTGCCTGCCATGTTTCTTTTGTATAGTGTTAACAGCATACTCATTCTGGACATTAAGGTAGTACAAAAAATTCACTAAAGAAGCAAAGCCTACTAATTTATTACCATAATAAATGTCGCACTGTTCGTTAATAAAACGGAAAGTAAAACCATGCATAACTAAAATGGGAATTGAAACAATATTCTTAAGCCCATTGGGCAAAACCAAAATATTATCCAGAAATAGAAAATGTCCAGGATTTAAAAGTAATGAGGTAGATCCAATTCCAATAGCCACGACGCTTTGCCCGCTGCCTACTCTTATCTTTACCTCATCACTGTCCAGCTTCCTTCCTCGCACCAGATCCTGATTCATACAACATATGAGAGCACTAGCTCCGGAATCAAGAATCCAAGATGTGGAGAAAACAGTCATAGAATAATAAGTTTCATGAACATAAAGTTCCAAACTTCATGCACTATGGCCCATATTTGGACTGTTCGTTCTCTAGTGGCCTAGCTCACCTCAGTGTAGGAATCTATCTGTCTTCTTTGGCCCCTTACGCTTGTGAATCATAGGAGCTTTCTCCCTGCCCTTATCACACCACCCTGAGCTCCAAGCTCACCATGCTGCTTATTGGTTTTCTTCTTCTTATTCTTAGCCTTTTGGGGCCCAGAAGAGATGACCAATGCAGTTTCCTTTCCCTTGGGCTTCAATTGAGATTGTGCAGTTGTTAATTTATTAAGTAGCCCAGCTAAGTTGCATTCAATCTCGTTACAATTGAAGTTCATGACAAATTGGGAGAAAGAATCAAGAAGAGACTGCAAAACGAGATCCATTTGAAGTTGTAGGTTCATTGTAAAATCGAGAGCCTCCAATCTCTCGATCCTAGTGATCATCTTAAGGATAGGATCCCCAACTGTTTCACCCTCTCTCATTTTAGCTCCGAAGAGCTTTTTAGATATTTCATATCTAGCAGTGCGACTTTGCTCACCATAGAGCTCGACCAAGTGTGCCAAGATAGCCCTCGCAGTGGTCATCTTCTCGTGGGACCTTTGAAGCTCATTTCTCATTGAGCCTACCATGTACCCACGCACTCGGACGTCATCCTTAACCCATTTTTCATGAGCCTGGAGTTCTTCCTCATTGGCACGTGTTCTGGCAGGTGGAGCATGGATGTCTGTGTCCAACACATATCACAGAGACTCCATGTTGAGGACAATCCTCATGTTCTTTAGTCAGTCCACATAGTTAGGTCCAGTAAGGATGTTATTTTCGAGTAAAACGAAAAGTGGGTTGATAGTCATTTTTGGATGAGAGAGATAAAACAATAAATAACTGTAGAAAATAAATCAGACTTGATTAGATGATTGTAATTTAAACTATAACCATGTAAAATCAAGAACTGCGATTTATGACTTGGCTCCCACTATATTTTTCGAGATTCACACTCCCACTGTGAAAATCAGAAGTGATTGTTGTTTATTACTTCGTAGTGGAGATTGATTTCTTTAATCAATATAGTGGATGGCAACCCTTTAACGATATTTAGTCCACTATTTAATTAAAGTGATGTCTAACATCAATCTATCCAATAGACGGTCCAATCTTCTTTTCCCATAATCCACCAAAATCGCAACCCTTTAACGATATATAGGATTGTGGATTATCCAAGTTCATTCCCAATAACACTTTTTAATCTAACATTTGAATTTAGCCTAGCAACCCTTTAACGATATTTGGGGTGATATATGTCTCGATTAAGGCATCCAATGCACTTTATGAAATTTAAGAATTGATTCTCAATATATGACCACCACTTACTAGGAAGATGCCATATATTAGATTCAATTCTTACTCTCATTAAGCTTAGTGGAGGGAGAGGACGCCTAGCCCCCTTTTCTAACTTTGTATTATTTTGATTTGGGAGAATTTATGTTCTAAACATTTATTTAGATCTCACTTTGCACATTATCAATTTTTATAGCGCATGATAGGATTATACATGCAACATAATCGAATGACAGATGCATCATAAAGCTAGTAAAACATCACATATATTCATGAACTTTTTCTAGAGGGCCCAAGGCAATGGGTCATCATAAGAAAAGAAAAAACTAAACTATTCTTCTTGGGCTCCTGATAGGAGTCATTTTTGCATAAGTTTTTAGGCCCTTTTAATGACAATTTGGGCTCGTATACGGTTTATTTCGTGCCACTCGTGCGTTTAATATGTGTGTGAAGTGATTTCAGGTAGTAAGCGACGATGGACGAAGAAAATGGCAAAAAGACGACTCATTTACCCAACTTTGCTCAAGGCTTCGCACTGAGACGCCTAGGCGCCATGTTTCTCGCGCCCAGGCGCGACCCAGCAACAACAATCAAAGCTTCACACTTCCGCGCCTAGGCGCCTGAACTGCCACGCCTAGGCGCCTGAACTGCCACGCCTAGGCGCCACACATCGCGCGCCTGGGTGCCCCATTTTCCTCGCCTGGGCGCCCCGGAACTTTTGCCCCAAGAAAGACTCGCCACATAGGCGGCGCCTAGGCGCCGATCAACGCGCGCCTAGGCGCCGATCAACGCGCGCCCAGGCGCTGCGATAACAGAATTTTGGAACTATAAATAGGATTTTTCAATTCATTTTGTGGGTTCGAAATCTGGGAGATTAGGGGCGATTTGTTGGGTCTTGGGCCATTCTTCATCAATTCTAAGAGGCTAAGAAGGAGATCTAACTTGGGATTGAAGCTCTTGACTTGGATACATCATCAATCAAGCAATATAGAGAGTTTTCATTTGTTTTTCATTACATACTTGTCTATGATTATGTACATGACTACATTAGGATCTTCTATGTTATTGATTATGAGCTAAATTTGTGAGACTAAGGCCATGTGAAGGCTAATTTATGAGTCAATATATGTGAAGTTACTTTTTGTATTAATTCTCCTATTGCTTTGTGTGTTAATTCTATGCTTTTATTCCAATCATGTGTTTGATCGCCATATGCTTGCTATCTTGCCTAATCTAGTTGTTCGAGAGAAGATAGATTAGGGTGCAAGGGAATTAACACATCACCCGAAACAAGTGAGGGATTGCTCCTAGAAATAGGTAAAGATTCCCGGGTGTTGTTAGCCGGATTTATTCGGGGAAGCTCTAGAACGCTAATGCGTGATTTTTGAGTAGATTCTCGGATAGACATATTTAGAGAACCGTCAATTAATCATAGGATTGTTATGAGCCGAGACATCAGGTAATAATTAATTTAGGAGTTTCCACCAAAGCAATAGGAGTCTAATAATTCAAGGAGTAACCCATATAAATTGATGAGTAGATTTGGTTGTAGCATGTGCCTTGGTCATTTTATCATACGTGAAGTTTAATCCATAGCTTGTTCCCTCCTTTGGTCCTTCATTTACTTAATTGTTTTAGTCCCGCTTTACTTTAAGTGTCTTTTACCTTTTTGAAAATCAGAAACTAAAATTCAAGTCTCCGTGGTTCGACAACCCGGACTTATTTTTGTCCACTTTTATTACTATCGCGACTAGTACTCTTGCTATCCAAAGCACGTTAGGTTCTAGCGTGTCAAGTTTTTGGCGCCGTTGTCGGGGACTTGTTTATTTTTGAGTGTTTGATTTTCATTTTGATTTTGTTTTCTTTTCTTTTACGTTTTCATAATTTTAGTCTTTTCTTTATTTACTTGCTTTCCTTTTGTTTTCGTGCTCTTCTAATTTCATTCTTGTGTTTACTTGTTAGGTTCTTATGTGGTGCATGACCCGCTCCTCAAACGAGCCTCTATACGAGTTAGAGCCCGAAATTGAACGAGTTCTTCAGGACAGTAGGCGAACAAGGGAAATGGCCAATAATCTCAACCAAAACCCGAATGGAAATTTTACCGATATGAATTTACCGGAAAACGGGGAGTGGTTTCAAGGTGTTCTACAAGTCATGCAAGCGGCACCTCCTCAACAATTACCATCGGTTCGGGGTAGCAACCACCTAGGGTCCATACTATTCCGGGGCCCGTGGTCTTGCCTAATTTCTTCGCACCAAACTACCACATTCCGGCTCACATCTTTAGTATGGTGCAAGGAGAACCTTTCTATGGAGAACCGGACGAATCACCTCACGCTCATTTAGAGACTATAGATGATGCTCTTGTGACCATTCGATATCATCCACGGGATCTTGATGCGATTCGTCTAAGAGTCTTCCATTTCTCATTAAAGGATAGGGAGACAACATGGTACAAATCCTTGCCTCCACAATCTATTACGACATGGGGTGAGTTGGTCGATGCCTTTTTAAATAAATTCTTTCCACCCTCCAAAATCAATGAGCTCCGGAGTAATATAAAAGGGTTTAGGCAAAGGAGCAATGAGTCTTTAGCCGAGACTTGGGCTAGATATAAGGGCATGCTCCGTAAATGTCCCGATCATAATTTTGGGTTGAATGAACAAGTACTTCATTTCTATGATGGGGTTCGGTCACGTATTCGGCATAGACTCAACGCGGGTGCGGGAGGAGATCTCCTTAGGTTAGACTGTCAAAGTGTATGGGACAAAGTAGAACAGTTGGCCCGAGAAGACCAGCTTTACCCCGACGATGAAGAGACCTCATCTTCTAAAAAGGTTGCTTGTGTTGAGGAAGTGGTTGAGGGAGTAGTGAATTTGGAACCGGAGGTTGGCAACGTCAATTATGTGGGGAATCACAATCAACCTCGGGTGAACTTTCATCTACCCGAGAATTTTCCAAAAAGGCCCAACCCCGCACAAAACGCACAACCGGGGATCTATCAAGCTCCTCGACCACCTTTCAATAACCCACCCCCGAGACAAGGCAACTTCAATGGACAAGGTCAAGGTCAAGTGCAAATGCGACCTCCCACAACCGATGAGAAACTCGATGCTCACATGAAGAAGTCCGATACGTCGTTCAACGAACTTCGGGGTATGATGAAGGACATGTTTATGGAAATGAAGGATTTGCGAACCCAAGTGGGTCAAATTTCCAACATGGTGAATGGTAGAGCCCCGGGGACTCTACCAAGTGACACGGAGAAAAACCCGAAGGCTCAATGCAATGTCATAGCTTTGAGAAGTGGAAAACAATTAGAGAGTGAAACTGCCAGTAGTCACGCGCCCGAGCGCCTAGATATTCACGCCCAGGCGCCAGATCTCCCCAGCTCTGAACAAGAGCTTCGCACTTCCGCGCCTAGGCGCCCATCAGACGGTGCCCAGGCGCCGCCTTCACCTCTGCAGGATGAATCATTTCGCATTTCCGCGCCCGAGCGCCCAGAGATGCACGCCTAGGCACCAATATACGCGCCCAGGCGCCGCCTCCTGTTTCAGTCGGTTTTCATCCTTCCAATCCAACACAGTCTCCCTCTATCGAAGTTCGTCTCCCCTTCCCAAATGCTCACAAAAAGAAGCAAAAGGAGATGGATCCAAGCTTTCTTCGAATTTTAGCAATCCTTCGGGAGGTGAGGATTAATATTCCGTTTATTGATGCCATTCTCCAAATGCCGAATTATGTGAAGTTCTTCAAGGACATACTCTCCAACAAGCAGAAGTGGGAGGAGAATGAGACGGTGTGCCTCACGGAAGAATGCTCCGCCGTATTGCTCAATAAATTGCCAACTAAACTCAAGGATCCCGGGAGCCTCACAATCCCGTGCACGATTGGGTCTTTGTCATTCGAGAAAATGTTATGTGACTCAGGAGCTAGCATCAATCTCCTCCCGTATTCGCTATTTAAGAAGTTAGGCCTTGGTAATCCCAAGCCGACCTCAATGAGCCTTCAACTCGCCGATCGATCAATCAAGAGGCCTAAGGGGATAATCGAAGATGTCATTGTCCAAGTCGACAAGTTTTATTTCCCGGTGGATTTTGTTGTACTTGATATGGAGGAAGATGTGGAGGTACCATTAATCCTAGGGAGACCATTCCTAGCTACGGGTAAGGCGGTGATTGACATTGCTAATGGTAAGCTAACTTTGAATGTGGGCGATGACAAGGTTACCTTTGATGTTTACAAAGTCCTTAAACACCCTATTGATCATGACTCGTGTTATCGAATTGATACATTTGACCCGTTGATTGTTGAGTATTTGCAGGACAATACGATTGACAATTCATTCGAACGGGATCTTATGAACTCCATACAAGTGGACTCGGAGAGTGATGATCAAGTGGAAAGCGTTCTAAGCTTGGAATGCAAATCTTCCTATCATTCGAGAGGCTTCATTAAAGTTGATAGATCATTGTCGGGCATCACTCGTCCATCTATTGAAGAACCCCCTTCTCTCGAACTCAAACCCCTCCCCTCCCACATTAAATATGTGTACTTAAACGATGATGAGACACTACCATTGATCATTTCTTCGTCTCTTTCAGGACCACAAGAAGAGCAACTAATGACAGTGTTGAGGTCTCACAAACGAGCTTTTGGGTGGAAAATTGCAGACATCAAAGGCATTAGTCCAGCGATATGTATGCACAAGATACTTATAGAGGACTCTGCCAAGCCTACACGCCAACCACAACGGAGGTCCAACCCACAAATTCAAGAGGTAGTAAAGAAGGAAGTGATAAAATTGCTCGATTCAGGTATAATCTATCCTATCTCTGATAGTGCGTGGGTGAGCCTTACCCAAGTGGTGCCTAAGAAAGGGGGGATAACGGTAATTGAGAATGCGAATAATGAATTAATCCCAACTCGTATGCTTAGCGGGTGGTGAGTGTGTATAGACTACCGTAAATTGAATGATGCCACCCGTAAGGATCATTTTCCCCTCCCTTTTATTGATCAAATGCTTGAGAGGTTAGCGGGGCATGATTTCTATTGTTTTCTCGATGGTTACTCCGGCTATAATCAAATTGCCATAGATCCCGAGGACCAAGAGAAAACCACTTTCACTTGTCCTTATGGCACATTTGCTTATAGAAGGATGTCATTTGGCTTGTGTAATGCCCCGGCCACCTTTCAAAGATGCATGATGGCGATTTTTCATGATATGGTTGAAGATTTCCTCGAAATTTTTATGGACGACTTTTCTGTGTTCGGAACAACATTTGATACATGTCTTGCTCATTTGAATAGTGTGTTAAAACGTTGTGAGGAAACCAACCTTGTTTTGAATTGGGAAAAATGTCATCTAATGGTCCGGGAGGGAATTGTGCTTGGCCACAAGATCTCTCAAAAAGGGATCGAAGTGGACCAAGCTAAGATTGAGGTCATAGAAAAACTCCGACCTCCCACTTCGGTCAAAGCCGTTAGGAGTTTTCTTGGGCATGCCGGGTTCTATAGGCGATTTATCTTGAACTTCTCTAAAATTGCGAAACCGTTATCTAATTTGCTTGTCAAGGATGCACTTTTTGATTTCAATTCTTCTTGTATGCAGGCCTTTCTCGATTTGAAGGAACGCTTAGTTTCCGCCCCTATCATGTCACCCCCCGATTGGAGCTTACCATTCGAGTTGATGTGTGATGCAAGTGACACCGCAGTTGGAGCAGTCCTTGGCCAAAGAAAGGAGAAGGTATTTAGAACCATTTACTATGCTAGTAAAACTCTTAATGACGCAAAATTGAATTATGCCACCACGGAAAAGGAGTTACTAGCCATAATCTTTGCATTCGACAAATTCCACTCTTATCTCGTGCTAAACAAAGTGATAGTTTACACCGATCATTCGGCTTTAAAATATTTGCTTGCCAAGAAAGATGCTAAACAGAGGCTCCTTAGGTGGATTTTGTTACTCCAAGAATTTGATTTAGAGATAAAAGATAAGAAAGGCACCGAAAATGTAGTAGCCGACCACCTCTCACGATTAGAGCTAGTGAATGATCCGTTAGATGAGATACCCATTCGTGAGGAATTCCCGGATGAACACCTCCTTGCTATTTCTGACAATATTTCACCTTGGTATGCTAACTTTGCCAATTACATTGTTACGGGCCTCCTTCCCCCGGATATCACTTTTCATCAAAAGAAGAAATTCCTATTTGATGTGAAGCAATATCTTTGGGACGAACCCTTTCTATTCAAAGTTTGTGCAGATGGCTTAATTCGACGTTGCATACCCGAAACGGAAGTGCATGCTATCCTTTCTCATTGTCATGATATGGCGGTGGGTGGCCACTTTGGGCCCTCCAAAACGGTAGCTAAGATCCTCCAATCAAGTTTCTTCTGGCCTACTCTTATTAAAGATGCATATCATTATGTCAAATCATGTGATCGCTGTCAACGAATGGGGAACATCTCTAAACGTCATGAAACACCTTTAAATAGCATGTTAGAGTGTGAGTTGTTCGATGTATGGGGTGTGGACTTTATGGGCCCTTTCCCCAGTTCTTGTTCAAACAAATACATCCTTGTTGCGGTAGACTATGTCTCCAAATGGGTGGAAGCAGTGGCCTCGCCCACTAATGATGCTCGGGTCGTCACTCGTTTTCTTAAGAAACATATTTTTACTCGATTTGGAACTCCTCGAGCCATCATTAGTGATGGGGGCACCCACTTTTGCAACAAGCAATTTGAGTTTTTATTGACCAAGTACGGGGTGAGGCATAAAATTTCAACCCCATATTACCCGCAAACTAGTGGCCAAGTGGAGGTTTCAAATAGGGAGATTAAGCGTATCTTAGAAAAAACGGTCAATGCATCAAGAAAGGATTGGTCCCTTAAGTTGGACGATGCTCTTTGGGCTTATCGGACCGCTTATAAAACTCCAATTGGCATGTCTCCGTATCGTCTTGTTTTTGGCAAAACATATCACTTACCCGTTGAGCTTGAGCATCGTGCTTATTGGGCCATTAAGTTTCTGAACTTTGACTCTCAACATGTAGGTACACAACGTTTGCTACAACTCAACGAGCTCGAAGAATGGCGTCACCTCGCATATCCGAACGCAACGCTCTACAAGGAGCGTACCAAAATGTGGCATGACAAGCATATTCTCCCCCGGGAGTTCCACAAGGGAGAAAGGGTGTTACTATACAACTCTCGACTCCGACTCTTTCTCGGGAAGCTTAAGTCTCGATGGTCGGGCCCATTCTTGATTTCCCATGTCTATCCCTCGGGCGTCGTCGAGCTTACAACGGATAAAGGACAGACTTTCTTGGCCAACGCTCAACGTTTGAAACCATATGCCGGGTTGGATGGACCGAGAGACAAGGTGTCCATCATCCTTGAGGACCCCCCATGATTTCTCGCCTTAAGTCGAGCTAATGACTCTAAACTAGCGCTTCTTGGGAGGCAACCCAAGCTTTCTTTCCGTCTCTTTTTCTTTTTCTCGTGTTTTTCCCCGTTCGTTGCTTTATTTTCTAACTTTAAGTCCGTGTTAGTTCGTGTTTAAGTGTTTTTCTTCTTCTTTTGAAACAGGAAATGGAAATCTTACACAACAGGTTATCCGCGCCTAGGCGCCGATTATCGCACGCCTGGGCGCCCAAGGACTCCAGTGCACACCTCGCTTCGCATCATGGCGCCCGAGCGCCACCAGAGGTGCGCCCTGGCGTGCATTCCCTGGCGCCCAGGCGCCAAAGGAACTCAAACGTCACTTGAGTTGTTGCATTCATTGCTCACACCGTTGTTGCCACTCTTGGACAAATTCGAGGACTCGGGTCTGCTTTTCAGCACCCCTATGGTGACGTGTACTTTGCCCTTCTCTTTTTCGAGCATTGGGGACAATGTTCATGATACGTGTGGGGGGGGTATACTAGATCCATTATAGTCATGTTGATTCATGTTTTACATATTTCGGTCCAAGTTTGGGGGGGTGTTGTACCTCTACATGTGAAATGTGTGCAATTTTAATTATTTTTTTTATAGAATTTCAACCCTTCACTTGAGGCATTGAGCATGGTTAATTTGAATACATGGTATGTTTTCTCTATCAATTTGGTTTTTAATGGCTATACACATCGTTCCTTGCTTATGGGACCCTAACTAGACTAGATTGACCTTAAGATGATTCACATATGCACATAAATCGAGGGTAGAGGAGTTGAGTGGACAACCATTTTGAAACACTTAAAGGCTTGATCCCGAAAATATCAACTTAGAATTTTCACATGTGTTATGAGTTGAGAATGTTAACTTCGTATGCTTAATAATAATAAAAAGAGGTTGAACATTGGTATGACTGCAAAAGTCAGGCTTAATGGATACAGGGGGCGATGAGCACCATGCCTAGAATACTGTACTATTTTGCTAATTTGAGCTAAGCTCAAGCCAATGCAAGTGTTAAGTGAATAAGGACCTAGTTTGATTTTGTGGCCTTTGACACTCGAGCGATTAAGCCCTTAGGAGTGTCTCTACACTTGATACCCTAAAAACGTCTGGTTTGGGAGTTATTGGCCTAAAGCTCGTTACAAGGGTGTCATAGAAAGCCTAAGAGGATCGAACATTGCACATGGTCTAGCCTCTAATGTTTCAAGTTGAAAGTGCATAAGTTAAAGTCGAAAGTGGAATGAAGTGATGAATTTTTAAGTGGCTATGAAGTTGTATTCAATTCTCGTACCACGTGAATAATCAAAAGTTGATAAATATGGGGTTAATGCTTGAAAAGTGGTAAGAATGCCACTCGACTATAATACTTGAGATTTATTACACTACACCCTTAGGATGATCTTTTCGATGTTAAGGCGTAACATTAGCAAGTGTGTGACGTGTATATATTTGTAATTTGAGCTTAAACAGATGAGTTCATATCATTGTGTGCTATTAATCATTGTAATTTACGTTGAGTGATCGGGGTTGAAAATCTTTCGATTTTGTGGGTATATCGTCTGCAAACCCTCACGAGACTATAACTCGTCCTTTGAGGTAACTCAAGGGTTCAAAGGCTTGTTGCATCCGCTAAATGCAACCGCTTACTCCACGAAAGTGAGTATGGTAGTTCCTTTTTTTTTTTTCCCTTTGGTTGATGATGAGTTCGTATCTTGTGCTTTTTCTTGCTCGAGGGCGAGCCAGTGATAAGTTTAGGGGGGTTGATAGGAGTCGTTTTTGCATAAGTTTTTAGGCCCTTTTAATGACAATTTAGGCTCGTATACGGTTTATTTCGTGCCACTCGTGCGTTTAATATGTGTGTGAAGTGATTTCAGGTAGTAAGCGACGATGGACGAAGAAAAGGGCAAAAAGACTACTCATTTACCCAACTTTGCTCAAAGCTTCGCACTGAGACACCTAGGCGCCATGTTTCTCGCGCCCAGGCGCGACCCAGCAACAACAATCAAAGCTTCGCACTTCCGCGCCTAGGCGCCTGAACCGCCACGCCTAGGCGCCACACATCGCGCACCTGGGCGCCCCATTTTTCGCGCCTGGGCGCCCCAGAACTTTTGCCCCAAGAAAGACTCGCCACATAGGCGGCGCCCAGGCGCCGCGATAACAGAATCTTGGAACTATAAATAGGATTTTTCAATTCATTTTGTGAGTTCGAAATCTGGGAGATTAGGGGCGATTTGCTGGGTCTTGGGCCATTCTTCATCAATTCTAAGAGGCTAAGAAGGAGATCTAGCTTGGGATTGAAGCTCTTGACTTGGATACATCATCAATCAAGCAATATAGGGAGTTTTCATTTGTTTTTCATTACATACTTGTCTATGATTATGTACATGACTACATTAGGATCTTCTATGTTATTGATTATGAGCTAAATTTGTGAGACTAAGGCCATGTGAAGGCTAATTTATGAGTCAATATATGTGAAGTTACTTTTTGTATTAATTCTCCTATTGCTTTGTGTGTTAATTCTATGCTTTTATTCCAATCATGTGTTTGATCACCATATGCTTGCTATCTTGCCTAATCTAGTTGTTCGAGAGAAGATAGATTAGGGTGCAAGGGAATTAACACATCACCCGAAACAAATGAGGGATTGCTCCTAGAAATAGGTAAAGATTCCCAGGTGTTGTTAGCCGGATTTATTCGGGGAAGCTCTAGAACGTTAATGCGTGATTTTTGATTAGATTCTCGGATAGACATATTTAGAGAATCGTCAATTAATCATAGGATTGCTATGAGCCGAGACATCGGGTAATAATTAATTTAGGAGTTTCCACCAAAGCAATAGGAGTCTAATAATTCAAGGAGTAATCCATATAAATTGATGAGTAGATTTGGTTGTAGCATGTGCCTTGGTCATTTTATCATACGTGAAGTTTAATCCATAGCTTGTTCCCTCCTTTGGTCCTTCATTTACTTAATTGTTTTAGTCCCGCTTTACTTTAAGTGTCTTTTACCTTTTTGAAAATCAGAAACTAAAATTCAAGTCTCCGTGGTTCGACAACCCGGACTTATTTTTGTCCACTTTTATTACTATCGCGACTAGTACTCTTGCTATCCAAAGCACGTTAGGTTCTAGCGTGTCAGCTCCAAGCTCCTTTCCTTTTTGGATCGACTTCTTCTTCAAAGACTATTTTAATTCTATCAATTACATAAGAATTATTACATCATATACATGATTCTAAGAATAAAAAATAATGGGCTCAAAACCGGCCCTTACAACCCATAAAAAGAAATACATCCATAAAGGAAATCTAAGCCCATGAATAATGTCACCATCACATAACACATGCTCGCGATAAATAAACCAATTATGTTGGTGATGAATATTATAATTAATTAGTCCAAATAATTAATTTTCTCATAAAATTCCAAATTTTATTCATATTTATAATAAAAAGGCTTCTAGTGAAAATTCATTATTTAAATAAATTAATTAATTAAAATCCTCCAAGAATAATTAATTAATTTTTTATTCAAATAATTAATATTCAATAAATACTAATTTGTCTCGATTTCACCAAACTTAAATCACCATCCCACTGGCCCATTTAAATTTAAGGAGTTTGGCCCAAAACTAATTTATTGAATGTCTAATCTTTTTAACAAAACCAATTTGGGCATATTTAATTAAAATCCAGGTCATCATTGTTTTGACCCACCCAGATAATTAAAATAGCCCAAAGCCCATTTATCAAAAATTAGACCCGTTTTTCACACAACCCGACCCATCCGACCCGGGTAAAAAACCTAAGCCCCCACGGGTCAAGTCGTGAGCCCAGCGCACGGCTCACCCGCGCGTGCCTTCTACATGGACGTCGGAGGCCACCCGTTGTGCGCGTAGCTCGTGCACATTGTGCACCTGGCCTGTGTGCACGTCGTGCGCCTCACGCACATCTCGGGATTTCTCAGCCCCGTTTTCTCACACAATTTCATTTTCTCGATCCACCATATTATCATGCAATAATACGCAAGAAAAACAAAGCTCTAAATCATAAATATAATATCATATTTAGTATGCTTCAAAAACACGAAAAATACGTAAAATCACGTATTTGACTAAATACAAAAATCAGAGATGGGCTATGATACCACTGTGGGGTTTTTACATATGAAACGTAGCAGAAAGAATAAATCCCACAGTGGTTCATCTCCGATTTCATGTATTCAAGTCAGGATAAGAAACGTGTACCTTTCTTCGTATTATTGAATTTTCCGAACCAATTTTTGATCTTTTTTCCATGTAGCGAACCAACCACTGCCCCTAAATCACCACGCCAGAATTGAGAGCGAAAAATCACATCTTTTCTTCTCCTATGGATGGCTAGTGAGAGAGAGGGGTGGAGTTCTTTGATTTGGAGAAAAAGACAACTAGAGAGGCTAGGGTTAATTATTTCCACTAAGTAGTATTTATACTACACAAGAAAATAATTAAGCCTAATTAACTAAGGCCCTAGGAGTCCATGTTGGACGCCCACTTAGAAGATTTAAGCCCTCAGGCTTTAGTCCATGTTTGTGGTTTAATCTAATTATTTAATTAATATTATTTATCCAATAAATAAATTATTAAATAACTAATTAATCCAAGTTAATTCTATGATTAATTCCATAAAGAAATTAACATAATTAATTAATAAGATCATTCAATGATTTAATTAATTAATTAACTACGATATCAAATACCAAAAAATCTCCCAAGTCTCGCACCATAATATTTCCTTTGCAATTCCTTTAAACGTGGCTCTTTAGGTTTGTCTCAAAAGGCAAATGAGAGAAAGCCAAGAGGATTTGAGTAACACCTAGCTAGTCTCGTGGCCCACATCATATCCCAATTGAGAACGAATAAATAGAATCATTCGAAACCTTTCACGTTGTGAATATCGTATGAGTATAGACCCCTTATTCTTATATCCCAGTCAAGTGAGAGTCATGGATTAGTCAAACTCACAGGACTTGACCATATGCTTAGCTCGTAGTGAATCGAGGTCACGGAGTATACTCTTATGTCCAACATGAGTATCTCCATTGCTTTGGCCAAAGACTTTGACCTCACCCATTCATGACAGCATAGGATATATTCGTCATTCACTTATAAGAAAATAAATTCCATTTTCCTAATTAGTTAAGACTTAAGACTGCTATTTGCCCATCAAGCCGCACTTCGAGGTCAACCCCACCAACTGGTGAATTGGATCTAATTACTCTATTGACAGACTTGATGTCACAAGCACATCTTCAACATGATTACTCAGGTCTAAGGTTCACGCGTACCTTTCACAACTTATCAGTTTTGTCAGTTGCTGTCATAGAATGAAAACCCATGTGACAGAACTGATGCGAGCCGTGTTCGAACTCATTAGTCTTACTGATGCACCGATAGGAGTCGCTTTTGTCCGTGCTTTTAGACCTTTTATTGACGATTTAGGTCCATTTATAGCTTGAATTGCGCCACTCGTACCTTTAATATGTGTGTTAAGTGAATTCAGGTGTTAAGCGAAGAGACACAAAGAAAAGGGCAAAAGACGGCATTTCAAACGAACTCTAGAGAAACATTCGCACGCTAGCGCCTAGGCGCCACACATCCTACGCCTAGGCGTGATACCATCCGCGCCTGAGCGCCGTCATACGCGTGCCTGGGCTCCTCCCGACTTTCCCCCCAAGAAACCCCTGCCACGTAAGCGACGCCTAGGCGCCGATCTACCCGCACCTGGGCGCCGTTGTAACATTTTTCGAAGCTATAAAAAGAAATTTTTAGCTCATTTTGAGGGTTGGAAAGTCTGGGGATTAAAGGATTTTTCTGGGATTTTGAGGCACAATTTCATCAATTCTTGAAGGAGAAGAAAGGGGATTAAGCTGGAGATTGAAGTTCCAAGCTAGGATTCATCATCAACCAAGTCTTAGGGAGTTTTATTTGCTTTCATTACATGTTTATGTTCATAATTATGTATATGATTGTTCTAGATCTTCTTGAGCTATTGATGATGAGCTAATTTTGTAGAACTAAGGCAATGTGAAGGCCAAATTTATGAGTCAATATATATGAAGTGATTTTTCCTATTAATTCTCCTATTGCTTTGTGTGTTAATTTTATGCTTTTATTCCAATCATATGCTTGCTATCTTGCCTAATCTAGTCATTCGAGAGAAGATAGGTTAGGGTTCAAGGGAATTAACACATCATCCAAAACAAACGTGGAATTGCCCCTAGAAATAGGTAGAGATTCCCGGGTGCGGTTAGCCAGATTTATCCGGGGAAATTCTAAAGCGTAAATGCGTGGTTATTAGTTAGATTCTCGGATAGACATATTTAGAGAACCGTCAATTAATCATAGGATTATTATGAGCCGAGACATCCGATAATAGTTAATTAAGGAATTTTCACCAAAGCAATAGGAGTCTAATAATTCGAGGAGTAGCTCATATATATTGACGAGTACATTTGGTTGTAGCATGTGCCTTAGTCATTTTATCATACGTGAGTTTTAGTCTATTGCTCATTTCCTCTTTTGTCCTTCGTTTATTCAATCAATTCTTGCAATTAACTTTATTTGTCTTTTCTTTTATTGAAAATCTAAAGCTAAATCCACGTCTCCGTGGTTGGCAACCCAGACTTATTTTGCCCACTTTTATTACTACCACGACTAGTAAACTTGCTATTCAAGCACGTTAGGTATTAGCGTGTCAAGTTTTTGGCGCCAATCGCCCTCAGTGGCCGACACAATCCACGCCCCCGCGCCAGTATCCCATGCCTAGGCGCGCGGAAGCCCAGAAGTCACCTATGCTTCGCATCGTGGCGCCTGAGCGCCACCAACTCCACGCCTGGGTGTCGATTGAGCTACGCCCGAGCGTCATCTACACCACGCCCAGGCGCCGAATGACTTCCAAAGGACAAATTTTCCTACGCAGAACGGCGCCTAGGCGCCGTAATACGCGCCCCTAGGCGCCGATCAGGTACATATTTTCTTTCAGTCAAAATTAGGTCAAACAAAATCATCTCTCTCTCTCTCTCTCTACACTCATTTCCACCGCATCCCACCATTTTGCCACCGTACCACCGCCAATTTCAGCCAGAACAGCTGATTTCAGCCGTCTCTCCGCCGCTCCACAGCCACAGTCTTCCTCCTCGCATTTTGGGTCTCGGGTTGCCATCGGATCTGTGCATTTTCGACCCTAAGGTGAGTGATTGGCTTATCCGCTTTATCATTTCTGCGTATCCGAGCCGACTTCGGGCATGGGCCTGTGGATTTTTGTGTTTTTCTGCCAAATTTGTTGATGCATTATCGATTGGTTGCATTGAGGTTTTGATTTGCCATTTGTTATTGGATACACAGTGAGTTTTTCGGGATTTCTTTGCATATTTTGTTTCCAACAGTGTGAATTCGTCTATGGGGATGTCTTATGCAGATTTTTTTGTCCATTGTTGTGTGCAAATAGGGGTTGATTGTGAGTAAATTGTGGGTTAGCCGTGAATTCAGTTTTGAGTTGTTGTGTTGCGATTACTGCTTCTATTTAGTGTGGGCCATTTGTGGATTGGGTGTGATTGTGGGCTGCTTATTTGCTCTCGGGACATAGTCAAGAACTTGGTAACCAATTTAACGTTGTTACGCTGCCCAAATTCCGCTCAATTATGGGTAAAAAGAATCCACCATCCAAAGGGAAAAAGAAGGTTGGGGAAGGGTCATCCACCAACCCCGAGCCCCCACAGGACACAATATCCCCTACTACGCTTCCCCATTCTTTAAACCCGAAAGCAAAAATTATTTTTAACGGGTTATACAGTCGGACGGTTATCAAAGAAAGGCCTTTTGCTTCCAGTGCTAAGAGTGCCATGAAAGCCCGCATCGAGTTCCATGGTTTGGATTATTTTTGTGGCCCCTTAGAGGTTATTTGCCTTCCCTAGATTCAGGAGTTTTATAGTATCGGGGCATACCTTTCCATCACAAACAAATCGGCTTGGAAGGCACACACGATTGAGGTTCGGAATCGCCGGGTCAATTTTGATGCTACTGCTCTTAGTGAGTGCCTCGGGATGGCAATTCCCCAGACTTGCAGGTATCTTGATCTCTACAAGCTAGATGGGACATACACTGTTTCACTTGACGAGGTCCTTGGGGTCATTGCTATTGAGGATACGACTTTGCCCGAAGGGGAGTCTCACTTACCCCGTCGTATCCTGCGTCCCGAGGCAGCCTTTTGGCTCAACTTCATCTGTTTTAATTTCCTTCCCAGCTCCAATCGATCGGAGTTGAACAAGGAGCGGGCCTTGCTTATATTCGCCATCATGACAGAGCGACAGATTGACTTCGTGGGTTTGATCCACCGGACTTTATTAGGACATATCAAGAGGATACCCGACACAGCTTAAGAGGAAACGAGGGGAGTCAACCAATCCAAAGAAGAACCTGTTTATCTTCCCGTCTCTCATTTTGGCCTTGTGCTTGACCAGCGGTGTTAGGGCTTTTCAGAGCGAGACTACAGACCCTGCCAATTCACCTCTTCCATTCTCGGACACCCCAACTTCAACCCAGTCGCCTATGCCTCCGAGAGCTCGTCCGGCTCGTGGCACAAGATCTAGCCACCCCACATCGTTTGATGTGGAGACCCTTCGGACTGATCTGCAGCAGTTGAGGACTGATATGCATGTCATGATGAGTGAGGGATGTGCTTATTTTCGCCAGTTGTTCCTGGAGCAAGACGCATTCTTGGGCCGTGGGCCATTTGACTATTCAGCACCCCCATATTTCCCGCACTCTTCCACTCCCCCTCCGGATGACCTGATCGGTGTCGGTGCTTTGGTGGTTGGGGGTTCCCCTGTTGAGCCCGAGGGAGGCACAGATGATATGCTCAACATAGATGAGATTATGAGTGGAGACGAGGATGAGGGTGGCCATGAGACGAGAGATGATGATTTTGTGGACCGTTTTGTCAATGAGGATGATTAGCATGTCTATTTAGTCTTTTCCTGTTTTCTTTTGTTGGATATCGCTCTTGTTTAGCTGTTAGATTCTGTTGATGTTTGTGTTTTTTTTCTGGATATTTTGTTATGTTCTTTCCCTCCGTTGTTTTTAGTAGAAGCATGTTTTTTGAGTTGTCTTGTGTTTTATTGTTGTTTGTGTTTCGTTTCTCGCTTCTATCCATCTTTTAACGCTTTGTTTGGCTAGCATCAAATCGTGTGTAGTTGTTGCATTCATTGCTTCCACCGTTGTTGCCACTCTTGGATACATTTGCATTCGGGGACTCGGGTTTGCTTTTCAGCAACCCTATGGTGATGTGTACTTTACCCTTTTTCTTTTTCGAACATTGGGGACAATGTTCGTGTTAAATTTGGGGGGGGTATGCTAGCTCCATTGTAGGCATGTTTATCCATGTTTTATATATTTCGGTCCAAGTTTGGGGGGGTAGTACCTCTACATGTGAAACTTGTGCAATTTTGAAAAATTTTGGATAGAATTTCAACCCTTCACTCGATGCATTGAGAATGGTTAACTTGAATACATGGCATGTTTTCTCTATCAATTTGGATTTTAATGACTATACACATCGTTTCCTTGCTTATGGGACCCTAAACTAGACTAGATTGACCTTAAGATGATTCACATATGCACATAAGTCGAGGGTAGAGGAGTTGAGTGGGTAACCATTGTGAAACACTTAAAGGCTTGATCCCGGAAATATCAATCTAGAATTTTCACATGTGTTATGAGTTGAGAATGTTGACTTTATATGCTTAACAAGAATAAAAGAGGTTGAACATTGGTATGACTGGAAAAGTCAGGCTTAATAGATACTGGGGGCGAAGAGCACCATGCCTAGAATACTATACTATTATGCTAATTTGAGCTAAGCTCAAGCCAATGTAAGTGTTAAGTGAATGAGGACCTAGTTTGGTTTTGTGGCTTTTGACACTCGAACGATTAAGCCCTTAGGAGTGTCTCTACACTTAATACCCTAAAGCCGTCCGGTTTGGGAGTTATTGGCCTAAGCTCATTACAAGGGTGTCATAGAAAGCCTAAGAGAACCGAACATTGCACATGGTCTAGCCTTTAATGTTCTAAGTTGAAAGTTGCATAAGTTAACACCTAAAGTGGATTAAGTGATGAATTTTAAGTGGCTATGAAGTTCTCTTCAATTCTCGTGCCATGTGACTAATCGAAAATTGATAGATATGGGATTAATGCTTGAAAAGTGGTAAGAATGCCACTTGACTATAATGCTTGAGATTTATTACACTACACCCTTAGGATGATCTTTCGATGTTAAGGCGTAACATGAGCAAGTGTGTGAATGTATATATATGTAAATTTGAGTGTAAACAAATGAATTCATGCCATTGTGTTTTATTAATAATATTGATTTGCGTTGATTGATTGAGATTGAAAGCCTTTCGATTTTGTGGGTATATCATATGCAAACCTCACGAGACTATAACTCGTCCTTTGAGGTAACTCAAGGGTTCAAAGGCTTGTTGCATTCGCTAAATGCAACCGTGTACTCTACGAAAGCGAGTTATGTAGTTTTTCTTTCTTTCTGTTTCTCCCGTGTGTGATGATGATTTTCTTTTCCTATCCTATAGCTCTTATTGCTCGAGGACGAGCAATTGATAAGTTTGGGGGGTTGATAGGAGTTGTTTTTGCACGTGCTTTTAGCCCTTTTATTGACGATTTAGGTCCATTTATAGCTTGAATTGTGCCACTCGTACCTTTAATATGTGTGTTAAGTGAATTCAGGTGTTAAGCGAAGAGACACGAAGAAAAGAGCAAAAGATGGCATTTCAAACGAACTCTAGAGAAGCATTTGCACGCTGACGCCTAGGCGCCACACATCCTGCGCCTAGGTGTGATACCATCCGCGCCCGAGCGCCATCATACGCGCTCCTGGGTGCCGCCCGACTTTCCCCCCAAGAAACCCCTGCCACGTATGCGGCGCCTAGGCGCCGATCCACCCGCGCCTGGGCGCCGTTGTAACCGTTTTTGGAAGCTATAAAGGGACATTTTCAGCTCATTTTGAGGGTTGGAAAATCTGGGGATTGAAGGACTTTTCAGGGATTTTGAGCCATTATTTCATCAATTCTTAAAGGAGAAGAAGGGGGATTAAGCTAGAGATTGAAGTTCCAAGCTAGGATTCATCATCAACCAAGTCTTAGGGAGTTTTATTTGCTTTCATTACATGTTTATGTTCATAATTATGTATATGATTGTTCTAGATCTTCTTGAGCTATTGATGATGAGCTAATTTTGTAGAACTAAGGCCATGTGAAGGCCAAATTTATGAGTCAATATATATGAAGTGATTTTTCCTATTAATTCTCCTATTGCTTTGTGTGTTAATTTTATGCTTTTATTCCAATCATATGCTTGCTATCTTGCCTAATCTAGTCATTCGAAAGAAGATAGGTTAGGGTTCAAGGGAATTAACACATCATCCGAAACAAACGTGGAATTGCCCCTAGAAATAGGTAGAGATTCCCGGGTGCGGTTAGCCGGATTTATCCGGGGAAATTCTAAAGCGTAAATGCGTGGTTATTGGTTAGATTCTCGGATAGACATATTTAGAGAACCGTCAATTAATCATAGGATTATTATGAGCCGAAACATCGGGTAATAGTTAATTAAGGAACTTTCACCAAAGCAATAGGAGTCTAATAATTAGAGGAGTAGCTCATATATATTGACGAGTAGATTTGGTTGTAGCATGTGCCTTAGTCATTTTATCATACATGAGTTTCAATCTATTGCTCATTTCCTCTTTTGTCCTTTGTTTATTCAATCAATTCTTGCAATTTACTTTATTTGTCTTTTCTTTTATTGAAAATCTAAAGCTAAAATCCAAGTCTCTATGGTTTGACAACCCGGACTTATTTTGTCCACTTTTATTACTACCACGACTAGTACACTTGCTATTCAAGCACGTTAGGTATTAGCATGTCATGCACTCTGACACAATTTCCCACTAACATACTCATAGTGTTCAACTGACACTTCCCTGTCAAAACTTATGTCATACAAATCTCTATCCAGTAATGATGTCCAATCAATACTCTCTTCGACTTGCGAACAAATTTAGATATTAAGGATCAAACTCTTCTAGTGCCAATCTCCCTAACCCATAGGGAGTAGAAGGTTCGCCTTATTATCAAGGACTAAACGTTGTTTATAAAACCTTACAAGTGCCTATAAGAAGCAACATGAATTTCCCTTTACTAATATAAGATTGTTCATTTACAAATTAATGACCTATAATTCTATCCTCTATGGCATTTGAGGGCATAACACTAACAATCTTAACTGCGAAAAGAACTTGAAAGGCGTCTAAGCTTATTTCGAGTTTCAACTCGGTGAATCGGCGGACAAAACCCTTAAAAAAGGTGAAACAGGTAGGGGTCAATTGACTTATACAAACTCAATACTGGGTTAGAATTTCCCCAAACAGGTTGTGGTAGGGAATGGCAAACCCCGAATGAAAATATTCTAAGTAAAGGGTCATGTGCCCTTTAGGAGAGCCTAGAATCCTCCAACCCTCTATAGGCACCTACAATTCAAGGTCCACCTGCGAGGTCGACGACACGATCCCACGATTGTTTCTCGAGTTGGGACCCGTTGCCCTGCTCTACAACTTTCTCGTGATCACTTCCCATACATGTGAAATCCTAGTGACTAGGATGATCCCCACTGCCGGATGGAGAAGAGCTCCCTATTCCTATGAGAAGTTGGCGGTCCATTTAGAAACGAATTTTGCATAAATTACAACATAAGCAAAAAAAATTATAAGTCATGAGAGGCACAAATGCAATATCGCCCAAATCTATTAGCGCGAGGAGACACGCAAAAAAATCGAGTAAAAGCCCAACAAAGGCAAACCTACAGCGGCCCCGAAGCAAGGCCCCGAGGTGCTACTTCGAGGCAGCCATCCCCGAGGTGCTACCTCGAGGCAGCTGATCTCGAGACAGCGTGGGCTGCCGCCTCAAGATGACAACCCTATCACCCCGAGGTGACACCCCCGATTTTCCCGCCATGCACAGCAGCTATTTTGACCTATGGGCTATTTAAATGAAGATATTCATTTATCTAGAACACTCACCTTACCCCAAAAAACGCTCTACACGGGCGAGGAGGCCAAAAATTAGATCAACATTATTGTGAGGAAAAAAACATGTAATTTTCCACACTATGAGCATCACACCATAAAGCGACGAACAAGAAGAACAGATTTGAGGTTTACCTTATTCATCTTGGCTTCTCTCCATGGTTGATTGTGAGAATAAAAGCCTAGAGACAGAATTTTTGCAAGTGAAGTGTGAGTGAATAAGGGGGCAAAGTACCCACCCACCTCTCCTTTTTAAAATGATTAGGTAGGTGGGAAGCTTTAATACTTTAGCACCCTATTAGAAATTCCCTCAGCCATGTGCTGCAGCTAAGCTGATCTGTCATACTCCCGGATACTCTAAGTAGCCTACCCGGGAGTGGGGAGGCATTTGAGGTGCACCAAAATTTCTAAGGGCACAATTGTAATTAACTTATCAATGATTTGGGACGGATTATCCCCAGCGGGCGATATCTGGTGTAGCTGGTTACAACTAATATGGTTGAGCCTGCTTGGCTAAAGGCCTATCGCGAAATGAGCCCATTCTGGCAGATGTACTACAATAACAATTGGGCTAATAAATATGAAATACATGTTTATTAATTTAATTTATAATCCAATGGGTCTGGTAGTAAGACATTAGCCCATGGCCCATATCTAACCCTAAAAATACCCCATGAGGGTAACCAAAAATTATTATCTGCTCTCCTCACAAAACGTTTGCTAGAGAGAATACAACTGGCATCTTTAGAGAGTTACCCCACCGTTGAACTACAAAAAGACTTGATCCCATCAAAGTGGGTACGTAGGCAACTTGCCTATAGCGAATGCAGTCTAAACATAAATCAATCCAATGCCTAGTTTGTCATGTGTAGGGTCAGATTCCCTCCCCACGCGGCCATCACGTGACACACATACATACATTTTGATCCCGCATCACTCATTATCTCACAGTCTCTATAACATGGAATAGGGTTTTAGGATCACATCCCTCAAGAGCGTTCCTCAGTTGCCACCCCCTTGTACGCGACCGCTCCCATAGCCATAAGCGATCGAAGAGAACTTTAAGTATAAAAGATAAAGAAACAGTGCAACATTTATTAATATAATTAAAACAAGATTGTCATAACGTTTATAAGCTAAGCCCAAGTTAATAGATGGATCGGTGGACATCTAACATTATCAGATGTTGTGTCCATAAGGATAACATCAAATTACCCATGTTGGATTTAGCAATTCAATTAAACTAAAAGTGGTAAGTGTTATAAGTTGTACTTGAGGGGGTAAGTGGTCTAAAATCATATTTAGGGGGTATTTGACATAAAGGATAGGGGTGTTCCTGGTGCGGTATTGGTTTTTTTTTTAATAAATTGAAATCGAATTGCCAAGTGCGGTTTTTAGGTAGAGAAATCTCAAATTGCCATTTTGAAAAATAAAACCAAGGGTGCGGTTCGGTGCGGTTACGCTTTTTATCTAACTAAAAAGAAATATTTCAAGATATTTGCATAAAAGTGTCATTTTTTAAACATTACCTAACTAAACCTATTATAATATTTCACATAAAAAAAAGTTATGCTTAACAAAAATTATTTATCCAAAAACTACATAACATAATCAAAGTTTCGCAAAAACTTAAAATATTGGACTAATATAAAAATAAATATATATAAAAAAATGAAAAAGCTCGCGAGCTTTTGAAAGCCTTAGAAGTCACAGACTCAATCTTTTAGAATGAAACTTGTTTCCTTGTTTTAATATTAATCATTTTTAGTTTCATGATTAAGATGAATATGAATTCAATTTTTTAATATAATTTAATTTCTACCTATAATTTTTATTTTGAATTAATATAAGATTTTAATTTTATCTACTGTCTCCCGTTGAAGATGAAATTTAAATTTATATTTTCGTCTCTAAACTCACCTCAAATTTATAAGGTTGAGACGAGATATGTGTTATACGTGCATTATAAGTTATCGAGAAATTATCTCTATTAAATTATAATTCAATTAGAACATATCATCCATAACACAAGATTCAAAAATCAATTGAATAACATTTTGAAGTACCTATTTTAATTAGTCTAAAGTTTAAAAAGATATTATATATATAGTATATAAATTGGTATATTTAAGATTTCATTTATTTCCCCAAGTCCATGCTTAAAAAAAAAATATGGACACGCATCTTGGGTGAACACTTCAATAATTGTTATATACTTTTTATTGGTCTATATTAGATAAAAATTCATTCTATTTATTTAATCTATCATGCATTTAGGGTTTAGCGTTTAGAGTTCATGGTTTAGGGGTTAGAGCTTAGGATTTAGGGTTTAGAGTTTAGGGCTTCAAGTATCAATCTATAGAGGTGTTCATCAGTTTGGTTCATGTTATTTGATATATCTAATCTTGTATTTACTTTAATCCTAATTCAAAATGAATAATTAGTTATAGCAAATGAAATTTAATTCTCAATATCAATTTCAATATGATTAAATAACAAATTCATAATAAATAAATGTATAGAAAATAAAAATAAATATGTATATAAATGTACATATGTATAAATATAAACATATATATATATATAAAATAATGGCGGTTTTGCGGTTCAGTTTGGTGCGGTTTGATCCAAAACCGTCATCAAATCAACTTTGCGGTGCTGTTTTTGTTTAAAATCAAAACCACAGTTTGCGCAATAATTTGACAAAAACGATTTGGTGTGTAATAAAGGATATAAGCGAAGGTGTAAAATGTATTGTACCCTTTATTGGGGCAGACGCGACGCGACGAATGTCATTTGTGGAGCAATTAATCCCCATCATCAAAATTCGCTTTGTAGCTCAGATTACACGCTATTTTCATTCTCACTTATAAACGTAATCCCACCGACCTGGGTAGCAACAGATTAGCAGAGACGAGGAGGAGGAGGAGTTTATACTGTAATTAATTTGCGAATAAAGGAAAGGGAAGCAGGGATGGCGGTATCCATCTCAATCTCGACGACGGTGTTATTGATACTGGCGGTGGGGATTGCTTGTTCCGAGCGCCTAAATAAGTCGGCATCTCTCTTGACCTGGAATGCTGATGATGATGATGATTTGAGTGATTCATCATCTACTATACGTAGACCCCAAGAGGAGGAGGGCGATCAGTTGGACGGCGGCTTTTCTTCCCTCGATGGAATGTTAAATTGGGCTATTGGTATATATATAACTATAACTATAACTATATATATATATATGTAGTATCTCTCTTTCTAACTTTTTTATCTTTTTTCTGCTATTATTTATTTCGCATCTACTTTGTTCTTGTTATTTGATAAATTAGTAAATTAAACATCAGCAGTCGGTTCTAAGGGTGGGTTTTAGTGCAAAAATAATTGTACAAGTAAAGATAATAGAAGAATTGATTCTACTAGGTTGAGGTTTGCATACTTGTTCAACTAATGCCAGCTAGCTATTGCTTCTACTATCTGTCACAATATATTTCTCACAAGATAAATTTCAAAATAAATGTTAGGTTTCTGTATATTGTAGTGCAACATAACTATGCTTTTACCAACCCTCACATTTGACTTGTACTTCATTTCTTGATGTTTGTGAACCTTCTGGATGCTTTGCTCTTATGAGGTAAATTGTTTCTGGTTGCTGTGTTCCAAGCATTCCGTATCTTGAATATAGCCAGCAGTTGTGCTTTATTTAAACTATCTATGGTTTGAACCTGGGTTAATTGATTGGAGAATTACAAATGACATTCTTGTATAACACATAAGCTACATTTTCCTAGATTTAGCCAAAAAAAAAAACAAACCTACATTTTCCTAGAGTAAAACCCATCTCTCTAGTTCCCTTTACATGCCAAAGGAAATCCTGTTCCAAATGGACTAAAACATCAACTTGACAAGAATTTTAACGTTCGAGGCACTAATGAAGTTTTTTTCAAGATATGAAATGAATGATTATTCTAGTCGACCTATTTGTGGAAATGATGCTTTGCACCATTATCCTTCCATATAAAAGATCTTTTTTCTTTTTTTTCCTTTTGAAATTGAGATAGGCCATTCAGATCCAGCAAAGTTGAAAGAAGCTGTATTGGACGTTCAACACCTATCTCCTGATGAGCTGAACCAACGTCAGATGGAAATAAAGGTAAGGTGTATAGTTTATCAGATTACGATCCTAAATAATTTTTTTCTTATTATTGATGTAAAATGTTGTTGGGTGGTTTAGCTACCGTTGAGCTTTTCACCCAAGGAATCCTGCATTAGTTTCTTTCCAGAACTTTTTCGCTCCAATTCTGTTTATACATTTGTCATAGCCTTTACAGCATCAGATTTGATTGCACAAGTAACAACTTTAATAGGTGGATAGTTTGTCATGAAGATTCCGAAATCTGTTTCTCTTTTAGTTTTGAATTGCAAAGTTGTGTGATGGTTACCACTAGTATCTCTTACCATTGAGCTTTAACTCATAACTCTTATGCAGTAAATCCTACCACAAGTACCTAGAGGATCTTACAACATTTTTTTTATTGCAGTTGTAATATATTTAACTTATCTAGATTTGTATTTTATCTGCTTTATCTAGAAGGTTTTCCAACTTCTGAGGGTTTGATTGGTATGTACGAATGGAATTGGACGAGAATGGAACGAAGATGGAAAGTGAATAATATTGGTATGACATATCTATGCTAGGTATGCTTAAGGAATGAGAAATGAGTGGATCATTCATTAGTTCATTGTAGTCCCATGATTGGTAACTAAATATGAATGTAGGAATGGCATGGAATTATTTTCAAAGACCAAATTACCCTTTTTCTTAAATATTTAAAGTATAATTATTTTTAAAATATATGGTTATTTTATACATGGACAAAGGACAATGTTATCTTTTAAGCAGGTGTTATGCATCAGTCTTAGACTGTGTGCCAAATTGTAAATAAAATTATGGTTTCAATTAAAAAAAGATAATTTTATCACGTTCATATTTTTTTCGTACTTTAACCATAAACTGTAATCAGTGATATTAACTCTAAAGATCGTGCTCCAATTTTTCTAGTAATTGAATAATTATTCTAGAAATATCACTGCTTCACAAAATTAATGAATTCTATTCTCTCATTTTTTATAATTATTTAAGAATTATTTTATGTTTATTATCAACTTGGTATTATATCACAAATCTGTATCTAATATACTTCTGTTACAATACTAAATGGCCTAGGATTTTAGACCTTTAATTAGAAGAAAAAGGAACTATGAGACAAGATGAAGACAAGGAGAGAGGAAGTAAGAGACAAAGAATAGAGTTCATGTTTGGTGGTCGAGAGAGTTGAAGATAAATATTAATTATACTCGATAATCCCCGATTTTATTATTGACGACGTAATTTAAGGATGAAAATATTATTGTTGCAATGTTTTTCCTCAAATTTTTCAATGCATTTTAGTATTTTCCCCATATTTCTCCCTATTTTCCTCACATTTTCAATTGAATTTATTGTTGTTAAAGTGATTCTTAATAATAAAACTGCTATTTGTTGGACACAAAAATATTAATCCGTATTCTTTTTACTTTTACCAATGCATTTACTATTTTCCCATAATTTTCTTGAATTTTCCGTTATTTGTCTTATATATAAAGCAATTTGAAATTAATAATGATATGCTGGACAAAATATAATTTTTGTATCGATGTTTTAAGACCCTTTCATTATGTTGTGGAGGTTAATTTTGTACAAAATAAATATAAGTTGATTCCTAATGAGTGGGAAATGGCTAAACCCATGTGGAAGGAAAGGAATTTAATCCATACTATTGGGAATATGGATTCCAGCAGGAATGACATATCAAGCATATGCTTAGGAATGAACTAGGGAATGACCATTCCATTCCCACCCCAATCCAGCATACCAATCGGGCCTTGAGGAGTTTGTTCAATACAAGGCTCATTGACTTGTGCCACCACTGTTTGACCATACCAATCAGCAAAAATTTCCCCATCAGTTTTACCACTTAGCTAATAACCTATGGACGTAGTGCAAATTTCACATCATCATTATGCTTCTGTTGAGTTTCTTTTGTAATTTTTTTGGTAAACTCGTTCCTTTGTCTGTTTTATAAAGATCTCATACTGTTGCGTTTTGTATGCCGGCACAGGAACTGATGGAGAAACTAAAGATGCCATCAGATGCACAATTGATGAAAATTGCAATAGATGATTTGAATAACTTGTCTCTACCTTTGGAGGATCGTTACCGTGCACTTCAGGAGCTTCTGATACTTGTTGAGCCAATAGACAACGCTAATGGTACATGTGGTTTACAGCCTTCAGCCATAGATTTATTTTGGGAATTTCTTGCCATTGCAATATATTCAATTTTGAGAGGTCCCTATGCCGTGAAAATTATTGAATAAAGTTGAAATTCTATGAATTTTGGAGTTAAAAGAGACATATTGCTTTCTTTGGTACGATTGTAGCAAACTACAGATTTTCTTAATTCATTGAACAACTAATGCAACATCGGAAATGCTAATGAATATATTATATCGGTTTGGTGTTGATGTTAGAACTCGTTTAAGGATACTTGACCTATGTTATATATGGAGGTGTGAATAGATCATCATGACTTACACTTTGACAATTTCTTAACTTTTTCTTTTTTAATTTATAAGCAAATAATTATTAAATTTGATGATAACTTAGGGGTGTTTGGAAAGTTTTTCAGTAAAAGTGTCTTCTAGATAGGTCTAAAAACAAGAAGGTGGTTGGATGGCGGTCTTTTTCAAAAACATTCTCGTGAAAATATGGCAACACTCAGATCAGGGGATGGTGTTTTGAGAATTCATCTCCAATGAGAATTCAAGAACACAGATTGAAATTCACTGTGCACTTATTCATTCAAAATCTCACATATTAACTGTGAATAACCACCAAGGCTTTGGCCTAGTGGTATCAACCTCTCACTTGTGAGTGGGAGGTCCTGGGTTCTAAGCCCAGAAGCCACAAGGTGTTTGTGGTGTGTGTGTGAGTGAGTGTGTGTGGGTTTAAAAAAAATATATATATATTAACTGTGAATAGGCCCACAAGGCCACAACACACTATCTGGTCTTTTCAGGTGTTCCACACTTGAAAGACCTAATGGGTGTATAAAGTTTTGTAGGGACTAGACGTTTTGACGAAGTCAACCGTTGAAATTTCTCTTGGTCCACCTGATGGGTTGAATGTAGTAATTAATCCGAAATAACTGGTCTATCTTGGTTTGGGCAGCTCATGACAGGTCCTTCTTGGGTATTGGCTGGGAACCCAGTTTTTTTTCCCTTCGTAGAATAGGCCAACCAAACACCATTTCAAGTTGTATTCTCCAAAGCAACAAGCAAACCTAACACACTAGTCGAAATTGGAGTTTTCAGAATAGTTCGAGAACACTCCATCCAAATGAATTTTCATGATTTACATTTAAATTCAGAATTTTGTTCTGTAGTGCGGTTCTGCGAAGCCTTATTTTCTCTTTTTCGAAGTCAACCAAACAGGCTAGTAACGAGTGAAGCCTAGTTATTTGAAGCTAGAATTTACTTAGATCAAAGACAAAAAATTGCATAAGACATAAAAACTCTAAACTAGCATCAGTATGTCTATGGGCAATTGGAAAACTTTTGAAGTAGTCAAATTCTAGTAGAATAAAATTGTTTTGGGCACAAATTTACTGGATAATTGTGGTGCTATTGGTGTGTTGTTATAGCATCTCTTTAGCACTCAAAAATATCATATATTCCTGTTTCATTGTCAGATTTGCACAAACTTGGGGGGCTCACTGCAGTCATAAGGCAACTTTACAATACAAACCCAGAAATAAGGACTATTTCTGCATGGATTCTTGGCAAAGCCAGCCAAAACAATCCTCTTGTTCAGAGCCAGGTATGTCATTTGCATTTCGAGTTAATTTCAAAGTTCTTGCGATCCAGTCCCACTTTTCGCCCCCAGAATTTCAATCATATTTTCTGTATGGTGGGAATTACATGACCTATAGACTGCATATTAAAGTCTGAGAACATCAGGTTTTGGAGCTTGGGACACTGGCAAAGTTAATGGAGATGGCACGCTCTGATTCCATTGAAGAAGCCACGAAAGCATTATATGCTATTTCAGCGTTGATTAGAAATAATCTCGAGGGGCAAGAGTTATTCTATACGGAATCTGGAGACTTGATGCTTCAGGTGATTTGATGAATGCTGAAGAGTAATGTAGCACTTGAATTATCTGGCCAAAAAATATATACATCACTTGTGACACACGTCTTATTAGGTCTAAAAGTTGCATTTGTTACTTTTTGACTTCTTTTAAATTGTCTTGCAGAACATTTTAAGTAACTCGAGCATTGATATCAGACTACACCGGAAATCTGTGTTTCTGTTGGCTGATCTAATTGAAGGTCAATTGGATAGCAGACATAACACGGAACTGCCTTTCTTCAGCAATCATTCCTTGTTGAAGTCTGTGGTTGATCTATTGGCATCAGCAGACCTCGATCTCCAGGAAAAGGTAGGTCTCTATTGTCTTTTAACCTTAATTAATGAATCACCCATTTGGTTCCTTCAATAGCTTTTGGTATTGGTAATTGATGACATATGCGGCTAGTTTATCTATGACATGCTCACTAAAATTAGAAGATACATGTGTGCTGTAAAAATAACTTGGATACTTGATATTGTTGGTCAATTTGATTTATTGCATTGATCTTGCTCTTTTAATAGGATAGGGGAGTTTTGTTGCCATTTTATTTCTCATGTATGTTTAAACTTTGCAGGCACTGTATGCAGTTAAGAATCTATTGTTGCTGAGATCTGCTGATGCTGTTGTCTTGAAGGAAGTTTGTCAATTGGATGTGGCATTAGAGACGATGAGGCAACAGTTGCAGAAATTGATTGTTGAGGATAAATTTGAGTATGCTGTGGATATGGAAAATCTTCGTAGAGAAGTTGAGCTCATTTTCTTGGGAAAGCTAGATAAGGTGAGGGGAACTGTTACGGATTCCAAGTTATTAAAATTGAATTTCTTGAATTTAGTTTGAGATGCGGCAGGTTAGGCCAGTTCCGACGTGATAAATGGCTCGTTGCTGTTTCACTTCTTCAAACCTTATTCACAGCATCCAACTCAACTGAATCTAAACAAGGCATTTTTGACCTTCACGTGTATGCAATT
This sequence comes from Buddleja alternifolia, assembly GCA_019426215.1. NCBI lineage: Eukaryota > Viridiplantae > Streptophyta > Magnoliopsida > Lamiales > Scrophulariaceae > Buddleja > Buddleja alternifolia. Next base: position 2,524,811 of record CM033406.1, read on the forward strand.
AACAGAAAGATTCGGTAGGCATGAGGAATAGTTGGAGATCTTTATGAACAATATAAATGTTGAAAAAGTGTTGTTTAGTATACAGTATGGTAGGAAAATTGCATGCACTACTTGTTGGTCTATTGTTTATTTGTTCACATCAATCTGAAAAACTAAAGCATAAAACGAAGACACTGAAATGTGTCTTTGAAATTGAGTTCCTTTGCCCCAACTTTGCCTGAAAAATTACCTAATAGCCGAGGACTTCTGCATTCAACAAACAAAAAAAGTGGATAAACAACAAATTCATCGCAATTAAAACAAAGTTTTTTATAAATGCGATTGGTTGAAGTTGGATGTATACTTAGTAAAATTAATGCGAGAAATTAAAGAACATAATCTTTTATCCAGTAACCAATTTAATGTTTTGGAAGTTGAATCCGATATACATATGTTATCAAAGGCTTCTCAAACATTATAGTTTTGCATGTACATCACTATAGTTGAATCCGATATACATACATGTTATAATATACATATATGTTATGAAAGGCTTCTCAAGCCTTATAGTTTTGCATGTACATCAATATACAAGCACCTAATAATTATCTGGACAACAGTGTTTAACCATAGTTTAGGGCCTTAAAAGCCTGGGACCAGCATTTGAACAAATCCAGGTTGCAATTACATCCACAAGAACATCAATTTCCTTGGAGTTTTCTGGTCGGAAACTAACTTCTTTAGCAACAGCCTCCCATGGTGTGCCTGCTGTTAAACTTGCCAACAACTCTCCTCCACGGTTAACTGCATCAGCCATTGCTGGTGGCACATCTGGAAGTATCTACATATTCAACCAAATTTCAGTTAGTTTTATTACGTGCACCCTAATGTTGACAGTCAAAATCATGTATTATTTATTAGGATAATTACACAAACTCCCCCCTCATTTTAAGCCTAATTACCAAACCCCCCCCCCCCCCCCCCCCCACACACACACACACTTTTGTTAAGTTACCATAACTCCGCTTTCAGTAAAAACATATTACGACTTCACTCGTGACAGGTGGTGTGTCGATAATTTTCAGAACCTTGGGGGACTTTTGGTAACTACACAATAAGTGAGGGGATGAGAATGTAATTATCCCTATTTATTACCTGCTGTAGAGGCAGTCCGTGATCCCCAGGTAACATACGAATGGACATATCCAGCATTGAACTGATAGCAGAATCTGAGCTAAGAACCTGAGCTAGCATCGAAGTTTCATCAATCGTATCATCTTTGAACTTTATTAAAAAATTCCTTGAGATGCCATAGTAAGACCTGATCTGTCAACCACATCGACTAATAGGTTATCTAGTTTCCATTAATCACTTAAAAAATCTTTTCTAACTCAGCAAATTCATATGCATTTCCTGAGTTGAAGTTTTTCCTATCTGGCAGTTTGGCTCTTCGGAGATGAAGGAATTCTAGGTTAAGGTTCAATATTAATGGGAAGAGAAATTTCATGCTACCAACTTAGGTACTCGGCGCAAGTGGGTTAATTAGCATTTTGTCCTCTTTGCACCAATTAAGAATATTCATCATTTATATTTATCAAAAAAAAAAAAAAAGAATATTCATCATTTATAGTATTAGTAAAAGATTTGGTATCTCGTATAGGACGGTCCATAATCCGGTCCTCACATATAAAAGAAACAAAAATCTAAAATAAAAAACCAAAAAAGACAAAAAAATCTGTGCCTGGCAAAGTCGGAAGCCTATCCAAGTGAAGAGTATTTAAAGACCATATCCAGGTTTTAATTACTCCAGGTATAGAATTAAATCTCCAATTGAAATCCATGCAGTCCATGACTCTATGGAGTATGTAGTTTTACAAAATTATTTTCTAGATGGCTAGGACTAAATTACAATAACTAATGTAAAGTTGGAAGGAAATTATTTTCAAACAAAAGCAGCTAAAATTAGTGAAGAGTACAATTTGTATGTGAAGCATACAACTAATATTTCCTAAATAACCTTTAGGGAGATAATTTTAATGAGTGAGAACCATAGTACATTTCAATTAAAGTGTAAAGGGTCAAAATCTTATATACTAGAATGAATGCTAGAACACTAAAATTCTATAATTGCATCCAAAGTCTATCAATGTTACTCTGAAACATTCACTATGTGCACCTGTTCTGTGCAAGGTATTGGAAAATTGATGCAATGGATAACCTTGCAAATAAGCAACGGTTAGGTTGGACCCTTGCCCATTTACTTAAACTTGCCAAGTAAGCTTCATTGAAGTTATACAAATAAAATTGGGCTCCATAGTAGAAGCAAAAGGATAATTGCATAAGGTATGAGATTTGCCGAAAACTCATGACCCCCTCCCCCCCCCCCCCCCCCCCCCCCCCCCCCCCCCCCCCCCCCCAAAAAAAAAAAAAAAGTGCACAAGTATAAGTAAAATGAAAAATTATTTTCAAAAATTGATATAAATGGAATGATGAGATTTGCTAAGACCTCATGACACAGCCACACCATGTCTAAAGCACCCAATTCATAGGAATTTATGGTCTGTAGACTAACTTCAGCACAGATTTAGCTATCAAGGTACGTGATAATTAAATTAAACTGTAATGATAATAGAAAGTATCTATCATGTGTTGATTACTTGATTATTGCAAAATAACGAAAGAAAAATGCTAAAATCAGAAACTAGTCTTACCAATCGTCGTGTTTCTTCTGGCTTAGGGGAAAAATCTTCCCTCCCTTTAGCTAAGTCCATGTACAATGGAGGAAGCTGCTCAACCAAAGGAAGGACTTGCTTCAAAATGGCAGGGCTCAGGTTCTCAAACTGCTTCCTAGTCATCTCAGCCTGTATAAATATCAATGCAATGCCAATATATACTGTTCACAACTCTTGTTACATTTTATGAGGACAACAGCAGGTAAAACTAAGACAAGCTTTTAACATAAAGCATTATGTATACTTGCAATAGAGAAAGATATGTATGGAGCCAAAGTTGTATAGAAACAGGGAATGGATTAAAAAAAAAAAAAAAAAAACCAATGACGAAAAATGAGTAATAAGGGAGCAGGACTAAAGAATGCTAAGAAATTATGAAACAAAAAGGCAAACTCTTTTACGCAATAATACTTTTGTTTGTCAAAAACATAAGCTTCCAGTATTTGTAAAGAAAAATTAATAGAAAAAATCTGTATTCGCATACTTATTTTAAAACGTGAACGTGAACACATGGTTTAAGCCAAATCTGAGCCAAAACATATAGTTTCTTGTTCCACCTAAGCCCATTCAAATCTAGTACAGATGCATCAACCCTCTATTTTCTCCGAGAGATGCTCCATATTCGTCATTTACTACTTTCAAGTTTGTGAAATTTGAACATGGTGCAATAAAAATGCTGAAAAAGTCAATTCCTACAAGAACTTAAAATTCACACTTTGCCACTAAATACCCAGACATTGACTCATCACATCCGAGGGTGAGAAGGGTCCCTAGGGTTCAGTTATTTGTGATTTTGAGCGGTTCAGTCATGGTTTTTCCTCACCTATTAACATCAGGACTCAAACTCTATTCACCAAGAGATAGTAAATTATAAATTGGTGATAAGAGGAAAAATTTTCTTTTTAACAGCTAGGAAAAAGATGAGCACTCTATGAGTTTGCCTATTAGGGGATAGATAAAAAGCAATGACGATTAAGGATCAACTGACCCTGAATTTAAGAACAATGATAGTAGGTAAAAGATCGGTGTGAGAGAAATAAGTCTCCTCTTAACAGCCAGGAAAGAAAACATTCTATCAGTTTGTCAAGTAGAGCACAAGACAAAGATCCCAGATTAGCCTAAAGAAAATGCCATCAGGTTTAAAAGGTTTGATCTGGTAGAAGTACAAGAGAGGTCAGGGTGGCTGGGACAGAGCGGCTGACAAATGGAGGCTTCAAATGTAGATGACATTGGCCTGAGTTTTCAACTGCCTTCCGACCTCTTGAGATTGCACCATGCAATTTACCCTCAACCAATTTGTCCAACTATTGCAGTCACAAAATGATACTCCAAATAATGCAACATTAAAGAATATCTTAAAATGAAAAGTCTAGATGTATACACTTAATTCTCACACCTCATTTTGTTTTTCTATAAAAGCTTGTAATGTATTGTATTCTCCTGTTTTCACTTTTGACTATATAAGAAGTCCTTTTCTAAGAGTGGCATTTGTTTGGTCTTAGGCCTTCACTTTGATTAATAGACACGATTTTCACCAAATCCCTTCTTCTTATTCACTAATTTTCATGTCATCACAAGTTACACGTTGGCAAAGTTGCAGAACATTTATCTTTGGATGAGTTTTTATTTCTCCTACTCTTTATTTATCATGTTTCGCAGAAAATACAAGGGTTTTGGTTGCGGAAAGAAAGAAATATTAAGTGGGGATGAACCCTAAGGTGGCATCAGAGCAAGAGATATCTATAATCTTCAAAAACAATTTCAATTATGATGAATAGAAACAAAAACAAAAAAGATACTGATAATAAAATATAGGACATAAATTTCCCAGATCACAAAATGAGTAAATCACTACAACTGACAAGTGCAAGTACTGCATACTGCAGTTGCTTAACATTCTAAATACATGAGATGTAAGTCAAAATCTTACCCCAAGGCGAACAGTTGGTGATGATGCTATTTGCGATAAAAATGGACCAATGCTTTGGGCCATTGGGACTAGAACAGGTGAAAACAAAGGAACAGCTAGACTGGCTTCCTGAAAGTTGAAAATCATTTAGTCAATTCTTAATGACTTGAAATACATCATTTTGGAACATGAATAGTTTAAGACTAGATTCTCCCGCACTTTACTCTATATGACATTGACATCAGCTTAAGAACTTGTGAATGGATGGACATTTCCGTCCTGTGTTTTCAGGATTTTACATGGGTAAGGGAGAAAAATAACAGTGGAATCAGATAGCTGTTATTGTAATCTTCCATATATATGATAAATCCGGTCGTGATTACTAACAAACAACAAGAAATTTTGATAAAGAACTTAATAATTTCATGTCCAGGGTTGACATTAGCTGAATCAAAATTGGACAACTTTACGTACTAGAAGAACACATAATTTGTCAACCTTCAGAGATGAAAGAGAAGGTAATCAAACATGCAGTACCTTGTTGTTAAATGCCATTAATATATTCCCATTCCTTTGCACAGCATATCTTGAGCCTGACGACCAGTAAACAATTTATTAATCGATGCCAGGCATCCAGAGGTGCTAAATAAATACAAGATAATATGATATGTCAACCTATCAGAAGATGAATGAGGGATCCCAGAGAATGACCAATGCCAAAAGTAGGAATATCTACAACCTGCGCAATGAAGCAACTCAACGAAAAAAAATACTAAACTAGGATGCAGCTATTTCCACAAATTTGAAAAGGAAACTCACTGTTTCTTGGAGATACCGAAGACACCTCTCAAATTTGAACTGCACTTCATCTGCGATGAGGAAGTGATCAAAACCGCTGGCATAAGGCGTAGCAATAACTAATATACCCCTGTGTCAGAAAGTGCAGAGCAAGCAAGTTATGTTATCCAAGTACCTTATGATGCAAGAAGCAGTAAACTCCAGTTATCCTGCCCTACCCCCTTTTCCAACCCAGCTCTCCCACCAATCAGAGCGAGCTCTTGAAATCCAAAAAGGCATAAACATATAAAGGAGTATATCAAGCTAATAGGGATAGGACAACTTGGAGACAAAACGCAAAGGTCCAGCTTCTAATATAAGCTATCAAGAAATTCAGTTTGATACATCTAAGTGAGGTCGTTGACGACGCACGAGCAATAGAACATTAAAGAACGAAATAATGGCAAAAGAATATAAATGACTTCTGAAAAGATATATTGTAAATATATATAATAGAGACAATACTATGATGGTGTTTGCACACGTAATTACCGATTAAATTAAAGAATCAAACTATATTTACAAGCATGGTTCGCCGGAACGCCGGGAAATCGGCCTGAGCAGCCGTTCTGGCACGGGAACGGACCCCGGCGTTCCGGCGAACCATGCCATCTTGTTTGTGTACTTGAAACGTGGTGGAACGGCCGAAAAAAGGGCGACACGGGCGAGATAAGGGCGTGACTCGGCCATTCTGACAATTTCCCGGCCACGGTACGGCTGGAACGGTTTTCAATATGTTCTTGAGCGTAAAAGAAAGAGAACTGATATATGGCGGATTTGGGGCTCTGCGCATCAACGGCGGTGAAGAGAGGTGAAGAGAGCGTGTAAGAAGCGAAAGAAGGGCAATTTTTTTGACAGTAACATAATTGGGGAAATGAAAGAAGGGGGAAAAGGATAAGATAAAACAAAAAAGTACTGCATAAGGTGATACAAATAAGGAAGTAAGAGAAAAATATTTTAAAAATTATTTACTTTCCAAATAATATTCTGTCACCACGGAAGACTATTTCTATCTAGTTTAATTTTGGAAATTGTTTAAATTTGGTTTAAGAATGACAAGTAAATTGAGGGAATTAAGAGTAATATTTTGTTTTATTTGCTATAATCATGTGTCATATTTTGCTGAAAAGCAAAATATATATTGAAATTATTAAATTCCAAAATAATAAAGATTTAATTTGGTAAATTAACACAATGAAAATATCAAAAACATTAGTTTTAGAATTAAACGCTTCATTATTCTAAAATTTTGTGCTTAAAATGTATAATTGAACAATGTCGACTTATCAACAAATATTACAAGTTCTGAAAATAATTTATGAGATATTTCAATTTTCTAAGCATTTTAATGACCAATGTGTGGAACGGCCGCGACCGTTCCGCGATATTGCAATGGAACTGGAACGCTGGCCTCCGCGACCATCGCCGCGGCCGTTCCGGCGAACCATGTCTACAAGTAATAAAACTCACTTATCTGCAAGACGTTCCAGGAACAAGCGGTAAGTAAGCTGAGGAGCAGCCCCCACAAATATGCCACCAACAAAGTGTACGATTGCCGTTAACTTCGCTTCTCTTGGTCTCAATACCCATGCTCCCTATAAAAAATTCATAGATATTTCATCAGCAATCTACACTAGAAACTTGATAGAATTTTCTGTTTCCATTTTTTGTTCTGGGTTCTAGAAACTAGATAAAAATGTTCCAAAATATATAACCACCCTTAACGCAACTATAGAGATGTTCCACCGACTTGAGACTGATTCCATTTTATCGATATTCAGAAATTATAAATAATTAAAATATACAATCAGTTTCTTTCTTCAATGAGGTTTAAAAGGTAAAGATTGCATATGAAACTGCCTCTCGAGTGTCAAAATTTATTTGCACCAGGTAGTAAACCCCTTGGAAGAGTTCTGTGAGTAAATGAAAAAAAAAAGAACAAACCTCTAAAACAAACTGAAAAAAGAAATAATATGTCCACACAAGAGCTGGCAGCTTTCATAGAAGCTCCACCAAGGCAAATTGTGAAAATGCTTATTTTCTGGCTATCTCAAACCCAATTTGTAAGACAAAGTGTCAGCAAAACTAAAGTATACCTCAATCTCACTCCAGTCTCCTGAACCACCCCAACCATCTTGAGATTGCTTCACAGACTCTGTAAGTATTCTGTTGATGAAGCAAATAGATAGTATAGCATTATTTAATCAGTTTAAGTGGAATATATATCAATCATATGGATTCTGGAATAGGTAGTGTTGTGTTCCCTAAATTGCGCTGCAGATAATAATGGATTGGATTTATGGATATAAGATTATGAGCTCAAGACAGAGAGAAGCCTCCGCGTTCCTTTTAATTCATAGGACTCAAGAAGGAGGGGAAGCAATTGAAGAAGAAATGGACAAAGTGTGGAAGGGTTCACACGAAGCAATTAGGTATGTGGTTTACAATTTGGGTTTCAGAATGGAAAAGGAAGCTTATGTGGCCTGCTGGAAAGAATTGGGAGATCCTGATTGTATTTGTAAAGGCTAGAAGGTTTGTGTTGCATTTGGCTTGTTGCCAATTTAAGAAGATAAAGGTTTTATGAGGGAAAGGGAAGATGCAGTAAATGCAATTCAATGTTTGATCGATATGAGTAGAAGAAGAAGTGCGATAATTGGTTTGCAAAACTAAAGCAATTTCGTTCCAAATCTGTATGGTTATTGAGCAGGCATAAACAGGGACTAGTCTGATTCATAGCTGCATAGCCTAGCAGTAACATTAGGAGATGTCACATGTTTGAGTGCGGGGCTACAATTTCAATTCCTGCTCTCTAAACTTTGGTTGCTAAATTAAACTTGAGTAATTGAAGAACAATAATATTGATTCTGTGTTTTTGTCTCGTCAAAATCTTGAGAGTCAACTTTGTCCCTAATTCTTCTAGAATTCCCATTTTTGAACGGTTAAGAAATAATAATAGGTTGAATCATCATAACACATACATAGTCTCGGAAGGAACAATTCAGTTCAGCCTAAATAAATGATCTCACTCACACTGACCCATCAATCAATCAAAATACAGAGAGGAAAATTGAATAGGGGGGATAATATATATATATATATATATATATATATATAGTAGATGAAAGTGGGAATGGGGGAAGTGAAAAGAATGGAAAACCTTTCGATGTCTCTGTAAAGCTGAATACCAGTTGTTGTTTCCGTCGTATGACTATTGGGATTGGAGCCACCGTCTGAGCTGCATGATACTCTGCCTCGATGATGACAACGACGATGATGATGGGGGAGACTAAGATTAAGACTAGTCTGTTGGAATGAACAACTGGAATTCTTCGCACCACCAAATTTTAGATGAGGCGTACTCCCCCTCCATAATATACAACAACTCCCCATACCCATAAGAGTAGCAGATATATATATATATATATATATATATATATATATATGGAGATGTGGAGATAGACTTTCTCGTCTCCCTCGGTGATTAGGAACGAAATCAATACAATACACTCTCTGCCTGCCTGCCTGTGTGTTCCTAGTTTTTATTCTCAGATTTCGTCCCTTATATTGGTGCCCTTTTCCTTTGCTTCCCTTCATTATATGTATAATTCTACTTTGCCCCCCTAACCTCTTTTCTTTTTCAAATATATATAACACTGCCAATGTTATTATTAATATTGCAAAGCTCCTCCTATTACAACATATGAAAAATAAATTTTTGTATCCAAAACATTCTTATAAATAAAAAATCCATTTCACCAACTTTTTATTCCAAAAACCTAACATTTAGGGTTAATAAATATATGGACTTACTCTTCTAAATTAAAAATTAATCAATTGTAGTTCTATGTAGAAATTTAATGATTTAAATTGATAATCGTACTAATTAGGATTTTAATCTTAAATTTTCAGATTTTTTAATAAGTTTTAAAAATGTGGTTTTAGATAATTACCATATTAAAATAAAAAATAAATCATATAAAAATATGTAATATTAAAATATAAAATCTGTATTATACAATTTATCAATTTGGAACTCAAGATCTCATGTTTAAGCAGAGCCGCTTCCACTCGAAAACTTATCTTCTATTGTAAATCATGTTGCATCTTCTATTGCAAGGTATTAAAAATATAGCTCAAGACACAATTAATCCCGAAAAATGAATTTCATAAAATCAAACATAATAATTGACCTTCACATGGCTTTAATCAAAGGAACACTAGTGCATAATTGTAAAAGTAAAGAATTCAAATATCAAAGAAAACATGCTTAACAACACGAATCCCAAAGGATAAATAAAACTCCCTAATACAATCTTGATGATGGATTCTCGCTTGAATTATCCGCCTTCATAGACAAAGTTGGAGTCTTCAAGTGTTTTCTTTCTTTCCTCAGGCTTTTCTCTACCCTCTTGATGTGTTTCAAGATGTAAAAATCTTCAAAGGATTTGACCTAAAACACGTGTATTTATATGGGTTGGGCCGGCGCAAAGCCATGGCTAAATTTAGGAAAAGCCGCGGCAAAACTGTACCTAAATAGTCCAGAAAATTTATTCTTGGTAGCTAGGGCCCCTGACATCCTTAGTCACGGGTAAACAACATGTTTCAGCGATTTTCACTCCAGTTGATTTGTTTATCCTATAACAACACAAACACGAAAAAGCAAGGCATATGTGGCATAAAATAATCGAAAGCTAAATAAAATTAGTAAATTGGGAGACCAAAAAGAGTGTATTTTCTAAGCCTATCACGACATTAGTATGAGACCAAGTCTGTGACACCTAACCCTGTTATCAAACAACACTTTGTCAACACTTATGGCCAATGAAAACCAACAATGGTGGCATAAATCGTGTGGATCACTTTGAAGAGGATATGTTTTGATATAAAGAGGACAAAAGAAATGATAGATATGAATAACCCATATGCTTCAGAGATGTTATTGACTAATATTCAGGAAAAGATTTATGTTTCCTCATCATAAGTTGATCAGAGATACGTCACTGTCAAAGACATCATATGGAGGTTTTGAGAATTATGCACTAAAATTTGAGGAATCGAACAGCACACTTAATGTGGAGGAGAAGTAGGAGAACGAATAAAGCAGGCCAAAGGAATATATTGCGAAAATGCAAAATAAAATTATTTTTCAATTCGAAATAACGAACTGAAGTGACGATGGTATTTTACATGAAATAGCAAATGTTTAAAGTACAAACCTTAAAATAAAACATAGATACAGCTTACAACTTGCAAATATAAACAGTAATCCATTTATAAATATATATATATATATATATTACAACATGGTTTCCTAGATACAAAGTCAATGGAGGCACAGTATCTTAGAATTATTCAAGTAAAAACAGAATGAGTTTTAGTCATCCAAGTAAAATATAGTGGGTTTGTTTGGCTGAGTGATGTCAATTGTCCCCTCCAGCATCTTAGCCACTTTCCCCATTGATGGTCTCATCTCCGGCCTGTCTTGAAGACACCACATCGCAGTCTTCACCATACGGTTTATCATATCAAAGTGTACTACACCATCATAACTCTCCTTTATACGTTCATCCAAAATGTCTTCCACACTCATCTCCTTGAACACCTTATCAAATGCCCACCTTGGAAAGAACCATTGATCACTATCCACTCTTGAATCTAATTGTGCAAAGTTTCTTGAACCGCTCACCATTTCAAGTAGAACCAATCCGTAACTATAAACGTCCGCCTTTGAAGTGATTTGATCGGGCCGAGTCCATTCTGGCGCCATATAACCTGGCGTTCCCCTCATTCGAGAAACGCTTATCATGTCCTCTTTCTTCTTCAGTTTAGCTAACCCAAAATCTGACACCTTTGGGCAGAAATCATCACCTATAAGTATATTCTCCGGCTTTATGTCACAATGCAGCACCCACTCCAAGCACTCTTCGTGCAAATACGCTATTGCCCTTGCCACCCCTAGCGCAATTCTGTATCGGATATTCCAATCAAGAATCGGTTTCTTATTAGAACCCGTCACTACTTCCATTTCCGATGGTTCAACCTCCTCAGCATTCTGGAATAAGAACTCAGCTAGTGATCCATTAGGCACATACTCGTATACTAATATTCTCCGCCCTTTTTCAGCACAAAATCCCCATAATCTAACCAAATTAAGGTGGTGCATCCGCGCAATGATTGTGACTTCAGCCCAAAAATCAGCATCACCACCCGCTATATTCTTCAAGCACTTCACAGCCACCACACGACCGTCACTCAATTTTCCCATGTAAACAACACCAAAACCACCCTTACCGATAGAGTTTGAAAAATTATTAGTAGCATCTTTCAGCTCTGCATAGCTGAACCTCTTAGGTCCACCAGCAGGCATAACCTCAAGCCCAAATGTCCTGGCCATGTCCCTATACTTGATGTACTTCTTCAGAAAAGTCCAAAAGAAAAACACACCACTAAGAAGCTCACCTGCAAACAAAGTACATATAATCACAATATTTCTAGTGGTTGTTTTGGACTCCTCTGGAGGTAGAGGGAGGCTTATCTTCACCGGACATGTGGTTTGCATCAAATTCGTCATGCCGGTGAAATTGGATACATCATTCTCAGACTCATCAACCCTCAAAAACATGGCAGTTTCTGTTAATGGAGACCAAAATCCATCAACCATCCTCTCCAACTGCAAAACACAGTAATTCGTTCCATCATACTTAAACATGAACCCTAAGCATTGTGGATCCGCCAAACACTGCGCCTCACAGGTCGAAAAATTTCTAGTCTTAATGTCACTTTGGTTTAATCCCCCAGAGAAATTAACAAAGTCTAGTTTTAAGAATTTATTTCTACTCAAATCCATTATCGGGATTTTCAGTTCACATGAATTATCAACGCCTGCCCTATACCCCGGAGGGCAGACACAAGAAGTCAAAAGAGTGGAAGCATCATACATGCATATAGAGTTTGCACCACAAGTACCATGAATCGTGCACAACTGAAACACAGCCTGCCATACAACAATCCATTGAGTCGACCCCATATCATAACTATACAGCCTCAGATTGCCATCATCATCGAGACTCAATCGTCTCAACTTTTGAACCCCAAAATCAGAGGCATAATACCTGAAAGTATCCCCATACACAATAACCCCCATACTGTCCAAACTCTGAAAAGTAAGATTACCAAGATTAGTCCAATAACTGTCATTCGCACCAAAAACAAGCTGCCTAGAATCAAACATGAACTTGCCATTCTTGGAAACTAGTATTGTACCATTAATATGTTGACCAGGAAGAATAGTATCAGTGGGAATATGAAAACTTTGAAAATTACCATAAACAAGGTTACCGGTGGAGAGTAGGCGAAGTCCAGTTCCATTAAGGGTGGCGGAAGCGGGAGAAGGCCAAAGATTTAATGTAGCATTAACAACACCACCAGAGGAAGAAGAATTGAGGATGAGTCGCAACTCTCCGGAGCTGGAAATGAGCAAAGAAGCGGCGGAGGAAACAGGGGAACGGTGGTTGGCAGACCAAACAACGGCGGCGTTTGAGGAGACGTTGTAGTACCAAACGGAGAAAGTGTATAGGTACGGTGAGTCGACGAGGGGGAGGAAGCCGGCGGCGAAGGTGGAGTTGGGGGAAAGGAGTATTTGATTTTGGGTTGGACGCCATGGGGAATTGGAGAAGTTGAAGGATGAGATGATGTTGCTATTTTGTGATTGTTGAGAAGAGCACAAACTCGGAATTGTTATTATTATTGTGATGCTTATGATGAAGAAGAAAGGAAGAAAATGGTTCCAACAAGACATGACGACTCAAATGAAAGATGAGAATTTGATTTGATTCATAATTGTTTGGAACTAGAGAGAGTTGCAGAAGACTTTAAATGTCGATGAAATTTTGGGTCCCTTTTCTTTTGGTTTGGATTGTTTGACTTCCGCTAAAATGACTTCACATGAATGAATAATTGAATTGAAAATTGCGTCGTGTTCGTTGGGGGCATTCTACGCAGGGTCGAGACCTCCCCCAATTTATTGATCCAACGATCAAAGTTTCAGCATAGAATTTTCCGTGTTCTTTGGTCTTTGTTAGAATTTTTTTGTTTTCTGTTTCTTTGTTAGAAAAATAATTCCATAAACCACTTCACTTGTATCATATATATAATAATAATATTGATACGAATTCAATCAGTCTGAGAGGATTCTAACCGTACAACGAGTATGATGAGAGAGATTATAGACTGCACTCGGTTATAACAAAGCTACCTATGTACCTTGTTAATGATCAAGTCAATCATAGTTCAATAAAATTATATAAAACCAGGGTCACTACTCGGTAATACGATTCTAACTCCCAAATTTGTATGCAAGGGAATGTACTCCTAAGTCTGTAAACTCGTCGTTATGAATGTACGAGATAAAGCTGGAGAGAATATTCTTTAGATTTCAACTCCTAATAAATGAAGTGAGAGGGTACTTATAGCACATACATGTTTTACGAATAAGTGGTTGACATTTGGATCCATTAGATGATGACACGTAATTGTATTTGACGGCTCAGATTTCGGGTCTTTGGTCAAGTTAAAGGTGTTGAGAATCCTGTCGGCATGCGCAGCGGAATATAAAAACAAATCTGGATTCCCAAACCAAGATCAATTTGTCGCTTTTGTCGATTTAAATATGAAAAAGATGAACACGAAAACTTACCTTTTGCATATTCAATCTTTAATCCTCATGAATCTTCAATCTCCAACGGTTCAAGTGTATCGTCTTTAGATCATCAGGCAGGTATTGACTCTGGGAAATGTCCATCTCCAATCTCCATAGGTGGCTAGCAAGAAAGAGGGGAATGTTCCGTCTTGTATTTTCTGGTGGAGGATTTTACTTTATGCGAATTTTGATGAATTAATTGACTTTAGAGCTTGTGTTGGAAGATTAAATAAATCTTCCAACTTAAGCCTATGTCACACGCCTACTAGGGCTTTTGGACTTTAGTTGGGCTAAGTTGACTCAGTCAACTTAGTCCAATTAATTTAATCATCTAATATTTAATCTAATTAAATATACACATAGATTAAATTAATATTCTAATTATTAATAGTTTTCCTTGACCAAATCAACAGAATTAATTTAATTATCCATGTTTAATCTCATTAAACAACCAATTAAATTAATTAGTCCAATTAATTCACTCGTCCTTCCAAAGGATAAATTCTCGAAACATCTCCATAAACAAGACTCGATTTTCCCGTCTATTCCTTTATAGCGCAACTCTCTAGGTTCGTCTCGATTGGAAATGAGAGGATACTAAAGGATGTGGGTGACACCTAGCTAGCATCGTGACCCCACATCGTAGCCCAATCGAATACGAAATGACTATGTAATTGCGAACCTCTAGATTATGAATACCATATGAATATAAGCCCTTCACTAACGTATCTCAATCTTAATGTACCCAACTATATGTAGTTTTGAATTGATTTTTGGATCAATTCTTAAGAATTTTGTCGATCATGGTTGCCAAGTTATGAAAGCAATTTTTTTTTCCTAAATTCATAATTCAACAAGAAAATTACAATTTTAAGCTTTTTATTATTTGGAATACTAAACTTTTGCACTGTTTTATAAGAAAATACTTAATCATCTTCCATGCATAGGACGGGTTCATGCTAGTATTGATATCTTATCAAACTATACAAAATAAATATATTATAGAATGCTAAAGAAATTCTAAAAAATAAATAGTAACATCATAGCAAAATCTATATATCTTCAGTTGCTACTCAATAACACAGAATAAGAAGTAAATTAGACATATCCGATGTTATCTGATATTGTCTTTCGTAGTATCCGGATGCGACAGCTAAAACCAATTTATAGGAATATCATCCAATTGTTTCTGGATAAAAACAAATTGAATAAGGAAGAGCTAATTCGATTAACTCAAGCCCTGTGATAATTCTTCACTTAAAATTATCTCACAACCCCCGCGTTCGAATTCGATACGCTAGACGGTGGTTCAGACTTTAACACTTCGTCGTGTTGTTTAAAATTGTTATTCGGACCGCAATTCTTAATTATTGATTTCGAGTATGAACAACAGTGAATCGAAAGACTTTCAAGTCTTAAATTAGAAGTGGATTATTATCTTCGAATGCAATAATAAGATGAAAGAAAAGATTCAAGTCCAGATAAAAATTATCTCTCAGATACTTAAATCTGACAAAAGATAATCTTATACCTACGTGAGAATCTTTCTTTTGAATACGATAGTTGGATTCAATGCAAATTATCGCCTTCGAATGAAATAGTAACATAGTGAAGGAAAAATTCAAGTCCAGATAAAAATTACCTATCTGATACTTAAATCTGAATAAAAGATAATTTTATACCTCCATGAGAATCTCTCGATCGAATGTATTATTTTTTAACCCCTGCGTTCGAGTCGCATTAATTGACGTTTTAGTTGTTCATTTCGAATATGAGAATGACGAATGAAAAACTCAAGTCAAGATACAAATTACCTATTCGATACTTAAATCTGAATACAAGATAATTTATACCTCCATGAAAGTCTTCAATTCTGAAAAATTACAAGCAAGCAATGCCGATATAAGCCTTGAAGGCAAATCGCATCGAGTCTAATACTAAATTACACTACAGCTACTCCTAATTTACGCTACGATCTACTCCTACATTACGCTACAAACTACTCCTGAGGCTAGAGCTAATTCTAAGAGAATTGAAAATGTAGAAGTCTGATGATCTTGTGATGTCTTTTTCTCCTCTCCACTGCTCGTATATATCTTGGTCTTTCAGGAACCCATGTTCTTTTTCTTCGGGAACCGCCTTCAACTGTCCTCAACTGTTCTTTCAACTCTTTTCAAATTAGCGCGTCTTTGCAGATTATTGGCTATTTGGACTTCATTTTATTTCTTCAGATTCGATTCTTGGACTTTTGTCAATTCAACCCTTGTTTTCGCTATTTTCTGGATTTAATGGGCCTTGTCTTATCTTTTTGTGGACCTGATTTTCTTCTTTTCGAGTTTCTACAATTTGGGCTATTTGGTTTTGTAATTCGACAACCCAAATTATTTTATAGTATAAACAAATGTCCCCCTAATATATATGAACGTTTCGAGTTCATGTGTATTAAAAGACACGTCTATTTATAAGGGACTTTTCGTATTCTGGCGGGTAAAACATACGAGGCTCTTCATCTTCTCCACTACATAGTAGGTGTGCTTTTTCGTGATCGGACATTTAAACCCTATAAATATCTGATTGTCTTTTGGCTGACTTTCATTCCGAGAGAAAAACCCTTTTTTTTTATACTTCTTGGAATAGTCATCTTCGTCACTCCAACTTTTTTATACTTCTCGAAGACTACCAACGGCTGGATTGGAGCTATTAATGCTTTTCCCTGGTTCAAGCAGCTCCAGCAATTTCATAAAAAGTGGAAAGAAAATTGAATCCTAGGGCTCATTCGAATGGCCTATGATGTAGAACAAGAAGCCGATGCATTTTTGGAAAAGTTTGAAGGTAGAAAAGTGAAAAATAAGCGAAAAATTGACGGTGGGACTTCAAACGGTCATAACTTTTGAACTGCTTGGAGTTACGGGGCCCACAATATACCAAATCGAAGCTCTTTTCGAGAGGAATCCGATCAAATGGCTAGGACCATTTTGTGGTAAAAGATCGACCCCAAATTCCATCATTTAGGCCTTCGTTTAGTGTTTTTTTTTTCAATTTTCAGCGTTTTTGTTTTTTTTTTAATTAATTGTCTAGTTGTCGGATGGGACCCAAATTTTTACACGTGTCATCTCGCGTGATATAGTATTTTTTAGCCGAATTTGGTGAATTTTGGAGTCTATTAGGATTATGTCAGTTTTCGGAGTTGGACTTTAATTCGAATAGCAGTCATTACTATTTTTGTCTTTAACTTGGGTTTGAAAACTCGACCAACTCCACTTCGAGTCAGTTTTCGGATTTGGTGAATTTATTTTCGAGTTTGAAAATAAATTGGGCCCAATTCGAGCCCCAAAATTGCCCAACTCCACTACAAATAGGCCCAACTTACCCTCTCCATCATTTGTTGCTACCAACTCCAGAGAAACTCAACCAATTTCTTCCTTGTATCAGCAACGCAGCCCGCATCCCGCTGGTCAAATTGCGGCAACTAAAACCTGGGAGGCAGAAAGACAAATCCGCCGTGACAAGGGGCTATGTTACAGCTGCAACGAGAAGTTCGCACCGGAACATAGATGCAAAACTTCCAATCTATCACTGCTCGAAATCACTGATGGAGAAGAACAATTGGTTGGCAGAGAGTCAATTTCAATGGTGGATAGCATGTTGAAGGTGGGAGAGACGAAAATTCTCAAGACTTGGCTGAGATTTCATTTCATGCTATTTTGGGTCAGACGACGGGTGCGACTATTTAATTCTGGTTGACAGTAGGTCAACTCGTAACTTCATCTCTACTACTTTGGTTAATGAAATTGGATTGGCTTGTGGATATAATTCCCACATTCGGAATACAAATAGGGAATGGAGAAATTATTCGTTGCAAATCGAGCTCGATATGTGAGATACTTCGAATAACCCAGCTGCAACCGAACTCGATATGTGAGATAATTTGAATAACCCATCTGCAACCGAACTCAATATGTGAGATAATTCGAATAACCCAGCTGCAACCGAACTCGATATGTGAGATAAATTCGAATAACCCAGCTGCAACCGAACTCGATATGTGAGATAAATTCGAATAACCCAGCTGCAACCGAACTCGATATGTGAGATAAATTCGAATAACCCAGCTGCAACCGAACTCGATATGTGAGATCATTCGAATAACTCAGCTCCCGAGACTCGAGCAAGACCTTGAGCTGCTTCAAGCTCAGGCTGAAACTAAAATCAGTACGCATGAAAAACAACACTCTAATGATACTTGTGATGTTGATCCCAAATCTGTTTCCAATCAACATTTCGTGGGATCTGATAGATTAAAAGAACTATCGGCCAACACTGATGAAAATGATGATGATGAGGATGATTCGAATATGGTGTCAGATTCTGAAGATATATCTGATATTTTTGAGACAGACTCTAAAAATGAGGAGAAAACAAAAAAGCCTCTTTACTTCTTATTATTATTATTATTATTTTATTTATTTTTTTAAAAAGGGCAGAATTCCTCCTCTAGCACTCAAGCCACGTGTCTTGTTTTCATTAGCTCTACAATAATTAAAAAATGTCTTTCAATTTATTACGTTTTTTCCTTATTCAAAATCCTGACAGTCCATAAAAATGTTGTATTCCTTCTTATTTTTAGCAGGTCCTTCGAATGAAGCTGCAACTCTCGAGGTATCTTTAACTGAGTCAGAATCTCTTGAGGTCGAAACGGTGAGCATTCTTGAAATCGAAACTGGGCCCCTTTTCGAACCTTCAATTCTGAAGAAGTCATTGAATCCGTGGATGAAATTCCAGAAGCTCAGGTCCTTCGAAATGAAGCTTCAACTCTCAAGGTATCTTTAACTGAGTCAGCATCTATTGAGGTCGAAATGGTGAACACCCTTGAAATCGAAACTGGGCCCCTTTTCGAACCTTCATTTTGAGCATCTCTCAGCCATCTTCTTTGATTCGCCTTTCGAGTAAACAGAGATCACTGAGAAAATTGCAGAAAAATTCTTTCTTTTATTTTCTCGAGTTTACCCCTTTGATTAAGATTCGATTAATGGCAAATCCCTGAATTCTTGCCCTTCACAACCTGTTCCATTTCGTTCCTCGAGCCCTTGAGCACATATCTTGGATTGCGAGGATGCCCAAGATTTGTATCAAATAATCATGAATTTTGAAGTACTTTACCGAATGTTTGAAACTATCCATAAATACCAATTTAAAAACATAATTCGAAACATTAAGATTGACCCATTTCGATTTGCACAAATTTCTTCATAACTCTTTCAGATGAGTTTTCAATTTTCTTGGCATTTACCTATTGTTTCTTCGAAAACCAGGCCCGTACATCCTCTCAATAATCATTTCGATCTGATTTTGAAAGGGATTAAAGAATTGTCCCCCAATATTTCCTGCCATATGGGCATCAGGCACAACTTGCCCCCTGCATATGGTACTTAGATATTATTTGGGAACGTAAGAATTCCTTGACTTATCGGTATATTCGAGAAACCATCATTTCCCGTAGTAAAATGAGCGTTCGACTAACTCCTGGATAAGTTGGCATTTGACTCTGCCCCCCAGGGTATTGTCCTTGGGTAAATGTTGGAGGTATCTCGAAACTGTTAAAACGGTTATTAGCGTGGTACCCCATGGGTATTTGCCCATAATCGATTGATGGAATCGGGACGCTAGGTCTCCAAGGCTGCAGTTGAAATTGATTCAAATTAACATTTTGAGGGAGATTCGGTGGAGTACGGACGTTTTGAACAAAATTTTGTTGTCCTATTCCCGCCTGCTCCCCAGGCACAAATGGGTTTACAAAATTATGTTCGTTTACGGGTAAGGTGTTCGAAATCTGGCCGACTTCGGAACGACTGCTCCTTTTCTGGTTTCTCGAGGGTAACCAGGCGGAGCTTCTCCTAGATTTACTTGCCTTGTTCGAACTATTGGCTCTACTGCTATCAATTGTGACACTTTTTCTATTAGTACGTTATGTCTTTCGATTAGTGGTTCTAACACATTAACTACCTGGGTGCTTACCATCTTCGAGGAGACATCACAGGTCTGGTTAAAAATCTTTCCTAATTCGGTTACTACTCGAGTAACCTCTCGAGCCAAACCCTCTTGGGTGTTTACAACAATATCTTGTACTATTGCAGTAAATATTCGGGCAGATTCTTGAGCCAGTGCTCGATACTGATCATTGAATTCCCTTCGTTGATCATCTCGAGCGCCTATTAATGTCTGCTTCATGACTTTAACAAATTGCTCATACATTTTATCTGCCCTGATCCTGTATCGAGACACAGGCTGTGTTTCCAGATCGTCATTTAGTTCTTCTCTAGAAGAATCTTCTGACATCTTATAATGGTTTTACGGAAGTCAAATTCAACTAACTCCCACTGTGGTCGCCAAAAATTTGTTTCTGGATAAAAACAAATTGAATAAGAAAGAGTTAATTCGATTAACTCAAGCCCCGTGACAATTCTCCACTTAGAATTATCTCACAACCCCCGCGTTTGAATTCGATACGCTAGACGGTGGTTCAGACTTTAATACTTCGTCGTGTTGTTTAAAATTATTATTCGGACCGCAATTCTTAATTATTGATTTCGAGTATGAACAACAGTGAATCGAAAGACTTTCAAGTCTTAAATTAGAAGTCGATTATTATCTTCGAATGCAATAATAAGATGAAAGAAAAGATTCAAGTCCAGATAAAAATTATCTCTCAGATACTTAAATCTGACAAAAGATAATTTTATACCTACGTGAGAATCTTTCTTTTGAATACGATAGTTGGATTCAATGCAAATTATCGTCTTCGAATGAAATAGTAACATAGTGAAGGAAAAATTCAAGTCCAAATAAAAATTACCTATCCGATACTTAAATCTGAATAAAAGATAATTTTATACCTCCATGAGAATCTCTCGATCGAATGTATTATTTTTTAACCCCTGCGTTCGAGTCGCATTAATTGACGTTTTAGTTGTTCATTTCGAATATGTGAATGACGAATGAAAAACTCAAGTCAAGATACAAATTACCTATTCGATACTTAAATCTGAATACAAGATAATTTATACCTCCATGAAAGTTTTCAATTCTGAAAAATTACAAGCAAGCAATGCCGATATAAGCCTTAAAGACAAATCCCATCGAGTCTAATACTAAATTACACTACAGCTACTCCTAATTTACGCTACGATCTACTTCTACATTACGCTAGAAACTACTCCTAAGGCTAGAGCTAATTTTAAGAGAATTGAAAATGTAGAAGTCTGATGATCTTGTGATGTCTTTTTCTCCTCTCTGCTGCTCGTATATATCTTGGTCTTTGAGGAACCCATGTTCTTTTTCTTCGGGAACCGCCTTCAACTGTCCTCAATTGCTCTTTCAAATCTTTTCAAATTAGCGCGTCTTTGCAGATTATTGTCTATTTGGACTTCATTTTATTTCTTCAAATTCAATTCTTGGACTTTTGTCAATTCAACCTATGTTTTCGCTATTTTCTGGATTTAATGGGCCTTGTCTTATCTTTTTGTGGACCTGATTTTCTTCTTTTCGAGTTTCTACAATTTGGGCTATTTGGGTTTTGTAATTCGACAGCCCAAATTATTTTATATTATAAAAACCAATATGTTCTAATATTGTAGGTGATACATAATTTAAACTTAAGCGAGAAAGAAACTTTTTGTATTTTTGTTAACAATATGAATAACTGGAAGAAAAAGAGGTGAATATTTGTGTACTCTACGTCAAATTATCAAATTTCATAACCCAAATTTGATAATAAAAGATGAAATACAAAAAAAAAAAAAAACTATTGCACAATGCATATAAGTAAACTAATAATTCTGCTAACACAATTCGTGGACACGAGTTAGATGTATGAGAAGAACATTTAATAGACCATGTTCTACACCAAAGTTAAGAATTTAAAAGGATGATTGACAATGGATGTAATTACATCAAAATGATGAACAATAGAATAAAGTATAGTTTTGTCTAATAAAATAAGTTTAAATGTGTTTTCAAAATGGAAGGGTATTAAAGTCAATTGCTCAATATAAAAATTGAGAAGGAGTGCAATTATCAATTATGGGAGTGCAAATATCAATTTCCTTTGAAAAGTCTATCCTACAAATCGACTTATTAATTAAGAAGTGAATCCAAACACATCTTATATAAGGGGCCCCTCCGTAGAACATAAACTATATAAGGGGAGAGACGGTCACTAAACTTATGTTTGTTTCCATAATTATTTTTCATTATGTCAATCTCTTTTTTTAAAAAAATTATGTTGTTTTAGATTATTCACGAGGACATTCTTCCGTTTTTGGAGGCAGTGTTAGCTGAATCATTTTAGATTATACTTTTAAGTTGACAATGACATTTGCATGGCAATGAATATAGTTCCAGTGATATATCATCTCCAGGAGTTGCTTCATATATTTTAGGAAGAATTACTAAAACATCCTCTAAAATGAACTTTTATATCCAAAAAATACAGAAAGATATTTTTCTATCAAAACAATCATTCCACCAACTTGTCATTCCAAAACCCCAATATTTAGGATTAATAAATTTATAGACTTAATTGTCCAATGACATTTGCATGGCAATGAATATAGTTCCAGTGATATATCATCTCCAGGAGTTGCGTCATATATTTTAGGAAGAATTACTAAAACATCCTCTAAAATGAACTTTTATATCCAAAAAATACAAAAAGATATTTTTCTATCAAAACAATCATTCCACCAACTTGTCATTCCAAAACCACAATATTTAGGATTAATAAATTTATAGACTTAATCGCCCTTAGCCTTCCAGATTAAAAAACTAATCAATTGTAGTTTCATGTCAAAATTTATCTATTTAGAACTTTTATATCGATAATTGATACTAACTGATTTTAAATCTAAAAGAATTTTTAGATAATTACCACATTAAAATAAAAAAATAAATTATATAAACAATATTTAAAATATTAATATCAAAAAATAAAATTCGTATTATACTATTTATCAATTTAAAAGAACAAAAATCTGATAAAAAAAGATCAATCAATCAAAATTCTTAACTTAATAAGTGAAGGGTAATATAGTCTAAAAAATTGTTAATCCTAACTTTTGGATTTTTTGGAGTGAAAAATTTATAAAATGGATTTTCGAGATTGAGAAATATGTTCATGATTTTTTTTAATACAAAAATTTATTTTAGGAGGCGTTTAGTAATTTCCCCAACATTTTACTATATTTCATCATTACCTCCTATAATTTCAATTTCAGTATGTACTTATTTTATTTTAGGGATAATTACACTCACACCCCTTCAATAATGGGGTAATTACACAAATCTCCCCTCACTAATTGATAATTATAAAAACCTCCCCTCGACCCATTTTCGGGCAAATTTGCCTGCCCGAAAAGTTCAAATGACCTTTTTGCCCCTCTATTTTTGAGAATAGAAAAAATAAAAAATCATAAAAACTAACATGTGAGAACTAAATTACCCTTCTACTTAAAATAGTAAAAGATATTGTATTTTTTATTTAATTTTTCTACTCAACTATATATATTATATGTATATCTCACAATCTACGGGAAAATTAAATTATCAATATAAAAAAATGAAAAATCAAAAAATGTTGGAAAAAATGTCTTCTAAGAGACGACATAGTGTACGTCGTGTCTTCTAAGAGGCGGCATACACTATGTCGTCTTATTATGTCTTTTTTTAATTTAATGAGAGACAACATAGTCTATGTCGTCTCTCACTAAAAAGATAAATTTTTAATCTGTCAATGGTCGTTTCGACCGCTGACAAAAGGCTGCAATTTCACTTCTTCTTTTTTTTTTGGTATATTGTTTCTCTTTCCCTTCTCTTTCTATTCAGCAAACATAAATTCTTTCTCTTCTCCTTCTCTCTACTTCTCACAACCATTGTTGCTTTCTTCAAAATTTGTTCTTCAACCACGAAATTAAGGTGATTCTATGTATTATATTTTTAATTTTCTTAAATTTTGAGTTTGTATATTGTTTTTATTTTATTGTAATGTGGGTTCAAAACTTGAATTTTTAGGCATAAATTCGATTTGTTAGGTATAATTTTCGAGTTATTTGGTATAATTATCGAATATGTTGGTGTAATTATTGAATTAATAGGTTTTATTTTGACTTTTAGGTCTAATTTTGACTTTTAGGGATAATATCAATGTTTAGTATTTTTTTTATGGTTTGAGCTTTGATGTAAGTGTTAGTTTGTTATTATGTAGAAATTTAAGTATAATTTCAGAGGTATAATTTCGAATTTATTGTTAGGGTTTAAATTTTCATATAAGTGCAAATGAAATTTCAATTGTTTATGTTTACATAGTATGTATAATTTCAAATGAGTAGTTATAATTTTTAGGTTTAATTTGTAATTTATAAGTATAATTTGTATATACAAATTCTAATTTTGTAGGTATATAATTTCCAATTTTATGTATAATTTGTAGGTATAATTTTATTTTTTGACTATAATCTTGAATTTAGTGTTTATTTATGGTTTGTATGTTGATGTTATATAGAAAATGTCAAGGGCGAACACAGTTGATGTTTTAGTATACACGGATGGTCAAATTATTGAAGACTCAAATTCAGTTAGATATAGCACTCGTCCAAGCACTAACATGAGGATACGTCGTACAATCACATACGCTGAATTGTTGGAGAAGTTATATGCGAGAACAAGAACTGATCAGAATCATTTTCATTATAAGTAATTATAAAGTTTGAATTTGAAAAGAGAAATGTGATGAGGGAGAGCACAATGGAGATCAAAGATGATGAGACTTTAGCGTTTTTCTTGGATCCTAACATTTTTCAGGACATGATCGAGCTTTGTATAGAGAAAGAACCAATCCAATATCAGGGTCAATACAGCTCGTTGTTAACCCAAGTGACGTTGTTAGCGCCACCTCAATTCATGTCGTATTTTACACAGCCCACAGTTCCGGATTTGAATGCGCAGTCACAATCCCAAATTCATGTCGTATTTTACTTAGCCCACAGTACCACATTTAAATACGCAAATGCAATCAAACGTGTTGGAAACTCGTGAGTATAACAATTTTTTTCAAGTGGTTTGGGGAGTTCTACAATTCACGATGTGCATCAAGGTAGTTTATTCTTATATTTACATTCTGTATTATTATTAAATTTCATATTTGTGTAGATAATTTTTCTTTTCTTTGCATAATTGAAAAATAAGTTAACCTTTTGTGATTTGCATTTTTAGGTGCTTCTACAACGGGTCAGTTGTTTGGGCATTTTCAAACTGTACAAAATTTCCCTTTGGATTTTGTAATTCCTGACATGCAAGCAGGTAATTATGAATCTTCTAATAAGTTTTTTCAATTGTTGTATTCCTTATTCGTGACTTGTTATTCTTATTTTTACATACTGTCATCATATTTATTTTTAATTGAAGGTCTTTCTTCGCAAAATTCCCCTTTGGAAAATCCTCGTTTGAGGAATTTTGTAATTCCCGACGTGGGAGCAGGTAATTATGAATCTTCTAATAAGTTTCATAATTGTTGTATTCCTTTGATTCATGACTTGTTATTCTTATTTTTACATACCGTCATCATATTTATCTTTAATTGCAAGTCCGTCTAGACAAAGCCGTCATGACTTTGAGCATCCCAATTTTAGGTCTAGTGATTTTGCAGATGTTGAGAATGATGATATTGGGAGTAACGATAACAGTGTTCATACTGACTGTTCGATCCATAATCTTTCAGACCCCGAGTTGGAAGAACACTTGAACAATGCAATGATGGATCAGGATGAAGATGTTGAGACTAATGTACCGATGAATGAAGATGTCCCTCCCACAAGTCACGATGAAATACTTCATGAAGTGCTCCCATTCTATTCCACCACATACCCAGAAGTAGAAGAAGATTCACTACATTGAGAAAGTTCAGGTTTAAGCCGGAGAATAATTTATGATCATGCGAAAGGTAATCTTCGTTTGGGCCAAGTTTTTGACAACAAACTCAGCTTGCAAGCAGCGGTGAAAGACTACCACGTGCAACATGCACAGCGCGAGTTTAAGGTGGCAATTAGTAATCTGAAAGTGTATGCTATAGAATGCAAAAATGGATGTCGTTTTAAACTACGAGGAAGTTTGTTGAAGAGTACTAATTTTTGGAAAATTACAAGGTATGAAGGGGCACACGAATGTTTCTTCGAAGATTGTTCGAAGAATCACTTTAACTTGGACATAAACATGATCGCAAATAAAATTTTACCAAAAATTAGGAAGGATCCTTCATATAAGGTCGGTCTAATTAGGCTAACGGTGTCGAAAAAATGGAAATTCGATATTTCATATGGGAAGGCTTAGTACAGTTTGCAATGTGCAAATGAGATTATATGCGGGATATGGGATGATTCTGTTACAAGGTTGCCTAAATTTTGGGAGCAATCCAGAAGTGGAATCTGGGCACAGTTGTTGAATGGCTGCACAAAAGACCGGATCAAAATCCAAAAATGTTGAAATTTATGTTTTGGGCGTTCAAGCCATGTATAGATGGATCCTGACATTGTCGAAGAGTCATATGTGTTGACGGGACTCATTTGTACGCACGACAAAAGACTAAGTTGTTATGCGCATCAACTCGGGATGAAAATCAGAATACTTTGCCTCTAGCATTCGCTATCGTTGATAATGAGTCGAATGAGTCTTGGTTATGGTTTCTACAATTGGTCTGCAAACATTTTTTTATGCCTGATGAAGGTGTTTGCCTTATTTCCGATCGTCATAAGGGTTTATTAAATGCTATTCGATTTCTGCCCGTATTTTCCCAGCCCCTAGGAGCTCATAGATATTGCCTGCGACATGTGAGTTCAAACTTTAATGCTCAATTCAAAAGTAAAGCTATGAAGGAACTCTGTTATGCGGTGGGTTTGGCACATAACGTCCGAAAGTTTGACCAAGCAATGGAACTTATTGGTAATAAGGATACGGTTGCGTTGAATTATTTGAAAGCTATCCCACAAGAAAAGTGGACATTGCCATATGATGGAAGGATGCGCGAAGGCATTATGAAGACGAACATGGGAGAAAGCTTAAACAATGTGTTGAAAGGTACTCGACATCTTCCACCCGCATCAATTGTGGAGTGCACATTTCATCGTACTATCGAATATTTTGCTGATCAAGTGTGAATGGCTTTGGCAATGAGGGCACAACCTTTCACGACATATGCACTTAAAATGTTCAATGAGTGGACCAAAAAATCTCAATCGCACAAGGTAGAAGTTTATTCTTGGTTGCATTACACGGGTGCCGTTAGAACGCTCCGACAGATCGAGTTCGGTAATCATCATTATGCAGTCGACATCAAAGCTAAATATTGCTCTTGTGGAAAATGGAGTCTTCATCGAATTTCGTGCTCACATGCAATGAAATTATGTACAGAATTAGGGCTTAGGCCAACCTCGTATGTTGAAAAATATTACGTGAGCTCCGAATATTTGAAAACATATCAAGGGAGGTTCTATCCATTGCTTGAATCACATTATTGGGATACTCCCAATTTTGAGTTGGTCCATGACCCTAATCTGAGAAAGACGCCTATTTTGGGCCGGCAGTGGAGCATTCGGATTCCCAACGAGATGGACTGGCCCGACATAGACTCAGAATAGATTCGGATTTTTGTTAAGACTCATTTATTTTTGTTGATTTTCTAGGTCGTATTTGGCGTTTTGATGTACAATTTTTTGCTACGATCTGAACATAAAACTTGTAGGTGATGTTATGAGCTTTGTGAAACCATAAGATCTGACTCATTTTGATGTCCGAGTTAAGAAATATGGCCATGCAAATGTACCCCGCTGTTTTGTGTAAAAAAACAGCTCTTTTTTTTTTCATTTTCTGGCTCGTATTTGGCCTGTTTCTGTGCGTTTTTTGGCATATCACTCAACCGGTCTCTACCGAGATCAGAAAGAGACCATGTAGTCGGCGTACTGAAATCCAGTCCTTGATCATGATAATAACTGGGCATATCATGCTGTGGTGGGTGGCCCGAGATCGTCGGAATGTAAACGTCATCAAGGTAGGGACGAGGTTGAGCCGAACTCGATCCACCGACATTGAATTGCCCATGATGATAAGCCAAACTTGATCCTCTGGCATGGAATTGACCAGGATAAGTCCAACTCGATCCTCTGGCATTGAATTGACCAGGATAAGCCAAACTCGATCTTCCGGCATTGAAGTGATCCTCGCCCGCCTGCACATCCTCATCCTTCCCTCGTTGTGCACCAATGTCTAAATCGTTCCCACTACATGTGACCATATCTCGTATGTTCCTCATACGAGATCGCACTTGCCTAATTGCCGTGGGATTGTTAGTGAGAGCAACTTGTTCCATTGCAGTTTGCGCCTCTTGAATTTGTTGGTACTGAAAAGATAAAATAAGGAATAGTATCAACAAAAAAATGATCCTAAATAAATAGCATTAAAATAAGTATCAATGGAATACAATACCAAATACTAACCAAATCATGCAATAGAGGGGCTGGCCCAGCCTGGTGTCCCGCACCTCTCCTAGTCAATCGTGGGGAAATGTAGCGACGAGTGATCCTTCTCCCATCTGGTCTTCCCTCTCCTCAACATACTGTCCAGTCACAGCCACCAATTCACGATTATTCCACGCTTCAATTTGCAGAGCGAGTCTAGTTAGCCAATTATTCTTGGTCCTACCCTTCTGGTTCATCCTTCGAACATATCCAGGTGTGGGTGGAATAAATTGGTGTATTCCGAACTGTCAAAGAACACGCTCAGGAGAATAATACTTTACGATGGAAAAGAATATCATTGGAACCGATGCTCGCCATACGTTATCGTTCAAGTATTGAGGTGGCAACTCGGCAATGTCTGCATCATTCAGATTATACGGTGTCCAAACAAACTAAAATATGAAATAATGATTTACAATATTAGTAGGAGATAGATATAACTTCATAATATTTTTAAAATAAATAATTTTCTACTCACATGTCCATCCGCCATCTGATCAAAACCATCTCCAATTACCCGGGTGTTGTGACTGACTGTAGCAGTATTTGAAACATGTCGATACCAACTTCAAACAACAACAAAATAATTGGAAAAAAAATTGCATTACAGTTATTAATTAAACATAATATTCAAGTGCTAAATTACTGTAAAGCATAAGGTGATCGGGCAATGCCCTCCACATCATCTCCATACATTGGTCTAGGTAGGTTACTAGGCCTTAAAATTAAAATCATGCTCCACGCCCATATCTGTTAAAGGAGAAATATATTAATTGAATAACCACGAATTATTATAGCAGAAAAAATAACAACGTCTAAATAATAAATTTTCTCACTTGTAACAATGGCATAAAACCTGCAACATTTTTGCAGTCTATCCTAGCACCTCTCGACAATTCTCGGTACAAATGCACCAAGACCACACTACCCCAACTATATGTCCCTACTAGGTTCATATCTTCAAAAAGCACCAACCACAGTACAGTAATAACATCTCTTGTGGTGTCTGGACACATCACACCCCCGAGCATTAAAATGCCCCAACAACGGGTTATCTAATCAACTCTAAATTATTCAGATTCATTAATTATTTGGGCAGGCGCACTCGTCACATACTCCACAAATTTTTATGCTGCTATTCTACCACCTCTCCCGAGATCGTCCGGCAATAAGTGCAGTCCTAATTGTACTAATACATATCCGGCGTAATCTTCATATCCTTCGAACTGCCGATATGCAACTACATGTATGCAACTACATGCCTACCATCAACTGGTAGACCATATAAAATAGCAATGTCCTGGAGAGTTATCATAGCCTCTCCAGTTCTAAAATGAAATGTGTTGGTCTCTGGGCGCCATGTCTCCATTAGGACCTTCACAAGGCCCAGATCGTTTCTAAAATGAGGTAACCTATATACCCTATAGAACCCCATCTGATCAAGCTTTGCCTTGACACGGTGATGTAGAGGAGATCCACGGGCAAACTCGAAATATGCAGCATCACCTCGCCAGACACAATAAGTACAATCTGGATCATCGGCAATCGCCTCAGATACATGATTCTGTTGATCATACAACACACTACCATCTACCAGACCATATATATTATGCTCAGCTATCCTGCATTTACATATCCACAAGAATGTTAATTTACATTCTACGGTATAAATTACACTTACTAATTAGTAAATTGTAGCTATTACTTCGAAATTAAACCTACTAACTACAAATTATACCTACTCATTAAAGATTATACATACAAATTAAAATTTAGCAATTACACCTAATAATTCGAAAAGTATACCTAAAAAATCAAATTTAAACATACAATTAGAGATGATACCTAAAAATTGGAGATTTGACTTAGAAATAAAAAATAAAAAATAAAAAATATATTAATTCAAATTTAGAAAATTAAATTTAAACATACTAATTTAAACTTCTAATCGAATTTACAACTAACTACTCCAAATTAAACCTATTAATTCCAACATTTCGAAAATTATACCAACTAACTCAAACATTATACCGAACATTTCCAAAAATATACCAACCAATTCAAAATTAAAGCTCACCACTCGAAATTAAGCCCGATAAATTTTAAATTATACCGAACAATTCAAAATTAAACCTAACAACTAGAAATCAAATCTAACAATTCTAAATTAAACCTATAAATTCAAGTTATACCGAACAATTCGAAAATTATACCAACTCATTCCAACATTATACCAAACAATTGCACAAATATACCAACCTATTCAAAAATAAATCTAACTACTCGAAATTAAGCCTATTAATTCAAACTTATACCAAACAATTCTAAATTGAACCTAACAACTCGACATCAAACCTAACAATTCAAAATTAAACACTGCAAATTCAAATTATACCTATTAATCAAAAATTATTCCAACCAATTCCAACATTACCAAACAATTCAAAAATTACACTAAAAATTAATATTATACCTAAAAGTCAAAATTGAATCTAAAAGTCAAAATTGAACCTAAAAATAGAAAATCAACCTATAAATTCAAAAATTATACCAAATAATTCAAATATAACACTAAAAATTGACATTATACCTAAAAGTCACTATTGAACCTAAAAACCAAAAATCAACCTATTAATTCAAAAATTATACCAATATATTCGAGAATTATACCAAATAATTCAAAAATTATAGCTAATAAATCGAATTTATCACTACAAATTCAAGTTTTGAACCCTAAATTACAATATCATTACAATAAAAAAATATATACAAACTCTAAATTTAACAAATTTAAAAGTATAATGAACGAGAAAAAGAAATTTACCTTATTTTTTGGGTTGAGGGACGAAAAAATGAAGAAACCTTCCCAACAATGGAGAATTGGACGAACAAGAGAAAGAGAAAGAGAAAGAGAGAAGGGAGCGTGTGGGTGGTGAAAAAACGCTGCAAAGGGGATGAAAAAGCAGCGTTTTTAAGTTGCAAAAATTTTGGAAAAAAAAAGCCCCACATTCAATGAGACGACATACATTATGTCGTCTCATTGAATGCTGTCAGCATTGACCGCTGACACAGGCTGACAGATTAAAAAAAATAAAAAACATAATAAGAGACGACATACACTATGTCATTTTATACCAGTTTCTGATTTTCTCCATTTTTCCAACATTTTCTAATTTTTTATTTTTTTTATATTAATAATTTAATTTTCCCCACGATCCACAGAACACACATATATTATATATATATATATATATATATATATGTATGTATATATATCACACACATAGGGATGGCAACAGGATGGGAATGGGATGGGAAGGGCATTTCTCATGACCCTTCCCATTAAAAAAAATTCAGACCCGGACCAGTCCCGGACCCGGATGTTTTTTTTAAAAAAAATAAAAATTTCTTCTTCTTCTTCTTCCCCTCGTTGCTGCTGCTTCTTCTACTTCTTATTTTTCTTCTTTTTCTTTTTCTTCTTCTTCCCCCCTGCTGCTGCTTCTTCCTTTTTTTTTTTTTTTTTCTTCTTCTTCTTCTTCTTATTTTTCTTTCCCCCCCTACAATTTCTTCTTCTTCTCCTCACCCCCTGTTACTTCTTCTTCTTCTTCTTCATTTTCTACGTTTTTTTTTTAATTTTCTGCGTTCTTCTTCATTCTTCTTCTTCTTATCTTTTTCTCTTCATAATTGGGAGAAAGAGATTAAAAAAGAATGATTATATATTTAAAATTAAAAAAAAATATTTTATACCACCTGGTCCGGGTCCGGGTCCGTGACGGGTATCTACTGGACACGTTTTTCGTCCTGGACCCGGCCGGGTTTTGAATTTCGATACCCAGATCCGGACCCGGTTCAAATTTTTTTGGACTCATTCCCGTCCCATTAGGGACGGGTACTCGTTAGACCCGATCCCATTGTCATCCCTACACACACATCACAGACACACACACACACACACACACAGATATATATATATATATCTCACACACACATCCCACATAACACACACTGCACACCGGCTCCGGCGGGGTCGTAGATATCTGTGGGGATCGGGGAGAGGCGACCCGAGTGAGGCGAGGGGGCGGGGGGCGGAGGAGAGTAGATCTAAGTAAGAAGAAGGACAGCGGAAGAAGAAGAAGAAGAAGAAGGAAGAGGAGGAGAAGGAGGAGGAGGAGGAGAAGCAGGAGAAGCAGGAGGAGAAGGAGAAGAAGCAGGAGAAGAAAGGAAGAAAAAGTAGGAAGAAAATAATACTTTCGCAATTTCTTTTTAATTATTCTGCTTTTTTTATGAAAAGTAAATCTCCATTTATTTATGATTATTGTTATTTTTTATTTTTGAATATAAAAATAAAATTTGTGATTTGTTTTGTTTGATAATTTATCAACTATAATTAATCTCAATAAGTTGATGATTGAAATTAATTAAATAAATTCAATAATATCAAATAGAATATATATATATATATATATATATTATGAATATAATAACTAATAAAAAGGATTACTCATTATTAACCAAAAAAATTAATTAAATATTTTAGTGATTGTTAATTTATTTAAATAATAAAAGATATTAAATATTTTTATCACTTTATTTAAAGAGTAAAAGATATTTAATTTTTTCATTATTTTATTTTCAAATTGATTGTTAATTTTTTTAGAAGAGTAAAAACTATTTAACTATCCAAAATCAATTAAATGCTTTCTATTTTTTA
This sequence comes from Buddleja alternifolia, assembly GCA_019426215.1. Taxonomy (NCBI): domain Eukaryota; kingdom Viridiplantae; phylum Streptophyta; class Magnoliopsida; order Lamiales; family Scrophulariaceae; genus Buddleja; species Buddleja alternifolia. The sequence goes on from CM033406.1 coordinate 2,558,235, forward strand.
TTTCAAAATTAATTCTGGATATTTATTAGTTTCATTTAGTTGAAATAATTAAAATAAGGTAAATTAAAATAATTAACAAACTTTAATCAAATTCAACAATAAATATTACATCAACACCCCCTGAAAACTTTAATTACATACACCTCCCCTGAGGGTATATTGGACATTAAAAAATTTTGAACTTTTTGGTCCAGGCTGGACCAAGGGTATTTTGGTAAAAGTCAAAAAGATTTTTGATGATATCATCAAAAATCTGCCCGAAAAAATTGACAGAGGGTGCCTATGTAATCCAAAACATAATCGAGGGGAGGTTTTTGTAATTATCAATTAGTGAGGGAGGTTTGTGTAATTACTCCATTATTGAGGGGGGTGTGAGTGTAATTATCCCTTTATTTTTATCGTGAATTCATCTTTAAAGCTACTGCATATTTCTTTATTTTGATCCACAAGTCCGTCTCTAGAGAATCATTTTTCGGCGTTATATTAGTTTTCATCCGTAAAACTTCTAGGATCTCAAATTCCATGTAACTCCGTGTCATCTTTCGATCTCTTTTTTTTTTCTTTTTCAGTTGATGATATTTAATCAAATTTTAATTATATCTGTGTATGTGGTAAATTGTGGTTGAAAGGTTATATCATGGGAAATTGGTAGAAAATTCCTAAACCCTATTAAAAATTAAAAATCAGTACCTAGGCATAATTTCAAAGTCTGCACTCCTTAATTCATGTTGCAAATTTGGATTCACTCCCTAGGGAACTGAAAAGACGAAAATGCCCTTACTATATTAATTTTTTAATCAACTTCTTCTCCCTTTTTTTTGGCTGAACATGACTTCTTCTCCTTCTCTCCTCTCTTTTTTCCTTTTCCACTTCACCACAATTCCGATTAGATAAACTTTTTCGGCGATTGAAATTGTTCAAAGGTGACACCATTTTGTTCTCCACGATAAAATGAACAAATCAAGATCCATATTGCCTATATTTTGAGTACAAAATATTTATTTTTTCCAAACTTCATATGTATAGCTATTGAAGTATCGATAAGACACGTGCAACGTATTTTTTGTGCATAGTTGACGTATTTTCATATGATAAGTTGACAGATTTGTGCGACCTCACAAAAACGTTCATAACACACTGTAGAATGCTCGGAATCATAAACCGCTTTTTTTCATCTGAAAATAGACACATAGAGCTTTCAGAAATAGTATGATACATTATCAATAAACATTCTATATGAAATAATTTTATCTTCAAACGTAAGCTAAAACTTATAAACAGTTTTGTGTGACTTCACGAGAAAGTCCATAACTATCTGTACGATGGTCGGAATCATATGATTTTTTTAAAATTTCAAAGTGAATACATAGAGATTTCTGAAAATATTTGATAAATTACCAAGAAATCTATGGTATGAAACAGTTTTTCCTTAAAACTTAAGCTAACGCACTGTACGTTGCTCGGAATCATAAACCGCCTTTTTAATTTCAAGGTAGACACATAGATTTTTCTAAAAATGTATGACACATTATCAAAAAATGTCTAGTATGAAACAGTTTTTCCTTCAAACATCAGCTAAAATTTGTCAACTATTTTGCGCGACTTTACGAGAAAGTCCATAACGCATTGTACGATGCTCGAAATCATAAACCCCTTTTTTTCTTTCAAAGTACACACATAGGAATTTCTAAAAACGTATGACACACTATCAAAAAACATCTAGTATGAAACAATTTTTTCTTCAAACATAAGTTAAAATTTATAGACAGTTTTGCGCGACTTCACGAAAATGTCCATAACAAACTGTACGATGCTTGAAATAATAAACTATTTTTTTCCTTTGAAATTGACACATAGGGATTTCTGAAAATGTATGACACATTATCAAAAAATATCTAGAACTAAACAGGTTTTCCGTCAAATGTAAGCTAAATTTAATATGCATTCATATGTCGATATTATGTGCTAATAAGTTATATTAAGTGTACCTATACGTCGATTGATAGACAATAATATTATTACGTCAATTGATAGTCAACCATACGTTATTTTCAGAAAATAATACATCAATTCACTATATTAAGTGTACCTATACGTCGATTGATAGACAATAATACGTCAATTGACTAGCATTCATACGTGGTGGTCTCAAGTGGCATACGAAAGGATCTAGAAGGGGGGGGGGTTGAATAGACCCTGAAGTCTTATTCGACTTCAAAAATTTTGTATCACTTTAAAGGTTTGAACGCTTTGGATGACTGAGAGCTTGGGTCAGACGCTTCAGAAAAAGTTAACTTAGACTTAGTGATTTTAGCAGTTTACCAAAGTAGGGCAACGCTTAGATCGCTTAATCAGGGTTAGCACAGCGGAAATGAGTTTTAGCGTTCTTTTAGTTAATTTAATTGTTTTGCACTTTAACTTATCTCTTTCAAAGATAAATGATGTAATAAAAATAATAATAAGACAAATAAGGTAAATGACACAAGATCCCTCTAGCGCCCCAGTGGTTGAGCCCCCAGTGATTGCAGATCCTATCATGGATCGAGCGATTGAAGAAGTGCACGCTGGAATTGCTCAAGCGCCTGAAGAACCTTTTATCAGAGATAAATCCAAAGGTAAGGCTGCAGTTTCAAAATCTTCCGGACTTCTCTCATCCCCAGAGCGTCCTTCTTCCGATTCAGATTCTGAGAGCGATTCAGAAGCCAGAGACTTTAGACAAGCAGTCCGGAACTCGCTTACCAACATTGAGGGTTCCTGCTCCAAGATCTTTGAGGCTGCTGATAGACATATCCGCATAGTGTCAGATACGCGGAGTCGTGACATTGGCAACGCTGCAAATAAAAGCACTATTGCTATCATGCAAAGCATATCACCTTTTATCGCTGAACTCTCATCTGAATTCAACCGTCACTTAGCTCAGAGCGCCCTGGCCGATACTGAAAGACACGCTTCATCCGATGCCGCCGCTCAGAGTGTCGCTCAACAAGTTGCTCTTCTCGTCGAAGAAGTTAGACTCTTGCGCCGCGATGTCGCTGCACTCAAGAACTCCCTTGATAATGTCAAGAAGGGGGAAGATAAAGAAAAGTCCAAAGCGATTTCCAAGACAGATAATAAACAGTGGCGTTCATTGTTCGAAGAATTAGTTAGCATTAAGAAAATGTTATCCAAGAAAAGAAAGCCAAGGTGAGCACGTAGCCGCTGGAAGCTGAGTACCGCTGAAAGCCAAGAAAAGAATTAGTCCATTGCGACTTCTACTGCTGAAGCTGAGTACGTAGCCACTGGAAGCTGTTGTGTACAAATTCTCTGGATGAGGCAACAACTTAGAGACTATGGCGTAGTCTTAGGTCCAACCCCAATCCATTGTGACAACCAAAGTGCCTTGGCAATGACACAAAATCCAGTTCTTCACTCTAGAACCAAACACATTGACATACGGTATCATTTTCTGCGTGACCATGTTCAAAAGAAGGATATCTCCATGCAATTCATTGGTACAGAAAAACAATTAGCAGACATCTTCACCAAAGCTCTCAACGAACAACGTTTTCTCACTTTAAGAAGTGAACTAGGTATGATTAATCTAAATGCCTAATCATTTGAAACATCATCCTTTCATTAAGCATAAATTTAGGGGGAATAAAATTCTTTTTACACATAAAATCGTTCAATAAGTTATCAATAGTAAGGAGAACCTACATAGGGGGAACCTTAAAAAGGATAACTGAACTTCAGTGAGAATGACCAAAACCGTTTTTTTTGTTTTATTATTACATTGGTCATAAGCACTTAGCATTATACGCTAAACTCTTTCAGACGCTTATCAAAGGTTCTCTTTAGCGTCTGTGCCCTCTCAAAATAAACTGAACGCTTAACTTTATTCCCAGCTAAAGCGCTTAGTAAAAAGATCCTTTAAAAGCAAGCGTACATTACCCTACGCTAAAACGAGAAAGTGGATTAGTCAATCAATGCAATTAATGCTGACTTAACATTCCTCACCTTTCGCTCAAGAAAACCCATGGGTACTCATCACGTTTTTCAAAGATGGTTCAGCACATGTACACGCGTAAGTACAATTACCATGTATCTTAGACGAATACAACCAGCGCTGAATATTTTAAACCAAAAGTAAAACACTACTACCAAGACATAATGATAAGTACTGGGAAACTGTGTCCTCATACATACCCTGAAAAGAATAATTCTATATGTTACGATGACCGCTAAAGCACAAAATGTTACTTGAAAGAGAACCTCAAGCGTCAAAATCACACATAATTATTTCAAGCGTCATCTTCTTCTGAATAGGTCCAGACGCTCCTACAAACTTTTGGCGGGTATTTGAATAGTTGTTCAAAATTTCTGTTCCCGAACAGTTTTTCATAAAATACATGTCCGCTGTTAACGGGCACACGTATCACTTTCAGTATATCAAAAGTCTCTGTTTCAAACTTTTAATCGGACGTCAAAATAGTATATGTGGTTGTTACTAAAAGTAACCGTGCTTATTAAATCTAAATTCACGTCCACAGTCGTATTTTAATGGCTGAGATTTACACTCCTCCACGTGTCAACATCTCAACCTTCAAACACAAAAAACATTCAAATTGTAGTATTTCAAAACACACCTTCTGCAGAACACAATCTCTCTTACACTCTCTTTCATTCGTGCAAAAAAAAAAATCTCTCTCTCTTAAAAACAAAATTTTCATTCTTAATCTCTGTCTACTTCTCACTAATGGCACCCAAGAAAGCTACTGCTGGAACCACTGAAGTTATTGTTAAGGTCACTGAAGGCCTTATAATCGATTGGAAGTTTCTCTATGAAAACCCCCAAATTGATTTAACGGAAATGATGGACTCTGTAGCAGAGGCTGGGCTTCAGAAATTTCTTACCAAACACTCGTACATGTTTCCTGAAGAATTAGAATTTTTCTGGAGAAATGCTAGTTTGTCTGACGATGAGACTTCCATCACCTGTTTGTTTCCTGCCCCCAAGACGGAATCAAAGACGTTCACTCTCTCTGCGGCCTCTATTGCCCAGAATTTCTCTCTACCTAACGACGGAGCGACTTTAGACACTATCACTGAGGAACAAATTCAAGAAGTCTGGACTCAGATTAGCGCCTACGATGGTGTTCCATACAAACCGTACTTTGAGAAGAAAGATATAGTGAACAGGTATAGAGTCTTAGCTGATTTCTGCAGTAAAAACATTGAATGCAGAGTAGGAACCTTTGACAAAATCAGCCCAACCCAGTTCCAGATGATGACTGCTATCTTGCTCAAGATAAAAATCAACTGGAGTGCCTATATATTTAGCCGATTCAGAGACAGTCTACGCACTTCAAACAGACCTTATGGCCTAGTTTTAAGTGATCTAATTTTCCGAGCAAAGTGCACCTCTTCAGCAGGAGTCACCGTGGCCAAGCATAAGTTCTATGGGCCAAGAATCATCAACAATCTCTTCAATCCACCCAAAGTTGGAGGTGCTGCTAGACCTCTCTCTGAGCGCCAAGTTGTACGTACAGCATCAAATGAGGAGGCTGAGCGCCCAGATCAGGAGAAGGCTAAACGTAATGTGAAGCGTCCCACTGTCACAAAGAAACGGGCTCCTCGAAAGCCCAAGGCTCAACCTATCAAAAATGATGAAGAAGACGAGGACTCTATACCCCTCATTAGTCGGAAGGATCTGGAAAAGGTCCTCAAAAATATCGACTTTGGAGAACCAGCCGTTCCACAGACTCAAGCGTCCCCAGCCGAAGGGGTAAATGTGAAGCGTATCTTCAAGAGACGTAAGCGTCCAACTACTGCCATTTCTTCTAAGGCTACACACACTCCAAGCGACCAAGCCATAGCTGCTATTCCGATATCATCCTTTGAACCACTAGTTGATGTCCATCTGGATGTTGATATGGCCAACATTGTGGCCATCGCCCATGAAGCTGCCATCGACTCTGCAAATCTCGAGCCTTATGAACCTGAAATCCCAAAGGTTCAACCATTGCTTGCATTACCAAGTACAACAGAGGCACGCTCAGAAGGTCAGAACGATGCTAACGACGTTGTGATTCATCGACATTTCTTCAAGCTGGATCCCTTAAAGACCAACGATCACTCCGTCGATTATTTCCCTCCAGCGCCCGCAGAACCCTTCATACCTACAGGATATAATGAATAAAGTCTTATCAATGCTGAGAATGATATCGCCAAGCTCATAAAATTTGATCTGGTTGTACGCAACACTCTATCTAACCCAACATTGACCACAGCTGATAAAGCTTCTTCTCTGGACTGTAGGACACGCAAACCCACTGGCTTCGCTCTCAAAGACTACAACATCAGAGTCTATGAGCGTCAGGATAAGCTTGTGAACCCAACGAAAAAGCTACTAAACAGAGAAGGCTATTCTCACTCCCCAACACTGGTAAATAGCATGGAAAACAAGCGCTCAGCTAATCCTCTCCTCTTGTGGAAGAATAAAGGAGTACATGCCGGTGAGCGTCCAGCTTCACTGATCTAGATGATTCAAATAGAAACCGATGCATATTTTGACTGCGTCTGGAACGCTAACTACCAACCAGACAGGTATCGTTTTGAGTCCATCTCTGATATTCATCACCAAGGATTTCGTGCTATACTTAATGCAGGAACTGAGTACTGCATGACTGAGGTAAAATGGGCTGAAGCTTATATGGGTGACAAGTATAAATTTGAAGAATTGGTTAGCGCTCCCCATCTGTTCAGAATAGGAATCCATGATAAAAAGAGCAAATTTGCACGATACATGCTAAAGCAGCGCCAACATAGACTTGGACCAGTTCTGAAGCTGCCTCTGATCCGCCACCAACCTGAACACCGTTTAAGGCAAGCGTTGCACAAACTGGCTAACTCTTCTCTACGCTTTGCTGATCAAGCGTCCACCAGCGGTTCTTCTCCCTGTCCTGTCTGAACTTCACCCCTAGCCACTGTGAAGACAACTTTTCTCTCATGATGACAATTATGCCTCCAGTCTCCCTGTTCGACAAAATCTTCACAGAAAATCTACGACAGTGGAATGGCTCTCGGATCAATCCTTTCAGAGGATATCCACTTCTTCCGTCTATCCGACAAGAAGTCTTAAGTCACTATAATTTTGTTTTGTCGCTGCTGGAAAGAACTCAAGCGCTTGCTTCAGCCATCTACCCATACTTGGAAGAGTATTACAGGCTCTACGTTCCCGACTCTCGGAAACCGAAGACTCTCCCAACAGATAGGCTAATTGGCTTCTCACAACACTATTGCCCAGATGCCTTGTTCTCCATCTGCCAAGCGCCTTCCAAAATCTTTCCCACCCATGTGCTGGATATCCTCGGGCCAATGTACATCAGGGCCATGGATAGTCCTATCAGCACGTTCATTCAAGGTACTTATCTCCCCACTCTACATTTGAATGAACTTCTCCAGACTGCTACCTATCCATATGCAGATGAGCCGTTTGCCAGCTTGGACTTTCAGTTTACGGACTTTAGCCGTATAGAGTCAGCATCTACTGCAGCACCAGCTGAAACGTTACCTGCTCCTGAGCGCTCACCAGAATTCCCTCAAGCGCCTAATCCCCCCAGTCCAACTGAATCCGACTCTACTGCATCCACCGAGTCCAACAGTGGCCCAGAGCATCGAGGAACAGTATTTGATCCTAATTATCAAGTACCTATTGAATCTCTCAAACACACATCCTGTTTTAAGCCTCGCGTTAGCACCGCGGTTCCCGACGCTCAAGCGTCCATGACTGAATGCCTCACTCAAATACAACAACTATCTACAGCTACTCAGGCAAGTCATGTGGCTTTAACAAATGATCTAAACCACCATTTCACGGCTCTTGAGACCTCTCTTACAGACGCTAATCACGCTCAACTACTGGTCATGAAAGAACACTTCGACCAGCGTCTGACCACTCTTGAAGCCTCTGTCGCTTAGATTGCTACTCAAGTCAGTCTTATTACTCAGCATTTCATACAGACTGATGATGGCAATAAGGGGGAAAAGAAGGGAGAAAAGAGGAAATCTTGAACATCTAAAGATCAAGATCCTCCTCCACCATCCAAGCGTCAACATATTGATACTCCCCTCACACTAAGTACAGAGCCAAGGTATCCCTATCCTTCTTGGGTAACTACCTCGGTGGGAGCGTCCAATTAAAAAGAAACCCCAAGAGTGCTCTATCCAAATCTTCCATTACCTTCAGGAGCACTGCTTGAACAATTTGATATTCCTCTTCTCAGAGCGTCAATTCCAGAACCATCTGATCCAGCAGTCTTAGCCTTAGAGCGAAAAATGTCTGACTTTGACCAAACCTTCAGAATTTGCCTACGATACATAGGCATCAGTCCAGAAGAATGGGATAAGCAGCTCATTACTTTCAAGGCACGACAAGTAAAAGAAAACAAACATATAATCAGCAAAGATCATGCTGCGATGATGACGCTAGAAGATCAGATAACTGAAGCAATCCGTGCTGAAATGACTAAGAGATACAAGATCAAATCACGATCTTGATTTTTACTTATGATTCTTTCATTTCAGTTGTAAAATGCTTGTACTATGAAAGATATATATAAAATGCATTTTACAGCTGAAACATCTCGTTGAAGCTCAAACTAACTTACTAACCTACGCTAACTCGTACTTTAGGTATCTAACGCTTGAACTAAATAGGTATTGCCATCATCAAAAAGGGGGAAATTGTTAGGAATTTCATGTTAGATGTTTTGATGATGACAAATAGGACTTCCTGTTAGACCCCGAAAAATGTAAGTATAAAAGCTTTCATAGAATATTGTGTATAAGTACCTGAAAGCTTATTTATCTTAGGCTTATAGTTTTCATCTTTGTAGAATTTTAGACTAAGAATGTGATACTAAATCACTAAGGAGAATTTTGGGTAAATCTACCAAGTGATAAAGTTGAAGATCAAGCGTCTGAAGCTACAGAAGATAAAGATCTCTTGAAGCGTCCGTCAAACGTTTTAGAGACTATTCCAGGTTACAACTCCAGCGCTCAAAATACGAATGGATAACTCAGGACGAATACTCAACACTAAGTGAATGATGGAATTCTGAGTGAGCCTATCAAAGACAAGATTGAAGAGTAAGCGTCTGAAATAAAGAGAAGAGACTCAGGATCAGTCCAAGCGTCTGTCCAATGTACGAGAAAAACTGTCCTCTTCAGCAAGCGTCCAAAAGGCTAACCAACACGACCTACAATGAACGTAACCTGAGAATTCAAACCCAAAGCTATCCAAAGACTTAAAGAATGCATGAATCAAACGGATAAATTATTTCCAACGGAAATAAAACAAGATGCATTAAAAGTCAGATAAGTGCTATTAAAATATAAGCACTATAACGTATGGGTAAGCCATTCATTTGACCAAGACTGTCAGAAGTTATGAAACCAAGAACATGCCTAACTAATTAAGTATACCCAAAGTTAGGAATGTCAGAACTCAAGGAATGTTTGGGGAAACGAGAATCCAACCGTGTCAAACGGACAAAAACCACCAATACCTTATAAATAGCCCTTTCAACAAATAAGTAAAAAACAGAGCTAAAAAAACCGTGACATATACAAGAGATATACCTGAATATCCTAGTGTGAATAACAGTCACAACCTCTTGTATGTAGAAAATTATACAAAAAGACACAAGAAAAGAATACCTACTTTTTTGAAAGAAAAGCTTACAAAAATACATAGCCAAATATCCATATAAGCTTTTCACAAATATTCCAGAGACAGTCAACTATATCTCAAACCCTTTTTTGAAAACCCTACATTACTATTGAGATATCCTCAAGTTGTTTGAACTTTCCAAAACCAAACAAAGCCATTACAAAACCTTTCAACATCTTTCGTCTGAGTGAGAAAGTGTGTTGACCTACAAGCACCATTTTTGTGTGGAAGAAGATCTCTACTAGAGCTGAAATCTGTGTGACCAAGGAGTTCCGAGATCAAGTGTAACTTGCATTATTTCTGGGTGAAAGAAGCAAGGGGATAGAAGATCTTTAGTGGAGCTGAAATCTGTGTGACCAAGGAGTTCCAAGATCATATCCAACCTCTCTCTATTTTGTAGAAGTCTCTGTGTGACTCTTCGATAATCATCATAGTGGAAAACCTCTCTGATAAAGGGAGAAGAAGGACGTAGCTGGGATTACATCACCCAGTGAACCTTACAAATATCTTGTGTCATTTACTGTTTTGTTGTCTTACATTATACTGTCATATTATATCTTGAAAAGGGATTTAAACTAATAAGCGACTAGTTGGTTAAAACGAACACTAAGCTATAAAAATATTCCCGCTGTGCTAACCCTGATTTAGTGACTAAACTCTGCCCTACTTTGGTAAGTGTTGAAATCACCGAATCTAAGTTAACTTTTCTCAAGTGCCTGAAACTAGCGCTTAAGTCATCATCCCTCAAGCGCCACACCCAGCGCTTGAAGTTTTCCGAGCGTTCAAATACTTCACAGTAATACAAAAGTTTTTAGAAGTCGAAAAAGACTTCAGGGTCTATTCAACCCCCCCCCCCCTTCTAGACCTTTTCGTATACCACTTGGGACCAACAACAATGATCGATATTGATCGTCTCTTGTTGGAACTAGCGTTAGAAGTTCTACAAGGCGAAGAAAGAGCGAAGCGACAGAAAAAGTGATTGGTTTCCTTTTATGTTTTATCCTTTCTTTTTGTTTTTTTTTTATGGTTTTCCTTCAGTGTAAAACATGTATGCTTTAAATTCCTTCAATGAATGAATGTTTTAACGCTGAAACATCTTGTTGAAGCTAATCTAACTTTAGCTAACTTTACTAACTTTTCAAATGCTAACTTATATTCCTTTGGGCCTTTTCTTTTTAAGTAACTCTTAAATTATAAAAGAGTTATAAGAGTCTTGACATCATCAAAAAGGGGGAAATTGTTAGGAAATTTCATGTTAGATGTTTTGATGATGACAAGATAGGATTTAATGTTAGACCCCAAAAATACAATGTAAGTTTCCGTTTTTCATAGAATGATGTATAAGCGTTTGAAAGTTGTAATTTATTATAGGCTTGTAATTTTTATCTTTGTAGAATTTAGACTAAGTTTTAATGACTGAATCGCTAGTAGAATTTTAGGTGGGTCTATTAGAGAAGTAGTTGAAGATCAGCGTCTGAAGTCAACCGGAGATAAAGATTTTTTTCTTAGCATCTGTCAAACACTAAAAGACCTCATTTCAGGATTTATGGATCAAGCGCTCGAAATCCATCAAGCGACTTATATCAAAATCACCTGAAATAAATCCATAAGTCATGAAGGACTTAAATGCAATCATTCAACAGACATTTATTTCCAACGGGAATTAAATTCAAAATGCATTAAATGCCTGATAAGAGCATTAATTGTGATAAGCCAATGTGACTTGTGGACAAGCCACCTTTTGATCAGAATGTCAGAAAATTCAGAATTTCAGCTGCTCCCGTCCAATCGGCTTCAGTGAACTTTCAGAAATGTCAGAGAAAAGGTATACTCACGCACCCCGTGAGAGGCACGCTCCTACATATGTCCAACGGACAGATCCCAAGAAATTGTCTATAAATACCTTACCCCAACAAACCCTAAACAGAGATAAAAATTGAATTAGTGATTGGGTATTTAACTCTCAATTGCTGTTATATCATAGCCAAGGAAAAAGACCAAAATGCTTTATATTTTTCAATTGATGATATTTAATCCAATTTAATAATTTTGATTTTCTATTAAAGAGATTTTATTTCAACTTTACTTTTCAATGTTAGTTTGAAGTTTTACATATATGACAAAGTTTTAAAACTGCATGTCTTTTTCGGGAGACTATATCAATCAATCAATCATAAGTACTGAATGAGAAAATGTTATGGAACTAGGCACAGGGAAAATTAAATAAATAATATAAAAATAAATAAAAAATTAAAAAATACCACCAAAAATGGTGGTATTCAGATTTTAGCATGTTACGATATACCTCATGTCGTAACACATTTTCATTTATTTTTTTAATAAATTCAAGTGTGTTACGACATACACCACGTCGTAACACATTTGTTTTTTTGTTTTTTTTTCCTTATTTCCCGCTCATTTTTTCTCATTTTTTCGTGCATTTTTGAGTTTCGACTTGAGCATATAAATTGTAGACTTTCATATAGGCTTTATAACCACACAAGAATGGACTCATGTCAATACCCGAGTGAAGAAATATGACAAGTAAAAAATGACACATCAGAGCAATTTTTTTTAAAAAACAATAACGTTGTTTATGTTGCCGGCTCATTTTTCTCTCTTTTTCGTTCATTTTTTAGTTTTGACTTGAATACATAAATTGTAAATTTTCATATAAACTTTGTAACCACACAAGAATGGACTCATTCTGATACTTGAGTGAAGGAATACGACAAGTAAAAAAGGACACACATATACGGATTTTTCAGAAAAAAATATTTTTTCGTTATATTCGTGATAATTTTTCGACCTTTTTTGTACATTTTCAGGCTTCAACTTCAACACAAAAAATGTAGATTGACTCACAAAGTTTGTAACGGTATGAAAATTGATTCATTTCGATATCCGAGTGAAAAAATACAACATGTTAAAATAGAACGGGTTTTTCAGAAAAAATATTTTTTCGTCATCTTTGGGATGATTTTTCGACCTTTTTTGTACATTTTCAGGCTTCGACTTCAACATAAAAAATGTAGATTGACTCACAAAGTTTGTAACGGTATAAGAATTGATTCATTTCGATATTCGAGAGAAAAAAATATAATATGTTAAAACGGAATGGATTTTTCGGAAAAAAATATTGTTTTATCATCTTCGGGATTATTTTTCGACATTTTTCATACATTTTCAATCTTCAACTTCAACACTAAAAATGTAGATTGACTCACAAACTTTGTAACGGTGTAAGAATTGATTCATTTCGATATCCGAATTAAAAAATACATTCAATTTAATAAAGACGTTTTTAAACATGTTGTATTTTTAAACCTGAATATCGAAATAAATCAATTTTTGCACCGTTACAAACTTTGTGAGTCAATATACATTTTTTGTGTTGAAGTTGAAGTCTGAAAATGTACAAAAAATGTAGAAAAATCATCCCGAAGATGACGAAAAATTATTTTTTTTCCAAAAAATTCGTATATATATGTCTTTTTTAACATATTGTATATTTTCACCCGGATATCAAAATGAATCAATTCTTACACCGTTACAAATTTTGTGAGTCAATCTACATTTTTAGTGTTGAAGTTGAAGCCTGAAAATGTACAAAAAAGGTCGAAAAATCATCCCGAAGATGATGAAAAAATATTTTTTTTTTTCGAAAAATCCATTCCGTTTTAACATATTGTATTTTTTTCACTTGAATGTCGAAATGAATCAATTCCTATACCGTTACAAACTTTGTGAGTCAATCTACATTTTTTATGTTGAAGTCGAAGCCTGAAAATGTACAAAAAAGGTCAAAAAATCATTCCGAAGCTGACGAAAAAATATTTTTTTGGAAAAATCCATTCCATTTTAACATGTTGTATTTTTCCACTGGAATATCGAAATGAATCAATTCTCATACCGTTACAAATTTTGTGAGTCAATCTACATTTTTTGTGGTGAAATCGAAGCCTGAAAATGTACAAAAAAGGTCGAAAAATCATCACGAAAATAACGTAATTTTTTTTTCCTGAAAAATTAATATATGTGTGTCATTTTTTACTTGTCATATTCCTTCACTCAAGTATCGGAATGAGTCCATTCTTGTGTGGTTACAAAGTTTATATGAAAATTTACAATTTATGTGTTCAAGTCAAAACTAAAAAATGAACGAAAAAGGGAGAAAAATCAGCCGGAAACATAAACAACGTTATTATTTTCTTTAAAAAATTGCTCTAATGTGTCATTTTTTACTTGTCATATTTTTTCACTCGGGTATCGAAATGAGTCCATTCTTGTGTGGTTACAAAGTCTATATGAAAGTCTACAATTTATATGCTCAAGTCGAAACTCAAAAATACACGAAAAAAGGAGAAAATCAACCGGAAATAAGGAAAAAAAAATCAAATGTGTTACGACATGGTGTATGTCGTAACACACCTGAATTTATAAAAAAAATAAATGAAAATGTGTTACGACATGGGGTATGTCGTAACATGCTAAAATCTGAATACCACCATTTTTGGTGGTATTTTTTGATTTTTTATTTATTTTTATATTATTTATTTAATTTTTCCCTTGGCACAAAATTAAAATATACTAATTATATTCGTAAATGACTGTAAAGTGGAATGAAAAGTTGTAAGCATGCACTAAAATACAACAAAAACAATAACAAAAATTATGTATTAAGAATTTGCCCAAATAATAGTATTCAAAACGTAGACATAATTCATGAGCTGAGTTGAGTTGAGCTAGGGGTGTTCACGAATCGATCGATCTGATCGAGAACTAAAATTTTGGTACGGACCGAAAATCGAACCGAAAATTTCGGTTCGATTTTTGGTTTTTTTTTTTTTGCAAATTTCAGTTTTGAGGTTCGGTTCAGTCGGTTAACCGAAAAATCAAATTTTTTATTTAGTTTTATTTTTTACATAGTATAATATAAACTAAAAATTATAAAAAATATGTTTTCTAGTGACAACTTATAGGAAAATAAAAAAAATAAATTAAAATTAGTCATAATTAAATTTTAATTATTTATTTATTTATACCGAAAAATCAAACCGAACCGGTTCATTTTTTAATTTCATTATGTCAATTTTATTTGGCCGTGCTAAACATAATTATAATAAATATATAAATGTATATATTTAAAAAAAAAGTGAACAACAATAGCCAAAAAACAGTAGCTAGTGAGATTTTTGAAAAAACAATACCAAATTTTTTTTATTTTTTTTTCGGTTTTAACCGACCATGTTCGATTCGATTTTCGGTCCGATTCGATTGAAAAAGGGATCAATAAACACCCCTAAGTTGAGCAATGGAACACATTGGAACTGAAAAGCGAGGGAAACAAATCGCACCATGGAGTGGGGGAGAATTTTAAAAAAATAATACAAAAATAAATCCAAATTAAGAAAATAATACACAAAAAATGGGTATCAGTAAATAATATATTCCGCGCTTACGTGGCGTGGAATCGGGCTGATTCCGCGCCACGTAAGCGCGGAATCAATAAAAATATTGTTTTAAAAAAAATTTACGGCCATTCCACACTGACGTGGCGCGGAATGGCCGAAATTTTATTTTTTTTTTATTTTAGTCATTCCGCGCCACGTGGGCGCGGAATGACTGCCATTCCGCGCCTACGTGGCGCGGAATGGCAGGAAAAGCCTGCCACACCGCGTGGCCAGTCAGGCTTGCAGGCGAATTTTCTTTTTTTTTTTTTTTTCTTTCCCTTTTTTCCTTCTTTCTTTCCTTCCTCTCTCCTTTCTTTCCATTTTCACTCTCGATTTTTCCTCCATCTTCACTTCACCATTTTCTTCATCTTCTTCAATATTTTTCAATCATTCTCAACAATTCAAGGTAAAGTTTATATATTGTTACTATATAAAATATATAGAGCCATTATATTTTTAAATTTTTGTATGATTAATAAATTTAGGGTTTAAAAAATTCTCTTGTATTTTTGTAGTGTAATTTCGAATTTGCTTATGAATTTGGGCAATTTTATTGTGTAATTTTTTCGAATTTATTGTGTAATTTCGGATTTGAGGTTTAGGTGTAATTTCGAAATTTTGTTGAATTTTATCAATTTAGTGTTTTAATTTGTGGAATTTTGTTGTGTATATTCGGATTTGGGCTTTAGGTGTAATTTCGAATTTTTGTTGAATTTTATCAATTTAGTGTTTTAATTTGTGAAATTTTGTTGTGTAATTTTTCGAATTTGTTTGAAATTGATCAATTTAGGAATTAAACTTGTGGAATTTTGTAATATAATTTTGAATTTATGGTTTAGGTTTAATTTTTGAATTTTTATGGAATTTATCAATTTAGGTTTAAAATTGGGAAATTTTGTAGTGTAATTTCGAATTTATATGTATAATTTCAAATATTTAGGTGTAATTTGTACATCTAATTTGAATTTTTAGTTATACCTTGTATGTATGTATGATGAATTTAGTTTTTAGGTATGTTTTGGTTTGAACTTTGATAGAAATTTTTGGTATAATTTTGGATTAAGTATATAATTAATATGTATGTAATTTCGGATATTTAGGTATAATTTGTATTTATAATTTTGAATTTTTAGTGATATTTTGTATGTATAATATTGAATTTTGCATTTATGGTTTGAACTTTGATATAATTGTTAGTTTGTTATATCATGTTTAATATAAAAATATAATTTCATTTTTTGAACTATAGTGTGTACGTATTATTTTGAATTTAGTGTTAATTTATGGTTTGAATTTTGATATTATATAGAAAATGTCGAGGGCGAACACAGTTAATGTTTTAATATACACGGATGGTGAAATTATTGAAGACTCAAATTCAGTGAGATATAGCACTCGTCCAAGCATTAACATGAAAGTCCGTCGTACGATCACATACGCTAAATTGCTGGAGAAGTTATACGCGAGAACAGGAACTGATCCGAATCATTTTTCATTAAAAGTAATTTTAAAATTTGAATTTGAAAAGAGAAATGTGATGAGGAAGAGGACAATGGAGATCAAAGACGATCAGACTTTAGCATATTTCTTGGATCGTAATATTGTTGATGAATTCGTCGAGCTTTATATTGAGAAAGAACCAATTCAACATCAAAGTCAATACAGATCGTCGTTAACCCAAGTGACGTCATTACAACCACCTCAAGTCATGTCGTATTTTACACAGCCCACGGTTCCAGATTTAAATACGCAGACACAATCACATGTGTGGGAAAATCGTGAGTTTCAGGAATTTTTTTCAAGTGGTGTGGGGAGTTCTACAATTCACAATTTGCATCAAGGTAATTTATTCTTATATTTACATTGTGTCATCATATTTATTACCAAATTTCATATTTGTATAGATTATTTTTCTTTTATTTGCAGAATGTAAAACAATTTAACTTTTTGTGATTTGCATTTTTAGGTGCTTCTACAATGGGTAATGTGTTTGGGCGTTTTGAAACTGTACAAAATTCTCCTTACGTAAATCCTAATTTGAGGAATTTTGACATGCAAGCAGGTAATTATGAATATTCTAATAAGTTTCATAATGGTTGAATTCCTTTGATTCGTGACTTGTTATTATTCTTATCTTTACATTTTGTGATAATATTTATATTTAATTGCAGGTCCGTCGACACAACATTCCCATTTGATAAATCCCCATTCGAGGAATTTTGATATGCAAGCAGGTAATTATGAATCTACTAATAAGTTTCATAATGGTTGTATTCCTTTAATTCGTGACTTGTTATTCTTTTTTTTTACATTTTGTGATAATATTTATATTTAATTGCAGGTCCGTCTACACAATATTCTCATTTGATAAATCCCCATTCGAGGAATTTGGATATGCAAGCAGGTAATTATGAATCTGCTAATAAGTTTCATAATGGTTGTATTATTTTGATTCGTGACTTGTTAGTCTTATTTTGATATGTTGTCATCATATTTATCCTTGTTTGCAGGTCCGTCTACACAAAGTCGTCATGAATTTGAGCATCCCAATTTTGGCTCTAGTGATAACATTGAGAATGATGATATTGGGAATGACAAGGACAGTGATGATTCTGACTGTTCGATCCATATTCATACAGACGATGAGATGGAAGAACACGTCAGCAATGCAATGAGGGATGAGGATGAGGATGAGGATGAAGATGATGAGAGTAATGTACCAATAAACGAAGATTTCCCTCCCGCAAGAGCTGAAGAAAGACCTCATGAAGTGCTCCCATTCTACTCCGCCACATATCCAGAAGTAGAAGGTGATTCACTTCATCGAGAAAGTGTAGGTTTGTCCCGGAGAATAATTTATGATCATGCGAAAGGTAATCTTCGCAAGGGCCAAGTTTTTGACAACAAACTCAGCTTGCAAGCAGCAGTGAAAAACTACCACGTGCAGCATGCACGACGCGAGTTTAAGGTGACAATTAGTAAGCCGACAGTGTATGCCGTAAAATGCAAACATGGATGCCCTTTTAGACTGCGTGGAAGTTTGTTGAAGAATACTAATTTCTGGAAAATTACAAGGTATGAAGGGTCACACACATGTTTTGCTGAAAATTGTTCCAATAACCACTTCAACTTGGACATAAACATGATCGCAAATGAACTTCTACCAGAAGTGAGGAAGGATCCGTCATATAAGGTCGGTCTAATTAGACTAATGTTGTCAAAAAAGCTTTGAAGGAACTCTGTTATGCAGCAGGCATGCCACCTAATGTCCGAAAATTTGACAAAGCAATGGAACTTATTGGTAATAAGGATCCGGCTGCGTTGAATTATTTGAAAGGTATCCCACAAGAAAAATGGACATTGGCATATGATGGAGGGATGCGGGAAGGCATTATGACGACGAACATGGGAGAAAGCTTGAACAATGTATTGAAAGGTACTCGACATCTTCCACCAACAGCAATTGTTGAGTGCACATTTCATCGCATTGTGGAATATTTTGGTGATAGAGTGCGAATGGCTTTGGCAATGAGGGAACAGCCCCTGACGACATATGCATATAAAATGTACAATGAGTGGGCAAGAAAATCCTCGAACCACACAGCAACAGTTTTTTCTTGGTTGGATTACACGGGTCAAGTTAAAACTCTCCGACAGATGGGGTCCGGAAATCATACTTACATGGTCGACATCAAAGGTAAATACCGCTCTTGTGGAAAATGGACTCTTCATCGAATTCCGTGCTCACATGCTATTAAATTATGTGAGAAATTACAGATTATGTCGTCCTCGTATGTTGAAAAATATTACCTCGTCCATGAATATTTGAAAACATATCAAGGGAGGTTCTATCCGTTTCCTGAATCACATTATTGGGACACCCCCAATTTTGAGTTGGTCCATGACCCCGATCTGAGGAAGCCACCTACTGTGGGTCGACATCGGAGTACTCGGATTCCCAATGAGATGGACTGGCCCGAGTTAGACTCAGATTATTTTTAGCGTGGTGTTGACAATTAGACGCAAGTTTGATTAAAAAACTATGTTCTTTTATTGATTTTGAAATGCTCGTATTTTGGCATGTTTCTGTGCATTTTTTGGGTATGACTTGAACATACAAATTGCAGGTGGTGTTGTGAACTTTGTCATACAACAAGAATTGGGTCATTTCGATGCCCGAGTAAAGAAATATGGCGAGACGAAAAAAAATAATAGCAGTTTTTTGTTAAGGAATAATGACTTTTTATTTTTTTTCCGACTCATTTTTCTCAGTTTTTCGTGCGTTTTCGGGTTTCAACTTGAACATGAACAATGTAGAGTTGAGCGTAAGCGAATTTTTGAAACAAGAATTGGGTCGTTTCGATGCCCGAGTAAAGAAATATGGCGAGACGAAAAAAAATAATAGCAGTTTTTTTTAAGGAATAATGACTTTTTATTTTTTTCCGACTCATTTTTCTCCGTTTTTCGTGCGTTTTCAGGTTTCGACTTGAACATGAACAATGTAGAGTTGAGCGTAAGTGACTTTTTGAAACAAGAATTGGGTCGTTTCGATGCCCGAGTAAAGAAATATGGCGAGACGAAAAAAAATAATAGCAGTTTTTTTTTTATGAATAATCACTTTTTATTTTTTTCCGACTCATTTTTCTCCGTTTTTCGTGCGTTTTCGGGTTTCGACTTGAACATGAACAATGTAGAGTTGAGCATAAGCGACTTTTTGAAATAAGAATTGGGTCGTTTCGATGCCCGAGTATAAAAATATGGCGAGACGAAAAAAAAATAATAGCAGTTTTTTTTTAAGGAATAATCACTTTTTATTTTTTTTTCCGACTCATTTTTCTCCGTTTTTCGTGCGTTTTCGGGTTTCAACTTGAACATGAACAATGTAGAGTTGAGCGTAAGCGAATTTTTGAAACAAGAATTGGGTCGTTTCGATGCCCGAGTAAAGAAATATGGCGAGACGAAAAAAAATAATAGCAGTTTTTTTTAAGGAATAATGACTTTTTATTTTTTTCCGACTCATTTTTCTCCGTTTTTCGTGCGTTTTCGGGTTTCAACTTGAACATGAACAATGTAGAGTTGAGCGTAAGCGACTTTTTGAAACAAGAATTGGGTCGTTTCGATGCCCGAGTAAAGAAATATGGCGAGACGAAAAAAAATAATGGCAGTTTTTTTTTAAGGAATAATCACTTTTTATTTTTTTCTGTCTCATTTTTCTCCGTTTTTCGTGCGTTTTCGGGTTTCAACTTGAACATGAACAATGTAGAGTTGAGCGTAAGCGACTTTTTCAAACAATAATTGGGTCGTTTCGATGCCCGAGTAAAGAAATAAGGCGAGACGAAAAAAAATAATAGCAGTTTTTTTTTTATGAATAATCACTTTTTATTTTTTTCCGACTCATTTTTCTCCGTTTTTCGTGCGTTTTCGGGTTTCGACTTGAACATGAACAATGTAGAGTTGAGCATAAGCGACTTTTTGAAATAAGAATTGGGTCGTTTCGATGCCCGAGTATAAAACTATGGCGAGACGAAAAAAAAATAATAGCAGTTTTTTTTTAAGGAATAATCACTTTTTATTTTTTTTTCCGACTCATTTTTCTCCGTTTTTCGTGCGTTTTCGGGTTTCAACTTGAACATGAACAATGTAGAGTTGAGCGTAAGCGAATTTTTGAAACAAGAATTGGGTCGTTTCGATGCCCGAGTAAAGAAATATGGCGAGACGAAAAAAAATAATAGCAGTTTTTTTTAAGGAATAATGACTTTTTATTTTTTTCCGACTCATTTTTCTCCGTTTTTCGTGCGTTTTCGGGTTTCAACTTGAACATGAACAATGTAGAGTTGAGCGTAAGCGACTTTTTGAAACAAGAATTGGGTCGTTTCGATGCCCGAGTAAAGAAATATGGCGAGACGAAAAAAAATAATGGCAGTTTTTTTTAAGGAATAATCACTTTTTATTTTTTTCTGTCTCATTTTTCTCCGTTTTTCGTGCGTTTTCGGGTTTCGACTTGAACATGAACAATGTAGAGTTGAGCGTAAGTGAATTTTTGAAATAAGAATTGGGTCGTTTCGATGCACGAGTAAAGAAATATGGCGAGACGAAAAAAAATAATAGCAGTTTTTTTTTAAGGAATAATCACTTTTTATTTTTTTCCGTCTCATTTTTCTCAGTTTTTCGTGCGTTTTCGGGTTTCGATTTGAACATGAACAATGTAGAGTTGAGCGTAAGCGACCTTTTGAAACAAGAATTGGGTCGTTTCGATGCCCGAGTAAAGAAATATGGCGAGACGAATAAAAATAATACAAGTTATTTTTTAAGGAATAATCACTTTTCTTTTTCCGTCTCATTTTTCTCGTTTTTTTGTGCGTTTTCGGGTTTCGACTTGAACATGAACAATGTAGAGTTGAGCGTAAACGACTTTTTGAAACAAGAATTGGGTTGTTTTGATGCCCGAGTAAAGAAATATGGCGAGACGAAAAAAATTAATAGCAGTTATTTTTTAAGGAATAATCACTTTTTATTTTTTTCCGTCTCATTTTTCTTCGTTTTTCGTGCGTTTTCGGGTTTCGACTTGAACATGAACAATGTAGACTTGAGCGTAAGAGACTTTTTGAAATAAGAATTGGGTCGTTTCGATGCCCGAGTAAAGAAATATGGCGAGAGGAAAAAAAATAATAGCAGTTTTTTTTTAAGGAATAATCACTTTTTATTTTTTTCCGTCTCATTTTTCTCAGTTTTTCGTGCGTTTTCGGGTTTCGACTTGAACATGAACAATGTAGAGTTGAGCGTAAGCGACCTTTTGAAACAAGAATTGGGTCGTTTCGATGCCCGAGTAAAGAAATATGGCGAGACGAATAAAAATAATACAAGTTATTTTTTAAGGAATAATCACTTTTTATTTTTTTCCGACTCATTTTTCTCCATTTTTCGTGCGTTTTCGGGTTTCGACTTGAACATGAACAATGTAGACTTGAGCGTAAGAAACATTTTGAAATAAGAATTGGGTCGTTTCGATGCCCGAGTAAAGAAATACGGCGAGACAAAAAAAAATAATAGCAGTTTTTTTTTAAGGAATAATCACTTTTTATTTTTTTCCGTCTCATTTTTCTCCGTTTTTCGTGCGTTTTCGGGTTTCGACTTGAACATGAACAATGTAGAGTTGAGCGTAAGCAAATTTTTGAAACAAGAATTGGGTCGTTTCGATGGCCGAGTAAAGAAATATGGCGAGACGAAAAAAAATAATAGCAGTTTTTTTTAAGGAATAATGACTTTTTATTTCTTTCCGTCTCATTTTTCTTCGTTTTTCGTGCGTTTTCGGGTTTCGACTTGAACCTGAACAATGTAGACTTGAGCGTAAGAGACTTTTTGAAATAAGAATTGGGTCGTTTCGATGCCCGAGTAAAGAAATATGGCGAGACGAAAAAAAATAATAGCAGTTTTTTTTTAAGGAATAATCACTTTTTATTTTTTTCCGTCTCATTTTTCTCCGTTTTTCGTGCGTTTTCGGGTTTCGACTTGAACATGAACAATGTAGAGTTGAGCGTAACCGACTTTTTGAAACAAGAATTGGGTCGTTTCGATGCCCGAGTAAAGAAATATGGCGAGACGAAAAAAAATAATAGCAGTTTTTTTTTAAGGAATAATCACTTTTTATTTTTTTCCGTCTCATTTTTCTCTGTTTTTCGTGCGTTTTCGGGTTTCGACTTGAACATGAACGATGTTGAGTTGACCGTAAGCAAATTTTTGAAACAAGAATTGGGTCGTTTCGATGCCCGAGTAAAGAAATATGGCGAGACGAAAAAAAATAATAGCAGTTTTTTTTAAGGAATAATGACTTTTTATTTTTTTCCGTCTCATTTTTCTCCATTTTTCGTGCGTTTTCGGATTTCAACTTGAACATGAACAATGTAGAGTTGAGCGCAAGCGACTTTTTGAAATAAGAATTGGGTCTTTTTGATGCACGAGTAAAGAAATATGGCGAGACGAAAATAAAAAATAGCAGATTTTTTTTAAGGAATAATCACTTTTCTTTTTCCGTCTCATTTTTCTCGTTTTTTTGTGCGTTTTCGGGTTTCGACTTGAACATGAACAATGTAGAGTTGAGCGTAAACGACTTTTTGAAACAAGAATTGGGTTGTTTCGATGCCCGAGTAAAGAAATATGGCGAGACGAAAAAAAATAATAGCAGTTTTTTTTTAAGGAATAATGACTTTTTATTTTTTTCCGTCTTATTTTTCTCCGTTTTTCGTGCGTTTTCGGGTTTCGACTTGAACATGAACAATGTAGAGTTGAGCGAAAGCGACTTTTTGAAACAAGAATTGGGTCGTTTCGATGCCCGAGTAAAGAAATATGGCGAGACGAAAAAAAATAATGGCAGTTTTTTTTTAAGGAATAATCACTTTTTATTTTTTTCTGTCTCATTTTTCTCCGTTTTTCGTGCGTTTTCGGGTTTCGACTTGAACATGAACAATGTAGAGTTGAGCGTAAGTGAATTTTTGAATCAAGAATTGGGTCGTTTCGATGCCCGAGTAAAGAAATATGGCGAGACGAAAAAAATAATAGCAGTTTTTTTTAAGGAATAATGACTTTTTATTTTTTTCCGTCTCATTTTTCTCCATTTTTCGTGCGTTTTCGGGTTTCGACTTGAACATGAACAATGTAGACTTGAGCGTAAGAGACTTTTTGAAATAAGAATTGGGTCGTTTGGATGCCCGAGTAAAGAAATATGACGAGACGAAAAAAAATAATAGCAGTTTTTTTTTAAGGAATAATCACTTTTTTTTTTCCGTCTCATTTTTCTCTTTTTTTTGTGCGTTTTCGGGTTTCGACTTGAACATGAACAATGTAGAGTTGAGCGTAAACGACTTTTTGAAACAAGAATTGGGTGGTTTCGATGCCCGAGTAAAGAAATATGGCGAGACGAAAAAAATTAATAGCAGTTATTTTTTAAGGAATAATCACTTTTTATTTTTTTCCGTCTCATTTTTCTTCGTTTTTCGTGCGTTTTCGGGTTTCGACTTGAACATGAACAATGTAGACTTGAGCGTAAGAGACTTTTTGAAATAAGAATTGGGTCGTTTGGATGCCCGAGTAAAGAAATATGGCGAGACGAAAAAAAATAATAGCTGTTTTTTTTTAAGAAATAATCACTTTTTATTTTTTTCCGTCTCATTTTTCTCCGTTTTTCGTGCGTTTTCGGGTTTCGACTTGAACATGAACAATGTAGAGTTGAGCGTAAGCGACTTTTTGAAACAAGAATTGGGTCGTTTCGATGCCCGAGTAAAGAATTATGGCGAGACGAATAAAAATAATAGCAGTTATTTTTTAAGGAATAATCACTTTTTATTTTTTTCCGACTCATTTTTCTCCATTTTTCGTGCGTTTTCGGGTTTCGACTTGAACATGAACAATGTAGACTTGAGCGTAAGAAACATTTTGAAATAATAATTGGGTTGTTTCGATGCCCGAGTAAAGAAATACGGCGAGACGAAAAAAAATAATAGCAGTTTTTTTTTAAGGAATAATCACTTTTTTTTTTCCGTCTCATTTTTCTCGTTTTTTTGTGCGTTTTCGGGTTTCGACTTGAACATGAACAATGTAGAGTTGAGCGTAAACGACTTTTTGAAACAAGAATTGGGTGGTTTCGATGCCCGAGTAAAGAAATATGGCGAGACGAAAAAAATTAATAGCAGTTATTTTTTAAGGAATAATCACTTTTTATTTTTTTCCGTCTCATTTTTCTTCGTTTTTCGTGCGTTTTCGGGTTTCGACTTGAACATGAACAATGTAGACTTGAGCGTAAGAGACTTTTTGAAATAAGAATTGGGTCGTTTGGATGCCCGAGTAAAGAAATATGGCGAGACGAAAAAAAATAATAGCTGTTTTTTTTTAAGAAATAATCACTTTTTATTTTTTTCCGTCTCATTTTTCTCCGTTTTTCGTGCGTTTTCGGGTTTCGACTTGAACATGAACAATGTAGAGTTGAGCGTAAGCGACTTTTTGAAACAAGAATTGGGTCGTTTCGATGCCCGAGTAAAGAATTATGGCGAGACGAATAAAAATAAAAGCAGTTATTTTTTAAGGAATAATCACTTTTTATTTTTTTCCGACTCATTTTTCTCCATTTTTCGTGCGTTTTCGGGTTTCGACTTGAACATGAACAATGTAGACTTGAGCGTAAGAAACATTTTGAAATAATAATTGGGTTGTTTCGATGCCCGAGTAAAGAAATACGGCGAGACGAAAAAAAATAATAGCAGTTTTTTTTTAAGGAATAATCACTTTTTTTTTTCCGTCTCATTTTTCTCGTTTTTTTGTGCGTTTTCGGGTTTCGACTTGAACATGAACAATGTAGAGTTGAGCGTAAACGACTTTTTGAAACAAGAATTGGGTGGTTTCGATGCCCGAGTAAAGAAATATGGCGAGACGAAAAAAAATAATAGCAGTTTTTTTTAAGGAATAATGACTTTTTATTTTTTTCCGTCTCATTTTTCTCCATTTTTCGTGCGTTTTCGGGTTTCAACTTGAACATGAACAATGTAGAGTTGAGCGCAAGCGACTTTTTGAAATAAGAATTGGGTCTTTCTGATGCACGAGTAAAGAAATATGGCGAGACGAAAATAAAAAATAGCAGATTTTTTTTAAGGAATAATCACTTTTCTTTTTCCGTCTCATTTTTCTCCGTTTTTCGTGCGTTTTCGGGTTTCGACTTGAACATGAACAATGTAGAGTTGAGCGTAAGTGAATTTTTGAAACAAGAATTGGGTCGTTTCGATGCCCGAGTAAAGAAATATGGCGAGACGAAAAAAAATAATAGCAGTTTTTTTTAAGGAATAATGACTTTTTATTTTTTTCCGTCTCATTTTTCTCCATTTTTCGTGCGTTTTCGGGTTTCAACTTGAACATGAACAATGTAGAGTTGAGCGCAAGCGACTTTTTGAAATAAGAATTGGGTCTTTTCGATGCACGAGTAAAGAAATATGGCGAGACGAAAAAAAATAATAGCAGTTTTTTTTTAAGGAATAATCACTTTTTTTTTCCGTCTCATTTTTCTCGTTTTTTTGTGCGTTTTCGGGTTTCGACTTGAACATGAACAATGTAGAGTTGAGCGTAATCGACTTTTTGAAACAAGAATTGGGTTGTTTCGATGCCCGATTAAAGAAATATGGCGAGACGAAAAAAAATAATAGCAGATTTTTTTTAAGGAATAATCACTTTTTATTTTTTTCCGTCTTATTTTTCTCCCTTTTTCGTGCGGTTTCGGGTTTCGACTTGAACATGAACAATGTAGAGTTGAGCGTAAGCGACTTTTTGAAACAAGAATTGGGTCGTTTCGATGCCCGAGTAAAGAAATATGGCGAGACGAAAAAAAATAATAGCAGTTTTTTTTTTAAGGAATAATCACTTTTTATTTTTTTCCGTCTCATTTTTCTCCGTTTTTCGTGCGTTTTCGGGTTTCGACTTGAACATGAACAATGTAGAGTTGAGCGTAAGTGAATTTTTGAAACAAGAATTGGGTCGTTTCGATGCCCGAGTAAAGAAATATGGCGAGACGAAAAAAAATAATAGCAGTTTTTTTTAAGGAATAATGACTTTTTATTTTTTTCCGTCTCATTTTTCTCCATTTTTCGTGCGTTTTCGGGTTTCAACTTGAACATGAACAATGTAGAGTTGAGCGCAAGCG
The DNA here is from genome assembly GCA_019426215.1 of Buddleja alternifolia. Taxonomy (NCBI): domain Eukaryota; kingdom Viridiplantae; phylum Streptophyta; class Magnoliopsida; order Lamiales; family Scrophulariaceae; genus Buddleja; species Buddleja alternifolia. The sequence goes on from CM033406.1 coordinate 2,585,077, forward strand.
ACTTTTTGAAATAAGAATTGGGTCTTTTCGATGCACGAGTAAAGAAATATGGCGAGACGAAAAAAAATAATAGCAGTTTTTTTTTAAGGAATAATCACTTTTTTTTTCCGTCTCATTTTTCTCGTTTTTTTGTGCGTTTTCGGGTTTCGACTTGAACATGAACAATGTAGAGTTGAGCGTAATCGACTTTTTGAAACAAGAATTGGGTTGTTTCGATGCCCGATTAAAGAAATATGGCGAGACGAAAAAAAATAATAGCAGATTTTTTTTAAGGAATAATCACTTTTTATTTTTTTCCGTCTTATTTTTCTCCCTTTTTCGTGCGGTTTCGGGTTTCGACTTGAACATGAACAATGTAGAGTTGAGCGTAAGCGACTTTTTGAAACAAGAATTGGGTCGTTTCGATGCCCGAGTAAAGAAATATGGCGAGACGAAAAAAAATAATAGCAGTTTTTTTTTTAAGGAATAATCACTTTTTATTTTTTTCCGTCTCATTTTTCTCCGTTTTTCGTGCGTTTTCGGGTTTCGACTTGAACATGAACAATGTAGAGTTGAGCGTAAGTGAATTTTTGAAACAAGAATTGGGTCGTTTCGATGCCCGAGTAAAGAAATATGGCGAGACGAAAAAAATAATAGCAGTTTTTTTTAAGGAATAATGACTTTTTATTTTTTTCCGTCTCATTTTTCTCCATTTTTCGTGCGTTTTCGGGTTTCGACTTGAACATGAACAATGTAGACTTGAGCGTAAGAGAATTTTTGAAATAAGAATTGGGTCGTTTTGATGCCCGAGTAAAGAAATATGACGAGACGAAAAAAAATAATAGCAGTTTTTTTTAAGGAATAATCACTTTTTATTTTTTTCCGTCTCATTTTTCTCCGTTTTTCGTGCGTTTTCAGGTTTCGACTTGAACATGAACAATGTAGAGTTGAGCGTAAGCGACTTTTTGAAAAAATAATTGGGTAGTTTCGATGCTCGAGTAAAGAAATATGGCGAGACGAAAAAAAATAATAGCAGTTATTTTTTAAGGAATAATCACTTTTTATTTTTTTCCGACTCATTTTTCTCCGTTTTTCGTGCGTTTTCGGGTTTCGACTTGAACATGAACAATGTAGACTTGAGCGTAAGTGACTTTTTGAAACAAGAATTGGGTCGTTTCGATGCCTTGAGCGTAAGTGAATTTTTGAATCAAGAATTGGGTCGTTTCGATGCCCGAGTAAAGAAATATGGCGAGACGAAAAAAAATAATAGCAGTTTTTTTTAAGGAATAATGACTTTTTATTTTTTTCCTTTTCATTTTTCTCCATTTTTCGTGCGTTTTCGGGTTTCGACTTGAACATGAACAATGTAGAGTTGAGCGTAAGCGAATTTTTGAAACAAGAATTGGGTCGTTTTGATGCCTGAGTAAAGAAATATGGCGAGACGAAAAAAAATAATAGCAGTTTTTTTTAAGGAATAATGACTTTTTATTTTTTTCCGTCTCATTTTTCTCCATTTTTCGTGCGTTTTCGGGTTTCGACTTGAACATGAACAATGTAGATTTGAGCGTAAGCGACTTTTTGAAACAAGAATTGGGTCGTTTCGATGCCTGAGTAAAGAAATAGGGCGAGACGAAAAAAAATAATAGCAGTTTTTTTTAAGGAATAATGACTTTTTATTTTTTTCCGTCTCATTTTTCTCCATTTTTCGTGCGTTTTCGGGTTTCGACTTGAACATGAACAATGTAGAGTTGAGCGTAAGCAAATTTTTGAAACAAGAATTGGGTCGTTTCGATGCCCGAGTAAAGAAATATGGCGAGACGAAAAAAAATAATAGCAGTTTTTTTTAAGGAATAATGACTTTTTGTTTTTTTCCGTCTCATTTTTCTCCATTTTTCGTGCGTTTTCGGGTTTCAACTTGAACATGAACAATGTAGAGTTTAGCGCAAGCGACTTTTTGATTTTTCCCTTTGCACAAAATTAAAATATACTAATTATATTCGTAAATGACTGTAAAGTGGAATGAAAAGTTGTAAGCATGCACTAAAATACAACAAAAACAATAACAAAAATTATGTATTAAGAATTTGCCCAAATAATAGTATTCAAAACGTAGACATAATTCATGAGCTGAGTTGAGTTGAGCTAGGGGTGTTCACGAATCGACCGAACTGATCGAGAACCGAAATTTTGGTCCGGACCGAAAATCGAACCGAAAATTTCGGTTCGATTTTCGGTTTTTTTTTTTTGCAAATTTCAGTTTTGAGGTTCGGTTCGGTCGGTTAACCGAAAAATCAAAATTTTTATTTAGTTTTATTTTTTACATAGTATAATATAAACTAAAAATTATAAAAAATGTGTTTTCTAGTAACAACTTATAGGAAAATAAAAACAAAATTAAAATTAGTCATAATTAAATTTTAATTATTTATTTATTTATACCGAAAAATCAAACCGAACTGGTTCATTTTTTAATTTTATTATGTCAATTTTATTTGGCCGTGCTAAACATAATTATAATAAATATATAAATATATGTATTTAAAAAAAAAGTGAACAACAATAGCCAAAAAACAGTAGCTAGTGAGATTTTTGAAAAAATAGTACCAATTTTTTTTTTCGGTTTTAACCGACCGAACCGACCATGTTCGATTCGATTTTCAGTCCGATTCGATTAAAAAAGGGATCAATAAACACCCCTAAGTTGAGCAATGGAACACATTGGAACTGAAAAGCGAGGGAAACAAATCGCACCATGGAGTGGGGAGATGAAAAGTTTTTGAATGGAAATTAGTACTCTTATTAATTACAATAATAATAATAATAATAATGTTAAAAAAGTTCGAAAGAAATTGAAAAAGGGAATGGGACTGAAAAGTTTGTTTTGAATTTCCCCTTCCCAATAGCCACCAACCCAACCCTTATAAATCAGAAGATCACACTGTGTCAATCAACAAAGCAGCTTTGTCTGTCACTACTCCCCTAGTCTCTCTCATTTTTTCTGTCTCCAAAAATAAAGATAAAAATGCCGATGCAGCCTAAAAAGTTGAGTTTCAGTGAAGAAGAAGAAGATGGAGATGTGGGAGAAAAAGAGTACGAGGAGGCAGAACAACAAGTAGTAACAAACTCCCAAACTTGTGATGAACAAGACCATCTTAAAATCAATCCACCCGAGGTAGGACCCGAACCAGAAAAATCCGAATCCGAAGAAGATGGATCCGGATCCGAAGAAGGCTCTGAAAAACCGATGGCGTACTCTAATAGTCCACCCCCTCACAACAAAGGACTCGAAGCCGAAGGAGGCTCCTCTAAAAACTCTCAGCTGAATCCACATCCACCCCCTGCCCCGGCTCCTGCTCCTGCTCCTGCTCAAAAGGAGGAGGAGGAAGAAGGACCCGAATCCGGATCCGAAGAAGAAGACGAGTCGGAAGAATCCGAAGCTGAGGAGTCTGAAGAAGGCCCTAAAACTCACAAGTTGAATCCTACACCCACTCGAAAGGACGACGACGAACAATCAGAGGATGAAGAAGGATCCGAAGAAGAGGATGAGTCTGAAGAATGCTCTAAAAAACCGGAGGAGGAGGGGGAGTCTAATAATCCACGACCAACCCCTCACAACAAAGGACCCGAACCCGAACCCGACGAGTCTGAGTCTGAAGAATGGTCTAAGATGAATCCAGCCGAACCAGAAGCAGAAGAAGATGATAAAGCTTCCAACTTTATCATGCAGCCTAAGAATAACAATAATGAAAAGAAGAAGCCCCATGTACTTAAGACATTTTCGGAAGAGGATGAAATAACTTTGCTTAAAGGCCTGGCCCATTTCTGGAAGGACAACGGCAGAAACAACAAATGGACTGAATTTCACCTTTTCATCAAGGACCATCTTCTTCCACACCACTATACCAAAACTCAAGTCTCCGAAAAGATTCGCGGCCTCAAGAAGAAGTTCCACAGAGCTGCTGCCAATGCTACTGCCTCCCTTCGTTTCTCTGACCCCCACGACGCTCTTTTGTTTGAGTTGTCCAACCCACTCTGGGGAGGAGGAGGAGGAGAAGAAGAAGACGATAACCGAAAAAGAGTAGTGGGAGTGGGTGCTGATGAAGAAAATTGCGGCGGAGGAGGAGCTAATAAGAAACAAAAATTAGAGTTGGAGAGATCCAGGGATCAGTTTGAGCGTTTGTTCCCGCTGTTGTGGGCATCATCGCAGAGTGGTACTTGGAAGCAAAACATTCGGGTGATTGGGATGGAGGATGCCATAAAGCTGGAAAAGAAGTTGATGGAATTGAAGGCGGATGAGCTTCTCAGAGCCATTAAAACGTTTTCTTTGATCAAGAATGCCTTTGACAGACGTTTCCCAACTCAATCAACAGGTATGTATATGTCCACAATTGCTTGCGGTTTATACACGTTGTTGATGATGATGGTCTATATATATCTATCTATATATATATATATGTTTGCTTTGTTTTGTTTTGCAGAGATGTAAAGGAGTGTGTTTAGGTGTTTGGAAGAATGGATTAATTCTGTTTTGAGGCGGCATTTTCTACAATTCAGAACCAGCTTGCTCTTTTTTTTGAATATTATTATTATGTAAAAAGAAACTAGTTGGTTGGAAATCCTTTTGAAATGATCGTATTATGATGTTTCTCAGTTGCTCATTTTGCTCCCCCTTTTGACGTTAATAATGTTAATTTGAGGCTGAAGCTTCCCACAGGATCATCTATTATATGATGTAATTGAAACAATCACGTGCTAACCGATGAAGTATTTAAATTACAAGAAAGAATTAACAAATTTATGATTATGCATGTCAATAGTTTTTGTAAATATATTTAATTTATTATGAAATATTTAATTAATACTTTGCCAATAGTTGTTTAATAGATTAATATTTTAATAACTTATCTTTTATTTTTTTTATTTTTCAGCCATCCATTATATCATTGGTGCATCTTTAATTTGATTTGTTTAATGTAAAATAAATTTTTCAAAATAATATTAGTACTAGTGTTTAGCATATTCATGCATATCATTCCATGTATCTTTCCTAATTTTCTACTAATATTTCTTTTTCTTTATCGCAAAATTCATTTCTATCCCCTCTATCACTCCTTTTAATAATTTGTAAATTTAAAATTCAGTATCAATTCATATTTTTATATGCAAAATAAGACTAAATAACTGTAACTTGTAAACATCAAATCACATAGAATACATGTATTTATGATTCTTTGTGAAATTAAATATAAAATGCATCATATTCTCACTCAAATTACTTATTTCGTTTTACTTTCAAGTACACTTTCATATATTTTTTCATTTTTCTTCATTACGATAACACGACATTAATAACGATTGACTACTGCGGAATTTTTTTTTTTTATTCTCATATCTCACTTAGCCTTAAATTTGGTAAAAAATAGATCAATAAAATTGAATGAAAGGAATGTTATCTTGGATACGTGAGCTTTTATTATTATAAATTTTCTCTTAATTTATTTCTAACGCTTCATACTTAAACTTGAGAAAATTACCAAAACCCCCATATTAACATTTTTTGATCTAGGTAATTCATTCCTCCAACTTTATTGAGAAAATGACTCTTGTGGTCCCTCTTTTTTAGGTTTGTCTCACTTTGATCCTTCATCTAATAAAAGCGGTACATTAGTCCTTCTACTTGATAAAATGTGTCACTATGGTCCTTCCTTTTCTTTTCTTTATTTCAAACTAACCCCATATTTTCAAACCCTTTTTAAAATAGCCGATAGACTTTTTATAACCTAAATAATCTTTCATCTAAGAGTTTTAGCAAAAGGGAATTTCCAATTTATTAGACCCAGCATGCTTCCGAAATAAAATTAACCTTGCATAAGTTTATACCTTCTTTTGACCGCCTTATCGCCGGGTATTCCAAGTCCTCGATTTTACGGACTCATTCCAACCACCAACCGCAGCTTATGGTTCGCAGTGCTTGGCTCCTTCGGCGATACACAGCACAACCCACTTCGTTTCCTGCCCGAGGGAGTAAAAGGTATAAACAGATATAATTATAATTTGGATTTTGGACAACAAGTTGGACAAAACCTTCTTTTATTCATGAAATACAAACTTAAAATTACATAATCTTATTCTACTCCTATATTGGAGGAGAAAACCTTTTAGCCTCTCATAAGAGGACTTACTATTGGGGAAACCTCCATACACTCGAAGATTAAAACTATAACAGAAAAAATATTACAAATTTTTCTATGAAATTTTGTATTATGAAAGAGTTGGAGAAAATTTTCGATGATCTCCATCTGCTTCTGACCCCCTTCTTATAGCTTTTAGTTTCGGACTCCAAATGCGGATTCCAAACTTCATCTAATCTCTTGGCGTCATTCCATACGTCAATCTTTATTAATGCGCGTGGGTCCCTGTGTTTGCCACTTTGTCTACCACGACAGCTGTTTTCTTTTCCAGCTGTTGCCTTTAATCAATCGCATGACTGACTTTTGGTTGGTGCGCCTAATTATTAGGCCGCCTTTGTCGTTTACATGATTTTACGAGGGTTTGTGAAAACCCTTTGGGTAAAATGTTTTTCTTTTTTCCTTATCCTTATCGGATTCGGGTTTTGCCTTGGTAACCCGTATTTTTGTACCAAATAAGGGTTTTTCTTGGAACTCACAACTTGAACATTCCCGGTTGTGCCAAAGATCAACATGCATCATGTTGCAGGCCTTCTTCCTGGTAGATTCAGTTGCTAGTAACTTGTTTTCCCAGATTATGGTCCGTTTTTGCTCGAAGACCTTTTCTGCGAAGTCTGTACTTTTCCCTGTCATTGAATTTAACAGGAATGACCCATTCACTGAATTTGTGCAGATCTTGAATGGATACTTGACTTTGTCCATCTCTGTAAAACTGACCCACATTCCCCATGCTCTTCTGGTGGATAGATCATCTTCATTGATATTACTAACCAAAGGAGCTTCTCTTATTGCGACCTGAATTCTGTTATAGGCCGTCATGTCCTGAGTTGACCTGAATTCACCGAAGTATCCGTCACCGATGAAATTTAATTTGGTTATCCTTCCGAATCTATCTGCAATAGTGCTTTTAGATTCTCCGGCTAACACTTCTTGCTTGGATTCTACCGGGGTGCGTTCCCAACCCACTTTTACAGAACCTTCTAAGCTCAACTCCATTAATCTTATGAAGTTTTCTTTATCAAGTTCGAGTGTAGTAGCGGCTATTTTCATAGAGACTACCCATTCATCGATTATTTTTTTGATGTTTTTGAAATTAATGATATCCAAGTTTAGGATAGTACCGTAGGGGTTCAAGGTGTTTGACATAGTCCTTGCCCATGGTGTATTTTCTGGTATCCTAATTGGATTTCTCGTGTGATTTGCTCTAAATGTTACCCCTCTAAGAGCGGGTTTTGCGTTTGTATGCAAATCTTTACCTTCTCGCATCGGTTCATCCAGTGGAGGATTATTAGATGCTGAACTCTCTCCTGGTGCTGGAAGCCCTAGTGCGAGTTCATTAGCTTTTATATTAGCTAGCTCCACAATATGTAATTGTGAGAAGGACTCAGCTAATTCCTGAAGATCAGATGGATCTACTCTTGTTATATCCATATCATTTAATACTTCTGAGGATATCAATGAGTAGTTCATCATGAGTTTTAGGGTTAGGAACTTCCTTAGCCTTTCCCTTCTAATGTAGAAGAGGTACACGTCCAAGTGCATCACCGATCCTATCCTTTTTTGGTTTGGATGTACCGGTTATACCTTGTCTAGTTTTCAGATCTATGACTTCCGTTTTTAGATCCGTAATGGATTGTTTTAGATCTGGAATAAGCTTGAGGGTTTCCTCAAGTTTTTGGTTCAAGTTTTCGATTTTCATAGGTAGATGTTCTAGCCTATGTCCGTAATCTTGAACTGTCTTTTGGATTTCTCTAAGATCTTTAGAAATCTTAGATGTATCCGGTTCAATCTCTTTCCAATTCATATGAAACTTTTAATTGAAAAAGTTACCTTTGTTAGCTTTCCCGGGCCATTTCCCTTGGATCTCTGCGAGTTGTAAATCACTCGTGACGTTGCCTTGGAATTTGTGGTCCATGGCCATAATTCTCTCGTAATACCGAATAGATTCCGGTATGTCTGCTACAGGAGTTCTAGTTTGTACTCTTGTCAGCACTTCTAGTATTTCGTAAGAAAGTTTCTTACTTCTTTGGATTAATTTATTAATCCTCTTTTCACTTTGATTTTCCAGTATCTGGAAATACTCCTTGTTTTCGTCATAGATCGAACTATTGTTCGGTTCCATTCTTGTTTTAATTCTCCTCCATAAGGATTAGACTTAATCTTATGTAAAATTATTTAAGTATTTCATTAATAACCTGAGGCTCTGATACCATTTTTCAAGCAGGATCCTTCTTTTGCTTAAACTTGAGCTGTAGCGATTATTTTTCTTTTTAAAAGGCTAGGTTTGAGAGTCAATGAAACTATAAGGACTTATTTGAAATAAAATCTTTTTATAAAACCACTAGAGGACTTAAGTGACATAGAATTTAGAACATAAGGGACTTATGGTGAATGGCTTAGAGCGTCTTCATTCACGACAGGGCGGACATTCAAGGGGATAACCTCTTCTAGTACAGCAAGTCATGGAAATCAACTGGGTAATTCTCGTAGTGGTGTAGGTTTTAGAGTGGGCGAACCATTCTGGACTTTGAAAAGGGATCATGTTGAAGGTTTATGGAGGGCAGAAAAACAGCAAGTGGATCCGGTTAGCCCATCAGAGTCTCAAAATTCGGTAACGGGGAATGAGATTCGTGGTGGTTCGACACCGATTGTAATATCACATGGCCGGAGTCCACGTCCAAAGGTGGAACAGCAGAGTGTTGATTTATGAAATCTTGTAATAGGAAACCGAAAAGGGATTATGGATACTCAGGACAAGGGTGTGACAGTGACTACGGATCAGTGTGCTTCTAGGGTGGAGTTGGGACCTGGACAGTCTACTATGCAACCTATTAATTCCGAGAGGGTGAGTCAGGTTTAATTAATATTCCTCTTGCTCTCATGCCTTCAGCGGTTACATCTTAAGGTAAGCGGGTTGCAAGCACGATGTAAGCCCTCTGAAGAATTCAAATCTGAAACGCAATCTTGGGATTGTGATTTCTGAACCAGCAGATCGTCCTAGTAAGAGAACTAGTTTGGTTTCTGGGCGACAAGCGGATGATACTTGTAGTAGATCTGCGGCATTGCAGAGCAGTCCTGCCGGGAGTTATGAATTCCTTAGCATAGAACTGTCAAGGGTTGGGGGATACCATGAAAGTTCATTTTCTCCGGGACATGATCTGGAAGTATGATCCCTCCCTAGTATTCCTATCGGAAACTATGTATAATAGTAGAAAGTAAGATTTTCTTAAAATAAGCTTGATACGTTTGGTGTTGGAGTGGTAGACCAAGGGAGGAGAGGTGGATTGGCTCTTCTCTGGATGAAGGATACGGAAGTGACGCTATTGAGTTTTTCCAAAAATCACATTGATGTTATGATTGATGTGGATAAGGGGAACAAAGTGTGGAGATTCACGGGAGTTTATGGGGAACCGAAAGTCACTAATCGTATTGTTGGAGCAACTGAGTCATCAGGTTTCGGGACCTTGGGTTTGCATAGGTGATTTTAACAAAATATTGTTTCAACATGAGAAGGAGGGGCTTTTGCCTCAACAATAGTGGCAAATACAGAATTTCATAGAGTGTCTACAAAATCGTAATCTTCATGATTTGGGGTATCTTGGGGAAAGGTTCACTTGGAGTAATGGTTGTGAAGATCCCCATACGGTTCAGGTTAGATTGGATCACGCATGTAGTAATGGGTAATGGAACTCAATACGTCCCAACTCTAGTGTCACTAATATCGCAACTATATTTTCGGACCATACGGTATTGTTGTTTCAGCGTGAGGCGGTAGTGCCACATCCTACCACACAAGAATTAAAAGACCAGCTCGGTTCGAGGCATGGTGGGTGAGATTCGAAGAATGTGAGGAGGTGATAAGGGCGTATTGCAAAGGTAAGGGTAGTAGGAGTCCTAATGAGGTGGTTTGGGATAACATTTGAGATTGCCATCTTGGATTATTGAATTGGAGTGCCAGCAAGTTTGGAGATATTAAGAAGCACATCAAGGATTTGGAAAAAGAAATATTGTTTTTGAAACAAGGGGTAATCTCTGCAGAATCAAGACAACACATTTCGAGGCTAAGGGCGGAGATAGAGGATTTATTAATTGCGGAGGAAATGAAGTGGAAATAACGGGGTAAAGTTAAATGGTTAGCTTCGGGGGACAGGAACACTGCTCTCTTTCATGCTCGGGCTTTGAGTAGGCGTCATAAAAACTCTATTTCAAAATTGAAAGATGAAATCGGAGAATGGAGGAGTGATGTGGGGGATATTTAGGGAATTATCAGTTCATATTTTTCCAAAATATTTGCTTCTGATCGTCCTTCGGAAAGGGATATCCAGACGGTCCTAGATGTGGTTAACACTAGAATTTTGAGCAAGATGAATGAAGATCTTCTTCTACCTTTTACCGTAGGCAAGGTGACCAAGTCATTGTCACAAATGGTACCACTGAAGTCCCCGGGACCTGATGGTATGCCTCCTCTTTTTTACCCTAAATTCAGGCACATTATTGGCCCCAATATTATTTCAGCTATCCTTGATGCTCTTAATAATCGTTGTTTTCTTGATAAATTCAATTATACCCATATTGTTCTTATACCAAAGTGTGCTGAACCTGAATCTATGCCCCAATTTTGTCCCATTAGCCCGTGTAACGTTATTTATAAATTGGAATTAATTAAATTAAGCCCAAACCAATTAATAAGTCAAAATTAAGTAATTCAACAATTGGGCTTAATTTGAATTATTCCAGGTCATCATCTTTTTGACCCACCCGGATAATTCAATTTACCTAAAATCCGAATACTAAATTTGACCCAATTCACAACCCTATTTTTAGACCTGGGTCTGTGATCCATTTCAGCGGGCCGTGTGTCAAACATATGGCCCAATCAGGTTGTGTGCCCGTGTGGCCAGGCGCCGTGCGGAGTGTGCTCGGGCCCTGGGGCCTCTTTTTTCCTCGTTCTTTGATTTTTTCACATCATAAAAATTATCCAGATTTATTGTGAACATAAAAAATCAAGTTCTAGGCAAAAAATCATACAAAATGCAAATTTTGATAACGCATAAACGCATGCTTCAAAAACACATAATACACATATCATAAATCACATAATTTAGATCAAATATGTAGATCAAAGATTGGCTGTGATATCACTGTTGGGTTTCACAAAAAATTGCGCAGCGGAAGGTTTTAAAAATCCCACAGTGTTTTTCTCGATTTGCATATTGAATCACATAAACACTGAAACGAATAAAACTTATCCCTTGGAGCGAAGTGGTTGGAGAACTCGATCTTCCTTAAAAAAATTCAAACACTTGAAGCTTCCAAATCTTCAATTCTCGTGTTTTTTGAATTTTTTATCCGAACAACGAAAGTACGTTGCCTCTAAATAATCACGTGGATTGATTGACAGAAAAAATCCCTTCTTTTTCCCCTTGATGACCGAAGGCTAGAATAGGAGAGGGGGAGGAGTGTATTCTTTTCTTTACTAGGAGAGTTGTGTGAATTGTTGAATTCCTTTTGAGTCAAAAGTCTTTTTACGTGATGATTTAACATCACTTGACTTGTTGAGCAAGACAAAAGATTAAATCCCATGTTGGGCATCCTAGAGGACGCCCAACTCGGCCCTAGACGCCCCTTACTTGGCCCGGCTCATCTTTTGTTTTAATTAATTATCTATTATTAATTAATAATTTATTATATCCAATTAATTAATTAATTAATTCAATAACCAAATTAATTAGATAAATTAATTCATTAATTTATTTTCTTGAGAGATTAATTAATAATTAATCTTATCTTTATAATTAATTATCTCATCTAATGAGCAATTAAATAATCATATTTAATTTATCCCATAAATTAAATCTCCTAAAATAAAACAGAAAAATCTTTTTATTTTTCTTTATCAATCCTTTAGCGCGACTCTCAACAACCTTTCAATCGTAAATACCGTATAAGTATAAACACTTTGTTCACGTGTTCCAGTCAAGTGAGAGTCATGGTTATGTCAAACTCGCTAGACTTTACCATATGTATTAATTATAATAATGCGAGATCATTGAGTTCGATTTAGTGCCTCGCACAATCGTCTCTTTTGCTTTGGCTAAAGACTTTGATCTCTATTATCTATAATCACATAGGATTCTTTCTCATTCACCTATGAGAGAATAAATCACGTATTAGTTATCAGCTAAGACTACCACTTGCCCATCAAGCCGCATTTCGAGGTCGACCCCACCAACGGGTGAATTGGGTCTAACTACTCTAGTGACAGACTTAACGTCAAAAGTATATCTTCAGCCTGATACTTTAGGTCAAAGGTTTCACTTATACCTATTACGCAACATCAGTTCTGTCATTGACAGTCACAGAGTGAAAACCCATGTGACAGAACCGATGCGAGTCGTGTTCGAGCATATCAGTTCCACTGATGTTCCTACAGTCTTAAGCTCCTAACATCTCATGGTGTTCGACTGGAACTCCCATGTGAAAGCTCAGATTGTACAAGTGTTCCAAGTCTTTTTCGTCCATTAAAGACTTCATATTACTTGCGAATGAGTTTAAGTAATCAAGATCAATCTCTAGTGCCAATCTTCCTACCCCATAGGAAATAGAGAGATTGCATTGAAAACATGGACAATACGTTTTACACTACTTATAGATGCAGATAAGATTTAAGTGAAAACTAAACAATGCCTTTTATTATAAATAAGAATAAGTTCATTACAAAAAAGATGCCCTATTATTCTATCTTTTATGACATCTGAGGGCATAATCCTAACATCAAGATGTCGCTCTAGCACCGCATGTGATAATGTCTTGGTCAGTGGGTCAGCAACGTTACTTGCTGAATATATTCTCTGCACGGCAATGTCGCCTCTTCCGATGATCTTCCTAATGATGTGGTATCTTCTCTCAATGTGTTTGGACTTATTGTGAGACCTGGGTTCCTTGACCTGCGTGATGGCTCCATTGTTGTCAAAATAAAGTGGCAATGAGAGCTCCATGCTAGGAACCACTTGAAGTTCAGCTACAATTTTTTTTATCCAAACAGTCTCCTAGGCAGCCACGTACTCATTTTTGGTGGCTGAATCAGCAGTTGTGCTTTGCTTGAAACTTTTCCAAGTTACTGTTCCACTGTTCAAAGCGAATACAAACCCCGAGGTAGATTTGCGGTCATCAACGTCTGACTGAAAGTCGAAGTCAGTATAGCCTTCCACCTTTAGTTCTCCATCTCCATATGTCAAACACATATTCTTAGTTCTTCTCAAGTACTTAAAGATACACTTCACAGCACTCCAATACTTTTCCCTTGGGTTACCTTTAAACCTACTCACCACGCTTACAGCATAGGCAAGGTCTCGTGCATAACATGGCGTACATGAGACTGTTGGGTTTCGCAAAAAAATCGATAAACGCAGCGGAATGTTTCAAAAATTTAGTTTAAAAACCTTAAGTGTAAATTCTTTGATTGCATATTCAAATCGATTAATTCGCATAACGAATAACTACTTACCCGTTGAAGCGAAATTGTTGGAGAATCCGATTCCTCCTCTAAGTTTCGAACTGATGAAGTCTCGATTTCTTCAATCCTCGTGTAATCTTCAATTCTTGAATTTGATCCAAACAACAAAAATACGTCTTCATTAGATTATCACGCACAGATTGATTCACAAAAAATTCCCCTTAGAGAGCGACAACTAGGTATATAGAGAGGGAGGAAATTTTGTTCTTTTCTTTCTAGGAGAGTTCTGATTGTATGTCTTGTTTTAGGTCAAAGAATCCTTTTATATCCTCTTGACTTATTGACCAAGACAAACAAAAGACTCCTTTGTTGTTGGGCATCCTTATGGACGCCCAACTAGCCTCAATAGGCATCCTCATGGATGCCTCATACTAGGCTCGGGGCTTCTTTTATTTTAATTAATTATCTATTTAATTAATAATTTGTTATATCCAATAAATAAATAAATTAATTAAATAACCAAATTAATTAGATAAATTAATTCATTAATTTATTTCCATAGGAAATTAATTAATAATTAATCTCATCTTTATAATTAATTATTTCATCTAATGAATAACTAATTATTTAATTTATCCAATATATTAATAACTCCAAGAAGAAAAATAGAAACTTCTTTTTCATTTTTCCTTATTAATCCTTTAGCGCGACTCGTTCGTTTCGTTTGGCAATGAGAGGAAACCAAAAGAAGTGGGTAACACCTAGCCAGTCATGTGGCCCATTTTGTAGCCCAAACGAAATCGAATGATTGGATCATTTCACAACCTTCCAAATACCATAAAGTATAAACCCTTTGTTCACGCACCCCAGTCAAGTGAGACTCATGGTTATGTCAGACTCACTGGACTTGAACATGTGTATTAATATAACAATACGATATCATTGAGATCGATTTAGTGCCTCGCAAAATTGTCTCTTTTTGCTTTGGCCAAAGACTTTGATCTCTATTTATATATAATCACATAGGGTACTTTCTCACTCACTTATGAGAGAACAAATCCCATATTAGATATCAACTAAGACTACCACTTGCCCATCAAGCCACATTTCGAGGTCGACCCCATCAACGGGTGAATTGGGTCTAACTACACTAGTGAAATACTTGACGTCACAAGTGCATCTTCAGCCTGATACTTTAGGTCAAAGGTTTACTTATACCTATTACGTATAATCAGTTCTGTCATTGACAATCATAGAGTGAAAACCCATGTGACAGAACCAAGGATGTGAGTGTCACCCACATCCTTTGATATCCTCCCATTCCCAATTGAGGCGAACCTAGAGAGTCGCACTATAGGAATAGACGGAGAAATCGAGTTTTGTATTTGGAGGAGGTTTTAGTAAATTCTCCTTTGGAAGGACAAATTAATTAATTGGACGAATTAATTTAATTAGTTATTTAATTGGATTAAACATGAATAATTAAATTAATTGTGTTGACTTGGTCAACTGTGAATATTAATTAATTATTTAGTTAATTAATTAATTAGAATATTAATTTAATTTGATTAAATATTAAAAGGTTAAATTAATTGGACTAAGTTGACTGGGTCAACTTAGCCCAATAAACGTCCAAAAGCCCATATGGGCATGTGTGACTAGTGGGCTTAGTTGGAGGATTTATTTAATTCTTCAACACAAGCTCTAGAGACATAAGTTACATTACGTGAAATACTCTACCAGAAATACAACACAGAGAAATAGTTCTCTTCCACTCTCTCTCACCTAGCCGCCACTTTGGAGAAAGAGATGGAAATCTCTAGAGTCGATTTTGTCGCGTGATAATCTAGAGACGGGACACGTGGACCATTGAACAAAGATTCGCGAGGATTGGTTGATTATGCAAAAAGGTAAGTTTTTCGTATTCATCTTTTTCTTTAAAATCAACGAACAAACGAATTGATCTTGGCTTTGAGAATCCGGATATGATTTTTATTTTCTGTTGTGCATGATACCAGGATTCTCAACATTATTGACCTAAAGCTCGCTACATGAGTGCCATAGAAAAGTCTAATAAAACAGAACATTGCACATGGTATAATTTCTTCAAAAACTAATGTGCTGAGAATGATAACCATTGTCAATAATGACAATTATATACAAATTATTCAATGTTTAATTTGGTGAAGAAATTGGTTGTTGAGATTTTATAGAGGAATTAGGGACTTTGTTATACTCTGTTTTGAATTTTCATGTACACCTAATGTTAGCTAAGTACACACACCCCTTGAAGCTCATGATAAGACATAGTTGGTTGATGAGTTTGTATTTCTTGCAATTTTTTCTCATTTACACCTCTTACTTGCTATGTATTTGATTACCGAGATAAAATACGGAGTTCATATGGTCTGGGTGTAGAAGTTTAATCATCTGCTTCATATTTTCTTTGTCATGTTTGATCGAGGACGATCAAAGATAAGTTGGGGGTGTTGATAGGCTTAGAAATACGTTCAAACAAATGAAAGAAAACACGTTTTTGGCTTTCTGTTCTCTTGATAGCGTTCAAAGAAGAAACTCACCCAAAGCAGACGTGTTTTGGTTAATTAAAGTGTAACTTGTTTTAGGTTAATTAAAGTCACATTTTTCATATCAATGTAGAGTCTAATTCTATATAATTGGTGTGTGGTGTATTTTGGAGATTCAAGGAAGAAACCAATTCAGTCTTTTCTCCTTCTTGTCTTCTTTGCCCCTGTATTCTTGTTCTTGATTAGGGGTGTTTGCAAACACAACTGCTTATGAAGAAGTAATTATAAGTGAAAAAAAAGCACAATCAGCTAAGAAATAGAAGTGGAACGCAAACACAAGTAGAAAGTAGAAAAAAAGTTGTTGCGAAGTGTTTGCAATTAGAAATGATATCAATTAACTTTTTTCGAAAAGTACAATATTGCCCCTAAAATTAGAAAATTCATATTTTCTTCACCTTTATCTTCCTACAATTATTTTTTTAACAATTTACCCTTAAAAGCATATATTTGTTAACAACGACTATCTAGAAATAGTCAATTTGAATATTTTATTTAGAAATATTTTATCTTATTATAAATATTATAGATGATTAAAAGTGTGATATATATATATATATATATACACATATATATAAATCATGTAAAATTGAGTTGTACTTTTGCTTCCAAATAATTTTTGAATAGTCTTTTATTCATACTTTTACAAATTTATACTAACCATTTGTTAAAAAACCTTAATAAAATAACCAACAGTATATGTGAGCAAACTGATTTGCTCCTATTAATTGGCAAGTACTTACTGAATCACTCAATCCGATTTTTTAATAGAAAATGCATTAGATAATGAGATACACACTAATCAATAATAAATAAAAATGTTACTCGATAAAGTTTAAATTATAGATTGATGACTCATTCAACTAAGTAATATCAACTTGTTAGTAATAAAGATATGATTGCTAAGAAATCAACAATAATGTTGATTTTTCATAAATTATTTGATTAACGATTGTAACCTATTCTTCTATTAGCAATTTGATCACATGAGTGATTGAATGACTACAACATTTTATTTTTAAAGAGTATAAATATTTCTCATTACCAAATATCTCTCTTCAACAAGTTTGAGAAAATAATTAAGTGACTAGTCCATTGATTGACTAAAAATAATACAAATAATTATATCAATAATATAATCAATCATTAATTTATTATGCCATCTGTTAACTCAAATTTGGTGAACATGTTTCTAATAACAGAAATATTTAAGCACATAACTAATCAGTAGAAATAACACTAAATAATTAAGTAAAAAAGTTTTATAAGAATGAAAAAAAAACCCAGAGCGTGACGTAGATTTATGTTGAATTATGGTGAGGATAATTTAGTTATGGGATTATTACATAATATACCCCTGTGAAATACGAAACCTGCACACATCCCCTCTGTGTTAAAAAAATAGCCTTATATGCCCCTGTGATTTTAAAAACCTTGCGCAAAAACCCCTCTCCGTTAGAATTAACGGAGAGTGTTGTGCACTCGTTGGGATTGAGACTGGGTGAGCTTTTTGTGTTATATATACTTGTAAAATTATTATTTTATCCTTCCAATTTTAATTAAAGATGAATAAATAATTGAATTGGGTAGAATATGATGTATTTGGGTAGGATAATATGGATTTGGGTAATCCAAACCCAAATTCTCACATTTTTCCTTTTTCTTTTTCTCTTTCCTTTATTTTCCCCCTGTAACCCACCCCTCTTCTTCGTCTTCACAGGCGGAGGTGGTGCTCCAATTTTAGGCGGCAGTGGCAACTTCGATTTCAGGAGGAGAAGATGGCTTCGATTCTGGCGGAGGTGATGGTTTCGATTTCAGGCGGAGAAGGTGGCTTCGATTTTTCGACGAAGGTGGTAGCTTCGATTTCATCCGGAGGTGGCGGCTTCGATTTCAGCCGGAGGTGGTGGCTTCAATTTCCGGGAGGTTGGTGGTGGTTGCCGGGAATAATGGTGGTGGTGTTACTGTATATGTATATATATATATTAATATATTTTGTATTTAATTTAGAAAAGGTATAATATGTATTTATATATATATATATTAATATATTTTGTATTCAAATGTTTTTTATTTTTCTTTTTTTTATTTTGATATTTTTTAACGGAAGACTAACGGCGTTAGTGAAGACTAACGGAAAGGGGAGAGTGTGCAATCTAAAAATTAACACAGGGGCATATAAGGCTATCTTTTTAACACAGAGGCGATGTGTGCAGGTTTCATATTTCACAGGGGTATATTATGTAATAATCCCTTTAGTTATTTAAATTTGGAGGAGGATAAATATGTCAAATAATTTCAGTTTATTTTTAATAAAAGCATAATCAGCACCCCTTATCAACTTCTAGATTATAGCTTAAAACTGCTTAAGTTTAGAGAATTAGAAGGTAAAGTTATTTTTGCAAACACTCTCAAATAAATTATTTTAAGCTATAAAAACACCCATTTCATCTTTTTATCTCTATTTCTCAAATCTAGTATCCCATCTCATAAAATATCATGGAAAATTATACCAAAAATATCCTAAGTAATGAGCTGTGACATGCCATTTTGTATCAGAGCAGTTCCGATCTCAAGGAGCTGCTTAAAACCAAGATTGAATCCAGATACTCTGGTTGTACCCGTGTTGTGATTGTTACGATCAATCAAATTCGATCTCCTGTAGCTATTGAAGTTCTTCACTGAGTGTTGATCCATGTGGTGTGGTAGAGAAGATTGAAGTGTTGTGAATTTTGTGATTTGTGTTTAAATAAATATAAATTAGTCAAATCACTTCTACATATACTAGTTACAAACTTGACATGACTAATTATAAATCATAAAATAATAGATATAAAACAACATAAATCAAAAAATAAGTTACTGCACCGATGGAGAGTCACGCCACATGACGCTGTCCTAAAGCCATGATTGCCTCCTTATGTGCAGGTTTTGACAGCTGATCACGACTTCAAGATAAAACCTCATTAGCTTACAAGCAGTGTCTCATCCTATGTGCACGACCACAAGGAGACGAGGAAACCAATTCCTTAGTCACATTGCCAAAACATTCTTGTGGGAGTGTAAAATAATATCACAACTCTAGTATAAACTATTTTACACTCTCAATGTGCCAATCAAAGAAGACCGTGGCCCTTTATATTGAGAATTCAATTTGACCATTCAAAGATATTAATAGGCCACTAAAAAATATCATAAATCACCATAAATTAAAGGGCAAAATACACTTTGTACCCCTAAACTATTCACTTTATCTCATTTAGGTCATTAAACTATCAAATGTAACAAAATGATCCCTAAACTATCATACGTAACGAATTAGTCCCTCATTTTTGATGGATATGTTTGGTTACTTTTTAAAATTGATAAATGGTTATAATACGCATGTTATTTTTGAATATTAAGTACTTTAAACTTTTTTATATAATTTATTTTGCTTTTAATTTGGTAATTAAATCATATTTTTTTTAAATTTAAAAAGTATATATTTTAATCTTCTTACAATGAGTCTTTTATGTGGTTATAGTTTTGCGATTTCTTAACCATTTGGTTACAATTTTCTACTCACTTTTGTGCAGAAAACTATAAACTGGTTTTCTATTAATTTTTTAAGGGAAATTTACTAAAACCTCCTTAACTTCATACCCAAAAAACTCTTTTATAATATTTTTCAATCCAAAAAACTCATTTCACTAACTTTCCTTTCCACAAGATTCAACATTCAGGTTAATAAAATTATGGATTTAATTGTCCTTAACCTTCTAAAGAAAAAAAGAATCAACTGTACTTTTATCTAAAAAATTATTTATATAGAAATTTTATAGCAATAATTGAAACTAATTTTGATTTTAACTTTACATTTTTTTAATTTTTTAATCTTCTCAGAAATTTTAAAGAATATATTTTAAAAATTACCAAATTAAAAATAAAATAAATTATATAAAAAAGTTGAAAGTACTTAATATTCAAAAATAACATTCGTATTATACCATTTATCAATTTTAAAAAGTAGCCAAACATGTCCATAAAAAATGAGGGACTTATTTGTTACGTTTGATAGTTTAGGGACCTAAATGAGACAAAGTGAATAGTTCAGGGGTACAAAGTGTATTTTGCCCTAAATTAAATGATAATATGTCCCACTAATGATGAATTAAATTGGTCAAATATCACATAAATATGATGATAATGCCATAAGTCTAATATAAATTATAAGTAAATGGGCACACTAATTGTGAGTATTAAGAAATTATTATTTGTTGGAAATAAAAAGTAAATTGAAGAAATTTAAAGCTTATTTCCAACAATCCCCCACAAGATTTAAAATTTCTGAAATTCAATAAAACCAAGTAAAATGGTGGCAACTTTATATCATGCAATTGGTATAGGTGCCTTCTGGGCTTGAACCTATACTTAATGATAGTAATCTCCATTTGAGGGAGTCATAATGGACTACGCCTGGAATTAGGTCCCTCAACCAAACTTCAATTACCACACACACGATATAGATTTTAGGATATGGTTATAGCGGGTTAGCACGTTAATAGTCATGCGCTCTGATCTTGATTCTCGTGAGGTCTCAGGGTTAGCACAAACCCATAGCCCCGGCTATCAGGACGACCCTCACTTAGGTGAAACCTCCCAAGGGTACGTGTGACCTCTACCCCACGAATTTCTCGCCTTGGTCTCATTAAGGGTCAATGCCCAGCCTAACATCATACTTTTTACATCACTTCATCTTAGGGATTGGGAAGGAGGCATCTCTATGTACACTCTCCTCAAAATAGAGCTTTATGAATCACGCATTATAGGTTGTTCCTACCATTGAACCTTCTTCATGGGGTGTCCAATCACAAAGGTTGAGTTACTCCTAGAGGTGATTTCCTTACGGCCTTAGCCCATCCCCATCGATGATTTTCTAGCCTCTGCGCTAGTCCCCCGAGGTAAATTCCATCTCATGGATTAAAATATTATATGCCTCTTATTTTCATTTCTCAATTCGTCACATGTACATGCTGTTGGGAAAATTATACAGAAACGCCGCGAAAATGGTGTAATAATTTTTTCGAATTTTCCCATAACAGGATCAATCCCGGGGTTTTCTCACACGTATGTATGATAGGGATATTGAAACTTTACCCGTTGTAGCGAAGTGGTTGGAGAAACTCACGAATTCGTCTTCTTCAACTCTTTCGAGAAATAGTCCGGTTGATTGCTTGATAATTTGAGTAGTCCAAAAGTGCTACCTTTAAATTGTCTCGCCAGAAAAAACTCGATCAGAAAATCTCATTCTTCTTTGGTACAGTGATCGACGGCTAGAGGAAGAGAGGAGGGGAGGAATTTTTTTCTTGTGGCTCAAGTGTACAATTAATGTTATGACCTAGGTATTAATTAATGTGATATATTTATATTACTTAAGTTATAACCTTGGGCTTAAAAAGCCCAAGTTGGACGCCTTCTAGCCGCCCCAACTCAGTCATGGTGTGCCTTTTGGTGCACCAATTTGAGCTTGGTCCAATCCTTTATGTAATTAATTAATTCAACCCAATTGATTAATCTAATTAAATAATAGATAAGATATTTAATTAATTTTATTTCTCCAAAAAATAATATATTAATTAAAGTATAAATGAATTAACTTATTCTCTCCAAATAATTAATTTCATTTAATTAATTTTAAGTATCCAATACTTAAAATATTGCCACAAGAAATATACCATTTTTTTTTCTTTTTCTTTTTAAGTGTGACTCTTTAGGTTCATCTATATCTGGCAATGGGAGGATTCTATTGAATGTGGGTTGCACCTAGCCATTCAAGTGGTCCACATTGTATCCCAAATGAAATGAAATGATTGGATCATTTTACCTTTCCTAGTGTAAATACCGTGTGAATACAAACTTTTCGTTTCCTTATCCGGTCAAGTGAGAGTTATGATTTTATGGTCAAATTCACAAACTTGGCTCTATGCTATATTTATAATAAGTCTAGATCATTGAATGTTTTGGCCAAAGACTTTAAGATCTAACTTACTTATAAATGCATAGGATAATTTCTCGTTCACTTTCGAGGGAACGAATCTCATCTTGGATATCAGTTAAGACTACCACTTGCCCATTAGGTTGCAGTTCGAGGTTGACCCCACCAAAGGGTGCATTAGCTCTAACTACTCTAATGACAAACCTAATGTCACAAGTATATCTTCAACTTGATTCCTCAAGTCTAAAGTTCAAACATACCTATTACAATTTAATCAATTCTGTCATTGACTGTCAAAGCGTGAAAACCTATGTGACAGAATTGATGTGAGTCATGTCTGTGTGCCACTATCTTCATCAGTGCACCTATGACATGAGTTCTTCACTACTTCCTAGTGATTGACGGACACCTTTCTTGTCAAAACTCACATCATACAAGTCTTGATGATTTTGACTGCCCAATTAGGAATTATTGACTTGCGGACTATTTTAGTACACAAGTATTAAACTCCTCTAGTGCCTTAGAGAGTTAACTCTTGTGTTAATGGACTTATAGATGATTACAATATATAAATGACAATATAATAGTAAACAACTAAATGCCTTTTTATTAAAAAAATAAGAAACAATTACAATTTATTAATGTCCTTACATTCTCTAATCCTCTAAAGGCATTTGAGGACATTAACCTAACACATGCATGTTATAGACAAATCCACAAATAATATTATTATTTTCCAATTGAATTTATGAGATAAAGTTACTCATCTTGACACATGTTATAAGATCTTTTCAATCTCTATTCTTCAATATCATAAATATTTTCTTTCATTTTATGATGCTAATAAATCAAGACATAACGAGTTTATTTTAAACTGTTGCAAGTGTCATGATATATATCTCAATTTCACGTAGACCCCCACATTTTCCTTCTATATATGATCCGAGTCCATTTATGTAATAAAGTAATCAAATATATAGCATCACCAAATTCATTTTTATTCTCTCCCCCAAACCGCTATATAATTTTATTTGAAAATATGTTTCCTGGGCTTAATAATATTCGCGAAAATTATTTATAACATAATATTTTATATTGAATAAAATCAATATAAACACCAACATTTCTCGAGCATTTGAAGAGGAATTTTCCAAACTTATGTAATTAAACTTTTGTATCTTACTAATGATAAATCACATATTTATACCTGGGAAATTAATAACATGTATATTGTCTTCTCAAAGATATAAAGACATATTAGTTTAACCTTCAAAAGATAACATTGATGCAATAAACTGGAATTATTATATATCTCACAACAAAATTATACAAAGTCTGAGCACTTGAGTTAATATGCACAACCAGCAATAAACTAGCCGCTGGTTAGACATAATGCCTCGTAATTAATTAATTCCATCAAAATAAATTTCTAATTAATTGATTGTTCTTAAAGACCCTATTTACTACATATATATGCAACTCTTTATGCAGATGATGTCATAAGTATTCACATATATGCGTATATGTATATACATAAGCACCGTTTATGAGCAGATTGCACATTTTCTACAATAATGTCTTTGAAGATTCACCTATATTCTTTTCCTTTTCCCTTTTTTTAACCATAATGTAAAATTATGTTTAAGAAATTAACGATCTTTTAATCATTCACGCCTATCATGTAAAATAAGCTTATAATATCCATAAATAATAGCCATTAAAAGTATATGTAACTACTATATGATGTTAAATAATGTGTAACCTATAAACATTTATGTTTCCATTATTGGGAAAAATTGCATAAAATCAAATAACGCAGCGGAAGAATATATATTTAAATCCCAGTGGCTCATCTCTATTTCTCGTATTTAAATTGGGTTTCGAATTCAATTACCGTTCTTCGTGTATGTTGAATTCTGAACCAGCTTTGCAATTCCTTCTTGAACAGCAAATCCGTTGTTGTCTCTAAATTGCCATGCCAGAGTCAAAAGCGAAAATCTTCTTCTTTTCTCTTGAGGGAGACGACTAGAGAGAGAGAGAGAGAGGATGGAGTGTTTTGACTTGGAGAGAAAGTTATAGGTTAATCACTTGGTTAATTTTCTCTAAGTAGTATATTTATACTACTATGAAACAATAACTTAGGCCAAACACTCCCACACTTGGACTCCCACTTTGAGGCTTTTAAAGCCTTCGGGCTTTAGGCCTATTATGCTATTTAATTAATTAGATAATTACTATTATTTATCCAATAAATAAATCAATTAAATAATCAATTAAATCCATGTTAATTTTATAATTAAATTTCTCTAAGGAATTAATTAATTTATTAACTTAATTAATTAATAAAATTATCTAATGATTAATTAATGAATCTCGATATCCAATACCAAAATCTCTCTCAAGTCTTTTTCCATGATTTTCCTTTTGCACTTCCTTTAAGCGCGACTCTTTAGATTCGTCTCAAAAGGCAATTGGGAGGAAACCAAAAGGATGTCAGTAACACTTAACCAGTTACGTGGCTCACATCGTATCCCAATTGAGAACGAATGAATAGGATCATTCCAAACCATATACGCTGTGAATACCGTATGAGTATAAACCTTTTATTCTTACATCTCAGTCAAGTGAGAGTCATGGTTTTAGTCAAACTCACATGACTTGACCATATGCTTAGCTCATAATGAGTCGAGGTCATTTTATGCTTTGGCTAAAGACTTTTAACCTCACTCATTCATGACTGTATAGGATATTTAGCTCATTCACTTATGAGAGAATAAATCCCATTTTGCTAATCAGTTAACAATGCTACTTGCCCATCAAGTCGCACTTCGAGGTCGATCCCACCAAAGGGTGATTTGGATCTAACTAATTTAATGACAGACTTGATGTCACAAGTACATCTTCAATTTGATTCCTCAGGTCTAAGGTTCACGCGTACCTATCACAACTTATCAGTTTCATCATTGACTGTCAGTGAGTGAATACCCATGTGATGAAACCGATGCGAGCCGTGTTCGAACATATTAGTCCAACTGATATGTCCATGACATAAGTTCCCACTATCATTCCCATAGTGTTCGACTGACACTTTCTATGTCGAAACTTATATCATGCAAGTCCTTATTTGTATTGATGTCCAGTAAAATACTTTCTTAGACTTGCGAACCCTATTTTGAGAATAAGGATCAAACCCTTCTAGTGCCATTCTTCCTATGTCATAGGAAGTAGAAGGTTTCCCTTATTCTCAAGGACTTTACGTTGTTTATTAACACCTTACAAATGCCTATAAGAAAACAACAAGATAATGCCTTATAAAAGGATATTGTTTAGTTACAAGTCAATGCCCTATGAATCTATCCTCTTTATTGCATTTGAGGGCATACACTCTAACAATCTCCCACTTGCACTCAATGCCATTTGCTATGGTATTTAATACCCATCCCTTCTAGATGTTTTTCTAGCACTGCCTGTGCCATTGGATTAGTCAATGGATCAGCGACATTATCAGTTGAGGCTATTTTTTTAACAGATATTTCTCTGCATGCAACAATCTCTCTTATGATGTGATATCTCCTCTCAATGTGTTTGGACTTGTTGTGAGACCTAGGTTCCTTTGCTTGTGCTATTGCTCCAGTGTTGTCACAATAAAGTGGCAACGAGAGCTTTATGCTAGGAACCACTAGAAGTTCTTCTATGAACTTCCTTATCCAAACAGCCTCTTTAGCTGCCTCAGAGGCAGCTATATATTCAGCCTCTATAGTGGAATCTGCGGTTGTGCTTTGCTTGAAACTTTTCCAACCGCCCCACCATTGAGGGTGAATACGAATCCTGAGGTGGATTTTCGATCATCGACATCAGATTGAAAATTCGAATCAGTGTAGCTGTCCACTCTTAGGCTACCAATCCCATAGATGAGAATCATATCCTTGGTTCTCTTCAGATACTTTAGGATATTCTTCACAGCTATCCAATGTTCCTTGCCTCGGTTTTCTTGAAATTGACTAACAACGCTTGCCGAATAAGCAATGTCAGGTCTAGTACACAACATTGCGTATATCATGCTACCCATTGCTGATGCATAAGGTACAGTGCTCATTTCCTTTCTATCTTCCTCACTTTGAGGATACATAGATTTTGAGAGATGTATCCCATGTCTCATTGGCAGAACCCTTTCTTAGAATCCTCTATCCTATATCTCTTTAGGATCTTTTCTAAACAAAGGGCTTGAGAGAGCCCTATCATTCTATTTGTCCGATCTCTGTAGATTCGAATCCCTAGAATATAAGTTGCCTCTCCCAAGTCTTTCATGGAGAAAGTACTCGAAAGCCACTTCTTTACAATGGTGAGCATTCCTATATCATTCCCTATGAGTAATATGCCATCTACATATAACACAAAGAATGTTATCTTACTCCCACTAACCTTCTTGTAAACACATGGCTCGTCTTCGTTCTTGATGAAGTCGAATCCTTTGACAGCCTCATCAAAACGTAGATTCCAGCTGCAGGACGCTTGCTTGAGTCCATAAATGAATCTCTCAAGCTTACACACCTTATGAGTATGCTCCTCGGATACAAAACCTTTAGGCTGTTCCATATAGATATCCTCTTCTAGGAATCCATTTAGGAAAGCAGTTTTGACATCCATTTGTCATATTTCATAGTCTAGGTGTGTGACTATTGCAAGTAGAATCCTTATTGATTTGATCATAGCCACTAGCGAAAAGGTTTCTTAGTAGTTAATTCCTTCTTTTTTACTATACCTTTTCGCCACTAGCCTGGCTTTGTAGGTGTCAACCTTGCCATCAACACCAATCTTTCTCTTGTAAATCCATTTGCACCCGATTGGTTTTACCCCTTCAGGTTGGTCCACAAGTTTCCAGACTTGGTTTGCATGCATTGAATCGATTTCAATTTGCATAGCTTCATGCCATCTAGTAGCATCCACATCCACCATTGCTTGATCAAAAGTGGAGGGATCATCTCTATGATCATCCTCTAATACAGAATGAAGATCCAGCTCCCTCTGTACTAGATATCCGTACCTCTCAGGCGGTTGAGGCACTCTACTTGGTCTTCGTGGTTGTGGTTGTGTTACAGAAGGTTCGGTTCTCACTTCCTGTGTAGATGTATCCACTGGAGTCTCATTTTGTTCTTCTAGAATAATCTTTCTACCCGGTCCTCCTTCTTGAATGAACTCATCTTCAAGAAAGTGGGCTTGTAAAGCTACAATGATCCTTTGATCATCGTGCAGGTAAAAGAGATATGCCATTGAATCCTCAAGATATCCAACGAAACGTCCCTTCAAGGATCTAGCCTCCAACTTGTCCACTTTGGTCTTTTTGACGTAAGCCGGACATCCCCAAATCTTGATGTGATTAAGACTTAGTTTCCTATTCCTCCATATCTCATAGGGAGTCGTAGGAACGGACTTGGATGGACATCTATTTAAAATGTGTACAGCTGTAAGCAGCGCATGACCCTGCAGTGAAATGGGTAAGTCAGTGTAGCTGAGCATGGAGCGAACCATGTCCAACAAGGTTCGATTCCTTCGCTCTGCTACTCCATTTAACTGTGGTGTCACTGGAGGTGGGAGCTGTAATACTATACCATTCTTTTTGAGGTATATATCAAACTCGTCGCTCATATATTCTCCTCCTCGATCTGATCGAAGAGTTTTTATATGTTGACCAGTTTGATTTTTCACTAAAGCCTTGAATTCCTTGAACTTTTCAATGGATTTAGATTTATGCCTCATCATGTACGCTAGACCATATCTTGATTGGTCATCAGTGAAGGTGATGAAGTAAAGGAAACCTCCTTGTGCCATTTCTCCAAATGGACCACAAACGTCAGTGTGCACTAAGCCTAAGATTTGAGAGGCTCTTTCAAAAGTCCCTGTGAAGGGGGATCTAGCCATCTTACCTTTGAGACAAGATTCACAAGTAGGATAGGGATCCAATCCCAATGGAACGATTAGTCCATCTTTCTCCATTTTGCGAATTTTATGTTCGCCGACATGGCCTAGTCTAAGATGCCAAATCAATCTTTGGCTTATTCCAAGCCTACTACGTTTCCTTTGTATAGTATTCACAGAACACTCATTCTGGACATTAAGGTAATACAATCCATTTATTAAAGAAGCAAAGCCTACTAATTTATTACCATAATAAATATTGCATCGTTCATCAATAAACCGAAAAGTATAACCAAGTTTAACTAAAGAGGGAATAGAAACAATGTTTTTAAGCCCAATGGGCAAAACTTAAACATTATCCAAAAATAGTATATGTCCAAAATTTAAAAGCAATGAGGTAGATCCAATTCCAGCAACTGCGATGCAATGCCTGTTGCCTACTTTTCTCTTCACCTCATCACTGTCCAGTTTCCTTCCTCGCACCAAATCCTGATTCATACAACAAATGTGAGCACTAGCTCCAGAATCAAGAATCCAAGATGTAGAGAAAACGATCATAGAGCAATAAGTTTCATGAACATAAAGTTCCATACCTTGTGCGCCCGGCCCCATGTTTGGACAGTTCCTCCTCCAGTGGCCCAGCTCTCCGCAGTGTAGGCATCTGTTCATCTTTTGTGGCCCTTTACATTTGCGATTCACAGGAGCTTCCCCTTTTCCTTTATCAACACCACCCTGAGCTCCAAGCTCACCACTTAGCTTCGTGGCTTTCTTCTTCTTATTCTTCGCCCGTTTGGGCCCAGAAGAGATAACCAATGCAGTTTCCTTTCCCTTTGGCTTCAATTGAGATTGTGCAGTGTCTAATTTATTCATTAACCCGACTAAGTTGCATTTAATCTCATTGCAATTGAAGTTCATGACAAATTGGGAAAAAGAATCAGGAAGAGACTGCAAAAATAAGATCGGTTGGAAGATGTGGGTTCATTGTAAAATTGAGAGCCTCCAATCTCTCGATCCTCGAGATCATCTTGAGGACATGATCCCCAATTTTCTCACCTTCTCTCATTTTGGCCCCGAAGAGCTCTTTAGATATCTTATATCTATCAGTACAACTTTGCTCACCATAGAGCTCGACCAAGTGTGCCAAGATAGCCCTCGTTGTGGTCATCTTCGTGGGGACCTCTGAAGCTCGTTTGTCATTGAGCCAAGAATGTACCCACGCACTCGGACGTCGTCCTTTACCCATTTTTCATGAGCTTGGACTTCTTCCTCGTTGGCACGTGTTCTAGAAGGAGGAACAGGGATGTCAGTGTCCAACACGTATCCCAAGGACTCCATGTTGAGAACTATTCTCAAGTTCCTTAGCCAATCAACGTAGTTGGGTCCAGTAAGGATGTTCTTTTCGAGTAAAACGGAAAGTGGGTTGATAGTCATTTTTGTTTTGAGAGAGATAAATCAAAAAATAGCTGCAAGACCTTAGAATATGAGAAGATGACTGAGGATGTGCTTGAACCATGCTGGCTCATTAGACTTGTGTAACTAAACTAAAACCAAGTTTAAAATCAAGGACTTCGACTTATAACTTGGCTCCCACTACATTTTTCGAGATTCACACTCCCACTATGAAAAACGGAAGTGATCGTTGTAATGTACTTCATGGTGGGGATTGAGTTCTTTAATTAATGTAATGGATGGCAATCCTTTAACGATATTTGGTCCATTATTTAATTAAAGTGATGTCCAACATCAATCTATCCAATAGATAGTTCAATCTTTTTTTCCCCATAATCCACCAAAACCACAACCCTTTAATGATTTATAGGCTTTGTGAACTATCTAAGTTTATTCCCACTAACTTCTCATAATCTAACGTTTGAATTTCATCATGCAACCCTTTAACGATATTTGGGGTGAAATATGTCTCGATTAAGGCATCTAATACACTTAATAAAATTCTAGAATTAAATCTTGATATACGACCCCCACTTACTGGGAAGATGCCATATACTTCGTTTAATACTTAATTTTCTTAAGTTTAGTGGAGGGAAAGGATGCTTAGCACCCCTTACTAACTTAGTATAATTTTTATTTGGGAGAATTCATGTTCCAAACATTTATCTAGGTCTCACTTTGCACATTATTCAATTTATATAGCGCATATTGATAACATACATGCTTCATACAACTAATGAACATGCATCGAAAGCAATCAACCAACACATATGTCCATGGGCTTTATCTAGAGGGCCCAAGCCAATGGACCATCATAAAAAAAGGAAAAATAAGACTATCTATTCTTCGTGGGCCCCAAACTCCTCTTCTTTTGGATTGATCTCCTCTTGAAGGGCCTATTCTATTTCTATCTATTACATGAGATTATTGAACACCATATACATAATTCTAGAAATAAAATAAACGGGCTCAATTCCGGCCCTTACGACCCATAAAAGGAAATACAATCAAAAGAATTAAACCTAAGCTCATGGACAATGTCACCATCATATAATACATGCTCGCAAAAAATAAAGCAATTATGTTGGTGATTAAGTTAATAATTAATTAGTCCAACTAATTAACTTCCTCAACAAATTCTAAATTTTATTGACAATTGTGATAAGAAACCATTTAGTGAGAATCTTTCATTTAAATAAATAACTTAATCAAAAAATTCTCCATGAATCATTAATTAATTATTTCACTTAAATAAATAATATTCAATAAAAAAATTCGGGCTCGATTTCATCAAATACAAATTACCAACCATTGGCATATTTAAATTCAATTAATTAGGCCCAAAACTAATTTATGGAAAAAGTCCATAATTTTAATTAAAACAATTTGGGCTTATTTAATTAAAAACGGGTCATCATCCTATTGACCCACTCGGATAACTAAAATAGCCCAAAACCCATTTATTTACAAAATTGGACCCGAGGAAAAATAATCCGACCCGTTAGGACCCGGGTCATAGATTCGGGTCCACAAAACAGGCCCCCGTGCGCCAGGCGCACGGCACGACGTGTGTCGCGCACTGCCCATGAGCTTGGTCGCGCGCTGTGGCCTGGCGCCGTGCGAGTAATCGTACGGCGCCTACGGGCTACAGCGTGCGCTGTCTGCGCGCCTGCGCACGTCGTTTCCGTCGCGCTCGTCGCGGGGTTTTTCCGACCCGATTCTCACAAAAATTAGATTTTTCAATTCACAAGTCATCATACTACAACATACATGAATTAAATGTAGAAAAATCATGGATTACTATCATGAAAAACATATTCAAAACATGCTTAAAAAAGGCGAAAAACACATAATCACGTAATCAATTAAATACAGAAATCAGAGATTGGCTCTAATACCACTGTTGGGAAAAATTGTATAAAATCAAATAACGCAGCGGAAGAATATATATATTTAAATCCCAGTGGCTCATCTCTATTTCTCGTATTTAAATTGGGTTTTGAATTCAATTACCGCTCTTCGCGTATGTTGAATTCTGAACCAGCTTTGCAATCCTTTCTTGAACAGCAAATCCGTTGCTGTCTCTAAATTGCCACGCCAGAGTCAAAAGCGAAAATCTTCTTGTTTTCTCTTGAGGGAGATGGCTAGAGAGAGAGATGATGGAGTGTTTTGACTTGGAGAGAAAGTTATATGTTAATCACTTGGTTAATTTTCTCTAAGTGGTATATTTATACTACAATGAAACAATAACCTAGGGCAAACACTCCCACACTTGGACGCCCACTTTGAGGCTTTTAAAGCCTTCCGGCTTTAGGCCTATTATGCTATTTAATCAATTAAATAACTAATATTATTTATCCAATAAATAATCAATTAAATAACTAATATTATTTATCCAATAAATAATCAATTAAATCCATGTTAATTTTATAATTAAATTCCTCTAAGGAATTAATTAATTCATTAACTTAATTAATTAATAAAATCATCTAATGATTAATTAATGGGATAATTGCATATC
Source organism: Buddleja alternifolia (assembly GCA_019426215.1). NCBI lineage: Eukaryota > Viridiplantae > Streptophyta > Magnoliopsida > Lamiales > Scrophulariaceae > Buddleja > Buddleja alternifolia. The sequence goes on from CM033406.1 coordinate 2,617,142, forward strand.
ATATCCCTGTGAAATATGAAACCTGCACACATCCCCCCTGTGTTAAAAAAATAGCCTGAAATAACCCTACGATATTTTTAATTTGCAAAAGTCCCCCAAACTTGCTTCAAATACACTGCGCGTGTAATCCACCTTCCGCGAATTTAACATGGATAGGGGGTTTCGTGCAGGATTTTGAAAATCATAGGGTCATTTCAGGCTATTTTTTTAACACAGGGGGGATGTGTGCAGGTTTCATATTTCACAGGGGTATGATATGCAATTATCCCTTAATTAATTAATCACGATATCCAATACCGAAAATTCTCTCAAATCTTTTTCCATAATTTTCCTTTTGCACTTCCTTTAAGCGCGACTCTTTAGGTTCGTCTCAAAAGGCAATTGGGAGGAAACCAAAAGGATGTCAATAACACCTAGCCAGTCACGTGGCTCACATCGTGTCCCAATTGAGAACGAATGAATAGGATCATTCCAAACCATATATGCTGTGAATACCGTACGAGTATAAACCTTTTATTCTTATATCCCAGTCAAGTGAGAGTCATGGTTTTAGTCAAACTCACATGACTTAACCATATGCTTAGCTCATAATGAGTCGAGGTCATTTTATGCTTTGGCCAAAGACTTTTAACCTCACTCATTCATGACTGCATAAGATATTTAGCTCATTCACTTATGAGAGAATAAATCTCATGTTGCTAATCAGTTAACAATGCTACTTGACCATCAAGTCGCACTTCGAGGTTGATCCCACCAAAGGGTGATTTGGATCTAACTACTCTAATGACAGACTTGATGTCACAAGTACATCTTCAACTCGATTCCTTAGATCTAAGGTTCACGCGTACCTATCACAACTTATCAGTTTCATTATTGACTGTCAGTGAATGAATACCCATGTGATGAAACTGATGCGAGCCGTGTTCGAACATATTAGTCCAAGTGATATGTCCATGACATAAGTTCCCACTATCATTCCTATAGTGTTCGATTGACACTTTCTCTGTCGAAACTTATATCATGTAAGTCCTTGTTCTGTATTGATGTCCAGTCAAATACTTTCTTAGACTTGGGAACCCTATTTAGAGAATAAGGATCAAACCCTTCTAATGCCATTCTTCATATCTCATAGGAAGTAGAAGGTTTGCCTTATTTTCAAGGACTTTACGTTGTTTATTAACACCTTACAAATGCCTATAAGAAAATAACAAGATAATGCCTTATAAAAAGATATTGTTTAGTTACAAGTCAAAGCCCCACAAATTTAGCCTCTTTATGGCATTTGAGGGCATACATTCTAACATCCATTACTACCATTCATAATATATACGCGTCTATACATATTACACCAATGCAAGACAATAAAATAAAATCACATGGTCACGTAAGTGTCATCTCATGGCAAATTGAATAATATAACTTCTAGATAAAATAGTAAAGATGCAATTCATCAATATTTAGTGTTAAAATCTGATAATAACCCTTAAGAAATATACTAGCCATTGAATGCAGATTAATGGTCATTATGCACATCTAGCTGTTGGAAAATATGCTATATGATTAAGCATTTTGTAACTTACATATGTCTACCTCTAGGAAAATCAAGTGACAAAGTGATTACAGGCTTCTTAAGGACATTTAATATAACCAACAAATATGTAATTATACCAAAGATATGTTAGTTTAGTGGTATCCACTTCATGTGAGAGGTCCAGAGTTCGAATCCACACTGCTACAAGTTGTGGCTCCTCCCTCATTTACGGAGTTAGATAGAGTTTTTATGGTTCAGGACTATCAACTTGAGTTTGTCAGACTAGATATTTAGGGTATCCCTTTCGTCTTGAATTAAAAAAATATATATATGTAACCATTAAGTAATTATAATAGCAAATAAATTTGTGAGTTTATTCTTATGATTTGCATAAACTACCAACTAGACAATATTAGTTCCACAATATCATAAGATAATAAATTTCACTAGTGAATCAAGCGTAAATTAGTTATATTTTAAATATATATATGGTTATTTGAAATCAATTGATCCATATTAATTTCACCAATCATCCTGATATTATTTCTCAATATAGCAGATGAAAATATAATTTTATACACTATATGTACGCCTATATTAATCTTCAAACAAACACATATATAAAATTAAACGTCTCAAATTGCATGAACATGATCACACAAAAAATTGATAGTCACAACTCACAATACAATTTATGTGCTATTATAATTGTTGTCGATCTTACTATTAGAAGGCATTAATAACATTCCAAGCTCTCCAAAGCGCTATTTATGCCAAAATTTTCCTTGGATGGGAGCGAAGGCAATTTCATGCACATTGAGTTGAAGTACAAGCTCAAACCATTTCAATTGAAAAGGCTAACAAGGAAATATTTGAGAGTTTGAAACTAATATCCAATCCATGTAGTTGGATGAGATGGTGAAGTCTCTGCCCAAGCCTCTAGAATCAATAGTAAGTACTACAAAATATCTGACTGCAACACCTTGCAGAGAGCTTCTAGCGACATTGGGATTTATCATTTGGATGAGGAATCATATAAGCTTGTGGTTACAAAAGATAACAGACTTCCAGGTGTTTGATGAAATGCCTTTCAAAGAATTCAACCCACCAAGGATAATGGAAGTTGGTGTCAAGGTGCTCGATGAAATGCCAATAAAAGAATTCGAGGAACCAATGGAGATAGGATCTGATACCAAGATATTTAATGAAATCCCCGTTAAAGATTTCAACGAACAAAGTAAAAGAGAACCTGTTTGATGAATTGTCTGACAGAAAACGTGGGTTTGATGATGTGTCTGTGGAGGAATTCAGAAAAAGGAAGGACTAAGAAGGTAGGTGGCAATCTAGTGGAAAAATCGGAATCTTATAACCAAGCTATGGAGGAAGAAAATAAAGTTGTATGCTAACCCACCCAAGACAACCTCTAAGTTGATTGTGATGAGTAAAGATGAAAAAACATGGAAAATCATCGAAGAAAACTTCGAGGGACAGCTTACTAATGGGACAATCTCCTTGCGTAATCATCGTGGTAGTTTAATTGTCTTTTTAATAATTGATCCCGGTGGAGATATTATTCATAAATGGAAAGTGCGATTGTTTAGCTCTTCCGATTATGATATTGGCCTTGAATGCTTGAGTTGTGGGAATTCTAATTTCTAATGACTTGTACAATTTGCTTTCTTGGTGCTCACAATTGATTCTAGTATTGTGGGGCTTCTTACATCAAAGAACTACCTCTAGGAAAATCAAGTGACAAAGTGATTACAGGCTTCTTAAGGACATTTAATATAACCAACAAATATGTAATTATACCAAAGATATGTTAGTTTAGTGGTATCCACTTCATGTGAGAGGTCCAGAGTTCGAATCCACACTGCTACAAGTTGTGGCTCCTCCCTCATTTACGGAGTTAGATAGAGTTTTTATGGTTCAGGACTATCAACTTGAGTTTGTCAAACTAGATATTTAGGCTATCCATTTCGTCTTGAATTAAAAAAAATATATATGTAACCATTAAGTAATTATAATAGCAAATAAATTTGTGAGTTTATTCTTATGATTTGCATAAACTACCAACTAGACAATATTAGTTCCACAATATCATAAGATAATAAATTTCACTAGTGAATCAAGCGTAAATTAGTTATATTTTAAATATATATATATGGTTATTTGAAATCAATTGATCCCTATTAATTTCACCAATCATCCTGATATTATTTCTCAATATAGCAGATGAAAATATAATTTTATACACTATATGTACGCCTATATTAATCTTCAAACAAACACATATATAAAATTAAACGTCTCAAATTGCATGAACATGATCACACAAAAAATTGATAGTCACAACTCACAATACAATTTATGTGCTATTATAATTGTTGTCGATCTTACTATTAGAAGGCATTGATAACATTCCAAGCTCTCCAAAGCGCTATTTATGCCAAAATCTTCCTTGGATGGGAGCGAAGGCAATTTCATGCACATTGAGTTGAAGTACAAGCTCAAACCATTTCAATTGAAAAGGCGGCTAACAAGGAAATATTTGAGAGTTTGAAACTAATATCCAATCCATGTAGTTGGATGAGATGATGAAGTCTCTGCCCAAGCCTCTAGAATCAATAGTAAGTACTACAAAATATCTGACTGCAACACCTTGCAGAGAGCTTCTAGCGACATTGGGATTTATCATTTGGACGAGGAATCATATAAGCTTGTGGTTACAAAAGATAACAGACTTCCAGGTGTTTGATGAAATGCCTTTCAAAGAATTCAACCCACCAAGGATAATGGAAGTTGGTGTCAAGGTGCTCGATGAAATGCCAATAAAAGAATTCGAGGAACCAATGGAGATAGGATCTGATACCAAGATATTTAATGAAATCCCCGTTAAAGATTTCAACGAACAAAGTAAAAGAGAACCTGTTTGATGAATTGTCTGACAGAAAACGTGGGTTTGATGATGTGTCTGTGGAGGAATTCAGAAAAAGGAAGGACTAAGAAGGTAGGTGGCAATCTAGTGGAAAAATCGGAATCTTATAACCAAGCTATGGAGGAAGAAAATAAAGTTGTATGCTAACCCACCCAAGACAACCTCTAAGTTGATTGTGATGAGTAAAGATGAAAAAACATGGAAAATCATCGAAGAAAACTTCGAGGGACAGCTTACTAATGGGACAATCTCCTTGCGTAATCATCGTGGTAGTTTAATTGTCTTTTTAATAATTGATCCCGGTGGAGATATTATTCATAAATGGAAAGTGCGATTGTTTAGCTCTTCCGATTATGATATTGGCCTTGAATGCTTGAGTTGTGGGAATTCTAATTTCTAATGACTTGTACAATTTGCTTTCTTGGTGCTCACAATTGATTCTAGTATTGTGGGGCTTCTTACATCAAAGAATAAAAAATATGGAGTTTCAAGGTCGATATTAGGTTGTTTGTTCTGTAAAAATATTTTAGAAGTGGAGCACAAAAACTGGGGTAGATCAAACTTTGTCATTTTAATTATTTGGCACCACCATATGAGGTCTATTTGGTTATGAGTTGGAAGGAGAATTTAGAAAGTGATCATTTATAATATGCCCACTCTTGGTAAAAGCTGGAAAATGATTGTACTTTTTAAAGAATCTAATCATACAATACAGGTTTCAAATGACGGAGTTTCAGAGAAAGAGATTTGGCAATGGCTCACACTTGTAAACAATGATTTTCACCTAAACGTTGTGCGGATGCTACTGTCAATAGAAGTTAAAAAGCTTGGTCTAGGAGGTCATCTATTGACGAGCAATGTACTGGGGCGGGTTGAGGCATTGCAAGTGGGTTCTTTCGGGATTTGTTTTCAGCTGGAGAATGAAGAAACGAAAGAACAATATTACGTTCTGTTGGATCAAAACTTCACAATTGTATCAAAAAGCTAATATCAAAGAAGGATTATATCGAGGCGAGAGAGAACTCTCTATCCTTAACGCTAAATTGTTCCGCCTAGGTGGTACGGGTTTATGCAACAAACGTCCCAAGATACAACGATGTACGTTCTAAAATCGAAACCACTTCAATTTTAGAACAACCGAACTTAGGCAACTCGAACTTTTGAGAGAGAATATATGAGAATGAGAGAAGATATAAGCAATGAAATGCTTGGTGTGTCTTTCCATTCAGCTGGATGGGGCTTTATATAGCCTCCAAAATCATCCAAAATTAAATAGGGGCAATGAATTACCTTCAATTCTGAGTTGAAATAGCAGAATAGTTTCTGCTGCCAACGTTCGAACGTTGGCCCCTCAACGTTCGAACGTTGGCTTGTAACAGCAAAAACCAACGGTCAGAACCAACGTTCGAACGTTAGGGGTGTAACGTTCGAACGTTGGGTCTTCTAGAAGGATAATTCAGAATAAAAAAAAGTAGTCAACAATTTTATTCAGGCCCAATTTAATTTAAACCCAATTTTGGTTGATGGATCAAGAGGTTATTTGTGGAATTAATTTTCTCCAAAAAATTAATTATCTTGCAAGCCCAAGCCCAAGCCCAGGCCCATGACCCCTTATCCTCGACCCGGACCCGGTCCCGATCCCGAGCCCGAATCTGGTCCTGTCCGGGCGGGCAGACGGATAGCGGCGCGCGCGTGTGGTGAACCGAACTATGGCTAGGTCCTTTTCCCTCACAAAGCCCACAAAAATCTTATGACCCAAGGGGCCAATCCTTAGTCTTAAGGCAATGGTTTATCAACCATTCCAAACTTTGATCCATATCCAATGTGGGATAACCCACTTCAAACACCTAACTTTAGCACTTAATTTCTCATTCGTTTTTAACCCGATTTGAGAATTCGAAATGCTAAACTTATCTACTCGGAATGTAGATTAATATTATTCAATAATATTTTGTATCCCAGATACTTACGGTGTTCGAATTTCTCATGCAAAAGTCGTGTCCAACACACTTTATATGCATAAAATCCAACAATCCCCCACACGAATGAAATTAATGCAATGCATGATCTCAAGAGTTCAAACGAGAATTTATCACATCAGAAGAGGTAGCTTTTGGCTTTGAACCTTTCTTAGTGAGATATCATCGGATTTACTAGGCTCACCAATGAACTTGATGTCTTGAATTGGTCAACCGTTCGTGTAAAACCAGACAATGATATTCGCATGATAAATTCTTAGTTGCTTCAGTTCTCACTATTGGGTTCATTGGCCGTGACACCCATTATTGAATTCATAAATGTTTACATTTTTACTCAATATTGAGGCAGCCTACACCTCACGCTTACATTGGTGATCTCCTATTTAAGAGTATTCTACCATACCCCACTTCATTTTCATGACATTATAGGAATCATTAAAAGTTCCAAACTTAGCCTTTGCTACATTTGTAGGATGCACTTCTTTATCCTAGGAAATGGGTTTGGAGTTTAAACTCCTAAGTGTTATACTGAATTTTCACAACTTAGTTGTCCCATTGAACCATGATCTTGGGATCTCCATTCAATATGGTTGGGTCACCGCTGTGTCCATTATTAAATTGTAGACTTTAATCTCATTCCTCTTGATAGGCAGTATATTTGATCTCCAGGCAATCCTTTCGTCAAAGGATCTGCAATATTCTCCTTTGATTTCACATAATCAATGGAAATAATCCCGTTAGAGATCAACTGCTTAATGATATTATGCCTACGATGAATATGTCTACTACTCTGAGCCCTCCCAATTGCCGACATACATGCCCAATGAATCAAAATCGGAGGCACAGGTTTTTCCCAACAGGGAACATCTTCTAAGAAATTTCTTAGTCACTCAGCTTCTTCACCAGCTTTATGTAAAGCTATGAATTCTGATTCCATTGTGTTACATGTTATGCAAGTTTGCTTAGAAGATTTCCACGACACTGCTCCTCCACCAACGGTAAATACATACCCAATTGTGGATTTAGAGTCGTTCGTGTCAGATATCCAATTAGCATCACTGTATCCCTCTATTACGGCTGGATATCTTGAGTAGTGTAATCCATAATCTTTAGTATACTTTAAATACTTAAGAACTCTAGTTAAAGCATTCCAATGCTCTACACTAGGATTACTCGTGAACCTACTCAACTTGCTCATAGAATAAGATAGATCAGGGTGAGTACAGTTCATGATATACATCAAACTCCCAATGACCCTAGCATATTCTAACTGCGATACGGGTTCACCATGGTTCTTGCGTAGATGAACGCTCAAGTCCACTGGCCTCTTGACTGGTGCACTGTCGCTCGGAAGAAACCTTTCCAAAACCGTCTCAACATAATGAGATTGCGATAAGACTAGTCCTTCAGAAGTCCTCAGGATATTAATCCCTAAGATGACTTCTGCAAGTCCCATATCCTTTATGTCAAAGGTCTTCTTTAACATTCCTTTAATATTCATGATGATTTCATGATTACTACCCATTATCAACATGTCGTCTACATATAGACACACTATAACGTATGCGTTATGTGTTTGTCTAACATACACGCATTTATCACTCTCGTTGATATTGAATCCATTTGATAACATCATGCTATCAAATTTTTCATGCCACTGCTTTGGCGCTTGTTCAAGTCCGTATAACGACTTTACAAGTTTACACACTTTCTTCTCCTTTCCAGGAGCAACATACCCCTCGGGTTGTTTCATGTATATTTCTTCATCTAATTCTCCGTTCAGAAACGCAGTCTTAACATCCATTTGATGTATCTCAAGGTTATGCAACGCGGCAATAGCGATGAATAAGCTTATGGATGTTATTCTCGTTACCGGAGAATAAGTATTGAAAAAATCAAGACCTTCCGTTTGTCGATATCCTTTGACTACCAAATGGGCCTTATACTTATCAATAGTTCCATCAGTTTTATACTTTCTTTTCAGAATCCATTTATAGCCTAAAGGCTTACTTCCCTTTGGAAGATCAACCAACTCCCAGGTATAGTTGTGCAAAATAGACTCGATTTCACTATTGATAGCCTCTTTCCAGAGTTGAGCATCTGGACCGGACATAGCTTCCTTAATCGTTCTTGGTTCCCCTTCTAATGTATATGATACAAAATCAGGACCAAATGATTTTGGAACTCTTGCCACGTCCCCGGGATTAGAACTACTCGTAGACTCATCAAATGTCCTTTTAAGTGGAACTTGCTCGTTTCTTTCCTTACTTGGAAACACATCCTCGAAAAATGAAGCATTTCTAGATTCCATGATAGTACCTTCATGAATCTTAGATATTTTTAATTTATGTACCAGAAATCGATAGGCGCTACTATTAAGTGCATAACCTATGAATATGCAGTTAATAGTTTTAGGCCCTATCTTAACTTGTTTGGGTTTAGGTATTTCTACCTTAGCCAAACACCCTCAAACTTTGAGGTACTTGTAAGAAGACTTTTGACATTTCCAAAGTTCGTACAGAGTCTCACTCCTACTTTTGTGGGGAATCTTGTTAAGAATATAATTGGCGGAGAGGATCGCCTCCCCCCACAAATTCTGCAGTAATCCAGAATTTAACAACATCACATCCATCATTTCTTTGAGAGTGCGATTCTTGCGTTCAGCAACGCCATTTGATTAAGGTGAGTATGATGCCGTCGTTTGATGAATAATTCCAGAGTTGGTACAAAATTCATCAAAAGGCGCTCCGTATTCTCCACCTCTATTACTTTGGATAGCTTTTATCCTTTTTCAAGTTGATATTCAACTTCCATTTTGTAATGTGTAAACACTCCAAGCGCTTCGTCTTTACTTCTTAGGTAAATACACATAACAATATTTTGTGCAATCATCTGTGAATGTAATGAAATACTTTTTCCCACCTCTAATTTGCACAAACTTCAAATCACAAATGTCACTTTGAATAAGTTCTAGAGGTACGGTGTTTCTTTCCACTGAAGGAAACAGTTGTTTGACTAGTTTTGCCTCAACACAAATTTCACATTTATGTTCATTTTCAACTTTAAAAGTTGGTAATAAGTTCAAGTTGATCAATCTTCGAATAGTATTATAATTTACATGTCCTAATCTAACATGCCACAAATTAGAATACTCAAACAAATAAACAGAATTCTCAATACTTTTATTGCTTTCATTTTCAATTACAACAGAGTGGATTACATTTATTACATTTATCTTGAAAAGGCCCTACTCAAGGTAACCTTTTCCTACGTAAAATCCTCTCTTTGTTAAAGAAAATCTATCAGTCTCGAAGACTATCTTGAACCCATTCTTAACCAAAGCCGAACCGAATACCAAATTCTTGCGAATCTCTGGAACATGCAGAACTTCAGTCAATGTCAGCTCTTTGCCTGAAGTCATCTTCAGCACAACTTTCCCCATTCCAACCACTAGTGACGTGGCTGAGTTTCCCAAAAACAATCTTCGTCCCTCAGCTGGGGAATAGGACGAGAAAGCATCTCTGTCAGAACAGATGTGGCGAGTAGCCCCAGTATCTATGAACCACTCCCTCGGGTTGTCCACCAGATTCGCTTTGAACACAACGAAAGTGAGATCAAGATCAGTTAGATCGATCGGCACCTGGTGGTCAGACAGATCGTCGATCATCTCATTGATGCCCTCGACTTGATTCTTGCCTGGTTCTGCACTTGATTCTTGCCTTTGTTCTGATTCTTACCAGAACCTTGCCCTTGAGACTTTTTTCTTGGGCTCTTTGCAGTCTCTAGCCCAATGATCAGGTTGGCCACAGTTGTAACAGCTGTCTCCCTGTTTCAACTTTCCTTTCTTTTTCTGGGAGTTTCCTTTAGACTTCCCTTGAAACTTACTTTTCCGGTTTGAGCTTTCCGAAATCTCTGCAATGTTAGCCATCGCCTGCACAAGAGGCCTCTTGTCAGAAACCCGGTTGTCTTCCTCAATTTTGAGTCGGACGACCAAGTCTTCTAAACTCATCTCCTTTCGCTTGTGCTTTAAGTAATTCTTGAAATCTCTCCAAGACGGCGGTAACTTCTCAATGATAGAAGCTACTTGGAAAAATTCACTCAAAGCCATGTCCTCAGCATGAACTTCATGAATAATTAGCTGAAGCTCTTGGACTTGACTTGTCACGGACTTAGTGTTGAAGTCTAAGAACTTTGCGACCACGAACTTCTTCAGTCCAGCGTCCTCAGTTCTATACTTCTTGTCCAGCGCCTCCCAGAGGCCTTTAGCGGTCTTAACCGACAGATAGACACTGTAGAGTGAATCGTCTAACCCGCTTAATATGTAATTCCTACAAAGAAAATCACTATTATGCTAGGTATCAGATTCCACCCTCAGTTGGTTGTCGGTTGAGTCCTCGGGGACATAAGGAGCATCCTCCCTTAAGAACCTCGCTAGGTTCAGAGTGGTGAGGTAGAACAGCATATTCTGTTGCCACCTTTTGAAGTCAGCCCTGCTGAACTTCGACGGCCTTTCAGCCTGAGCCTGTATAACCAGATTAGCCATTGGAACAAATGGAGGGACCGGAGCAGAGCCAGAACAGGAACCAGGGCCCAGCCCTGAACCAGAATCTAGCCCGACACCCTCATTAGAGCCAACGCCAAAACCGGAGCCAGGACCCAGCCCTGAACCTGAACCAAAACCAGAACCTCCACCGGAGCCAATACTGAGACCAAGATTAGCACCCGGTCCAAGACCAAAATCAAGAGTAGCACCATCACCATCTCTCACATTAGCCATTTGAACAAGTGATAGCTTTTGAACAACTAAAAACAAATTTAGCGTTAAGCTTGTTGGATCAAAACTTCACAATTGTATCAAAAAGCTAATATCAAAGAAGAATTATATCGAGGTAAGAGAGAACTCTCTATCCTTAACGCTAAATTGTCCCGCCTAGGTGGTACGGGTTTATGCAACAAACGTCCCAAGATACAACGTTATACGTTCTAAAATCGAAACCACTTCAATTTTAGAACTACTGAACTTTGGCAACTCGAACTCTTGAGAGAGAATATATGAGAATGAGAGAAGATATAAGCAATGAAATGCTTGGTGTGTCTTTCCATTCAGCCGGAGGGGGCTTTTTAAAGCCTCCAAAATCAGCCAAAATTAAATAGGGGCAATGAATTACCTTCAATTCTGAGTTGAAACAGCAGAACAGTTTCTTCTACCAACACTCGAACGTTGTCTTGTAACAGCAAAAACCAACGTTCGAACGTTAGGGGTGTAACGTTCGAACATTGGTCTTCTAGAAGGATAATTCAGAATAAAAAAGTGGCCAACAATTTTATTCAGGCCCAATTTTGGTTGATGGATCAAGAGGTTATTTGTGGAATTAATTTTCTCCAAAAAATTAATTATCTTGCAAGCTCAAGCCCAAGCTCATGACTCGAGGCCCGTGACCCGAGACCCGATCCCGAGCCCAGTCCAGGTGGACGGCGACGGCGCGCTTGGTGAACCGGACCATGGCTAGATCCTTCCCCCTCACAAGGCCCACAAAAATCTTATGACCCAAAGGGCCAACCCTTAGTTTTAAGTCAATGGTTTCTAAACCATTCCAAACTTTGATTCATATCCAATGTGGGATAACCCACTTCAAACACTTAACTTTAGCACTTAATTTCTCATTCGTTTTTAATCCGATTTGAGAAATTCGAAATGCTAAACTCATCTGCTCGGAACATAGATTAATATTATCCATTAATATTTCGTATCCCGGATACTTACGGTGTTCGAATTTCTTATGCAAAAGTCGTGTCCAACACACTTTATATGCATAAAATCCAACATGTTCAACAGGAGAGGATAGCCAAAAATTACAATGGAATATTAAGATGTGAAAGCTCAATGAATATTCTTTACAAGAATTTGGTCGAAGTTATTGAAGTTGTCGTCTTCATTTTGCAAGTTACTAATGCTCGAGGTTCCCTTGGTATACAATGTGTTGGTATAGAAGAAACATGGTGCTGAATCTTGTATTTGAGAAGCATCTTATTTTGCACCATGGTGAAATTTATCTTGTGTCTTGTGTAGCTGTTGAAAAGGGGGGTACGTATTCTAAAAGAGAACTACCAAGAGTTGGCTTAAACTGCAACATAGACGAATATGAATCTGGCATTGGATGGAGAGTTGTGGCAAAGGTTGGAAAGGCTGGAGACGATCTTCTCCAAATGAGGGGCCGACGAGGGGCTGAAAATTTAATAAAAAAGCTGGAAAACCACTCCATGAACAAGATTCAGATATCTATCATTTTGAGAGTTACTGGCCTACTTAAAGTTGTTAAAAGTATTATGTCTATTAGCTTAAAAGGGTCAATAGTTCCTTATGTTGGTGTAGCTCTTGGGTTGATAAGATTTGTTTCAGAAGTTCAGTTAGATAAGAAGTTGCTATCGAACTTCTCTCAGGTTATGTTTAAATCCGAGCTAGATGATGCACCCCCTAGTCTTCGAAATTGCTAGAGAACTGAAAGCTTGGATGAATCAGTTAATCACGTGGAATTTCTAAGGCTTTTTCTGAGTGCATTACTGATAATGCTACAGAAGGTCCCAAATTGTGATTATGCTCATGACTTCTTAAGAAATATTGCTGTTTGGGAAAAACTCAAGAAGGTGCGTATAGTAGGTGCAAATATTGTTGTGAAGTCTGCTTTGCATGACGGGAGTAAAGAAGTTTCATCAAGTAGTCCTCTAAAATTTGATAAGATAGTTGAGGACGACACATTACCCCAAGCTTTGACTCAAGTAAATGGTGATGACCAACCCATGGATTTTGAAGAATATTCAATCCTTGAGAAGGAGATATATCTAGTAGCAGGCGAAATGAGATGTTATATCTTGAGGAAAGCATGCTAAACATCAAGGAGTTTCTTTTGAAAAAGAATGAATTAGGATCCTTGAGGACAAGGATCATTTCAACGGGAGGGCAATGTCATGACCCAACTATTCCACAAAGGGTATTTGGGGAGTGGAAAGCATAGATGCATGAATGCTTAGTAAAAGTGTCACTTGGTTTCGGTTAGTTAAAGTCACGTTTTTCATATCAATGTAGAGTTTAATTCTATATAACTGGTGTATGGTGTATTTTGAAGATTGAAGGAGGAAATCAATTCAGTCTTTTCCCCTTCTTGTCTTCTCTGCCTCCGTCTTCTTCCTCTTCCTCTTCCTCTTCCTCTTCCTCTTCCTATCTCTATTTCTCAAATCTAGTATCTCATCTCAGCTATAATTCTTACTATTAAATACTTTATCATATAATATAAATATCATGGAACATTACACTAAAAATATCCGAAGTAACGAGCCATTACATGACAAAAAATGATAGTACAATCTTCCAATTGTGCGCGTCATTTTCTCTCTCTTTATTACTCAATATTACAAATTTTACATATAACAATTGACTGACAAATTTATTTAAGATAATGCTTGTAATGATTGAAACGAGAAAGAATACCGTCAAAGTTATAGGAAAAAGATTAATAAGAATGACAAATAAAATTTTATAAGAAAATTAATTGTCATTTTATAATTTGTAATACTTGTTAACCGTCCTTAATTAGTGAAAAGTTGTGTCTTTATTAATTTTGAAAACTTCATATTTCTAAATACCAATTTTTCCTTTCCCTAGGAAAAATCAGATTGGTACCAAGAATGCAAATATCTCTGTATATGTATATATGTATGTGGTGGCTTATATGGAGAGAGAGGAATGCGCAAAACTCTCCCGCCAAAAAGAATAAAACACTCTACTACTGACCTAACAATAGTACAGACAGCTCAACAGTTTTCTAGTGAAGCTTTCTGTGCCTCAAGGATTGAACAAACTAGAGCCACCCATGTTCATAGCTATAAGCACTGATATACTCGTAATCAACGCAAGCCAAAACAACGTCGTCGGCAATCCTGCAATCCATAGCCAAATCATTTCTCAACACCCAAACTAATTTAAGAATATAAATAACTAATTGAAATTGGTATTCAATTCAAGAAACTAAAAAACAAAAAAAAATTACCTTGAGAACTACCAGAATCACTTTGCTGGCTAGATCCAACAATAGGCCCATTCGATTCTGACGTACTGTTGTTACCTATTATTTCACTATCTAAAGACTTGATATTATTATTATTATTAACTGTTTCGGACGTGAATATGCCTCGAAATTCCTCACTTACTAATAAAGCTGTTAAAACATCCATTAAAGATTCCTTATCTGATTCAATCCTCATATTGTACACTTCCTCCTCTTTTGCACCCTGCTCTGATATTATGGATTCATCTGAATCAGACATCTCATTCTCAGAATCTTTCTTATCAGACTTTTCATCTTCTTCATCCTCAACATATGCTTTGTATGTCAGTCGAAGTAGGATTTCTCCAGCACTTCTCTTTCCCAATGGGCTCCAACCTCCACGAAGCACCACTATCCTGTCTGATGGAACTGTATCTTTTAGAGATCCAAGATCAACCTGCAAACACCATTTCCATTGAAATTATGTTAAATACATTAAAGATTCTGATGTTAGTTAAAACTTGTACTCCAAATAATGTAACATATGGTTTCCATACACACTGTAGACTCCTGAAATTTTTAAGTTCATTTTGGTTCGTAGTGGCTATTCACATAAAATCAGATGATTATGAGGTGGTGATACTTTTACTCGTGAATTAATGCTTTCCAGACCCGAGTGGGAAAGCTTTATGTTTTTTGAGTTCTGGAAAACCATAATTATCAATAGACATAAAAAAGAATTCTTCACAAGATATAACAAACTTAACCACACTATACAGAAAAGAAAAATAAATCTTCTTAAAGCAAATAATAACCTCAGCTAACAAACATGGAAAAATAAGCCATGATTACTGAAATTATATGTTGGGCGCGGCGGAAGTTTGGGCCGAGATTTAACTTATTAGGATTCGGTAAATCTCATCAACAAGACAACGACAAAATAATGTCCGGCAAAATATAATAATAAAGATGCATACAAGATTTTCATGGTTCGGCAAAATCCGACTACGTCCACGAGAGTTTCCATTTTTCCACTATAAGAGAAATTTATCGATACAAAATTACACACTTAAGTTTAAAGACAACCTCAAGAAAATCAATTTTGTACAACTACTCTCAAAGTTTTATAGAAAACTCTCTCAACCCTTTTGTATTGCCCCCCAAGAGAAAAAACCTACGATTGTTTCCCGCACCACAATTTGTATCTCACAAATTGATCTCTCACTCGGGGCACACACACTTTCCTCTTCTATTCTTTCTCTTGCTCTCGGACTGGTGTACTTCAAATGAGTGAAAACTCTTCCTATTTATAGGAAGAGTTTCCACCACCAAAGCTCACTTGATTGGCCAAGTTAACAACTTGGCCAGTCACGTGACTAAGCAAGTTGTATCTTGCTTTTCCTTTTGCTTTTCCTTTTCTTTTTAATTTGATTTTTGAGGTGGACCCTAACAATCTCCACCTTCACCATAAAAATTTACCGCAAACCAATTTCAGAATTCCATTGGCCTTCAGTCACTCTGCTGCACATGCCGAATCAGTTCTTAACATCCACCTGATACGAAATCGGCCAATGCACACATGCAGCCTAGTCAACACCACTAGTTGACTGCCAAGAGGGACGACCTCGACTCATCCTCTTGTTCAACAGAATTTCTTTCACACCTGTCTACACAATGGAAGTTTTCCGGCGAGCTCCACTTCCAGTCATCCTTTGAGGTCACCAGACGATACAAATTTTCATATTTCTCTCCTTTCATTAGGACCTCTCCGCCAAGTGTGACTTTCAGAACTCCACCTCCAGCTGAATACTCACAGTCCCTGGAGTTCAATTGGCTCATGGAAATTAAATTTTTTCGCATCTTTGCATAATATGTCAAACCACCTAAAGCACGATAAACATCTTGATTTTCACACTCCTGTACCATGATTCTACAAGTAGAACCATCACTAGACACAGTACCTGCCCTCGTTTCTCGGAGTGAATCAAAATAATCTTTCATGGAGCATACATGCATTACACATCCAGAAACTAAAAACCAACCATTCCAAGATAAAGTATCCATATGAGTAGAGATTGTGAAAACATTTCCATCGTATGCCACTTCAACATCACCACCACCACCATCATTTTGACTAATACTGCCCCTCGCTTTATAAGAACAATTCCTTTTATAGTGGCCTTCCTCGTGGCAATGGTAGCATCTCCTGGCCTTTGAATTTGACCTGCTGCTCACAAATTCACCACCAGATGTTCTCTCATACCGATTCAAACTCATGTCCCACCTCTTGGTTTGCCTTCTTTTGTTTTTCGTGGGATAAAAGTGACACACTCACAAACTCCAAGTCTAGTGTATCTTTCCCATACAACAACGCCATCACTAGACTACCATATGAATCTGGGAGCGAGGTAAGAAGTAAAAGGGCTTTATCTTTTTCCTCGACTTTAACACCAACTTTTCGAAGTTGGTCCACCAATTCAATTAACTGGTTTGTATGATCCATCATAATATCACCCTCCAGCATCTTTAGCCTATAGAGTTGTCGCTTTAGATGCAATTTTGTAGACAAAGATTTTTCGAAATACAAATTCTCTAACTTTGCCCACAACTTTGGTGCGGAATCTTCAGAATCATCATCCACAACATATTGATAATATTGTCGGCAATACAAAGTCGAATCATGCTAATACATCGTAATTCCAAATCTTTCCACCGTGCATCTTCCATATCCTCTGGCTTCGCCTCCTCTCCCTTCAACACCAATGCCAAGCCATGTTGAATTAGGAGGTCTTTCACCCTTCTTTGCCAATGGCTCAAATTCCCTCTGCTATCAAACTGTTGCACCAAAAATGAATTTGTCCTTGACATACCTTCCATCCTAATAAATAAATCTCAATTTATCAACCCTTAAAGTGGCTCTGATACCACTTGTTGGGCGCAGCGGCAGTTTGGGCTAAGATTTAACTTGTTAGGATTCGGTAAATCCCACCAACAAGATGATGACAAAATAATATCCGGAAAAATATAATAATAAAGATGCACACAAAATTTACGTGGTTCGGCAAAATCCGCCTAAGTCCACAAGAGTTTTCATTCTTCCACTATGGGAGAAATTTACCGGTACAAAACTACACACTTGAGTATAAAGACAAACTCAAGAAAACCACTCTTGTACAACCGCTTTCAAAGTTATATAGAACACTCTTCCAACCCCTTTGTATTGACCCTGTACAACCGCTTTCAAAGTTATATAGAACACTCTTCCAACCCCTTTGTATTACCCCAAGAGAAAAAACCCACAATTGTTTCCACCTCACAAATTGTATCTCAAAATTGTAACTCACAAATTGATCTCTTACCGGGTGCACACACACTTTCCTCTTCTATTCTCTCTCTTGCTCTCGGATTGGTGTACTTCAAATGAGTGAAAACTCTTCCTATTTATAGAAAGAGTTTCCACCGCCAAAGCTCATTTGATTGGCCAATTTAACAACTTGGCCAATCAAGTGGCAAAGCAAGTTGTATCTTGCTTTTCCTTTACTTTTTCTTTTTTATTTGATTTTTGAGGTGGACCCCAACAATTACAGTCTTACTTTTAAAATTCTAGTTTCAAGTATGCCAGCTTCCAAGTTGAAAACAGGAAGTCCCTTCGACTTGTATTGATAAGCAAAATCCCAAAGCATGACCCTTTGAAATATCAACAGATAACCCCATGCAATTTGGTAGTGAGCAAAAAATTCAATTTGACCAACACTCTTTATGATACTACATTGGAAAATTTTGCCTTTTTACTGATTACTGAATTAGTAAGTGATCGATTTCAATATAAATTTTGCTCATTTTAGAACATTTTCTCTTCCTGTAAGTTATTTAAAAATAAAGTTTCACCCCTTCCAATGAGATGAGGTCTGTTTATCAACAACTATCGACAAGTGACAAGGCCCCTTCAGCAAATAATTCCACTTCCATAACCAGTCATAATGAAATTGGCTCTCTCTCTCTCTCTCTCTCTCGCGCGCGCGCACGCACACACACAGAATACATGTTCGACGTAAATTTAATAAACACACTACCATTTCTATTCTGGTTATTGAAAAATTAACACTAAAGCTAATTATGCTCTTTCTTTTGCATATAATGGGTCCTATTAAACCCACATCGTCCACTCAAACAATGGTATTAGCAGTTCATAGATCACATACCCACAGCAACATACTCCTATCTTCCCTCATTTATTCCATCGATAATTAATGCTCTGATAGGAACTTCCATTTATTTCAACAAGATTTTTCTGTTTCAGTACCAATAAGCACCAATTCATGGTCTACTTTATCATCTGTATTCTCTTTTACTTTCAGTGATGATTTAAATAATTATACTCTTTCATTTTATAATTATTTCTGTAAGCAACCATATTAGTTCAAAGAAACACACAAATTATTAAACCAATTCCAAGCAAGGCATTTTTTTCAGGCACAAGGATGTTCCAAATCGAACATATATGCACATTTTCCAAATAAATTAAACAACAGAACAACAACAAAGAAACACGTGGTTTTATGTTGAGCAATAAAAAGATGTATTTCTGAAAATGTGAGATATCTTACCTCTGCAGTACCTACAGTCAAGTCCGTGAATCCAAGAGAATCTTTTACTTGAATGAATAATTTTTCTTTCATAGGGTTAGCAACTAACATGTGAAAATCCTGTGAGAGGAAAAAATAAAGTATTATTGGTAGCATTTACAGAATTTTCTCCTCATGAAACTACACATATAAGTGAAGCAGTTAAACAACGCACCTGATTCCAGATAGGCTCACCAGGAGGTCCAATGACAGTTGTTTGGCTGTTCCGTTTACTGCGTATTCTTTGATCTCCCAATTGTAGAATAACGTACGGATCTGTTTTGCCTGAACATACAGGACAGAAATTGTGTCACAGTACTACATATTAAGCAATTTATGTGAATCAGAAGCAGCAGGCTGAAGAACAAGCAGATCCTAACTTATGTAAAGAATAGCTGTCTCAAAAACGGCAGTTAATCTTTCCGCATAGGACCAAAACTGTATAAGGAGTTACATTCATACCGTAGAATACATAATTGAGTTTTCTAGCATCTAGAAGAGTCACAGACAATTCTCCCGCAAAGTCACTATTTCCCTCTTGAATCTCTCCAGATTTTGAAGCAGTTGGAACAAATCCGCTTACTCCAGTTTTGGAATCAATTTTAACAGGTCCAACAGTTTTTCCCTTCTGAAAATCTAGAACAATTTTTTTCGGACGCACAAAGAGCCTAGGTAAATCCTCCGTGAGAAGTTTCGTCAAAAACCTGGAGATTAAAATGTTTAGCTTATCCTTAACAATACAAACAATTCAATTTAATCTTTATAGATACTGCGTGTTGCTGAAGCCAAATGTAAGTATAAATAAAAAGCAAAATTAAAAAGGGCAGGTGCATGGATATAGATTATTATTATAAGAAATGAGCAGCAACTCGAGTAGTTTATTATACTAGAAGCAGCTCAAGTATTTTCCACTTTCGTTTTAGAAAAGGAATTAGGAAGCAGCAGTTATGATTAATCTAATAAACAATGAACACATGAGCACATTATATGCTATCAGAAACTTGAACTTAGGAACCAATACGCTAATGTGCAGGGACAAGATTTCTTTTACAAGTTTGAAAGGAAAGAGTGAGACGTGTCCATTTAAGCAATGACTGTAGATGTATGGCAAATTCTCTAGTAGGATAGGCGTTATTCTGTCACTGTAAAGTGGCACGGGGATTTGGCATGTTTAGTTTTTGGGCTTAAGTAAATTGAATCAAACACAGGAACATTATCTTAATGGAAAACAATTCAGCAAATCCGTATTCTTTTTGGAAGCCTCCAAACAACTTTCCTCAATAAACAAAAGTAAATCATTCTCCTCATCTCCAGAGACATTATCTATTTCTTAATCTAATAGAAAGAACGATTAACACCTAGGGAAATGAGATTCATTAATAAAATATGAAGTATATGGGTACAAGTACACTACTCCGAAATCTTGTTTTATTTAGTTGATTTTTCTTTTAGGTCATCAGAAAGAGAGTGATTTAAACTCTCAACTGAAAAGGTTAGGAACATACAAAACCATATGACCAATAAAACAGAGGAATTCAGAAGTGTTCAAAGACAACATTGAAAGAATAAAATTTTCACTACATTAAAAACAGGCAGGAGAAAACCACTTACATTGAGAGGACAGGTATTGCTGAGTGTTCCAGTACACCCGAAAACAGAGACAAGACAACATAAGAAACAAAAATTAGTAGGTTGTCCCAGAATATGAACTTAAATAATTGTAAAATTACATGAATTGCACAGGAAAAAACTACAGGTGGAATCTTGAATCAAATGTAATAATAATCCTCAAAAGATTAGTGAACTTCATTAGATATCAAGAGAGGATGCACAAAACCACCATCTATGGTCCTCTACACTTGTCATATTAATTAATTGAGAAATTTATATTTACAGATTTTATCGATTGCGACCAAGACCATTATAGTATCTCCTGTCAGTCATATATTAGACTGTATCTGGAGAAAAAATAGAGCACAAAGTTGAAACTTTTTCGACTTAACTTTAGTTCTAGCAATCAAGTCAATCTAGACATAGTTTAGATGGAGTAACCAACAGAATAAAGTGTGTTCACGCCTAATATATAAATTACTTTCTGGCCTGTAAACAAACCACCAATCATGTACCGGCAGACCAAATAACAACCATAAGAGCATTATTCATCCCAATCTCTGGCCTTTCAATTCTTGATCTTCCAGCTTCCTCGTATCAAAAAGATGAGGAAGAACCCACTCCAAGATGTGGGCCATCAGCCAACCACCACGGATGCATATATCTTGTCGAAATACTAATTGTGTACCTTTACTGATGATGACATAATTAATGCTCTATGTGTATATGCAGGTTAAAGTTTTCTCAATAATTCCAAGATAGGCCCATTGGATTCACAAGCAGAATAGAACTTTGCTGTTAGTATAGGTAAGAATGGTAAAATGAAGTCCCCACACGCAAATGAGAAGTAATAGCTACAAGGTTATGTAGGGAGCTAGCTAACACCCCTTGAACAAGGATATACTGATGTGGGGAAACAAATAAGGAGAAGCTAACAACAAAGTGAATCAGACTTTGCACAAGTCAGTTGTGATTTAGTGGGGCTAAGACTTAATTCGAAATTAGGAAAACCCAGTACAATTATAAATGTCAACATCTACTAAGATAGAAGTTAACTTCTCATTGTCATTAGAGCTTAGACAGATGACATTCTGAAATGTTGACCATCAAAATAGAACCTAGCATGCATGCCCACAAGACCCAAGATATAAATTTAAGTTGCAAATATTTATCCCTGCCTTCAATTTTCAAAATTAAATCATTGCATAGAGACTAAAGATGAAAACTGTCCTCTCACGTTTATCAATATTGCAGACCCTAATACAGTATGTACACCCAGCTTCAGTCAAAAAGACTGAAGATCTCTCAGGAATAATAACGCGGAACAAGATCTTCCACAGTTTCATCTGCTTTTCCAACTTTCATCTCTTTCACCAACTTTCAGTTTCCCGTACTCAGAATAATATTGGAATTTGTGGTGCAATAATCAAATTATTTAATAAAATGCCATCATTAAGGAAAAACCAATGCAAAAAGTAAAATTGTAACATACCCATTAGATTGAATAAGCGAAATGGCGATAACTCAAACTTTATCTTTGGAAGAGAAACAAAGGCCCAGGAAACAGCTCCAACCCATGGCTCTGTTGGTATCAGTCGCAGTTTAACCCACAGTTCCCCATCAATGTCAAAGTCTCGCACACCCACTGGCACGACAATCGGAAGGATGCCAAATTTAAGTGACAACAGTAAAAGCATACGTGCACCACCAGTGTAGCGAATACCTATCTGGTATCTGGCACCAGGAAAGAATAATATTATTATCAACTCACATACAATTCAGAGTAGTCATAATCAATATAGATTAAGATAGAGGACGTGTATTGCATCATGTGTCAGTCAATCTCAACCATGCAGACATTGTGAATACATTGTTGCATTCATGTAAAATAACAAATCATGTTCTTTCCAGTTAAATATTCGTGATAATTCCTAGGTAAATTAATGCAAAAATGTCAGTTATAAGTCAACCCAATTTACATGTCAAAATATTGTTAAATGGAAAAAGGTATGTGGAAGAGGTTGTAGAACATTGACTGCCACCTCTAAACCGTACACACATTTAAGTAAAGAGGTTCAAGATGAGAAAAGGAGAAAGTAAAAACATGCTGAAACAAACACAATAAACATCTCCTAAAGCAATTAAAGGCAACTTCCTGTAGCCAGTGTCTAAAAAAGAAAGAAAACTGAGAGAGTAAATTGCTATGAGCTGCAAGAAAGTAATGTAAATATATTGTGTGTCATGACTTTAATATTAAGAACAACAATCTAATAGACAGAGTAGCAAACTGATCCTTTCCAACAGGTTTGCACCAGCAACAGACATTATTATACATAAATTGGGTTTCGATAGATATGGAGCTGTTTCCTCATAACTCCATCTAGTTCTCTGATCCCATCAGAGATTGGCTAGAGAGATTAGAGAAAAATCTAATCATCATGGGGTCAACAAAAGCGAGATTTTTTGAGGGAATTTGTCCATGTACGCGAAGAGCAGCCTCTCTACAACTTGCTAATTGGATGCTTTAGCATGATCAGAATTAAGCTTCCAGATCTTCTAAATACATATCATTATATAAATTTCCTGAAGTGAAAATTACCTTCACTATTGGTTTGACCTTTTGTAGCTCTTTTACTTTGTTGTACGCCTACCACAATTGACTTTATTCTCTTTCCAGGTGCGGTTATAAAAGCTTTAGTTGTTAGCCATATCTCCATTGAAGTTCATGGACTTGTCAACTTATTAGCTAATCGGTTTTTAAAATGTCTTTCCGTTGAAGAGTATTTGTAAGTATATAGCAACACCACATTTTTATATTCACAAAAATATAGGACCTTTAAGTGTTCTGTCAATCATCACATATCCAAACTTTCTACACCCAAATTGCAACACTTATACCCAAATTAAATCTCATTTAGAAAAGCTCCTGTTACAAAGGCAACAAAGTTAAATACAAATATACCCCAAAGCATGATTATACTAAGACCAAATCTCAATGTTGGATTATGGAAAGAAATCATTCAGCAGATTATTAGGGCTGTAAAATATGAATTAGGTTTGTATTAGGAAAGTAGATATTTAGTCCCTAATTTAAGGATCTTAGTCAATCAAGGGATTCTCATACCATATTAGGTTGTATCTCTTCTTATAAATCTTGTACTTCTATTGACAATAAAATATATAAAAAATGGGTTTTCTCCCTAAAAACTACATGGTACCAGAGCAGTCTTAACCTTAACCTGCTTTCATGGTTGACACGACCATTAAAAATCACTCATTCGCTTCCGTAGAAGACTCTAGCCTTGGTGAAACACACAGAATCACCATGAGTCAAGGGGGGGATTCATCTCATCAATCCTTCCAGCTTACCTCTCACAAATTGAACGGGAAGAACTACCTAGAATGGGCACAATCCGTGAAGTTGGCAATTAATGGCAGAAGTAAGCTTGGGCATCTGACAGGAGATACTAAACAACCGAAAGCAGGAGACTCTAAGGAGCAGGCATGGAGTTCAGAAAACTCACTAGTCATTGCTTGGCTAATCAACTCCATGGAGCCGACCATAGGTAAACCATATCTTTTCCTTCCTACTGCAAAAGATGTTTGGGAGGCAATTCGAGAAACATATTCTGATGTTGAAAATTCCTCACAAATATTTGATTTGAAAACTAAGTTATGGAAGTCTAGACAAGGAGAGCATGAGGTAACTATATATTATAATGAAATGGTTTCCCTATGGCAAGAGTTAGATCAATGTTACAATGATGAGTGGGACTGTCCAACAGATAGTGTGAAAATTAGAAAAAAAGAAGAGAGTGATCGGGTTTATCTTTTTTTAGCGGGACTAAATAAAGATTTTGATGAGGTTAGGTCTCGGGTTCTTAGAAAAAAACCTTTACCCTCTCTTCGCGAGGCCTTTTCTGAAATAAGAAGAGAAGAGACCAGGAGAAAGGTTATGTTAAAAACTGATCTGAAACCTGTTGTGGATATAGAAAATTCTGCTCTTATTTCAAAAGGAAATGAATCTGATAGTGACAGGAAGAAAAAACCCCGGTGTGACCACTGTAGAAGGCATTGGCATACAAGAGAAACCTGCTGGAAAATTCACGGGAAACCTCCAAACTGGAAAAAGAAAAATGGTTCTGATAATCGTGCCTTCCAAGCATCCATTGAAGATCAAGGGCAGCAAAGTACTCCAGAATTGTCTCCTTTCACAAAGGAACAATTAGAACACCTGTACAAACTGTTCCAATCTCCAGTCCACAAATCCAAGTTAATTCTGAAAAAGATCCCTCTTGCTCTTTAGCTCATAAAGGTAACATTGTTTCTGCTTTTTTTAATGTGAATCGCAGTCGTTGGATCATAGATTCTGGAGCAACTGATCATATGACATGTTGCTCTCAATCTTTCTCCACTTATACTCCATGTGCAGGGAATAAAAAAATCAAAATTCCTGATGGCTCTCTCTTAGCAATTGCTGGGACGGGAATTATTAGAATTTCTTCATCTATACCCTGCATGATGTCCTTCATGTTCCTAAACTCTCGTGTAATCTTTTGTCCATTAGTAAAATAACTAATGATCTCAAATGTCGCGCTATTTTTTCTTCTTCTCATTGTGAGTTTCAGGATTTGGTCTCGGGGAGGACGATTGGCAGTGCTAGGGAAAGTGGAGGCCTCTATTTCTTTGAAGACGGAACTGACTCAGGACAACAAGTTCAAAATACATGCTTTAAATCTCTTTCTGTTTTTGACGATGTTATGCTTTGGCATTATAGACTAGGACATCCAAGTTTTCACTATTTAAAACATCTGATTCCCGATTTATTTAAAAATAAAAGTTTATCTTCATTTCAATGTGAGATTTGTGAATTGGCTAAGCATCATCATTCATCTTTCCCTTCTAGGCCATATCAAACATCAAAACCATTTATGTTAATCCATAGTGATGTTTGGGGACCATCTAGGACTTCGACTATGTTTGGAAAGAAATGGTTTGTCACATTTATCGACGATCATACACGATTGAGTTGGGTATACTTGTTAAAAGATAAATCTGAAGTGACAGAGATTTTTAAGGTTTTTTATAGCATGATTGAGACACAATTTCAGGAAAAGATCAAAATGTTTAGAAGTGATAATGGCAGAGAATACTTTAATAAGGTATTAGGGGATTTCTTTTTAAAAAAGGGCATAGTACATCAGAGTACATGTAGTGACACTCCCCAACAAAATGGCATAGCCGAACGAAAAAATAAACATCTTTTGGAGGTCACTAGGGCATTGTTGTTCACCAACAATGTTCCAAAGTATCTTTGGGGAGATGC
Source organism: Buddleja alternifolia (assembly GCA_019426215.1). Classification (NCBI taxonomy): domain Eukaryota; kingdom Viridiplantae; phylum Streptophyta; class Magnoliopsida; order Lamiales; family Scrophulariaceae; genus Buddleja; species Buddleja alternifolia. Next base: position 2,643,194 of record CM033406.1, read on the forward strand.
TCTTTTAACTGCTACATACCTTATAAATCGTATGCCTACAAAAATCCTGAATTTTAAAACCCCTTTAAATGTTTTAAAAGATGTTTTTCCCACTTCTATGTTGGCCTCGTATTTACCGTTGAAAGTATTTGGCTGTAGTGCTTTTGTTCATATACATGACCAAAAACGTGGCAAGTTAGATCCTCGTGCTAGGAAATGTGTTTTTGTTGGATATGCTTCAACTAAAAAAGGGTATAAATGTTACGATCCGGTTTTAAAAAAGATGTTTGTCGCCATGGATGTCACCTTTTTTGAATCTACACCTTTCTTTGCAAATCATCTTCACGGGGAGACAAGAGATGAAGATTCAGATCTTTTTTATAATAATAATCCAATTTTTTTAATAAACACGGAACCAAATGATTTATCTAATGAAAATTTGGACTCCAAGTCTATAAAGCCATCTTATGATAAAAATGGAGATAAGGCAGGTACAAAAGAACTTCTTGTTTATTCAAGGAGGAACCGAACTCAAAGAAATGAGGATGAAGCTTCTCAACACTGTCAACAATCTTTACCTCAGACTATTCAGAACTCTATCGATACTTCAGGTAATTTTCATATAGAACCATTCCACGTGAGTTTACCTAACCATGAGCCTTGCATATCTGATCTTAATCTTCCCATAGCTAAACGTAAAGCCATCAGAAACTGTGTCAAGTATCCTTTGTCCAACTTTGTATCCTACAAAAATTTGTCTTCAGCTTTTTCTATTTTTACCTCTCATTTGTCAAGTGTGGAGATTCCGAAGAATGTACAGGATGCTTTACAGATTCCTGAATGGAAGGAGGCTATTCTTGAGGAAATGAAGGCTCTTGAGAAAAATGGGACATAGGAAGTAATGGAGTTGCCAAAGGCAAAGAAGACAATTGGCTGCAAATGGGTGTTCACCCCAAAGTACAGATCAGATGGATCCCTTGAAAGATACAAGGCACGCCTAGTAGCCAAAGGGTTCACTCAAACATATGGTATTATTTATCTTGAAACTTTTGCACCCGTGGCAAAATTAAATACAGTTAGAGTGTTACTAACAATTGCAGCCAACCTAGACTGGCCACTTCAACAGCTAGATGTGAAAAATGCATTCCTCAACGGTGACTTAGAAGAAGAAGTTTACATGGACCCGCCCCCAGGTTTTGAATAAAGTATGGATCAAAGGTATGTAAACTGAAAAAGTCCCTATATGGGCTAAAGCAGTCACCAAGGGCTTGGTTTGAAAAATTCACTCAGTTTGTAAAGAAACAAGGATATACTCATGGACAGGCAGATCACACCATGTTCACGAGGCATTCAACCGATGGGAAGATAGCTGTTCTCATAGTGTATGTTGACGACATTATCCTAACTGGGGATGACACAATTGAAATGAAGCGGTTAAAGCAATGCCTACCTTCCGAGTTTGAAATCAAAGACTTGGGATCATTGAAATACTTTCTTGGTATGGAGGTAGCTCGATCAAGGAAAGGGATTGCAGTGTCACAAAGGAAATATGTGATTGATCTACTCAAAGAAACAGGTATGAGTGGTTGCCGACCCGCAGAAACTCCCATTGATCCAAATCTGGAACTTGGAAGTAACAAAGGCGGCCCAGTGGACATATCCCGATACCAGAAATTGGTTGGGAAGCTAATTTCTTTGTCACACACACGACCAGACATTGCATTTGCCGTGAGTTTGGTAAGTCAATTTATGCATTCCCCTTGTGAAGAACATCTTGAAGCTGTTTACTGCATCCTTAGATACTTAAAGAGCTCTCCGGGGAAAGGACTGTTTTTTGGGAAGAGCGAACAACGAACAATTGAAGCCTACACGGATGCAGACTGGGCAGGATCTATTGTGGATAGGAAGTCAACATCCGGTTATTGTACGTTTGTGTGGGGGAATCTAGTAACTTGGAGAAGTAAAAAGCAAAATGTGGTGGCTCGTAGTAGTGCTGAAGCAGAATATAGATCGATGGCTCATGGAATTTGCGAAATGGTGTGGCTGAACAGAATTTTGGAAGAACTGCAAAGACCTATCACCATGCCTATGAAGCTTTATTGTGACAAGAAGGCAGCTATTAGCATTGCCCACAATCCAGTCCAACATGATAGAACAAAGCATGTCGAGATTGACAGACATTTCATAAAGGATAAGATTGAAGCTGGAACTATTTGTATGCCATTTGTCCCGACATCGCAACAAGTGGCAGACATTCTTACGAAGGGGTTGTTCAAACCAAACTTTGAGTTTCTCGTTACCAAGTTGGGCATGATTGATATCTATGCACCAACTTGAGGGGGAGTGTTGGATTATGGAAAGAAATCATTCAGCAGATTATTAGGGCTGTAAAATATGAATTAGGTTTGTATTAGGAAAGTAGATATTTAGTCCCTGATTTAAGGATCTTAGTCAATCAAGGGATTCTCATACCATATTAGGTTGAATCTCTTCTTATAAATCTTGTACTTCTATTGACAATAAAATATATAGAAAATGGGTTTTCTCCCTAAAAACTACACTCAACTACGATCGAGTCAAGTTAATCGAGTAGTATCTGGAATGGGACTCACACATTTGATACCAATACCAGCTGCACATGATGAAAAAATAGATCCATCTTTAATTTGGATAAAATGAGTACGACTCAGTCAGGTCATGAGTTTCCAACATTTACCCCAGCCAAACATAGTTTTTTGAGATAAATGAATTACACGAGGAAGGAAGACAGTAGTCTACCTCCTTCAGACAAAAACGGGATATTTTATTTCATAATTTGTTATTGCATCTTGAATGGAGTGGAATGGAATCGGACTTAATTAATTCCTCAATATTAGATCAGACATCCACTATTGTCAAGTCATTCCATCCATATGGTGCTAATATCCTAGTCGTCTTTTGATTTGAATCAAGAATAGTGCTGCCATATATTCTTCTTCTGAGTACTCTTTCCTGAATTTAATGATGGTTCTAGAAGGCAGCATGCTCTTATTCCTTTTGACCAGATCTCTTGATTGTTATAGATGCGTACTCTGACTAACCGATACTGGAAATGAAAATCATGATGCCCACACATGAGACCTTCCAAGTTTAGAAGTCATGTCACCTCTCCTGATGGATTAATTACGGTAAAAAATGATATTCAATTCATATATCACGTGTTTCTTTTTTATTAAGCCATCAAATTAGTAGTTTTATGCTAATTGTAACTAATGACAAACAAATGAATATCCACTCACTCTTATCAACTAATGGGGCATATTATAAACCCAAAAAGGATCAAATGCTGAAGGTCGTTTCATAAAAAAGCGAATCAACAAAGCAAGTAAAACAATCACTCACTGCAAGTCATTAGCACGGCGAGAAGTCCTTCGCTCGACGCTCCTAACAGACAACGGCTCTTCCCCCAACGAGAACTGCTTGATCTCAACCCTCTGCACATAATCAGGTTTCTTGAGATTGTCAATAACAGGCTGCAGCAATCCAATGATCCAATTCTCAATCCCACCTCTATACACCTTCCACAGCTTCCCTAACACCATATTCACCCACTCTACTGATTCTTTCCTCTGCAAATCCTTCTCAAGAAACATGGACAGGTTACTGGGCATCTGACGCCAACTCCCGGGCTTACTATCACTACTTGTTCCATTCCTATTTCTCGACGTCCACAGCTTATCGAAAACAACACCCACAAAAAAGAAGAAAGCAAAGAGGCCAAAAATATTGCGATTAATGGGAGGAGAGGGAATGGGATGGATGACCCCAAGCTGAGACCTCAGTTTATCTACAATAGGGTCTTGCTCAAAATTGTTACTGTAATAGTTACTACTACTAGTATTGATACTGGATGAAGAAGCACAATCGGATTGTTGTTGTTGTTCTTCTTCTTGATATGAAAATCGCGGGTTTAAGACGATGTTTTTGGCTGCCCTTCGGGTGGCAGAAGCAGCATTGTTGAAGTGGTGTTGGGGATTTCCAGTTCCACCATTGATGCAGGCATGAGCCCATCTCACATTCTTTACTATTATTAGTCCTTGTCTCTTTATGCGGCGACGTAATTGGCGATTAGTAGTAGAAGAAGAAGAAGAAGCACAAGGGCAGCAGAAGATGAATTGAGGAGGTGATTGGTAAAGAGAAGGATTGGAAGCCGACTGCAAAACCATTAAATTATGATGAGCAGCAACCAATATGAAGAAGAATATGATGATGATTTATGGGGGAACATCAACATGAATATGAATATGAATGAATTAAGAACTGGGTTTCTTTTCCTTTGTCAAAATTTGCAAGCAGGAGAGGACGATTAAGTTAAGGGAAGGGGTAAGGTAGAGAGAGTAGAGGATATTAAAAGGTTTGATTGTAGTTCACCAATTTTATTCTTGAAAGTGGGGATGAAAAATACTATATATATATATATATATATATATATATATCAAATTCAGGGACAGGGTTTCAAGTTCCAATTCACAAAAAATTGGGGACACAAAAAAGGAAACTTACTGAGAAACAAAATAATTTTCTGGATGTGCAGTGCAGGGAATAGTAGAATAATGATTTTATAAAACATTTTTATAGCAATAGATATTAATAGTACGTCTTTTTTCTTTTTCTGTAGTAACTCGCTCGGAAACGTGGACGGTAGACCGAAACTTTATAAAAGTCAAGTCCGCATTCAAGAATTGAAAAATAAGGTTCACATGGGTCGGAGCCCTCTACCATGGGTGAGTGCAGTGGTCAAATTTTCGAAATACTAAGAATTGACTTTAGTAATATTAATTCAAATCATAATTGAATTTCTAAATAGTGATTTTTAGAGAATCAATTTTAGAAAATTGTTCTTAGTTAAAAGATTCATTTGTGATTTTAAAAGGGTAAATTATATATGACCTCCCTTTGTTATACGAAATTGACTGAAGACCCACATATATTAATTTTATTGCATAGACCACCCTCCTGTTCAAATAAACTCTACACGAAACCAACCTACAGTCATAATCTAACGGAGCGTGTCACACACAAGCTAAGTTGAGAATGAGATGGGTTTTTTTTTAACAATATACGTGTTGAAAGTCCTTTTTGTCCCTCCAATTTAAAATTTAATAAATAAGTGATAAATGCAGATCCTCCCACCACCACCACCTCCTATGGGGTAAGTGCATTTTGCCCCCCAGCCTATCAAAGTGAGCACTCGATACTCTCACATTTGATGAGTGTTGCACTTTACCCCCTTTGCCTATGTCCGATGGAATATAGAGGAATATCCCGTCGGGGATTTTTTGATACTTTGAGATATGTGCATCTTGCCCCATAACCTTTAAAAAATGTGCATTTAACCAACTATTGTATACACTACTATCAAATTCTTATTTTTTTGAGTACCATGGAATATCTTCGAATCTCCAATGTAATATTTTCTTAGATTCCGCCGGATCCAGTCAACACGGGGTTAAATGCAATGTTTACCAAAGATGAGGGTGTCGGGTACATATTTTAAAAGGACGAGGGGCAAGGTGCACTTACTCCCATATGTGAGATGGGGGGGGGGGGGTGTCTGCATTTGTACCAAAAACAAATAATTAGATTTAGGTAAAATATGATACCTTTAGGTTGGATAAATTAGGTATGTGCCAACCCATATTCTCTTTTATTTTTCCTTCTTCTTTTTTTCCTTTCCCCCATTTTTTTCTTTCTCCTTTTTTCTTCTTCCTTGCACCTGTTAGGTGTATGCCCTCAATGCCTACGAGGAATTAGATTGAGTAGGGATTTGATAAGTTATTTATACAAACTTTTTATTGTTTCTATTTATAGAATAAAGGTTTTGATTTTGTTTATATAAATCTAATGACATTTAAATGTATTGAACAAATAAGTCCATGGGATTTGAAGATAGACTTTCTACCTTTTATAGTCAAGAGGAGGCATTGGAAGAGTCAAGTACTTAATCTCTTAAACCGGAAGTTCGCGAGTTAAGGAATTTTAATTGGGCATTAAAGTTCAACTCGTATGACACCTACTTTGACAAGGAAGTGTCAGTCGTACACTGATTAGATAGTGGGAGTTGGTGTCATGAATATGATTAATGGAATTAACATATTTAAACTCGACTCGCATTAATCCGATCACATGGGTATTTATTCTTTGACAATCAATGATTGGGAATAAGATTGCGATGTATGTGTGAACTTTAGACCTAAGGAGTTATTTATAATGTGCTTGTAGTATTGGATATGTTATCAAAGTAGTTAGACCCGTATCACCAGATAGGTGGGATCGACCTCGAAGTATGATCCACATGGTGCATTCGACATTGTAAGATAAATGCTAATATGGAATTTACCGTTTCGATAGTAAACGAGTATGTGACTTGTACTATCATAAGTAATAGAAATTACAAAGTCTTTGGCTAAAGCAAATAAACTAAACTAGTGATGGTCACTAAGGGTAGTTTGGTAATTTCACATTATTATGATTACCGAGTACAGCATCAAGTTATATGAGTTTGACATACCATGGCTCTTACTTGGTTGGATCACGTCGATGAAGAGTTTATACGCATATGATAGTCATAATCAAGGTTCGTGATGACATTTCATCTCGTATTCATTTGGATTACAATTTGGTTCCAGGGTGTTGGCTAGGTGGCAACCTTATCCTTTCGAACCCTCTCATTGCCAATTGAATCGAGCCTAGAGAGTCGCGCTATGTGAAGTAAAGGAATATTTTCATGCTATGGGTATTTTAGTAAAATCACATTAGATGTGATTGACTCACGAAATGGATGTCATGATTTAATTAAAGATATTTAATTAGATTAAATAAATAAATTAAATCATATTAATTCATAAGTTAAATTAATTGAAAAATTAATTTATAAGTTGAATTAAATTAATTAGATTGATTTTAATTAGATTAAATTAATTAATTAATTGTCAATTGGATTGGACTTAGATTTAATTAATTACACATGGGCTAAGATGGAACAAAGCCCGGAAGCCCATCCCAACTAGGCCTAGCGGCCGCCCCTTCATTTTATACCTAGGGGTTCTGCTAATGTAATATAAGTAGTTAGTCAGTTTTAGAATTCTACACAGAAGTCATTGTTTCAGAATCTGACTTTGAGCCAAAGAAACCTAGAGCAATAGGAAAGACAAAATTCCCTCAATCTCTCTCCAACTAGCTGCTGCTGACATTGTTTTGCCAAGAGGAGATCAAAGTTTTTCACAAAGAAATTTTCTTCCGCGTGATTATCTAGAGGCAGGAGTCTGGGGCTGCTGCTGATTAATCAGAATTTTTCCATCAAGAGGTAATTTGATCACTCTCTTTCATAATATGTTCTTATTGCATTATTATTAATATCATGAATATCCCCGGATTTTACTCTCGGTGTGATTCGGGTCAAACAAATTTATCCGCTAGACCGAATCACAACAGTGGTACCAGAGCCAAAATTCGGGAGATTCATGATATTCGTCGTATGTTTATGTGTTTTGACTGTTTTAATATCATAAACATGTATTTACATATCGTATGTAATTGGGTAATTTACGTTATGTGTGTGAATCTGTAAAAATTGAATTGGATTTACCAAGTAAAACGAAAAATTAAATTGGATTCGTAATTTTTTAGAAAAATAATTTTTTCTTTGAAAAATGTGTCGCCAGAGAGGCGACGCGCTGCCACGGCGCGACGGCAGGCAACGGCGAAGCCTTCGATGGCGTCGCCGCTACAGCGTGCGTTGGACGCACCGTTGTAGCAGCGGCGCTGCTGCGTGTATAGCTCAATAGGGGCGGCCGAGGGGTGTTGGGCTAAGCCCAACACCAAACATATCAGCGTTGGGCTTGGCCTAGCACATAATATGAGCGCTGAGCTAGGAGGATCAGATTAGCTCTAAGATCTGCCACGTGCACAAGTGTTGCGCTGGGTCGAGCCTAGCGCACGGAGGATCCGTGTTGGGCTAAGCCCAGTGCATAATAAATAGCGCTGGGCTTCGCCCAGTGCGGTTGACGTGCTGGGCCATACTAATTTAAAAGTGTTGGGCTGAGCCCAGCTGTCTTTTAAATTAAAATTTTGGGTCGGGCCCAACATAATTAATTATGTCGGGCCTGGTCCAACGATTTAATTGGGTTACCCAATTGTCATTCAATTAATTATGTGGGTTTGATCTAGTTGAAAGTTCAACCAAACTATTTATCAATTAATTGACCATAACTAAATAATTTTCGTTTCAACTTCTAAATTGGATTTAGTGAATAAATTAAATTAGATTTAAGTTTTTTCAAATTCTAAATTGGATTTAAGTTTATTCAACTTTCTAAATTGGATTTAGTTAAATATTTTAAATTGGATTTATTGATAAATTTAAATTGGACTTAAATTTTTCAAAAATTGTTAAATGTTTTAAATTGGATTTGACCATCTTTCATAACAGGTTGGTATGTGTAAAATTAGATTTATTGAATTGGATTTAAATACCAACTTCTTTTTACATGATATTGCTATGTGTTTAGATTAAATTACCCATGTGACGTTATTTTATCGTAGTCACACTTTAATTAGATTAAAGTAGTCAAACTAAATTGGATTTATTTTGATGAGATTAAATTAGATTTAATCAAAGATTAAATTAAATTTAATCGTAGGTTGAATTAGATTTGATCACGACTAAATTAGATTTAATCAAACATTAAATTAGATTTAATGCATAATTCACATATGTGTTTAAATTGTTTATTTGCTCCTTATTTGTGTGATGGTGACATTGTGTATGGACTTAGGGTTTGTCTTTGCTGTCTTACCTGGGTTGTATTGGTCCGGAGTTTGAGCCCCTCAGTTTGTATCTTCAATTCATAGAATTTTTGTATAGGTTATTTCTATGTAATTGTTTTAGAGATAGGCCCAAATGACGGATCATGGTGGCACATGAAGTCTTGAGAAATATTAAGATTAGATCTTGTACAGGCGAAAACCCTTGTAATAGATAGAACCCCTCCCCGGTCGCTCATTGGCTCGAGTTGATCTAGATAGTCCATACATGTGCGTGTTGTTAGAATTGCTAGGCTTATTCTTATGCATTTCCTTTAAAATTGCGTGATAAAGAAATTAATGTGCAAAGTGAGACCAACATTATTAACATTATCAAATGTTATAATTCTCCCATTAGAAAACACTGAGTAAGTAAAGGGGCATTGGATGTCCTAGCTCTCCATCAAACTTCAGAAAGTGGGTTCACTTCTAGTGCATGGCATCTTCCCGGAATAAGGGGGTCATGCATCAAGACGTGGTACTCTGTCTTCTCTAGTGCATTTGATGCCTTCATGTCGAAGCGAATTCCGCACCACATATCGTTCAAGGTTGCAAGGTCGGATTAAATTGTTAGACTGAAAGGAGTTGATGAGATAAATGACTCAAATGGATCACCACCTATATATCGAAAAAGTTTGCAGTTCAGTGATCCATAAGCTAAAGGAGATTGAATCATCAGTTGGACCGATTGGTGTATGACATCACCTCAATGATCTAACAGACCATATATCGTTCAGGGTTGCAACTTGTTCAGATCATTGAGGAACTCAATCATTCATTATGAAACCAATCCAACGAGGTTTCCGATTATTGCAGTGGGAGTGCAATGTTTCGAGAAAAATAGTGGGAGCCAAGTAAATATTGAAATCCTTGATTTTACTTGAAAGTACATAATAACACATCTAATCGTAAATCTTGGTATTTTCTGCAGTTTGTTTCCTACACAATGACTAACCCTTTGAAAGAAATGCTTGAGAAAAATGTCCTCATTGGACCAAACTACAATGATTGGATCAAAATGCTAAGGTCAAAGCTCAGGAAGAAATCACTTGAGCACATTTTGGAGCAAGATGATCCATCTTTACCTAGGGTTAACGAAGGAAAATCTGCTCTGAAAATATATAAGAGATGGATCTCTGATGCCCAGAAGGTCAATGACTTTATGTTGCATTCCATGAGCAAAATTGAGACATATACATTTTGATACGGAAAGTCCCAAGTCAATGATGCTTCATTTGGAGGAAATGTTCGGGAAACATGGAAAATCAACTCGGTATTATTTATCGAAAGAACTTTTCCAAATTAGAATGAGAGAAAATGATAAAGTTGCAAAACATGTTATGAATATGATATCCATGATAGGAAGACTTCGATCTCTAGGTAGCTACATGGATTTTCGTCTGGAAGTAGATCTCATTCTTCAATCTCTCCCTAAATCCTTCTCTGCTTATATCACTAACTTTGAGATAGACGACATAGGAGGATCTTTGGTAGATCTTAAAGATAGGCTTGTATACTTGCAAGCCCAACTGAGAAAGGAATGGGATGATGATACTCCACCTCCAACTGGGCTACTTGGAGTAAGGATTGTTTCTAAGAACTATGAGCAAAGAATCAAACGCTCAAAAGTTGAAAAAACTTGTCTCCATTGCAATGAAGTGGATGAATGGAAGCATGACTGTCCTAAGCTAAAAGCTGAAAGCAAATCAGGTATAGAACTTTATGTTTTTGAAAACAATTGTTTTATGATGATATTTTCTACTTCTTGGATTCTAGATTCTGGAGCAAGTGCTCACATATGTGTTTTGAACCAGGATCTGGAAGAAAGTAGAAAGCTAGATTAGAAAGAAATGATGATCAATGTTGGAAGTGGACACAGGGTGGCTGCGACGCACATTGGAATTACTTCTGTTACATTATTTTCTGGACATCAAATAATTTTAAATGATTGCCTAGTTTTGCTCAATGGGCTCAAGAATATTGTTTCTATTCCTGTATTGGTCAGGAAAGGATATTTGTTTTCTTTTAAACATAATTCTTGTGATGTTTATTTTGGAAATAAGTATGTTGGCTCTGCATCTTTAATTAATGGTTTATATTATTTGAATGTCCGAAATTAATGTATGGTAATACTATTACTAGAAAACGTAGCATGAGTGAAGTGAACTAAAAACTCATATGGCACCTTAGACTAGGACATGCCGATGAATTTAAGATTCATGAGTTAGAAAAAAATGGGTTTAGTGGTTCACTTGGGTCTGACCCATATCCTACTTGTGAATCATGTCTTAAAGACAAGATGACTAGGTCACCATTCACTGGACATTTCGAAATGGCAAATGAAATTTTAGGATTAATTCACACTGACGTTTGCAGGCCCCTCAAGGATGCGGCCCTTGGAGGTTTTCAGTACTTTATAACCTTCACAGATGACCACTCTAGGTATGGTCTAGTTTATCTGATGAAGTATAAGTTAGAATCACTTGAATGGTTCAAGGAATTCAAAGTTTTAACTGGAACATAAACTGGGCACAGTATTAAGACACTTAGATCTGATCGAGGTGGCAAATACATGAGTGCCGAGTTTGATGAGTTCATAAAAGAACAAGGCATAGTATTACAACTAACTCCTCCAGCGACTCCACCACTTAATAGGGTAGCAAAAAGAAGGAATCGTACTTTGTTGGACATGATACATTTCATGCTTAGCTACACTAATTTACCCATGTCCCTGTGGGGGCATGCTTTGCTTATAGCTGAGCATATTCTGAACAAATGTATCTTGAAATCTATTCCCACTACACCATATAAAATATGGAGCGGTAGGAAGCCTAGTCCCAAGTACATAAAGATATGGAGTCGCCCAACATATGTGAAGAAGACCAACGTAGAGAAACTAGAGGATAGATCCTTGAAAGGACGTTTTATCAGTTTTCTAGTGGATTTGATGGGATACCTCTTTTATCTGCAAAATGATCGTAGGATCATCGTGGCCTTGCAAGCCCACTTTCTTGAAGAAGAATTCATTCGAGAAGGTGGTGTAGGTAGGAAGATTGTTCTGGAAGAACAAGATAACGTCCCTTCAGAGACATTAGTTCAAGAATCAGAATCCAATATGACACAACCGTCGCAGCGACGATCTAGCAGAATATCTCAGCGCCTGAGAGATATGGCTATCTGCACGATACACAGCATTATTTGTATGTTGTTGCAGAAGGGAGCCATGGAGATGATCCCTCTAACTATGATGAGTAGCGACAAACATAGATTCCTCAAAGTGGCTTGAGGCTATGAAAGCAGAGATTGATTCGATGTATTTGAACCAATTTTGGACTCTTACTGATCTACCAAATGGAGTAAGACCAATTGGATACAAATAGATCTATAAGAGAAAGATTGGTCCGGATGGTAAGGTGGATACCTATAAGACCAAACTGGTGGCGAAAAGGTATAGTCAAAAGGAGGGCATTGCCTAAGAGGAAACCTTTTCTCCAGTAGTCATGATCAAATCTATTAGAATTTTGCTAGCCATAGCTGCAAACTTAGATTATGAAATTTGGCAAATGGATGTGAAAATCGCATTTCTAAATGGATACCTCGAGGAGCACATTTATATGCAACAGCCCAGGGGCTTCATATCTGAAGCAGATTCTCATAAAGTTTACAAGCTAATAGGTCCATCTATGGACTGAAACAAGCCTCTCGGAGCTGGAATCTAAGTTTCGATGAAGAAGTAAAGAAATATGGCTTCATCAAGAATGAAAACGAACCATGTGTCTATAAAATGGTCAGTGGGAGCAAGTTGACATTCCTGGTTCTATACGTAGATGACATACTACTTATAGGGAATGACATAGGCTTATTGACGTCAGTCAAGACATGGCTCTCAAGCACGTTCTCCAGGAAAGACTTGGGAGAAACAACCGACATTCTGGGAATTCTCCTATATAGAGATAGGGTGAATAAAATGATAAGACTCTCCCAAGCGCTCTGCCTAGAGAAAGTCCTAAGAGATATGAAATACATAACTCTAAAGGAGGACTTTTACCATGAGATATGGTATTCATCTTTCCAAATCTATGAGTCCTAAAACGGACAAGGATAGAATGGAAATGAGGAATACACCTATGCATTGGTAATAGAAAGTCTCATGTACGTGATGTTGTGCACGAGACCAGATCTGGCAGATGCTGTGAGCATGGTCAGTAGGTTTCAAGCAAACCCGGGGGAGCCACACTGGACAACAGTGAAGTGTATCTTAAAGTACTTAAGAAGAACTAAAGATATGCTATTGATATATGGAAATGAAGAATTGAAAGTGGATGGTTACACCGGTGCAGATTTTCAATGTGATCCGGATGACCTTAAGTCCACCTCTGGGTATATATTCACGCTCAATGGTAGAGCAATGTCTTGGAAAAGTTCCAAGGAAAGCACAATTGCTGATTCCACAACAGAGGCAGAATATGTGGCAGCCTCTGAGGCAACAAAAGAAGTTGTTTGGATGAGAAAGTTCACAGCCGAACTTCAAGTGGTTCTAAGCATGGAAATGTCATTGCCACTATGGTGTGAAAACAATGGAGCTATTGCGCAAGCTAAAGAACCATGGTCTCACAATAAATCTAAACACGTGGTGAGGAAATATCATATAATACGAGAAATTGTTGGAAGAGGTGGTATCGCCGTATAGAAAATAACCTTAGCAGAAAACGTGGTTGATCCACTCACCAAGTCAATATCACAGGCGGTGCTAGATAAACATCTTGAGCAGATGGGCATCAAATATCATAATGATTGGCGTTGAGTGCAAGTGGGAGATTGTTAGGTGTATGCCCTCAATACCTACGAGGCATTAGATTGAGTAGGGATTTGATAAGTTATTTGCACAAACTATTTATTGTTTCTATTTATAGAATAAAGGTTTTGTTTTTGTTCATATAAATCTAATGGCATTTAAATGTATTGAACAAATGAAATTATAAGTCTTTGGCCAAAGCAGGAGAACTAACTTATGTATAATACATAAGGGTAGTTTAGTAATTTCATCTTACTATGATTCATAAAGCACAACATCAAGTCCTATGAGTTTGACATAATCCATGACTCTCACTCGATCGGGATGTTACAGTGAAGGGCTTATACTCATATGGTATCTGTGACCTAAAGGTTCGTATTGATCTGTTCATTTCAATTAGGTTTCGATGTGAGTCCACGTGACTGGCTAAGTGACAATCACATCCTTGGTTTCTTCCCAATGCCAATTGAAAGGAACCTAGAGAGTCGCGCTTCAAAGAAATTGAGCGAAGAAAATTCTTTCATTGTCATATATATAAATTAAGATAATTTGCTATTTGATGAGCAAATTAATTTATTTGATTAATTGGATTAATGGAAATTTATTAATGGAAATAAATTAATAATAAATAATTAGATGAATTTATTATGAATACATTAATTTATTTGATAATTAGATTAATGGAAATAAATTAATTATAATAAATAAATAGACTTACTTATTATACTCATCCTTTTATTAAATAATTAGATTATTTAATTTAGATGATTATTAATTAGTATTATATTTTAATTTGATTAAAATATGTTGGACCTAATTAATAATTGGACTAAGTTGAAAGTCAACTTAGCCCAATGAGAATGAGATGGGCGTGTGGTAGACGTCTATTGAGGAGTTGGATAGGCTTAAAGAATTAGTTAATTCCAAGCCCATCACTCCTTATATATACCTAACATTGGTTCAGTTAAAACCTAACTCTCACATTAGACTTGACAGCAAAGAAAGAAGAAGAGAAAATCTCTCTCCCTCTCCTTGGTAGCCGTCGGCCCTTAGAGAGTCAAAGGTGGTGGATTTTTTCTTTAAGTTCGTTCCGGCGTGATATCTAGAGGCAGGAGTTTTCCAATTGCTGCTATTTGGAAGATCAAGTCTTTAATCAAATCAAAATGTTAGTGAAAATATGAAATTGGATTTTATCATCATGTTAATTTTTGAAATTTATGAAAATCATTAAAACTCAAAAGTGATCCAATTGTGAATCCAAATATTTATTTAAGATTTTGCTGCGCAAGAATCAAGTTTCACAACAAGACTATTAAAGAGATTCTCCAAAGCAAAGAGAGCTCACATCACATTAGAGCTGTGTTTACACTAAAAATGAAAATGGATTTTACGAATTAAAAAACCCAAGTGGCCCAACACTGATTAATGGGCCCAAAAATAAAAGATTAAGCCCATTATAACAATAACAATGCATAGAATGATTTAAAATCGAATGGGCCCAATGAGAGTCTAAATTGGGCAGGATAACAAGGCGGGATCAAAGATGTCAATTCCAAGGCAGGATCAGAGAGTCGAGAATTCCGTAAGAAAAGTAACCCGCCAAGATGAAAGAATTTTGAAAAAGAAGTTAGAGGCAGTTCCCAAAGGTTGAGAACGTGGGATCACGAATCGGAGATAAAAACGAAAGAGGAAAGAGAAAGAAGCAGCGGAATCATCAACAACTTATTTACTCTTTTCTTAGGAGTAGGCGTAATTATGAGTAATCTATAGCATAGATTAGCAGTAGTCGTAAGTAGTAATAGTTAATCGAGAATCGCTGGATCCGGCCTTCAGGGTTTGTACTGGCATTCGATCAATTGTAATCTTCCCGAATTGAAGACTTTCATGGAGGTATAAATTATCTTTTTTTAGATTTCAGTATTTGATAGGTGATTTGTATCTTGACTTAAGTTTTCTGTTCATTACTATCGTATTCAAAAGAAAAGATTCTCACGTAGGTATAAGATTATCTTTTGTCAGATTTAAGTATTTGAGAGATAATTTTTATCTAGACTTGAATCTTATCTTTCATCTTATTATTGCATTCGAAGACAATAAATAACTTCTAAATTAAGGTTTGAACCACCGAAATAGCGTGTCGAACGCAGGGGTTGAAAGATAATCTCAAGATATAGATTATCGCGGGGCTCGGAACACGAGATGGGATCCACCCTAGTCTAGTTTGTTTTTTTTAACGAAACAAGTTTTTGGCGACCACAGTGGGAGTCGGTTTTGATAACTGACGTTGTAAAATCTTTTAGAAGCAAAATTTTTGTATAATGTCTAGGGATTCACTCAGAGACGATTTGGCTGACTGCTGTGATACTCAACCAATTGCGAGACAAAAGGTTAGAGCGGACAAAATGTATGAACAATTTGTCCGGGTTATGAAACAGACCTTAGCGGGTGCTCGTGAAGATCAAAGAAGAGAATTCGATGATCAGTACCGAGCATTAGCACAAGAATCGGCCCGAATATTCACTGCAATTGTGCAAGACATTGCAGTGAACGCTCGAGATGAACTGGCTCGAGAGATTACTCGAGTAATCACAGAATTAGGAGAAATCTTTAACCAAACGTGTGATGTTTTCTCGAATATGATAAATACTTAGGTAGCCTTAGTGCTTGAACCCTTAATTAGCAGGCATAACACTCTAGTAGAAAAAGTATCTCAATTAATATTAATAGAACTTAGGATTCGAACCAGGACAATCAATCCAAATGAAGTTCCTCTCGGATATCCTCAAGATGCTCGAACTCAAGAAGAAAGATTCGAGATTGGCTAGTCTTCGAATCAAGTTCCGCTTCCTTCGAGTCAGGTTCCTTTCGAGGAGCAGCGGTTCTCGAATCCACAAAATGCTGGGGGGCATCCACGTGTAAGTCAAGTGAATGCCTATACGAGTCAATTTAATCCTCAGCCAGCAAGGCCAAATGTCCCTGTACCACCGAATGGTCCGGAACAAATGCTTGTTGGTTATCCACCGAATGTTAATCTTGGGAATCCTGAGCCAAATGTCGGCTATACCCAAGGGTACTATAGTGGGGTTCAAAATATGTCTCAAGGGCCACCTAGGTCTTTGAATATGGTAAATCAAGGTTTGCCTAATTATCAGACAAAACATAATTTCCCTTATATGGCTAATAACTTCCAACACCCGTATACTGGGGGGCATTATATGCCTAACAATTATGTGGGCGGAAATTTAGGGCCACAAGTACAAGATCCTCTGCAGAATCAAGTAGAGATGGCTATCAAAAGAATATACGGGCTTGGTTTTTGAAGAAACCACCGGCTGATTCCGGGAAAACCTTACCCTGATTGGGTAGATAGAAATTTTCTTTTCCCAAGAACCTACAAAATCCCTAACTTTACTCTATTTTCCGAGGACGACCATGTGTCAGCCTTAGAACACCTATCTCGATTCACATGCCAGTGTCGAGAGGCTGCTAACCAGGAATACCTTAAACTAAGATTGTTCCCCACTTCTTCAACTGGATCTGCCTTCAACTGGTATACGAATTTATCTCCTAATTCGATACATACTTGGGATGAAATGCAGTTCCAGTTTCAGAATAATTTTGCTCGAACCGAACCGAGCATGACTATGAGTGACTTAGCCAAAATTAGGCAGAGTACTGGAGAGTCAATAGAGGAGTTCTTAGCCCGATTTAAGAAAGCTAGAATCAAGTGTCATTTGAACCTCCCCGAGTCCGAATTTGTACAGTTAGCACAACAAAACATGGCCTTCGAATATAGGGTAAAATTCGACGGAATGATGTTCTCTGACTTCCGAAGCCTAGCAGAGAGTGCAATAAGATACGAAAACATGTTAAAAGAGGAAAGCCAGTGAAAATATCAGGGATTCAATACCTTTGAAGTGGGTATTCCATGGGCGTTCGAAGATGCCTATGAAATAGATTTGGCAGAATTTATCAAAGGACCCCCATTTCAGTGTGAGGCCCTCGAAAGAAAGAACTGTGTAGCTACAGGTTCGTTACAAACGAAAAAGGAAAAAGAGTATAATTTCGATGTAACAAAAACAGAAGGAATATTTGATTGCCTCCTGGCAAATAAAAAGCTTAAATTAAAAGAAAAACATCGAATACCATCAAAGGCAGAAACTAAAGGAAAGCCATAATGTAAATGGCATAATGCTTTTTCACATGAAACGAATGAGTGCATTATGTTTAGGAATTTAATACAAGAAAAAAAGACTCGAAAGTTGAGCCATATTCACCATGCCAGCACACAGCCTGGTAATGTCTGTGATTTGCTTGCGGATAATCCGTCTTGAATAACTACGCCTCAAGACTTTATTCCAGAAATCCACGAAACATCTCTCGACTCGGAGAATTCTGCAAAAATAGGAATAAAGCAAGGGGGAATCTGGCAGGAGGCTTGGTTCCGGATAAGAGCTTCGGCTTTGGCCCTTTGATGGTTCGCTATATGAAATTGCCTGCTCGATCAAGGGCGGTTCATGGTACCCAGAAATGGCAAAGAGAAGCACTGGGTTATGCCAAATTATTGCGAACAGAGCTACAAAATAAAGACGAGGATAAGTCAACGAAACTCGAAATAAGACACACTCGAAATACAATGTGTTTGAAACAAGGCACATTCGAAATGATTATGCGCTAGAAAAGCACCACATGCTCGAAAATATAACTATTCGAAATCTATAACCTCAAAGTTTATCATACTCAAAAGATACAAATCTACACACTTAAAACATGCTGGAATTACCTGTGGGTTGTAAACTTCGACTCCGGGGATATTGTCAGCAAATAGAAGGTGTCGGGATGATAGAATAGACCTCCAGTATGGGTGGTCATCTATGGAGGAATCAAGCGAATCAATCACTCGCATCTAGTCGGGTAAAGCAGTATGAGACCAATGAGTTCGTGCTTGATCATGCCTTGTTTCGAAAAAAGGACACCAGGTGGAAACATAGAGCGGATTATAAATAGCGCCCAAGGCCACGAGGTATGATTCCTTCTCGAGGGGAATCATATACTAGCTTCCCCGTAACAAACCTAATTCAAAACAGGCTCGAATAAAAAATTGGAGGACTTTTTCGTGGACCGTCGTTCCTCATTTCGAATCGAGGCTTCGAGGGATTGGATAGTCCTAATATTTAATAATTCGGGGTAATATAGAAAGGACCAACATGTCAATAACCACAGGGGACTAGCCAGTTTATGAGCATTCGAAGGATCACTATGCAAGTTAAACATCATACGATAGAAATGAGCCAACACTAGTGGAGCCAATTCGATGGGTCCCACGGTAACAACAATGTTGGCAGACAGAGTAAGAAAAGTTTTATTCACGACACAACCGGCGTTCATAAACAGCTGGGAAAAGATAAAATTCAAAAACAAAACCTCTTCGAAGGGAGTAGGCGGGTCATCGCAACTGATAAAGAATTTGACCAAAGCAGTGTAAGCAATATTCGCACCTTTATTTTTGCCATGATGCTTCAACCAAGTTTTGGTGGATAATAAGAGAGCTCGAGCATTAGGTAATGGCTCACCAGTAGGAAGGAGTGCACCCGTCGGAGAAAGACCGGTAATCAGAAAGACGTCTTCCAACGTGATTGTCTGAAAACCCCGAGGCAATACAACGCAATTGTACGAAGGGTGCCAGGAATAAACAAGAGCATCTGTTGTTACCTGCTCGAAGGGAAGAACTGGATAACAGGCTATTCGAATAAGCCCTAGAAGCCGATTGCCTTCCCATTTGCTATGAAGATGATGCAACCTTTCGAACCAAGGGTATGCATCAATGACCCCAATCCAACCATTGATGGGTTTGGTTTTGCTCGTCCAACCATATTTATTTTCCACCCTAGACTGAAAACGAGGAGCATCACCCTCCAAGGCAGGCCAAGTACCCAATAAATCGGGATTACTAGCCTCAGAGGGTTCGAATGCCTCGGATCGAAATCGAGGCCTGAGACAGACGTGATTGATCGATTAACCACGGCGATCAAGAACCCATGGAGGAATTATGTGGGTAGAACCAAGAGGGGATATTTTGGTATCACAATAATAGGTTTCGAAATTCTTGATAACCTGGAACAAATCTTGGGCATCTTCACAATCCAAGATACTTGCTCGAGCAACTAGACGAGAAAGATGGTGAGAGTTTGCCATCGAAGACCAGGCGAAAAAGATGATAGATCTCGAGAATGAGGGGTGTTTGAGGATAGGAGAAGG
The DNA here is from genome assembly GCA_019426215.1 of Buddleja alternifolia. Classification (NCBI taxonomy): domain Eukaryota; kingdom Viridiplantae; phylum Streptophyta; class Magnoliopsida; order Lamiales; family Scrophulariaceae; genus Buddleja; species Buddleja alternifolia. The sequence goes on from CM033406.1 coordinate 2,663,070, forward strand.
AAGCGAAGTCTTCGAAAGGAAGATGGGTCGCTCGAAAAATAAGGAGTGAGAAAGAAAGTGATGAATAGTACGGCTAAGAAGAAGTGATGGATTATTTATAGGGATCAAGTGTCCAATCATGAAAAGACGCTTCTGTCACTTAATAGGGAACACGAAGAACTTCAGGCGTTTTCTACCCGCCAAAAAATATGAAAAGTCTCTTGTAAAGGGACGTGTTATTAAGGGACTTGAATGTCTAATAAAGACACACCTGCTAATCCCTAAGGGATACGAAAAGTCTCAGGCGTCTTTTAACAGAAAACACGATCTTCCATACCCTCCAGAATATAAAACGATGGTTAACCAGGAGACGTGTATCTTAATATACATGAACTTGAAATGTTCACGTATATTAGGGAGGCATTTGTTTACACTAAAAATGAAAATGGGTTTTACGAATTAAAAACCCAAGTCGCCCAACACTGATTAATGGGCCCAAAAATAAAAGATTAAGTCCATTATAACAATAACAATGCATAGAATGATTTAAAATGGAATGGGTCCAATGAGAGTCTAAATTGGACAGGATAACAAGACGGGATCAAAGATGTCAATTCTAAGGCAGGATCAGAGAGTCGGGAATTCCGTAAGAAAAGTAACCCGCCAAGACGAAAGAATTTTGAAAAAGAAGTTTGAGGCAGTTCCCGAAGGTTGAGAACGTGGGATCACAAATCGGAGATAAAAACGAAAGAGGAAAGAGAAAGAAGCAGCGAAATCATCAACAACTTATTTACTCTTTTCTTAGGAGTAGGCGTAATTAGGAGTAGTCTATAGCATAGATTAGCAGTAGTCGTAAGTAGTAATAGTTTATCGAGAATCGCTGGATCCGGCCTTCAGGGTTTGTACTGGCATTCGATCAATTGTAATCTTCCCTAATTGAAGACTTTTATGGAGGTATAAATTATCTTTTTTCAGATTTCAATATTTGATAGGTGATTTGTATTTTGACTTACGTTTTCCGTTCATTACTATCGTATTCAAAAGAAAAGATTTTCACGTAGGTATAAGATTATCTTTTGTCAGATTTAAGTATCTGAGAGATAATCTTTATCTGGATTTGAATATTATCTTTCATCTTATTATTGCATTCGAAGACAATAAATAACTTCTAAATTAAGGCTTGAACCACCGAAATAGCGTGTTAAATGCAGGGGTTGAAAGATAATCTCAAAATATAGATTATCGCGGGGCTCGAAACACGAGATTGGATCTACCCTAGTCTAGTTTGTTTTTTTTTAACGAAACAAGCTGCATATATAGCAAAAAGAAAAATTCAAGGCATCCTCTTGCACCAATGCACCATGTAGCCCCGCCAAAAAAGAACTGACAGGTGTCCATCTAGTAATTGATAGCTCCCAATTGAAGAAGGCACCGGTGGGATTCAACCGAGAGATAGTGCAAGGCGTTGACCAAATCACCCTCCCAATATGAGCTACAAAGATGGTAGAATCTTGATGGTAAAGCTTCATCAGCATACATCATGATTTTCACCAAAAAAAAATGCATACATCATGATCCTCGAGGCGCGTCTCAATCTTTTATAGGACATAGTCACCACATGCCACATGAAGATGGAATCCCCATTTCCAATGGAGAAGGAAACCAAGCAAGAAATCGAAGGATGGTGTGAGAATCTCAAGCTATGTTACAGTGTGCGGATACGGGACACGAACACAATACAGTACGGATACGGCGATCCGGTTATTTCAAAATTTTAGAATACGATATGATGAGAATACGACTATTAATATATATATAAATATATTTATATATATATACTTGTCTTATTTAATCTTCACGCAACCAATAAACATTTCAAACAAATAAAAATATTAATCTATTCAACTTCACCAGCCAATAAAAAAGAATTAAAGATATCAAATGATTGTATCATATATGTGTATATATTTAGGGCGGGCCTGTTTGGTAACCCTATTTTTTTGAGTTTTTATGTTTTTGTTTCAAAAATACCGAAAATAAGAAGTAAAAACGTGTTTGATTAAATTGTTTCTGCTTTCTCCTTTTCAAAAACGTTTTCAAAATCAATAAAAAAAGTGCAAACACAGAATGTTTTGCAAAAAATTCAATAACGGTTTGTAGATTTTAAAAAAGGTTAATTACATACGATCCCTCTGTGATATGCCTAATTATCAACCTGTCCCCCGTGATAAAAAAATAACAAGCAACCCCCTTATATTTTTAAATATGCAGAGACAGTCAGACAGTATTATTAAGTGTAATAAAACCGGAGGTAGCGTCAACGCCTAAGGGTTTGGATGAACCTTGCGATGAACCTCTTTGCCCAAATGAGTGCGATACGAAGATGCAGGAGTGTTGATAATCCGATCACCATATGTGAAAGTACAAGTAAAAAAGTTTTGACTTGGAATTGCCTAGGAGCAAGTAATAGTACTTTTCGTAATAATTTTAGAGAAATTATATCAATGCATCATCCGGACATTGTATGCTTGTTGGAGACAAAAGTCTGGAAGGATAGAGCAACTGCAATCTCCACAAGTTTGGGTTTCTCCAATATTTGTAGAGCTCCGATAGAGGGACGAGCTGGAGGTGTTTGGATGATGTGGAATAGCAATGAGATCCAAGTTCAAATTATTTCAATCCCCAAGCAAGTGATCCATCCTATTCTGGGTCCGAAACTTCATGCTATCGTCGGTCTGAAACTTGGCAATGGATGACAATGTTCCAGGGTATACGCCAACCCGAAAGCTAGGTCAAGAGAACTTTAGTGCCATGTTGAAACCATTAGACATTAGTCACCGAAAGTCGTGTTCTTTAGTGTATTAATACACATTAATATCGTGTTTTGTAAAATAGATCAATAGGCAACATACAAATTAGTATCACATTTTGTAAAAAATTGTTGGTGACTTATAAAGTATTTACTTTTACCTTAAAAGAAAAAAAAACAGAAAAGAAAAGAGAAGCAAAAGGCCAAAAAGGTTCGCAACCTCCAGTATTCAAAATTTACCTCCCAAAGCGAGACCAAGAAAAAGAAAAATCTTGTGAACATAACAAGTTATAGAATAGTTTCTTAAATACAGACGTGTTTCAGAGAGTATTTAGGACTTCCACAACATAAATTTAACCATATCTTGATTTCTAGATTACAGGAAGATATGGAATTCCACAAAGGAAATAACCTTGCCAAAAAGTTAAATAAGAAGCTTTAACATCTGATCAATCTTCAGGAATTGACTTTACATCTAAGTTACCACAGAGGAATTCCCAGTATTTAACCAGCATATGATCAACGGGTCTGACCCGGTCCCACTTTCCAGTACAAAATATTGCATATGCATCAGCTGCATACCTGACCAGTTAAGATGCAATATTACCTATCAGTTATAACTAAAAGACAAGATATATTATGTACCACTTTGAACTGATAAACTATAAGATTAACTCGGAAGCAATCATGGGGATACAAAGGCTTTGCCAATTGCATATATTTCTGCTAGAAGGACCGGTAAGTAATAGAAATGCATTTGAGGTGATATGTCCTGGTGGAGTAACGTATATGGAAATGTGCAAGAAATTTCAGCTTTAGATATGCAAATCTAGTTTTTTATAAAAGAAAATCAAGCAGCGTGATTTTTGAGCGTCTTTTAAATTTTATTCATCAGAGAGAAGCAAATAAACTTACTTGCCAACACCAGTTAGATTGGTTACATGAGTCCAGCTTTCTTCCATATATTCTTTAGAGAAACGCTGAATTCCCACAGCTCTCTTCTTATGCAAACCTAAACTGCGTATTACCTCTTCAATGTCCTCTGTGGCAACCTCTGTAGCTCTCTTGGCATTTGGACACAGTTGAAAAAAATTTGATAATACTCTCCCAGCCTACACCAAGTTCACTACTGTCAGAGTGATCATGTAATACAATGGTTCATACAACAGTCCAGCAAGACATTTTGTCTAGACTTTTCTTTTCTTTTAATTAAAAGGAGATGTAAAACTTGCCTCCAGATTATAATCAATTTAGACGAAGAAAACGTCCTTTTGGGATGGTTTATTCCCTGATTAGCCATTTATACTAATTTCTAGAAATTCTTTTAGGCGCTCGAGCATCATATATTGGCAATTTCTGCTCCTTATTCTATAGGGATACAAGTCAAACAAAGTTGGCTTGACATCTATGTTTATGTCACTTTGACTAGATACTTTTTTACAGGAGACTCGTCATACATTCTCAGCGAGCAATGGTCTTCTGAGGAAGCATTATAACACGACATACTACTTCAAAAATATTATGCGCAAATGATTACCATAATTCCAAGAGATCTCAATATCATTTCTACAATATATCTTATTACTTAACATGAAACCATGGTGAATCCTACTTCAAAAGATACAGATTCCAGATTTCCAACAAAACACATACAAAAATAAAATAATTCTGCTCAAATGATTTTAAAAGATGACTAACCTGTAGACCAGTAGTTTGGTTAAGAAGCATACATATCACCAGAACCCTCCAAGGATCAAAGGCATGATCTTCTTGGAGGAGATTAAAAGGTGATCGAGGAGGCATCCAAGTGTTATCTGGCGTTTTTCTTTTATAAGCCTCGTCTTGCTTCTGTGCAGCAGTGAGAACAGGGGTGTGAGCTTTCTTCTTTCTAGCCTTTTCAGGTTGAACAGTATTTGTTTCTTCCTCTTGTTGTGTGCTGCAAAAATAGGGGGAAACCTTCCTGGCTTTAAGACTCTTCTTTGGTTTCAATTTCATTAACTCAATTCTCCGTTCGTTCGTTATGACGTTCCCATCAGCATCTGCATTCGCAAAATAAGGTGAAACAACTCGGACATTTTTCCCAGCTCTTTTACAACCTCTTGTACCATTCTTCATTTTCTTCTGAGACACTGTCTCTCCATTTTCTATCTCAATTCGCTTTCCCTTTTCCACATTCTCACAACAACAACTGTTTTGGGGATAATTTGAAATCTCACTTCCAACTACATTAGCTTGACAAAAGAGAGTATTATTTTCAGAAAACTTGTCCTCTTCCATCTTGTCTTTCCCATCTGTTTCCATCTTCTGATTTGAGGACTGATAGACACAAAATTTCGCAAAATTCTTATAACATCTGCCACCTGTATATGTAAATTGTGAGAGCAAATCATCTAATGAAAATTTCTCCTGATTAGTTTCATTTCCATCATTCTTATTAGCTGGAACAGAAACCGAAACCTGAGGCTCCGCTTCCTTGCAATTACCATCTGACAAATTCCGAATTCCATCCCTTAAGTTTTCCTTCTTATCACCATCTCCATCTTTTATCCTCTTCATTTTCTTATTCTTACTATTTTTCCCATCTCTTTCGTCCAAAGCTTTTGCAAACTCAATTTTGGTGTTCTCATCAAATTGAGAATATCTACTCTCATCCTCCACACATTTAAGGGAGACAGCAATTTGTGTTCGTTTCTTCTTCTTCTTTTGTTCTCTCTTATATCCATCACCATCTGACAGACGCTGAATTCCATAGTTTCTCCTCTTTTTCTGCTTACGCTTAGAAACCCCATCACCATCTCCTGACACATTATTAGCAGGCTCTACTACCGAATTCTCATCAAATTGAGAATATCCATTCTCATCCTCCACACTTTTCTTCTTCTTAAAATAAGGGGAAACAACAATTTCTGCTTTTGCCTTGTTTGTCTGTTTTCTCTTCTTACCATCACCATACGACAAACAGCTGAAATCTTTCTTCCTATTGTTTTCTGCATCTTTTCTCCTATTTCTTCTCTTACTCTTAAGACCCTCACCTCCGTCTCCTGACGTGGTAGTGGCAGGCTCAACCCCTGAATTCTCATCAAGTTGAGAGTGGTATGTATTGTCATCATTCACAGATCCCTTCAAAGGGTAAGTGCAAATTACACTAATTTCTAGATTTCCCGCCTTTATCTTTTTCATTCTCTTCTTATCAACTACAGTACAAGCATTGATATTGCACCCAGAAAGTTGTGTATCTGACTTCTTCCCCTTCTTTTTCGTCGTATTACGAAATCTAGAGCCATCAGCAGCACATCCATTATCATTATCATCGAATTTCCTAGTAGTACCCACAAGTCTGTCATCAAACTGACGGCGTCTATTCTCAGTCATATTTACACATTTCTTCACGAAATAATAAGGGGAGGGGGAGGGGGAGGGGGAGGGGGAGACCTTAATTTCTAGATTTTCCTTGTTTATCCTTTCTCTATTCCTCCTCTCAGCGATATTACATTCAAGAGATTGGGCATCTGAATATGTCTTTTTCTTTCTATTGTTATCATCATAATTTATGTTGGGGAAATCAGAAAAAAGAGCAGAATCAGTGGATACCTTGGAGATATTATTGCGGCGTTTTGATTTGATCTTTTTCCGACACTGCTGCTCGTCTTTCAATGGAGTCATTCCACATCCTTGATTGGGAGTGTCTTTTGCCACATTTCAAGCCCCTTCCTATTTATAAAGCTACCTTTTCTCCATTTTTATTTCGAAAAATTACACATAACTTATTGTTTAATCATCAAAACTCCCCTTAATATTTAGAAATTACATAATATTTCCCTCTTGTCAAGATATACCCCATAACCTATGTCTTTAAAAATTCAATATCTAGCTACATTGTCAAAAAACTGAACATTGATGATTACAGGAAAATCTCTTTAGATTACTATCTTCGTAATGAGTAGAATCCTTCTATCACTTCTCTCCGTTCTAAGTATCGATGTTTGGTTGTTCGTTGAAACCTACTATATAGACACTTTAATCGAGTTGAGACCATAATGACCATGTCAATTGAGTAGGGTCAACCAAACCTTCTCATTGACTCAGTGTTTTGCCCAAAGACTTTCTTGGTCATTTATATCTCTTAACAACACATGATATTACCTAGAATAGATCCCCTATTGGTGTCACCTACTTTGTCATACAATGGGATTACACCCTTAAAAAGAATTTTTTTTTACATACCTTGTTTTGGCCCCATGGTTATTAGTTTTGAGGAACTTTTTTCCTTTCCAAAGACTTAAGAAACCAAAATGGGCACAAAATTTTGATGTAGACAATCATCTCCCCAATTTAGATAACATTCATAGTCAAACAAACAAAGCCTTAGTAACTAATGCTTAAAGTGAGTCACTTCAAAGCATCTACCATTGCATTTTACTTTTATATAACTCACATTTGGCTATTGAGCACCAAAATTTTTTTAATAGAAGGTACCAGATGCCTATATGATTGGACAATAGGACCACATGATACGCTACCCACTTGCCCGACCTAGCCTCGGACATGGTTGAGGTGCGTGCATGTGTTACTGATCCAGGCTTTGGTTCAGTATTTGGCTTGGGCTTTATCCACCCTTATATCTGTTTTCGATACTAAATAAATTAACACATTTTGTTTAGTTTGCATCCATTAGATGTGTGACAAGTCGTCCTGCTTAATTTGCAACATGCACATTGATGATTGATGATGGAAGGATCTGGGCTAACACGTGTCAAAGATCTAGGTCCAGACCCGGGTTTGCTCTTGGACTTGCCTATACCTACATATCTTTTTATATAACATAAATTAAAGTATCTAATTTATGTTTCTCCCATTCGATGCGTGAGAAGTGGAATCACTCGATGAAGATTATGGAGACAACATATATTGTAGAACAAATAGATCTAAGAGAGTTTATCCTATATGGTATCGCACAAGTTTGGAAACCGACAAATTTGGTTCATTAGGTGTGTAGGTTGTTGATTGACATACTTGTTCATCCAATAATGTGTCAAGTAGCTAATCGATACATGATCGAACAATTGTGTCCTTTCAAAAACAACTTTTGTATATAGTCCCCAAATTCGAGTTCTTCAGTTATTTTCATCCGAAGACTTTATTCTCTTCTACAATCAAGTACTCTTATTTTATATTTTTTTATGCACATCAACCCTTCATTGTAAAGAGAGCCCAAAAGAATTTTATTTGCTGATTTTAGAGTTTAATAGTGCAACTCTCAAGAAGTCATTATATCTTGTGAAATGATTACTGAGAAACGTAATGCAATTTGTTCTCGAGGACAAACTCTGACTCTTGCCTCAGTTTTCCAAAACATTGTCTTTTCCAAATTAGATAGCCCCTCTCCTAATGCATCTTGGTCGAGATATTCTTTCTTACATACACATACAAGAGTGCGTGACTGAGTGTCATAAGACATTGTACAAGCAAGCATAGTTTTGCATTTACAATAGATCTACTATTGCTGAATTTAATCATGTAATTTCACAAGGTATTGAGCAAGTGACGGAGATGTGACCAATAAAAGGCTACAGCTGAAGCAGAAGTTTTGGAACATAAGTAACTTTACATAACAAAAAAAGATTGATAATATAATGTCGGATTAATATGACAAAAATTTACATAGAATGTTCCTTGATGATATAGTGTTTGAACATAAGCCTAGAGAGAAGGTGCCACCTGCAGTATTACACAATAAAAAATTGTAACCAAGACAATCTCTAATTGAATAAGTTAGTAGGTGATTTGAAGCAAATCATACAACCCAGATTACTGTGAAAAGGAGACGACATCCACAAAAGATAACACCTATTCCTTCGTGGAGAAAAACAAAGCAGGAGAATTAATTCAATCACTTGGGAGTTGGATTATGATGGCAGTTGAATTGAACTCAATATAGTCAGTGTCCAGTGATGACTTTTTGATAGATGTGCATGCAAGTAAAAATAACTAGCTAGTGCACCTATCCTAATTATAAACTCAAAATTGAAGATTCCGTAAATAAAGGAATCGAAGACTAGAACTGAAACATCCAGATAAACTCACTCTAAGGACACCGTATTCTTGGAGTACCACATATTCAGATGTCTTATGCATGAGGGCCTATGCCTCAAAATCAAATCTTACGAATCACAATCCAACTAATGGGTCGTAAAGAATGATTATACTCCAACACAATTGTAACAAAAAGGGGAAAACCTCTCCGTTTATAGAAGGTCATGGGTTGTCAGCCCCCCACCTACCACAACAGCATCGGCCACACAGTTGAAAAGATATGAGATTCAAAACATCACCTACTAGCGCCTACATTAGAAGATACTCCATAGTTCAGAAATACTCTATCTTCAGAGGTCCTGCACATTGACGAAATTACTACACCAATCTCATTTTATTTCTAAACTTAATATTTTTATTTTGTACTTAATTGGTGTTCGTTACATGGTTTCTCTTCTTACACTCTACTGACCTTTTGGTACAATTTTCAATTAATTTGATGATAACAGAGAGCTTGAAATTGTAATCTTTTGGATCAAGTTTTTGCAGGCTAATTTATGAGGAATCTGATCACCCAATTCCATTAGAGTTGGACCAAGGTACGACTCTCTTGTGTATGCTCTAAGCCCAAAGTGATCCAGGTTTGCTAACAAAATATTCCCTAGAATCCTTCATAAAACTAACAACTAATTTCAGGAGTTTTCAAAAAATTTAAATGGTAAAACATTTCCTAAACTTAATTAGCTCATCTTTGAAAGGAAGATTACCATTGATACTTACCTTATAAAAAGAAGATTTAAAAATATTCCATAAATCGAGTCACATTCATTATTGACCGTATTGGTTAAACTTGGGACTTCCCTTTGCTTCACAAAGATATGAAGCAAAATCTTTCTCAAATATTTTTTATTTGTTTTTGGAATAAATGATTGCTGGAGAATTAAATGCAGAATTTCAGATACGACTTCGAAAAATAGAATTGTAATGGAAAAGACAGAGATAATGTTGGACAAAATCCACGATAAAATTCACAACACTCAACAGGATAATTGCTCTACTATTTTCTCTCTCCTCCAGTAGAATCGGGAATGATCCTAGCCGTCTATTCTAAAGTCACATGTTTTAGGAACTTTTAAAGTAGACAGCATCTTTTAAGTTTAAAATTGCGACAATTAAAAGTCTACCCTTACTTTTCAATAATACTCAACTGTGCCATTTCTAAACATGGGAAATCTCTAATTCTTTTGTTACAAACATCTGCAAATGTTACTTACTCAAAAGCTTTGGACAAATCAATGCAGATAACACAAAAGAAAGTCCACTTACCCCCTCGTACGTTTCAAAAGATAAGCACAATAATCCGTAACCTCAACCTTTTATCATTTATTAGATTAAAAGATGACCATAACACCTTTATACACCTGATAATAGATTCGTATCTTTATTTACCATTGTTTTCTTGCTCATAATCGCTTATAAATATGTAGAATTTATTACTACAAGTAATTTTATGTTATTCCAAAATATATTAAATAAAATATATGTTGTTTAATTGTCGGTTGTGTTGTAATATATTAAGCAAAATATATAATCATTAGAGGTTTAATATGGTTTGGCAGCCAACGAGTATTTGAATTTTTTCTTAACATTTCTTTTATTAATACATATACAACCTTGTAACTTATAGCGTTAAATTGTTTTACTTCTCATTTGATTTAACTTTTAATACATATAATCAAAATAATACTATTGATAGTGAATAATAAATATTCTTTAACATCTTTAAAATAACTTGTAATTGCTAATAATTATTTATTCTACAAAAGTATTGTAATATGTAAAGACTACAGAGAATAGTATATATAAACCTAAAGTTAGAAATTTCTATACATATATACATACATATATATAGGTATATTAGTCATTTTCTAAGTAATGAATGATAAAAGTTGAGGTTGGTGTTATTTGCCCTTATTTTGGAAACACAAATAGGTGATAAGGTCTTATGTTCAGTCACAGGGCGTTATGTGTCCTTTAAGCATTTCGGAGGGTAACATGCCATTTACTTAAAAATATACTGACAAAAAAAATCTAAACTTTGTAAAGAAGCTATTTTTTATTCAAAAGGAGAAGGAAACCAAACTTTTAGAGAAAAAAGATGACATGTTACATAACGAAGTAAAGAAATTTGAGATAGTACCTGACTGCAAGTACATATCCTCAAACATCCTTCATTGAAAGCTCCCTAAGCTGGTTGAAATGACTCCCAAATCCTCTTTTCTTCCTGAACTAACTTCTTGCAAACTTGCGACTCGTGATGTATGAATTCCATAAACAAGTCTCTTAGTTGCTTTGCTCTCTTGTAAGTTTCAGTTCCTGAATGGACTATTTCCAGTTCTTCTTCAGTAGTTTTGTTCTTAGTATCATCCTACATGGCAATAATTAAATATGAATAAAAGTTGAATATACACGTTCGAAGGCCATGTGGGTTGGTATAAGGGAAGTATGCTTGCAAACACGCGTGAATGAAAGTGAATCCAAGCCGCTCTTTTGTAATATATATGCCCTATAGTCACAGTAAAATTCATGCTCCCTTCTAAATATTTGATTCAAATTGTAACATATGCAGCACAAAATGCAATGCACAGTCACATGGAAGAATTATTCAACTTTACTGGAAAATACAATTACATAAAAAGAGTAAACATTATCCTAAATATAGTATCTTATATTGCCAAGAATTAATTCTCTTCAAAGGAAGGATTTGATCTTATAGTCCTACCAAAATTGCTCTACTTGATAATGAAATTCATATTTTTGAAGGAAAAAGAATCTTTTGCTTCGTTTATTTAATTTTTCAAGTTTGATATGAAAATCAAATGATAAGCTTATCTCAGTACTCAATTCCGAACTCCCCCACTCAACATACAAGACAAACTGAATTGGGGGGGGGGGGGGGGGGTGCATTGAGCAGCTTGCCAGGCCTGCTTATAGAAAGTGGAAATGGAAATAGATCAGATTCGGGAGAATAGATACTCTGGGATGAAAAAATTACAAAAATGAAACGATTCATTTTGAAGTTTGAACAGGAAAGATTTATATTTATTATTAAATGGGGGTAAAAACAGTAACCCACTACAAACTATAGGCGTGTTGACACTTTCTTAGAGACACTCCTTTTTTGTTTACATATAACCACCTGAACTTCATAAGTTTTACACTTTAATATACACTAGCATATTCCGGCAGAGTATTTTGTCAGAATTCCAAACATGCTTAGCATGTGCCACTTTCAAGGTGAGAGGACTTTTCAAAAATTACTCTTTTCCCTCCAAAGAGCCATTTTCCAATCAAAATACATATTAAGTACAAAAGAAATTATCATTGAACCTAGCTTTATCATCAAATTTAACTAAATAATTTAGTTCAAAAAAACTAAAATAATTTTTTTTTCTTTTTCTTCATTAACAATCACCATTGCCAACCGCCTCCACGCTACGGTCAGCCCCCCCCCCCCCCCCCCTCGAAGCCCCCACACCTCCCTTTGACCGGTCATTGGCTACTTGCCCAACCCACCATTGCAGCCCAAATCCAGCTCCACTCCCCCACAGCCCACGCCCAGCCCTCTATCAGACACCCTCTCACCCAGATCCCACCCGAACTCTTTGCCACAGCACCACCGTTACCCTCCCGAGCCGATTACATGTGTGTATATATCTGCATATTACGTTTATGTGCATTGCTTTATTGGTGTCTGTATATATATGTAGCGTGTGTACGTGTATGGGTTGAACATAAATTGAAGAGAGAAAATACAGGTTGAATGGCAAATGACGAATATGCCCTTTTAATTTTGTGTCTGTATATATATGTAGCGTGTGTATATATGTGTGTGTACGTGTATGTGTTGAACATAATTGAACAGAGAAAATACGCGTTGAATGGCAAATGACGAAGATGCCGTTTTAATTTTGTGTTAAATGGCATATTTGCCCTTAAAAGTGTCACATGCCAAGAGTGTGCTGGAATTTTGGTGGAAATATTCAGCCTGAATATGCTAATATATAATAAAGTATAAAACCTGTGAAGTTTAGGTGGCTAAGTGTTAGATAAAAAAGCTTCTCTAAGAAAGTATAAAAAACGCGCATAGCGAATGAGTTACTGTTTTTACCCGTATCAAATATGAATTAAAAAATATAAATATGTACATTATATATATATATATTGTTAACTATATCATGATAAATATTAAATACATCATTATGTATATATATTTATTATATTATTCAATACATTATTATATAAATATATTTGTGTGTGTGTGTGTAAATATATATATATATTAATAGGTAATAAAATATTTTTTATTTTTATTTAGAGGCTTGCAAGCATATGAACAAGTGTAACTCGAGCAAAGCTCTATTTAAGCCGGCTCACGAAGCTCAAGAGTGGCTCTACTCATTGCCCATCCCTATCCATCATATGAAACCCTTATAATATGTGTAATGCCAAAGACATTAAGAAAGTAACAACTAAGTGCAGTTTGATTTAAGCAATCTGCAATCCTTACTTTGAACCTCCATTAGAAGCCTTCAATGTGACAAATGGTAATCTCATCTTTTCTTTTGTGCAATTAGTTCTAGAAACGACAATGAAATACCATTCTTACCGGCGTCATGGGGATTAAGTTCCAAATAGCTGTTCCAAATGCTCCCTCCGATGCTTTTCCGGTAATTACCCAAGGCCTGCATAATGTACGAATCTAATGAATAATTAGTTTTCATAAGAAGCAAAAATCAAGATATTCTAGAACCGAAAGCTTGCAGCATAAGTTGCAAGAGAGAATAGCTTGTGCAGGCATATCTCTGGATCAGGTCAAGAATGCATAAGATGCTTGTATTGGATGCTGTACTTAGCCAATATTCCACGACACGTAAGATTAAAGAAATAGAGAGAAGAATGATCCATGATACACCACAAAATATTGTTTTTACTCCCTTTATTTGATTATTGATCTTGCACTTAAGAGTGAGTTATCGAAAAGGCCAGCTTTAGCAGCATACTTGGCCAACAAAGTTTCAAGTGATCAAGGAGTAATCGTTTTCAGAAGTTACAATTTCAAGTAATTCAGTTTTTACGGTCATGCATAATCTTCTAATTATCACGGATATTGCAGTAGGACAAGAAAGCTTCTTGTAAAGTATTTCTTTTCTTTTCCGTTCGCGCAATCTGATCTTCCCGCAGAAAAGAAGTTTGAATACATTCTATAAACTGAAATATACAGTAATAAGGAAACGAACCAAGCAATAAAGTAATAAAAGAGTTGCTAAAGGTATAATTTTAAAATATTATCTAACACAATTAGATGGCCACCAAAACTAGAACACCTGTAACAGCACAAATTCGAAAATAAAAGTTGTTTGAACAAGCATGAGATAAGAGAAGTTGTTGAATTAGATTCATGCTCTTAAACTCTCGGTCGGAAATATTTCTCTGCCAATCTATCTCGCATGATTAAATAAAGTAGCACCATGTATTCAAGTTTATTGATGCAATAGAGAAATAGTTAAATTTTTTTTGAAACAACTTTAGATTAGAATGCAACTTAGAGGAAAATTATAATGAGTGACTATCTTTTTTATACCCAAAGAATACCTTCCTTTTGAAGAAACTATTAAGTGGTTAGGATTGTCCAAGAACTCATATATAGTCTGAACCTTCTTTCGACAGTCCACCACGATGGCTCCTCTTGCATATGGGTCTGACAACACTCTTGGAAAAATAAATGCTTGTGGCAGCACAGTAGTTTGCTTGTAAATGAATTTCTTGATAGATGAAGGCGTTAGGTCTTTCTCCAAATTATGAATCAGTATAAAATGGTGCTCTCCAGCTGTAGGCAAACCATCAATACTACAAGGTTCTGGTCCAATATCTTCATCTTGGCTCTTACATTGTTTATAATTGCTAATCATCTCTGAATCTGCCATATAAAAAATAAAGACAATATGAGACGGAAGAAAAAGGGCAAGAAAAGATGTAACAGCATTAAGAGATGCCCCTCCCTCCTAAATAACTTCTGTTTATTTATGTATTTTGAACTATTGACAGGTTTTCACTTTGCGGGTTAAGTTTACAGAATATCTTGCTAATGCACCTCTGCTGCAAAAGCATAATATTGTACTTCTTCATTTTAAGTAATACTGAATAAAGTTTTATGACTAGATTCCTGTTCTTTTTACATGGTACAAAACATTGAAAATAGCAAAACCTTCACTTTTCCACGGAAGACTCTTAAGCACCATGCCAGTCTCCATCTCCTACAAACAGGTTATACCATCAAAATCCACAAACCAAAGGTAATGAAAAACAGTAGCATCTGGGATGTCAACAATCAGTCTTACCTGGTGTCCTTTAGAGGCTGAAGCATGACTATCAAGAATTGAGATAGATTTGGAAGAAGTGATTTTCTCCTTCGCCAATATTGCAAAAGCAGATATTCTGTGATCAACTTCAAAAACAGGTTCCACGATACATATGCTCCCAATGTTCACAAAGGTTAATGTACCACAACCGGGTCCATGTTCCCAGGATAGCAAAAAAGTGCACAAGCACTCCTCTTCTCCATCAGGAAATGAATGTGCCTGGCGGTTCACCTGGCAAATAAAGGTTGAAACAACATTAATGGATTTGGGTATACAAAACCAAGAAACTGAACTTGGTCTTCCTTTAAAATCATTAAGATCTTCAGTTATATAGCATTGATAATTCCTTATTGACACAGTTTGATACCCCTGGATTACTTTGATTTAGTTGGATTCCAGTCATTTGCTTCCAACATTACGCTCCACCTTGTGCTTATTCTCTTGATTACTTAGCCAACAATTAAGGGATTTGAAAGGATTACATGATTCTTGAAGAGAGAGTTTAATTCTAGGTTCATTTGGAGTAAAAAGACAAGCATCTCTTGGGAAAGGAATACACCTAAGTATCACTTAATAACTCGGAAGAGAATATTAAAAACTTTTGTGCATTTGCTTGACTCTCATTAAAGTAATTAGGTGCTAAACCATAATGCATCTAGGATTGCGATAAAACAACTCATAAATAGAATGAATCACAATACTATGAAAGGTTGATGACCTCTATAAATCCTAGGCTCTCTCTTCTATTGTTTAGTTCAATTTCATAACTTTAGATTTAATTTTGTTTTTTGGGTTAGTTAATTACCTTAGTTTTAATCTACCCATTCTAATTCGATCGTCTGTATAGAGTTAGAGCATTGTAGTTTAGTAATTACCTAGATAAAATAGTCCTTGAGGATCAGCTGTTGGTACTCTACCGTTTCATACTACTTGAGACAGTAAGCACTTGCAAGTTATCGTGTGTTTAATTAGTTACATGTTAACACTCTGATGCTCCACAAATTAATATAGAGGCTTCACTTCTATTTATCTAATATCTAAGCATATGACAAGGATACCTATTTTTTGCTAATAAAAAGTGAATTGCTATTTATTTAACAGAAGATAAACATGTCTTTTAAAAATAATTCAATATCTTCATTTTCCTTAAAATATTCACCAAATAAATAATTGGTTTATGAATGCATATTCACCAAATAAATAATTGCATATATCATATACATCAATAGTCAGTCCATTTAAATGACAATCAAACCACTTCAAAACAAATTGTCACATTTTCGGGGGCAACCAAACGGTAAGTAGGTGTAGGTTGGAGCAAAACAGACTACAAAAAAAGGGTTGGCTGAGAAACGAGTAGTAGTTAGTAGTAGCAGCAGCTCACCGCTTCAACAACGGCGTCGTAGAACCTGAGATCATTGTCGGCGGTAGCATGGGCGGCGCAGACGGTGGTGCCAACAGCCAGTTGTCGGCACTGATGATCCTGCAACTGCCTGGAAACGGGTCGAAACCTTCGAACGAGCTGAGCTAGTTGGGCCTCCGTCTCCAAACCTCCGGCGGAGAATACGTCTTCGTACACCTTTGGGTAGCACATGTATTTGACCCTCATTGTCTGTGCCGCCGCGTCCAATACCACGTACACACTGTACCACGCGTCATCTTCCTTGGCTCTGTACTCAAGGTCGTACAACGACGACAAATCCCCCTCTTCAGCTTTTGCTACCTTCATCGCCTACGACTATAAAACCACGATTAGTGCAATGTCCGTATACCCGTATACCCAATTTTCCCCTCCCTCTGTGTGTATATTATACATATATATATATATATATATATATATAGAAGAGACGATTGCAGGTGGTGTGCCTGGCGTGTGTACTCGGGATTGAAATGATGCTATTAATTTGCTTGCGTTAGTTTGGGGCTTTCTACTATTATTATTCTATGTTTTTTTTCTCTTTTATTTGACGGATTTATTTCCTTTTTCTCTACAAAAGGAATATGAAAGGGTTGTTGCTTCAGAGGAATATCAAAGGCTTATTTATGCCATGTTTCTCTACACTCTGTGATTTTGAAAATGTACATGAGACAGGTGTCCTATAGATATTGGTGCCAAAATAGTGGAATTATACTATCAAGTTTCTTTAATTCCAATAGTTTCTTTGATTTGAAAGTTCTTAACTATCAAGTTCTTCATTATTCAAGTTGTACGAAACAGAGTCATTGAGGAGAATTATACTTTTTTCTTCTTTATTTATTTTCTTTTATCACATGTTAAAGTGTTCTATGATGGAAATCGAATACAATTGGTATATACTCTTTATATTAGGGGAGGGCGTCAAGTCGAGTCCGCTCGAGCTGGAATTGTCTTGAGCTTGTGCCAAGCCTAACAAACCAAGTTTTCTCAACGAGTCGAGCTCGAGCCAATAATACAGGTTCGGAGGCTTCCGAGTCTGTATAAAAAATAATATTTTATTAATTTACTTACTAATGTCCATATATATAATATTATATTGTAGCATATATATTTATGTATAAAAATAATGATATTTTTAATATCTGTTATAATTATATTTAATATATATACATATATATTACTGCAAATTTATTTATTTTTATTTGCTTTTCCAAGCTCGAGCTCGACTCAACTTAGCTCGCGCTCAAACAAGCTTGAGCTTTAGCTGGGACGAGCTCGAGCTAAAAAAACTTAACTCAAGTTTATTTATTTAGGGAGGGCATCGAGTCGAGTCGGGTCGGGCTCAAATTTTTTTGAGCTTGTGCCAAGCGTAACAAGCCAGCTTTCTTAACGAATCCAGCTCAAGCCAATAATACATGTTCAGAGGCTCACGAACCTGTATAAAAAATAATATTTTATTAATTTGCTTACTAATATGCATATATATATATATATATATATGTATAATTCAATATATAAAAATAATGATAAATTTAATATTTATTCTTATTATATTTAATAATATATATA
The DNA here is from genome assembly GCA_019426215.1 of Buddleja alternifolia. Taxonomy (NCBI): domain Eukaryota; kingdom Viridiplantae; phylum Streptophyta; class Magnoliopsida; order Lamiales; family Scrophulariaceae; genus Buddleja; species Buddleja alternifolia. Next base: position 2,681,299 of record CM033406.1, read on the forward strand.
TATATTAATACAATTTTATTTTATTTTTACTTCTTTCGAGCTCGAGCTCGACTCAACTCAACTCGCACTCGACACGCTTGAGTTTTAGTTGGTGGACGAGCTCCAGCTCGAAAAACTTGACTTGAGTTTATTTATTTAGGCTCGTCGGGCTCGAAAAACTTGACTGAGTTCGACTTGTGTGCATCCCTATTTTTTATTGTCATCCAAACTTGATGCTGCAATAGAAATTTCAATTTTTATAAGTCAATCGAGAATCTGACTAATAAAAGTTAGGAATATGAATGTCATATTTTAATTTAATTTGTTGATTTATCATATTCTTTTATGGAAAATTCCCAGTACTTCCGGTCTAGTATATATATATAATAAAAACAAACTTATATTTTAATAAACGTATCCTTAATAACAAACTTGAAAGTAAGAATTGAAAGAAAGTTCAATACCTTGCAACTAAAATTAGTGAAATAATTCGGATCAATTCAGTGATTCAATTAACAAAACCAAGAACCTCGTATATTCAGAAGCAACAATGATTTAGCATTATCACCCAAAAAAAAAAAACAATGATTTAGCATCTCATTGAGTACTCCCATGATCCTACCCCTCTTCCTAGAGATTCCATCATTTCAAGCAATTCACATAGCTTTGGTTCCACAAGACTCCTTTCCGAGCCATGAATTATTCAATTCATAAAATGCTCGATCAATCTTTGACTTTCTCGCACTATATATTCTTGAATGGTGGCTAATGTAAAAATCGTGAACCAAGTTAGTATTTTTTTATTTATTTTTTTGGAACATGTAAGCAAATTTGATGTGCACCAAAATGTCTAAAGGCATTATGGTAATTAAACATACCCCCGGCTCGGGCCAGGATATCACCCGTGGATCAAGTTCGCGGTTAATATACTAGTCAAGCCCAAGCCCAGAGGGCTGACGGCTCATTGGGAATTATGGTCCGTTAAGTTATTAAGGCCGTAAAGTTAATTAGGCTACTTTAATACTCTAAGGGCTAAGTAATGGGTATATTAATAGGTCTGAAGGGCTACTGCTAAAATTGGGCCAACGACCCATAGCTCATTACCTGCTCCATATAAATACCTTAGAGGAGCTGATAAAGGCTTATTATCTCTTAGAAAAAATCCACTAGCTGCCTCTAAGAGTAATTTCAACATAGAACTACGAACTGACTTGATCTCATATCATCAGGTACGTAGGCATCTCACTTAAAGTGAGTGCAGTCTATAAATTCATCAACCCCCAACCTAGTTTGTCATGAGTTGGAGAGGATTCTGCACCCCACATGGTAATTCACGTGATAATTTCTGACTGGCGAATTTTACCATCTTCAAGTTGGTGCTGTTTGTGGGAACAGCATTCCAGCCACTAAGTATGCAAACTAGGTCCCAAACATGTATTATCGGTGATAAGATGACTAACAACAATCAGCCAACAGCGGTCGATGAAGTTCCTTACCCAACGCCTGAAGATCAGCCCAACGTTCAAGTATGTGAAGAAGATCCCCCGAACGGGAAGGCATATGCAGAGGGTCTTGACGTACCACCCCCGGTGAATGGGTAAAATGCTCATCCTGTAACACCAGCAGTGATTCCACCCCCTGCCACTAGGGTGTTCGAAATCACTCAAGAGGCACTACTTGCTCAAGTTGAAGACACCTCTGTGCGTGCAGTCGCACGGGCGGTCCAACAATACGCCTAGACACACCCATCACGGGCGTCGCCTGTTCCATCAGCTGTCAGGGAGCCTTAGAGAAACACTCAGGAGGCGAATAGAGGGGGCCTCAAGTTCAAAATCCACCCCCTCGGTCAGTCCATAGAGGCCAAGAGCCTCGAGAGAAAAGTCGCCCCCAGCGAGTTGAACCTAGCCAATCCCACCGTCGAGGACAAAAGTCCTTGACCCCCCGCGGGATTGGATCAAGGAGATCAAACTCTCCTGTGAATGGGATAGCATGCGAAAGGGAAGAAAATAACATGGTCTCACTGTTAGTGTGTATGCCCTCAAATGCCATAAAAATGATAGATTTATAGGTCATTGATTTGTAACTAAACATTATTATTATAATAAAAGACATTTTCATGTTGTTTTCTTATAGGGATTTGTAAGGTTTAGTAAACAACGTAAAGTTCTTGATAATAAGGCGAACCTTCTATTCCCTATGAGTTAGGGAGAATGACACTACAAGAGTTTGATTCTTAGTATCTAAAAATGGTTCGCAAGTCAAAGAGAATATTGACTGGACATCAATACTAGATAAAGACTTGTATGATATAAGTTTTGACGGGAAAGTGACAGTCGAACACTATAAGCATGGTAGTGGGAACTTATGTCATAGACACCTCAGTTAGACTGATGTGTTCGAACACGACTCGCATCAGTTTTGTCACATGGGTTTTCACTCACTGACAGTCAATGACAAAACTGATAAGTTGTGATAGGTACGCATGAACCTTAGACCTGAGGGAATCATGTTGAAGATGTGCTTGTGACATCAAATCTGTCATTAGAGTAGTTAGATCCAATTCACCCGTTGGTGGGGTTAACCTCGAAGTGCGGCTTGATGGGCAAGTAGCAATCTTAACAGATTAGCAAAATGAGATTTATTCTCTCATAAGTGAATGAGCTAAATATCCTATGCAGTCATGAATGAATGAGGTCAAAAGACTTTGGCCAAAGCATTAGAGATACTCATGTTAGACATGAAAGTATACTCACTGACCTCGATTCATTATGAGTTAAGCATATGACCAGGTTCTGTGAGTTTGACTAAACCATGACTCTCACTTGACTGGGATATATGAATAAAGAGTTTATACTCGTATGGTATTCACAACGTGAAAGGTTTGGAATGATCCTATTCATTAGTTCTCAATTGGGATACGATGTGGGATACGGGACTGGCTAGGTGTTACCCATATCCCTTTGGTTTCCTCCCAATTGCCTTTTGAGACGAACCTAAAGAGTCGCGCTTAAAGGAATTGAAAAGGAAAAAAATTATGGAATTAGACTTGAGAGAATTTTGGGTATTGGATATTGCAATTAATTAATTAATTAATCATTGGATGATTTTATTAATTAATTAAGTTAATGTGTTAATTAATGGAAATTAATTATAGAATTAACATGGAATTAATTACTTATTTGATTAATTTATTTATTCGATAAATAATATTAATTAAATAAATAATTAAAAATAAAATCACAATTGGACTAAGCCCAAAGGGCATTAAAAATCCCAAGTAGGTGTCAGTTAGTTAGGTTATTATTTTCTAGTGTAGTATAAATATACTACTTAATGAAAATTAACCTAAGCCTCAATCATTAACTTTCTCTCCAACTCAAAGTCTTCCGACCTCTCTCTCTCTCTCTATAGACATCTTCAAGGGAAAGAAAAAGGAGGAATTTTTTGCTTCAATTCCGGCGTGGTGATTTAGAGACAGTAGCAGATTTGCTGTTCGAAAAAGGATCACAAAAGCTAGTTCAGAAATCCAATTACGCGAAGAAAGGTACATATTTTCTAAACTCCGATTTGAATACATGAAATCGGAGATGAACCACCGTGGGATATTTAAATTTCCGCTGCATTTTATATGTAACAACCCAACACTCACCTCACGAGAGGCCACCGCGGGGAAGAGACCGAAGGCCAACGCCTCCAATGTCACCACGTAGAGGTCGAGCATCCTTGACCCCCGAAGAGAACTTGCCAAGGAGCGAAGGCCGGCACTGACGTGAACTCCACCGTGATGAAAGTTTAGATGACCATAGAAGATACGAGGATATGCAGCTGGTACCAATAGTTGTAACTGCCCCTAAGAGAAGTCCTTTCTGACTGGCAATTTTGGCACAGTCTTTGTCGCAAGGACTTAAGATACCCCACTTGAATGAGTATGAGGGAGCTGGTGACTCTCAAGAACATGTTGACAAGTTCAATGCTAAAGTTGACATGTATGATGTTAGCGTTGTAGCCTACTGCAAGATTTTTTTAACCACACTTTCTGGACGGGCGCTTAGCTGGTTCAATCAACTACCCGCCAGTACCATCACCGGCTTCGAGCAGCTGACCAAGCGCTTCCTTAATCACTTTTCCATGAACAAGAAGTACCCCTAGATGACATTTTTCTTGTTCACTGTGGTGCAAAAGGATGGTGACTCCTTGAGAGAGTATGCCCAGCATTTCTCCACAGCGGTGTCAGAAGTACCATATGTCAACCATGAGTTGTTATCAGGAATAATGCAGAGGAACTTACGTAATAATAGGTTCAAGGAGTCCATAGCTGGAAAGCCCCTGTCGACCATGGAGGAGCTGCTAGCCAGAGCTGAAATGTATATTAGGATTGAGGAAACAGTAAGGCCAATCAAGAACTAGGGTGGTGCCAATAAGAGGAAGGCCAGAGATGATGACAAGATGCCGATGTCCAAGAAGCGCAAGCACATGCCTCCTTCGGGGTTTACTAAGTGTACCCCCCCTTACACTACTGAGGGAACAAGTCCTATCCATCGCTGAGCAACAAGACATGGGGAAGGTGTCTCTCCCCATATCTCTGGGCACATTTCCTGCCCGCTCCACCAAGATAGTAAAGTTTCTAGTGGTCAAAACCCCTTCTACTTACAATGTCATATTAGGAAGGCCGAGCTTAAACCTGTTTCAAGCCATCATATCTACCTTTCATATGAAGGTCAAGTTTTCCACCCCCGTGGGAACGGGGAAAGCTGTTGGCGGCGTGAATATGGCAAGAGAATGTTACCCTAACGCCCTGAAGAAGCTTAAAAGAAAATATGGCCACAGTGATCACAGCGACAAGGGTAAACAAATTGCCATCAACCTAATCTCGATAGAGAGAACTCCCTTTAGGGGCAAAACACAATCAGTCAATACTCGGCTAAAATCCCGACAAACAGGCGCCCATAAAAAGCACGAGAGTCGCGATGTGGCACTTTAAGTAGGCGAAACCCATTTCAAGAGCACCACACCCATAACTAGAGAAGAGAACTCCGAAGCAAGGGCGCCAAGGGAGGCGATAGGCATGCCAGCAACAGGGATCAAGCATGAGATGAGCCCCCCGAGGAAACATCCCCCAAACTTGACAAGGTATTAGGCCTCAGCAGATAACAAGTGAAAAAACTATCTTATTTCCTACATTACTTAAACAATCTTGAGCTGGCCACGAGCCAAGTGTTGAGTAGGGGGCGCCCACTAGCGTCGTCTGCCTTTTTACTTTAGTTTTGAGGTGCCTAAGTGCACCCCCCTTTATTTTTTGCAATGATGGTTGGATGTTTTGAATTTATACTACTTATTTGTTAATTGCCGTGTAGCACATTTTCACATTATATTGTGATGTGTGTTAGTTTTATTTGGTAATGTGCTAGCATCTCCTATGAATGTGTATTACATTACCAAACGGGTGACATAACAACACCCAAATCAAACGCTCCTCGGAACCATTATCTCCGACCGAAGCTACTCCAAAAAAACTTAAGGCTCCTTGATCGAGGCTAACATAGGTGGAGCAACAAACACCCCCCGAAGCCTTGAGAGCTCGGTTGAGGCTAGCCCACCTTATGATCCTTCCAGTAGTACCAAGAAGGAATGAGGTTTGAAAAACTACCCCCTCTAACATGGACTCTGGACCGAGATCATATCAATATGGCTAACGTGATAATTCACATCATGCCACAAATAAAATAACGCTTATGGCTATTCAAGCCTCCTAAAAATTAAAAAAATCCAAAATAATGGAGGGCACCACTATTCTAAAAATTGGACGTCGTCTTGCAAATATACGACAGTTGAATAGTACCACAACTAACGCTCCCCACGTTTGAAACATAAATATTTTCAAACAGCCGTGAAAAAAGCTGAAGCAAATAACGACGCAAAAGCAAGAAAGTCACCCTAGCAAAAAAGCTGCAAGGGTATACGCCTCAAGGCATCAGACCTCAAATTCACAAGGGTTGACACTCAACAACTAGGGTCTAGTGCTCTCGTTATCAGCGAAACACTACATGATACTTAAGAAAAGTTTAACTCCCAGGTGTCGAAGAAACACCACTTCGTAACTTACTCCTGAATATGCTTCACATATTAAGGAGTAGGGGGAAAGGAGTATAGATACAAACAAATAGCTAGCTAATGGTAGCTAATGGCTAGCTAATAGGTTACCGCTCGTGTCTAGCTAATACGTTAAGGCCGCTAGTGGCTAGCTAATAGGTTAAGGCCAATATTTCAAACCAAGGCCGAGCATTTTTAGCATTTAAAAAGCAAATTGATAAGAGACACTCACTTCGAGCAGTCTTTAAATCCTGCCAATGGTGTGTTAAAATAGATAAGTACCTAAACTAGTACTCATGAAGCCGCGAGGTACTAAGGCAAAATAGTAGAATAAATGATCTAGCACCAGTGAAATCATGCCAATGGCACGCTATGATAGCTACGAGGCAAAAAAAAGATAGTGAATATCCATAAAAATCCAAAAGGCAACATGCCAAAGTGATAGTAAATATCCATGAAAATCCGAAGGGCTACAAGCCAAAGCATAGAAACTACTCAAGAATAAAGCCACCCCACACACGGGTAGACAAGAATAAGTCTTATAAAATAACAAAACAAGATCTAGAATAAAGATAGTTCAAAAAAAACAAGTAAATAGTCCAAAATACTAAAGACATGAGAGGGCTAAAATGCTAAGAGGGTGACCAACACCTCAACTAGTTGTATTGTCCCCCATCTCGGCCTCCCTGTCGCTAGTGTCGGGGACATTATCATACAACCACTTGAAATTATCACCGGGATATCGACCACTCTCACGATGAGTTCTACGACATTTGTGAACCTTCTTGGTGATGAAGCCCCGAGCGATCTTATACGCTTGCTTGTTGCACCCGTCGATAAAGTCGGCACTCTTGCAAAATTTATCCAGCGCCAACTTGCGAGCATCACTTAGAGTCTTTTTCCCAGCATCTGAGCTAAGAAAGCAGCTACCCTCAGATTTTTCTGTCTCAAGCTTCATCTTGGCCTCCTTATATTTTTTTCCCCATTTATCAGCCAAATTCTTGGCTCCAAAGAATCTCAAGAGGAGCTTCTAGTTCTCCTGGCGACTCTCTTCATAATTTTTCTCCATGTCTTCGCATCTAACTCAAAGATGGTGGGATAGTTGGATTGATTGAGAAGACAAAAACCGTATATAAAAACTTATACGCATAAGTATATAGCCTCTAAATAATGGCAATAACACAAGTAAAAGCTTACCCGGCCGTCTCCGGTGGAGATCTCTTGGTCAAGGCGTTCTACCATCAGAGATGATAGACGGGTAAAGTCATAATCGGTCATGGCCACTCTCATCAAAGACCAAGGGGTCACTGAATTAGTGGTATCCCAAAAGGAACTAACGTTGGGGTCCAGGTTCGCCCCAAAGTTAAATAGCCCCTTGCCAAGGCCTATAGAACTAGAGCTCCTCAGAGAGGAATCGCGAGCATGTTTCGCTGGAGCAGTTGGCGGAGGTGAAGAATACGTAGGCGCATGACCCCCAGGAAGGCTACACCCTCCTTGAAAGGCTATCTCCGTATTGGGGGAATCTTTAGGAGGAGAGTGGATTGGACCCCCAAGCCTACTCTCGCCGTCCCCTCTTTCCAACACCACCGTGCCCTGAGAGCTAGTGGGGGTGCCTAACTTGGTGTTAGAGTTAATGTCCTCAAATGCCACTAGAGGATTAGTAAATGTAAGAACATTATTAATTTATAATTGTTTATCTTTCAATCAATAAAAAGGCAATTAGTTGTTTACTTTCGAATTGGCATTTATTTATTGTAAATCAACTATAAGTCCATGAACACTAGATTAAACTCTCTAAGGCACTAGAGGGGCTTGATACGCGTGTGCTAAAATAGTCTGTAAGTCAATGATTTCCAATTGGGCGTTGTAAATCATGAAGACTTGTATGATATGAATCTTTGACGAGAAAGGTGCCTGTCAATCACTAGGAAGTAGTGAAGGATTCATATCATAGGTGCACTGATAAAGATAGCGGCACTTAGGCATGACTCGTATCGATTATATCACATGGGTTTTCACTCTTTCACAGTAAATGACAAAATTGATTAATTATAATAGGTGTGTCTAAACTTTAGACTTGAGGAATCGAGTTGAAGATATGCTTGTGACATTAGGTTCGTCATTAATGTAGTTAGGCCCAATTCACCCTTTGGTGGGGTCAACCTCGAACTGCAACCTAATGGGCAAGTAGTAGTTTTAACTGATATCCAAGATGGGATTCGTTCCCTCGTAAGTGAACGAGGGATTATCCTATGCATTTATAAGTAAGCTAGATCCTAAAGTCTTTGGCCAAAGCATTAAATGATCTGAGCTTGTTATAAATATAGCATAGAATCAAGTAAGTGAGTTTGACTAAAAGCCATGACTCTCACTTGATCGGGATAAAGAAATGAAGAGTTTATATTCACACGGTATTTACAAAGGAAAGGTTAATAATGATCTAATCATTTCGTCTTATTTGGGTTAAAATATAGACCACTTGACTGGCTAGGTGGGTCCCATATTCAATGGAATTCTCTCATTGCTAAATATAGATGAATCTAAAGAGTTACGTTTAAAAATGAAAAATCAATTGGAAAATAGGAATAATTCATGTGGTAATATTTTAAGTATTGGATACTTAAAATTAATTAAATGGAATTAATTATTTGAAAAAATAAGTTAATTCATTTATGGTTTAATTAATATATTATTTCTTGAAGAAGAAATAAAATTAATTAAACCCATGTATTATTTAATTAGATTATTTAATTGGATTGAATTAATTAATTAAATAGTGCATTGGACCTAGCTTAAATTGGAGCACCAATTAGTGCAACAAGGCCTATAAGGGGCGGCTGAGGCGCCCATTATGGGCTGAATTGAGCCCAAGTTATTAACTTAAGTGATATAAATATATCACTTTAGTTAAAACCTAGGTAAAGAGTTCACTTTGACTTAAGCCACAAGAAAAATTCCTCTCCCTCTCTCCACATTTAGCCGTCGGTCTCACACACCAAGGAAGAGGAGAATTTTTCCATCAAGTTTTTTCGACGAGACGATTTAGAGACAAAACAATTGGACTGCTCGGATCAAGATTTATTCAGCCGGAGATTTATCGCGAAGTATTGAAGAGTTCAAATTCGTGGAAATAATCAACCACTATGCTACAACGGGTAATGTTAGTTTTACCCTATCGTACATACACTTGAATTAACCCCGGGATTGATTCGGTTATGGGGAAAAACTATAAAAAATTTAAATTTCGTTTTCCGCTGCGTTTGTTGATTTTTTTCCCAACAGTGGTATTAGAGCCAAATCCATGGGGTTCGGTGTATGTAATTATGTGTTGAAGAAGCATGTTTTACAACTTTTTATAGATGCATGATTACATATGTCGACTTCACGTTGTTTGTGTTCTTGAGGATTATGTTTATTTTTCGTTCATTAGAAATTAATCAAAAATTGGATTTTATGTAATTTTAATGTAATGGAAATAAAAATTACAGGGTCGACCCGTCGCCGTGGCAGCGACAGAGTGCCGGCGGCTGAACAGCAAGTTGTGCGGCCCATCGCCTCAGCACAGCAGCTGGGCTGCTGAGGCGATGGGCTCGCACTGCGAACCCATCGCCTGTAATTGGGCTCGGGTGGCAAGCCCACCTGTGTGTTATTTAACACACGGGGTTTGCAACCCGACCCAAATCACCGATGGGTCGACCCGGGTCATTTATTAAATATATATATATATATATTATTTAGTTTTGGTTGAAGTTAGATTTTAATGCAAAATAAATAATATTAATTATTTAATAAGGTTGTTTTTATTTCCAATTAATCTAATGTTAATTAAAGTTAGACTTTGAATTAAATTGGATTAGTTCCATTGTGAAATTAATTATTGTGGGCTTAGAGATTAATTTGTTATTAAAATTGGATTTTAATAAAATATTAATAGTAGCTCATTAAAATTGAACTTTCAATTGGAATTAAATGAATATAATTTCCTCGAATATGAATAACAATGATTAAATTTGAAATTTAATTAGAAATTAACATATATGTTTTTCGTGAGTTATTTGATATCATGTTTGACATGTTATGTGATGGGAGACGTGATTCATGGACTTGACTCGTTTTATATTTGTATTTCTTTTTATGGGTTGTAAAGGCCATTTTGAGCCTATTTATATTTTCTTTCTAGATAAATTTTGTATAGGTGGCTTATGATAAAATGTAATAGTTAGAAATAGATTAGACCCAATGGAGAAATTTAAGTCGAGCCTAGGAGATTCAAGAAGGAGATTTGGAAGCTTTAGTATAGTTTCTTTTTATTTTTGTGATTGAAACATTGGCTTGTTTCAATCTAGGAAATATGGTCCATGAATCATGTGTTGTTAGCTTTCTAGGATTGCTATTTACTTATTGATCCATGTTTATATGTGTGATGTAAAATGGATTAATGTGCAAAGTGAGACCTAATTAATAATTCAAATTCTCCCACAATTAATATATTAAGTTAGTAAAGGGTACTAGGTATCATGTCCTCCACTGAACTTAGGAGAAATTAAATTGATACTTAATATATAATAACGTCCCTAAGCAATATGGGTTATATATTGAAGTATACTTTATGTTTTTCTTAAGTGCATGTAATGTCGTTGGTCGAGAACAAATTTCACCCCAAATACCAGCAAAAGGTTGCAAGGTGAAATTCAATTGTTAGACTGATAGAAAGTCAGTGGGTTGAACTTAAATTATTCATAAATCAATATTATCGATTATAGATTGAGATTTGACGAATAGTGGACAAACACATTGAATTATCCATTTGATGGGTTGATGTTGGACATCACTTTAATGGATTAATTAGGTCAAATACCAGCAAAAGGTTGCAACCTATTAATCCAGTTAAAGAACTCAATTACCACTACGAAGCCTTCCAATGATGACTTCCGAATTCCACAGTGGGAGTGTGGATTTTTGAAAAATGTAGTGGGAGCCAAATTTATTTTCAAAGCCCCCAAAATTAATTTGGAACAACAATTACATGAAAACTAATAGTAAGTCTTTTTACTTTTATGCAATTATTTTCTTATTATATCTCTCACCATAACTATTAACCCATTATCTGTACTACTTGAAAAGAACACTTTGACTGGTCCTAACTATGTGGACTGGCTCCGCAACTTGAGGATAGTCCTCAACATGGAGTCACTGGGGTACATATTGGATGCTGACATCCCAGCCGCGCCCGCAAGGACGCGTACTAATGAGGAGGAAGTTGCGGCTCATGAGAAATGGGTCAAAGACGACATTTGTGTTCGTGGGTACATGCTTGGCTCAATGACAAATCAGTTGCAGAGGTCCCATGACAAAATGGTCTCGGCGAGGGCCATTTTGGCACACTTGGTGGAGCTATGGTGAGCACAGTCGTACTGCTCGGTATGAGATATTGAAAGAGCTCTTTGGAGCCAAGATGAAGGAAGGTGAAAAGGTTGGGAACCATGTATTAAAACTGATTTCGAAAGTTGAGAGGTTAGAGGCTCTCGACTTTAACATGGACCCTCAACTTCAAACTGACCTAATCTTACAGTTACTTCCAGACTCCTTTTCCCAATTCGTGGTGAACTCCAACTTTAATGAGATAGAGTGCAATTTAGCTGGGTTGATGAACAAGTTGAATACTGCTCAATCTCAAATGAAGCCAAAGGGAAAAAAGGCGGCCTTGGTCATCAATTCTAAGCCTAAAAACAAGAAGAAAAAGAAGAAGAAGAAGACTAAGAAAGCTAATAGCACTCCGGGTCCACGAGCTAAGATTGACAAAGGAAAGGGGAAAGCTCATAAAGTGATGAAGAGCAAAGGACCAAAGGTAACGGATAGGTGCCTTCACGGCAGTGAGCTAGGCCACTAGAGGAGGGAGTGTCCAAACTTTGGCAAAGGTGCACCAGGTATGGAACTATTTGTTTTGAAAACCAATTGTTCTATAACTGTATTTTCCACTTCGTGGACACTTGATTCTGGAGCTAGTGCTCACGTTTGTGTAATGAATCAGGATCTGTAGTGAAATAGGAAGTTGGAGCATGGAGAGGTGCTGATCAGTGTAGGCAGCGGGCAGAGTGTCGCGGCTTCTCGCATTGAATCAACTTCTTTATGTTTATCATCTGGACATGTTTTAATGTTAGAGGATGTTTTAGTTTTGCCCAAAGGGCTTAAGAACATTATATCTATTCCTATGTTGGTTAGGAACGGCTATGTTTTTAATTTCAGTGACAGTACTTGCAGCATTTTATTTCATAATAATAATGTTGGCACTGCTACTTTAGTCAATCTCCTCTATTATTTAAATATGAAAAATAAGTGTGTTGCAAATGTTATCTCAAAGAAGTGTGGTAGGCAAAGCACTAACCTCAGCTTAAAGTGGCATCTAAGACTAGGCCATGTTGGCGAGCGAAAGATACACAAAATGGAGAAAGATGGTTTAATTGAACTATTGGGATCAGATTCCTATCCAACTTGTGAATCTTGCCTCAAAGGCAAAATGGTTAGATCTCCCTTCACAGGGACTTTTGAAAGAGCCATTGAAGTATTAGGACTTGTGCATACCGATGTTTGCAGACCATTTGGAGAAATGGCTCGTGGAGGTTTTCACTATTTTATTACTTTCATTGATGACCATTCAAGATATGGTATAGTGTATTTAATGAAAATTAAGTCTGAATCATTTGATACGTTCAAAGAATTTAAGGCTTTAGTGGAAAAACAAATTGGTCATCATATAAAGACACTACGATCGGATCGTGGAGGTGAATATATGAGTGACGAGTTTGATTAGTTCCTAAAAGAACATGGGATAATATTACAACTCACACCACCAGCAACTCCACAATTAAATGGGAGTGGCAGAGCGAAGGAATCGAACGTTATTAGATATGGTTCGATTCATGCTCAGCTACACTGATTTACCCATTTTCTTGTGGGGGCGTGCACTCCTTATGGCTGTTCATATCTTGAACAAATGTCATTCCAAGTCCGTTCCTAAGACTCCATATGCGATATTGAGAAATAGGAAACCAAACCTTAAGTACCTTAGAGTTTGGGGATGCCTTGCCTACATCAAGAAGACGAAGGCAGAGAAATTGGAAGCGAGGTCCTTTAAAGGACGTTTAGTCGGTTTCCCAGAGGAATCAATGGGATACCTATTCTACATGTAAGATGATCAAATGATCATTGTTGCATTGCAAATGCACTTTCTTGAAGAAGAATTCATTCAAGAAGGTGGTACAGGTAGAAAGATTGTTCTAAATGAGCAAGATGAAACACCTAGGGAGTCGACTGTTCAAGAAACGCACACTGATCATGATGAAACACAACCATCATTGCAAAGATCTGGTAGAGTCACAACAACCTGATAGGTATTATGGTGACCTGCTACAAGAGGAAACAGGTGTCTACACTATAGCAGTGGGATTCCAAGGGGACGGCCCTTCTACCTATGATCAAGCAATGATGGACACTGACTCTGCAAAGTGGCAAGAAGCTATGCAGGCAGAGATAGACTTGATACATTCTAACTAGGTCTGGACTCTGGTAGATCGTCCTGATGGGATTGTACCTATAGGGTGCAAGTGGATCTATAAGAGGAAGATAGGCCCGGATGGAAAAGTTGACACATACAAGGCAAGACTTGTAGCAAAAGGTTATAGTCAAAAGGAAGGAATTGAGTATCAAGAGACCTTTTCACCTGTGGCAATGATCAAGTCTATTCGAATTCTACTCGCAATAGCTGCATACTTGGACTATGAGATATGGCAGATGGATGTAAAGATGGCTTCTCTAAATGGATTCCTCAAAGAGGATATCTATATGGAGTAGCCTAAAGGCTTTGCATCGAGGTCTGATATTCATAAGGTGTGCAAACTTAAGAGATCCATTTATGGACTTAAGCAAGCTTCTAGGAGTTGCAATCTATGTTTTGACGAAGCTGTCAAAGGATTTGACTTTGTCAAAAACAAAGATGAACCATGTGTTTACAAGAAGGTTAGTGGGAGTAAAATCACTTTTCTTGTCTTATATGTGGACGACATTCTACTTATACGAAATGATGTAGGAATGCTCACATCAGTCAAAAAATGGCTTTCAAATACATTCTCCATGAAAGACTTAGGAGAAGCTATCTATATTCTAGGGATTTGTATCTATAGAGATAGAACAAATAGAATGATAGGACTTTCCCAAGCCCTTTATTTAGAGAAGGTCCTAAAGAGATTTAGGATGGAAAACTCTAAGAAAGGTTTCTTGCCCTTGATACATGGGGTGCACTTTTCAAAGTCTATGTCTCCTCAAAATGAGGAAGATAGGAAAGAAATGAGTACGGTACCCTATCCGTCTATGGTGGCTAGTTAGATGTACGCCATGTTATGCACACGGTCAGACATCGCCTACGCAATAAGCGTGGTGAGTCATTTTCAGGCTAACCCGGGAAGAGAACACTGGACCGCTGTAAAAAATATTCTTAAATATCTGAAGAGAACTAAGGATATGGTTCTAACATATGGACATGGAAATTTGAAGGTGGATGGAGATACTGACTGTATTTTCAATCTGATGTAGATGCTCGTAAATCCACTTCAGGGTTTATATTCACGCTCAATGGTGGAGCGGTGACTTGGAAAAGTTCCAAGCAAAGCACAATCGCTGATTCCACCACTGAGGCAGAATACATAGCAGCTTTAAAGGCTACTAAAGAGGGTGTTTGGATTATGAAGTTTCTTGGAGAACTTCAAGTGGTCCCAAGTGTAGAGCTGCCATTGCCACTTTATTGTGACAATAACGGGGCTATTGCACAAGCAAAGGAACCAAGGTCTCACAATAAATCCAAGAACATAGAGAGGAGATATCACATAATAAGGAAAATCGTTGGAAGAAGCGAAATAGCTGTACAGAGAGTAAATTCAACCTACAACGTCGCTGACCCATTGACCAAGCCTTTGACACGGGAAGTGCTGGATTGACATCTTGAGAAGATAGGTATTAGATACCATAGTGATTGGCATTGAGTACAAGTGGGAGATTGTTAGGGTTAATGTCCTCAAATGCCACTAGAGGATTAGTAAATGTAAGGACATTATTAATTTGTAATTGTTTATCTTTCAGTCAATAAAACGGAAATTAGTTGTTTTACTTTCGAATTGGCATTTATTTATTGTAAATCAACTATAAGTCCATGAACACAAGAGTAAACTCTCTAAGGCACTAGAAGGGTTTGATACTCGTGTACTAAAATAGTCTACAAGTCAATGATTTCCAATTGGGTGTTGTAAATCATGAAGACTTGTATGATATGAATCTTTGACGAGAAAAGTGCCTGTCAATCACTAGGAAGTAATGAAGGATTCATATCATAGGTGCACTGATGGAGATAGTGGCACTCAGACATGACTCGCATCGATTCTGTCACATGGGTTTTCACTCTTTGACAGTCAATGACAGAATTGATTAATTATCATAGGTGTGTCTGAACTTTAGACTTGAGGAATCGAGTTGAAGATATGCTTGTGACGTTAGGTTCTTCATTAGAGTAGTCAGACCCAATTCACCCTTTGGTGGTGTCAACCTCGAACTGCAACCTAATGGGCAAGTAGTAGTCTTAACTGATATCCAAGATGAGATTCGTTCCCTCGTAAGTGAACGAAGAATTATCCTATGCATTTATAAGTAAGCTAGATCCTAAAGTCTTTGGCCAAAGCATTAAATGATCTGAGCTTGTTATAAATATAGTATAGAATCAAGTAAGTGAGTTTGACTAAAAACCATGACTCTCACTTGATCGGGATAAAGAAACAAAGAGTTTATATTCACACGATATTTACAAAGGAAAGGTTAATAATGATCTAGTCATTTCATCTTATTTGGGTTAAAATATGGACCACTTGACTGATTAGGTGGGACCCATATTCAATGGAATCCTCCCATTGCCAAATATAGATAAACCTAAAGAGTCACGCTTAAAAAGAAAAAATCAATTGGAAAATAGGAATAATTTGTTGGGTTGGTTCTATTCCCTGGGTGGCTCATGGCAGCAGAAATTAAAATTTAAACGTACAACCACCCGAAACAGGAATAATGGCATGCTCGATTACGCTATAAAGAAGGTTACGAGAATTTTTACCTTTTGATTAAATTCTCGCAGCAACGATTCGGATCTTTTCAACCCTGTGGTGCAAGTCCACACGATTTCTTGGAGAAAATCGCCCATCAATCGTATCCCCGATATTAGTGCTCCAAACGTCGCACCTCTAAGATGTATCCACACCTCGTTTAAGTCACCACCTACTTCGTTATTGGTGCTAGCCAATGAAATAGATGTAAGTCTAAAACCTAGGTTTGATTATGTGATGGGATGGAATATGTGAATCGTTGAGTTCAACACATGAACAAAACGATATCGTATTGGAACAAGGATGGGAGCGATTTTGCTCAAAGTTGACAAGGAAAAAACTCTCTTCTTTTTGCAGCTAGGGTTCGAATTTCACACTCATAGGAGGCTTAGGGTTTTAGTCTTGCATTCACATATATATAGAATAGGAGTCTTAGAATCTTAATCCAACTGCAAGACTTGGAGAAGAAGAAAACCCTTTTCTTCTTCACCAAGAATTCGAACCCCTCATGTTTTTGGGCTCAAAAATTGGCCATCATCCTTTAATTGGAGTCTAATAATTAATTCTTGACTCCATAGTTAATTATGGGCTAAACCCATCAATCAAATATTCTCATATAATTAAAACTCGTTTAATTATATATATATATTACTTATTCCAATTAGCTTATTTATTTAACTTGGGCCAAGCCCAACTAAATAAAATACTTGAACTCTACTAGGTCCATTAATTTAATTAATTCTGCAAGATTAATTAAAATAGTCGAATTAATTGAATCGCCTCAATTAATTCATATTCCTTATTAGGAAAAGACTAGAGTTTCCTAATTTCCTCAATTTCCTCAAATTGATTAATCACATCATTTAAGCAGTAACTCTCATGAGTTAAGTGTGTGACCCCTTAGGCTCGTCTACTATCTAGTAGTAAGTACATTTTCCCAAAGTGCTAGTGTGCTTTCCTAAAATAGAAAGTACTAGATTAAATCATTCCTTTGATTTAATCAAGCCTCGAATTAATCACCATATTAATTCTCGGCACTTACAAATCATGGTTACTGTCTAGCAATGGGCCACGAAGACCTAGATAAAGACGAATATAAAGATACGCCTTTCGTGATCTTGATCCCTATATAAGTAAGATCCCTCCATCTAATCCCCCGATTGAATCTAGAGCAGTGGCTAAGGTCGAAGCTCTATTAATTCAATAACTATGTTTCCCAAATACAGGGAGATCGACTTTTGACTATCTAAATGAGGAAACCCTACTCCTCTTTAGATATCATACTTTGCCGAAGATTCCTAAAGTCGATTCACCATGTAAACATAGGAGATTCACTGACAAGACTAATGTCAGAGATAGATCCCATCTTGATTCTCACGTGCCTTCATACACAATCATCCCATGTCTGATTTTGCCCATTTGCGATCATCTAAGTAATCATGTAACAAACCAAGACATGTTCGATTGTGTATAAGACATCCAATGGAACCTCAGGTTCTAAGGATTACTCTTATACTAAAAGACCACTGGAAGTTCCAGATTCAACTAGGATTCCATTTAATGATACTTCCATGGGGTTGTTCAGTATACTTATTCCCACAATAGGAACCCTCATACATGCATAGGCTTTCACCGTGTAAATATCTATGGAACGAGATGCACTTTATCAAGAGTATGCATCATATAAGCAAGTCTTTTAGGCCTCATCGATATGCCTTCATCTCGACGAGCCCATTCACGACTTGGAACATATGTTTAAGGATCACAGCCTTGGAGACATATTCCATCATTGCCATTCCCGATGCGCAATGATGTCCTATAGCTATGTGTGATCCTTCGGGACTTTATTCTAAGTTAAGACCAAGCTATATACACGAATAAAGAATGCTAAAAGATTAACTTTATTTATACGAAAAAGATCGTTCAGCTAGAGTCAATATTACATAGAATGGCGCCCAAAATTGGTGTGCCAGGCATAAACTCTAACATAATTCATGTGGTAATATTTTAAGTATTGGATACTTAAAATTAATTAAATGGAATTAATTATTTGAAGAAATAAGTTAATTCATTTATGGTTTAATTAATATATTTCTTAAAGAAGAAATAAAATTAATTAAACTTATGTATTATTTAATTAGATTAATTAATTGGATTGAATTAATTAATGAAATAGTGCATTGGACCTAGCTCAAATTGGAGCACCAAGGCCTATAAAGAGCGACCAAGAGGCGCCCATTATGGGCTAAATTGAGCCCAAGTTATTAACTTAAGTGATATAAATATATCACTTTAGTTAAAACCTAAACCAAAAGTTCACTTTGACTTAAGCCACAAGAAAAATTCCTCTCCCTGTCTCCACATCTAACCGTTGGTCTCACACACCAAGGAAGAAGAGAATTTTTCCATCAAGTTTTTGCGGCAAGACAATTTAGAGGCGGAACAATTGGACTGCTCGGATCACGATTTATTCAGCCGAAGATTTATCGCAAAGAATCGAAGAATTCATATTCGTGGAAATAATCAACCACTTCGCTACAAGGTGTAATGTTAGTTTTACCCTATCGTACTTGCGTCTGAATTAACCCCGGGATTGATCCGGTTATGGGGAAAAATCATAAAAAATTTAAATGCCTTTTTTCGCTACGTTTGGTGATTTTTCCCCAACACCAAGAACCCAAAGATGGCAAAACGCAAAGGATGAGGGACAATCGCGGTAAAGTCAGGCCCGATTGAGGAGGAGAAGAGCATGAAATCACTGACCGAGATGGGCGAAGACAGTAACACAAAGACCCAGCCCCCAGATACCACGATTCATGAATTGGAATCGGAAATCGATCTCGTAGAGTAAATTGAACAACCCACTCACATGGATACAATTAGGGGAAGTGCGAGCTTGAGGGAAAGGAATATGGTAATTGTTCAGAAACCCACTAGTGAGGTAAGATTGCGTGAGACAGAACAGGACAATCCAGAACGCCAGGAGCCAAAGAAGTGGAGTGCATTATTTACGGGTAATCGTAATGGGAGTAGTGGCTTGAAACTAAGGAAGATTACCAGTGAAGGTGATGAGATTCAACTAAACAAGGATGATGTGGTTGAAGAGATTGAGTACTGGAAGTATTCTCTTACTGCGTACAGCTTGAGTCAAGACATCCCTGTGGGTACAATGGTGAATTTTCTGCGTATGCGATGGACTGGAATTGCACTGCCTCGAGTTGCAAAACATGAGAAGGTATACTTCATCTTACGCTTTGAGAGGGAGTCTGATATGGAAGCTGCCTTGAATAAAGGTATCCAATTCTTCTACTATAAACCTTTAATTTTGAGGAGATGGCAAGAGAGTATGGTTCAAGGGGAAGATTTAGATCCAGTACCTATTTGGATACAACTCCTTATTCTTCCTTTAGAAATGTGGGGGGAGGGGGGGATAGCTTAAGTAAGATTACAAGTAGAGTGGGGGAACCATTATACACTGATGAGATGACTGCCAAGAAGCCTAAGCTTGAATTTGCAAGAATTCTAGTTAAAGTAGAGATAGGGCAAGAGCTACCAAATGAAATTCTAATCAAGAATGTAGTGACTGGTAATATGCTTAGACAGAAGATAAAATATGAGTGGGTGCCTTTGTTATGTAAGAAGTGCCACTCATGGGGCCATAAGGAAATACAGTGTAAGAAACTAGTACAACAGATATGGCAGGTGAAACCAAAAGGAGGAGAACAGTGTTAGTCCCAAATGGCATACGAAAGGGTCTAGAAGGGGAGGGGGGGTTGAATAGACCCTAAAGTCTTTTTTGACTTCAAAAGATTTCGTACTAAAATGGTTTTTGGACGCTTGAAAAAGTAGACGCTTGAATTGTCTAACGCTTGACTTAAGCGTTCACTTAAAATATAGGCGCTTTGGTGAAGCGTCTAACGAAGACTGTTTTTATAAAGTTAACTTAGATTTCAAGAATTGAATACTATAACCTAGTAGGTTTGAGCGTTCACTTCTTTGATCAGTGTTAGCACAGCGGAATGATTTTTGTAGTCTTCTTTTAAAAGCTTTAGCGTCACAAGAAATTTCTTAGTTGCTTAGCTTTTGATTGTGTTTTACTTAATCAGTTTATGCAATGATATGATAGTTAAAAGAATTGACTGAAAAGTAAATGACACAATATTTGTAAGGTTTGTTGGGTGGTGTAATCCCAACTACGTCCTTCTTCTCCTCGAACACTTGGAGGCAATCCACTAAAATAATTCTCAAAGAATCACACAAAATCTTCTACAAATTAGGGAGAGATGGATGTCGATGACTTGAGCTCCTTGATCACACAGATTTCTGCTCCAAATCACTTCAATCCCCTTGCTTCTTTCACCCAGAAATATGGCAAGTATCCAACTTCGACTTCACACAAATCGCGAGGCTTAGATAGGGGTTTTTATAAAAAGTTTGTTTGATTTTGATAAAGTTCAAACAACTAGGAATATCTCAGTAGTAATGTGGGTTTCTCTGAAAAGAATGTTTGAGATATTGGGTTGACTGTCTCAGGATTTGAAGAAAAGCAAAGAGAATACTTTCTTGAAAGTTTGGCTTTTCTGAGATTGTAAGGAATGAGACTTCAATGCAACAACAATTCGACTTGATAATTGTTCTCTATGTTTGGCTTGTTGTTGAAGTTCTATTTATAGACATTTTTGGAAAAAGTGTCTGTTTGACACATGCAAGGGCGCGTGTCTCTCACTTTCGCGAGTGAACAACTTTTGTCCTTTTTCCTGGAAATCTGCTGCACAAAAATTGGTGCTGTAGTCTTTGAATAGTTGACAGTCCAATAGGGTGGCTTCTCCGTACGTCTGAAAGTGCTTATCACATTTAATGTTCTTATAAGCATTTAATGCATTTGAATTAAATGCCCATTGGTATTTAATGCTTTGAGAGTATTTGCATTAAAACTCCTTCTGGACTTAGAAATAAATTCAGGTGAAATTACTTCTGTCCTATAAGGTAACGCTTGATATAGCTGGTCAATTTGGATGCTTGGAGACTTTATCTGCAGTCAGAAATCAGGCGCTTGAGTCTTCAAACTTTATCACTGATAAACTCACTCAGAAATTATCAGACGCTTAGCCTAAGACTACTTAGCCTAACACTCTAGAGCAAATATAAAACAAAGCCTATTACAAATCTAACACTTCAAAGCTGAAAAACAAACTTACATAATTTTGGGGTCTAACAAAGGTCCTAATTGTCATCATCAAAACATCTAACATGAAATTCCTAACAAACAGGTTAACAGTAAGCAGGGGCATAGTGATGAACAAGATACACAGAAGATTATAAATTCAGGGGATCCAGCCATGACAGGAATTCCAAGTCAGGGGCCACATCCTACACTAAAGTAGACAGTGGATAAAAGGAAAGGGGTGGTTAATGATTGGCAACAAGTCAAAGGATCAAAACAGAAGAAGAGTGATTATGGGATGGATAAGACATTTAACTATGAGGTGCAACATGCTTTAACAATTTTATTTCAAGTTTTGAGCCAAGTGGGAATGACTGTAGAGGGGAGGGGGTCCCATCAATGAACCTCCTGATCTATGATAGCTGGAGTATGGAATATTAGAGGCCTCAACACAGCAGAAAAATAATTAGATGTGAAGTGGTTCATTAGTAGCAATAAATTGGATGTGTGTGGGATTGTGGAGACTAGAGTTAAGCCAAATAAGTTTAACCAAGTGAGGAAAAGTTTTGGGGAAGAGTGGAATGTTATAAATAACTATGCTAAAGCCATAAATGGAAGAGTTTAGTTGTTATGTAGGAAAGGAAAGATTAAAGGGTAGGTTCTAAGTGTAACTGATCAACACATTACATACAGAATGGAAATAAGTCAGCACTCATTTGTTTTAACAGTAGTTTATGCAGCAAATGATGAGGTGGGAAGGAGAAGTTTATGGACTGACCTAGGAGCAATAGATAATAGGGAACCATGGGTACTCATGGGAGACTGGAATGAAACTATTAAATTCGATGAAAAGTTGCAAAGTGATGGGAGTTTTGAAGGGGGAGATGAAGATATGAAAGAATGTGTAGAGAGGTTGGGTATATCTGATATCCCTTATACAAGGAAATTTTATACATGGAGTAATCAACAAGATAGAGCCACTAGAATATACTGCAAATTGGGCAGAGTCTTGGCAAATGGAGAGTGGTTTATGAAAATTGAGGGTAGTAATGTGGAGTTTCAGGAAAAAACAATATCCGATCACAGCCCCATAGTACTTAGTATGAAAGAGAGCAGGTTGGGGAACCCTCCGTTTAAATTCCTCAATGGGTGGGTCCATCACCCAGGATTTTTTGAGCTTGTGAAGGAAGAGTGGGATAAAAATATAGCATGATGTCCAGGATTGCACAGAAGGGGAAGTTGGTAAAGAATAGACTCAAACTGATGCATAGAGGTCAGTATAGTGACATATCTAGAAAATTTGCTGAGGTCCAAAACCAATTACAACAAATAAGTCATGAGTTAAATGGCACTCCACATGAGGATAGTTTGATACAACAAGAAAGAAAAAAGTATGGGGAACTAAGAAGAAGTTTGTTTATGGAAGTGGAATTTTTAAAGCAGAGAGCCAAACCAAATTTGTATATCAATAGTGATGAATGTAAGAGATATTTCTTTGTCAGAATAAGAGCACAGAAAGCCCAGGGGAGGATTCAATGTCTCACAAATAGTCAAGGGGTTAAGCTTACTGAACCTGAAGATATCAAAGAAGAGATTTTACTCTACTATCAGAAGTTGATTGGTACTAGTAGTCATGCTTCAGCAGAGATTAAATAGGAGATTGTGCATCAAGGTTACATTTTTCATACAGAATTTGAGAGAGGCCAGTTACTCAAACCAGTTACTCCAGAAAAGGTTAAAGCTGTAGTCTTCTCCATTCCAGAGGAAAAAGCCCAAGCCCGGATGGATTCACATCATGTTTTTATAGAAGATCATGGAAGTTAGTTGGGCAGGAGATGACAAAAGCTGTAATGGATTGTTATGAGAAATGGAGATTGCTAAAAGAGGTAAACCATACTCACTTATATTTAATTCCCAAATGTCAAAATCCGGTTATAGTAAGTGACTTCAGACCAATAGCATGTTGCAATGTTCTATACAAAACCATCTCTAAGCTTATTTGCAATAGGTTGAAGAGTGTACTGCCTAAAATAATTGATCATTCCCAGGGTGCATTTATTGAGGGTAGATCAATTGTGGATAATGTCATTTTATGCCATGAGTTAGTAAAAGGGTATAAAAGAAAAGGGATTTCACCAAGAGTGGTTATGAAGGTGGACATAAGAAAAGCATATGACACTTTCAGTTGGACATTTTTGGAAAATATATTGTTGGCTTATGGATTCCCTAGTGAGTTTGTGCAATTGATAATGATGTCTGTGACAAGTGTGAAATTTTCAGTGATTCTCCCTGGCTCAAATTTTGGTTATTTTCAGGGGAGAAGAGGGTTGAGACAGGGGGATCCTATGTCCCCATATTTGTTTGTTTTAGTTATAGACTATCAGTCCAGGGCGTTTAAACTTCTTCCCAAGGGGCCAAATTTTAAATTCCACCCAAAATGCAAAAAAGTCGGGCTCATAAATCTGCGCTTCGCCGATGATTTGATGATGTTCAGTAGAGGAGATAGGGACTCAGTTTGCAAAGTAAAAGAGTGTTTTGATCAATTCTCAAAAGCTACTGGTCTAATTGCAAATTTGGATAAAAGTCAGCTTATATGTGGAGGGCTAGGGGAAGAGGAAAAAGATCAATTACTAAAAGCTATTGGGTTTACTAAAGGAGATATGCCTATGAGATACTTGAGGGTACCCCTAATCTCATCTAGGCTGACTATAAAGAATTGTCAACCATTGATAGACAAAATTTTGAAAAAGATCACAACATGACTGCCAAATATTTTTCGTTTGCAGGAAGAACTTTACTGATTAAGGCTATGTTGTTTGGTATCCAGATGTATTGGAGCCAGGTGTTTCCCTTGCCTCTAACTGTAATAAATGAGATTGAGAAGTTATGCAGGGTGTTCTTATGGAGTGGAAAGACTACATGAAAGTGTAGTGCAAGTGTGAGTTGGCATCATCTATGCTTAGCAAAAAGAGAATGTGGAATGGGGATCATATCCTTATCTCAGTGGAATTTGGCAACTATATTCAAGCAAATTTGGAATATAGCTATCAAATCTGACTCACTTTGGATCAAACGGGTGCATGCCTACTATCTGAAAGGGGGTAATATATGGGAAGTAACAATAAAGAATAGTGACTCATTGTTGGTCCCAAGTGGCATACGAAAAGGTCTAGAAAAGGGGGGGGGGTTGAATAGACCCTGAAGTCTTTTTCGACTTCAAATATATTCGTATTATTATTTGAATTTGGATGCTTGAAAATTTAAACACTTGGCTAAGCGTTTACTCAAAGATTGTTTTGACAAAGTTAACTTAGATTTAGGGATTTCAACAATTACCAAAGTAGAGTAATGTTTCAATCGCTTAATCAGGGTTAGCACAGCGGAATGATTTTATAAGTCATGTCTGAAAGTGTTTAGCATCACAAAGTTTTTCTTAGTTGCTTTAGGTTAAAACGTTTTGAAAGCTAAGAATGCTTAGCGCTTGGTCAAGCGCTTAAGACTGGTTTTAAAGCTTAGCGTTCTCTTTTTGTAAATAGTCGCTTAACTGTTTTAATGCTTTTTCAAAGATGTAATATGCAAGAGTAAAGTAAAGCAATAAAGCAGTAAGTGACACAAGATATTGTAAGGTTTACTGGGTGGTGTAATCCCAGCTATGTCCTTCTTCCCCTTTGCACTTGGAGGCAATCCACTAGATTGATTATCGAAGAGTCACACAGAGACTTCTACAAAATAGGGAACAAAAGGATGTCGATGGCTTGAGCTCCTTGGTCACACAGATTTCTGCTACAAGACACTTCTATCCTCAGACGACGATCTCGAGCTCCTTGATCACACAGATGTCAGCTCCAATAAAGACCTTCTTCAACAAGCTTCTTTTACACAAAAATACTGATTGTGAAACAACAAACTTTCTCACTCAGATGAAAGGTGTTGAGGGTTTTGTCACGGGTTTGTTTGATGTTGAGAAGTTCAAACAACTTGGGATATCTCAATAGGAGTTTAGGGTTCTTCTTTGAAGAGGTTTGAGATATCTGTGACTGTCTTTGGAATGTATTTGAGAAGCGTGAGGGATTTTGGAGTTTTAATAAAGACCTTCTTCAACAAGCTTCTTTTACACAAAGATACTGCTTGTGAATTAATGAAGTTTCTCGAATTCCAATGTGGCTATGGAGTTTCTAAGCTTTTCTCTTAAATAACTTCAGCAAAGTTTGGACCTTCTCTTGTGTATGAACATGTATAATCTTGGTCTCTCTCCCATGTGTCTAAGGGTTTTGTTGAGGGTACTCTTTATAGAGATTCTTGGGATTTGTCCGTTGGACACAATCAGGCGCGTGTCTCTCACGCAGTGCGTCAAATAGTCCCTTTCTGAAATTCCTCAATTTCTGCTGGTTCCGATTGAACAGGAGCAGACTTGAACTCTGAAAAGCTGACAGTCTAATCAAAAGGTGGCTTGTCCACAAGTCATAATGTCTTGTCACTTTTAATGCACTTATCAAGCATTTAATGCGTTTTGAATTTATTTCCCGTTGGAAATAAATGACCGTTGATGATTGGATGACTTGAGAATATATTTCAGGTGAATCTGATCTTGAATCTCTTGAGTGAACTTGAGCGCTTGATTCGAAATCCTGAAACAGTCCTTTAGCGTTTAACAGACGCTAAGAACAAATATTCATCTTCACTTTGACTTTAGACGCTGATCTTCAACTTCATCTCTGATAGACTCACCTATAATTCTATCAATGACTCGGTATCTAATACTAAGTCTAAAATCTATAAAGATAAAAATTACAAGCCTAACAAACTAATAAACTTTCAAACGCTTATACATATATTCTATGAAAGTATAAACTTACATTCTTTGGGGGTCTAACATAAAATCTTATTTTGTCATCATCAAAACATCTAACATGAAATTCCTAACACTCATGGTTCTAGAAAAAATAGATCACCATCAGAGGAGAGTTTATGAAGGCTGTGGATGTAGTGCAAAATAAATGGAAGGAAGGGAAATTCTCCATTAACAGCGCGTATATGCATTTGATTGAACACGATGATGTGGTGGACTGGAGAAACTTGGTTTGGGGTCAGGGATCGGTGGCCAGGCATAGATTCATTCTATGGTTAACCATTCTCAATAAACTCAAAACAAAGGATAGAGTGCAACATTGGATGAATGTTGATGATTTAAGATGCATCTTGTGTGGGCAGGAGGAGGAAACCAGGGGACATCTCTTCTTCAGGTGTAAGTTTACCAAGGAAGTAATGACTCAATGTTGGGATAAATTGAAGTTAAAAGAGTGGCAAGAAGTTATTAGATGGGCCAATAAAATCAGCAAAGGCAGAACTAGTTTGTGTGGAAAAAAGAGGGTTATGCTAACAACTATTGTTTATAGTGTTTGGATTGAAAAAAATAGGGGGATGTTCATAAAAGAAAATAGTAATGTTAGACAGATTGTAGAGCGCATATGGAATATTATTACATGTAAATTTGAATGCACATAGTGCCTAGGTATGCCTGGTTATGATGTAATTTGAGTGTTAAATGAAAAGCCTACTTGTTCCCAAAAAAAAAAAATGATCATTTCTGTTGATATTAGACAGGTTGTATATCAGATATATCCTGAAATTTATTTAGTACTTTTATATCACTGATTCAAGTATTTCATACAAATTGAAAGCAACTCCTCAATTTCTCTTTTTGCTCCATTATTTCTATTTAATATTTCGTAAAAAGTTTTAAGTGAAGTAGTTGAAATATTGTACAATTTAATAGTAAAGTACATCTAAGAGTATAAACTATTATTTACGATACTAGGAAATAAAATAGTAGTAAAGGACTCTTACAATAAAAGGATTAATTTTTTTTAATTCTATTTTTACCATAATTTACGTGTTTACCATAATTAGAAGTATATTTATCATAAAAAGTACAACAAAAATCTTTCATAAACTCAAGGGCAATATTGTCAATTGATTAAGAAGAAAGTAAAAGTGAAGTGTCAATACTATTTTGTAGAGTGCTAATATCCACTCCCTTTTTTAAAATACAAAAGTGTAATCAACTTTTTTTAAATAACACATGGGCAGATGTGCCCCTTTTTAGGAACAAAAGAGAGTAATAACTCTTTTACCCTATTTTTGTAAAAGTATACGTAGAAGATATGCTCCTCAGTGACAATTTTTTTTTTAATTTGCGTCCTCAATGGCGACCTATGATGCACAGATACTCTTAAAAAAGGTCTCATGCAGTATCGTATTCGTATCGGATATGAATACGGGGTGGATACGTATCAGATACGTTTTTGAAGTATCCGAAATATAAAATATAAAATAAAAATTTGGATACAGGGTGGATATGTTCTGGATATGGGGTGAATACGTTGTAGATAGGATGGATATATTCTGGATAAGTTTTGGATACGTAAAACTGAAATATCCGATACGAGTTGTGTATTATTTAATATTATGCAATACTTTTATGGCCAAAATAAAACAAAGTAATCTTTTGATGATAATCCTCCTTTACTCAGCAAAGTTTTTTAGAGTTTTTCATATATATATTTATTATCTAGTTTGACTAATTGCTCAAACTTATGGACGATTTTATTGCTTGATATTAATGATTAGATGATTTATTTGTATAGTAATTATTATAATAACATGTTTTTTAAATATGCAATGGCTACGTGACCCCATTCAGTGGATTACACAAAAATTTGAGTTTTTGCTACTATGTTTGTCATGGAATTCTCATAAAGTAAAATTTAACTGTGGATTCAAAGAACTCCAATATGTAAAAACATGTATAGGTTATAGTTTATTACTTTATATAAATATAAATATAAAAATAAAATGTGTATCCATGCATCATATCTAATGACATAATAAGGATATGTTCCTCAATGACAAACTCTTTTAGAAATATGTTTAAAAATGTGAGCGACTTGAAACACATCGACATCTTGAAATGTTCTACAATAATGCTCAGAGAGAATATTATTTCTTTAAGTAAACTTGTTGCTTAAGAATTGATTGAAAATCAATTTATAAAACCTAAAAAAGGGGGAGGTTACTATAGAACTCATGAATTTGTTTTGTTTTAATTAGCTCATTGAAGTTTTACTTATTAACAACACTTAATGAATATTGGTAACATCATATATTGTGTATATTATACTTAATAATCTCAGTTTATTTTCATATGATATTTGCACACGTACTCAGTGTGCCTCCACCTCTAGTATCAACTATGAGTGGGAGCATTGAAACGCCATCCATGCTTAAGGATTATGTTGTCAAACAAATATGCAATTAACAAAACCGCAAGAAAAAAAGGGAAATTACTCATTGACCCCTTCACTTATTCTATAATTACTAAAAAAAAATTATTTTTCAAAAATTACATAAAGTCCACTTCATATTAAGTTAGTTTATTCAATTATATCCTTTGTATATTTAAATATTCTTTTAATTCGTGGCCAAAGGGTGTGTTGGTGAGTTAATTTTCAGTAATTAAATGAGGGGATGGGTGTGTAAGTTTGGGAAAGGGGGGAGGGGGTGTTCAATTTCAAGTTCTCCACTAAACCCCTGTAAGTAACATTTAGCTGAATTCCACGCCCACGCCCACGCCCTATATTGAACGCAACAACAGGATGGATTGATGAATGAATCCGGTGGGTTGAAGATAGATAGATACACATAGATAGATACACATACATAGATACTGATAGAGCGAGCGATGGCAGTAAGTTTGGGGGTGAAATCATCAGTGACTCAACCGGAGTGGGAGTCGGTGATTGATGAGTACAACCGGAATGGTAGAACGGGTGCAATCCCGGGTGTGTTGGACCTCTGCCTCTCCTCTCTCCTCCGTAAAGATTTACCCCTTCAACTTAAACTTCATCTCCTCACCTTCCTTGAACACCTCTTCCTCGACGACGTTTCACCCTCTTCTTTGCCCCGCCTTCTCGACTCCCTCCGCTCCGTCGTGCAGTCTCCCGCTGACCCTTTTTCTCTCAAAGATCAATTTCTCATATCTACCACCGCCATTTTCATCACATCCCTATTAGAATTAGATCATCATGTTGATGTTGATGATGATTCTCCCCTCATTGCTCTGGTTGAGCTCTTGTTGACTGTTATCAATCGCCCCAATCACAGCCTGGATCGTCACACCCGCGGCGTCGCGTGCGAGTGTTTACGCCAATTGGAGCTGGCTTTCCCTTGTTTGCTTTCCGATATCACACCCCACTTGTGGGCTTTGTGCCAGAGCGAGCGGACCCACGTTTCCCAATGCTATTCTTTGTTGTTGTTAACTACCATTCTCAATGTTGTTAAGCTGAAGCCTAGTGATAATAGTATTGCGTCTATTAGTAACGCCACGATTCCCTTGATCCCGTTCAATGTTCCCCAGTTCTTGATTGATGGGGTTGGTGGGGATTTCGTGTGGAAGGAGAAGGAGATTTGTTACAAAGAGTTGAGGAGAGTGATTGCGTTTTTGCTCGAATGCCCTCAAAATTTGACTCCATTTGGATTGATGGAGTTTATGGTTGCTATTATTCCCATGGCTGAAGAGCTCGAACTTCAGGCTTCTTTGTTGAGGGTGCAATTCTCGTGGTTCCTCTATACATTCGATCCGTTGCTTTGTCATGCTTTTTTGGGGATGTACTTGAAGTTTTTGGATGCTTTTGAAGGACAGGAAGTTGAGATAGCTTCTCGCCTGTTGTTTTTGTCAAAAGAATCGCAACATCATTTGTGTTTTAGGCTGTTGGGACTTCACTGGATGTTGGGCTTCTTTGGCTTGATAGTTGGTAAAGACGAGGGGAGAAAGAGAAGCATCATTGATATGAGCTTAAGCTTTTATCCTACAATTTTTGATTCTCTGGCTATGAAAGCCTTGAAGCTTGACATGCTTGCATATTGCTCTAGTTTGCTTTATAATTCTGGAGATGCAAATGGTGTAAAGGGTGACAGGGAGGTGAAGTTATTTAAAGACGGCCTTGTTTCTGTATCAGCTTTCAAATGGCTGCCTCCTTGGAGCACTGAAACTGCAGTGGCATTCCATTCCTTCCATAAGTTTCTGATTGGCCCATCACCACATTCTGATGCTTCTTCTTCTTCGACTCTTATTGAGTCAAAAATCTTTTACGCCTTGCAGGTATACCAATGGGGTCATCATTTCATTTTCTTTATCCCTCCTTTCAATTACTTTGGTGGTAATTGTCTATCTGTTACTTTAAGTACTATAGGTTTAAGATCTGTAGAAACGTCATGGTTGAGGCAATGATATTATTGGGATGTCTTCCTGTCAAGAAACACAAAGTTGCTTACGGCAGCCTTTCTTTAGTGAAAATTTGTATGCTCTTTGAAACCTTACAAATCAGTTGGTATGTAGTTGGTGTAATGGAGTTCATTACTTACAAAGAATACTTTTTGCATGGCTTCTGCTGAGTACCTCAAACAAAGAAAAGTGGAAGTGTTGATGCTTTGAAGCTTGTATGCCTTTACTGTTTTGTAACTTGCTTTTGGCTACGAAACCTTGAACGGAGTTAGCTCATTTGTTTATACAAGTTATGCATTGATACCTTATAACCTTGATTCAGTAGTCCCTTCAGAACATGCAAAGACCCAACAAAGGTTTGTCCATACGATTATACTTTTGAGTTGGGAAATTTGAAGAAGACTTTATTGCTCTTGCTTGCTTAAATTTAGTTCGAATTTTTTTCAAGTTAATATTTTGATGTGAGGCAAGTATGTTGTCCTTCAAGCCCTGAAACCTGGACTGCACCATATTAAGTAAAATGGTCCTCGCTGTAACCATTATATCTGATAAGTGTAAAGTTTAGTGTAGACAAAATGATGACGGCTTGTATCTGGCCATTTAGGGAGCCTGTTCAAATTAACTTTCATATGGTGAGATATAATAAACTATCAATTAGTTTGATTAGTGTAAGATCTATGAGAATCTTTTTGCAACCTTTGGGGGATGCTAGACTCCCTTTTTCTTTGAGCTAGTAGGATGCTTAGGCTCAAATTTGTCAGATTGGAGGTGGAATTATTGAACTTTGGGATCTAAGGCGAAAAATTGCTAAAGTGCTTTAGCTTTATGCTGCAGCCCAAAAATTCCGCAACTGACCAGTACCGCAACCACAGTCACAACAATCAGAATTGAAGATGAAGACCTTAGTGCTCACTAAATGTTCATTTTGGATGTCTAAAGTTATATTTTGGCCTTGGAAGTTTTCAAAGTTAATAGTTTGACCTATGTGTTTACACTGGAAAATTATAGGTGACGCGTTTCATGGGTGCTTGTTGATATTCATATCATGAATCTGCAATATGGTGACAATTCCTTTTACATTGCAGAAGATGCTGGTGGACTCATCTTCAGAATTTCAGGGATTAGTTCCAGTAATTGTTGCATGCATTGACCGGTTGTTGAGATGCCACAGACACCGCTGGTTGGGAGAGCATCTTCTTGAAACACTAGATAAACATCTGCTTCCAAAACTCAGAAACAACTACAGCTTGGGGTCTTACTTCCCGATATTCAAGAGAATTTCAGAAAATGATAAAGTTTCACCTAGTGGGTTGTTGGAGCTCCTCATGAAGTTCATGATTTTTCTTGTGGAGAAACATGGTCCTGAGACAGGATTGAAATCGTGGCGTCATGGCAGTAAAATTCTTGGCATTTGTCGAACAATGCTGATCAACCACCACAGCTCAAGCTTATTTACTGGATTATCTCATCTTCTTGCATCTATTTCTCTTCATTTTCCTGATCTGGAGGTTCGTGACAATGCAAGGTACTCTCTTGATTTTCCTCCCCAACTCCAATCCTACCTTCCTTTTAACTCAATTAATTGGAGAAGTTTTGAAACAGTTAGTAACCCAGGTGCCATATTTTGCCCATTAATATCTGCACGATAAAAAATTTCTCATTGAAGGTGATGTTTTGCAGATTTTACCTGCGAATGCTTATTTGTATACCAGGAAAGAAACTGAAACACATAATGACCATGGGAGAAAGTTCGCCTGGCATATCTCCGTCTGCTCAATCTGACTCATTCTTTAGTCATAACTTTCCTCAATCTTTACATGACCTTAAGAGATCTGGCAACATTGCCTCCTATATCCATATTGAACGTGTAACCCCTTTATTGGTAAAGCAGTCGTGGTCCCTTTCTCTACCAAATCAAGGCGGCAATCCTTACAAACCTGTTTTCTTTGAAGGGATCAAGGATAATGAACCAGCAAGTGAGGAAAGGTACTCAGAGATAAATGCGGGTGTCGATATTATCTCAGAAAGTAACATGTTTTATCAGCAAAAAGAGCCTCTACGCGTGATGGATGCAAAAATTTCAGAGATTGTCAGGGTACTGAGAAGGCATTTTTCATTTATTCCCGACTATAGACATATGCCAGGTCTCAAGATCAAGATTTCCTGTAGTTTGAGATTTGACTCAGAACCATTCAGTACAGCTAATGTGTTGAATGGAGTAGACAAGCTTCCTGCCATTTATGCCACGGTTCTTAAATTCACTTCTTCTGCTCCGTACGGACCTATTTTGCCATTTCATGTTGCTTTCCTTCTCGGTTCTCCACCTAAAAATTCCAAATCTCTGACCCAAACTGATCCATTGGCGATTGTTCCGGTAGAGAATGGTCATGAAGAAGAAGAAGAAAACTTTAAAGCTCCAGTATGTATAGAATTGGAGCCACGAGAACCAATGCCCGGTCTAGTTGACATTTTTATTGAAACTAATGCAGACAATGGTCAGATAATCCGTGGGCAACTAAATAGCATCTCCGTGGGGATTGAGGATATGTTTCTTAGAGCTATTATTCCCGATGAAATCACCGGAGATGCTGTACCTGGTTATTATGTGGATATATTCAATGCATTATGGGAGGCGTGTGAGACTTCATCTAGCACTGGTAGAGAAACCTTTGTATTGAAAGGAGGAAAAGGGGTCGCTGCATTAAATGGGACTCGATCGGTAAAACTTCTTGAAGTCCCTGTAACATCTTTGGTTCAAGCAGTTGAACGTCATCTCGCACCTTTTGTTGTTTGTGTTATTGGTGAACAACTCGTTGACATGGTAAAAGCTGGGGGTGTGATCAAGGACATATTGTGGAAGGATTTCCATTCAGATTCTTCAGTTGATGTAACTAGTTCGGAAGGAGGCCCCCTTTATCTCAAGTACTTTGGAGATGAAGATGAGAGGGTGGACCAAATCCCAACTAGTAGGAAAAACATCGGTTACTTTCACATTATGATATTTCTTCCACCAAGATTTCACCTTCTTTTCCAAATGGAAGTACATGAATTTTCAACTCTGGTTCGGATTAGAACTGATCATTGGCCATGCTTAGCTTACGTTGATGACTATTTGGAAGCTTTATTTTTGAACTGAACGGAAGCTTCAGAAACTTCATTTTAAATTCTTTTTATTCTTGTTTACCTCAAAATATTTATGATTGAAGTACACAACAGGTGTAAACACTTTCTTTCTTTCTGTATGTATGTATGTATGTATTTTCTTGTGTTTACTTGACCACAACTCCGAAGTTGCAAAAGGAGTGTTTTACTTACTGTCTCCGTGTAATGGTCTTTTTAACTTGTTCCAAAGATTACTATCCTATTTTTACTCTGTTATTCCTGTTTCTGAAAACCTGTAAATAATATTTGTTACTTACGAAATATGATTAGATGGAAGATGTGTGCACACCAGAACAGGTGTTTTCGAGCCATCTTCGTTAATAGGATGGGAGGAGGGAGGTTTCTATTCAGAGGTATCTAAATTTGGCTTGTTTGTTGCAATTTGAAGTTGGAAGTAAAGTATGAACTGATCCTCCATCGAACCACACTTTTGAATCCTTTTGTATTCGAATAGTGGTTGAATTGTAACCTCATTTCGAGGACAAGAAATAAGAAGAAATACTTACACACAGTACAATGCTTGCTGCTATCTTTCTTCTGTAACATGACTTTCCCTGTTTTATGATTGTCTTCAATGGTCTTGATATTTTAAGAGAAAATAACAGATATCCCCCCAAACTATTAGGTGATGTGCATTTTGCCCCCCAAATTATTAAAAGTTGCACTCAACACCCTAAACTATCATATATGTGCATTTTGCCCCCTCGGTCAGCTTCGGGCAGTACACAGGGGGCAAAATGCTACAAACCTCATAGGTGAGGGAGCAAAACGCACATCACCTCATAGGTTGGGGAGGGGGGGGGGGGGTATCTGCTACTTTCTCTTCTTTTTTTTTTAAATTCAAATATTCTTAATATTAACTTAATCCCCCTCGGTCAGCTTCGGGAAAATTTTTACCCATTCATCGTTCAATTTAAATCATGTATATTGGGATTTATTTGGATTTTTCTTGAAATATTATTTGTAGGTTTGAAATAAATAATTTTCAAATATGAAAATAAGAAAAATAAAAATAAAACATAAAAATAAACAAGAAAACAATGAAAAGAAGTATAAATTCAAATATTCATAATTTTCTAAAAACAAAAAAGACAATTCAAAAATCCGGAAACATGAAAATAAATTAAAAAAAATGAAAAAAAGTATAATTAGTAAAAATTTTAAAAAATAAAAAAAAATGGTGATGTGCGCTTTGCCCCCTCACCTATGCGGTTTGTAGCACTTTGCCCCCTGTGTGCTGCACGAAGCTGACCGAGGGGCAAAGTGCACATATATGATAGTTTAGGGTGTTGAGTGTAACTTTTAATAGTTTGGGGGGCAAAGTGCCATCACCTAATAGTTTGGGGGGAGTATCTGCTATTTTTTCATATTTTAAATTACTTTATTACGCATGTGTATTAATTGAGTTCTTTAGTAAACTGTTTTTATATATATATATGTACTATAGTAAATAAAATAAGGTGGTTTTGAAGTCTCTGATTATTTTTTATATATTATTGTTTGTTATAGCCTTGCATACGGTCCCATATTTGCAGTTTTTTCGGCTAAATTTATTGCAGTATTAAATATTTAAAACCAAAATTGGACACTTTGAAAGCCGTATCATTTGTCTAGTACCATACGATTTGGTGTCATTTTGCGGTATTCTCTTTACTAATTATCTACATGCTATTCTGTCCACTTTTTATACACAAAACTCTCGTGTAATTTGATTTTATAATCATTATTTACGACTTTCTCACATAAGAAACCCCTCAGACTCAGATTTAATATCGAAGCAATAGAAATAAAGTATATTAGACAAAAGAAGTAGCTATAAGTCACATGAATATTTCAGTTAGTATTTAATATTAACGGACTTCAAAAAGATTTGAGCGAGTAAAATTTTCTGAATGCACTAAAAAGTAAATAAGTTTTTACACAATAAAACGATGGCAGCTAAAAATAAAAATCGAAAAAGATATCAACTTATATTATTGTTGGTGGAATCTATACAAAAGAACTAATTCAGTTTGACTTCAAATATATAATTTCAATAGGAACCAACTAAAGAAATTTGATTAATAAATAATTTTAACTACTTTCAAAGGTCATAATCTTTTAAAATCCTCCACATACTCATATAAGTAATAAATAATAAACTGATTGCTAGTGTATATGTCCTTATAAGTTTTGGATATATTTAAAAAAATCACTTATGTATAATATAAACAAATATTTTATATAATATATGGTTCGGTATGTTTTTTACCGGGAATTGAAATTCTAAAATCAAAACTATACCAAAATAATATGTACGATCACACCTCATACAAGACCTGCGTTTTTTATATAAGAAAATCACAACTTCAATAATATGATTAGCTCCGATATAGTTGGTATGGTATGGTTTCACAAAATCATGTAACACCCCTAGTTCGTTTTCTCATCTTCAAGTCATTGTGAAGCTTTTTTTCTTACCTAAATTGATTTACCAAATTCTGTTTTTTCTAATCTAAAGTAATTTAGTTTGAAACTTACATCATCTTTGGGATAAATGCAAAAAAAAAAAAATATCCTGTGTTAATGCGAAATTGCGAAAAAACAAAAAAAGAATGAGTGTATTTTTCATGTTTTTCACTTTTAATGACATGCTTCTCATTTATACACTATCCAAACAAAACAAAAGGGAAAATAAGGTTATTTTAGTGACTTTTTGCAGAATTTTGAATAACACATGGTGATGTTTAGCCTATTTTGTTAATATAGGTGTTTTTTTGCAACTTCGCATTAACACAAGGGGATTTTTTGCAATTATCCCTTTAGAATTCTAATAGCTTTATAAATCCTATTTTTATTTTTTTTTGGTGAACAAAGTTTAGGTAGGTTCGGCTCTGGTCCCCTACCAGGGTCAAGACATACTACGAATAGACGGTCCAAGGGGTGTCTCTACTTGGGAATTTACAGATCGCCCACCAACACAACCCTCATGTCGGCAGAGAGATTCGAACACACAACCTTCTGAGGGGAAGTGGTCTGACCTTACCAATTGAGTCAACATGTGTTGACTTATAAATCCTATTAGTAGGATGAGTTGAATGCTATTTTTTTGATACTTTTCCTGGATTGTTTTGACATCGAAAATTAACTCAAAAACAAAATATTTGTCAAAAGTATTACTAAATGAATTAAATTAGAATAAACATCCCATGTGAGAAAATGATTTATATATAATTATTATGTTGGTTAATGTTTCAATTAATATTAAATTTATGTTTTCAAAGACAACATCTTCCTCGCTCATTTATGAATAAATAAACTAGCAACTCTAGATCTATAAGTGTGTATCAATAAATACAAAAATCTTAAACATATGAAACTTAATATAATGCATATCATTTTTACTGATCGATCTTAGATTTTATCATCCAAAAAGGTGAAATTTTATTTGTTATTACATATCTCCATAATCATCATTGTATTATAAAAACATTCATACTAACTACTAAGTATCGAAATATATATCCGTAAACTCCACCAGCATTATTAAAACAATCAACCCCTGTGAAAGGCGTTACTATCACTCTACCTCCTGTGAAAAATTAAATAGCAATAAACCGCCGTATGTATAAAACAAAGATGCAATTTACCCCCCACACGCTACTTGCAAATTATACGACTGGGTATGAATTTTTGCTAATAAATAGCAATTTTGCCCCTGATCTACCAATCATTGAATCTGATTTCTTAAATCAACGATCAACATTTTACTTAATTTCATTTATAACAACCGTAAATCTCGATCTAAATCAACGGACCCCACCTCTTGTTATAAGTTGCTGACTTGGATTAATTGCTCCTGTTTTTGTATATTTTGTATTATAAACGCATATCACCTGTAACACTTTTAAGAAGGAAAAATAGAAGAGATAGTTCATAGTTATCACTGAGGCTCTGTCAATCGCCGCCCCAAACCCGACACCGTCTCTCTCAAAACCCAACTAAAAAATGGCCCAAAGACTCTATAAATGGTGTTGGAGATTACAGAACCAAACACTTGCATCCCCCTCCATCTCAGTCCTTCTACCTATTCACTTTCTTCCCCAATCTCCAGAGGTTGATGAAGAACAAAAATTATGAGAAGAGACTAACAAGATAAACCTGAGGATCAAGATGATAAATGCTCCTGGAGAATTTATCTCAATATGAATAACAGAGAGTAAAGGATCAGATTTCTTTTAACCAAAAACAGAATAAATTTTATTGCTTACTCAAAGATATTTATACATCAGTTTTTGTGTACCATTTCAGCTACTTTTCTAACTAACATTTTAACTAACTCAATTAGCTAAGAATCCAGCTGTCAAAAGCACAGGCCCGCTTTTGTTAAGTCTTTCATCTTCAAAAACTCTTCAAAAATGCACTTTTACTTATAAAAGTGCTCTTTTTTACTTTTTACGTCTTTTCTTCTTTTTGGCATACGTCAACTACCTTCCCCTCCAAAAAATCCTTGTCCTCAAGGATTAAAATAGGGAAATTTAATCCTTAAATCATGCAATAATTCCCAAGTGCTTTCTTCAATTGGGGCGTTGAACCATTTGATCAACCATTGTGTAGCAGGCCTATTATTTCAGGGTACTACCCTCCTGTCCAAAACAATTTCCGGTTCCAAAACCAAAAATCAGCGAGATGTATGCCAATCTTCTTTTTTAATTGAGATACATGAAAGGTAGGGTGTATTTTTGCATCTGCTGGCAGTTGAAGTTTGTAAGCCACAGTACCAAACTTCTGAATTACCTGGAATGGCCCAAAATACCTAGGTGATAGCTTGCTATAACTTTGCTGCCTGAGTAAAAGATGCCTATATGTTTGCAACTTCACATAGACCCAATCTCCTATGTCCAGAACCCTCTTACTTCTCCCTTTGTAAGCTTGTTGCTTCATTCTACTTTGGGCTAGTGTTAATTGATGTTTTAGCAATCTTATAGTACTCTCCCTTTCTACTAGGCTTCTGTCAACTGCATCCACTTGAGATTGAAACTGTATATAAGGGTGGTGAATGGGAGGAGGTTGTCTATACAGTATCTCATAAGGTGTTTTCTTTATAGCTGAGTGGTAGGAAGTATTGTACCACCACTCAACTAGTGGTAACCATTTTAGCCATTCTTTTGGTCTCTCATTACACATACATCTGAGGTATGCCTCTAAACATCTGTTAACTACTTTAGTATGACCATCAGACTGTGGATGGTAAGTTGTGGAAGTATGAAGTTTCACCACTTGCAATTTAAAGAGCTCTTGCCAAAACTTGCTCATGAACACCTTATCCCTGTCACCTACAATTGTCTTAGGCATACCATGGAGTTTAAAGATATTATCCAAAAAAAGTTGAGCCACCTCCAAAGCTGTAAAGGGATGTTTTAGGGCTATGAAATGAGCATATTTGCTCAGTCTATCCACCACCACTACTATACTGTTTTTGCCCTTATAATCTGGTAATCCCTCCACAAAATCCATAGATATATCTTGCCATACATGATCTAGGATTGGTAATGGTTGTAGTAGCCCTGGTGATGCTACATTCTCTCATTTGCATTTCTGACAAGTTGGACATTCCCTCACTGCTTGATAAATGGTTTGTTTCAAATTTTTTTCCAGTAAAACACTTGCTTAATTCTGTGTAGAGTTGCTTGCATACCTGAGTGTCCCCCCATTGAGCTAATGTGATATATGGTGAACAAAAGTTGTTTTAGAGCACTGTCATCTCCAACCACCAACTTATCCTTCCTGGTCAAAATTCCCATAGCCCATTTATACCTTGTTTTGTTACCCTTGTTCTGTGTTAAATCCTCAATGATCTTCTGTATCTTGCTATCTGAAGCCCAACTATCCTTCACCTTTTGTAACAAATCAGTACTAACAGAGGAAATGCTGAATATTGTACCCTACTGATCATGCACTTGCCTAGAAAGTGCATCTGCTGCTACATTTTCTTAGCCTTTTTATACTGAATTGAAAAGTCACATCCCAACAGTTTCACTAACCATTTTTCTTGGCTTGGTGTGGTTATTCTCTGTTCTATCAAGTGTTTTAAGCTTTGGTGGTCAGTTTTTATGATGAAATGTCTTTCCACAAGGTATGGTCTCCATCTTTGAACAACTACCACAATTGCCATCATATCCTTATCATAAGTTGACAATGCAAGCTTTTTTTGTAATAAAGCTTTGCTCATAAAAGCAAGTGGTATCCCCTTTTGTATTAATACAGCCCCAATACCTCTTCCACATGCATCAGTCTCAATGATGAAATCCTCTTTAAAATCAGGCATTTCTAATACAGGTGCCTTAGTCATGGCCTTCTTTAATTCTAGAAATGCAGTTTCAGCATCACCATTCCACTTAAAAGCATCCTCAATTAAAGGTTTTGCTATTTTTCCCTAATCTCTTATAGATCTCCTATAGTACCCTGTAATACACAAAAAACCCCTCAACTCTTTTAAAGTTTTTGGAGTAGGCCACTCCACCATTGCTTTCACCTTATTTTCATCAGCTGCTACATCTTCATGAGAAACTATATGGCCCAGGTACTCTACTTTATTGCTAGCAAATTCACATTTACTCTTCTTCACAAACAGTTTATGCTCTCTAAGTATAGTAAATGTGCACCTCAATTGATCCATGTGTTCCATCCAACTCTTACTATATATCAATATATCATCAAAAAAGACTGGTATGAATTTTCTCAGATAGGGAAGAAATTGTTCACGAGACATTGAAAGGTAGAGGGTGCATTAATAAGGCCAAAATGCATTACTAAGAATTCAAAGTAATCATGGTGTGTTCTGAAGGCTGTCTTACCAATATCTTTTTCAGCCATCCTAATCTGGTGATATCCAGACCTTAAATCCAGTTTGGTGAACACTCTTGCCCCATACAATTCATCCAGTAATTCTTCTATGACAGGTATTGGAAATTTGTCCTTGATAGTGGCTGCATTCACTGTCCTATAGTCCACACACATCCTCCAAATCCCATCCTTTTTTCTTTACCATTACTATGGGGGATGAGAATGGGTTTTGACACGCTAGAAACTAACGTGCTTTGGTAGCAAGTGCACTAGTCGTGATAGTAATAAAAGTGAACTAAAAGTCCGGGTTGTCGAACCACAAGGACTTGAATTTTAGTTTATGATTTTATAATGAAAAAAGAACAAATAAAGTAAAGGTAAATTGAAGGTAAAACGCGTAAGATAAAAATGAAGACACACGAAGGGTTGAAGACCAATTATAAAGGGACACTAAAGCACATGTTAGGTCCAAATTGCTCAATTATACTTAATAAAGATTCTCGTTGAAGGTTTACGCTTATGTTGCTATGGTGAAAGCTCCTAGGGTAAAGAATAACCGATGTCTCGTGCTAAACTCCTATGATTGAATGATGGTTTTCTAAGTATATCTACCCGGAAATCTAATCACCAAACACGCATTAACGCACTAGAGATCACTCGACTTAGATCGAACGACTTCACCCGAGAATCTTTACCTATGTCTAGGGAAATTCCTCATTGGTTGCGGGTTATGGTGTGCAAACTCGTGTTCTTCTCCGTGTCGCTTGGTAGAGTTCCTGGGGCTCTTGCACTAATTGCATTGGAGATTTGACCCATTTGTGTTCGCATATCCTTCATCTCCATGAACATATCCTTCATCATATTACGGAGTTCATTGATCGCCATATCTGATTTCTTTATTTGAGCATCAAATCGCTCGTCGATTGTGGGAGGTCGTACTTGCCCTTGCTCTTGTACATTGAGATTTCCTTGCCTCGGAGGTGGGTTGTTGAAAGGAGGCCTCGGTTGTTGGTTGTTGAAAGGAGGCCTCGGAGGTTGGTAAATGCCCGGTTGTGCGTCTTGTGCGGGGTTTGGTCTCCTTGGAAAGTTTTCGGGTACATGAAAGTTCAACTGGTGTCGATGACGATTCCCAACGAAATTTACATCTACATCCTCCGGTTCCTGGGCAACCAATTCCTCTAATTCTTGCACACAAGCAACCCGTCGATTTGGTGGAGGAAGCTCATCATCATCTTCGGGGTGAAGTTCATCCTCCCTAGCCATTTGCTCAAGCTTAATCCACACGGTCCTACTATCAAGGCCCAAAAGGTCACCACCGGCTCCCGCATTGAGTCGGTGCCGAATCCGAGATCGGACTCCATTATAAAAATGTTGCACTTGCTCTTCTCGGGTATAATTGTGATCGGGGCACTTCCGTAGCAGACCCTTGTACCTTGCCCATGCGGATGCTAAAGACTCGTTCCTTGTTTGTTTGAACCCTTTGATCTCACTTCTAAGCTCGTTGATTTTTGATAGAGGGAAGAATTTGTTGAGAAACTCATCTACAAGATCATCCCATGTTCCGATTGATTGTGGGGGCAATGACTTGTGCCAAAGAGTTGCCTCATCCTTCAAAGAGAAATGAAATAGTCGGAGGCGGATGGCATCAAGATCCCGTGGGTTGAATTGCATAGTAGAGATCACATTCTCAAAGTGATCTAAGTGGTCATGAGGTGAGTCTCTCGAGTCGCCATAAAACGGCTCCGCTTGAACCATCCCGAACATATGAGAGGGAATGTGAAAATGTGGAGTAGCAAAGTCCGGGAAGACAACGGGTCCCGGTGTAGTGTGTACCCAGGGTGGTTGATTACCACGAACCGATGGAGGAGGTGGTGGAGGTGCCGGTTGTATAGCTTGGAGTATATTTTGCAACCATTCCCTATTTTCTGGGAGATTCATATCGGGGAAGTTCCCATTCGGATTAGGATTGAAATTGTGGGCCATTTCTCGAGCTCTTCTACTAGCCCGAAGAACACGCTCTATCTCGGGCTCAAAATCGTATAGGGGCTCATTGGATGAGCGGGTCATGCACCACAAGTCAACCTTTCAATTAAGCACAAGAAACTAAATTAGACTAATACTAAAATAAAGGAAAAGCAAGAAATAAACGAAAAACTAAGAATTATGAAAACGTAAACAAAAATCAAAAACTAAAAATAAACAAGTCCCCGGCAACGGCGCCAAAAAACTTGACACGCTAGAAGCTAACATGCTTTGGTAGCAAGTGTACTAGTCGTGATAGTAATAAAAGTGAACTAAAAGTCCGGGTTGTCGAACCACAAGGACTTGAATTTTAGTTTATGATTTTATAATGAAAAAAGAACAAATAAAGTAAAAGTAAATTGAAGGTAAAACGCGTAAGATAAAAACGAAGACACACGAAGGGTTGAAGACCAATTATAAAGGGACACTAAAGCACATGTTAGGTCCAAATTGCTCAATTATACTTATAAAGATTCTCGTTGAAGGTTTACGCTTATGTTGCTATGGTGAAAGCTCCTATGGTAAAGAATAACCGATGTCTCGTGCTAAACTCCTATGATAGAATGATGGTTTCCTAAGTATATCTACACGGAAATCTAATCACCAAACACGCATTAACGCACTAGAGCTCACTCGACTTAGATCGAAAGACTTCACCCGGGAATCTTTACCTATGTCTAGGGCAATTCCTCATTGGTTGCGGGTTATGGTGTGAATTTCTTGCACCCTAAGTTAATTTTCTCTTGAAATATTCACCTAAGCATAAGATTCTAACATATGGTGATCAAGCATATGTCAAACAAGCAAAAACATAAATTCACACCACATAACAACATAAGAATCACTTCAACAATCCTCTATTATAAGCATAAATCACAATTTGGCCTTACATGGCCCTAGTCTTACAAGCTTAGCTCATAGTTAATGGCATAAAGAACATAGATAGATTCATATACATATTCATGGACAATAATGAAATGAGAAAACTATTAAAACTCCCTATGTTGAATTGATGATGGAACTTCACTTCAATCTTCAATCCCCAAGCTAACCCTCCTTCTTTATCTCTTCCAATTGATGAATTTGTGGCTCAAAATCCCAGAAAATCCTTCAATCTCCCAGATTTTTGAACCCAAATAATGTGTGATAAGAGGTGTTTTTACGTGTTTTTAAGACCGTAATTCTTATGATTTGGATTCACTTATTGCTTAAATCATGTCACATTTGCATTTAATAGGTGTGTTAAGTGAATACAGGTAATAAATGA
The DNA here is from genome assembly GCA_019426215.1 of Buddleja alternifolia. Lineage (NCBI taxonomy): Eukaryota > Viridiplantae > Streptophyta > Magnoliopsida > Lamiales > Scrophulariaceae > Buddleja > Buddleja alternifolia. Next base: position 2,725,227 of record CM033406.1, read on the forward strand.
GAATACATGAAGAAAAGGGAAGAAAAACGATGTACAAAACAAATTCGAGTGATATTTTCGTACATTTACAGACCACATTAGACAAAGCTTCCTTCTACAAAGTTTTATATGTATGTCTTAGCTTCAAATGGGAACTTGAAACACCAAAATCGAAGGTCTATTGAGAGAATTGTGAAGGAAATACGATTGCTGCGCCGAACAGAGAAGTACATGTGCCAGGATACGCCCCAGCGCCCTCCTAGTCATGCCTAGGCATGGATAGTCCGAATGTTACTCTTTTTCAGCCTATATTCCAGCATTATATGATGGGTAAGAATCACTTTTGGCCATAATTCAGCACATGTGTTGAGGGGTTGTCATAAGTGTGTTTCTTGGTAGATTTACTTTATGGGCGCCAAATCAGAAACAACCTCCATGTTGAAACGTAATTTAGATATACTTAGCGACCGAATTGGACAAAATGTCCTTCTGAAAAGTTGTAGATCTATGTTTTATCTGAACATGGGAACTTGAATCATCCAATTTGGAGATCTGTGGAGAGGTTTATGAGGAAAATACTAATACTGCGCTGGAAAGCAAGAAAATGGCAGCATGCATGTGTTTTGTTGAAGTTTTCACATGGTTATGCTTGGTGGAATTCTTAAGGGCCGAAAGTTCAGCATTTTTTAGCTGGTTGGAATCTTAAAAACCAAACTTTAAGCATCACCTTAGGTGGAATTCTCATTGGGGAACTTTAATGGGAATTCTTAATGCATACTTTAGTGGAATTTTGGCTATAAAAGGAGGGGGAACCCATACTCTTCATCATTCACTATCAATTTCAGATTCTTGGAGAAGAGGGGGAGGAAGTGACCGATCCATAGAGAAGAAAAGAGGGGAGAGAGAAGGATTCTTGATTCATCATCATCATTGGAGAAGGAAGATTCAATTGTAGTTCCATCATTATTCACTTTTGAGGGAGTTTTTATAGCTTTTCATTTCAATTATGTCTATGAACATGTGTATTAATTCATTTATGTTTTTCATATTATCCATTATGAACTAAATTCATAAGACTAGGGCCATGTAAGGCCAAATTGTGATATATGCTTATAATAGATGATTGTTGAGGTTGTTCTTATATTGTTATGTGATGTGAATTTGTGTTTTTGCCTATCTTGCATATACTTGATCACTATATGTTAGAATCTTATGCCTAGGTTAATATTGCGGGAGAAAATTGACTTAGGGTGCAAGAAATTCACATCATGACCCGTAACTAATGAGGAACTGCCCTAGACATAGGTAAAGATTCCCGGGTGAAGTTGTTCGATTCAAATCGAGTGAACTCTAGTACGTTAATGCATGTTTAGTGGTTGGATTTCTGGATAGGAATATTTGGGAAATCACGATCTAAGCATAGGAGTTTATACGCGAGACATCGGTTATTCTCTACCCTCGGAGTTCTCACCATAACAATATAAGCGTAATCCTTCAACTAGAATCTTTATAAGTATAATTGATCAATTTGAACCTAGCATGTGCCTTAGTCTCCCTTTATACTTTGTGTAAAATCAATTGTGTAATCTTGTTCTTATTGTATGCATTTTACCTATAATTTACTTTAATTATATTTGTTCTTTTTTCGTTAAAATCATAAACTAAAATTCAAGTCTCCGTGGTTCGACAACCCGGACTTTTAGTCCACTTATTACTACACACGACTAGTGCACTTGCTACAATAGCACATTAGCTTTTAGCGTGTCAATGTGCTGAAAATTGGGCTTTATAGGTTCAAAAAATGGTTACAGCGGCGCCCAGGCGCGGGTGGATCGGCGCCCAGACGCCGACTACGTGGCAGGAGTTTCTTGGAGGAAAAGTCGGACGGCGCCCAGGTGTGGATAATGTGGAGCTCGGGCGTGGAATGCACGGCGCCTGGGCGTGGGTAAGTCTGCGCCTAGGCGCGGGTCTGCGTGCAATTGCTGCTTTTCTGCATCTTCTGGCGCTGGGCGCGAGTAATGTAGCGCCAAGGCGCCGGCATGCGAAGCATCTCCTCTTGATCGTTTGATACGCCGTCTTTTGCCCTTTTCTTCGTGTGCTCTTGTTTATCACCTGAAGTCACTTAACACCCCGATTAAACGCAAATGTAGCATGATTTAGGCAATAATTGAATCTAAAGCATAAGCATCACGGGCTTAAAAACACGTAAAAACGCCTTTTATCAGGCTTGTACTAGGTCTAATAACCCCACTGTCCAATAAGGACTGAACCATTTTCTCAATTTCATCTTTTTGTCTAGCAGGATAACTGTAGGGTCTTCAGCTGATTGGATTAGTGCCATCTTTCATTATAATTCTGTGGTCTTGATCCCTATGAGGTGGTAATTGTTTGGAAATATACATGTAGCCCGACTAAGCACAGCGGGAAATTAAAATTTTAGTTTCTAGGATTTAAACATGCGAGTTTATTAATCCTAAGGGCTTATCACATATCATAGGCTTGCGCATCTCTACACTAGTTATTTAGAACTTAAATAAAGAAGATCTTACCTTATTCGATTTTTCGTAAAAATCGAAGAGTTTCTTCTTCCTTAACGTAAACTCCCTAGCTTGCTTCTCGTTCCTTGAATCAACTCCTTCGTTTTCCCCTTTGATGAAGATTTCGAATTCCTCCACCAAAAACGCCTTTGATCGGATTCTTGATTCACTTCAGAGACCCAAGTGTTTCTCCTCTAAAGTTGATCCACACCCCGGATACCCACTCGTTTATAATCTTTAGCTAAGTTGATCTATAAACGTTTATTATAACTCTAAGGAATAGTGTATGGGATTAAGGTGAAAGCAAAAATTACTTCGCTAAGTATTTTTGGAAGAATTCTTGAATTTAAGATCTTGATGAATAATCAAGAACTCAAGAACACTATATGAGAGAGAGAAAAAGAGGAACGATTTTTCTATGCAAGAGGAACGGAAAATTTGGCTTCAAAAGTCATCATACTATTTTCGTTCCAAACTAGTCATATATATAAGACTAAGTTTTTGCAATTCTTTCCCATGTAGAACTCTTCTACATTAAACCCTTTCCATGTAGGAATAGAAGACTAATTAATTCTCAAATAGGACTCTTCTATTTTAATTAGTTTTCTTTCCCTCTAAGAAATCTTATTTCCTTCTAGAAGAAAATTAATTAAATTTTTTAATTATTTTCCTCCACCAAATTTTTGACCAAGACTTAATAAAATAGTCTTTTAATAATTAATCCATCATACTAGATTAATTAAAAGTCACTTCCAATTAAATTAAATGCTTTCTAGACTTAAGCTTAATTAAATTGATCTTATCAACTTAATTAATTTATTTATCCAACACTTGAATAAATAAAAGTCTTAATTAATTAATCTAATTAATTAATATATTAACTCAACTACTTTGAATTAAATTTCCTTAATTAAGAAATGGATTTGTCCGAGTATTGTGTGTGACCCTTTAGGTTCACCAACATACTAGTAATGGGTTCATAACCTTTATGATTTAATTTGGACAATTAAATTGTCTCGATTAATTAAACATTTTTAATTGACCATCTTATTATTTAATCTCCATTAAATATAAGATAGCCATAAATCAAAGAAAAGTTTCTAGCTACTTATCTTGAAGACCTAGATGTAGGCGATTCAAAGTGAACCTTTCCAATCGCGCATTCCATGCAAGTGAGATTCTTCCATCAACTAATTTTCCAATTGAATTAAGGATCGAGGAATCTTATTGGTCGAGATCCTTTTTAAATTCAATCTTAATAATTCAAATGTGTTTGACTAGTGATTAATTAATTCAAGAAACTCATTTCTTAATTAATTACTTACTTGCCTTGGCCAAGGATTAACTCAGTCAAATCACTTAGAATTATATAGGAAATTCACTTGTTCATCTAGACAAGTGACGGATCCTTTGTTGTCAACACCAACCTCCATATACGAGTCACTACACCCAATCACCAGTCCATATGTGTCCTTGTAAAAGAACTGGCACAGGAGTCAAAGTGCAGTGAGTCAATATACAAGATTACTGTGATGACTCAAGTCAAAGAATTAATCTTGCACTATCGTGATTAAGAAACTCCTAATTCGACATATATAGAAATAATTCCAATTTAGGAAGTTTCAATCAGGGTAATCAGTGAACTTGTTCTCAACAAGCACCCACGTATGTGCATTTGTGTCAACTACACTCATGTCTATAAAACGAGACATTCTCTAATTAAGAGTGTGCATCATAGGCGCAAGTCTATCCGAGTTATCAATGTCCCATCTTGATAATTCTATGACTTGGATGGTATTTAGAAATCACAGCTTTAGAGACTTGTTTTATGATATCCATCCAATGAGATATCAAGTCCCATAGCTATGTGTGAATTCTAGGGACTTCATCATACAGTTATATAACAATATAAACATAATATGAAGAAATGCCTTTTATTAATATAATGTAAAACGAAATTGTTTATTACAAGAATAGATAAAGAAAGCCTATCTAGGATTGGCTCGCAGGGCACTATTCTAACAGTAATGTGGTTGGTTCCTTAAAGAGATCGTCAAATTCTCCTAATAAGTCCTACAGCTGTAGATTATCTTGGACTGTATTCCCTTACAGAATGAAAATATGACTTGTGGCCTCCTCAATTTTTTGAAATACTCCCACATGTAGCATAATATCTTGAGCTGGTTTTCTGATCAATTTGGTCATTTTATTTCTGCTAATCAGTTTGACAGAGGCTGGTTGCATACCTCTCAACATTATCCTCTTATTTCCATCTATGAATTCTATCTTTAGTTGGCTAAAGTTCCAATTAACGTCACCTAGTGTGACTGACCATTGCACTCCTAGAACCATGTCACAACCCCCTAGTGGAATAGTCATCAAATCAGTAGTGAATTTGACCCCTTGCATTTTCCAAGAAAATCCTTTACAAATGTATGAACTGTGGATTTTGTTACCATCAGCTACTGAGACAGCAAATGGTGATATTGGTTCTAACTTACAACCCAACTTTTTTGCAACATCTAAGTCTATAAAGTTGTGATTACTTCCTGTATCAATGAGTATGTGGATTGGTTTCCTTTTCATCACTCCAGTCACCCTCATGGTCTTAAAGTCATGTATTCTAGTGATGGCATGCATGGAAACATGGGATTTCCCCCACCCTTTTTCTTCATTGGCATCCTCTTCTCCCTCTTGTTCATCATCATCATCATCCACCTCCAATTCATCTTCTCTTGGTATCTCTAATAAGTACAACTGCCTCCTATTCTTACACACATGTTCTCTGGTGAATTTCTCATCACACTAGAAACATAATCCTTTACTCCTTTTTTCATCAACTTCTTCTGGCCTTAACCTTCTTTGTTGTTCTGTATTAGGTTTGGTGTAGGGATGTTGTGACATAGGTGGTTTATATTGTGGTGATGTGATCTGGTTTTTGTAGTATGGGATTACATGATGTGATTTTGGTGGAATTGAATTCGGTTTTGGAAAGATTGTTGGTCTTTTCTGAGTTATATAGAAATGGCTTGTTCTTATAATTTGGCCAAGCTTATGGCCTCCTGTAATGATTTTGGTCTAAACATTCGTACATTAACAGAGATTTTCCCTTTTAAACCACCCAAGAAGTAGCTAAGAGCATAATGGTCAGGTAAATCCATACAATTAAGAATTTCATCAAACTTATCAAGGTAGTGTTGGACAGTACCAACCTGTTTTAGATTTACCTGACCATTATGCTCTTAGCTGCTTCTTGGTTGGTACTGTCCAACACTACTTTGATAAGTTTGATGAAATTGTTAATTGTATGGATATACCAATTCTGACATTGGATCATCATAAACCAACGCTCCAAATCTATCATTTAGGGATCGAATATATTTTTCCTAATTCGGCACTTCTCGTGTAAGTCTCACCTTCTTGAACATTTGGTGCCATTGTAAGGCTTTTCCTTCTAGATAACCGCAGCCAATTTCACCTTGGCATTGGATGGGGTATCATCAACCTCAAAAAATTGTTCACACTTATATAGCCACCCCCTCAAATCCTCCCCATTAAAATGGGAAAATCAACTCTCGATACTTTAGACGGAATCTGATAACCAACACCGCAATTCATCAGAGATTCACCCCCATTTTCGCCAGAATGCCCTAATCCCTCATGAACAGTGTGTTGATTCTGATTTGCAAACATTGTGGCCATCATCATGCGCAATTCTTTCAGAGTTTTCTCCGTTCGGTCATAGCTCTCTTTGAGAGCATCCACATCCTTCCGTAATTCCGTGTTGCTGCGCGTAGTTTCCACCATAGTTGTATCTTCACAAGAATTTTCAAGAATCAGCCTGACTACTGATACCACTTGATGAAGAACAAAAATTATGAGAAGAGACTAACAAGATAAACCTGAGGATCAAGATGATAATTGCTCTTGGAGAATTTATCTCAATATGAATAACAGAGAGTAAAGAGTTAGATTTCTATTCACCAAAAACAGAATGAATTTTATTGCTTACTCAAAGATATTTATACATCAGTTTTTGCGTACCATTTCAGCTACTTTTCTAACTAACATTTGAACTAACTCAATTAACTAAGAATCCAGATGTCAAAAGCGCAGGCCCGCTTTTGTTAAGTCTTTCATCTTCAAAAACGCACTTTTACTTATAAAAGTGCTCCTTTTACTTTTTGCGTCTTTTCTTCTTTTCGGCATATAACAGAGGTTTATGAATTAATCAACTCAAACTTATGATTAAAGAAGCTCTGTTTGGATTTCAATCTTCATTTTACTTTACATGAACGGGGTCATTTCTCCTCCCCTAAGCCCACCGCCTAATCCACTGCAAATCGAAAACTTCATATTTTGGGGGTTAGATTCGTGATTTCGAGTTGGTTTTCACGTTTTCGGGCTGATTTTGGTTAAGATTGAGGATGGTGTATTAGTATTAGGTTTTTGAGGGAAGGGATGAGTTGGGGGAGAAGGTGAAAAGGAAAAATAAAATTGAAAAGTAATTATAAAGTAATTAGGAGAATATAAAAAATAAAAAATCTAGGGTAAATATTTTTAAAAGTAAGGGCATTCTTGTCTTCACAATAAAATTTGCAAGCAAAATAACTCGTAGGAGGCCACTGAGTAGCATTTTAAAAATAACAGGGCGGTTCTTTGCTATTTGATTTTTCATAGGGGGACCGGCGTGATAATAACGCCTTTCACGAGAAGTTGATTGTATTTAACCCTTATTAAATATGAAAAAAAAATGATCATGGCAATGAATGGTGTGAATCAAGTGTATGTTGGTTTTAAGCATAAAATTTAAGTCCAAAGTTTGAAGTCTGAAAATGAACCAAATGAATTTTTTTTTATCCAAAAAATAAATAAATAAAAATGAAGTGAATGGACAATGGACAATCCAAAAAAAATATGGAGGTAGGGCCCCTAGCTGCACATGTTGAAGAGTGCTGCTTTCTACATAGATAGATACAAAGCACAAGGGAACCAAGAAATTCCTAGGTGACAAAAATGGAATTGCAATGCAGGCAGGCTTCTTGACTCTCCAGGGTTTATTTGTCATATACACCTCAACATTTTCTTTTGTATACATTGTATCAACATAAAATTTTATACTAACTAATGTTTCTTACATATAAATAATTTTACTTTTGTCACTTATCAATACCAAAATAGGTGAGGGAGGTAAGGGGGTATTTTGTGAAGTCTAAATTGTGACACACAATAGGGCTGGAATAATAAAATGGGTGAATTATGTGCACACCCCCTCATTTTAGTATTAATTATCAAAACTCTTCCTGACTTTTAGTAAATTACAACGAGACCCCCTAAAGGGGTCTATTCGTAAGGTTTATAGGGTTGAAATTGTAAGAATTTTAAATACACAGGGAATATAATTGTTCGAATATTTTAACACGAGGGAGATTTCATGTAATTTCGAAAGTATCAGGGGGTTTTCAATAATTTTGCAATAAAATGAGGGGGTGTAAATGTCTCTAATAAAATTGATTGAATATGAATATCTACTCATGGAATATTATAAGATAAATAGTTCTTAGTTCCTATATGGAAAGTAAATCTCCACTAGTGGTAGTGGCTCGAAAATATAATGTCAATTTGAGAATGAAATCTATCTAAAGTATTTTGCAACACAAAGCGTAGGGCCAGCAGAAAACAATATCAATTTTGTCTGTCGTTGCCTCAATTTCTGTATATACAGCTTGCTTAAATCCACTCGTGAATGTGATGCTGCGGAAAAATAAAAACTCTTGTACAACCCACATCACACGCGTAATACATATAAATATAAATATATATATATATGTTTGTATGTATGTATGGAATGGAAGCATAAACACATTTCACGGATATATATAGCAAGCACGCACAAATACAAATTCTAAAAGAAGCAGCAGTAGTTGTAGTAGTTCCATTAAATTAAATGTCAGAAATAATCTGCGATCTCCAAATTCATATCAATGGCCAACAAACATTCTTTCTCTCTCAGGTAATATTAATTTCTACTCTAATTCCATTCTTCAAATTCAGTAACTAACTCTCTTTTTTTCTTTTTTTATTCTGTAATTGTTGTTGCAGAAAATCCTGTCCAAGTACTCAACCAAACTCAGAAAGATAATCAAACAAGAAAAGCGAACAACTCAGATCAGAAACTGGGGAATTGAAATAAACGATTTTCCAGGCGGAGGCGATGGATTCGAACTTGTTACAAGATTCTGTTACAACAATGGCAACATTCCAATCACAGTTTCCAATGTCTCACTCCTCCATTGCTGCGCTGTGTTTCTTGAAATGACAGAAAAGAAATCAAGAATCAATCTGTTGCATCAGACACAGGTTTTTCTTGAAGGGATATACTACTGGTCCTGGAATGAACTCCTCACAAGCCTCAACAATTGTGAGCCCTTCTTCGATCACGCACACTCTTGTGGCCTTATTCAGAACCTCATATGCTCACTTCTTGCCAAGATTGCTCAGAAATCAGATGTCAATTACCTTTCTGTTATCTCGTCGTCTTCGTCTTGTTCATCTCCCGAAACTACCACCCCTAGTTATAATGGTTCCTCATCAAGGAAAGCTTGGGCTTGGTGGTTTCAAGATATGACCATTCTAGGTCCAAACATAATAGAACAGTTCCTGAAGGCATTAGGGTCATATGGGAGTGACAATAGCAATTTAGTACTCACTAGATTCCTGTTGCATTATCTCAAAACTGCCCTCCATTCCAATGGCAGAAGCGGGATGAGGTATGTTCCGGCAGAATACAGCGGGCTGGCGGATACCGCGGTTCACGGTGTGGTTTTGATGGGAAAGAGTGCATTTTCTTGCAGAGGGTTATTTTGGGTGTTGAGAATTACTTCTGGATTCGGGCTAAGTAAGGAGCGGCGGGGCGGGCTGGAGAGGCTGATTGGAGGGATGCTCGATCAGGCCACGTTGGATGACTTGTTGGTAACAGGAGTGGGGAAGGGATTAGGCCATGTGTATGATGTAAATCTAGTGGTGAGATTGATGAGATTATTTGTTGATGAGCATAATAATAAGGATAAGGGGGTAATCCTGGTGTGTATTGATCATCAGAAGAAGATAAAAAGAGTGGGTGAATTGATTGATAAGTATTTGGGAGAGATAGGTCCAGACCCAAACCTCAAAATATCAAAGTTTCTTGGAGTTGCAGAGAGTTTGCCTGACTGTGCAAGGGATTCTTTTGATCAAGTCTACAGAGCTGTTGACATTTATCTTCAGGTGAGATCCTATTACATTTTTTCTATCTTCTATGTTAATGTCATGGGGATAATGGACAATTGGAGAAGATCGAGCGCGTTGCATTTTTAGTCTCATTATTTATGAATTTGTAAAATTAATCTCATAGGATGCATGTTTTATTGCATTTTTTGTCTCAACCATTAAAAAATAGATGGAAACTGTTAGTTTGGTCACGTGCCTTGTAATTAAATTAACAACATGTACATTAAACGCACCAAAATCCATCCAATTTTTGATAGGTGGGAATAATTAAGCATCAAGCTTTGATTTAATGGAGGGGGAATTGGAATTGGGTGTTGATCTAAAATAATGCTAAATATTCTCTGCCAGGATTTGTTTTGTGTGTAGTACATTTTATGAATTGTCTTTTCCCCTTAGTCTTGTTGTATACTTTGCCTGTGAATCCTACAATTGTTAGACAGGTATTAATTGTCATTACCTGTACAAAACAAGACCCATAAGATTCGATTACTCAACTTGCTAATCAACTTGTAGTCATTTATTTTTATAATTAATCAACTTGTAGTCCTTTTTTTGGTAAGGTAATCAACTTATAGTCCACTAATTAAAAATGCAGAAAATATATTAGTACAAAATATCATCCAAAAAATGTACATGTATTGGTCCCAATCCAAACTCCCTATCTTAAATTTATATACAAAGTTGAATTATTAGATAGAATAATAATCTTGCCACGGGACTTGGACAACTTTTCTAGTGTAATTCATTGCTTACATCTACAATAATATATATAGGGATAATTACACTGGACATACCTGAGGTATTGCGAAATTACAAAAAACATCCCCTAATTTAATAAATTACATCTAACATCCCAAGTTTTCATGTATTGATGTAAAAATGGATGAAAAATTTAAAAAAACTAAAATGCCCTTACGGAATATTTTTTTTAAAAAGAAAGAAACATATTAAAAAAATTTAAAAAATTGAATTACCATTTTACCCCTTTACATCTCTACATTTACTTCTAATACCAATTTTAAAATAAAAAATTAAACATAAAAAAAAAGCTTATATATATATCTGTGTGTGTGTTTTCGTGTGTGTGCTACTGTGTGTGTGTGTGTTTTCGTGTGTGTGTGTGACTGTGTGTGTGTGGTGTTGTGTGTGTGTGTGAGGGTAGGGTGGGGATGGGGGATGGGGGGTTGGGGAAGACGACACTGTTCCCCAACCCCCTTTTTTTCTTTTTTCTTTTTTTTTATTTATAAAATAATATATTAATAAGTAATTATTTTAGAAATTAATTTAAAATATAAAATTTTAAATTATATAATCTATTATATAATCTAAATTATTATATACTAATTTAATTAGAAGATTAAAATGATATTTTACACATAATTTTTTTATTTTATAATTTTAATAATTTAAATTTTTTTTATTTTGTTGATAATAATTTTTAATTGTAAATAATTATTTATATACATTACATACACAACATTACATATAACACCTACACTTTTATAAAATATTACAAATAACACCAAAAGGGTATAATTGTCCGAGAAAAATTTGGTCTTCTGGTCCAGAAAAAGTCAGGGGCATTTTTGGAAGTTCACCTAAAAATTTAACGGAACACTAACGGAAGGTGCTCAGTGTTAGACGGTGGAAACGGAATGGATGTTAGATGTAATTTATTGAACTAGGGGATATTTTTTGTAATTTTGCAATACCTCAGGTATGTCCAGTGTAATTATCCCAATATATATATATATATGTGTGTGTGTGTGTGTACGTACACAATATTTTGTTATAAATAGTTGGCATCAAATTTCATTAGGATGCCGTGAGCGGTAGGTAGGTATAAGTTTAACAAAATTCCCTGATTTTCCATAGATGAAGACAGAGTATTTGATCTTTTATATTTATTGAATGTTTGGGTGTGATTATGATTGATAGGCATTACTACTTGTGCAAAATTAGGCATGTGCCACTAGCAACTCATGAGACAAAGCTAGCTAGCTATTCCTATTAGTAGGGTCGCTCACATCTTATTTGTCAATAATCTCAAATTAACATATTATTAAAATTGTCAAGTCAAATATCTCTTTTCTCAAAACATAAGATTGTGTAAAAATAATGGGTTTGTTTTGTAATTTTCACTTCAAGTGTACTAAAACATTTTAATTTTAAAATGTTGATTGATTGCAGTCTCATCCATGTGTTTCGTTGGAGGAGCGATCAAGATTGTGCAGATGCATCAACTATGAAAAGCTAAGCCTGGAAGCATGTAAAGACCTAGCAAAGAACCCTGCAATACCTCCACGAATCGCGGTTCAAGCACTGCTAGCTTCTCAGCATTCCAACATAAAAAAGGCAAAGGCAGGGGCAGGGGCAGAGGCAGCTGATGATGATGATTATGATATTAATGATGGTTCACGCTCCAACAGCAGCAACAATAATAAGGATTATCAATTGGTGTTGTACAAAAATAATGACAAGTACTCATCAAAGAGGTCGTCGTCGGGCGAAGAAGCCGTAAGCGTAAATTTGGAGAGGATGCAGTGGAGGGTGGTGGAATTGGAGAAAGTTTGCAAAGAAATGAGGGGTCAGATGTTAAGAATGGTAAAGCTTGCACCTCAACACAACAGACCAAGGCCCTTGCCCAGATTGTGCTGATTAAGCTAACCAATCTTCTTTACACATACTTGTTTACTTTTTGCATTCTCAAACCAATTTTACTTTTTTTTTTTTTTTTAAGTCTGAAATTGTAATTTTTAATTGTAAATGATTGTATGTCATTTCAGATAATAATAATAATAATAATAATAATAATAATAATAATAGTGTGATATTAATATTGTGAGCATATGCTAATGATGCATCTGAATGAACTTATCAATGTATTGCAATTCAGCGCATTGGCACATGCTGAGTGACAAAGTACTATCCACTTGGGTAGTAAGTAATTAAGTAAATTGTTAACATACATATTTCTTCATTAGGATAAATTCATGCTACGCACTTGTATTTTGAGACTTTGTATATACGCAAAATAGTCATAAAATAAATTGTTGACAATATCGTGTGAAATCTGGCTACAACCCCATTTAGTCTCAAAACATTTCACAATTTCACCAAGGTATTCAAGTAGTGTTGCATATCATATCACGTGATACATTTGCTACATGGTCAATTTTATCTTTCCCTATATCTGAGCAGGGGAGGGCGCAGTTAGGGTATTTTTGGGTTCAGGTAACTCGGGTTGGGTACTCGTATAGATCGGGCTACCCGATGTATTCAGGTACCTGAATAACTCGTATACTCGTGCCTCGGGTTTGGAGTCGGTTGAACTGATATAGAGATAGAGAATGGGACTGGAGAAGACGACTACCAATCTGATTGCATTTTTTTTCTCATTTGTCGGGGTAACCGATAACATTATTCGGGATAAAAATTTCATACCCGATTCGTATAATCAGTTTTTGGGTTTACCCAAACCCAAATTCTTTTGCAAATTTTGGACCCCGAATCGAGTGTAACCTAATCAGGTCCACTCAGGTACCAGAACACCCAACTCGGATGAAAATGGGCCACTACTGTAGCAGTTCATACCTTAGATTCTCGCAAAAATAGTCATATATAGCATAGTCCAAGGCAGTGCAGAATTCTCCTAGGTAGTGAAAATAAGTTTGAGGTGCATGATAGAAACGCACGTAATATTATTTATATTGTTGATCTGATGCGTGTTCCAGTTGTGATTGTTGGGTGCCGAAAGTGTCAGAGCTGCTGCTATATAAGCATGCATGCAACAGTGAGCATAATAGCTCATAAGAGAGAGAGCATTGAAATGTACGTACGTAATCCTATTTCTATTTTCCACAAGGCTTGCTAACCATATATATGATGGCATATAGTCGATCGTCTGGTTCACTGCATACCAGACTCTTACCTTATGGAGTAGTGACATTCAAACAAATTCTCCGACATGGACGACTACCTTAAACTGGAAGGGGAGGGCGGGGGGGGGGGGGGGGGGGGGGGGGGCAAAACCCTACAGTCAGTCAATACGGATAATGCAGCCCTCTGCATGTTCTATAGTATAGAACATGTATCACCGTCACTCTCATAGTCTAACGCATAGCATCAAAGTTGCACAAGCTTCATTTTTAGTCACTCCCCAACATCAAAATTCAAAAGACAGCTTTTCATTTTGTATCAAATACAGATGTTATGGTTTTTCCAATCTCATGCAATAATAATGTTCATTTTGTGATTTGCTCACATTTTTCCACTAAGAAAGTGGACTTAGCTCTTCCCCCTTTTTTCTCTTTAGAAAAGAAAAGAAAAATGACACCTGAAACCACCTAGCACCAAAGGACTGGTCCACTTTTTCTCTATCCCTAATGACGACTATAGATCACATCTTCCCACCTCGAGTAGAGTACCGCGAAACATTTCAACAAAGTAACATCATAAAATAACAAAAACTCTAGGCATGTCAGCTGCTATTCTGAACTTGTGATATGCATATGCCCTCTCGTTCATTGGAAGTTAGAATTTTTCTTAAAGAACGGTACTGTAGCCGAACATTCTCTCCACTGTCAATAATCTTAAGCAAATACCTGCAAGAAATTGCAAAAAGAAATCAGCAAAACAGCATGTCCATGCATGCACTTCTTAACATGACGTTTTTAAACATTTTCATCGTGGTGCACGAAACTGTGGTCTGTGCAAGGAAAGGATTTAGCTTCGACTGCTTGTTTCTTATATTTTTGCTACTTTTATAAAGTAAAAACAACGCTATGCATGCTATGCCATGCTCATCATGTTGATCACTCGCAATAACCGCATCCTGTTTAATTAGACTGTATAGCAGAGAACTACCAAGAGTTTATGAATGGTTTTAAAACTTTGATGAGGCAAATCTAGAGTTACTCACGGGAGCATAGTGTTGAAAGGTATCAAGGTTATTTGGAACTGGATGCTCGTGAACAGTTGCATGAGGCTTTATTGTCTTGGGGCCTGTTTTGAATGTCACAGAGAGCTGGGAAGTGCTTGCTAGCCTTAGTTAAGTAGGTATAACAAGAAAATTTTGGAAACATGCAGAAAAGAAGATTTCGTAACTGACATAATTTGCCAAACGGTAAAAACTGCCAGCTAATGAGGGAGAACCATGGAACCTAAGTGAAAATATACAGAAGACAAACCGGAAACTTTTGAACATTACAGGATATGTATTTGATCAACCATGAAGAAACCAATACGATGAAGCCATTTCCAAATAGCTGTGTGCATTAAATGTGTGATTTTGTTTTCCCTCTAATATGCTACTACGAAAAATCATTGATTTGACCATGACTGTAATTAGGAAGTATAAACTAAAACTAGGTCTCAACTTTTGTAATTCTTTAAAGTTCAAATTGTTAAGCCTGTACAAAACTCAATTAATATGATCAGTGGCTTTTATAGTAGGACCTTTTATTCAACCAAATAAATTTCTCGCAAGAATAATCCAGATTTAACAGATATTATTGAACGCAGTTAAGTGATTGGTTCCTGCCCAGTACTGGAAAACACAAAATTCCAAGCTTCAAAAATGAAATATAAATTGATCTATTTATAGGCATTATGTTAATGCAACTTACCAGCCATTTAGACACTGTGACGTGATTACTGCTTCCTTGCCAACAAATTTATCAGGCGTCCGTCTGTTTCCCTGCATATTTTGTTTCCTTTCAACCAGGATGTTTGCATATGACACCAAAATCATGAAAGCAGAGATAGGTCATAGTTTACCTTGATAACAACCTTCTCATTGACTGAGAAAGGATACTGTACACCCTTCTGTGACACATTTTCTGGGGTAGTGTCACCATTTTCCTGAAGAGATGGAAAAATGAGCATTAAATATACAAGCATGCTTATACCATTTTCTACACATTCATCAATTTGAGGCCAAGATTCATGAAGCAAACTACCACAGTTCGTCCGATGAAAATTGCATAAAATAGATACACGCAAATATGCACACCAAAAGGGCAATGCGATAAGAATACAAAAATAGCAGATTATTATAATGTGTGCGCACACACATAAGCACAGAGATAGCATTTAGTATTACATACTTCAGCTAAAAGACTACAAAATTACTCGTAGAACTTATTCTGTGTACATATGCTGAAAACTAATACTCCAGTATAAAGGAATCTTGTTCAATTTTGTTTACCCTGTGCTCACTTGCCTCCTTCCTGCGTTTCCGGAGAGTTGCATTATGGAATAGCCTGCGATCATCCTCTTGTTTCACTGCCATAGCTGCAGCTCTCAAAGCTGTGCATATATCAGCAAGAGATACCATCATCAGCTACAAAGAACATGAACATGCTAAGAAATCGAAAAGGTTCCAGGTACATGCTAGACTGTGTGTTAGTGAGTGAGAGAGAGAATCATATGTTAAATGAATGGATATTACCATGATTAGGTATCAATGATCCAGCCTCAATTTCCGAATTGCAGAGCGTGCATCTGGACTGAAACAGCAAAAAAATCATAACTATGATTATTTTCTTTTCTAGATGGATAATACAAGAAAATCCCATTACATTCTCAAAAGTAAATCCCAAGTGCCATTTCTGTCATCAAATTTCAAAAGAACATGACTGGAAAAAAAAAAAAAGTAAACATAATGGTTTAGTAGGTCAAGCCCAGAGTATGCTTAGGCCCTTCACTAGCGCCTTAAGCATTAAAATACGTTTTAAAGAAACAAACAGCACTTGAGCGGCTAATAATGTCCAAGGGGTTTCCTAAACCACCATCAACCACTACTTTCCTTGTGGATGGAAAAACAGGTACATTGATGGTGAAAATATGAAATTTCATTCTTCGAGTCATCATACTTCTGCGAACTTTTGTGGATGGAAATATAGGTACATTGATAGGAAATATGAAACTTCATTCTTTGAGTCATCATACTTCTGCGAACTTTCAAATGGACAAGCTAATTAACTTCGTGAGATGGACCATATCTGTAATATTATCAAGTGGATAACTAAAGTTAAATATTGTAGCGTCCAAAAGAGAGCTTTAAGTTGTACTTTCACAATAGAGCTGCACTACCAAGTTATGCCACACCAAGTTTAAATCAGTCTCTTGCATCACAGGAGGAACGAACTACCAGAACAGGAGACTTAGATGATACTGTTTGAAATCTCTGGGTGAAATTTTTGATGCATAGTTTTCTCTGCTTGTGTTCTGAAGTTGGCCGCTTTAAACTTCTTAAGAGTCCTGGAAGAATAAAGGAAACTCCTACTCCTAACATCAAATGCATTAAGCTGCCTAACTAATAATAGGATACATGGTGATAGAGAAGCCCATGTACGCAATAAGTGCGTTGTAGGTGATGTAAAGACCATAAATGCTGTTAAATTGCGGACAGTTCTGGTATTCAAACAAAACAGAGAACATAGATCTCTGCTATTTTGATTGAACAAGATGAGATCCGAGTATATATCTGCTGCTCACCACGGCCAGATCTATATATCACTCGCCAACCAATTTATTTTCTCTCTTATTTATAACAATGGAGTAGTCTAGGTCCGTATATCTATGCGAATAAAAACTACAATAAATTCACGCACAATACATTTGCACTGAGATAAGTAACTTAAGTTACAGTTTATTTAAGCCGATACGATTGAAAAAGTTTGATAAACTCAAACTAAGGAAACCGAAAAGCAACTGAAAGAGAGAGACAGAGATGCCACTACAATTGTCATCAATCATGGATGTTACCAGATTAGGAGTATCGATCTGTGAACTCACAGGTTTCATCCGGATCCGACCTGTTACCAGATTAGCTCTCCTACGTTGGGGAATGTAATTGCAAGCATTTTCCTTAAATGGGTATTCAGGTTAAAAATGCATTGATAAAGCCGCACCATCCTTTCTTCCGACCAATTTCAGTTCTTCCAATTTGATTAGTTGATTTAACTTTGACCAACTAACTAACTTAATCTAAATTAGCTACAAGCTATTTTTAACACTAAAGACATTGTGATAACATTTTTATATGTTAACATAAGATTTATCTGGCAACTCAGGAAGAACCTGCAGACATAAACACTATGAATAAGTAAACCCCACAGAACAATCCATAGAAGTGTTTTTCGGTCGTACCACATTCAAAGAAAGAAATGATGTGCAATTCCAGTCCACTTCATGTAGCAAAACAACCGTCAATAACATTAGTGTGCTTTTCTACCCCTGTGCAGTTGTGCATCCTTATGAGTGGAAGTACAATGGTAGAGGAGAATCTCTTTTCTTTTCTTCTTTCTTTTTTCTTTTCAAGAATGAACATGTAGGAAGGAACTTTGTGATATTTAATACAATATATGGTGTGTTCAGTTTTGGGGATCAAAATAATGTGAGACTGATGATGTTGGGATTTTGCTCACCCGCAATAATATGATAGCATCAAACACCTTTTCAAAATGATTACGACTTGATTACCTTAAAGAGTAAGACGGACAGGAGAGGCTAAGGTTACTAGCAGAAGTGTACAAATACAAGTAAATGACCAATTAGGAGGATAGGCATGTACGACTATCATCCATATGGGTCACACCGGAGGGAAGTCTGAATGGATTTTAAGGCCTTCCTTATGCCCTATTAGTCAACATGGACTTAAGCAATTTTGCTCAATTTCTAGGGCAAGATGATGTCGAAAATGCTTCTGACCCTGGGTCCTCATAAAGTCTATCAACCTATAAGGATTTGAAGGTCATACCAAAGAGAAATCGACCTTTTGGTTATAGATTTATTTAGGCAACAAGTAATGATTGGGAGGGGGGCATTAAGGATCCCAATACTACAATGTAGGACAAAAAGGCTATAGCTAACGTCTTGAACGACAAGATGTTGAAAAAGGCTACCTGAAAATGTGCGATGTGATTGATATTTGTACAACGATGGCCAATTTTATCAAGAGGATAGCATGGGAAGTTTTAGAGAAAACTAATGGAGGATGACTGCTAAAAGGATCCACTATGGTGAGGCAATGTTCAACGAGCCATTAAGATATAACGAGATGGTACAAAAGGCAGCCAAGGATCAGGAAGAAGGTAATAGAAGTATAGAGATGGCTGGGAAAGGGTGCCAAACAGGATACAAAACAGCCAGAAAGGATAAGAAAAGAGAGTGGAAGGTGGTCAAATGAAGATCACAGGACGAATCTTAGGGTACAAAGCTATTATCTTAAGCAACATGGTTATGAGGTGAAGGAAGTCCTTTCGAAATAGGATCCACACAAGGCAAAAGCACTTGCTACAATTTGGAAGCAGTAGGCCTTTGGAACCTAATGTATTCTTACCAAGGCTTGAAGGTGTCTCAGATACACTGGAATTATTAGTTGACAAAAGTTCTTTAACAAAGACATCTCAACCAAAAAGGTAGGTTCCAGTAGAGAGGTGGAAGAAAGCACCCAAGCAACGACGTTTCAGTGAGAAAAACAAAAAGACTTGAGCTTGAAATGGCAATTTCCAGGTAACGATTTGGATTTTTAATGTCCATGATTAAAAAAAAACTCACATATGGACTATATAGAAAATAGGATGGTCAGTTGGATTAAGGTGGTAAAGCAAATGTTTTGTCATTGGACTTCTTATTTCCAGAAAATAAGCTATAAGTGTTGGGACTCCTGCTCTAAAAAATCAAGATATTCAATTTCACTGCCTCTTACGTTAGGATAGAATGGCTTCAGCCAACACACGCTACAATGAAATAAGGATGAGTCACACTTCAGTATGACTTTCCCTTTTATGCTTATTCAAATTGGGCCCGGATTATATCTTCTTATCTCAAACATGCAGTTGTGACATGCTCTAGGTTTCCATGTAAAACACCAGAGAGAGAGAGAGAGAGAGGAGAAAAACAAAGACCAGGAGTGATTCCACGTACCGTTTCAATGACCTTTCTCAGCATAAGACCACCAAATGAATGCCCACAAGAAACAACCATGGCATCCTCAAGGAATGCGCCACTGCAGAATCCTCAAATTCAGACAGATATTTAGAATTGACACATGCAATGACTAAATTAAAAGATACACTCCCAAATCATGAATATATGATCAACTAATGAAAAGGCAAAGCGTGTCTAAGGAACCACAGGTCCGAACTGTTGATCATGAAAAATACGTAAAACAATATAAGATGGACAATACACTCCCAAATCATGAATATATGATCAACTAATGAAAAGGCAAAGTGTGTCTAAGGAACCACAGGTCCGAACTGTTGATCATGAAAAATACGTAAAACAATATAAGATGGACAACCATTTCAGTGAAGGCACTCAAACCATAGTTGTTAAGTGCCCGAGGAGCACCAAGGCACAAAGGTGTCATGGGGATTAGGTGCAAGACGGAAGGCCAGCAGTGTGCCTTATTGAAGTAGGACACATAATTGCGTTTTTTTATTATGCGTGGATAATGTCAACAATTCTGAAAAATGATAAAGCATAACCAAATAGCTTTAAAGATACCAACACAACTTAGTTTGTGCAGCAAATTAAGCATGTACAAAGCAAACTCAATTGATATATGTATCAAAAATATCAATAGAGACAGGACAATGCTATATTAGACAATGCTCTAGCTTCTAAGCCATCATAAATAAACGTAATGTTAAATGCCCTAAAAAATCTAAATGACATCCAGAAACAAGTCCTCAATGATGCAAGGAATTTCACATCCACAGGGACTAGGGCGGCAGGAAATGGAGAGAGTTCAAGGCGAAGTATAAGAATAAGACTGGCGTATTCTAAAGTAAAGACCTACAAGCCAAATTGATTGTAAAATATCAATAGCTCACAAAAGCTGAAGAAGATTGAAACCTTTTTAGAAACCTAAATTGATCTCATCAGCAAGCGCGCTTTTATTGTACTCACACCACAGAGCCCAAGGCCGCATAGGTACTAGGCTTGTGCTAACTTGCACCTCTAGTGTGCCTTGTGCCTTCAACATCTATGTTACAAGCATGAAACACAGAGGAATTTCTGCTGGACATGATATCAAGTGAATCTTCCAAAATAAGCAAGCTTACTAACAGCATATATGACCCTATTTGAAATTTACTTCTTTCGGTTTTGACAAGGTATGAGGTCAGGTTCTTCCTTGATGAAGAGACAATCATGAAATGTTTGGCAACCCCAATACAAGAACTAACCAGTAGTAAAAGGATTTGACTGATTTATGTTTTCCCCTCCATCTTTCTCCTGGCGGAGGTTGCACCACCCCTAGTGGCGGACGCACATGTAAGGAGGGGGCAGTGCCCCCACTCAATTTTTTTTTTTAATATATACATATTTCATATTTTTTAATTTTAATTTATAAATTACATTAATGCCCCCCACTCAAATTTTTAAAGCCCCCACCTCAATTCCAATTTCCATTTGGAGGGTGCGCTCGCCCCCCCCCCCCCCCCTCCCCCCGCCCCCCTAAATTTTGAAAGATCATTTTTTTACCTTACAAAATTTTGGCCCCCCCTCAAAATCGAAAAATATCACGTTTTTTTCCTTTACTTTAAGTTCGCCCCGCCCCCCCCCCCCCCCCCCCCGCCCCCGCCCCCGCCCCAACCACCAAAAAAAAACTCAAAATACTGGCTATAACGAAAGAGATATATGAGTATAAAACATGTCAAAAGTTGTAATTGAACCTAGTTCCTTATTGTATTTCCCCCCATAAATATACCGTACCGTACCGCGGGGGCGCCCCACTTAAATTCTTCATCTATTTGCCAAAAAACAAATTGTATAACTATATCACAACAATCTCGCCCCCCAGTAAAAAATTCCTGGCTCCGTCCCTGGTGCCCCCACTGACCCAAATTTCTAGATCCGCTACTGACCACCCCAAACACCATGACAACAGTGTTTAGCCGAATATAATGACGCTAAGAATAACAGTAGCAATAGCAATAATAACAAGAACAACCGTCATCAAATAATGGTATTTTTATCAGTAAGACTAATAACAAGAACTATAATTCAAGAAGGCCGTAGGTTTTAAAGGAAGATCCCAAGTTAAAAAGTTCCAGTGATGTTCCATTTACTCGCATTATGCACGAAAGAACTCATTACAAATATATTTCACCTTGTGCTTATGAATAAAGTAGTTGGTCCATTTCCATTGTAGTTTTAAAATTTTGGTTCTAGTTCTCGTTCACACCTTTGTGTGGGACTGAGTAGGCCTGTATTTGGTGCTCAACAGAGTTCTTCAGTTTTTTCTTTACTCTCTTTGTTACAACATTCTTTGGTCTAGGGAAAAAAATCCAACAAACAAATAAATATTTGCTCATTTTTTTAGCACGCGAACATCGAAGACAGAAAGAGGGCAAAAAATTACAGATGCAGGTACTGTGAAAGCCGTGATCAAGATAATTTTTTTGAAAGATTTTCCAAAACTCTTCTCAGCTAAGATGCAAATTCCTTATAAGACATTTTATTGAAGATATCATCACACAGTAAAATACAAATATGTGATCTTGATCTTCAATCCCTTCGTTTGCACACTTCAATCATATAGTCATTCCAAGAAGCTCTGTTAGCTCCATACTTTGGAAAGCGTTCTTCGGAAAGTTGACAAATCAAGGTGAATTAGCTTGAGGTTTTGTGGTGTTCCATATTCAGAAAAATAGGGAACTATTTAAATTCTCAACTGGAATGAAATTGCCTCTGAACTATGATATCTTCTTCTCGATCTATTCGCGATGTGTAGACACTAGATGATGTCTGGACATCTGAGGATTGGTTCTTGGAAGTTAATAGAGAATACAAACAAATCTGGATAGCACCTTGTCAGATCTAAGCTATTTGAGTAAGAGAAATGGAAGTATTCCATTCTGATGCTTAGGAGCAACATCGTTGGTTCTAAGAGAAGCTCCAAGATGACCCTCACTCGCATTTTCAGATCAGCTTGATTTTAAGAATTGGGATACTTATTTGTCTTCTTAAACACATCTTGTTAGCTCCTATGACTCAAATAAATTAAAGGGAAAGCTACTAAAACACCCCTAAAGTTTTTATATCCAAAAAAATCCATGGAAATATTTGTTATTCCGAAAAACTCACTACCAAATTTTCAATCCAAAATACCCTACAAGTATATTTTATGAGTTTTAGACTATATTATACCTACATTTCTTACACCAAGAAATTAATAAATTGAGTTCTTGGCATATTTTCTACTTTCCAAATTGATAATAGTAAACAACCTTGATTTCTTGTATGTTAAAACATTAAATTACTGTTATGTGAATAATTTTAAACTTAATAATATGTTAATTAACTTATAATTATTCTTTTTTATTTTTTGAAGATACTAGAAAACTCCCAATATAACAAAAATTTAAGACTAAATTTGGTAATCCTGATGACATCAATTTGAAAAAAAAACAAATAAAAATTCTATCCATACAAAATCCAATTCATTTTCTTCATGATAGGAATCTAAGGGTAATATAGTCTAAAAATTACAACAAATTAACTGCTGGGTTTTTTCGAGTAAAAACATTGGTGGGGTGGATATCTTGGGTTGAAACATCCTAGTTGGGCTATTTGAATTGACAAATATCTTTGTGGATTTTTTCAATATAAAATTTGTTTATGGGTGTTTAAGTAGTTTTCCCTAAACTAAAAATCAAACAACTAACACAATTATAAAAATAAGTACAATCTGTCGAAGTAATTAATTTAAAGAAATTATCAGTGATGAGAGTAAAGAGGTCTAAGCATGAATATCCTACATCTGTAGGCAATTATGCAAAATTAACCGGTTTACAAATATAATTATTTTATCAAACAGTTAACCACTTTCTCCTCATTTATATTACCAGTGAGTCCCAAATGCCCTCGTCACAGTTTCATGTGATTAACCACTTTCTCCACATATTTATACTACCAATAATCCCAAATGGCCTTGTCACAGAGTGCCACGTGATGTCCCTGTTCAACCAACATTCAACAAAAATCATTTCAAATAAGCCCTCTAAGCGCTCTTTTAAACCATCCCAGCTGTGATAAATTAAGAAATTCGAAAGTCATTTGTTTTATCAGGGTCCAGACATGATATAGGCAATTCAGCACCGTCCCTGGGAGAAAGCTCCCTCTGTCATCCTAAAATAAGTGGTGACTGGTGATCCAACCAAGACAAACTTGACCTTTTAAGAAATTTTCATGAAGGTGTATTTTTTGCCTCACATAAATCGCAACAGGAAAAATCTTTTCCTCCATTATACTAGTTATACGTAAGTTTATATCCAGAATTATTCTAAACTCCTCCTCATTATAATATCTAATGCTGTGTAATTTTACCGTAAGAAAGATCAATCAGAAGCGGTTGAGATAGAGAAAAATTATCGACATGTCAAGTACAAGGATTTTTAATAATTAAAACTTCAACCATCTGAATGAAAAATGAAGAAACAAATAGTTTTAACACAAAAGCTGGTATAACTTACGATAAGGGATCTGAAAGAACACTCCTTATTGATGGTTCTCTATTCATATTATCTGCAGGTACCTGTTGACACGAATCCAAATGAGACGCCGTCACATACTCTAGTCGCATTATATAATTTTTTGGTAAATTAGTCACATTATATCATCATTTAGAAAACAAATCCAGGAAAAGCAAACTATTGACATCTGAAAAGAAAAGCTACCCATCTGAAAGCAATAGTAGTTTCCGTGGATACTGCTTGCATAAAGCGAAGTGAACAAGAAGATGAATGAAGGAAAGAACTCTAAAAGCACCAACAAGGAACAAAATACCTTCACTCAGTCAAAATAAACTTTTCTGTATATCTCATGCAATAAACATTTAAAAATAACAATATCGTTTGAGAACTATAGCCACAATTTTGGTTACAAACTAAATACCAACTCAGAGTATTCACGTTATCAAATAAAAACTCAAAAGTGCAACCTTGAAACTCCAGCTAATATGTGTTCAAACTTTGTGAAGACCTGATTTGTGGGGAGCATAATATGGGTACATCAGGCAAAAACTGATCATACAAACAACTAGTTTCTTAATCTTGTAAATTGCTTCTAAGAGTACTAGGTGAAGTGCTTACATAAGAATTATCAGTATGGTTATACAATACATCCTCTTCAGCAGAA
Source organism: Buddleja alternifolia (assembly GCA_019426215.1). Lineage (NCBI taxonomy): Eukaryota > Viridiplantae > Streptophyta > Magnoliopsida > Lamiales > Scrophulariaceae > Buddleja > Buddleja alternifolia. The sequence goes on from CM033406.1 coordinate 2,750,168, forward strand.
AGGTCATCCATAAACTGGCTCACAGATATCGGCGAATAGCTCTGAGGAATTACATGTCCAGCAGCTGCAATTGGAGAACAATCCAATATTGCATTGCCTTGTGGCATGAGCCTAAATGCCAGGGATGTCCTAGATTGAGAAAGTCAGCCACTAGCTGAAGAGAATTGCATGCGACAAATTAGAATGTTAAAAGTATATACCTTCCACCACTTGAAGTGATCAAAAGATTATCAGGCATGACGCGATATGAAGCAGCAGGACGAAGTCCAGCAGTGGCATGGCTAAGAGCCTTCCCTGTAAGCAATAAAAGCTCCCCAGGCGCCAAGCTGTCATCTGCTCGGTACCAATGGCCATTGGGGTCACAAACCTATGGTTGAGATAATAAATTACTGGCAGAAATTACTTAAGGAACAGAATATGAATACCCCAAAGACATTACAAGGTCACAAACAATAGGTTCAATAAAAGTTCTTTAGAACATAAAAGATAAAAAAGTACTTTTATATTGAAAAGCTAAACACAAACTCAGATCATAAGCATATAAAGGAAAATACCTGAAGACCAGGCGTATCTGAGGAAATCAGCATTAACAAACCTTTCTCCACTTCAGAACTTAATGCAAGCTTCCCGCCGCCAATAGAACCTTTCCCTTGTTGCGATAATATATTGGAGAATGTGGCAACAAGAACTGATGATGATGCCTCATTACAAGGCAATGGGCTATCATCGAGCAAGTGATTGAAAACACTGCAAAAAATCAAAAAGTTAATGACCTCATTACCAAGGAATAAATGCTATTCTAACTGTTGCACAGTGATACGACGTACAACAAATAAGGAGAACACAGAAAACCATGGTCACAGTTCTTACTCGCATCGCAGACGTAAATGTCTTGCTATCGCACATAAAGAAGCGCGAGCTGCCCTCCCCATGCACCTAAAAATGTCAGCCATGCATGGAGGAGATGAATCCGCATCTTCCAAACGCCTAGAGCAAAAATTGGTGCTATTATATATTACAAAACTTGAAAAGAATTCCCAAGCAGACCATCGTGGTAAAGAAGGAAAATAACAGTGAGAAACTTATAATGATACATATCAATTCATCCAAAACCTACTCGGGTTGACATGGTAAACTGTTAGGATTTCCATGGCTATCACCACATTCTTGTTCAAATGCACATACGTGTCTTCCCTACTTAAGTCCAAAGGTAACGAGAATCTAAAGAAAAAATACACGATACAGCAAAAGGTGTACAACTGCTTTTACTTCACGTTTAAGTATTTGCACTTTCAGAATCTCAACAAGCTTGCTAACGGAAGTCTGTCTTTTCTGTTGAATTAGTTTATCTTCTAAAGATTTATTCCTGATTTTCTGGTTAATTACAGCTAGGAAATCAAGATTATTTGATTTGATTTGGTCTGATTTTATTTCTTTTTCTTAGTAGTAAATCTATTACTTTCCAGATTTAATTTCTTTCCTTGTAACCTATTTATATAGGTGTTCAAAATGCTTGTTTTTCAATAACGTAATAAAATGAATTTTCCCCTTCCACTCTTCTTCATGGTACCAGAGCCAGGGTTCTGTTCAAAGCCAAAAACCATGGCTAAAACAGCAATGACCGGTAGCAAACCACAAAACAATTCTGGGGACTCAGAGGTGACATCTGAATCACCTAATATTCCCATGTCTTCTTCAACTCCTCATGTTATTTCTGAATCCCACTCCTTAAAAATCACCCAACATAGATTAAATGGAAAAAACTACTTAGAATGGTCCCAATCTGTGCTTCTTGTCATTCAAGGAGAAGACAAGACTGGGTATTTGACTGGTAAAATAGCAAGGCCTGCTGGATATTCAAAATGGATATCTGAAAACTCTCTCGTGACATCATGGCTAGTTAATTCTATGGAGCCATCGATTAGTCGCAATTATCTTTTCTACAAATCAGCCAAAGAAATCTGGAGTACAGTCAAGGAAATGTACTCCGATCTCGAAATTCTGCTCAACTTTTCGAGATAAAATCTGCTGTAAAATAATGTAGACAAGGAGACAAATCTGTGACGGAATACTTTCATACCCTCACAGGTTTATGGCAGGAGATGGATCTATTTGTTAACTCAGATTGGCATTGTTCCGAGGACAGCAAGAAACATGCTTCGGGTCAAGAGAAGGAACGTGTTTTTTACTTTCTTTATGGTTTGAATAAGGACGTAGATGAAGTAAAGGGACGTATACTTGGGATGAGACCTTTACTTAATCTCAGAGAAGCCTTTGCTGAAGTTCGTAGGGAGGAAAGCCGCAAACGGGTAATGCTTGGTGGAACTCGTGATAGTACAGGTGTGGATCAAGGTTCAGCCCTTAGTACTAGAAAAAAAGATGAAAATCTAAGAGGAAACAAGAGAAACAGAGAGAAGATGTGGTGTGACCATTGTCAAAGGACAAACCATAACACAGGTAAATGCTGGAAATTGCATGGTAAACCACCTAATTGGAAGCTTAGAAATCAATACCAACAGAATCCTAGAAGGCCAGACCGTGGGTATCAAGCTGCGAGTGAGAAGTCCAACCCGAGGTATCTGCTTTTAGCAAAGAACAGTTAGAGCAGCTGCAAATTCCCATTGCAAATGCCCAACTAAACACCAACAGTACCAGTAATACATTTCAATGTACGGTTGCTCAAAAAGGTAGCTATCTCTATGCTCTAAGTGCTGATTTTAAGAAAAATTACACATGGGTCATAGATTCAGGTGCATCTGACCATATGGCTGGTTGTCACGAGTTGTTTAGCACATATATTCCTTGTCCTGGAAATCTTAAAATAAGAATTGCGGATGGATCTCTATCTCCATTAGCCGGAAAAGGAACTGTTAGACTTCAAAATTTGACACTAAATTCTGTTTTACATGATTCGAAACTTACTGGTAATTTAGAGTCAATTAGTAAGTTAACAAAGGACTTGAATTGTGTGGCTAAGTTCTCTCCTACGTGTTGTGAGTTTCAGGATTTACACTCAGGAAAGATGATTGGCAATGCTGAAGAGAGTGAAGGCCTATACTATTTTGTGGACAACAATCGGGTGAATAAACAAGCTCTTAATTTGAGGAGTGAAAATTTTCCTGTTTTAAATAAAATCATGTTATGGCATAATCGCCTTGGTCATCCTAGTCTTTCGTATCTCAAAACTTTGTTTCCCACTTTGTTTGATAATAAAAATATTCAGTCAATGTGATATTTGTCATATTGCAAAACATACTCGCACTAGTTATTCTACTCAACTATATAAAAGTTCCAAGCCTTTTTCATTAATCCATAGTGATATATGGGGACCATCACGTGAAAAGAACATAAATGAGACTCGATGGTTTGTAACATTTATTGATGATCATACACGGGTTTGTTGGGTGTTTCTGATGAAAGAAAAATCTGATATTCAATTCATAATTCCCCAATTCTATAATATGGTGGAAACCCAATTCCAAATCAAAATCCAAGTTCTTCGTAACGATAATGGCCGACAATATTTTTCTTCAATTCTTGGAAATTTTTTAACAGAAAAAGGTATTGTCCACCAGAGTTCTTGTGCCTATACTCCCCAACAAAATGGGATTGTTGAAAGAAAAAATCGGGATTTGCTAGAAACAACCCGTGCACTTTTGTTTACTCACAATCATCCAAAAACCTTCTAGGGGGAAGCTGTCCTTACTAGTGCATCTCATAAATAGTCTCCCAAGCCGTGTTTTGAACTTCCAAACACCCATAAATCTCTTAATGTCAATATTTCCCCATAACAGGCTATTCAACTCCTTGTCTCTTCGTGTGTTCAGGTGTGTTGTTTTTGTTCATAATACCGAGCCAACCCAAAACTGATCCTAGAGCTATTAAGTGTATTTTCATAGGATGCTCCCCTCACCAAAAAGGCTACAAGTGCTACAATCCAACTCACAGAAAAACCTTTGTTTCTCTTGATGTGACCTTTTTTGAAAATGTCCCATACTTCCCAAAGCCTATTATTCAGGGGGAAATAACTACACTAGAAAATAGCCCTTGGCACCCTTCTTTTTCTCTTCCTCTTCCTTTTATAGAGTCTGTTCCTAGTGATTCTCCTATTCTTGATATTATGCCAGACAATGAAAGTAATTTGGAAACAGGAACATCTTCACTCAATCTCAATAATCCTACAGAGCTACGTGTTTATTCACAACGAAGGAGCCCACAGATCGTACAGGAAGTCACTTCTCAAAAACATGGTCAATCATCTAACTCGAGTCAGAATCTAAAACTTATAAATGAAAGTGCTGATCATGAGGGTACATCCGAGCATGAGCATGACCCCGAGAATCAAAATCTGCCTAATTCTAACTAGGAAAACAGTGAGTTGGATCGCCCTATAGCCTTAAGGAAGGGCACTCACAGTTGTACTCAACATCCTCTAGCCAATTACATGACGTTTGATAAGCTTTCTGGAGCTTTTCGGGTCACAGCTGATGATAAGCTCGTATTTTACACCTTTTTAAGCGCCTCTTTTCTTATATTTTGATGCGTTCTTGAATTTATTTATGCCACATATGCTTTGATTTTGTGATTGGTTGTGTTTTTATAGGTTATTTGAGAATTTGAGCAAAAATGAATGAAAAGATCAAAGAAGTTCTCAAAATACTCCTCTAGCCACGGCTATAAAGACCCTTAGCCATGGTGATCATGAAGGAACCTTTGTGCTTTGAAGATATGAAGTTACCAAGGCTAAAATACGCAAAAAACGTGAACAGCAGATTTTAGCCGTGGCTACCGTCTTTTTAGCCGTGGCTAAGGGCCAATTTCAGCATCTATAAATACGCGCTATTAGGTCAAAATTCGGAACTTTTGCCACTTTTGAGGGTTTTGACACTTTGAAACACACCAAGAGGATTGAGAGAAGTCTGGGGAAGAAGAAGAACGCGAGGATACTCCATCTTTGTCTACGAAGACGGAGAATTCAAGCAAGATCTATCAAGAAACGTTATTAGGGAGTTTTAATTTCATGCTTTTAGATTTGTTTTCATTGAACATGTCTTTCAAGATGAATTATTGATTTTCTTTTACGATTATGACTTAATTTCCCTTTGATTGAGGTCATGTGAAATCCAATTACTATGTTTGATTTATGAGTATTATTTTTTCGGATTAAATTTATTTTGGGTTATGTGTTTAATATTTGTTCGTAATGCTTATGATTGCTTAGCTACCAATTGTATGAATTTGTGCTTAGTTTGGAGACCGAGAGGAGATAAACTAGGGATGCATCTAGGTATTAAACACCACAACGTAAAATTGACTAGAGATAGATTCGATTTCCTTGTGTGTGCTTTCCATGAAAACGGGAAATTTCATGAATCTTTGTAATGCGTTTTCATTAATTTGAATTTCATATAGAGATATAGAAATCGTTAATGAAAATAGAATTGTTATACCAAGAGATTGGATAGTAAGTAATTTAGGGAATTTCGCCTTAACCTAATCAACCTAATAATCCGGTAAGATAGAATCATAGTCAAATTGAATAGTTGGTTGAATCATGTGCCTTAATCACTTTTCTCATTGATTTAATTCAAAGTTGATTTTTCTCTTTAGTTGGTAATTGTTATTTAGTATTTTAATTCATAATTCACATCTTTATCTCTTGATTTAACTTAGAATTAGATAACACAGTAATTTCAGTACTTAAATACAATTGTCTCTAGGGTACTATAATCAGGACTTACATCTACTATATTACTTGCACGACCTAGTACACTTGCTAGGATTTTGTGTGTCAAGTTTTTGGCGCCGTTGTCGGGAACAATTGTTTTATTTAATATTGAGATTCTCTTATCTGTTCTAAGCTTAAGTTTTTTTATATATATATATCTATATATATATTTTTTTCTTTCTTGAAGAGATGAATCATAATAACTTTTATTGGTCAAGACAAGGATGGAACATTGGAGCTTATGGGAGCCAAGTGCAAGATTTGTGTTTGTGGCGTGGAGGCGTTGATCATAGCAATTACTGTCAAAACGGGGGGAGAAGTCATCAAGATTTCCCATTAAGTATTTATGTTATGAGATCTTCACCCGCATACCTGCAACATGATAGTATGATGCAAGAAGAATTTCAACCGATTGACTTTCAGAACCAAGGGAATTGTCAGCAACACCGCGATAGAACCCCAAGTTTTGAAGAGCTGACGATCCAATGGATGAACCAAAATGACACTATGATATCACGACTTGATGAGCGGAGTCAGAACATAGAAACATGCATCATGAACGTCCAAGCACAACTGAACCAAATCTCCAACTTATTGGCAGAGAGGTCATCAGACACCACGTATATTAGCATAGAAGACAATGATGAGGCTCCAGAAGCAACATCACTAGAAGACTCACAATTCAGCACCGATTCTCCGAAATCCATCCCATCAGATGACCAAGAAAAGACATTAGAAATCTTCAATAACCAAAGGCCGTCTACCACCATATCTCTCGAATGCTTACAAAAGTGTATCAATAACCAGAGAGAGAGTGGAGGAGGTTGAAGTCAAGGTTTACAACTCTAGTGATCCATTCGATGCATATTTTGAGAACCCAAGTGATACTACGGTCGAGAATGAGAAAATCAGAGGATATATAAATCACTTGGATATACCACCGTTTGAGTTGTCAAAACTAAGGCTAGGGGAGTATGGGACAGCCACATATGAGTTGCAATCATCCATTGAGGATTCTTTCTCACTTCCAATTAACCGTTCATCTTTACACTTCAATTATGTATTTTTGAAAGAGACCTTATGCTCACTTCTAATTCTTTTAGGTTGTGTGATAGAGATTGGAGGGGAGAAGCTTCTACGCAACTGGAAAAAGCACAAAAAGGCTCGTCCATACAAAGTTGGCATTGCTCCTTATGATCCACCATGAGCAGTGCAAGGGAGTCGAGCTAATGACTTAAAACAAGCGCTTCTTGGGAGGCAACCCATGTTTATCGTTTTCTTTTATTTCTTTTGTTTTGATTTAGTTGAGTCTTTTGTTCTCTTTTAGTTTGTTTTCGTGTCTCAGGTTTATGCAATCCATACAAGAGAGATAGTCGAGAAGAACAACGACGTTCCTTACAAGCTCAAGGAAAATTTAGCTTTGGTGTTCGGTATTTTGGTGGTGGTGTTATATCACTTTAGCCGTGGCTTGCATTTAAAATTTTCGATTATTTTTTATATATCTCTACTTCCAGGTATTTTAGCCACGGCTAAGAGTTCTCACTTTTTATGAATAGCCTCTGTTTTTATCACCACGGCTCGCGGTCATCTTAGCCATGGCTTAGTCGAAAAATCGCAATTTTTAAAAAAATTTGCTCCCAGGTATTTCTAGCCACGGCTACTGTTCATTTTAGCAGCGGCTTAACAGTACAAAGTTTGCAATTTTCGCTCCCAGGTGTTTTTAGCCGCGGCTACCCATCACCATAGCCACGGCTAAGCATTTGGACCCTCTCTGTCCCGGTAGCCGCGACTACCCATGGTTTTAGCCACGGCTAAATGGCGATTTTAGTATTAAAAAAAAAAAATCGTAAACATTTTTAAGTCCCAATTTTTCCAAACCTACAATCCATAATTCTCTAAAACTCCCAAAACCTCCCCAACACATCTAAATCAACACCAATCACCTGAGAATTTGGGATTTGATCCTAATGATTTCTTTTGAGCTTATGTTATGATTTTCAAGATATGCTATTTTATTCTCGTTTTTTCGTTATGCTTTTTCTGAGACATTTTGTTAGTCTTTCGTTTCTGTGTTTTTCTTTTAGTTTTATCTTGTTAGACTTGTAATGAATTCTAATTCCCTGATTACTACCGTTGATGTTTGATTGATGGTTTCTTTTGTTTATGTGTTTAGGTCACATCTATTCTCCAGCTTCGCGAGTGATTGTAGTTAGCTCTCATGCACTTTCTGTCTGGAATTCTATATGGAGTTTTCAACCTCAATCTCTGATCAGGGCAGTATTTTTCCCCTAGTTACTTTTATTTTCCATCATTTGGCTCATTGAGGACAATGCGCTAATTAAGTTTGGGGGTGAATACATGTTATACATGAATTTATTTTTTGATATGCCCAGAAATTGGTGCAATTTATACACACATGTGCAAGTGAATATACCTTGAATAATTCTAACGAACTGTCATTTTTCTGATGAAGCTTGATGATTTTGCTGTCTCATTTGTTTTTAGCGTCTAATTCTTTTCTCTGTGATCAACATGCTTTTCTGTGTCTTGATATTCTTTTTAGTCTAGCTCATGTAAATTTTTGAGGACTCGAGGTATGAACTTTCTACGTTTGTTTAATTTTGAAGAATGCATTGATATTGCATGACCATGAGATGATTTAGGCCATTTTTGAATTGTCTTCAGTCGTATGTTAGTCTGCAGTATATTCATTGTCTCTAGAACCTTTATTTGAGCCTTATTGATAAGAATGGGGTGTGTTAAGCACACCATAGACCACCATTCGCTTTTTGTTCATAAACCACATCATCTACCAGTTAGCCTAAAAGAAAAACAAAGCTAATCACCCGGTTATGAGAGCTTACAATTCGGTATTCTTTTAGCTATGTTTGGGTGTGTATTTTATTGTGTTGAGCACAAAAAGGTAAGGAGGTTGATGTTGGTTGATTTTGAGAATTGATGAAAATTTTGAGGTATACTAGATGAAAGATAAGGATGTGAGAAACACTTGAATATAGTTGAGCCAAAATAGTCTGAAAAAAAAAAGTAAAGAAAAAATAAAGGAGAAGAATAAAAAAAAAAGAAAAGAAAAAAAAAAGAGGAAAAGAAAAGAAAAAATAGTTGGAAAAAAATTTCGACTAGGCTATATATGTGAAGTTTTGATGATCATTGGTTAGGTATTGTAACTCGTACACAACCCAAGTTCAACAAGAAATAAGTTTGGGGGTTGTGAGTTTGGAAAAAAAGAAAGAAAAAAAAAAGAGAAAGTGGTGAGAATTTTGAGTATGATGCTTAGTTAGTGAGTGTAGCTTGAAGATATCAAGTTTTAAGCTCTCTAAATCCTTAGTCACTTTCTTCCATATATTTCCATACCAACCCAACACCCGAGCCTTACATTACAAGCCGGAAAGACCTTTTGATCATGGTTATCGCGTATTGTGCATTCGAATGAGTTATATTTTCAAAGTTGGTTTGTGTTGATGAGTTTGATTTGTTTGCATAATCTTGCTTAATGTGAATTCTAGACATATGAGGAACGTGGGTGTTCATGATTTGAGATAGTGTTGCAGAAATCTTGAGGCATGTGAATTTGAATGTTTTTGATGAATAAGTGATTCTTCATAAGTCTTGTTCTAAGGTGTTTATCTTGCCTTTGTGTATTAGTTGTAAAATTCGAGCTTATGTGTTTGCTTTAATTTCTTTGCTCGAGGACGATCAAACTTAAGTTTGGGGGTGTTGATAAGCTCGTATTTTACACCTTTTTAAGCGCCTCTTTTCTTATATTTTGATGCGTTCTTGAGTTTATTTATGCCACATATGCTTTGATTTTGTGATTGGTTGTGTTTTTATAGGTTATTTGAGAATTTGAGCAAAAATGAATGAAAAGATCAAAAAAATTCTCAAAATACTCCTCTAGCCACGGCTATAAAGACCCTTAGCCATGGTGATCATGAAGGAACCTTTGTGCTTTGAAGATATGAAGTTACCAAGGCTAAAATACGCAAAAAAACGTGAACAACAGATTTTAGCCGTGGCTAAGGGCCAATTTCAGCATCTATAAATACGCGCTATTAGGTCAAAATTCGAAACTTTTGTCACTTTTGAGGGTTTTGACACTTTGAAACACACCAAGAGGATTGAGAGAAATCTGGGGAAGAAGAAGAACGCGAGGATACTCCATCTTTGTCTACGAAGACGGAGAATTCAAGCAAGATCTATCAAGAAACGTTATTAGGGAGTTTTAATTTCATGCTTTTAGATTTGTTTTCATTGAACATGTCTTTCAAGATGAATTATTGCTTTTCTTTTACGATTATGACTTAATTTCCCTTTGATTGAGATCATGTGAAATCCAATTACTATGTTTGATTTATGAGTATTATTTTTCCGGATTAAATTTATTTTGGGTTATGTGGTTAATATTTGTTCTTAATGCTTATGATTGCTTAGCTACCAATTGTATGAATTTGTGCTTAGTTTTGAGATCGAGAGGAGATAAACTAGGGATGCATCTAGGTATTAAACACCACAACGTAAAATTGACTAGAGATAGATTCGATTTCCTTGTGTGTGCTTTCCATGAAAACGGGAAATTCCATGAATCTTTGTAATGCGTTTTCATTAATTTGAATTTCATATAGAGATATAGAAATCGTTAATGAAAATAGAATTGCTATACCAAGAGATTGGATAGTAAGTAATTTAGGGAATTTCGCCTTAACCTAATCAATTTAATAATCCGGCAAAATAGAATCATAGTCAAATTGAATAGTTGGTTGAATCATGTGCCTTAATCACTTTTCTCATTGATTTAATTCAAAGTTGATTTTTCTCTTTAGTTGGTAATTGTTATTTAGTATTTTAATTCATAATTCACATCTTTATCTCTTGCTTTAACTTAGAATTAGATAACACAGTAATTTCAGTACTTAAATACAATTGTCTCTAGGGTACGATAATCCGGACTTACATCTACTATATTACTTGCACGACCTAGTACACTTGCTAGGATTTTGTGTGTCAGCTGAAAAACTAGAAGCTGAAAAGGTCCCTGCTAATATTCAAGAAGCTCTTGGAAATCCAAAATGGAGAGTTGCTGTTCTTGAAGAAATGAGGGCACTAAATCAAAATGGAATTTGGGAATATGTTCGGTTACCAAAGGGGAAGAAAATTGTGGGATGTAAATGGATCTTTACCATCAAGTATTCCTCAGATGGTAAGACCGACAGATATAAAGCTCGTTTGGTGGCCAAGGGATTTACTCAAACCTTTGGAATAGACTACACTGAGACATTCGCTCCGGTGGCCAAATTAAACACTATCCGAGTTATTCTTTCTATTGCAACAAAGTTTGATTGGCCTCTTCATCAATTAGATGTAGAAAATGTGTTTCTTAATGGGATTCTTGAGGAAGAAGACTACATGGATTGTCCACCTGGTTTTGAGCAGGATGGTGGTCAGAAAGTCTACAAATTAAGAAAATTTCTATATGGCCTCAAGCAGTCTCCTTGTGCATGGTTTGACAGATTTTCCAAATTTCTAAAGAAACATGCTTATACTCAAGGTCAAGCCTATCATACATTATTTGTTAAATTCTCACCACTGGGCAAAAGAACTATTTTGATTGTTTATGTAGATGATATCATTCTTACAGGTGATGATTTCGATGAAATGGAGAAACTCAAAGGTGATCTTAGTAAAGAGTTTGAAATCAAGGATCTTGGACAAGTTAAATATTTTCTTGGAATGGAGGTCTAGGAGCAAAGAAGGATATTTGTTTCTCAAAGAAAATATACAATTGACCTATTGAAGGAGACAAAAATGCTCGGTTGTCGTCCTGCGTCATCTCCTATCGATCCTAATGTGAAATATGGCAACGAAGAAGATGGGTTACCCGTTGACAGGGGGAGTTATCAGCGCTTGGTTGGAAGGCTAATTTATTTATCACATACAAGACCTGATCTTGCCTTTGCCGTAAGTATTGTTAGTCAATTTATCCATTCCCCTCAACAGCCACATTTGAATGCAGTCAATCACATCTTGAGATACTTAAAGATACTCCACGCAAAGGTCTCTTTTTTAAGAAAAATAGTCAAAGAGAAGTAGAGGTGTTCACAGATGCGGATTGGGCTGGGTCTATGGATGATCGCCGATCCACTTCAGGTTATTGTACCAAAGTTTGGGGTAACTTAGTGACGTGGAGAAGTAAAAAACAGGTTATGGTTGCTCGTAGTAGTGCAGAGACGGAATTTAGATCTCTTGCTCAAGGGATTTGTGAGTTGATTTGGCTAAAGAGGGTGCAGGTTGAAATTGGAGTTAAGTGGCAAAATCCTTTAAAGGTGTATTGTGACAACACAGCTGCTATTAATATAGCTCACAATCCTGTGCATCATGATAGAACAAAACATGTTGAAATTGACAAACACTTCATCAAAGAAAAGATAGAGTCTGGAGAAGTGTGCATGACCTATATTCCGACTACGCAACAAGTGGCAGATATTTTGACCAAAGGACTGCATAAATCTAATTTTGAAGCTTTAGTTGACAAGCTGGGATTGATCAATATCTATTCACCAGCTTGAGGGGGAGTGTTGAATTAGTTTATCTTCTAAAGATTTATTCCTGATTTTCTGGTTAATTACAGCTAGGAAATCAACATTATTTGATTTGGTTTGATTTTATTTCTTTTTCTTAGGAGTAAATCTGTTTAATTTCTTTCCAGATTTAATTTCTTTCCTTGTAACCTATTTATATAGGTGTTCAGACTACTTGTTTTTCAATAACGTAATAAAATGAATTTTCCCCTTCCAATCTTCTTCATTTTCTAGTTCAAGGAACAATGCAAACAGTAGTTACATCATTTGCAAATACTTGCATGTGAAAGGAGAGGAATGTCATCAAAAAGGATGATATCAAAATTTTATATCTGTCATGTGACCAAGAGTAGCACACAATCAGTCTTTCAAATGCTATTGATCCAGTTCATAAAACCACTCAGAATGAGTTCAGAATCTTAAATCAATAGGATATTGGAAAATGATAAAGAGAGTCACCGTAAAAGTGGTAGATCTGTTCAATAAACTAGCATTTCTTCTTTGGAAAAATTGCATTTAGTCCACACTTCAATTTTGATAAGAATTAGAAAAGAAATATTTAGATGAGAGTTTAAAAGGTGACACTCAATGCATCTTACAATTTTATCCTTGACAAAAAGAGGATTACTCCATCACAGGATTTACTTAGAAATGAACATCATATGAGGAATGGGAACACAGAAATATAGACAGACAAAGTATAAATAAAAGCAGATTGGGAAAGCATCAGATTTATCCTAAACTCTCCAATTGATATGCGGCTGGCCCAATTTCTGGAAGAAGAGCATTTTAAGGTCTTCAATCAATTTCCAATTTCAACGATAATTATTTACTTGGGCTTTTATTTTTCAGCTATTATTCATATTTGGTTTTATTATTGTTATTATTCAGTAGTTAATTTGTAGTTGTTTTAGTGAGTAGTTTCTTAGAGTATCTTTTGGATAGTGGCCCTTGATTTTAGGATTCTCCGATTTGTAATTTAAGATGAGATCTATCGAATGAAAGGCAAAGATGTTATTTCCCAAAATTCTCTTCTCTCGTCTCTCTTAAATTTTTGGCCTGAAATCTTCCACTCGAATCGAAGATAAAATGAATGTATCAATTTGGTGTTGTCAGAGCAATGACTTGAAAAACTATGAAGCAAGTTTCAACTTCTAAACCGTGGCTTGAAGAAAGGGTGGCTGCTCTTGTGGAGAGTTCCCAAGCACTCCAAACTCAACACAAGGATGACCAAAATCAAGCATTCAAGCGGCACGAGAGTATGGCAGAAAAGAATAACTCATTGCAATCTCAAGTTTCAGGCTTTCAGCTATCTCACAAAACAATTCCTCAAACCCACCACCCACATGCTATCATCAGCAAACAAATCCCACTACAAACACACATCTTTATTCCACCAATTCACCAAGAACCGCAGCCAATACCCCACGATTTCCTTATTCCAACACAGAACATCAACCTTCTTTTGTTCCTAAACAGCCTGAATTGCATTTGGCTTTCTGTGCGCACTCCATTGGATTGCTTGTTTCAAGCAGAGCAATCTTTTTCCTTTTATCAAATGCCTAAGGAGCAAAGGCTCTGCACGATTGTGTGTTACATGCAAGGGGATGCATTGAGTTGGTATAAGTGGATGTATTCAGATGAAATTACAAGGACGTTGGAAATTCGATTCAGGCGATCATCCTACGAAAATCACCAATCCGCTTAAAATCCGCTCTTTTTAAGCTTAGGCAGAAGGGGAGTGTGGAGGATTACCAAGTGACTTTTAAGAAATTGTGTAATTGTGTAGTGGGGTATCTGCTGAAGCGATTCTTAATCATATCAGGGTTGAGACTTGAGATACAGCAGGAGTTAGCCGTGTTGAGACCCCACTCGATATTGCAAGTTATTGGTCTAGGCTACCTAAATTGATTGAGGCGAAAACCGACCCAAGCCTCCAAACTTTAGAAATCCCTAGGCCTGCCACCTCTCTACCAGCGCCTCCTAAGCTCAATACCACCACATCAGCCCAACTGATACCAATCCGAAGGTTAACCCCTATAAATGCAGAAACATAGGGCCAAGGGCCTTTGCTTCAATTGTGACGAGCGATTTCAACCGGACATAAGTGCAATTCTTTTTACTTCTTACGGGCGAAATCTGGAACCAAGCCTAGATGTTGCACCGTTTATTACCTCTAAGGCCCAAGTCAACAGGGTGAGTACTGATATGCGCCTAGCCAATTTCCGAAAGAAGAGCATCTTATGTTATGTTTGGCCATATTTTTAGAGATGGATTTTCCAGAAAATCAAAATCCACACCCAAACCCATTTTTTCCAAAAGATGCTCATTCTCATTTTCTACTACACATTCTCCTATACAAATATCCATCATTACACCTTTTCAATCATATCACACTATCTCTCATCGTTAATTTTTTTATCCTCACTATCAAATTTATTCTCTCTCTTACTTTATTTTTTATTTTAATATTTCCAAATAACAATTAAATAAATTATTATTGAACTATATATACCAAAAAAATGTGTATATGTACGCGTGTACTAATTCGGTGTGTACATACATATGGTATACGTACTATTTTATCAACTTTTCGATGTGGCTTACGTATTCGTTCAAATGTTTAAGATATGGAGTGATCCCCCATATGATGTGACGTACATATACATATATATATATTGATTAGGTGTACGTATGATGCTCGTTTGATGTGGTGTACGAGCGATTGTGTGTATATATGTACGCACGTGCGTAAAAATACGTTACATAAAGTATGTAGGCCCATATACGTATCGTATAAATGCGTAAATATACGTAACATAAAATTACGTAAAAAAACATAACGGAAAGTACGTAACAATACATGTATATCATTGTTATAACTCACATTCTCCATACAAAATCTGAAAAACATACTTGAAAATACAACCAAACATAATATTAAGTTCTTTAATCAATTTCCAATTTCCAGCTATTATTTTCGTTTGGTTTTATTATTGTTACTATCCCGTAGTTAATTCGCCCTTGATTTTAGGATTCTCATATTTGTAATTTACATTGAGATTTATTGAATAGAAGGCATAGAAGTCATCTCCCAAAACTCTATTCTCTCGCGTCTCCTAAAGTTGAATGTATCACAAACCAACAATAGCAAGGTGCTCAATCGCACATATATCATGAGAAGAGCCAATTTCATAAATTTAAAATTTGCAACCCCTTATGCATAATTACAGTGTGCATCGGCAGTGCTGTACCTAGTAGAGAATAAAACAAAATCCAGAGACAGAAGATCAGCAAAATAAATAGGAAAATAATACCTGCCAGCCCTGTAGGTATAAACCCCTCGACCGGCCTTCCTCGTGCGAAAATAGAGGCGGGCAGACTCGAGGGCACAGCGGAGCAAGGCGGCATCGTCTGAGCTGAGCTCAATGACGGCGGCGTTGTGACGCATGAGGGAGGTGGACAATGCGTCGACGGCTCTTATGTAGGGACCCACGGGGGCTCCATCGTATGGCAAAATGTCTGAGAGTCGAATTCTACAAGGTAGTTCGAGAGAGAGAGGAGAAGTTGAAGGTGAAGGTGAAGGCAGATGGTGATGGTGATTGTGATTTTGGGGGGTTCTACTGCTAGTATTAATTGCAGCTGCCGGAGGATTGCCCTGATTCTGCTGCTGATGCATCATCATCGTCACCATCACTCATTATTTTTCTTCTTATTGTTGTTATGCACCACCATCAATACAAATACAAATACAAATGGAAATGGAGGAATGATTTCACTTGTAGGGTAATAGTACAGGGGCAATGGGGGTTTGGGGAGGGTTTTCTGTTTTTTTAACAAGGGAGGTGGGTTGTGGTACTTGGTGGTCGGAGCCCAAGATGAAGCAAAAAGGAAGGGTAAATTGTGGGCAACATTGTATTTTTGGGGGACATTTAGTCAAATAGCACCTTTTTCAAAATATGGGTCCAGTAAATTTTGGAGACATTTAATTTAGGTCTTTTTAAAATAATTTTTTACAAAAGCAATATAATTATATAAAATAAGAATAGTGTTACCAAATTTTTATTATTTAACGAGTTAAACATTCTATTTTAAAATTCTCATGTAAGAGGGTTGTTTCGAAAATCTGGTTGCTTCATCAACGAAGACTTATGTTGGATTTAGAGTAAAGTACCTATTTTATTCTTTTGAATTTTAAAATATAGTCTTAACTTATTTAATAATTTAAACTCAGAAACACTGGTATGATACCAAATCGCTTGCACAGTGGGGGGAATTATCCCCCACATTGTGTCTCTCGACCGGTATACACCAAGAAGGTAAATAAAATATTTTCAAAGCAGTATTAGAGATTATTAACAACAAGAATTTATATAGCGGAAACATATTTTTGGGATGATGAAAGGGTAGAAAGTTACTACTGTTCATCATCATCATTTTTTATTTTTATTTTTTTTTTGGTTTTTGAGTTTTTCTAATATTTTTGTGTTTTTGATTTTTTAGTGTTTTTGTGTTTTTTGAGCATGAGAAAATTATAACATTTTTAAATAGTAGGAAAATCTCGTCCCTGGAGATAGTTTACTCACTATGCATAATTATAAAGCATATAAAACTTACTTTACAGAGAAAAGTTGAGTGACTCTGTAGCAACCAAGAAGTGTGGGTTGGAGAGTGTTAAGGTGAGGAGTCCTTATATAGGCTCCAGACTTGAAACTTTACAAACCAAAATGAAAAGAAACTTGACATCCACAGCAGGTTGCCAATAAAAACTACAGTGCTTGCAATTATTATACACAGTAAAAATCTGCCAAAAAAGGACATAGTTGGCAGATGTAAATAGTAACTAAAATAATAGCCACATGTGGCCAAAAATGAAACAGTAAAAAGTACAATAATTGTTGCTCCGAATTTATTGCTTTGTCTTGGAGTTGAATTATTGCTTCTTTGCTGAATTATTGATCTTCCATTTTGGTTGAAACTTTGTCTTCTAGTATGCATCTCGGCTGGATCCTACTAAGTCTGTATCATACTTTGGTTGATATTCCAAGCTTGTCATTGCTTTCTTTCCTAATCTTGTAATCCTGTAATGACATCTGACCCTTGATGAAATAAAAATACTCTGATGAGGTGCTTGGAAAATGAGCTAGAAATCTGGTGATAAATCTAAAGATGGTATCATATATTGTTGTTGTGTCCTTCTTCTTATTTCTAGTGCTAGCTTGAGTTCGTCTGTGTCTACTAAGGGATTTATTACTTCATGGTATAGCTTAAACATTTATAATTTAGCGGGTTCCCAACTTTCATAATTCTCATTTACAATTATAAAGGAATCTCCCAATTCTACTCCATTAGTATCCCAGATCGGAGGTAAAGATGCTACGTTTAGACGAAAATTGAATGCTCCTTGGCTGAACGAAAACTTGACCATATCTGATATTTGCGGGCCTAAATGTGCTACTTGATCCGGATTTGATACATATATTTTAGATACAAAACCATAGTCTAAAAGCCGTTGTACGCTAATAAATTATCATCTATCCATCAATCTCTAAATATTGATGTGTCAATATGGATATTTGGCCATGAGATACTTGACTATATAAAATTTTAGTGTTCCTTCCCGGCGATAGGTTCTCCTTTCCATTGCAATAAATGTGATCGTGGCTTTATTCCTTCTATTTGCTGATTGATGATGATTTGAGCTACCTTTAGCATTTTTGCATAAAAAATTTCTCCTACATTTCCCCCAAGTATGGGTTGTATTACTTCCGGTAAGGCTAAAACGGTCTGACATGGATCGAAAAAGGTTCGAACAGATAAAAATTGGAAGCATTTATCCTTAATTTGTTTAGGAATTTCCTTTTCTTTTGGGTTTATAATATGGGCTTGAAGATCTGTATGTTGGGCTAAAAGGTCCTGATAAAATTTGTTTAGGTTGGTGAACTGTTTGGTTATGGTTTCAAGGTCATTTTCGAGTTGTTCTACATCTGGGCTTATAGGTTGCTTCCCTTTTGAAAGTAATTTGGGCTATGCATTTTCTGCATTGGGATGTATGAAAAAGTTTGGACCTACAAGTCTTCTTGCTGTTGCTATGGCTTCATGAAATTGCTTGAAAGGTACTAAATAACCATTGAAAATCTTCTGAATGCTTTCTAAAGCTATCTGATAATCTTCAAAGATTCCGACTGGCTGTCCTCTGATAACAAGATAAACCGCTGCTTCTTCTGTTGGAAATTTTTATTTTCTTTTTCAAAAAAGTAACATAATGCATTGAGTGCTGCTAGTTTGCTGCCTGAATTATGAGCTTCCCACAAAGCATTTAGTAGAATGCTTTGATCTTCTGTTATATATGGAGTATCTCTTGGAGGTTTGAAAGCATGTCTAATTGGAAGTGCTATTTTGCCAGAGGTTTTAAAAACATTCTGAGTGGCTGGTCTATTCTGGATAACTTGTTGAAAGTTAGGCCTGAAAGTTGGTCTTCGACCTATTTGGTTGTGAGAGGCAGAGGGAGGTTGTATTTGTTGGTTGTCCTGGTTGTTGGAGGCCATGATCTGTGACTCAGAATTAAAGTTAATTGCCTGCTTAATAAATCTGCTATGCTATTGTTTGATCCTTCAATATGTTCAAATTCTACTTTATATCGGTTACCTTCTATTGCATTTCTAAAATTTAACCATCTTTTATTATTTTATTTTCTAAAATTTTTATTTTTTATGATTCTAACCACAGCTTCACAATATGTTCTAATGGTAAAAGGTTTATTTAAATATAGGCTAAAATGGTCTATTGCTTTAACTATTCCTGTTATTTCGTAATCTAGACTAGTCCAATTACTTCCTGTTTTATTAAAGTTACCACTGGAATAAGGTGTTATCTTTTCTTCACTTTTTGGAGAAAATTTATGAGGTTTACATTTTAATATTGCTCCCCATCCTTCTATAGAGCTATCTACTTCTATTATGACATAATCAGTATTTAAAGGTAATTCTAAAAGCTTTAGGTCTTTAACGATTTTCTTAATTTTTCTAACTAGGTTAATAGCTTCCTGATTAAAGTGTTTCTGGTCAGACTTTCCTTTTTTCTTATATAATAGTCCAACTAATGTACTAAGTTGAGGAATAAATTTTCTAGAATAATTCAATATTCCTAGAAATGTTTGTATTTGTTTTAAATTTTCTAGTTTATCAGGAAAATCTAGAATTTTTTGAGTTATATAGGGTTGTAATTTAATTTGTCCATTTCCTATTTCCAGACCTTAAAAATTCATTTTTCTCTTAAAAAGTTTCATTTTCTTTTTAGACACTACTATTCTGTTTTCTTCTATTGAATTAAACACTTGTTTTAAATGATCTTGATGCTGTTTAATATTTTCAGAAGCTACTGAAATGTCATTTTTATAAACTAAACAGAAATCTAAATGTTTAAATATACTATCCATAAATCTTTGAAATATTGCTGGAGCATTTTTTAAACCAAAAGATAGAACATTCCACTCGAAATGTCCTTCTCTACAGCTAAATGCTGTCCATTTTTCGTCTTCTTCTACCATTTTAATTTGATTATATCCGATTTTTAGATCGAATTTTGAAAATATCTTTTTTTTTGTATTCGATTAATTAACTCATCTTTATTAAGTATTCTATAAGTATCATTTTCTGTATTATCATTAAATCTTTCTTTTTATTTCTGCAATATTTCTTACTATAAAGGTTGTCGATCTATGAGGACTATTACTTCTTCTTATAATACCGATTTCTAACATTTCTTTTATTTGTGTTTTGAATTCATTTATATCTTCAGGTGCATATTCTATAGCTGCTGTTCTTATTACTATATCAGGGTTTAAAATATTTAGTTTAAAGGTATATTTTACTTTATTCTTAGCCAAATGATCTCCTATAAATCTTAATATTTCTAATTTATGCAGAATTTTTTCATTTTTAGGTTTAAAACTTCTAATTCTTTTCCTATATCTCTAATTTCTTCATCTAATAGGATGTCTAAGGTTTCAGATTCTATATTGTTTTCTTCTAATTCTTTGAAGAAATCTAATTCAGAACTACCATGTCCACCACGCTTCACAGTCAACTCTGATTGTCTAATATATCTATTAGTTGGAAATGTATAATTATGTTTGCTAATACTAATATAATTTTTTTTCTACTAATATACTTCCATTTAATGCACAGATAAAATTTAACCCTAAAAAGAATTTTTGGCTTGTTATGTTATCTAGCGCTATGAGTACTTGTCCTAAGGTATATTTGCTACTATAATTTCCTGAAAAATCTTTAAATTGTATCCCTGCGTTAATTAATTCTTTTGTTATTTTCATTAATTTATTTTCTGCAGTTCTACTGGTAACAGTGTAATTTAATTGTGCTTCAAATTCTTTTGGTACAAGACTAGAACTAAGCATACATATTGTACTTCCTATATCTAAAATGACTTTAGTTTCAATATTTTTTTTTATTACACCATATTCGACAGTCTAAAAGTATTAAACTACTAGTATAAAGTACTTGTATTTGAGTTTCGTACACTGTATTTTGTAGATGTGTTTCTTCTAATTGTTGGTTAGATTCATCAAATTCTTCTATAACTACTCTTTTTCTTTTATTTTGATTTTTGTTTATATTTTCATTATTTTTTAATTTTAATTCTAATATTTGTATTCTTAAATCTAAATTTTCTATTTTTTGACTTAGGATCTCTAAATTTTTTTGCTTTTTACTAGGCTTTGGTGATAAGTCGGTTGTTATGTTGTAAGTCTCTTTAGCACAAATAAAACAAATTTCATCAAAACATATATTACATTGATATCTTAAATGCATATCAAGATATAATCTACAAATACAGGCTATACTCATAGTTCCTTTTCCATTTATATATTTATGATCACATAAACTATTCATATAAGTGTATTATATTATATTTGAAATTTCTGGCCCATCTTCACTTACTATACTATATATACTTTCATTATCACTTTCATTTCCTTCTATACTTACAATATCTTCATCTAGTTGTTCTGCTATAGCTGCTCTTTCCATATTAAATTACCTTTTTGGGCATGTATTAGCTAAATGTTTAGGATCTCCACAAATATAACAAGTGCATTTCCTAGTTGATGGCTTTCTAACATCATTAGGGGTTTCCTTCCTTGTTTATATTGTCTAAAACTAGATTTTGGTTTATTGGATTTTCTTAATATTTTTCGCTTTGGTTTAAAGTAATTTCTTTGTCCATATTGTTGTGGAGTGTATATAGCTTTTCTACAAAACTCATAAGATTGTTTTCTAATTTGTTCTCTAATGAATTCTTCTTTACACCATTCTTGAATGATGTGTGTGGGAAGCACAACAATGATAATATGCGATATATTATATAACAATATAGTATAAAGTACGGAAATAATAGTAAAAATGACACAAGATATACGTGGTTCAGCCAAAATATGACCTACGTCCACGGGGTAAAAAGAGTTGATCCTTTCATTAGTGTTTGGAGTTGTTATATATACAAGTTTATGATAGGGTGGATAAAAAGGTAAGACAACTATTCCTAAATGTACATTGGAAAGTAGAATAAATCATGATCCTTCCATCTTAGGCTATATCTTTAATGGTATAATTGGCAGGTCGGTTGGCATGATTTCCGCAGGTCCGGATATGGTAAGTATATCTCTTGATTGATTCCTGTCTGATCTTGCTCCAGGCTTCCTTATATAGAATGCTCTACCTGTGCAGATCGGGATCGGGCGAACATCCAGCTGGACAGATCTGACCATGATATCTTCTAAAGGGATCCGAGTCCGTGATGCTATTGGGCTTGGGCCCCTAATCGTGTTAGACTACCAGCTTGGCCCAAGAACCTATTTCGACCCATATCAATAGTCCTCCCCAACTCTGCAGTTTGACGTAGTCAAGTTGTGAGAGTTGAGAAAAGATAAATCTTTTGGCTGAGCTAAGAGTACCCTTGAGCTGCGTAGGTAAAGGTTGCTGAAGCCTCTTTCCAAGTAAGGAATTTTCCTCAGGTGAGCTTTCCGTACGAACCCCAAACCTGACATGACGGTTTCATTTCCCCTTGCTTGCAGTTATGGAGTTACCTCCTGAAAAGTCGCGCCACTCATTGTTTTTGCAGTTGAGGCCGCCATCTTCATGACCTAGCAACCGTCGATCCTTGCCCACGTGTACGGCTTGGGTTGAAGCCCTTTTTTTCCTTAATTATTTTTGGTTTACTTTTGAAAAATCAAATTTCAAAAAGTAACTTGCCAAAAACTGGAGATTTTATTTCCTTCCATTGTTTGTGCTTCGTTGCTTAAAATCAGAATCCTTGAATTCTTCCTTCACCTTCTCTCGTCAGCCGTTTCCTCAGTGTTCATCGCCTCTTCTCTAGGTACTGCGCCTCATTTTTTTCTTCTTCTTTTATTTGTTTGTCGTGTGTTGTTTTGTTGTTTTATTTTGTACAAGTTTTGGGTTTGTTGCCATTTGCCGTTGTTGTCCCCGTTCCCCTTTGTACTCGAAAATGTTAAATAGCCTAGGCTCGGATTCTCAAAACCGAGAAGAACATCACAATATGTTAGAGCATGATTCTGTGGGGGATACTTCTTCCCACGTGTGAAATTTGTACAGTGGGACTTTTGTTTTGGGGGGAAAAGAACTTGTAAACCTTTCGTCATCGGATACAAAATCCAATGGCCGGAATACCACCTTTATCCCTTCGTCTCCAAGTGTCGAGGTTAGGGCTGGTCAGGCTGGGGCTTCCTCCAGGGGTGAGGCTGTGCACCAGTTTGACCCTGATTTGGGGGAAGGAGATGAACCAAACCCTAGGTTTTGGGCAGAGACTCCCTCTACTTTTACCCTTCAAAAATTAAAGAACCTTCGTCGTATGTATGGCATACCGGATGACTACTTGATAATAATACCTTCTCCTAAGGACCGGGCCCATCGTCCTCCTCCTCAACACACCTGTTTTCATGTCGCTCTTCTTTGTGCAGGCCTAAGGTTCCCCATCCCACCTCTCTTCATATCCATAGCTAATAGGTATGGTATCCCTCTAAACCAGTTCGTGCCTAATGCCATTCGGATGATGGTTGGGTTTGTCGTTCTCCTCCATTACTATGGGATTGAGCCCACGACCGAGTTCTTTTATTCCCTCTTCCATCCTCGCTCTAGTGTTGCTGATAGTGGGGTTTTCTATCTAACTTTCCGAGGTCCTGCCATCTTCCTCGCTGGCCATCCTGGGGACAAGCAATGGAAAGATAATTTTTTCTATATCGCTCCTCCACCAGGTGTGGTGTGGAATTTTTGTCGTACTTTTATGGAGAGGTTGGATGAGCACCATCCTACCCCTCGATAGTTGTCTGAATACCATCGTTGGGTGGTGGAATATTTGAATTTTTCTCCTCGCCACATGGGCAAACTTGTTGATAGCCAACTTTTGTACAACATTGGTTATAGCCCCGTGGGGCCTAACCTGAAGGGTGGCACCTTAGGTAGTGTCTTGGATTTTAACTATCCTTCCGTATGTGTTAACTATTTTGCTTTTCGTAACTCGTGCTAATCCTTGCTTGCTTGGTGTTTGCAAAAAAATTGATAGATTTAGCTCATGCCTGGGAGTTTGTTAATCGGAAGAAGCAGAGTCCCCCCTTGGAAGAGCCAGCTCTGCCTCCCCCGTCTCCGCCGGTGACACCATAGGATATTCCTTCTGCCATCTCGACTCCCCCCCCCCAGGTCATGGTGATTTTTCCAGGTCACATACCAATCAGGAGAGGGCCTCCGGAAAAAGACTCATGACCTCCGAGACTCCTTCCAGCACCCGCCCTCCTAAACGCAGTAGCTCAGGTATAGCCATTCGTGAGATAATCCCTGATCTGCCCATCAGGACTTCAGATCCTCCTGCCTCTCGCACCAGGTCCAGAGCCTCTGACCCTCTAGCTTCTGCCTTGTAGAGCAACAAGCTCACGGTTATGCTAGACTTTCTCCAGAGGTTGCCCAACTCCACTGACCATCATCACCTGGAGGGCATGTCCCCTCGAAAGAGGGCTGAAGCTGCGACACTCATATTCCCTAAGGTAAAGCAACTTTTTGCATGTAAAAGTCGATTATGTATTTTTACTTTATGCTGGTTGTAACTTGTGATGGGTAAATGCGTTGTAGTGTATGCTGTTAGCTGGCCAGGTTGTGCAGGATGCCTACAAGGGCATTGAAGTGGAAGAGCTGCAAAGGAAGCTGACCAAGTCTCAGGAGTAGCTCCGGAAAGCACAAGAGTATGGCTCCAGCAAGGATAAGGAGCTCAAGGTTCTTCAGAAGGATTTTCACAAGCTTCTTGCAGGGAAGGTAGACCTGGAGGTTCACCTTTCAGACATCGAGAATGCTCATGCTGCTGCCCTGAAGAGTACCTTAGTTAAGGCACATGAAACCTGGGTCGCCGAACTGCCTTCATCTGAGGAGGGCCAGACTTTGATTGCCAAATTCAAAGCTGATTTTCTTGCTTCTAAAGAGTTCGAGCGCCTTACTGGCGACAAAATCTTTGGGTTCTTTGTCAAGGGTTTCAAAGGGTGTGCTGCACGGTTCAAGGCTAAAGGCTTTCCCCAGCAAGTGTCTCTGATGATTTCTTGGACTGCGATGCTGCTCTTCTTGAGGCTATGGCTCCTCCAGATCCAGCTTTTTCAGGTCCCTCCTCTCCCCCTACTGCAGATCAAGCTGTTGTTGTGTTACCCATTATACAGTCAGGTGAGGCGGATGCTCCAGGTGGTGCTGGTGGTTTAGGTGGTGCTATTGCTGATACTCCGGCTTAGGCTGATGCTCCCGAGCAATCTTAAAAAATTTATATTCTCTTTAAGTCTTGGTATTTGATGGGCGTATGTGTCCCCAATATTTGATACACTTTTTTATTTTTTACTGCTTTTGATGGGCCTGTGTTGCCCTTAGACAAATACTTGGTTTGATGGATAGTCGTTTTTAATTTTTACCGTATCTGCCAGGGTTTAGGCTATGGATGTTTAGTAGGTTTATGAATATTTTGCACTTTTACCTCTTTGCTTGCCACCTGCATTCTGATAATATTACATGTTTTTTCTGCATGTGTTGCCCCTGTCGCTTGCGGCATACTTTTTATGCAAAAGAGAAACCGAAAAGGTAAATCTTCTATAAACTAATAAGTAAATAATGAATAACCATACCTTCCTTTTTGATAAAGCCAAGCATGTCCTTTATGAATTGGATAACACCTTTTATCTAACATTCCTTATAAAAAGGCAAAAGTCAAATTTATCAGTTTTGAGGTGGTACCTACCAGACCTGTGCTGGACTATAGCTCCAGCTGAGTCAGGTAATCCACATTTTTTGCAATCATGGGGACTTGCATCTTCACACCCGTCAATTCTTAGTAACTTGCTTGATACATACAATCATGGGGACTTGTATTATCACTGTGCAATGATGGGGACTTGCATCGGGATCAAACACCCTTTTCCAGGTGCGAACAATCGTGGGGACTTGTACCACCTCGTGCAATCATGGAGACTTACACACGGGATTGAACACCCATCATTAGGAGTGTACAATTGTGGAGACTTGCATTTACCATCTGCCTTATTTCCCCTTGTTCTTCCTCCGTACCAAAATTTTCCTAGACGGGCTTGGGTGGCCAGCCCATACCGTCGGCTTCCTTCCTTATGTCCCACATTCTCCGAATTTCCCTCCTTGTTTCACCTCCATCCTTATGGCTGCCCATTCCTCCTTATCGCTCCAAACTCCAGTCTTCCTTAGGGTAGGCCCATAAGTGTTCTCGAGGACCTATCCCTCCTTATTCCTCCCTGGCCTGGAGACCTTTCTGATCTGTAAGCGAATGATCCATACCTAGACAGATCCGGGTCCCAACCCAGATGGTACAGTCCTAACCTCTGACTACCTCTACTTCGCCAGCCCCTCTTTGCTTCACAATATATCAAGCATATTTTGCATAATTATATACATAACTCAAATTCAAAGTTTTGGCAAAATAAAATCTTACTAATTTGTTGGGGCTTTGCATGTGGCCCTGCAAAGAAGGCTTTACAATCTCTAGGTCATACCTGGAAAATATAACAATCATAACGTCTAAAAAAGATTATTAGCAAAGCGTGAGTCTTTCGAATGGTAAAAACAAAGCATAAGATGAGAAAATAGAATAAAAGAGAGGGCAATCTTTATGATCACACGTAAAACTTTTTTCGATTTTACATGTTTCATGGGCGAGGGAGCAACTTTCCCACACCATCTTCCAGCTCATAGGCTCCTCCAGCTAGTACTTTGGTAACTTTCTACGGGCCTTCCCAATTAAGGTCCAACTTCTTCACAATCTGCACCGCATCTACTCTCTTCAATACCAGATCTCCTACCTGGATAGATCTGGCCTTCACTTTTGTTCCTTGGGCTCTCATAATCCTCTGCTTGTATTGTTCAATTCTTAAGTATGCCTTGTCTCTGACTTTATCTACTAGCTCCAGCTCTTCCCTTAGTCTTTCTTCATTCTGCTCTGGCTTAAAGTATCAGACTCGATGGGATTGTACCCTGGTCTCTACAGGTATGGCGACCTCAGCTCCGTACACCAAATGGAATGGACTTTCTCCCATGGTAGACTTAGGAATAGTCCGATATGACCACAACACTGGTTGCAATTCTTCGACCCAATTCCCACCCACTCCATCCAATCTTTATGACCGAGGTTAGGGTATTTATATAAACTTATTAGAAATGGAATATAGATAAAACAAACGAGTTAACTTGTGAAAGAAAAAGGGCCATATGAATTTTTAAAAGCTAAGTAGTAGACATACCTAGTCTTTAAACCTTGGACTATTATTCTATTAGTAACCTCTACCTGGCCATTGGTTTGAGGATGAGCTACAACGCTGAAGCATTGTTGGATCCCCAACTCTTCACACCACTTCCTTAGCTTGGTCCCTCTGAATTGCCTGCCATTGTCAGCCACGATTTCCCTGGGTATGCCAAATCTACAGATGATGTTCTTCCATAGGAAACGAATGATCTCCGCCTCTGTGATCCGGGCCAAGGCTTCAGCTTCTACCCATTTGCTGAAGTAGTCGACTAGCACCAGTAGGAACTTCTTCTGGCCTTTTGCTATGGAAAATGGGCCTACAATGTCCATCCCCCATCTGGCGAAGGGACACGGAACACTTATATAGCGCATTGCTTCCGCAGTTTGATGGATGAGACCAGCATGTTTTTGGCATTGTTCACATTTCTTCATTAGGTTGGCCGCATCTTCCTTTAGGGTTGGCCAAAAATAGCCAGACCTCAAGGTCTTTCCAGCTAGGGCTCCCCCACCTATGTGGCTGCCGCAATCTCCCTCGTGGATTTCTCTCAATATGTAGTCTCCTTCCTTTATCAAAACGCATCTCAGGTGGGGTTGTACGAATGACTTTTTGTATAGCACGTCATCGATAAAGACGAACCTAGCAGCCCTGGTCTCCAATTGTTGCCTTTCTATTCTTTCTTCAAGTAGTACCCCTTTCGTAAGATATTGGATTATCTCCGTCCTCCAATCTTCACCTTGTTCTATGTGTAAAATCTCTTGTTCGATGCTAGGCTTGGTGAGTGCTTGTATGGTAATGTTCCGGGTTTGACAGTCAGTGACTGAACTGCCCAACTTGGACAAATAATCAACCTTGGTATTTTCAGTTCGAGGTATTTGATGTATCTCCAGTTTGTGGAAGTTTTCCCATAGTGACTCTATGGTTTTCAAGTATTTTACCATCATCTCCTCCTTAGCTTCGTAGGTCCCGTCAATTTGTTTGGTAACGAGTTGTGAGTCTGAGTATACTATCAAATTTTTAGCTCTTCCTTTGATTGCCATTTTGAGTCCCATGATGAATGTTTCATATTCCCCCTCGTTGTTGCTTGCTTTAAATTCAAATTTGATTGCATACTCCAGTTGATCTCCTTCGAGTGTAGTGAGTACCACACCTACGCCACTTCCATTTTGGGTGGCTGACCCGTCTACATGTAAGAGACAAACCTTCTCTTCTTTCTTCCCCTCCTGCTCAGGTTAGGTCATTTCGGTGACAAAGTCAGCCAAGACTTGCGCTTTGACTGCTGCTCGGGACGTGTATTTTATCTCGAATTCCCCTAACTCCCTAACCCACTTAACAAGTCATCCTGATGTCTCAGCCTTTCCTAGCACAGCCTTAAGTGGTTGACTAGTCTTTAGAATGATTTTGTATGTCAAAAAATAGGGTTTGAGTCTTCTTGCTGTAATGACTAATGCCAATGCCATTTTTTCGATGTCCGGGTATCGAGACTCGACATCTGAAAGTACTTTGCTAACGTAGTATACGGGTTTCTCCATTTTGTCTTCCTCCCGGACTAGGACTGTTGACAGCTCAGTCCGCCACAGCTAGATAGATCACCAATGGCTTGCCCTGTACAGGTTTAGTAAGGAGCGACATCTGGCTCAGGTACGCCTTAAGGTTTTCAAAAGCTTGCTGACATTCTAGAGCCCAATTAAAGTGGTCTACCTTGTGTAATATCTTAAAAAATGGTAAACTCCTTTCTGCTGATTTGGATATGAAATGGCTTAGAGCTGTTATTCTCCCATTCAACCTTTGTACTTCATTCATATTTCTAGGTGCCACCATGTCTTGGATAGCCTTGATCTTTGTAAGATTAGGCTCTATGCCTTTTTCTGTGACCATGTACCCTAGGAACTTCCCCCTTGATTCCGAATGCACACTTAGCTGGGTTCAGCTTCATCCTATATCTCCGGAGTGTTTCAAAGGTTTCCTCCAGGTCTCGTACATGGGTGCTGGCAATGCGATTCTTGACCACCATATCATCTACATATACTTCAATTTTCCTTCCCATTTGTTCCCGAAACATCACGTTTACAAGCCGTTGGTATGTAGCTCCGGCGTTTTTTAGACCGAAGGGCATGACTATCTAACAAAAGGTGCTAAAGGAGGTGATGAAGCTGACTTTCCTTTGGTCTTCCTCAACTAAGGGTATTTGGTGATACCCACTCTGTGCATCCATAGTGCTTAATAACTCGTACCCAGCTGTAGCATCGACCAATTGGTCTATCCTTGGTAAGGGATAATGATCCTTAGGACATGCACTGTTCAGGTCGCGGAAATCGATACACATTCTCCATTTTGATCCGCCTTTAGGTACTAGGGCTACGTTGGATATCCGCTCGAGGAATTGTATTTCCCCAATATGCTTGGCTTTGAGTAGCTTGTCGATCTCTGCTTTGATGATGGTGTCCTTTTTTGGTCCAAAATGTCTTTTCTTTTGGATGATTGGCTTTGCACTAGGGTCTACGTTCAGGTGATGTTGTGTGACTGTTGGGGCAATACCTACCAGGTCATTAGCTGACCAAGAGAAGACATCTGCATGCTTCCGGAACATGGTGACTAGTTCATCCTTCAGGTCGGAACTCAAATGCGATCCTATTTTGACCATCTTTTCTTTATCTCCAGGTGGGAGTTCTACACTCATGAGTTCTCCTACTGGCTCTACATGTGATAGCACCATCTTCTTAGCGATTTCTTTGTCCTCTATCTCCATTGGTTCAAGTTTGCGCTTTTTGTCTTCACTTGGTTTCTCTCCTTGCTTAATGGAGGCTAGGTAGCACTTCTTAGATTGATGTTGATTACCAAATATTTCTCCTACTCCATTGATCGTTGGGAACTTGATCTTCATGTGTGGTATTGAAACCACTGCTTCGAACAGGAGTAGCGCAGGTCTGCCCAGTATCACATTATAGGCCTAGGGGGTATCCACGACCAAAAGTCTGGTTAGCTTCGTTACTTTTTTAGGACCTTCCCCTAAGGAGAGGGGTAATGAAATAATACCCATGGGTTGTACCGCTTTCCCTGAAAAACCAAACAACACAGTAAGCACGGCCTTCAGCTTGCTTACTCCTAGATTTATCTGTTCGAATGCATGGTAAAATAAAATGTCTACCGAGCTGCCGGTGTCCACGAAGATCCTTTGTACATCATAGTTTGCTATAACAGCAGTTATTACCAATGTGTCACAATGAGGTGTTTGTATAGCTTGGGCATCTTCAGGTCTGAATTGTATTTCTTGCCTAGGTCGGGTCTGGCTAATGTTCATAAAGAACGCGGGTTGAGTCTCTATGTTCCTTGTTTGTCTCCTTATGCTTTGCTTCGTTTTGCCCTCTGCCAGGCCTCTTGATATATTGTGAATAGCTGCTTGATTGTTATTGTTGGCTTCCATAGGTGCTGCCCCTGGAGTTAGTGCTGTATTAATTTGCTGAGGGAAGTTCTCTCTGCCTCCAGATACGGTTCTTCCGCCTCGCCATCCTCTACCTCGACCTCTCCAGGTATGACCCCCTCAGGCTGGGGCTGAATTGCTTGCATTGTGAGTGTCTATGACATATTCCTTCAAGTAATCCATTTTGGCTAAACGCTGAAATTTCATCGATCAATTGTGATTGTGGGCACTCATTTGTATCATGTCCATACTCGCGATGGTTCTGCAAAAGAGTGCACTCAGGGAATCCTTAGGCTCTTGATCTACACCTTCGGACCATTGGATCAGATTTTTGAGCTCCACAGCCATCAAATGGTCACTCCAATTTCCCCTCATAGGTATGCGTCGGGATCTGGGCGCACCTAGAGGTGGTGGTACCACACGCGTTGAGCTGGGAGCCCAACTACCTCTCTCTTCTTTTCGCGGTTTATGCTTGTTGCCCTCCTCTTGCTTTTCTTTCTTTTGTTCGGCTTTTCTCATCATGTGGGTGTCTTCTAGGTTGACATATTTTTCAGCTCTGGTGAGTAGCTCGTCGAAACTCAGGACAGGCCTCTTGGTTAATGACTTAAAGAGGTCTCCCTCTTTTAACCCTGTTGGGAAAGCGCTTGCCTTCAAGTCTGATATCGCGGCCGGTGTCTCTAGTGCTGCGGCGTTGAAACGTTTGACATATGCACGTAAGGTCTCATCTTCCCTCTGCTTGATGCTAAATAGACTTAAGGGAGTCTTCTCATGCCGCTTGCTACTGGCGAATTGGTGTAAGAATTTTGAGCTGAACTCCGAAAAAGATCCAATGGATCTCGTCGGGAGTTGGTTGAACCACTGTTGTGCAGATTTAGCTAAGGTACACAAGAACACCCTACATTTGATGGCATCGGAGTACCTGTGTAGCAAAGCATAATTACGAAAGGTATACAAGTGATCTTCTGGATCCGTAGTTCCATTGTAAAGCGCAATGGACTGGACCCTGAAGTCCCTTGGTAGTTCCTCGTTTATGATGAAATTTGTAAATAGAATGCCTCGATCTGCCAAGGTCCGGTCTCTTATCGCCTTACGCTCTAGGTCTTCCATTCGTCTTGCTATTTCCTCCATTTGCTCAAATCGTGCTTTGCCTTTTTCTTTCATTCCCTGATTTGCCGACCCAGATCGGGCCGAGACGTAACTACTAGCATCATCCTTGAGATCTTTGTCATGTTTTGTATGGACTCAAGCTTGTCATTTCTGCAGGTCATCCTTCCCAGGTACGTCGTTATGTGAGTGCTGCATCTGGAGATGTGACTTTTCCTCTTGCGGTTGTTCTTTGTGGAATTTAGGTTGACGGACCCAACCTTCCAGATCTTCCTCTTCCAGGTCTAGGCGGCGCATATAGCGTCCTTCTGGAGCTAAGAACGTTTTTGGAGGCACGTTGTCATCCTTCCCTCCATCTTGTTTTAGGTCTTCATGTCATTCCACCCGCTTGCCTGAATTCGCCATCGGGGATAACGTTGCCATTACCCCCTATCTCTGCATTTCCTACCTTGGGTGTGCCCCTCGGGAGGGGGTGGAGCCACATCATCCTTCTGTGTCAGATCTAGCATGCCTGCAAGTTTGGAACTTACTACCTTATTAACAACTTTGTCAATGACACCTTCGATTCTTCCCATGATGAATTGCTCCAGATCGAGTACACTTTGAGGAGATGCATCCTTCCCGCTTGTTTGCCTTCCTGGAGATTTGTCTCCTACTTAGTTCTGCAATTCGTCCTCCAATCGCCTCACCAGGTTAGCTGGAGTTGCAGGTGTGGCCTGCTCAACCCAGACGGGGAAAACATCGTCTTCTTCCCATTTCTGCCATTTTTGATCAGATTCTACATCATTAACATATCTTCCGCTGCCATTGCAAGATGTTAATGTTAAAGAATTTTTTTTTTGCGAAAAATAGATTTACCTCACATCTTATTTTGCTCAGAACTTCCCCAGACGGTGCCAATTGATGTGTGTGGGAAGCACACCAATTATAATATGTGAAATATTATATAACAATATAGTATAAAGCACGAAAATAATAGTAAAAATGACACAAGATATACGTGGCTCGGCCAAAATATGACCTAAATCCACGGGGTAAAAAGAGTCGATACTTTCATTAGTGTTTGGAGTTGATATATATCAAGTTTATGATGGGGTGGATAAAAGGGTAAGTCAACTATTCCTAAATGTACATTGGAAAGTAGAATAAATCATGATCCTTTCATCTTGGGCTATATCGTTAATGGTATAATTGGTAGGTCAGTCGGCATGATTTTCGCAAGTCCGGATATGGTAAGTATATCTCTTGATTGATTCCTGTCTGATCTTGCTCCAGGCTTGCCTTATATAGAATGCTCTACCTGTGCAGGTCGGGACCGCGCAAACCTCCAGCTGGATAGACCTGACCATGCTATCTTCTAAAGGGATCCGAGTCCGTGATGCTATTGGGCTTGGGACCCTAATCGTGTTGGACTACCAGCTTGGCCCAAGAACCTATTTCGACCCACATCATTGAAGTTTAAAGAAAGTATATTTTACTCTAGGTCCTATTGCTAATTCTGTAAGACTACCATTGCTGTTTATCCATTCTTCATGTATTCTTTTGCCTAAATTTTGTGGCAATTATGTAAAATACCTATTACATAATTTTTCATCAAAAGCTTCATTTGCTTCTGCTATTAATCTTGTAAAATCTTGACTAAAGGGTATAATATATTTCATATCGGTTATAGTAAGTTGCTCTAGGTTTCTAAGTGCGGTATCTTGTATGAATGTACTTTCTCTTCCTAAATCTATTCCTATTATTAAGGTTCTAATAAAATTAGTAAAATTATAAGGATTATTTTCTAGGGCTTTTATTTCATTAATTTTAGTTGGATCATTTTTCTTTTTACTTTGCTAAATAGATAGTGTTGTAGGTCCTAAGCATGTTTCTAAAAAGTTAAACATATTCATATTTGCCTTTTTATTTATTTCTCAATGTCTTACTACACATTGTTCCCATATATTTACTTCCTTTGGCCACATTTGATGGCTTCCTAATTCAATTACTAACATGGCTCCACTCATGGTTTTTCCTATGGGCTGCTTCATTCCTACATATTTTCCTGGTTGAGTTGATCCATATTCATATACGGAGTTTTTCCATTCTGGTCTTCCACTTAGTTCTACATTTCTAGCTGGAACTTGTCGGGTTCTACTCTACTTCTTTTTCCTGGATTACTACTAGTTCTAGCTTGATTATCTGCCATAAAAGTTATTTCGTTACTATTCTTTTCCTTATTTTTAAAGAATTTTTCAAATTTTACTTTTCCTGAGCATATATCATTTACTAAATCAATATTATAATATTATTTAAATTCTTCTTCAGCTGATTCTAAAGTTATATCTAAATTCATCGCTTCGAAGTACATTTCATCTACTAATTCTCTTAAATTATTTATCTCAAAGTTTTTTGTTAATATTTCTTTTATATTCTTTGGCCTGTAATCATTTTTAAGTTGACTTTCTAATTGTCTTATCTCTTCCTCTATTTCTTCTATATTTTCTTCTTCTTCATCTTCGCTTTCTATGTCAGATTCTATTTCCCAATTTGCAAATCTACTGGTTATTCTAACTTCTTCTTCTTCTATAATATTCATATAGCTTGTTTCTGTTTCATTATCAGTTTCTTTTTCTAGATCTTCTAGATTTTCCTTGGGATCTTGTTTTTGATAATTAAGAAATTTAATACAAGTTTGATCTTTACTATTTGTATACATTACGCTTTCTCCTGGAATTTTAACCGTATCATTTTCTTCTAAGTGTTTGGTTAATTCTCATTCTTCTCCATTTAAATCGCTATTATCTATATTTAAGGGTTTGATTATTTTTACTCCTACCGAGGCTATTCCATCTATGTTTATCTTATATTGAGGGAAACTATTATTAGTTACTCTTCCTAAAAATGTTATAGAAACTACCAAATTATTACCATCATATGTTTCATATCCTCTAGTTTGTAGTCCTATAGTGATTTTACTACTGTCTTTCTTGCCGAGTTTTGGCTTCCTGATCCTTTAAATATTTCTTTAGTGAAAGTGTTACTTAGTTTTCCCTTTTCTTTTTCTTTGCTACTGATAGGAGTCGTTTTTACGTGTTTTTAAGCCCCTTTGCGTTTATGTTTTAGGTTCATTTATCACTTGATTTTGTCACTTGTGCGTTTAATTCGTGCATTAAGTGATTTCAGGCCTTAAGTGGATACAATTGAAGAAAGGGTGGGAAAATGATGTATAAAACAAGTTTACGCCAAGATGTTTCACACCTCCACGACCAAACAAGCAAGAAATAAGCTGGAGTTAGCCAAAATCATGTTTTAGTACCATTTCTGCACACCTGGGCGCCAAATCAGAAACAACCTCCACGTTGGAAAGCCATTTTGATATTTTTAGAGACAGAATTGGATGAAGTGTCCTTCTACAAAGTTTTAAATCTATGTCTTATCTTTACATGGGTACTTGAATCATCTAATTCGGAGATCTGTGGAGACGTTTATGAATAAAACACTATCCCTGCGCTGGAAAACACGAAAGTGGCAGCTCATGTTCTTGTTAGGTGGAAAACAAGAGAATGGTAGGTGCAAATTCTTGGTTGGTGGAAATTATTGGTAGGTAGAAAACAAGAGAATGGTAGGTGCAAATTCTTGGTAGGTAGAAATTCTTGGTAGGAGGAAAGAAAGAGAAGGGTAGCTAAAATTCTTGGTAGGTGGATTTTTGGGTATTTAAAGGGGAGTGGGGAGCTCACTTGAGAGCATCAAAAAAATCATCCTTTGAGAGTGTGAGGACAAAAATTCAGGGGTTTGGGGGAGCATTCTCTTGGTTTTGAGTCATCCTATCATCATACTTGAAGAGCTAAGAAGAGGAAAAGGAGGGATTCAAGCTTCCAATCAAGAATCGATCATCAATCCAAAATAGGGAGTTTCTTAGTTTGATATTCATCTTTATCTATGAGTAATTCTATGTTTTTATTGTTTTCCCAATTTCAATTATGAACTAATTTTCCCTTAACTAGGGCCATGTGAAGGCCAAAGTTATGAGTATATATATATGATATTATTCTTCGTATTAATTCTACAATTGCTTTGTGTTTTGATTTTGTGCGTAATTACTTGCATATGTTTGATCGCCATATGTTTGTCATATTGCCTAACTTAATAGTTTGAAAGAATATAAGTTAGGGTTCAAAGAAATCATCACATCATCCGTAAAAAATAGGGAATTGCCCCTAGAGATAGGTAGAGATTCCCGGGTGCAGTTAGCCAAATTTATTCGGGAAAATTCTAGAACTTGAATGCATGATTATTGATTAAATTCTCGGATAGACATATTTAGAGAACTGTCAATTTATCATAGGATTATTACAGCCGAGACATCGGGTAGTAATTAATTAAGGAATTTTCACCAAAGCAATAGTAGTCTAATAATACGAAGAATAGTTCATATTTATATTAACAAGTAAATTTGGTCGAAGCATGTGCCTTAGTTGTTTTATCTCATAAGAATCTAAATCTATTTGCTAAGTCTCGTTTTCACATTTTTATTGTAAATTAATCACAATCTTTTAATTCAATTTTAATTGCTTTTAAATTCCTAGCTTTAAATAATCTTGTCTCTGTGGGATCGATAACTCGGACTTAAAGTCCACTTTATTACTACACACGATCAGTCCACTTGCTGTTTAATACACGTAAGGATTTTTCGTGTCAGCTACTTGATTCACTTATAGTTCTAGTAGTACCACTTAATGATCTCAATATTTTTACCAATATATATATATATATATATTTAGGCTCCTTTTTAGGTTTTTCGGACTCGTCTAGTGCTAGATTTGCTAATTTTTCTTCTATACTATTTTGTAAATTTCTTTTAATTACTTGAAATACAGTGTCTATTTTAGTGCTTAAATTTTCTATTTTGTTTTCTGGTGGTCCCAAATGGCATACGAAAGGGTTTAGAAGGTGGGGGGGGGGGTGTTGAATAGACCCTGAAGTCTTTTTCGACTTCAAAAATTTCGTATCACTTTAAAGGTTTGAACGCTTTGGATAACTGAGCGCTTGGGTCAGACGCTTCAGAAAAGTTAACTTAGACTTAGTGATTTTAGCAGTTTACCAAAGTAGGGCAACACTTAGATCGCTTAATCAGGGTTAGCACAGCGGAAATGAGTTTTAGCGTTCCTTTAGTTAATTTAATCGCTTTGCACTTTAACTTGTCTCTTTCAAAGATAAATGATGTAATAATAATAATAATAAGACAAATAAGGTAAATGACACAAGATATATAAGGTTCACTAGGTGGTGTAATCCTAGCTACGTCCTTCTTCTCCTTTTTCACTTAGAGAAATTTACTAGAATGATTTTCGAAGAGTCACACAGAATCTTCGACACGATAGTAAAGGGTAAAAATGATCTTAGGCTCCTTGATCACACAGACTTCAGCACCAATGAAGATCGTCTTCTTCAAACTTCTCTCACTCAGAAATACTGTCTGAAAGGGTTCAACAACTTTTCTCACTCAGATGAAAGGTTGAGGTTTGTCACTAGGGTTTTGTTTGTTTTTGAAAAGATCAAACAACTTGAAATATCTCAGTTGGAATTTTGAATTTCTTCTTTGGAAGATGTTTGAGATATTTGTGACTGTTTGGAATGTAGATAAAAAGCTTGAAAGATTTGGCTATGGAGTTTCTAAGCTTTTTCTCAGCAACTTTTTCTTGTGTCTGTACGTAATTGTCTCTTGTAAAAATTGTATATATATATATATCTATATTTAGGGTTTGCTGGGGTAAGGTATTTATAGGCAATTTCTTGGAATCTGTCCATTGGACACATGTAGGAGCGTGCCTCTCACGGGGTGCGTGAGTATACCTTTTCTCTGACATTCCTGAAAGTTCGCTGAAGCCAATTGGATGGGAGCAGCTGAAATTCTGAATTTTCTGACAGTCTGGTCAAAAGGTAGCTTGTCCACAAGTCACATTAGCTTATCACAATTAATGCTCTTATCAGGCATTTAATGCACTTTGAATTTAATTCCCGTTGGAAATAAATGCCCGTTGAATGATTGCATTTAAGTCCTTCATGACTTGAGGATTTATTTCAGGTGATTCTGATATAAGTCACTTGAGGGATTTCGAGCGCTTGATCCATAAATCCTGAAATGAGATCTTTTAGCGTTTGACAGACGCTAAGAAGAAAATCTTTATCTCCGGTTGACTTCAGACGCTGGTCTTCAACTTTTTCTCTAATAGACTCACCTAGAATTCTACTAACGATTCAGTCACTAAGACTTAGTCTAAATTCTACAAAGATAAAAATTACAAGCCTATAATAAATTACAACTTTCAAACGCTTATACATCATTCAATGAAAAACGGAAACTTACATTGTATTTTTGGGGTCTAACATTAAAACCTATCTTGTCATCATCAAAACATTTAACATGAAATTTTCTAACAATTTCCCCCTTTTTGATGATGTCAAGACTCTTATAACTCTTTTATAATTTAAGAGTTACTTAAAAGAAAAGGTCCAAAGGAATATAAGTTAGTGACACGCTAAAAGCTAACGTACTATAATAGCAAGTGCACTAGTCGTGTGTAGTAATAAAAGTGGACGAGAAGTCCGGATTGTCGAACCACAAGGACTTGAATTCTAGTTTAAGATTTTATAACAACAAAGATCAAAACAATAAAGGTAAAATGAGTGTGAAATGCGTAAGATAAGAACAAGGTTGAACAAATGATTTAAAACAAAATAGAAAGGGAGACTAAGGCACATGCTAGGTTCAAATTGATCAATTATACTTATAAAGATTCTCGTTGAAGGATTACGCTTATATTGTTATAGTGAGAGCTCCGAGGGTAGAGAATAACCGATGTCTCGCGTATAAACTCCTATGCTTAGATCGTGATTTCCCAAATATTCCTATCCGGAAATCTAACCACTAAACATGCATTAACGTACTAGAGTTCACTCGATTTGAATCGAACAACTTCACCCGGGAATCTTTACCTATGTCTAGGGCAATTCCTCATTAGTTACGGGTCATGATGTGAATTTCTTGCACCCTAAGTCAATTTTCTCCCGAAATATTAACCTAGGCATAAGATTCTAACATATAGTGATCAAGTATATGCAAGATAGGCAAAAACACAAATTCACATCACATAACAATATAAGAACAACCTCAACAATCATCTATTATAAGCATATATCACAATTTGGCCTTACATGGCGCTAGTCTTATGAATTTAGTTCATAATGGATAATATGAAAAACATAAATGAATTAATACACATGTTCATAGACATAATTGAAATGAAAAGCTATAAAAACTCCCTCAAAAGTGAATAATGATGGAACTTCAATTGAATCTTCCTTCTCCAATGATGACGATGAATCAAGAATCCTTCTCTCTCCCCTCTTTTCTTCTCTATGGATCGGTAACTTCCTCCCCCTCTTCTCCAAGAATCTGAAATTGATAGTGAATGATGAAGAGTATGGGTTCCCCCTCCTTTTATAGCCAAAAATTCCACTAAAGTATGCATTAAGAATTCCCATTAAAGTTCTCCAATGAGAATTCCACCTAAGGTGATGCTTAAAGTTTGGCTTTTAAGATTCCAACCAGCTAAAAAATGCTGAACTTTCGGCCATTAAGAATTCCACCAAACATAACCATGTGAAAACTTCAACACAACACATGCATGCTGCCATTTTCTTGCTTTCTAGCGCAGTCTTAGTATTTTCCTCATAAACGTCTCCACAGATCTCCAAATTGGATGATTCAAGTCCCCATGTTCCGGTAAAACATAGATCTACAACTTTCCAGAAGGACATTTTGTCCAATTCGGTCTCTAAGTATACCTATATTACGTTTCAATATGGAGGTTGTTTCTGATTTGGCGCCCATAAAGTAAATCTACCAAGAAACACACTTATGACAACCCCTCAACACATGTGCTGAATTATGGCCAAAAGTGATTCTTACCCATCATATAATGCTGGAATTTAGGCTGAAAAAGGAGTAACATTCGGACTATCCATGCCTAGGCATGACTAGGAGGGCGCTGGGGCGTATCCTGGCACATGTACTTCTCTGTTCGGCGCAGCAATCGTATTTCTTTCACAATTATCTCTATAGACCTCCGATTTGGATGTTTCAAGTTCCCATTTGAAGCTAAGACATTCATCTAAAACTTTGTAGAAAGAAACTTTGTCTAAGTCGGTCTCGAAATGTATGGAATTATCGCTCGAATGTGGTAGGAGATGCATAAACCGCCTAGGTGTTGAAAAACATGCTTGAACTTGTTTTGTACATCGTTTTTCTTCCCTTTTCTTCATGTATTCTCATTTATTACCTGTATTCACTTAACACACCTATTAAATGCAAATGTGACATGATTTAAGCAATAGGTGAATCCAAATCATAAGAATTACGATCTTAAAAACACGTAAAAACACCTCTTAACAGTTAGCGTTTGAAAAGTTAGTAAAGTTAGCTAAAGTTAGATTAACTTCAACAAGATGTTTCAGCGTTAAAACATTCATTCATTGAAAGAATTTAAAGCATACATGTTTTACACTGAAGGAAAAACCATAAATAAAAAGGATAAAACATAAAGGAAATCAATCACTTTTTCTGTCGCTTCGCTCTTTCTTCGCCTTGTAGAACTTCTAACGCTAAGTCCAACAAGAGACGATCAATATCGATAATTGTCGTATGTTGAACTTCATCATAATCATGCCTATGAAGTCTGGCGCTTTCATTTAGTTCTAACAACCTTTTCGTCCAGTCCCTTGGTGGAATACCAAGTTCACGAATTAAGTCATGATAGATATCTCTTTGTCGATCATTTGACGGTCTCCAATTGATAGGTCGTTGTAGCGGTCCGGCATAGGCAGGAAATCCCATACTTTCTAAGAACTCGGGGTCTAATTCTGGAAGTGCGTACTTTCCGAGATAATACCTTGGCTTTCTTTTCTTGGATAACATTTTCTTAATGCTTACTAATTCTTCGAACAATGAACGCCACTGTTTATTATCTGTCTTGGAAATCGCTTTGAACTTTCTTTATCTTCCCCCTTCTTGACATTATTAAGGGAGGTCTTGAGTTCAGCGACATCTTGGCGCAAGAGTCTAACTTCTTCGACGAGAAGAGCAACTTGTTGAGCGACACTCTGAGCGGCGGCATTGGATGAAGCGTGTCTTTCAATATCGGCCAAGGCGCTCTGAGCTAAGTGACGGTTGAATTCAGATGAGAGCTCAGCGATAAGGGGGGATATGCTTTGCATGATAGCAATAGTGCTTTTATTTGCAGCGTTTCCAATATCACGACTCCGCGTATCCGACACTATGCGGATATGTCTATCAGCAGCCTCAAGGATCTTGGAGCAGGAACCCTCAATGTTGGTAAGCGAGTTCCGGACTGCCTGTCTGAAGTCTCTGGCTTCTGAATCGCTCTCAGAATCTGAATCGGAAGAAGGACGCTCTGGGGACGAGAGGAGTCCGTAAGATTTTGAAACTGCAGCCTTACCTTTGAATTTATCTCTGATAAAAGGTTCTTCAGGCACTTGAGCAATTTCAGCGTGCACTTCTTCAATCGCTCGATCCATGATAGGATCTGCAATCGCTAGGGGCTTGACCACTGGGGCGCTAGAGGGATCTGGAAGTTGAGCGTCATCCTCAGTAAGAGCAATATAAGTTTTCTGATTATTATAATATAAGTTTTCTAAAGTATTAAGACAATCAATAAAATAGTTTAAAATATGAGCGGGTACAGGCATGTAAATAAATTATGAGTACAATAAAAAGTTTTATACAGATTTATAAAAGTGGGTTGGGATTTCATTTTCTTTAAAATATTTATAATTACTCTCATGGGTGTACATAATTTTTACAAGAAAATAAAGGGACCGAACTGAAAATAAAAATAAAGCAAATGTACTCAAAAATAAAAGTAACCTCCCATGTGTCAGTTTTTGCTTGGTTTTGGGCATTTTGACTTGGTCAAAAATAATGGCTTGGCTTTGTAAACTTGAGGGACCAAATTGCAAATTTGAGGGTTCTATGCCCTTAAAGGTTTTGTGTTTGGGTGCTAGACACTTAATAGATTATGTAAAATTGTGCTATTTTTCTGTATTTTTGGTACATCAAATCATGGTGTACGTATTTTTCCAAAAAACAAGAATCCAATTGGTGATTTTTGTACATTTGAACGAGAAATTTTGTAATTTTAGTATAAATTTTACCAAAAAATTTTGTAATTTTAGTATAAATTTTACCAAAAAATTCAAAATTGATCGGAAAATATCTATGCATCATCCAATTTGGAAATTTTGATATGTGAATGGAAAATTGTCAACGACGCACCTAAATTTGGAGGGAAATTGTCTATGTGGCACTAAGAAAATGAGTAGAAAAGTCAATATTACCCCCAAACCTCAATTGAAAATAAAATTATAAAAATAGAATAAATAATTCTAAGAAATTAGAAAATATTAAAATTTATATTTCAAACTAATTCAAATTTTAAGAAATAATTGTTTAATGAAAAAATATCTTAATATAATAATTATATAAATTCGAATATAGTTACATAAATATTTTTATTTAGGTATTATTATTTTTATTTCTTATTTAAATTTACAAATATATTAATAACTTATCTACATATATTAAAAACTTATTTAAGAAATTTGAAAAATATAATTATTAGAAATTATTTCTGAAATAAATTTATTTTTAATGGGGAAATATTTTTTTCCCTTTGACAAATAAATAAATTAAAACTAAAAAAAATTAGAAAACAAAAAAGCTTTTTTTAAAAAAAATTAAAACATATATCTTAAACAAAATTTTAAATAAAAAAAAGTATCTTCATGGCTGGTGATTTCCGTTGACCAAAAAATTAATTAAAAATAAAGAAAATGGTAAAGAAACATAAGAAAAATATTTAAAAAATAGAAATATATAAATTTTTTTGAAAAATCAGAAAAAAAATAATTGTCATAATTATAATACTAAGGAAAACATAGTTTAATTTGAATTTATGATTTAATAATATAATTTTAATTAATATTTTTTATTTTTATTATTATTTATAAGTGTATTAAATTATACAAATTTTATTCATTAGAATTAAAATAAAAAATAACTTAGATAAAAAAATATTTGATTTAAAATTTCCAAAAAGTGAAACAAATTAAACATAAAAAATTTGAAAGTATTTGAGTTAAAATCCCCAAATTAAAGTTAAGTTTCGCTCCAAATGCAAAAATCCCCATATTGAAGGTCAATTTTCCCGCCAAATGAAAAGAATCCTCAAATTCAAATCAATTTTCCCGCCAAATGGTATTTTTAGGCCAATTTTGAATTTTTCGACAAAATTTGTATTGAAATTGCCAAATTTCTGACCGGAGTGTACCAAATTTACCAATTGGACCCTTTTTTGTATGAAAAAAATATACACGGCCCTTTGGTGTACCAAAAATGCAATTTTTCCGTAAATTCTATAAAATTCCGAGATTTAAGAAAAAATTACATGTGATTTAAACAGAATATTCTCTCATGTTATTTAAAAGTGTTTGTACTTATATCTTCATTTTGTCAAAGAGTTAAAAATATGTTGGTCGTCACGCTAAGGTTTTGCATTGTTGTACAATTGTTTGTACTTTTCACCTTTATTCAACTATTTATTTAATAGACTTTCTGTGGTCCGTTTGGATTGATGTATCTGGATTTGGCTAGAGATTTGAAATTCATAAAATTGAAAATCTCTTGTTTGGGTTAATGCGATTTGTAGAAGGATTTCAAAGCCATGGATTTTCATTTCATTGTTTGTCTATAGATCCTAAAGTATTTGAAATCTTTAAATATTTTACTGAATTTTTTTTATAATTAATTGTTAAAAAAATACAATAATTACATAAATTATAAAATTATAATAATACAAATTCATGAACTTCAATTATTTGTCATCTACAAACAAGTGGATTGTAATAATTCAAATAAGCATCAACACTTATACCGCACAATAGTAATAAAAATTTCAAACAAGTAGC
Organism: Buddleja alternifolia; assembly: GCA_019426215.1. NCBI lineage: Eukaryota > Viridiplantae > Streptophyta > Magnoliopsida > Lamiales > Scrophulariaceae > Buddleja > Buddleja alternifolia. The sequence goes on from CM033406.1 coordinate 2,793,868, forward strand.
AAGAAGCATGGCAGTTAGACCAAAAGTAAAAATTCCATCAATTCCAATATGCATGCCAATTTACCCAATCAAGTGACAAAATCTCACCATGGGAGAGAAATGAATGTCCCTACATTCATGGTTAAAAAAAATATTGGCCACTCATTTATGTAATTTAGGTGTATCTTATATGATTTTTCAGCCCCATGCCGACTTTGTGTAAATTGACCAAACAGAATAGTTCTCCATGTATTTTAACGGGAAATACCTAATAAAAGATATCACAATCCGTATATAAAAAAAGATAATCTAATAATTTCACTATGTACAGAAGCAGAATAGTACCCAACCATTTTATCATTCTAGAGAGAGTTACACCAGCATCCAAATCGTTAAGTAAGCATAAAAAAATATCAACTATCTTACCAAAAATAAAATATTCATAATGAAATTCGTAAGTCTAATTCTACATAATAATGAAGAATCAATAAGAAAATGCACGCAATCTTTTTTTCTTCTCGTCCAAAGATCTTTTAATAATTTATACTCTTAAACGTCACCACACATAGCTTTCGAACAACTATAAACACTTCATTACTAGTAAGTCCGGACAACCTCATGTATCTTGATACCACTTGGTTTCTCTTCTTTGTTTCTCCTTGCTAGCCACAAACTCTTGAAGATAAGTAGCTATCATGCAAATATCCTTCGTAAAAAAGTCATTTTTCAATTTCTTTCTCTTGTTAAGCATATAATATGTTGAGCTTGATGGTCGTGCTCTTGGTTGCATTATAGGAGTTGAATTTACTTCAATTTCCTAATTCTCGCCCTTTGTTTTAGCACCCTCCTCAAAAGTTTCAGCACCTTGACTAATTGCTCTGTCTTTTCCACACAAAAGCACAATATCATCTCATTGTCTACCATTTTATTATGCAGCATCAGAATGTTGTGGGAGAAATTTTTCATAGGGCCTGTGTAATTTAAATGAATAGATGGATCAAGGGAAAAGTCGAGGCACGAGTTTAGACTCAATTTTTCTTACAATGATATTGCCCCCGGATACAATGTTTATGGAATATGACAATCGTCTCTCAAGATGCAACGACTTATTTCTCGTGATAGTAGCACTACAAATTCCGAGAATCAACGAACATACTTCTATTTCGAACCCTTTTTTAGCAAATGACTAGAAAATGAATTTCTGAATAAAAATTCATATTAAATTTTACATGAGGGGACTTATTTATAGAGTTGGATGTGTCCAATTGTCATTAGACACATCCATCGGAACGAACAGGTGCGTCCGTACAGTCGCGGCCACTAACTACACGGATACTATCAATTGATCGAAATCCGTCCACTCGATTAATTTCCCATTCATCCTAAAATGAATTTGAGGAATTAGAGAGTTGGATGTGTCCAATTGTCATTAGACACATCCATCGGAACGAACAGGTGCGTCCGTACAGTCGCGGCCACTAACTGCACGAATACTATCAATTGATCGAAATCCGTCCACTCGATTAATTTCTCATTCATCCTAAAATGAATTTGAGGAATTAGAATTAAATCAATTTTTTCCAACAATCTCCCACATGAATGGAGATAATACTCATGAAGATGCAGATGCTTAAGAGAGTTCAAGGAAGAGGTTATCGAATCAAGAGAGGTAGTTTTTGACTTTGAACCTTCCGTAGTGAAATACCAACGAATTTACTTATTGCCCCATGAACATGATGTCTTGAATTGATCAACGTTTTGTGTAAACCAAAACAATGATACTCACACAACATCTTCTCTAACAGTTTTTATTTTCGGTTGTGTTCGTTTTGACCATGGAACACATCTTGCGTATGAATTAAAGATTCAACATTGCGTATGGGACACACTACTGGCCCCGAAAAATGCAGCTCATAACGCCCAGAAGTAACTATAATGTAAACATTGGCCTATAAATACAACATTGAGGACCCAAAGGAGAGGGACTACGTCTTGTACTACCTTTTGCAGCAATACACATTGTAATCTTATTTTCTCTGCACTATCAATAGACGGTTTATTTCTGAATATCGCTTGATTATCATAGTCTTGTTCTTTAATACCGATGATTGATTTTGAGTAATATCAATAATGATAGTTCAAAAAATATTAAATCAAATTAAAATTTTAAAAGATACATTCATATAAATAAGCATTTAGTTGAAGAGGTGCTGATCCATCCAATGCGTCCAGATATGAATGAGAATATTTGTAAAACCTTTATGTAAAACTCGAGTACCTTAATGTGATATCTAGTATTTACAGAAAAATGTTCGTTGGGAAATGGGAATTGTGAATTTGGGATTTATGTATAAAGCAAGAAACAAACACACTTTGCATATCTTCTATATGGAAATGGAATACAATCGTAACAAGCAAAAAGCGCTGAGTGTATTTCTTCAGGAAGCACAAATGAAGATAAGAATATTGGAAACTATTAATGGAAAAGAAAACTGAGACACATGATAATTAATTAATAGGTTTACTAGTTAGTTTAGTTGATAACCTCTCTATTACATACATATACATGGGTTCCATATAGTAAGTATTACAAAATACCTGCATTTATAACTGCCAATCTATTGGAGACATTCCCATTTTCTCCAAGATCTGGTTTGTACTAGAAAAGTGCCTGTATAATTACACAATTAATTGCAATCAATAACAAGACAAACGTGTTTTTTTATCCGCCATAACTCATTTTATAAGAAAAATGAACACAGATTGATTCCTTTGCTTTTTCACATGCATTTGCAGATTCTATCATTTTACAACTTTTCCAAGGAGACAAACACTAACAATTTATATCAATTTAATCATAAATAAAAGTAATCAGGAATTCCATCATCCGATAGATCCAAATCCTTGCTTGCTCATAGTAATAGACTACAGTCTAAACAGCAGAAGATACCAGACTATGGAACTTCTTATGTGAAGGTAATGGGAGTACGATGAGGCCGAACCAGTTGTTTGATTTTGTCTTATCATGTGAAAATATTTGGCTCATCCAACATAAAGACTCTTGTGAGAAAAAACTGGTTTATATATTTATATGTGGGTAAAGATTGCACTAGCTGATAAATATGCTTTTCCTCCCCGAATCACAATATATATGATCTCTTATTCGACTATTGATTCCAGAACTCATATGTTAATGCAGTTAGGGAGCAAAAATACTCTAATCAGGAATCTTTTTTGCGTGAAACGCATGAAAAAGTTTCCTATTTGAAGAACCAATCTGCCCACCGATACACCACTGATATTGTAATAACCAGGGCAGCGTAATGAACAAGATATGGTTATATCAAAAACTTGACCAATACCAGGATGATAGAATCTTCATCTAAATAAATTAGAAATACACGGGCAACTAATTTCTGGAAGTTAACCTCCCTCCTCCAACCATTAAAGAAATGCCAACATAAGAAGAATTCTTCATGTAGTCTTAATGCCACCAGATCACTTTTCAAACACAAAATATCATTTTCCTTTCTATAACCAAGAATAAAAGTCAATTTACAAGATATTGGAAAAATAAACACTCAATTCTTTGGAGAAGATGATGAAACTTTACTCTATTTCTCTATTCCTTTCGATATTAATATTCAGGAGTTGTTATCGGGAAATTCTTATAGCTACAGATGCATTTCATTGAGCATACATGCTAGACACATTCATCATTAAAGTTGTGGAGAAAGCGCAAGTCTCATACAAGTCATGCTATAAGCACATGGTTTGGATAACTCCCGACTTACCAACCATTATATTGTTTCAAATTGTGAATCCCATTAACCAAATTATGTTTATTGCAAGCTAAATAATATAGTGTTTACAAAATCTTCCAATCAAGTAAATTGACTTATTAATTCTTTTAAGCAATACAATAAAATAGAAAATATAGTGTCTAATTTGGAGCAATATTCTTTATGCAAATTTAAAAATTCATAAGCCATTAGGACACAGACCTGCATCCAAAGAAGCCTCTGTGTGCAGATAAACCGGAAGGATGTGCTGATTTGAGAATATAGTGCTTTGATTCATCTATCAACCTGTCAACAACTCCATTAGAAACATGCAATACATTCGATTTGTTACCCATCTCCACATAATGAAATTTTTCTTATCCTCAGATAACCACTAATTGCCAACACAGCGAGGAGTTGGGGAAAAGAAGGTTGAAGATATGACATAACCTGTTAACTCAAACCATGATTTCTAGTAAAGACTTGCAAAACGTAACTAGTTAAGATGCAAAAATACTTTTGCGAATTCTCACAAACAATTATCAACATGATCTCTGAGGTTCATTTACCAAAGTTCAACATCAAAAAGACCACTAAACATATACAGGTTCTTATTGTCAGCATGGCAAATTGAGCGATTATCTTCCAGTTGTTAGCATGTCCTTGACGCTTACGGCTTCAACAACAGATATAATCCTAAATTATCAATGCGTTAATAAGAGATGTCAGTTAGGTTCTATATTCCTCTTAGACACAAACTGCTTCTATTTGAGAATTGTGACTCTCATGGTCAATTGTTGAATTCATGCCTTATACTCTAATACTAAAACTGCATCAGAAAATAAACATTAACATCAAAAAAAAAAAAAAATCATAATCAGGATCCAAGTTCAGAAAAGATATGCCAGAATACCAACTCGATACTCTGGAAATGAAACTAAACTTTTTCACAGCTTCTACCAGACGAAATTGTGAGAAAGATGACCCTTAATGCTCATCATACAATGAGATGCTAAGTATTATTCTTAGCATATTCTGTTGACAATAATTGGTTAAGACCACAATTCAATGGTCAGCATTTTGGCATAGAAGTTATTTCGTTTAAAACATTGAGGTGAGGGTATTAGGGAAAGTAAGGTGTGGATAAACTATGTAAAGCAGAAGTGCAATACTTGTAGATAGAGAAAAATGGTCTAATATTCAATCAAAGAAAAGGGAAGTTTTCTAGAAGCTAATTAGGCAGTTTGTAACAAAACCAAAAGAGTTTTCATTCCCCTACAGCAAATATTTCTGGAACTTTGTGCATCAAATAATTAAGCTCTTTAACAAGTCTTTTAATTATTATTGTTTTTTTTAAAAAAAAGTCTATTTTATCTTGGAAAAAAGAAAGCCAAAATTGGTATGTGTTTACAATTATTGGAATCTCTCTACAGCTAGTACTTGATCAGATATAGAAGAGTTGAGATGACAAGATGCAGATAACTATTTCAAACATTGGAATCAGATACTTCTTTTGCCAACAAAATAATTGTCTCTTAGAGCTTCTCATCGTATGGACAGTGATTTTTAGCAAAACAAGACCATTTATAGTTACTACCATCGAAACATTTAGCTTCACTCATTTGGTCTGTTTTCTTTTACTTTAGTGACAGCTTATAGATTCAATATTATTACATTCTCATCATACAAGGTTCATCTCATATTCTCCACTCTCTAGCTATTCATATGTAAGAACTTTTATAGTGGAACATGCATCTGCTAGCATATTAGAAATTTTCCTACTTAATATAGGCTAACAAACTTAGTAACTGCTCTTATCTTCTTGATTCAAATTGCCGTGAGATTGTTTTCAATTGTAACTAAAACGATATTTCCAAATAATATAGTCCACGATCCATTTCAAGTAAGCTGATCTTTTTGGGGGGTTTGACATAACGTGCAACATTGACAAGAAGATATCAGCATGACATCTATTTCCTTCAGGAGTAAGATTTTCCCTTGCATTAACTCAATTACATACATGGGAAAAATGCTCCTAATGCAATTGATTTTCCCCCCAAGAAAAGAAAAATGCTCCTCAACATGCAGGGTAAATTTTAACTGTAAATGTAGAACACATATTAGACAAAGTGAAAAAATTCTGCTGCTAGTTGATAACTAGAAAACCCCTCCAATAAATCGTGTTTGGATGTAATTCAGGCAGGCAAATAAATTACCGGGATTTGGCTTGGGCATAGTTTCCCCAAAGGAGAAACACAACTCCTCTTTTTTTCTGTGAAATTGCTCCAATTACAGCATCGGTAAACTGCTCCCAGCCTTTTTTTGAGTGAGAATTCGCCTGATGTTGCCTAACTGTAAAGCAAAATGATAATGTAGAAAACTTACAAATCTCGAGACTGTGTCTTCAAGTAAAGTGAAAAGGTTATTCAAACAGTTTCTTCTTCTCATTTGAGATTTTATTTAGTTCATAAGACCGAGGGAAAATGAGAATGTAACACATGCAAATAAGCACCTAAACAGCATTCTTATATAGCAGGAATAGTGTGAATGTCTTTTGCCAGATAGATAGCAGCAATCACTTGAACAAAATGCCTTTAAGGCCGCATAGAAGATCCGATAAAACAAATTTCCCCCTATCTACATGGACCACTCGTTAATCATATTCATGTAGTAGGACCAGTACAAAACGCAATGCAGCCAAAGAAAACAATGGTCAAATAGGTAAACAAAGACCTAAAGAGGACAAAATTAGGAAGAGGTCATAAAATGAAGTTCAATAGAGAAGATGTGCGCTTCTTGCTTTCTTGAGTAACCATACACCACCAATACTCCTTGCAGCAGTAAAGTTCAAGCCAAGCCACTTTACAGCACCTATTGCAGTTGATAAATAGTTTACTGACCTGTACGAGCTAACACACAAATCACTAAATGAAGCACATCACAAAACGGCTATGCCTTCAAGATTCACAATGTCTCCTTAAAGTTACATTGCTCAGGGTCAAATGGAGATCAAAATCACCCACATTTTTAGGGAAGGGAAGAAAGTAGCAGACCTCTAGGTAACTTGGCTTGCTTGGTGGAAGACTCAGGTAGTGCTTGAGGACCAGGATACTTTTGGCGAGATTAGGGGCTGTAACAAATTAGATAAATGGGATTTGCCTAGCTTTAATACATGACTCTTTTTTCGGGAGTACAACTCCATACTTCGCTTATTATATACTTGAAACTAGTGTTAGAAACTGTAAGGGAGCAGTACTCCTTATTTATGCTTTCTTTGCATATGTGTACATTCTCCTTCATGATATATATGGAAGGGAGGGAAGCCCGAAAAATACTTCTACCATGACAAAGGTGGTTTTTGTTAGAAAAAATGATTTTCAAACTTTCAATGTAACTATGAGACAGTCCATAATGATGGGAAAACAGGGTTATTTTATTTATTTTCCATTACCAAAGCTCTCTTTCTCCTTTCCTTACTTACATATGAAAGTATGCGTCTGCCTATCATGTCAAGGACGAGAGGAAGTTATCATCCTTTATTTGCCAATATTACCCTCTCCCTCTCCATCCACTGTTTAGTCATGAAAGGAACAAGTATACTTATTATGACTTTATTCTTTGGTCAAACTGTTAGCCCCAACCTCTCTTCCCTATCTCACCCCCTTCCATAAATCAAAAATCTGAAATAAAATGCAATGAACATTATATCTTAAATTTCTATAATGATCAACCATCTAAGTCAATATTTGCAGCAACTGGTAACTCATATCCAGCAAAACAGAAAAGAATACCGGAAATTTTGAAGAAATTACTGCTTCGTTATCATCAAATGAAAAGATTCAAGGACCATACCAGTGAGAACGGCATTTAGCAGGAGAACACCCTAGAAATGAGCAAAAAAGGGAGTCATTTGTTTAGATAAGTGTAGGTCCCATATGTACTTACATTCAATGATGGTTGGAAAATAGTCAAGGAGAATAAGCTGTAACGAAATTGCAAACATAATATGCAAGAGGCGAACTAGACATGATTGCCTTCTCTGGGGCTTATTCTACTATAAAGCATGAATGAAGATCGATATACCATTGCAATTTCTAGGCACGGGCAATACTATGGTGGACCGAGACCATTGGTCCCGGTCCACAAATCACCATTGGATCGGGGGGTAATTTAGTAATTGCCACCCCTAGTGGGGGATCCAATGGTGATTTGTGGACCGGGACCAATGGTCTCGGTCCACCATAGAATTTCACCTAATCTAATTACCCAATCAGCTATATGCTTCATGGAAATAGCAAAGAGCTGAATGTCTGTTGCCAAAATTAATTCATCGAACAAAATAATTTGGTTGATGACGGCTAATAGGAGAATATAAGAAAAGTCATATAAATTATATTTTACTATCCATAAAAACGATATACATGCACTTTATCACGTGACAAATTGGAAGAACTTGGAATGAAACAAGCATAAACCCATGCCTTGTGGATTCTAACATAGAAGAATTAATGCGTACCAGCACTAGAGGATGCAACTATTACCTGTACCGCCCATTTTTCCAGATTCCCGTTAGATGGAATTGAACAGCCCAAATCTTGTTGAAGTTCTTTATATATGTTTGCAAGACTTGAAGGGACCCTAACACCTTCTGGCACTGAGAAAGAGAGGCCCATTGCTTGGCCTGGTCCATGATATGGATCCTGACAAAATTCCAAGAAACAGTCTGTCATTGATTAAATAGGCATAAAGAGTCAAATCCATGCCACAAGAAGACCCAACAATACATAAACTACCAAAAATCGAATTCCGCAAAGATTAACAAATGGCTCATATGGAAAGTATACAATTGACTGGTAATAGGTTTCCAGATAGGGATGGCAATTATGTGTTTTCCACTCATGGTTCAAAGTCGCGATATCGGTGATAATCTCACTAGGTAATGTTCCACATCGGTCTCGGCGTATCGGGATTTTTAAGGTGATACAAAGCAAATACATTAGAGGATGCTCAAAAAATTCTAAAAACATTTCGAAAAATTGTAGAAGAAAAAATTATATATATACAAAAATAATTACCACTGGTTACCACAGTAAAATAACTTTTTTGAATCAAATATAAATAAAATTAATCATAATGTTAATGTCGAACTTAAATGTGTAATAAAAATGAGTTTGTTTATAATAACAAGCATTCATTGCATACATAGCAATACAACCACTATATAATATGAAGCATGTCTCTCGGAAAAAAGTGGAATTTTTTTATTATTAGAACTAACATCGAAGATATTCGATATTATTGGATAATATCGCCGATAATATCCGGTACAGCCAATAATATCATCATATCAATGATATTGTCTGGTATTATCGGATATTACGTTGATATGTGTAAGATGGGAGAATAATAGATATCGCCCTATATGATATTATCGGATATTAAGGTGATACGTGTAAGCTGGGGGAACAATAGATATCGTCCTACATTATGGGATCGGTGGGCCAATCAGGATACGTATTAGCCAATATTATTTGAGATTGGCCTGTACTTTGAACCATGTTTCCACTATTGCGTATCCAAAATGAAAGACCCGGATAAAGGCTGATAATGATGATAATTAGATGATTATCACAGCATTGACGATATAAGTAGCCCCAGAATCAATGATGTGGTCTAGCAACAATGACATTGATGATGACATAGTGATTAACAAAGAATGACCTTCTTACATGAAAGACAAAGCATCAAGTATATAGTATATAATTAAATACTGTGAAGTTCCATATCCAATTCAAACACAATGTTTACCTGTCCAATAATAACCGCCTTAACCTGGTCAAATGGAGTGGTATTAAGTGCATTAAATATCAGATGCTGAGGAGGGTAAATAGGTACGCTGCCATGGCAAATTTCACTCTCCACAAATTCACACAGATTCTTTGCATAAGGCTTTTGCAACTCCTCGGATAGCACTTCTGACCATGTATCTTCTACCAATAGCTCCTCCAACTTTACATATCCCACTCCTTCATTACACATATCATGCAAGAGAATGCGGTCTCAGCAAATGGATACTGAATGAGATAGGCTAAAGAGTGAATTTACTTCAACATAGACAACCCCGATATAGTATTCAACAGGGGAAAAGGGTATTGAACATCTAAATACAGAAGAATATATGTTATAAACAGACCGGCACAAAAAATGGAAAGTTAAAAGGAGACAAACCACTTCAACATCCACCTTTCACATTACGAACAGAAAAAGTAAGCTGCACAGTATGATTAAGAAAGCAAGCAAAGAACCAAACAAAATTCAAAATGAAACAATCAATCAATTAGCAGCACAATATGAAATTAGAAAACTAAAAAAGGGAACGAAAAGCAAATGATGATTGTTGGACCTGCGGCGATAGATTTAGAGACTTTATCAGAGCAGAGTTTTAGGTTTCGCTTGGACAAGGCGAGAGCTTTATTGAATTCCATTCTCAGCTTCTGCTCAGAGGAAATGGTTGACAAGGAGGAAGCGCCGTCGTTCAGCGGCGGAGAAGAGACTCTCTTGAGGCGCTTCGCCGCCGGTTGCTGAAAGAAATCCATTAGGGTTTTCGAATGAGCCGCCATTTCCGATTTCTTAGGCAGCTTTACTGTGGCGGGAACAGAACAACTCTGTCGTGTGGTGTGATTTCAAGTGGAGGATTTGTTGGCGCTTCGCAATTCCTTCTTTTTTCTTTTGGGAAAATTAGGCACAAGAGATACGGAAGGGTTGGTATTGTTTTTATTTCCAATTTTCATTCTCAAGTTGAAAAATGTCTAAAAATGAGTTTTCAATTTTTTATTGATTTTAGTATTAAAAATAAAAATATATTTGGATGAATGTGATTTTGTATGAATTTTTATACGAAAAAACATGATGAGAATAAAAATATGTTTGGATGGATGTATTTTTTGAGATATAAGTAAGATAAAAAAATTGTACTTGATTGACATAAAATAAACTTGATTTATGATTAGTGATTTAGTTAGTTATATTGATATATATATATATATGTATGTATAAATATACTTTCTGCTATGTATAAAGTAATCAAATGGTATTACTCAATGATTTTATTCTACAAATATATATTAGTTATTTTTATAAAAATAAGTTTTATTAAAATTTATCAATAATTGGTTTATTTGTACCAATAAAATTTTTTCCCCTCATCCAAAACGTCCTAATATGGTAGGGGATTAAGGCAAAATCCACCAACACCAACAGTTTATTGCTACCAATTATTTTTACTATTTTACATTAGATTACCAAATTAAACAACGTCCACAAAATAAACTTACTCTTAATATAATTAAGAGACCCCACAAGAAAGATTTCATAAAAAATAGCAATACAGCAGTAAAACTGAGAAGGAAAACCAGCACAGAAAATTGTAACTGAAAATTGGGTTTAGGGCGAATTCTCCTTAATTTATATCAAAAAGAATATTGTTGCAATTGTGGATTTGGTTTGAGAAGAGAATTCCTTATTTCAAGCATAAAAGGACACTGACAAGATTGCTGCATGTGAGAGTGAGATTTAGTTTCAACTTTTTGGACTTGGAATTTCAAAAGATTTGAATTTTAGGAATCAAAACAACGGAAAATAATTTGGGCCAAACATATTTTGGGTCTGAAAAATTTTGAGAATTGAGATTTGAGTTTTGAAAACAAAACCATACAATGTAGGTAACAAGTTTTAGTAATTTATGGAGAAGGGAGTGTGTGTATATGTATGACTATATTATTTATAAATAGGGTTATCATAGCCTAAATTGATTTTTTGTCTCAAAAATTTGGACCAAAAAAATTTATATTTGATATTTTGCTCAATAAAATCTAAGAATTTATGATATCTTAAAGTTCGTTTTTCAAACTATACAAATAATTATGTGAATATATGTGTGTGTGTGTCTATATATATATATCAAAAAAACATTTCAATAGGTTCACGTAATATTATGAGTTATGACTGATTGATTCATATAACGAAATTTTTATGTAAAAGTTTTTTTTTTTTGAATCTTTTTAAATTGATACATCTTATTTATAATTTTAGTTACCAAATATTTTAATATGTTATAATGGTTGAATATGTCATCTAAATTCAATATTTTGCAAAGCATTATCGTATTACTGGCAATTCTAAAAATAATAGGAAATTTAAAAAAATACGAATGATTAAAATAAAACCTTAAACTATTTTTGAATAATAAGAGAATAAAGTTGAATATACCATATTCACGTCAAGATATAAAATTTATAATAATTTTCAAAATTATTAAGTTTATGAGATTTTTGATTATTAACAAATATATAAAGTCACTTATAACTTGGATTATCAACTTTTTTCAATTATCCTCAAATACCAAGGATTGCAAGTCAGGTTTAGATTAAATATAGTTAATGAACCAAATAAAAAAAAATTGCTATATACAAGTATATAAAGTCACTTATGAGAATATATATATATATATATATATATATATATATATATAAATAGATAGATAGATAGATAGATATAATAGAATAGAATAGAATAGATAGACATAGATAGGGAGAGGAGAGAATCTTAGTTACATTTAGCACATATTTGGACAAATAATTGAGTGTACAGTTAAGTTTAATCTATCATTACCATAGTAACAAATTTTGTTACTCTATATTCCCTTCTCCCTAAATAATAAAAAGTTAGTACTTCTTTTATAATTAAGAGATTTCCTACTCCCTCGTGCATAATTTTTCCTTTTTCTTTTTCTTTCTTTTTTTTTCTTTACATAAAAATTTACTCAAAAATAAATTTTTATATCCAAAAAAATCCATGATAATATGTTTCAATATCAAATATTCATTTGGAAAAACTCCAATATTAACATTAACAATTTTTTGGACTAAGTTACTATTTATTTCTTACTTTAAAAACTGATCAATTGATATTGCTTTAGCGAAATCTTTTTATTTTAATTTTTTTAAATCAATAAATTGCATTATATGAATTTTGTTTTTTGATATTAAATATTTTATATTTATATGTCTTTCTTTTTACTTTAACATGGTAATATCTATAAAAAGAATACCTTTTTAAAAAAAATATTTATAAAGATTAACAAATTAAAAAGTTTAAAATTAAAATCATACTTAATATCAATTATCAATATAAAATTATCATGTTAATTTGGTGTTGCAGAAAAGAAAGTTCAAAGTAGTGCTGAAAGTTCCTAAGTCGGCGCCATTCATTTTCTTATAAATCCAATATTTTTTTGTTCGTGGTTGTTAATACCAATTAATTTACTGAGTAGATATTTCTTAAAAAAGAATTCCAAATATTCAATAAAATGAAAACATATTCGAAGTTAACAAACCTTAAATTCCACAATAGAAAATGTAATAAATACACGAATAAGTACATAATTGTTTTTTATGCAATTTAGACATCATTATCTTTTCTAGTGTGGCCAAGACCAACTGCATCCTCAGGAATATACTTTCCCCAGAACCAATGAGCCTTCCATACTCTATTCATCTCTTCAATGGGCATATTTTTGGTCTCCGGCAGGAAAAAGTAGACGAAAAGGGTCATTATTAAAACCCATCCACCGAAGAAGAAAAAGAGCCCAAACTTCAAATGGCAAAGCATTGATAGGAAAAGTTGGCCGATGACGAAAGTGAAGAACATGTTGATAGAGACGTTCATTGATTGTCCTGCTGATCGGGTCTCCATGGGATGGATCTCACTAGGAACCAACCACCCCAATGGACCCCATGACCATGCGAAAGCAGCCACATAAAAGCAGATCAAAGCTAAAGCTAGGTTACCTTTTGCCCCACTGAAATGTCCTTCACCAGAAATCCCAAAAACGGAGGCGATGAGAGAACCAACACCTATCTGACAAATAAGCATCTGAATTCCACCTTCCAAAAACAAAGCCCTCCTACCAAATTTGTCAACAGTGAAGATTGAAACTATGGTGGCGAACACGTTGACCAAGCCAGTGACGACTGCTGACATAAGGGAAGCATCATCACCAAAACCTAATGTCTTGAAAAGCACGGGGGCATAGAACATGATAACATTGATGCCCGTAAGTTGCTGGAAGAATGGAATCAAACAGGTGATGACCAATTGAGGTCTGTATTTGCGCTCCATTATTGTCTTCCAAGGTTGTTTCACTAGCTTAGATGCTTCGCTCGCTTCTAGCATATCGTTGTACTCAGCGTCCACGGCTTCAGTGCCACGAATTTTCTTCAACATTGATTTTGCTTCGTCTGCTTGGCCTCTTTGAATCATGGAGTTGGGAGTGTCAGGCAAAAAGATTGCTCCAATAGTCATGATCAAAGCAGGAGCAGCTGCCAAAGCTAGTGAAACTCTCCATCCATTCTCCTTCATCTTAGATGTGCCGTAATTCACGAGATTTGCTGCAAAAATGCCAATGGTGGTGCACATCTGAAAGCCGATGTTCATGGCACCTCTTAGCTTAGCTGGAGCCATCTCAGAGAGGTAGACAGGGACAGATTGGTTGGCATACCCGATGCCAACACCAAGCAATAAACGGCCTATGATGAGCATCTCCACGTTGACGGCTGCACCATTGAGAATAGCACCTATGAGAAAGATGGATCCTCCCAAGGTCATCGAGATCTTTCTCCCGAATCTTTGTGTGGTGGCGGAGGCAAAGAACGAAGCCACAAGGGCCGCGAGGTAAAGTGATGATGTGAAGAGTGTTAGAATGTGGTTCTCAAATTTACAATACTGGCTCTCGTGACCCGAAGCATCCTTCTGCTTCGCGTAAACTGATGGGAAGAATTTCTCCAAGAACTCATCCATGGATGTCACTCCACCTATTACATTGCAAATTAATTCACATACAAATATTGTAAGTTATCAATTCTGATGTTACATATATATATATATATATATGAATCATTATTTAAGTAGCTATACCAACCTGAGATACCAATGTCATAACCAAAAATCAGCCCACCAGTTGCAGCAACCATACATGCAATCACCACGAAAGGTGTAACCTTTCCCTCATAATTTGCTCCATTTCCAGGACCAACACCTCCTCCAACTGCCATCTCAACTAGCTTTTGTTAAAAGAAGAACTTTTTAAGATACAGAGAATCTCAATAAGTTTTTTTTTTTTTTTGGGTTTCGATATTTACTCTCTTTTTTCCTTTTTCTTTTTTTGAGAGATCTCTGGATCTTTTATTCTTTTCTTGCTGAAGCTACATTTGTGTGATAATCTATAATTGCCTTGCAACTTCTCTTTTTTTATTTTAGTTCTATATTTCTAACAAGAAATGAGGGGTATTTATACTCAAAAAAGGATTGAAAATATATGATGTGATTAATTAAGGAAAGGACGAGCATGTTTTCCTCAGTTACTTGTTGCTTTTTATTGAGCTATTGGCCCATATTATCCGATCAAAACTGAAAACTCATCCATGCAAATCTTATGTGTGGTTTTGCATAGATAAAGGGATAAACAAAGTCTGGTGGTAATAACATAAAAAATTAGAATGAAGTATCATGTTAAGTGAAAATATCTGTTAACATGTTAATTACAACTACCACATAATTAAATAAAACTCTACCAGAAAATTAAATAACAAATTGTGATAGCAAACTTTTATTTATCTCTTCTTGATAAAAACAACATGCGCACCAAATAGCATAGAAAACTTTTATTTTATTGTAAGGGAAAAACTTCTTCTTTATTTGAAAAAAAGGTATGTTCAACCTAAAATTGAATTGACTATGCATAATGTTTTAGTAAAAGATATGTTGCAGTTTACACGGTTAGGTTTGAATTGTAGCCTTCAAACATGTTATTTCTTCACGTTGATAAAGATTCTGTTTGATATTCATCTTTAGGTTCTTAATCAGAGTTCAAAGTGCTCTTCACTCGTTTCACATATTTGAGGTTAAGAAAATTTTCGATTTCCTAATTATTTGGGAATTGCTTCTAGATACTTGAATTCGCGATAAATTATGTTTCAATCACATTTGTTGTTTCGTTCTCCAAATATGGTGGTAAATACACTGTTTTATCGACTTCTTTGTTCCCTAAATTTATATTTATGCCTATCAATTGGGCTCTGTATGATTAGAATTGTAACTCACTCAAGCTCAAACAACAACGGGCATATTAAACGTAAGCTCAAACTTAGCACATATTAAGTTTTCTTAGTTGAACCAGAAGTCAGCTAGCATATTTTAACAAGCTTCCATGTTATTTTTGCTAGCTAACATTAGCAAATTTCATATATTTGAATGAAATTCAAACAAAATATTAACAATCTTAGAGTTGTTTGATTACGTTAGATATAAAGAAATTAGTCATAAAATATTGGAGTAGCTTTCATGAGTAATTCAAATAAATTTAAATATAATAGTGAAGCAATTTTCTCCATAAATGAATTATAAAAATATTTTGAAACCTTGAGAAACAATCTAGTTTAGTCATCGTGAATTCTCATCAAAAGTCGAAAACCCATGCTAAATTATAAATTCAAAAAACCATTTTTTTTTCTAGCCCAAAGAGTTGGTAAAATTTAGGTTACAATATTATTCTCGAATTAACCAAATAATCATTCTTTGTTACTAATTGTTAATGGTAATTTGTCTTGGAACACATAATTCAGTTAATTAATGATAGGTCCATTAATCTAGACGAACCAGCCAACAACCTTTGCACAATTTTGTTTCCTATTTTTTTTTAGGAACAAATATAAAAACGTTTGAAGATATTTAATATCCATTTTAAGTTTTTGTCCGATCGAGCTTATTTTGGGCTAAACCGTGTTAACCTCATACTCGACTTGCAAATTTATGAGGCTCAATCTAAATGCTCGAACTCAGCTTGGCTTATATTTAGCTAAGCTCAATTCAAATATATATAGGTTGAGTTTTCCGGCTTCGGGTAGACCCAACTCAATCAACAATATAATTCTTTTTACATTTCAAATTTTTTTAATAGTCATTTGTTTTCGAAAAATGTAGTTTTGGTCCAATACTTGGTCGTTTTTCAATTGTGACAACCAAATTTTCAAATAGCTAGTTTTAGTTCCACGTATGAACTAAGAATTGCAATTTTCATTCTCCAATTTGGATTTAAGCTTAAATGAGAACAAAAGATAATTTTAGCATCCGATGCTTTATAGATAACTAAAAAGCTACCACTCGACTATAATATTTTATCTTTTGGTCCTTTTTATTTTCTCCCATATTTCATTCATTATTGGTAATAATTCCATTCATCTATCAAACAAGGTCATTACACCCAAATCCCGCAAAATAAAAGGTTCAAGAAATAGGCCAAAAAACTAGAAAATTGATCTGACTAGTAATACAGTCTGCGCCGAGGTCCAATTCATGCACAAGACAGTCTGCGCCGAGGTTAATTTTAAGCAGTCTCCATCTGGGCCATTAATTTCGTAATTCATCTAGCTTCCTTCACAACAGATTGCGGGGTTGAATTTAAGTTATTTTGGCATCCTGAAATCCACTCAACCACCGTAAATGAGTCAATTCCAAGATATCCCCATTGATTTCTTTATCATCCATGCATTCCATCGCAATTTTGATTGCATTAATTTAGGCACCTGCGGGATTTTGGTTGCAGGAACTTCATATTTTGGCAAACACAATTTATTCCGCATAATCAAGCTTGTGATGAGAATCCAGGCATTTGCCAAAAGCAACTAAGAAGACGATTGGGTAGCCAAGGCTATTAAGAAATTTCTTGTTAGATGTTTTGATGATAACAATTAGAACTTTATGTTAGACCTCAAAAATATGTAAGTTTGATTTTATTAGAAATCATGTATAGGCTTTGAGCGTTAGATTTGTAATCGGCTTTATTTATTTTCATTTTAGTTTGTTAGGCTAAGTAGTTTTAGACTGAGCGTCTAATAATTTCTGAGTGAGCTTATCAGAAGTAAAGGTTGAAGGCTCAAGCGTCTGAAGACTGAATGAAGATGAAGTTTCCAAGCGTCCAAGTATTAAATAGAACCAGAATCATTCAGTAGTGATTGAGTGTCTATCAATGAACAAATGTCATCTAAATTTATTCCTAAGTCCAGAAGGAGTTTTAATGCAAATATTCTCAGATCATTAATTGCCAACGGGCTTTTATTTCAAATGCATTAAATGTTGATAAGAGCATTAAATGTGATAAGCACTCTAGGACGTACGGAGAAGCCACCCCATTGGACTGTCAACTATTCCGAGACTGCAGCACCAACTTTTGTCCAATAGATTTTCAGGAAAAAGGACAAAAGTGGTTTACTCGCGTAAGTGAGAGACACGCGCCTGTGCATGTGTCAAATGGACACTTTTTCCAATAATGTCTATAAATAGACTTCAGCAACAAGACAAAATCGGAGATCTAATACGGTTCAAGCTTACAAGCCAAAACTCTGTTGCATTGAAGTCTCAAACCTTAAACTTTCAGAAAAGCTAGAATATTCAAGTAAACATTCTCTTTGCTTTTCTTCAATTCTTGAGACAGTCAACCAATATCTCAAACATTCTTTTCAAAGAAACCTACACTATTATTGAGATATTTCCAAGTTGTTTGAACTTCCCTAAAATCAAACAAATCGTGAAACAAAATCCCTTCCAAGCCTCACGATCTGTGTAAAGTCGAAGCTGGACACTTGCATTTTTTCTTTTCTGGGTGAAAGAAGCAAGAGAATAGAAGTGTCTTGGAGCAGAAATCTGTGTGATCAAGGAGCTCAAGTCATCAACATCCATCTCTCTTTAAATTGTAGAAGATTCTGTGTGATTCTTTGAGAATCATTTTAGTGGATTGCCTCCAAGTGTTCAAGGAGAAGAAGGACGTAGTTGGGATTTCACCACTCAACGAACCTTTCAAACATTGTGTTCTTTACCTTACCGCATTTTTATTATTGTCATATTGTTAACCGTCCGTAACAACACGGAATCGAACAAATAATATAGTGAAAGTAAGACCGTCTCCACAGGGAAGGTTATCAAGTACCAAACAAAGTTTATCTTATTATTTAGACTATCGATTATCAAAGATTTGAGATTTTAACTAATTAAAAGCAGAAATTTTATAAAAACAGAATTAATTACAAATAATTAACACAAATATAATTAAAACGAATAATCAATTAACGAAAAGACTAGGGATTAAGATTTCATCAAGGTATTTCTATGGATTATTGACTTTCAATGGATTATCATTCTTGTTTAAATTAAAGACCCAATTTCCTTAATTACATGAATACTCTCCCGAGATCTTCATGAGTACCCACCTAAATTAATTAACGTCACTCCCATGATCAAAAACTAATTTAGATGAATCCATTAAGTTCTATGAATATTGTTTAACTAATCTCATGCAAAATTACCAATATCCCTATTAAGCAATTTACACATGTCTATTAAATCTGAACTAATAAACTAATTCACCTCCCGGTACTTCTTAATTTATCTTAAATCATGCAATTGGTGATCAAGCAATTACAAGCATTAAACACTCATCAATAGATAAACCAAACAAGAAATCACATCCATAAATCATCAATAATCCAAATCAATACACAAGACTACATCTTAAACCCTAGAAAATAATTTAGCTATGCATAATTAAAGAAAAACAAGAAATAAATTGCATAAACATAAAGTTACTCATGTTCAACAATGGAGGATTGGAAGAATACAACTTGAGAAGATGAAGCTTTTCTCTCCAAGAACTCTTCTCCAAGAACTCTTCAAGATCTCCTTTCTCTCTCTAGAAGTCTTCTTTTTTCTCCAAGATCTATTTTTTTTGTAAGAATGAATTATTCTCCCACCTCACTCTAGCCTATCAAATGTTTTTTTGCCACTTTATTTAACTAAAAAGGAGTCTTAGATACATAAATTATGCCTATCCAAGTCATAAAATCGGCCCACAAAAATATAAAAATCCGCAGCTGCACAACTGTGCAGAATATCTGCACAGTTGTGCAGAAATTTTTCTCTTCATTTTTCTTCAACGAAACATTCTCGTTTGGCCTTTCTAATGCATTTCTTCAGTGCCTCTTGGTTAGCCTTCATTATTCACGTAAAAATACTCCTTTAACTCATCAAAACAATCATTTATATGCCTACAAAAACATTGAAACGACTTAGAAATCAAAATACGTAAATTGGGCTAAAAATAAAGGAAAAAACTAACTACAAGGCATAAAATAAAGATAAATGTGAGGTAAATCATGATGAAAATATGTAAAATATGAGACCTGACAAACACCCCACACTTAACCTTTACTCGTCCTCGAGTAAATCCAAACAAAACAAAAACAAAAACAAAACTAAAGATAACACCACTTTCGTAGGGAACACGATTGCACTTAGCATGTGCAACAAGCCGTTAAACCCCTAGGTTACCCCTAGTGGACGAGTTTTGTCTCGTGAGGGTTTGCAGAGAATATACCCACAAAATTCATGACAATCGTCTATCTGTCTCACCGTGCATCAAATCAGCAACTAGTCACAACATTTATGACTCCCCACAATCATTACACATAAACCAATAAACACGTAGAATCATTATTTTTCCACATATGAACATCTTTACTCTCAAGTCATCACACTAATCCCAAACAAGTTCAATTTCATATACATCCATTCGTGCTTGATTTATGAATTCTAGCAAGGGAACATTTCAGATATTTCAAGCAAAAACACAACATCTATCATATTTCATCTGTATTCTTTCTCCCTCATTCACAATCGATCAACCCGTGCAATGTTTCGCTAGTCAAGCTTTCTATGTCACCCTGGTAACTAGTTTTGGGCCAATGACTCTCAAACCAGTTGGTTTTAAGGCACTAGGTGTCAAGACACCCCAACGGACTTAATCACTCGAGTGACAAAGGCTAGAAACGAAACTGGGTGATTTTAGCTTTCATTAGCCACTGAATCAACCTTTTCTTTCCTTATTTTTTTCTTTTTCTATTTTCTCGATTTTTTTCTTCTTTTTCTCTTAAACATTCCTCCAATATCAATGAAATATGTAATTGCTTTTATCTCCCCGATCAATCCCCTTTACTAAAACTCGTGTGTAATGTGTAAAGATGCATAGAAATTTTACAAATTTCAGGCTCAGCGATCAAACTCAATAAAAATAGTATCCATGTACAGAAATCAAATTCATATGTTTATCTAGTCAACAGCTCAAATATTGGAACACAAATATTATGAACAAGTCAACCAATTTTCAGCAACAACTCTGCAAAAATTGACGTATGCCCAATTCTTTCACCACTTAACCACATTACCCCACACTTGAGCAATTCAATACACGCAATACTCAACAAAAAAACATGTAATATGTCCGATCCTTTCACCAATTTAACAACAAACACCCCACACTTGAGCAATTCAATAAACTCTAATCACAATTTGCAAACAATCCACCCCACACTTAAAGCAACACATTGTCCTCAATGTATTTTATCGCAACCGATATGCAAGAACATAAACAAAATGTAATTGAAATAACAGTGAAAGAAATACTCCCCTATGCATGTGCGTGATGTCCCGGGAGTCGGTAGGGTGATGGTCTCTCGCGGTAGTATTGTAATTGAGAGAACACTATTTGCCTTGGAAGAAAAATCGCACCCAAAAGAAGTGTGGCAGCAGTGATGTGGGAAGTCGGACGACAGAGGTGGAACTAAGTTGTGGATGTGAGATGACGGCGACGAAGGCGTTCATGAGTCGCGGTCGAACTGCTGTGCAAGTGCGGCAATCGGTGGAGTTGAGTGGAGGTTGTGCGGCAATCGGTGGAGTTGAGTGGAGGTTGTGCGGCGAGTGGCGGCGTGGATCTGTGATTTGCTCCGGCTGTTGGAGGGGGTGAAACGGTGAAGACGACGAGTGGTGCGGCTTGCGGCGGCTGACCGTGTGTTGAAGAAGACGGAAGTGAGACGGCGCCGGTGAAGAGAAATGGCGGCATGGTGGTTGGCTGGAGAAGACAATGGCGAACAGCGGCGGTAGATTTGTGGTTGTGACGAGCGCTTGGTCGCGCGGGGCTGGACGAGATGCGGCGGCGACATGGCTCCGGTTGAAGGTAGGCGACGACGGGAGGAGTTGATTGCGTGGTGGAGAAACGAGAGAGAGAGAGAGAGAAGTGTTTGGCTGAAATGTGAGGGGGTGGAATGATTTTTGGGATTTTGACCCCACTTTTCATTTTTTTTGTATTTTTTTTTTCCCAAAAAAAAAAATAAATTTTTTTTTAGGGTGCAAAAGTGCGAAAATCTTGCACAATTGTGCACGAAAATTGCACAGTTGTGCACGGCGAGTTTGATCTTGTGCGAAAATTTTGCACAACTGTGCTGAAAAATTGCACAAATGTGCACCTAAAAATTCTTCTAAGTGCGAAAATTGTGCACAGTGGTGCGAAAATTGGCACAATTGTGCATCTGATTTACATTGTATGATGCCTCATGCACCTCGTTTTTCATGTTATTGACTTGCAATAAGAATACCTTTCATTAATAAAGCATTTGAGCACCGAAAAATAAAAATGAAATAAAATAAAATAAAACCTTCAAACATAAAATATTGAAAACAAAATAAGAAGAAAACGACAATGACAAAAATAACGAAAACTCTTGGGTTGCCTCCCAAGAAGCGCTTGTTTAAAGTCATTAGCTCGACTTAGACAAAATTATTGTTGAGTTTTGGCGAGGGAAATTGCTTTCCCTCGAGGAATATCATCGCCTGAAAAATACAAAGCACGATTAATTCTTTTCATATCAGATATATTCCAACCTATTCCATCTTTCTTCCATTCCAAATCACTTAACCATCGGTCCAGTTCAGGTGTACATAGAGTAGAATGTACGATAACAGATAAAAATTCATTATTGCCAAGAAGAGCGTACCTGAGATATGGAGGAAGAGATTTAATTTTTACCTTAGGTCTAGAAGATATTTCGTGATACGACTCTAATGGATCTCTTTTACCTTGAGCAATTTCTTCTTTGATGGCCTCTTCAATCACATCCACTGAATAACATTTTTCTTCAAAAGGCGGAGATTTCATCACTTTATTTAAGTTGAACTCCACCTTCTCCTCTCCAATGTTCAACGCTAGCTTGCCAGCACGCACATCAATGACGGTTCCCGCAGTTGCGAGAAACGGTCTTCCAAGGATGATTGGTGTTTTTGAATTTTCATCCATCTCAAGTACCACGAAATCACATGGGATGTAGAACTTGTCCACTTTCACGAAAACGTCTTCTAATATTCCCATAGGGCGTTTGATGCTCCCATCCGCCAATTGAAGTGACATCCTTGTGTTTTTAAGCTTTTGAAAGCGTAATTTCCTGTAAATTGAATAAGGCATTAGACTAACACTAGCTCCTAAATCACAAAGTGCTTTATCAAAGTGGAATTTTTCAATAGTGCAAGGAAGTGAAAAACTCCCTGGATCCTTTAGCTTTGGAGGAATGTTTCGTTGGATTATGGCACTGCATTCTTCATTCAAGGAGATTGTTTCCACGTCTTCTAATTTCTTTCTATTGCTCAACAGCTCTTTGAGAAACTTCTCACAAACAGGCATCTGAGCCCGAGCATCTGTATACGGAATGTTGCGGTTCAACAGTCTAAGTGTTTGAAGAAATTTCTCTTGCTGCTTGTCCAACCTCTTGTGTTGCAACCTTTGGGGAAATGGAATTGGAGGAACATATGGTTTCACATATGGCTTCAGGATAACCTTTTCTGGCTCAACCTTGTCTGAAGATTCAAAGATTGAATTATCTTTCGTCACAAATTCATCTCTGTGTACAGCATGTGGCTCAAATTCTTCAATTATATTTTCGTTTATCAGAGTCACTGCATTACACTGTCCTGTCGGATTCTCCTCTGTTTGGCTAGGCAGTGTACCCTTTGACCTCGAATTCATAGAACTTGCCAATTGTCCAACTTGTAATTCCAGATTCTTCGTTGCTCCCACTACCAGATCAATTTTTGCTTCCAGATTTTCAAACCGTTTTGCTGTTCCATTAGCGAGCTTTTCAATGGCTAATTCCCAAGCTTGTGGTTCTCGAGGTGGTGGTCCCTGCTGATTTGGTTGTTGAAAATTCTGAGGACCATGCTGTTGGAAACCTGGAGGAAATTGTTGTCTAGGAGGATTTGCTTGAACTCCTTGGTTCCCTTGGCCTCCCCAAGAAAAGTTCGGGTGATTTTGCCAACCCGAATTGCAGGTGTTCGAAAATGGATTTCCTTGCTGCTTATTCTGATTGGATAAATAGTTAGCTTGCTCGATGAGTGGGCAATCAGTAGCCATATGAGGTGCCCCACAAACATCACAAGCTAAAGTAGGTTGAGATACTGCACTAACATTTCCCTTGAGTTCCTCCATGTGCTTGACAAGTGCTTCAATGTTAGCATTAAGCAATGTAATGTTATCTACATTGTGTATGCCCGGTGTTTTCTTTGCAGCCCGACTATCACTTGCCCACTGATAACTGTTGGATGCCATTTCGTCCATAAGAGCTAATGCATCATCTGGATTCTTTGCCATAAAACTTCCTCCTGCAGCTGCATCGATATTCATCCGGATACTATGTGACAAACCATTGTAGAAAGTTTGCACAAGCATCCAACTAGGAATACCGTGATGTGGGCATTTTCTGAGTAGTTCCTTGTACCTTCCCCATGCTTGATAGAGGGTTTCACTATCAGTTTGCATAAATCCTGTGATTGCATTCCTTAACTGAGCGGTCTTAGCTGGGGGAAAATACTTGGTCAGAAACGCAGTCGACAAATCAGCCCAAGTGGTGAACTAATTAGCCGGCTGGTTTTTCAGCCACTCCTTAGCTCTTTTAGACAGGGAGAATGTGAAGAGTCGCAGTCTTATGGCATCTTCAGTAACGCCATTCCTCTTGAAAGTACTGCAGATTTCCAAAAAATTCCCCAGATGGGAATGAGGATCCTCCCTCTCAATATCTCCCTCAAATGCAGTGTGTTGGAGCATTTGAATAATAGCCGGCTTCAACTCAAAGGTATTGGCCTGAACACTTGGTACCGCTATGCTGGAGGTTAAATTCTGATATGTTGGTGTAGCATAATCTCGCAGAGTTCTCTGCTCCTCAGCCATTCTGAAACAACAATATCAAGTATCAAAGTTCAAACAAATAAAAATCCAAAACAAAAATAAATAAATAAAGAAAAATGTCTAAACTAATAAGAATCAACTTTTTATTGATATTGACTATTTGTTGCCTTCCCCGGCAACGGCGCCAATTTGTTAACCGTCCGTAACAACACGGAATTGAACAAATAATATAGTGAAAGTAAGATCGTCTCCACAGGGAAGGTTATCAAGTACCAAACAAAGTTTATCTTATTATTTAGACTATCGATTATCAAAGATTTGAGATTTTAACTAATTAAAAGCAGAAATTTTATAAAAACAGAATTAATTATAAATAATTAACACAAATATAATTAAAACGAATAATCAATTAACGAAAAGACTAGGGATTAAGATTTCATCAAGGTATTTCTATGGATTATTGACTTTCAATGGATTATCATTCTTGTTTAAATTAAAGACCCAATTTCCTTAATTACATGAATACTCTCCCGAGATATTCATGAGTACCCACCTAAATTAATTAACGTCACTCCCATGATCAAAAACTAATTTAGATGAATCCATTAAGTTCTATGAATATTGTTTAACTAGTCTCATGCAAAATTACCAATATCCCTATTAAGCAATTTACACATGTCTATTAAATCTGAACTAATAAACTAATTCACCTCCCGGTACTTCTTAATTTATCTTAAATCATGCAATTGGTGATCAAGCAATTACAAGCATTAAACACTCATCAATAGATAAACCAAACAAGAAATCACATCCATAAATCATCAATAATCCAAATCAATACACAAGACTACATCTTAAACCCTAGAAAATAATTTAGCTATGCATAATTAAAGAAAAACAAGAAATAAATTGCATAAACATAAAGTTACTCATGTTCAACAATGGAGGATTGGAAGAATACAACTTGAGAAGATGAAGCTTTTCTCTCCAAGAACTCTTCAAGATCTCCTTTCTCTCTCTAGAAGTCTTCTTTTTTCTCCACGATCTACTTTTTTTGTAAGAATGAATTATTCTCCCACCTCACTCTAGCCTATCAAATGTTTTTTTTGCCACTTTATTTAACTAAAAAGGAGTCTTAAATATATAAATTATGCCTAGCCAAGTCATAAAATCGGCCCACAAAAATATAAAAATCCGCAGCTGCACAGCTGTGCAGAATATCTGCACAGTTGTGCAGCTGCCTGTGCAGAAATTTTTCTCTTCATTTTTCTTCAACGAAACATTCTCGTTTGGCCTTTCTAATGCATTTCTTCAGTTCCTCTTGGTTAGCCTTCATTATTCACGTAAAAATACTCCTTTAACTCATCAAAACAATCATTTATATGCCTATAAAAACATTGAAACGACTTAGAAATCAAAATACGTAAATTGGGCTAAAAATAAAGGAAAAGACTAACTACAAGGCATAAAATAAAGATAAATGTGAGGTAAATCATGATGAAAATATGTAAAATATGAGACCTAACACATATCATTGCATAATGGGTTAAGTAACACTTTGATAAAATCATTTAAAAGCTAAGCAACTAAGGAAAATCTTTGTGACGCTAAAAGAGTTCAAAGAAAGACTTAAAACAATTATTCCACTGTGCTAACCCTGATTAAAGAATTGAAAGCTTAAACCTACTTGGTTATAGTATTTAAATCTTGAGTCTAAGTTAATATTATCAAAACAGTCTTCAAGTAGATGCTCAGCCAAGCGCCTACATTTTCGAGCATCTAAACTTATTTTAATACGAAATTTTTGAAGTCGAAAAAGAATTTAGGGTCTATTCAACCCCCCTTCTAGACCCTTTCGTATGCCACTCGGGACCAACAAGTAGTATCAGAGCGGTTAAAGTTGAAATTTCAAAATTTCCAAGTATAACAGCTTGTTTAGATCCTTTCAAATCTAGTTGCTTTAAAAAATTTCATGGCATTTGCTAAAGTACCTAAGTTGACCGAGTCAAATTATGACTCATGAAAGGTCAAAACATTTACTTATCTTTGTTCATGTGATGACGAAATGTGCGATATTATTTTAGATGGACCTATTCAAATTCTCAAGGTTATCACTAGAGCGCCTAGAACCACAGGAGATACTCCAGATTGCTAAGCTGAGAAGCCAAAAAGTGAATGGTCTACAAATGAGCGTCGAAGAACTAATTTGGACAATGCTAGTAGAAATGCTCTATACACAGCCATTGGTGACAATGATAACTTATTCAACAAGGTCAAATCATGTTCTACTACCAAGGAGATATGGGATAAGTTAGCTATAATTTGTGGTGGTTCAGCACAAATCAAGAAGAACAAACTTTCCATCGCCATGGAAAGATTTAATAGCTTTAAGATGTTGCCCAATGAGACGCAAGAGCAATTGGACATAAGATTTACTGCTCTTATTACAAAATTAACATCTTTGGGAATGGACTTACAAAATAAGGAAATGGTGGTCAAGATTTTCAGAAGTCTTCCCAGTAAATTTTTGATAAAAACAACAGCGATGAGAGAATTAAACATGTTGGATATTCTCAGTCCAGAAGATGCCTTTTCAGAACTCAAAGCATTTGAGTTCGAGTTGAATTCAACAAGTGATGTTGTGAGCAGTCCAGTGATAGAGTCTGGAGCGCTAATGGCATCAATCAAGGGTAAATCGGGTAACAAGGAAAAGTATCAGATATCAGTGAGGATGAGGAACTAGCGCTTCTGAATAGATTGAGAAAGTTAATAAGATATGAAAAGAAAGGAAACATTCCTGAGCATCAAGGACAAAGTTCATATCAAGCGCCTGCTCCAGTACAACAACAATATCAATCGCCTCTATATTCTGCACCTTCTCCCTCAGTGCCGATTCAGTACCAAGCTTCTAATCAACAGAATCTCTCAGCGTCCGTGGTCTCAAAACCACAAACTGCAAGGTTAACCAATGAACAAAAGTTGAAAATTAATCTTTGTTATAATTGCAGGAAACTAGGGCACTACCAGGTAAATTACCCTTATCCAAACATATCTAAGCCATCAAGGTAGGATTACGTGGATAGAAACTTATTCAGAAGCAACCTTCACCAACAAGGTTTGCTAGCGAAATCAGAACCAGCATCCGCACCTGAAGATTTAGAGTCTTCAGAGGAGGGTAGTGATGACGATGAGCCAGTGGATGACTCAGTGCTTATTTATCTCATGGCCAGAGATGATAAAGTATCCCCTGAGGTAAAAACTAAAATATCTTATCCTCTCTCTTATGAAGAATTACTTGAAAAATTCAAAGAATATTATAATGATTGTCAAGATGCCGCCAAGTCATATCAAAATCATTTCGATATCATTTCATCGCTCAAGAGTGATAATGTGATGCTCAAGGTAGAGTTGCAAGTTCAACAACAATGCATTGAGAAGAACAAATCGCTTGAGAGTGAGATAACCAATTTGAAAAATGATCTTGATATAATAGTGAAGAGAGAATCTGAGCTGATTGCTAGACTTGCTAAATCAGAGCAGTTCATTTCATCATTGTCTAAAGCGTCAAGAAAGCTAGACAATGTGACTGAGGTAACAAGGTTATTTGGTAAAAAGACCGGTTTAAGATGCAATAAATTTGGTAAACAACCAAATAAATCTAATGTTACGGAAAACAACAAGGGAAAGGGTGTTTTCTTTGTTGAGAAAGGTTCAAAAAGTCAAACATTTGTTGAACCAAGCGACAATGGTATAAGCCCAAATGAGAAAGCCAAAGCTGACTCAGGCAAGGGAAAAATGAAAACAAATGATTCACACAGATGGGTTCATCCAAACGTGCAAAAGGCTAAGGATAAACCTAATCACTGTGAATCAAGCGCTAAACGTCTAGCACCAAAAATGTACCCCAAGCCAGCGCCCAGGAAATACCAGTGTCAATATTCACAACGGTCTAGATCATATTATCGTTACTATGATGATTATGATTATGACTATGACTATGATTATAATTACTATTATAATCGCGGATATTATTATACACCTAAAAGGCACACACAGCACAAAGTGAACAAAAAGCACACACAACACAATGTGAAACCCAAGAAGGCTAATCCTCCAGCAATGAAGATTAAGCAAATATGGGTTCCTAAAGTTCTAGTTCAAACTAACAACGCCACCTAAATAGAAATAGAATTTCCTTTTTTATTGCAGGTATCTAGTGCTAGAGCCGATACATCTGTTTGGTACTTCGATAGTGGGTTGTCAAGGTACATGACAGACTCCAAGGATCTCTTGATCAACTATCGAGCTGCCAATGGTCCTCAGGTTGTATTTGGTGACAATTCCAAAGGTAAAACCAAAGGTATAGGTACTGTGCATAGGAGAAACATCATGATTAGTGATGTTTATTATGTGGAGGGTCTTAAGCATAATCTATTAAGCATAAGTCAATTTTGTGTAAAGGCTTTGAAGTCAAATTCTCAAGCGACTGTTGGTATATAAATGACGCTAAGACTAAATCTACTAAATTGAAAGGTAAAAGAACAAACAATGTGTATCTAGTAGATTGGAGTTCAAGAATAGATAACAACCCAACATGCTTTATGGCTAAAAATGAATCTAAAACTTATTGGTTATGGCATAGAAAAATGAATCACCTCAACTTTAAGACAATCTCTCAGCTTATAACGCTAAATCTTGTAGAGGGATTACCTAAAGGACCATTTAATAAGGATCGTCTTTGTGACGTTTGTCAAATGGAAAAACAAGTTAAATCATCTTTCAAGAGAAAACCTCATCTATCTACCTCTAGGATACTTGAACTACTTCACATGGATCTATTTGGACCTGTTCAAATGATCAGTGTGAGCGGTAAAAAGTATACTTTGGTGATAGTAGATGATTTCTCTCAATTTACTTGGGTGGAATTTCTTTCATCCATGGATGAGACATGTGACAAATTAACAACGCTTATTTGGCAACTTCAAACTTTGAAAAATCTTAAGGTTGCAAGAATAAGGAGCGATGACAGTACTGAGTTTACTAACAAGGCTGTTGAGAAGTTTTGTGCAGAGAATGGAATACATCATGAGTATTCAGCTCCCAGAACTCCTAAACAGAATGGTGTTACTGTGCGCCGGAACAGAACGCTCAAGGAAGCCACTAGGACGATGTTAGTAGAGTCCAAGCTTGCTCCTAGGTTTTGGGCCGAAGCGATCAACACTGCTTGTTACACTCAAAATCATTGCATGATCAACAAACAACAAGGGAAAACTCCATATGAACTATGGAAGGGACGTAAGCCAAATGTTTCATACTTTCACGTCTTTGGTTCTAAATGCTTTATTCATAATAATGGATCCCAAAGCCTAAAGACATTTGATCCTAAAGTGGATGAGGGAATCTTTCTAGGCTACGCCAAAAAAGGAAAGAATTTTCGCATCCTAAATAAGATCAAATCGAAGGTTGAAGAATCTAGTCATGTTATTTTGATGATGCTAACCAAGAACCGAGTAAGGTTAATGTGAATGATGTAGGAGTTAAAGATTTGTGTCATCAAGTGTCTAAAGTTACTATTGATGATGGAAGTGACGACGATGATGAGATCTTAATGCCACCTTCTAAGTATACTCGAGATATTTTGGACAATCATGTTAGATTTGTTGATGATCATGAAGAGAGTAATCATTAAGAGCAAGGTAGAATCTGTGAACTTGAAGCGCCTACTCAAGAGGATACTCAAGCGCCTGAGCAAGTGAACCAAACACCTGTTCAGCCTCTTAACCCCTTCCAACCAGATAGACTATGGCTGTGTGATCATCCACCAGAGCAGATTATTGGAGTTGTTGGAGCGCCTGTTAGAACTAGGGCCGCTACATTCAATAAGGCCATGTTCGCAAGCTTTCTCTCTCAAATGTAACCGAAGAGAGTGGATGAAGCGTTATGTGATCCTAGTTGGATTGAAGCCATGTAAGAAGAGCTTAATCGGTTTGAGCGTAGTAAGGTTTGGACGCTATTACCAAGGGCAACTCACCAAGGAGTTCTTGGGACTAGATGGGTTTATAGAAACAAGATGGATGAGAATGGCATTGTGATAAGGAACAAAGCCATACTTGTCGCTCAAGGATATTGCAAGAAGAGGCTGTTGATTTTGATGAGACATATGCTCCTGTCGCCCGTCTTGAAGCAATTCGCATGTTTCTAGCATATGTAGCGTTCAACAAGTTTAAGGTGTATCAGATGGACATGAAGAGTGCTTTCCTGAATGGTAAACTCCAAGAAGAAGTTTATGTTGAGCAACCACCAAGATTCATCAACAACCATGGTAAGGGTATGGTCTACAAGCTAGATAGAGCACTTTATGGGCTTAAGCAAGCACCCCGAGCATGGTATGACACTCTCTCTATTTTTCTTATTGGTAAAGTCTTTTCAAAAGGCAGCGTTGATACAACATTATTTAAAAATACCAATGACAAAGATATTCTCTTAGTCCAGATTTATGTTGATGATATTATATTTGGATCTACTAATAAGCGTTTGTGCAAGAAATTTTTGAAAATGATGCAAGAAAATTTTGAATTGAGCATGATGGGTGAATTAACTTTCTTCTTAGGATTACAAGTTAAACAACTCCCTAATCGCATATTTATTAACCAAGCTAAATATACATGTGATATGATTAAGAAATTTGACATGGAAAGTGCATCATCTTCAAAAATTCCAATGAGCCAAACGCTTAAGTTAGATAAAGATGAAAGTGGGAATCTTACTGCTAGTAGACCTGATATTATGTTTTCAGTATGCATGTGTGCACGCTTTCAAGCTGATCTTAAAGAGTCACACTTAAGTGCTGCCAAGAGAATCCTTAAGTACCTAAAAGGCATACAAAATGTGGGCTTATGGTATCCAAGGGACTCTCCTTTTGAACTAATTGGTTACTCAGATGCAGATTTTACAGGGTGCAAAATAGATCGTAAGAGTACCAGTGGTGCATGCAATTTCTAGGTAATAGGTTAGTTTCATGGCATAGCAAGAAACAACAATCCATAGCTACCTCTACAGCTGAAGCAGAGTATGTCGTTGCACGAAGTTGTTGTGCACAAGTGTTATGGATGAGACAACAACTTAGAGATTATGGTATAATTCTAGGCCCAACCCCCATTTATTGTGATAACCAAAGTGCCCTAGGCATGACTCAAAACCTTGTTCTTCATTCCAGAACCAATCATATTGACATTAGACACCATTTTCTTCGTGACCATGTTCAAAAGAAAGATATCTCCATGCACTTTATTGGAACTGACAAACAATTGGAAAATATCTTCACCAAAGCTCTCAACGAACAACGCTTTCTCACTTTAAGAAGTGAACTAGGTATGATTGATTTAAATACTTAATCACTATGCATCATATTTTAATTAGACATATAATTTAGGGGGAATCCATTGTATTTGTGTCTAAATTTTTTTTGAAAAGTGTTACAAGTTATCAAATTTAGGGGAAACCTTAAAATTGTACTTGAACATATCTATAAGCGTCAATGATCAAAACTATTTCATATGCATAGATCATCAACGCTTACTGTTATTTTAGCATTCTATGTTGGCCGCTCAAACATAAAAAAAATTTAATTTCAAGCGCCCACATAAATCTTACAAGTGGTATATGTTAAGCGTTGAACATATTCCCTTCAACACTTAATATAAACTTTTATAAAATTCATGCATAACCTTTTAAATAACTAGTGACGTGATGGATAGACTCAAAGATTAATTTTGACCTTTATCCACACGCTTCTATCACATCAAACTGGCGGGTAAATTAAAAACTTTTCAAAATGACGGTTCAGAGTTAGTACGTATTTTTGTACGTGTCAGTGTACCATCAAGTGCATGCATCACACTCTGAAAATGCCAAACGCTTTTAAAATTTTACTCAGACATCAAAGCTTTATATATGGGAGTTACCAAATGTAACTTCCCTCTCTCACCAAAAACTCGCGTCCGCAGTTAAAAACATTTATGGTTGAGATTCAATAACTTTACACGTGTCAAAATCCTACTGAGACAAGAGAACACAAGTTTCAAAAATTTTAACTGTGTCATTTAAAACAAATTTTTGCAGAAAAATTGTTCACTGTTTACTCAAGCTATTTGCAAAATTACTCTCTCTCTCTCTCTATATCTCTTTCAAAGCAAATATCAGTTCATCTCTTTCAAAAACACTCAAATGACACCTACGAAATCTGTGAGAACTGCTGAAGACACCATCAAGGTTACTGAAGGCCTCATGGTGGACTGGAGATTTCTTATTGAACAGAATGAGATAAATATGACTGATATGATGGACTCTGTGGCCAAGGCTGGGCTTCAGACGTTCTTAACTAAGTACTCCTATCTGTCTGCTCCTAAAGTGGATACTTTCTAGAGATCTGCCAAGCTTTCTGAGGATAAGAAATCTATCTCTTGCCTCTTTTCTCTTTCCAAGAAGGAGTCTCTGAAAGAATTCATTCTTTCTGCTGCTTCCATTGCCAAGAACTTCAATCTGCCAAATGAAGGTGAGGCATTGGAGTCTATTACTACTAAACAAATCCAAGAAGCATGTTCAATGATGCGTGCAGAGGATGATGTCGCATACAAACCTCACTCCGAGAAGAAAGATTTAGTGTCGAAGTACAGACTGCTTGCTGATTTCTACAGTAAAATCATAGAGTGCAGGGTGGGAACCTTCGATAAGGTCAACCCAATGTAATTTCAGATGATGACAGCCATACTCCTGGATATTAAGATCAATTGGAGTGAGTATGTGTTCGTTCGGTTCAGAGATTGTTTATCAAAAGCAAACAAGCCCTATGGCATTATTCTGAGTGATCTGCTGTATAGAGCAGAGTGTGTTCACTCTTCTAGGCTCCCTTTGGCCAAGGCCAAGCTGCTGGGGAAGAGGATTCTAAAAAATCTCCTCAACCCTCCCAAGGTTGGTGGAGCTGCTAGACCCTTAGCTGAGCGCCAGGTGGTACCCGAAGCGTCAGATGAAGAAGCGGAGCGTCTAGCTCCTGAAGAGGCCGTGAAGCGTGAAGCTGTACAGAAGAAGAGGGCTCCTCGTAAGCCCAAGGCTTTTGCTATTCCATCTCCTCCCAAGGACGGTGAGGAAATTGACGAGGATAAGGAGGACAAGACTCCTTTGATCAAGCGGAGGAAGTTGGAAGAAATCATCAAGAAAATAGATTTTGAGGAACCAACTGTTGCCCCTCCAGCCTAAACGCTTAACCTTGTGGAAGGAGTCAAAGTGAAGAAGATTTTCAAGCATTCTAGGATACGCAAACGTCAACCTGCCCCTGCTTCTGAAGAGCCTGAGACTGTTGAGCCAAGCGCTCAAGAAACTACTGCTTTTGAGACAAGCTCTCAGGGTAAGTTTATTTTTTCCCACAACATTTCTATTCCTACATCTGTAGAAGAACCTGCTCTTATAGAAGATAGTTCTTGTGCTACAGCTATATTATTCCAGTTGCTGCTAAAGCACCAATCGATGTCCATCTGGATGTTGATTTAGAAAAAGTGGTGGCCATTGCCAAAGATATTGCAACAAGCGTGGTATTGGATGCCAAGGAACCTACATCGGAAGGGGTCCAACCACTACTTTCTTCAGAGGTCAAAACTGAGGCACGCTCAGAAGGTCAGAGCGTTGCTGAGGATGTTACAAGACCTAGGCATTTCTTCAAGCTGGATCCACTCAAGATGATTTACCACTCAATCAATTATATGCCACCAGCGCTTGAAAAAGACTTTATTCCCATAGGCTACAATGAAGAAAGATATATTGTTGCGGAGAATGAATTGGCCATGCTCATACAGCGCGATCGATCTATCTGTGAGATGATATTCAGCACAGATCTGACAGACATTGAGCAAGAATATTACATGGCTCTTGCAAATGATGAGCCTATTAAGCAGATTCTAGCATCAGTTTTGATTCAAGAGAGGAATCCAGGTGCGAGGACTCCAAGCGCTGATAAAGACTTAGGATATTTCCTAGATATGGGACATAGCCGACCTTCAGGCTTTGCTCCTAGAAATTACAAGATTAGAGTTTACAAGCATCTTCCAGCGGAGTTTCTCAATCTTGAAGAGGAACTTTTGAACAGATAAGGATACTCACATTTTCCAGAAGTGGTGAAGAGTGCTGCAAATCTGAATTCAGCTAATCCACTTCGCTTATGGAAAAACAAGAGCCCTTACGTTGGTGAACGTCCAACGTCCCTGACTGATTTGGTTCAACACGAAGCTGATGAATACTTTAAGAGCTTATGGAATGCCAGCTATGAATCAGATAAGTATAGATTTGAATCTATCAGAGACATTCACCACAAAGGAATTCGGGCCATAGTGAATGCAGGTACAGACTATTGCATGAATGAAGTGAACTGGGTTGAAGCGTACATGGGCAATAGGGTTACTTTTCAAGAGTTGGTCAACGCTCCACACCTATTCGGCATACGCATGCATAACAAAAAGTGTCAGTTTGCTAAGCATTGTCTGGAGAAGCGTCAACAGAGAGTTGGACCACTTGAGAAATTACCAAGCGTCAGACAACCAGTAGAGAGCTTTCTGCGCCAAGCGGTACAACGACTTATAGATACTCCACTTTAATTTTGCGGCCAAGCGTCTGAGCATCACTCCGAGCCACTATGAAGAGAATTTGCGGATGATGATGAAGATCATGGCTCCCATTCCTCATTTTGACAAGATCTTCACAGAAAACCTGCGCAAGCCCAACGACTCCAGAATTTGCAACTTCAGTAGTTATCCACTCCTACCTATAATCAGAGAGAAAGTAAGCGAACACTATGCGTATGTTCTTTCCCTGCTGGAACTGAATCAGGGCATCGCTCGAGCCATTTATACTTATTTGGAAGAGTACTACAGAATGTATGTGCCTGAAACTCACAAATCTCAACGTCTTCCAAAAGATAGGATCATTGGATTTTCCTTGCACTACCGACTAGATATGTTAATTCTGATCCCCAGACCACAGTTAAGGATTTTTCCAAATCATGTGCTGGATATCATGGGTCCAATGTGTGTCAGGACCTGGGATAGTCCACTCCGCACATTTATTCAAGGATCTTGCCTTACACATAGAAGAATATACGAATTACTTGATGGTGAATTAGATTTTTGTGCTAGCATTCCTTTGGCGAGGATGAACTTTTAGTTTACTGACTTTCGTCAAGAGTCGTCAGTATCTGCGAAAGTACCTTTGCAGCTTATTGAAGCGTCTAAACAAGAATCTGGACCAGAAGTGGCAAGTATTCCAGCGTCTGCTGAGGAACCTATTCAAGCGTCTCCACCAGAGGTCAATCCTGACGCTTCCGAACTAGATGTTCCAGATGTTGCTGAGTTACCTATTGAAGCGTGAGGCACATCGTTTGACCCAGCACATCAAATCTCCCTTGACTCACTCAAGTATACATCAAAGTTTAGGCGACCAGCTACTCAAGTGGTTACTTCAGATATGAGTCAAACTTTTGGGCCATAGTTGAAATCGATATTGGAGGAAGTGAGTGATCATGACACTCAGAATGCTGAAGCCTTCCATTGGATCAAAACCGATTTGACCAAAATTGAGTCTCAGAATATGAGCGCCCAAATTGCTCATATGCGCGGTGCAGCTCAAGCGGCAGTTGCTGATTGCCTAAAGGAAGTTCAAGAGATGAATGATGCTACAAGGGCAAATCAACTGGCCATGAAAGAGAATTTGGATAGGCGCATAGATAGTTTAGAAGCCTCAATGGCTCAGATTGCTACTCAAGTCAGCCTATTAACAGAACACTTTTTGAAGGCTAATGATGGCGATAAGGGGGAAGAAAAGAGAATAAGGGAAATAGAGGTGAAGAGGAAAACTTCTAGTTCAAGAGCTGCAAGTCCACCGACCAAGCGTCAAGTAACTCTTCCTACTCTTATCAGTTTACCAGTGCCTTCTCGAGCGTTACACGAACAATTTGACGTTCCATTTAAACGAGCGCTTATTCCAGAGCCTTCTGATTCCAAGCTTATGGCTAAGGAACAGAGGATGTCAGAGTTCAACAGAACGTTCAGAATTTATCTAAGGCATATTGGTATCGACCCAGTTGAATGGGATAAGCAGTTTGTTGCTTATAGAGAGAGACAAAAGAAAGAGAAGAAGTTCATAATTGACAAAGATCATGCTTCCATGATTAGGCTTGAAGAGAGTACATCTGAAGCGACCAGGGTTGAAGTAAATAGAAGATTCAACGCTCAAACAGAAGATTAAGAACCCTTGTTTACTTTGCATTATCTATATTCTTGTCTCTTTATTGTATTTTCTTTAGTTGTAAAATGCCTGTACTCACCTTGATATATTAATGAAGTGCATTTTTAGCTAAAACATCTCGTTGAGGCTTAACTAACCTTAACTAACTTTATCTAACCTTTATTCAAAGCTATCTTTTACATTTTGGCTGTCTAATTCTTGAACTATAAAAGAGTAAGTATTGCCATCATAAAAAGGGGGAAATTGTTAGGAAATTTGTTGTTAGATGTTTTGATGATGACAATATGTTAGAACCCAAAAATATGTAAGTTTGATTTTATTAGAAATCATGTATAGGCTTTGAGCGTTAGATTTGTAATAGACTTTATTTATTTTCATTTTAGTTTGTTAGACTAAGTAGTCTTAGACTGAGCGTCTGATAATTTCTGAGTGAGCTTATCAGAAGTAAAGGTTGAAGACTCAAGTGTCTGAAGAATGAATGAAGATGAAGTTTCCAAGCGTCCAAGTATTGAATAGGAACAGAATCATTCAGTAGTGATTGAGCGTCTATCAATGACCAAATGTCACCTAAATTTATTCCTAAATCCAGAAGGAGTTTTAATACAAATATTCTCAGATCATGAATTGCAAACAGGCATTTATTTCAAATGCATTAAATGTTGATAAGAGCATTAAATGTGATAAGCACTCTAGGATGTACGGAGAAGCCACCCCATTGGACTGTTAACTATTCCCAGACTGCAGCACCGACTTTTGTGCAACAGATTTTCAGGAAAAAGGACAAAAGTGGTTCACTCGCGGAAATGAGAGACACACGCCTGTGCATGTGTCAAACAGACACTTTGTCCAAGAATATCTATAAATAGACTTTAGCAACAAGCCAAAATCAGAGATCTAATACGGTACAAGCTTACAAGCCAAAACTCTGTTGCATTGAAGTCTCAAACCTTAAACTTTCAGAAAAGCCAGAATATTCAAGCAAACATTCTCTTTGCTTTTCTTTAATTCCTGAGACAGTCAACCAATATCTCAAACATTTTTTTCAAAGAAACCTACACTATTATTGAGATAGTTCCAAGTTGTTTGAACTTCCCAAAAATCAAACAAACCGTGAAACAAAATCCCGTCCAAGCCTCGCGATCTGTATGAAGTCGAAGTTGGACACTTGCATTTTTTCTTTTCTGGGTGAAAGAAGCAAGAGGATAGAAGTGTCTTAGAGCAGAAATCTGTGTGATCAAGAAGCTCAAGTCATCAACATCCATCTCTCCCTAATTTGTAGAAGATTCTGTGTGATTATTTGAGAATCATTTTAGTGGATTGTCTCCAAGTGTTCAAGGAGAAGAAGGACGTAGTTGGGATTACACCACCCAACGAACCTTTCAAACATTGTGTTCTTTACCTTTCCGCATTTCTATTATTGTCATATCATTGCATAATGGGTTAAGTAACACTTTGATAAAATCATTTAAAACATACCTGCAGTAGATACCCATACCTCCCAGGTTCATGTGGTATTTTACCAGATCTACGTGGTGGTTGTGCTACTATTGGGTTAGGCCTTGGTTCTTGAACAGATGTCTCAGAGGGAGTTTTATTTTGTTCTTCTAGAACAATCTTTCTACCTTTGCCCCTTTCCAAGATGAATTCATCTTCTAGGTAGTGGGCTTTTAGGGCCACAATAATTCTCTAATCATCATGTAGGTAAAAGAAGAATCCTATGGAATCTTCAGGATAACCAATGAAACGTCCCATAAGGGATCTTGTCTCCAATTTCTCCACTTTAGTCTGTTTGACATAAGCAGGACATCCCCAAATCTTAATATGATTGAGACTTGGTTTTCTATTATTCCACATCTCGTGCGGAGTTTTAGGAACTGATTTGGAGGGACATCTGTTCAATATATAAGCAGCAGTAAGGAGCGTGTATCCCCACAAAGAAACGGGTCAATCAGTGTACCTAAGCATGGAACGAACCATGTCCAACAAAGTTTGGTTCCTTCGCTCGGCTACTCCATTTAGTTGATGAGTTGCTTGTGGTATTAGTTGTAACATTATTCCTTGTTCTCTAAGGAATTCTTCAAACTCGGCACTCATATATTCTCCTCCACGATCCGATCGCAGAGTTTTTATATTTTGACCAGTTTGATTTTCTACCAAAGCTTTGAATTCTTTGAACCTTTCAAATGATTCAGACTTTTGCTTCATCAGATACATTAGACTATATCTTAAATGATCGTCTGTGAAAGTGATGAAGTAGTAGAAACCCCTACGAGCTATTTCTCCAAATGGTTCGCAAACGTCGGTGTGCACTAATCCTATGACTTGAGTGGCTCTTTCAAAATTCCCAGTGAAGGGTGATCTTGCCATCTTGCCTAAGAGACATGATCCACATGTTGGATAGGGATCCGACCCTAGTGAGCTTAAAAGCCCATCTTTTTCCATTTTGTGAATCTTGTGCTCTCCAGCATGGCCTAGTCTAAGATGCTACTTTAGTCTTAAGTTAGCTTCTGGCTTACCACGTTTCTTAGTTACAACATTTACATCTGATGAATTACGGACATTTAAATAATACAAACCATTATCTAAAAAAGGGAATGTATATCCAATCTTAACTAAGATCGGAATAGAAACAATGTTCTTAAGCCCCTTGGGCAAAACTAAAACATTATCTAAAAATAATAAATGTCCAGAATTCAAATATAAAGAAGTAAATCCTATCCTAGTAGCTGCGGCGCTTTCCCCGCTGCCTACTTTGATCATCACTTCTTCTCAGCCCAGCTTTCTACTTCCCTGCAGATCCTGTTCCAAACAACACACATGGGCACTAGCCACTGAGTCTAGAATCCATGAAGTAGAAAAAAAATGGTCATAGAACAATTAGTTTCAAAAAAAAAAAGTTCCATACCTTTTGCGCCTTTGCCTAATTTAGGGCAGTTCCTCTTTCAGTGGCCAAGCTCACCGTACTCGAGACATCTGTCCGTTTTCTTAGGTCCTTGAGCCTTTTCCTTAGCCTTTTGAACACCCCCTTCAGCTCCAAGCTTGCCAGACCGCTTCTTGTTGTTCTTCTTCTTAGACTTAGACTTTTTAGGTCCAAAAGAAATGACCAAGGCAGTTTCATTTCCCTTTGGTTTCATTTGAGATTGTGCAGTAACCAACTTGTTCATTAGCCCAGCTAAATTGCACTCTATCTCATTGCAGTTAAAGTAACCACAAATTGGGAGAAGGAATAAAAAAGAGACTGCAAGATTAAGTCAGTTTGAAAGGTGGCATTCATGGTAAAGTCGAGAGCTTCCAATTTCTCGATCCTCGAAATTATTTTGAGGACATGATCACCAACCTTCTCACTTTCTTTCATCTTGGTTCCGAAGAGCTCTTTCGATATGTCATATCGTGCAGTTCGACTATGCTCACCATAGAGCTCTACCAGGTGAGCTAGGATAGCTCTTGCAGTGGGCATGTTATCATGTGACCTTTGAAGTTCATTGGTCATAGACCCCAGCATGTATCGTCTCACCCGGATGTCGTCCTTGACCCATTTTCCATGGGCTTGGACCTCTTTCTCGTTGGTACGTGTCCTGGCTGGAGCCGCTGGGATATCAGGCTCCAAGACGTATCCCAGAGATTTCATATTGAGGACAATCCCCAAATTTCTAAGTCAGTCCACATAATTGGGTCTAGTAAGAGTATTCTTTTCGAGTAGAATTGAAAGTGGGTTTGTCATTTTTAGAGAGATAAACGAGAAAAATAACTGCAGAAATAAACCAGATTAAATTAGATTACTTGTATTTGACTTAACCAAGAAAAATTAAGGAGTTAAAATTAATCTTGGCACCCACTGCACTTTTCGAATCCCACACTCCCATGTGAAAATCGGGAATCATCATTGGCATTGATTCCACAGCAGGTATTGAGGTCCTCAATTAATTATATGGTTTGCAACCTAACCAATTTCTGGCCCATTAAATTAATTGAAGTGATGTCTAACATCAATTTATCCAATAAATATTTCAATAGTTCACCAAGCCGCAACCTAACCGATTTCTAAGCTCGTGAACTACCCGAGTTTATTCCCACTAACTCTTATAATCTAACATTTGAATTTCACCTTGCAACCTGTTAGGGTGAAATATGTTTCTATTAAGGCATTCAATGCACTTAATTAAATTTCAAATTATTTGTAAATGCATAACCCCCATAACTGGGAAGCATTACACATTTATAGTAATTTTAATTTTTAGAAAGCTTAGTGGAGGGCGAGGATGTCACACATCCTTTTCTAACTCAGTATTATTTATTTGGGAGAATTTAAATTGTCAAATGTTTGGTCTCACTTTGCACATTAGTCAATTTATATACACAACTATCACATATTGAACATGCATAAATTATACTACTAATAAATATGCCTATCAATATTATCATGGAAATAAATAAATAAATAAATCCATTTACACTCGATCATGGACATTTCTAGAGGACCCTGAGCCAATAGGCTATCACATGGAAAGGTAAAGCACAAAAACAAAACTTTACGGGCTTAAATAATTCTAGACTATTTTACTACGACAACACGTTTGAAAGAAAAGTAAATCAAATTTAACCTAAGTCCATGATCGGTGTTTCCATCACATAAGACATGCTCACATTAATTAATACATGCTCGCAACATTTAATACATGCTCGCAATATGAAATCACTTATGTTGATATTTAAAATTTTAGTCTAACTAAAAGGTCCTTTAATAAATTCCCAAACCTTTTATATATTATTTTATTTCAATTAAAATCATTCTAGTCCTACTAGATGACTGAGATATACAAAATTCAAAATTAAGTATATCTACCTTTAATTAAAATAATATTAGTCCAACTAAGTAAATACATAAAATATGGAATTCTATTTTATTATGATTTAAAGCAACCATTAAATGGAAAAACTTTTATTTGATTAAAGAATTAATTATTAATCATCCAAGAAAAATAATTTATATTCTTAATTCAGATATTCAAGTAATTTCCAAGTCGAGGAAAAATTAGTAATATTTAATCTATAAATTAATTATTAATCTCCAAGAAAAATAATTAATTTATTCCATTTAACCTT
Organism: Buddleja alternifolia; assembly: GCA_019426215.1. Lineage (NCBI taxonomy): Eukaryota > Viridiplantae > Streptophyta > Magnoliopsida > Lamiales > Scrophulariaceae > Buddleja > Buddleja alternifolia. The sequence goes on from CM033406.1 coordinate 2,836,132, forward strand.
ATCAAACCCAAGTTACCATCCTTTTGGTTTACTTGGATTTAATTCAAATGGGTTCATATTAATTAATAAGAAAAAACATGCACACACTATTAATTTCTATTGGGCTATTTTTAATTAAAATCAAAATCACCTATCCAATGGCCCATTTGGAATTAATTAAATTAAGCCCAAACTAATTAATAAGTCGAAATTGATAAAATTTTTATGTTGGGCTTAATTAAATTATACCAGGTCATCATCCTTTTGACCCACCCGGATAATTAAATTTACCCAAACCCAAATTCCAATTTCAACTCAATACATAGCCCATTTACCGACCCGGATCCATGACCCAAATCAGCGGGTCGTGTATTGGAACATACGACCCGTCGGGCCGTGTGCGAGTGGCCAGGCCATTTGCCGAACGTGCAGCAATTATGCAGCACTCTCGCAGCTGCTGTGCACGGTCTGTTCGGGGCTCTTTGAGCCTTGTTTTTCCTCGTTTCTTCATTTTTTACACAATAAAAAATATACCCAAATTTACAATAAATATAAAAAATCAAAATCCATGCTTAAAATCATAAAAACGCAGATTTAATTAACACATAATTGCATGTTTCAAAAACATATATTATGCATATCATAAATCACATAAACACAATTAAATATGCGAATCAAAGATTGGCTCTGATACCACTGTTGAGTTTCTCGAAAATTAACATAAATGCAACGGAATGATTTCAAATTTTTTTTATTTTAAAACCCAAAGTTGAATTCAATGATCGCATTTTCAAATTGATCAATACACTTAACGAATAATCACTAACCCGTTAGAGCGAATTTTTCGGAGACTTTTCTTCTTCCTCCAAAAGTAAAAATTTGAAGCTTTTAAATTTTCAATCCTTTGTGTAATCATCAAATCTTGAACTTGATCCGAACAACGAAAATATGTCGTCTCTAAATTGTCAAGCACGGATCGATACACGAAAAGAATTTCCTACTAATCTCTAAAGGGGACGACGGCTAGTGTATTAGAGAGGGGAGGAATATTTTTCTTCTTTCTTTCTAGGAGAGTTATCAAAGTTGTGTATTTGTTCTAGGTCAAAGAGTCCTTATATACCTCATGACTTATTGAACAAGTCAAAACAAAAGAGCCCTAAAATTGAGCATCACTTGGACGCCCAAGGAGGCCCTTATAGGCGTCCATTTGGATGCTACTTTAAGCCCTGAGAATTGTTTTGTTTTAATTAATTTCTTATTCAATTAATAACTTATTATATCCAATAAATAAATAAATTAATTAAATAACCAAATTAATTAGATAAATTAATTCATTAATATATTTTCCTGGGAAATTAATTAATAGTTAATCTTACCCTTATAATTAATTATTTCATCTAATGAATAATTAATTATTTAATTTATCCAATAAATTAAAGCTCCTAGAATAAAAATTGTAACTCCTTTTTTATTTTTCTTTATCAATCCTTTAGTGCGACTCTTTAGGTTCGTTTCGTTTGGCAATAAGAGGAAACCAAAGGAAGTGGGTAACACCTAGCCAATCACATGACCCACTTCGTAGACCAAACAAAAACGAATGATAGAATCATTCCGCAACCTTCCAATCATAAATACCGCATAAGTATAAACCCTTCGTTCGTGTACCCCAGCCAAGTGAGAGTCATGGCTATGTCCAACTCACAGGACTTGACCAGATGTATTAATTATAATAATACGAGATCATTGAAATCGATTTAGTGCCTAGCACAATCGTCTCTTTTTGCTTTGGCCAACGACTTTGATCTCTATTTATCTATAATCACATAGGGCACTTTCTCACTCACTTTTGAGAGAACAAATCCCAATTAGATATCAGCTAAGATTACCATTTGTCCATCAAGCCCCATTTCGAGGTCGACCCCACCAACGGGTGAATTGGGTCTAACTACTCTAATGAAACACTTAACGTCAAAAATGTATCTGCAGCATGATGTTCTAGGTCAAAGGCTCACTTATACCTATTACGCATAATCAGTTCTGTCCTTGACAATCACAAAGTGGAAACCCATGTGACAGAACTGATGCGAGTCGTGTTCGAGCATATCCCACTGATGTGCCTACAATCTTAATTTCCTACCATCCTATGGTACTAGACATGCAATCCCATGTCAGAGATAAAATTTTACAAGTGTTTTAAGTCTTTATTTGTCCATTAAAGACTTCATTTTACTTGCGAACTTGTTTTTAGTAATCAAGATCGATCTCTCTAGTTCCACTCTTCTTATCCCATGGGAAGTAGCGGGATCGCATTGAAAACACGGACAAAATGTTTTATACTACTTATAGATGCAGATAAGATTTAAGTGAAAATTAAATAACGCCTTTATTAATAATATCAAAATAAGTTAATTACAAGATAGATGCCCTATCATTCTATCCTCTATGACATCTGGCATAATCCTAACAATAGGGCACTGGTTTATATTGCACAAACTTAGAGAAATGCATTATTCATTTGTTCACGTAAATCTTAATTGTATCCATAAGTACTGAACAAATAAGTCCCGGGTGATCAAGAGGGAGCTTCTACTCCTCATGGTCGGTTCCTTGATTACTTAAAAAGGGGTTTCCTAGTTGAAGAGTCTTAATTGGGAATTATGACTAGACATGTATGACGCAAGCTTTGACAATGTGGATCCCACTGACCACCTATGGTCTGCCACACCGCGACACCAGCTTGATCTGGGAGACCATCCCTTCTCGAACCAGGGCCAAGTGTCAGAACTTTACGAAATCTTTATCTGTTGAAATTAAAGTTTTACATTCCAAATAAATCAACAATAAATTTCTCATCAATCTTACATACCCAATTATACATCCCAAAACATAACTCTGCAATAGCAACGAACCAATGCTTTCTTTACTCCTCATTTCTCCCTTCGTATCTGACATCCTAGGCTTATCTGAAAAGGAAGAAAGAAGGAGGGGTGAGTCCGAATGACTCAGTGAAGTAGGCTAACGGTTTGCTTTACCTTTTATATTTGAAGTGGAAAATAGACGAATTATGATAAAACCAAACATATATGTAGATGAGTAAATGAATAAGACAAGATATCATAAGGGCAAACAATCGAGTATTATACAAAGTATGAACTGAAGGAAATAACTCGTGTACTTTAGAATCAAGCCACCAAGATTGTGATCCATCTTCCCACTGTCCCATACCAGTAGGAGACTTCACACTACTTAATATGTAATAGATTAGTTTTAGGTATCGGGACCCTATAGGTGGCTCCTATGGGCCCAAGAGGTGGCTCCCGCTGTCGCGTAGCACCTTGCCCAGTATAGCACTTAGCTCCCTTTACTCTGCCTAATTTCCAAGTGTTGGGATACTAGATGTGGCTCCTATGGAACTAAGAAGTTGCTCCCACAATGTAGCACTTTGCGCCTAAGCCCCAAGAGGTGGCTCCCACGTGCGTAGCACTTTACCCCACATAGCATTTAGCTCCCTTCACTCTTCTTTAAGGGCCAAAGCTTTAAATCAAGAAAAGGTCATATTGCAGATGGATGCCGGACATCGGAAGCCTAAAGGTGGCTCCCGCCATCACGTAGCACTTAGCTCCCTTTACCGACAGAGTAGAGATAAGAATTACAATGATTTCAAAGAGTTATAAAAGATATGGACTCGATATTGGTATGATAAGACTTATGGGAATCGACACCGATTAGATCAAAGAGCATTTCGAGCCAAGACATGTACCATAGATGCGAAAGGAATAAATATCGGGAATAGCGAGATATTAACATTTAGGAATCAACACTTATCAAGATACCGATAAGATAGTGGTAGAAACTAAACAAGACAATCAATCGATATGAAAGCGGGTAACGCAAATTCAAGCAATAAGAAGGAATTAGAAATCCTCACTATAATAATCCGACGTCGTAATCTCGTCTCTCGTTCAAACCTCGGACATATCCTGCTATGCAAACACATGATCGTATTCTTTAAATATGATACTTTATAACCTAACTGAAACTCATACGCTATTGTATATAATATAATAGATATATAGATACTTTAGTTCAAACAAGCCTCAAGCTACTTATCGGCACAACTTCACTACAAAAATTCTTATAAATTCTCAAAGTATGATTTTGCTCTCAAATTTTACAAAACCAGAGATGTCACCTTAAAATAACATGCCATAAAAATTTCAGAATTAATTGACTCTGTTAAATTGGGATTTGATCACCAAAATATGGTTACACGAAAATATTTTTCCAGGACAACCAGTCCAGTTTCAATGATTTTTATAAAATCCCTTGTTGCTTCAAAATTTCCCAAATTTTGTGTACACGCTCCTAACATATATATATTTATACAGTAAAAGTTATAGTGCAAACAAAAATCTCTAGATTGGTCAGGTAATCTCGAATCAGTGACCTTGTTCAACCTCCCAAATAGACTGGCAGCTTTTTTGCAAGAATTTTATAGATTTTAAAAAAAACTTCAATGATGTGTGTTTGATTCACACCAATAATATTTATAATATAACATATAAGATTATTGAGCAAATATTATAAAAGATGAATAATTTGAGAGAGTAATATTATGAAAGCATTTAAAAGATTGTTTTATTCATCTTCAATGAAAGTATTTATACAAGTCTTGAGATCTAGGCTAGTTATGATAGCTGGAGCAGAGCCTGCTGCCATCTTTATCTAATTATGGCAGTTAGGTGACCCGGCTAGCTGATCCGGGTAGCTGGATGAAAGTTAGCATCTTTCCACTTCTTCTATTTGGTTGCTTCATAAATGCTTGATCTTTCTTCCTTAGTTGTAGATAGTAACTGTTGCTAAATAAGGTAGCTTTGACTAAAGCTAGCTTACCTCTTTTGCTTCATATGGCAGCTCCTAGATCAGGCCGAATCCAGCTAGGATCATGCCCAAATTAGCTTGATATACTCCTCTTCTTATGGCAAGTCTTTAATTAATTGGACCTTGATTGGTCTTGTCTTGTGGCCAAAGACTTTCCTTATCCAGCTCCAGCTATAAATCCAGTTGAGTAAATCGGTTTCTTGGGCCTCAGCCCATCAATTAAACAGGTTTTCAGCCCATTGGTCTTGGGCTTTGTTAGCTTGGCCCAATATGTAAATTTCATCCATATCAATAGTCCCCCTAACTCTGAAGTTTGACTTGTCAAGCCGTGAGAGTTGAAAGAATTTGATATGGGCCAAGCTAATGGACTTCTTAATTCGGATTTTGCTGAATTTTGAGCTGGTTTCGTTCTGGAAATTAGGTTGAACAGGGTGCTGGAACCCTTCCCCAAAAAATTAGTTGTCTGCCTTGCTGATATTGAGCTCAATACCTTGAGCATTGAAATACTTCCTTACCTTGCTAAGATCATGCAGCTCCAGCTCGTTGAGGTCGTGACCCAATATGGGATAGGAAAAGGTTGCCTACTTAAGAGGCTTCTTCAGAAGTGTTAGGAAATTTCATGTTAGATGTTTTAATGATTACAAGATAGGTTTTATGTTAGACCCCAAAGATTATGTAACTTTATCGTTATTATAATATGTCTAAGTGTTTAAAGTTATCGAGTTGTAATTTTTAGTTTAAGGCTTTTTATCTTTATAGTTTTCGACTAGTATCTAACGCTTGAGCTATGATAGAATTCTAGGTGAGTCTATCAAAGTGAAATCGAAGATCAGCGTCTGAAGACTTTGAAGATACGAGATTCTTTAAGCGGCTACCAAGCTCCTGAGAATCATTCAAGGTGATCATGCCACAAGCGCCTGTCTTCACCTGAATTAAATCCGAAATCAATAAGGACTTAAATGCAACATTCAACGGACATTTAATTCCAATGGGAATTAAATTCAAATGCATTAAATGCTTGATAAGAGCATTAAATGCTTGATAAGAGCACTAAATGAGATAAGAACTATTTACGTACGAATGAGCATTTCCCATTGGCTGTCAACTCAAAATAGGTCTGCTACTAACTCTATGCAGCAGAATTTTTAGAAATGTCAGAAAGAGACCAGTTCACGTGGTCCATGCTGAGCACGCGCCTGCATATGTCCAATGGACAAATTCCAAGAAGAGTCTATAAATAGATCCTCAAAGCTCAACTCTAAATACAGAGAAAATTATCAAAAGCTTGATATAAACTTACGCTGTTGAAATCTATCTTCATCCCTAAATGATCAAATTCTCCATAGCCAAAATATCTTTGAGCTCATACGTCTCTATAGCCAAACCAATATCTCTTACCTCTTGTTAGGAAATTTCATGTTATATGTTTTGATGATGACAAGAATAGGATTTTATGTTAGACCCAAAAAGAATGTAAGTTTATGCTTTCATAGAACATTTGTATAAGCGTTTGAATGTTTATTATTTTGTTAGGATTATAATTTTTTATCTTTATAGATATTAGACTAAGTACTAGATACCGAGTCGCTGATAGAATTCTGGGTGAGTCTATCAAAGATGAAGTTGAAGATCAGCGTCTGAAGTCAAGTGAAGATGAAGATTTGTCTTAAGCGTCTGTCAAACGCTATAGGACTGTTTCAAGATTATTGAATCAAGCGCTCAAGTTTCTCAAGCAATCAAGGATCAGAATCACCTGAAATATATTCTCAAGTTATGGAGGACTTGAATGTAATAATCAACGGACATTTATTTCCAACAGAAAATAAATTCAAAACACATTAAATGCCTGATAAGTGCATTAAATGTGATAAGATATTATGACTTGTGGACAAGCCACCATTTAACTAGACTGTCAGGATTCAGAGTTCAAAGTCTGCTCTTGTCCAATCGATAACAACACAATTTCAGGAATATCAGAAAAGGGCTATTTAGAGCGACGTGTGAGAGACACACGCCTGCATGTGTCCAGCGGACAAATCCCAAGAAATCTCTATAAATAGTACTCTCCAGAAAACACTAAATATACGTACATGCACAAGAAAAGGTCAAAACTTTGCTGAAAATATTTGAGAGAAAAGCTTACAAACTCCATAGCCAAAATTCTTTCAAGCTTTTCATACACATTCCAAAGACAGTCAAAGATATCTCAAACATCTTCATAGAATAACCCTACACTCCTATTGAGATATTTTAAGTTGTTTGAACTTTCTAGCATGGAGCTACCGTTGCCACTATGGTGTGACAACAATGGAGGCATCGTGCAAGCTAGAAAACCAAGGTCTCACAATAAATCCAAACACATAGAGAGAAGATATCACATCATTCGAGAGATCGTTGGAAGAGGCGACATTGTCGTGTAGAAAATAGCCTTAGCTGACAACGTGGCTGACCCACTCACCAAGCCGTTATAGCAGGCGGTGCTAGATCGACATCTTGACAAGATGGGTATTAGATACCATAGCGATTGACATTGAGTGCAAGTAGGAGATTGTTAGGTGTGTGCCCTCGATGCCAACGAGAAAATAGATTGTATAGGGCACTTCATTATGTTGTACAAACAATTTTATTCTATTTATAGAAAGACAATTATCTTTTGTTTATATAAATCTGTATGACATTAACAAGTATTGAACAAACAGTCCATGTGTATCAAGGAGGACTTTCCACTCCTTATGGAATAAGGATATGCCACTGGAAGAGTCTAGTACTTGATCACTTAAAGGGGTTCGCAAGTCGAGGAATCTTAATTGGGCATTAAGATTTGACTTGTATGACACATGCTCTGACAAGGAGTGCTAGTCGAACACTATTAGATAGTGAGAGCTTGTGACATAGATATATCAATGGAATTGATATATTCGAACATGACTCTTAGTAATCCGATCACATGGGTATTTACTCGGTGACTGTCAATGATTGGATTACTGATCATAATAGTATGCGTGAGTCTTAGACCTGAGGGATCACGATCAATGTGCTTGTAGTATTGGATCTATTACTAGAGTAGTTAGACCTGATTCATCCGTTGGTGGGGTCGACCTCGAAGTGCGATCTCAATGAGACAAGTAGCAGTTGTGAGGTGATTGCCAAGATGGGATTCACGGTCTCGATAGTAAACGAGAATGTATCCTCTGCGATCATAGGTAAATGAAATGACAAGTCTTTGGCCGAAGCAAATAGATTAACTCGTGTGGAACACAGATGGTAGTTTGGTAATTTCATTTTACTATGATCTTATGCACAGTATCGAGTCTTGTGAGTTTAACATATTCCATGACTCTCACTCGATCAGGATACGTCAGTGAAGGGCTTATACTCATATGGTATTTATGATCTAGAGGTTCGTAATGATACAATCATTTTTGTACTCGATTGGGCTACAATGTGGGTCCACGGGACTGGCTAGGTGACACCCACATCCCTTGGTATCCTCCCATTGCCAGTCGAGACAAACCTAGAGAGTCGCGCTATAAGAAGTAAGCGGGATATCTTTATGTATTCGTTGTAAGGGCATTTTGGTAATTTGTCATTGGATGGACGAATTAAATAAAAGGACGAATTGATTTAATTAATTATTTAATCAGATTAAATGATAATTAATTAAATCAATAATTCAAGTATTAAATTAATTTGATTAATTAATTATTTGAATTTGAAAGAATTGATTAATTAATTAATTATGTGTTTAATTGGATTTAAACTAGATTAATTAATTAAAAGATCGACTAAATTGACTGGGCCAACTTAGCCCATCTGGGTCGTCCACTAGGGCCCTATGAAGCGCCCACTATGGGCCTTGGGATTTGAGGATTTATTTAATCCTCAAACTCCTAGGTAAATAAGAGAATTCAGTTATCCGCCTAACACGTACAGAGAAAAGAAAACCCCTCCTCCTCTTTTTTGTCGAGCCATCTTTCACAAGGAGAGAGGAATCCGGAGAATTCAAGCTTACTTCACGTGAAGCTCTAAAGACAGGAGTCCTGGGGATTGCTATTGTAGATTGTTGATCAAGAATCCAATCCCGCTTCAAGCAAGGTAATTCGATTTTTGTGATTAATGTTCTTCAAAGATGAAAAATCATCAATAACCATAAAGTGATTCAACTTTAGGAATCCGACATGTTTTAATTTCCGCTGCATTTCAATTAAGGATTCCTAACAGCTGGAGGGTAGTATTTATAGAGATTTCTTGGGATTTGTTTGTTGGACACATGTAGGCACGTGTCTCACACGCAACGCGTTAAACAATCCCTTTTCTGACATTCCTTAATTTTTGCTGGTTCCGATTGAACAGGAGCAGACTTTGAACTCTGATTTCTGACAGTCTAGTAAAAAAGGTGGCTTTTCCACAAGTCATAATAGCTTATCACATTTAATGCACTTATCAGACTTTTAATGCATTTGGATTTATTTCCTGTTGGAAATAAATTTATGTTGATGATTGCATTTAAGTCCTCCATGACTTGAAAATTTATTTTAGGTGAATCCGATCCTTGATCGCTTGAGAAATTTGAGCGCTTGATTCAACAACCCTGAAACAGTCCTTTAGCATTTGATAGACTCTAAGAACAAACCTTCATCTTCACTTGACTTCAAATGCTGATCTTCAACTTCATCTTTGATATACTCACCTAGAATTCTATCAGTGACTCAGTATCAAATACTTAGTCTAAAATCTACAAAGATAAAAATTACAAGCCTAAAAAAATTACTAACTTTCAAACGCTTATACAATTGTTCTATGAAAGCATAAACTTACATTATTTTGAGGTCTAACATAAAGTCCTATTCTTGTCATCATCAAAACATCTAACATGAAATTCCCTAACACAAAGAGAAAAACTGCGTTGAAAATCGCTGAGCCATCCCAACCAGCGAAGAAACAAAAGAAAGAAAAGAAGAACAAGAAGAAGATGAAGAAGAAGAAGAAGAAGAAGAAGAAGAAGAAGAAGAAGAAGAAGAAGAAGTCTCCCTCCCCTCCTCAAAAAACCCCTTTTCCACCTCCAACAACTTCAATTTCGCCAGAGACTGAAGAAGAAGCAGAAGAAGTGGAAGTACCGCTTGCAAGAAAGCGCACGCCCTGGTCCACTCCCAAAGACTCAACAAGCGTTTTCGCTGAACCAGCGCTTGAAGAACCCGTGGGTATTCCTCCTCCTCCACCTTTTGAACTAATCAAAGTGTCTGTCACTTATGCTCTCTCGACGAATTTGTCTAGCTATCGGGGTGAGTACTTATCTTAGACAATGTACATTATCCTTTCCTTGTGTTTTCTTTTTTAACGCTAGGATAAATTTTGTTTCAGCCTATAGAGAATATAACCTCTAGTATGTTCTGAATTTATAAAAATGAATTCCATATTCCTGGTCTTGCTGATCCCCTCACTTCTTTAACCCTTGAAGTTGAAGAAGTTCCAGAGCCCGAGGCTATGGAAACTGAAGTTTCTAAAGATCAAGCGACTACTGTAGTCAAAGATAGTCCTTAGGGTAAGCGTTTATGTATCTTATATCTCGAATTTTTACTTAGTGGAAATCTTTCTTGTTTCTCAAACGCTTGCGCGTGTCAGCTCAAAGTGCACAAGACGCTGATGCACCTCCCCCTCCAGAGGTAGACTTAGAGTTGGACGCTAATTTATCAACTATGTTGGAAATCGCTAAAGAAGTAGAAACAGTCCTTCCGGACACTGAAATCTCACTAGCCCGGGAAGGGACTATGGATGTTGAGTGGTCAATAAAAGTGGCCCCAATTATATCCACACCAACTAGTCCTCTTCCTCTAGTGATCAATTTCTTGATGCCATATACTAGGTTTAATACTTAATTTCATTAAGTTTAGTGGAGGGAAAGGATGCCTAGCACCCCTTACTAACTTAGTATCAATTTTTGCTTGGGAGAATTCATGTTCTAAACATTTATCTAAGTCTCACTTTACACATTATTCAATTTATATAGCGCATATTGTTAATATACATGCTTCATACAACTAATGAACATGCATCGAAAGCAATAAACCAACACATATGTCCATGGGCTTTATCTAGAGGTCCAAGCCAATGGGTCATGATTAAAAAGGAAAAATAAGCCTACCTATTCTTCGTGGGCTCCAAGCTCCTCTTCTTTTGGATTGATGTCCTCTTGAAAGACTTATTCTATTTCTATGTATTACATGAGATTATTTAACAACCTATACATAATTCTAGAAATAAAATAAACGGGCTCAAATCCGGCCCTTACAACCAATAAAAGGAAATACAATCAAAAGAAATAACCTAAGCCCATGGATAATGTCACCATCATATAATACATGCTCGCGAAAAATAAAATAATTATGTTGGTGATTAAGTTAACGAATAATTAGTCCAACTAATTAATTCCCTCAATAAAATTTCAAATTTTATTGATAATCATGACAATAAACCATTTAGTGAGAGTCTTTAATTTAAATAAATAACTTAATTAAAAAATTCTTCAAGAACCATTAATTAATTATTTTACTTAAATTAATAATATTCAATAAAAACAATTTGGACTTTATTTCATAAAATATAATTACCAACCATTGGCATATTTAATTTTAATTAATTAGGCCCAAAACTAATTTATTGAAGAGTCCATAATTTTTAAATAAAACAATTTGGGCTTATTTAATTAAATCCGGGTCATCATCCTTTTGACCCACTCGGATAATTAAAATAGCCCAAAACCCATTTATTTAAAAAATTGGACCCGAGGAAAAATAACCCAACCCGTTAGGACTCAGGTCATGGACCCGGGCCCACGTAACTGGGCCCACATGCGCTGGGCGAATGTAGACTGCGCATGTTGTCCTCGTCGCGCTCGTCGCGGGGTTTTTCCGACCCGATTCTCACAAAAAATAGATTTCAATTCACAAGTCATCATACTACAACATACATGAATTAAACGCAGAAAAATCATGGATTATCATCACGAAAAAACATATTCAAAACATGCTTCAAAAACGCAAAAGACACATAATCACGTAATCAATTAAATACAGAAATCAGAGATTGGCTCTGATACCACTGTTGGTGGTGGTCCCAAGTGGCATACGAAAGGGTCTAGAAGGGGGGGGGGGGGTTGAATAGACCCTAAAGTCTTTTTCGACTTCAAAAATTTTTTGTATCACTTTTAAAGATTTGAACGCTTTAGTAAAGATAACTTAGACTTAGTGATTTTAGAAGTTTACCAAAGTAGGGTAACGCTTAGATCGCTTAATCAGGGTTAGCACAGCGAAAATGATTTTTAGCGTTCGATTGGTTAATTAATTGCTTTGCAATTTTACTTGTCTTTTTCAGAAAGAAAGATGTAATATGAAAATAAGACAATAAAATATAAATGACACAAGATATATAAGGTTCACTGGGTGATGTAATCCCAGTTACATCCTTCTTCTCCTTTTTCACTTGGAGGAATTTACTAGGATGATTATCAAAGAATGACACAGAATCTTCTACAAGATAGTAAAGGATGAAAAAAATATCGGGCTCCTTGATCACACAGATTTCAATACCAATGAAGATCGTCTTCTACAAGCTTCTCTCACTCAGAAATACTGCTTGAAAAGGGGTTTCAACAACTTTCTCACTCAGATGAAAGGTTGAAGGTTTGTCACAAGGTTTTGTTTGTTTTTGGGAAGTTCAAACAACTTGGAATATCTCAATAGGAATTTAGGTTTCTTCTTTGGAAGAGGTTTGAGATATTTGTGACTGTCTGGAATGTAGATAAAAAGCTTGAAGGAATTTTCGATATGGAGTTTCTAAGCTTTTTCTAACCAAGTTTTTCTAGTGCATGTACGTAATTTTCTCTTGTAATATTATGTACCACCCTTTTAGGGTTTGTTGAAGGTAGATATTTATAGGCAATTCTTGGGATCTGTCCGTTGGACACATGTAGGAGAGTGCCTCTCACGCGGCGCGTGATTATACCTAAAACCTGACATTCCTGAAAATCTATTGGCACCGATTGGATGGAAGCAGCTATAAACTCTGAAGTTCTGACAGTCTAGTTAAAAAGGTGGCTTGCCCACAAGTCACAGTGGCTTGTCACATTTAATGCTCTTATCAGGCTTTAATGCATTTGAATTTATTTCCCGTTGTTAATAAATGTCCGTTGAATGATTGCATTTAGGTCCTTCATGACTTGAGGATTTATTTCAGGTGAATCTGACATCGGTCGCGTAAGTGCTTTGAGCGCTTGATCTATAAATCTTGAAAAGAGGTCCTTTAGCGTTTGACGAATGCTAAGGAACAAATCTTCATCTTTGGTTTGTTGGGTTGACTCATTCCCTCGGGTGGCTCGTGGCAGCGGAAATTGAAATTTTACAAAAGTAAACGTACAACCACCCGAAAACAGGAATATGGAATTGGTTCGATCGAATTTAATGAGGTAAACAAAATTATACCTTTCGAAAATTTCGTTTCACCTTGTACTTTGGATCTCAGCAACCCTGTGGTGCAAATCCACACAATTTCCCTTGGGTGAGAAATTGCCCGTCGTTTTTCGTATCTCCCGGTTTAGAGTGCTCCAAGCGTCGCACCTCTAAGATGTATCCACACCTCGTTCAAGTCACCAATCGTCATGCCTTGCGTGCTAGACAACAAAACGATTCTAGGCTTAACTTAGGCTTGATTATGTGAAAGGTAGGAATATTTTGTAAGTCGTTTAATTCAACACATGAATAGAACGGCGTCTTGTTGGAAAGAGGAGAGAGGTGACCGATTTTAGGTCTAAGAGAGGGGGGCGGATTTTTCAGCTTTTTTATATCATCTATTTTTGTCTCCTTCATCTCTTATTTATAGGTGAAGATTACCTAGAGTCCAATTAAGAAAAGGAAACTTCCTTTCTCCCAAACTCTATAGTAATCCTTATCCTATGAAGACTTGGAGGAGGGGAAAACTCTTTTCCTCTTCCACCACACATAAAATCGCCCCCTCCCTTATTTACACTCACAAATCGGTCAACTCCATTTAATTGGACTTTAGGATTTAACTTTGACTTCTCAATTTAATTATAGGTGCAACCCATCAATTAAATACAAGTCAAATTAAATCCAACCAACTAATTCCAACATTTATTTATTTAACTTGGGCTCCACCTAATTAAATAAAATACTTGGACTCTACTAGGTCCATTAATTTAATTAATTCTACAAGATTAATTAAAAGAGTAAAATTAATTGAATCCTTCAATTAATTTATATTCCATATTAGAAAAGTACTAAGCTTTCCTAATTCCCTCAATTTCCTCGAAATTGATTAATCACATCTATTCAAGCAGTGACTCTCTCGAGTTAGTGTGTGACCCCTTAGGCTCGTTTCTATCTAGTAGTAAGTACACCTTCCCACAGTGCTAGTGTACCTTCCTAAAATGGAAAGTACTAGATTAAATCAATCCTTTGATTTAATCAAGCCTCGAATTAGTCACCAAACTAATTCTCGGCACTTACAAATCGCGGTTGCCCACCTAGCATAGGATCCCGAAGACCTAGATAAAATGAAAGTAAAGATACTCCTTTTGCGATCTTGATCCTCGCATAAGTAAGATCTCTCTATCTAATCTCCCATTTGAATCTAGAGCATTGGTTAAGGTCGAAGCTCTATTAATTCAATACTACATTTCCCACATTATGTGAAATCGACTTCGACTATCTAAACGAGGAAACCCTACGCCTCTTTAGATATCATACTTCGGCCGAAGATTCCTTAAGTTAATTCACTATGTAACCATAGGAGATTAACCGACTGGCTAATGTCAGAGATAGATTCCTCTTGATTCTCACATGCCTTACTGTGTAAGACGTGCATGTCTGAGTTTGCCCATATTCGATCATCTAAAGTGATCATGTAACAAATCAACAACATGCACGGTTACGCATAAGACATCCAATGGAATCTTAGGTCCATAAGGATTACTTTTATACTACAAGACCACTGGAAGTTCCACATTCGACTGGGAATCCATTTTAGGAACTTCCATGGGGTTGTTCAGTTCGCCCATTACCACAATGGCAACCCTCATATATGCATTGGCTTTCACCATGCCAGTATCTATGGAACGAGATACACTTCTTCCAGAGTATGCATCATATGAGCAAGTCTTTTGGGTTGCATCGATATCCCTTTATCTCGATGAACCCTTTCACGACTTGGAACAATGTTTAAAGATCACAGCCTTCGAGACATATTTCATCATTGCCACACCCAATGTGCAATAATGTCCTATAGCTATGTGTGATCCTTCGGGACTTTATTCTAAGCCAAAGTAAAAACTAATTTAAGAATAAAGACATGCCACACCTAAAAAAGAGATTGACTTTATTTATAAGAAAATGATTGTTCAACTCTAGAGTTACTATTACAAAGAATGGCGCCCATTAATTGGTGCACCGGGCACTAACTCTAACATGGTTGACTTCAGACGCCGATCTTCAACTTCTTCTCTAATAGACTCACCTTGAATTCTATTAGCGATTCAGTATCTAATACTTAGTCTAGAATCTACAAAGATAAAAAATACAAGCTTGAACAAAATAACATTTACAAACTTTCAAACGCTTAAACAATGATCTATGAAAACATAAACTTACATTTTATTTGGGGTCTAACATTGAATCCTATCTTGTCATCATCAAAACATCTAACATGAAATTTCCTAACAATTTACCCCTTTTTGATGATGTCAAGACTTTTAACTCTTATAACTCTTTTATAATTTAAGAGTTACTTAAAAGAAAAGCCCAAATGAATATAAGTTAGCGTTTAAAAAGTTAGTAAAGTTAGCTAAAGTTAGATTAGCTTCAACAAGTTGTTTCAGCATAAATCATTCATATATTGAAAGAATAAGCATACATGATTTATACTGAAAGTAATATAAAAACGACTACAGAAATAAAGAAAATTCATTCACTTTTTCTGTCGCTTTGCTCTTTCTTCGCCTTGGAGAACTTCTAGCGCTAAGTCCATCAGGAGATGATCAATGTCGATCATTGTCGTATGTTGAACTTCATCGTAATCATGCCTATGAAGTCTAGCGCTTTCATTAAGTTCTAACAACCTTTCTGTCCATTCTCTTGGCGAAATTCCAAGTTCACGAATTAAATCGTGATAGATATCTTTTCTTGGATCTTTTGATGGTTTCCAATTGATAGGTCGTCTTAGCGGTCCGGCAAAAGGTTGAAATCCCATACTTTCCAAGAAATCGACGTCCAATTCCGGAAGCTGATATCTTCCTAGATAATACCTTGGCTTTCTCTTTTTAGTTAACATCTTCTTGATGCTCACTAGTTCTTCAAACATTGATCGCCAATTTTTATTATCTGTCTTTGATATTGCTTTGGACGCTTGATGCTTTTCTGTATTGAGCTAAGTGACGGTTGAATTCTGATGAGAGTTCAGCGACAAGTGGTGATATGCTGTTCATGATTGTAACAGTTCTTTTATTTGAAGCGTTTGCAATATCACGACTTCGCGTATCAGACACTAGTCGGATTTGTCTATCA